>OZ017759.1:1266725-2533450 GCA_963969365.1 Asterochloris sp. CNOR1
CCTGCCAGCAAGCACAACAAGTCACATCACTCCAGGCTGTGCCCATGCTGCCAAGCAAAGGCATGCCGGCCTGCTGCAGGCTGTGAGCGCCTCGCCAGCAGGACCAAGCAATGTCGATTCAGGGCAAGGATCCGGCTAGCTCCGCTCATTGAGGGCTGGCCGTGCGACAACATGGAGCCTCAGCACCTTGTGGTGCCTTGTGAGACAGCACTGGAGGATGTAGGCTCAAGCAGACAAGAGTAGCAGCTGCACACAGTTAGCTCCCTCACTGGGCGCAGTCTAGACTGTCCATTCAAGGCGCCAGTTTGCAGACAGGCAGCAGCAGCCTCAACACCCACAGGACATCACACCTGAGGCAGGCTGGCCCTACTCCCCCCAGCGCTTTTCGAGCATCAGTCATCAAATGCTGCTGTAGCGCCTCTGTTTCTGACTGCTCCGCAACCTGCCCATCACTTAATGGGTCAGAGCTGGCAGCACAACTCATCGCAGCGCCAGCTGCGCCCAGGCGCTCCAGCAGCACAACAGGGTCACAGGGGCCAGCATCAGGCGCAGGGTCTGCCTGTATCCCACCGCTGCTGCCACTGCCAGGCTGCTCATCACTGGCCTCACCAGCCAGCAGCAGCCTGGCAGCCTTGACCAGCTTTGGCATGACACCCTGCAGCTGACTCTTGACTACGACAGCAACGCTCTGGGAATGAGTTGCGACCCTGGCAACTCTGCTGCCTGGCTGGAATTGGCTGCCTCCACGCTCGCCAAGTGGGACTGGCAGCCCTTTAAGCAGGCTCTGAATGGTCGAGTGAATGCCATCTGGACCAGCAGGTCCCTCGGCTGAGGGTGATAACTGCCTGTCCTGGGCTTGAGCCAGCTGGGCAGCCAGCATGTCATTGATGCAGGGCACCAGTCGGGACCTGCAGGCACAGCAGAGCGCTGAAAAGTGAGCCAATAATCTGCAGGAGGGCATCAGCTGGCTGTGGGGAGGGATTAGGGAGGGAGAAGGATCGGGGTTTGGGGTCGTGCAAGCACAGCACAATGTTGATGTTGTCCCAGGAGTGGGTGGGCTGCAGCCTGCAGGTGGCTGGTTCAATACGGGAATAGCTGATCTGGCTGGGTTACCTGATAGCGTGCAACTGATTTGCCTGCTGTGACTCGGACAGCCGCAGCACCTGCTCTGTGAAGAGGGTGAGGATTTGCGCCACAGTCCTGGCCTGCAGGCCTGCAGCAAGACAACTCAGGAGCTGCAGCCGTTGCCCAGCACAACAGTCTGTGCTAGGCCTGGCATGGAATGAGTGCATGCCCAACAGCAGATGCCGCTCTTGGGGCTTGCAGCTGTCAGTGCATATCAACACAACCAGCCGTGGTGAAGTGCACTGTTCAGGCATTCCAGCCATGCTGCCTTGGCTGGCAATACTGAGGCAGTGGAGCATCCGCACTCAGCTGCCATGTTTGAATGCATGCTAGAGACACTTGGCACAGCAGGCTAAAAGCTTGGCAGGCTACAATGCACCACACCCACTTGGCCCTCCATCAGTGTCAGTTGTTGCGTTGTCCAGAACCTCAAGCGCCTGGCGCCTGACATCTGCCAGGGCATCCTGTCCAACATCCTCGGCAGGCCTCTCCGTGCCCAAGGCGTTGAGCAAGTGCGCTCTCAAATTGCTGCAGGTAGAGTCAACCAGCCAATCCTTTGCCCCCACGGCCTGCAGCCACATGCCGTGATTTGCAAATGACAGCTTGAAGCGTGGTGAGTGAGGAGAGGGAAACCTGCATTGGGCTGCCATAGCTGCTTAAACAATACATGAGCGCACATTACACCACGACTCACTGCAGCCCGGATGTCTGATGGACAGATCACCTCGGGATCCTGGTCCTGCTTGCCACTGGTCATGGGTGGGAAGTTTGCCAGGGTGCACAGGGTCGTGTGATCTGGAGGAACAATGCTTGAAATGTTTCTGTGAGTGCTTTGATCCAGCCCCACAATTTGAATGTGCAATGCGTTGTCGGCAGCTCAGCTGAGCTGTCTACATGCAGAACTTCAACACTTTAAAGTTTGCCTTCTATGTTATGTCCTCTGTCGCACTTTCCAAGGGCTGGGGGCACCAGCTCGTTGAGTCAGAGCGACATTGAATGGAGCTGCATGTGTCAGCAATGTATAGGCTCCACTGCTGAGCAGTGCATGATGCAAAACCAGCTCGTGACATCCTGGCGACCAGAAGCATGGCATGTACAGAGAGTGCTGGCACCATTCAGGATGGACGGCTGCAGCTGGCGACAGCTTGACCTTTCGTGAAAGACATGGGATGCAGATCCTCCCACCCTGTAGCCTCAGCGGAGGTGACCTTGAGGATTCAAGCCAATGCAGTTGCCCTCCGTCCCAGACAATCTGAGTATGACTCAGTGCCCTGCAGCAAATCGGAGCCTGCTCTGCAGCGGCTGACGACGGCTTGGATGATGCTGTGAAGGCAGTGCCTGTAAAGCCCTCGACAGCAGATCAGGCAGTGCAACAGAAGCAAGCAGGGGCCTCAATCAATGGCATGGGACACGCTGGCGTACCCCAGGCTGGGCCCACCAGCTATCCAGCGAAGGATACTGCCCTGTCAGAGCGCAGGAGGTCGCCCTTTGCAGCTGCGCCCGCACCTGGCACAGGCAGCAGTCAGGCCTCCATTTCTGCCAGGCTGCCTGCGCCCCTAGCTGCAGCTGCACCCGGGGCTGCCCTCAACCCACCTTTGGGCTCAGATGAAGTGCTGCAACCTGCCAACCACAGCAGGCTGCCAGAAGAGAACCCCGCCAGTCAGACGGCTGGTGGGGCTGGTGACAGCCCAGGCGCAGACAGCATCAAGGCAGAACCTCTCAGCGGCCTGCTGGTGCAGCCCTCAGCACAAACGCAGCAAGTTGGCGTCGCACAGGGCACGCCAGCCACCTCCTTGTCACAGATTGCCGTCGACACGTACAGTGCAGAGAGCCGGGGGCGCCACTGTCAGCCGGGGACCATTGTCCCAGCCGTGCTGGCTGGGGAAGCTGCGAGTCTGGGCCAGCAGCAGGACCACGTGGCTGTTGCCCTCACACAGCTGCAGAGGAGCCAGGGGCACCACCAGGAGGTTCCTGCTCCACCCCAGCTGCCAGTGGCGTGGGATGGTGCTGAGTGTAGAGATGACCACCAGTCTCACAGTGAGGGTGCCTGCCTGCCCCAGCCTGCCGCTGCAAGCGGTGCCCTCCCGGACTCAGTGCTGGTGGCTTGCAGGCGCACCCATACTCCTTGCCCCATCTCCGCTGGCGCCCGAGAATGCAGTGGGCACCGATGACCCACGCTGTGCAGACGAGGACGCCCGCATCGCCACGCTGCACGCCCTGGACGTGCTGCAGAAGCCTGCCTCAGGTGCAAGGTGCCAGCAGCTGCGTAGCCTGGGATGATGCTGCCTCTGGTCGGGTGTTGTTCAGGGATGGAACTGCCTCAGGTGCACGGGAACAGTGCTGCAGGTGTTGCACGCTGTGCAGAAGCCTGCTTTCGGGTCCAATGGTTGTGGAGAGCACGCAGGCATGCCTTGTTAGCTCTTGCCGCAGGGCCTGCCTGCAGCTAGAGTCGCCCCATTCACATTTGCCAGCAGCGCCTCTGGCGGCAGATGTTATCAGCGACTCAGCCTGTCTCTGGCGCTGCAGAGCACTCCAAAAGCTGGCATGTTGGGCACATCCTCCAAGCCTGTCAGTTGCGATGGTGTCACGACTTGCCTTGTCTGCAGAGAAGCGATGATGACAGATTTTGGGTTTGGCTGACACCCAGGCTCTCACTTGCTTTGCAGAAAACATCCTGCAAATCCTGAGACTGGTGGAGACCATCTTCACCACCAATACGGCTGGACTGACATACTTGGACCGTGCCCAGATGTGGACAATTGGCGCTGCCAAGTGAGTCCCCGCAATTTCTGGCTGACCGTGTGCTTGAATATCGATTGTGAGCTTGCACATGCATTGGGCGCCAGCAAGTGTTGCGTCTGATCCTGGAAAATGTTACCTTGCTGCCTGCATCCCACCTCTCCCACCAGAGCCATCACGGTTTGCTCTGCTGTGTGGTTTGCTGTGTGCCTCGAGGCTGACAAGTGCGCAGGGAAGACTGCAATCCCCAGCTCCTTGTGAGTACATGCCTCACCTGCTGGCTTGAGCAGCCATGCTGTGCACCGCATGTGCCCTGCAGCAGGCGCCCTCTGTGCAAGTCAAGGGGTACCCCATGGCAGCACCCCAACAGCAATCGGGTCCCAAACCAGCAGGGAGCCCAAAAAACATCTGGCCCAGCCTGAGCTGCTGCCGCGTATCTTGCAGAGCCATCATGCTGAAGTCTCACCGCCGTGAGAGCACCTTTACCTACTGGACGCTGCGCCCGAAACGTCCTGAAGTCCTGGTTGTGGAGGATGCTCACTTGGATCCTCGTTTCAAGGACAATGTCATAGTCGCCAACCCGCCCCACGTCCGCTTCTTTGCAGGCAAAGTGGCTGGGCAGACTGGCTGGCTGGGCTGTGTGGTGGTGTGCAGTTCTGGGCTGTACACCTCTGGCAGCTGTGCATTTGCATGAGCTTGGCTGCCTCACACAGCGTGGCCAACCTGCGTTGGGCAGGCTGGCTGGCTGGAGTGTGTGATGCTGCAGCAAGCTGTGCTTCATGCGTAGTGACCTCCTGCTTCATGCCCAGTGCAACCCACCCCACATCTCTTTTCAGCAGGCAAGCTGGCTGGGCAGGCTGGCTGGCTAAGACGTGTCATGCCTCAGCAAAGCTTGTGTTTGGGCTGTGCACCTGTGGCAGCTGTGCATTGCGCAGACCTTGCCACGTCACACGTTTCCGGCTGCTCTTGCTGGCTGTACGTGTTGAAGAGTACACGTCTGCTGACCCTGTCCTGGGAAAAATCCATAATGCTTTGGTTTTCGCAGGTGTTGACCTTTGCTGCCGGATGCCAAAGACTGTAAGTTGTTTATGCAGATCATGGCGGTTCGAGCTCTGTCTGCTGCGTTTGCAGGCGCACCACTGGTTGCCCAGAATGGTCACAGGATTGGCATACTGTGAGTTGGCTGCACCTGCCTGCCTGCCTCTGCCCTGCATGCTTTGTCGTCTCCATGAAGTTGTGGGCACTTGTCTACTACAGATCCCCTGTAAGCCTGCAGGTGATCTGCCTGCAGGGGCTTCTGGGATGTCAAGCCACGCACATTGGATGCAGATTCCTGCAATTTGCTTGTGAAGTGAGTCTTGGCTGCTGCCCATTACGTAGCATCCCGCCCCCAATTTCTTGGTCATCCGGCCAAGGGGGGCAACATACAAGCCTCAGGCAGGCTGTGGCCAATGCTGCGTCATGGCTGTTACCTCAATGATGGCCCCGCAATGACTGTCCCTGTGTAATCCAAGCAGATGGCAGTAGAGTCACAGCAATGCCTGCCTGCCTGTTGCCTGATGTGTGAACCATGCACTGCAGCTTTGCTGAAATGGTCATGAGGGAGCTTGAGTGCGATGCAGCCACAACAAGAAAATCTCCACTCCAAGTGGTGCCTGGCATGGTGAGGTTCAGGGCACTGCGCTTTGCAACTCATGGCATCCCTGCTGCTGCGCTTCAGGCCTGGCACTGCGGCCAGCTGCATTCCGCTTGCAGTCCAGCAGGCCTGTGCAAGAAGAGTCCATGACTGGCAGTTGCCTGCAGCTTGATCACTGTTTGGAGACCTGCCTGGATGCAGGACGACCCTGTGGGCAGAGCACAGCTCAAATCGAGCCTCACACATAAGCTGAAGGGATTTCAGGAGTCCATCATGCTCTGCGATGCCCGGACTGAGCAGCTCCTTGTGGTCTTTGCAAACCATGCAGCACAGAAGCTTCTTGGTGGGTCATCTGCTGCCAGGCACTCCTGGCTTAATCAGTTTCAAGCTGACTGGAGAGCCAAGCCTCCCCGCTGCCCAGCTTGTCCTTCTAGTATGCAGCCTGACTGCACTGGTTGCTTTCACACTGGATGCCGTCACAGCAGGAGGGCACCACCGCTGCAGGCCAGACGGGCGAAGCACTGTTGCAGCTGCCTATGTGGAAGGCAGTCAGAGCTGACTCGGCAACCCAGGAGCAGATGAAGCGCACTGCGCAGCTGGCTGTGGGGAGCCAGCAGGGGTTTGCCCTGGAGATACCCTCCGTGGAGGGCGCCAGAGCAATCACAATGATTTTCAGGTCAGGTGCCAGCCAGGCAATGCTTGCGGAGCCCTGCTGGCTGGCTGCTCAAGCTCACGGCAGTGCAGCCAATGCCAGGCCACCTGCTTGCCTTCATGCATGCTGAGTGCACTCCCCAAGCCTGCTCAGCAGCCACATGGCACCAGCTGAGGAGGTCCCAATGCTGAATGTTGAGGCTGCCCCCAAGCTACAGGCACATCCATTCCCCTATAGGAGCGGCACAGAGGTGCTAAGGGCCCCTTTTCTATCTGGCTTGCTTGGAGGAATAGCTCTGACTGCTGGCAGCTCGGACGTGCTAGCAGCCTGGGCTGGCTGAACGACGCGTGCTTCCTGCCACACAGGCCTGCTGATGCGGACATGCCAGGCAAGCGGCACCTGGTGGGCATCAGTCCTGTGGATGCAGCGCAGCGCCGCCAGCAGCCGCAGCAGTTCTTCTTTGTGCTGCTGCAGGAGCACAAGTGAGGTCACACTGCTGGGTCATACTTGGATTGCTACTGCCCAGTTTTGACACCCCGCTGACCCCTTGTTGAGGAATGTTGCATTTTCAAGCTCCATGGGGCTCTGTAGAGCAGTTGCTGTTCTGTACCATGGGTCACTTCTGCCCCCATCAGTGAGGTGTCAAAAGCTGCATTGGAACATGCCGAGCTGCCTGTGCGCTTCTCTGATTTTTGGCAGAGCTGCACCATACCCGAGCTGCTGGCCTATTCCTGAGAGCACTGCATTGATGCACCAGTTAGTGGATGCTGATCTTCTCCACATCCGCGATGTGCTCCTGCTTTTGCAGTCGGCGCTGAGCACTGCTGCATGCAACAGCCCACCAAATCGCTGCCTGACTACAGCTGGTGTGCGCGCCTGGCTTCGCCGCTGATGGCCACCCTGGCCCCAGCCATGAAGCTTGCAAATCATGGACCCTTTAATGAAGTGACTCTTGGGCCCCTGCTGGGGCAAGGCTCCTTCGGGAGGGTTTACAGGGCCATCTGGCAGGGCATTGATGTGGCAGTCAAGGTCAGCTATGTTGAGACCAGAAGTGCGCCAACACGACTTGGCCACAGCAGCCCTACATCCTCATGACAAGCTGTGGAGCCGGCTTCAACTCACGTGACTATGGTGCTGCATGCCGCTTTGCACCTTCATATCACAGTCTGCTTCAACGTACAGCTGTACTGACTCCTGCTGGTGGCCTGCAGGTGGTTGAGCTTCAGGATCCCAGCACTGCAAAGCAGTCCATGGAGGGTATGCTGGGCATGAGTCTCTGGCACTTCAATGTCGTGCAGCTGTGAGTCACCAGCTGACAGATGTTGGTCGCTGCCTGATGGCTCAGCACACTGCATGATGATGCTGATTACAGCTCAAAACACGATATGTAGGCTGCAGCTCCTGACAGCTGTCTTGAATGCTTGCAGGTTCAAGTGGGCTGTCTGGGAAAATGAGGTGTGTGTGCCTGCATATAGAGACTCAGCATGTCACACGCGAGAGCCTGCGCAATTGACTCTGTGGCAGGACAGACACTGCCTTGCGCACTATCTTGCCACAGTAGGACTCACGCATGAACCTTGATGCTGGAGCTGTGCCCCACATGTGCAGGGCTATCCTGAGCTGTGGATGGTCCAGGAGCAGTGTGGCCAGGGGTCACTGCAGGTGAGAAGTTTGTGGCAAGCACTGCTTCACAGACGCAGTGCTAAGCCCCTCTCTGCTCTGAGTGGCAGTTTGCAGTACACAGCGACAGGCTTTGCCAGCAAACAGGCAGTGGGCAAGCAGCAACCTACTTCTTGGGTGCACAGCTGCCGCTCCTTGTGCGTAAGCACTGAGCTGGCTGCCTTTCCTTTGGCTGTGCCCAACGCACCACGCCAGAGCGTGCACCTTGCCTCCTGCAATAGGCGGTCCTGCTCCTTCTCTGAGCACCTTGCCTGCCAGTGTCTTCCGTCCCCTGCAGCACACAAAGGCATGCCCCTGTAGCTGGCCCTGCCTGCTGAGACCTGTCTTGCTCTTGCAGCACGCAATCTTGTGCGGGAGGGTCAGCCCCACGGGCAGCCTGGACGCACAGTTTGCGGGCATTCAGACCGTGCTGAAAATAGCCCTGGACATAGCTGAAGGCATGAGCTACTTGCACAGCAAGGGGGTCCTGCATGGGGTGAGCTGCCTTGACACCCACATGTCACTGGATCAGCTCGTTGCCAAGTGTCACTGGATTTGCTTGTCACGCCCTGAGGTGCCTCCCATCGTTTGCAGCAACCTGGTTGCATGGTGTGGCGTGCCTACATCTGCTCTCTGTCTTGTTGGGCGGCTCTGTGTGGCCTGATTGCACTTGCTGTGCCTGCCTCACAGCCTAGGCTGCTGGTGGCAACTCATTGAATGATTCTACCAACCACCAACATGATGCTGTAAGTGGTGCAGGACTTGACTGGTGGCAATGTGCTCTTGGTGGAGGGAGACACAGAGCTGAGCCCCGACAGATTGCGAGCCAAGGTGCATCTGCTGCCACACTACAGCTGCTCACGCCGCTTATTTATGGGACGCAATACAGTGATCAACCCTGCAGTGATTCTGCCAGCACGTGTGCCACAATGTGCTTGTCGATGCGGTCGTCTTGCCTGCAATCATGGGGAGCTTGCCATTGGGAATCTGCCTCGTATGCAGGTGGCAGACTTCGGCCTCAGTCGGAGCCTGCAGGTGGCCAGCAGGCTGGAGACTGAGACTTATGGCACCGTCACACACATGTGAGCACTGCTGGTGTGCTTGTTGGCCTTGTGCTGGCAATAATGTTGCTGGTCAGGAACATTCTGCACAGCCGGTATCGCAGCTGCAGAGACTCCCGACAGTTCAGGCAGTGCCGAAGAACTCCCTCAGGGTATCTGCAGCGCCACATTACCAATGCCTGTTGTGTGCAGGCCCCCGGAGCTGCTTGTGGACGGCATAATGAGCAAGGCAGGGGATGTCTTTGCGTTTGGTGTGCTGCTCTGGTGGGTTGATGCACCATTGTCTAGGGCATCGCTGCTTAAGCATGCTGGCGACCATCTTGTGCAGCTCTGGTGCAGCTCTACTACTGCTCTGTCTTGGCTGCTGTAGGGAGATGTACACTGGACAACATCCTTGGGATGAGTACCGCCAGGCTCAGATAATTTACAGGGTCAGCAGGCCTGCCCAGCAGCCCTGCACATGCGCTTCTCTGTCAACACATTCATCCAGAAGAGCTGAGGCTGCACTATGTCATGCAGATAGCTACTTTGAAGGAGACGCTACAGTGCACAGACGAGACACCTGCTGGGTACAAGGAGCTTGTATCATGGTGCTTTGAGTATGACCGTCATGACAGACCCACCTTTGAGCAGGTTGCCACCGCCCTGACAGGGCTGCTGAAGGATGGCCCCCACTCCTCATTGAAAAGGGGATAAGCCCTCACTGCAATCCAAAATGAGCTGCTGCCCCTGGACTCTTGGGGCTTCCTGTCTTGAGTGTGTTTGATGATTGTTTGTCCTTCATTCACCACATCTTCTCATATTTTTGGCCACAAGGCTGGTACTGCATGAACCCCATTGTATGAGGAGTCGGCCTTGGGCCATCACATGTCACAACATGTGCAGTGATTGATGTAGCTTGAGACCCAGACTGTCTTCTGTCCCCATTCTTTGTTTGCAGGGCACAGGTGTCTATTGCACCTCCAACCGGCCTAATCATTTCATGCATCGCGCATAAATCGTTGACACTGTCCTGATGTCATGCTAATTCTTGTCTAAGGCTTTTCTTCAAGTAAACATCCACCCATGGGCGTGTTCCTCAAACACCTGCAGAAGTGGCCATCCCGCAGAGGTTGCCAATGTGTGCAGCAGCCAGCAGCAGCACAGGCAAGACATCTTACATTCAGAAGCAGGGCAAGGTGTCGCATTGTCATGCACATTCATGCAGTCTCGACAAAGAGCCATCAGAATTCCTTCCCTTGCGGCCAACAAAAGGCCAGATCCATGCCAGAGCTGTAGGCTTTGTCCCACCACCTTGCCAGGACCTTGACCTGATGAGAAACAGGTACAGCCCCCTGCACGCAGCCTGACATGCCAAATAGGGCGCAGCCAACACAGAACAACACAAGCCTTCCTTTGTCCTGGGGAGTACAGGCGCTGCCCGGTGGTCATCAGATGCGTGAGATGAGACTCTGCCCAGGGCACCGTCAGTAAACGAAGAGCTTGGTCTGCATCTCTTGTGCGGGGTTTGAAAGCTGTTCCCTCTGCATGGCTGTGATGAAGTGCGCATCTCTGCAGCAAGAGGGCTGCAGGGGGCTGGGACACCACACTTCCGCTGTCACTTGGGAGTTTGCGTGGCACAAGTAAGATCCTTGAAGACAGTGTAGTCTCCCAAGTTGTATCAAGATCATGAAAAGCGTGTTGTCAGTGAAGTGTAATGCACACTTGCCTGCTTCAGTGCCGCTGGTTGCAAGCAATAATAGCAGTGCAGTTCAAGGGGTCTCAGCCCATCAACTGGCACACTCAGTACGTGCTTGCTGCACGCTCTTGCATCAGCTTGTCAAGAAATGAGATCCTGCTCGACATTTTCCCTTTTTGCGGCAGTCGTAGGTCCAACATTGCAAAATGAGGTGTGCGGCATTCCATGGTGAGTCTGTGCGCAAGCTTTCTGACTCTGGGCTTTGTTTGCTGTCCTTGACAGTGGTGCTGGATCTGGCAAGCCTGGATGCTTCTGAATTGTCTGTGCAGGCAGCAGGGGCATCCTGCTTCACACATCAAGGAGCTCGCCTGTCATCACTGCCAGGCTCAGCCTGCATGCTGGTCGCAGCTCAGGGCGTGCAAATTTTGGGGGCGTGCTGTCCTCCAGCAGAAGACTGGTGAGCAGGCCATCTCTGATGGGGCTGATACGGGAATGCATTGCTGTGCGGCGTACCAGCCGACGCCCTTTCTCGTTAAAACCACTTTACATGCGTCAGCCTGTCAGATGGGCCACAGCAACTGGTGGAGCATGGCAATGCAGTGTGCCTGTGGCTGACCTGCTGCCCTTGAATGCAGTCAGCATACCCACATAGCAAGTGCACAGCAAGCTGTGCAGGTGCATGCGAGCCAATGCTGGAGGGCTGCTGCTGCCAGTGCTGACTGCAAGCTGGTGTGCAAGGATGCGCACCGCCTGTAGAGATGTTGCTGTCCCTTGCGCCAGCAGGTGCACAGCAAGCATCCCTCTCCAGTGCAGCTGCATATTCCTCGCTTGCAGTCAGCACTGCCTGCCCTGTGCAGGTGCATGTCTGTGCCAGCTCTGGCAGTAACGGAGCAGCCGCTGGTGGCAGCAATGGAGCCCAGCAGTATGACTTTGACCTCTTTACCATAGGAGCAGGGAGCGGGGGCGTGCGCGCCTCGCGCTTTGCCGCCCAAAACTTTGGTGGGTGTGCAGCGTTGTGGCATGACTTCCTGTAGGCAGCGAAGGGGTTACCTACACACTTCGTTGCATTCATCCTTTGTTAGGGCAAAGTAGGATGCAGGGCGACACTAGCAGGCAGGCCTCAGAAGGAAGCCGCCCATGCGGTCTTGATTGCCCCGATCTGAAAGGCTCGAAAAAGTAAGCTGCTGCAGGGCTGCATGCCTTCCTTGCTGGGGAAACAGAACGGAACCTGGCTGCACTCAGCCATCTGACAGCTGCTTGTTGTGGTGCCACTTGCATCTGGCCCCCAGCAGCCCCAAGTGAGCAGCCCGCGGCCCCTGCCGGCGCCAGGCTCCGTCAGTGTGTAAGGTGCCGTTTGCTGCTGTCAGCTGATCTGACACACTTCTAGTGGAGTTGTTGCAGTGCCTACCCTGCAGCACTGCTGAGGTGCCCATCTGGTCCCTGCAGGAGCCAGGGTCGCGGTGTGCGAGATGCCATTCGACCCCATCGCCTCAGACAAGGCTGGCGGCGCTGGGGGCACCTGCGTGCTGCGGGGCTGCGTCCCCAAGAAGCTGATGGTGTACGGCGGCGAATTTGCTCAGGCCTTCCGGGACAGCCACGGCTTCGGGTGAAGCACAGCAGACCGTCTGAACACTGCTTGACTGCATGGCCTCTCAGCAGCTTTGGTGCGTGCTCCCAAGAAGTGGTGGTCTTTGGTGGCGACCTTGCCGAGACCTTTTGGGATAGTTACAGCTTTGATTGAGGGGCTGTGGGCCATCTGCACCATTTCTGCTGCTTCCCAACAAGTTCACTACTGCGTTCCGGTTAAGCTGGTGGTATGTTTTAAGCTGGTGGTATGAGGCAGCAAGTTTGCACACACCTTCTTGGACGGCCTTTGCCTTGGAGTGAGGCACAGCTGGCCTGCCTGCACCACCATGCTCTCAGTCACTGCCGGTGCTGTGCTTCTAAGGTGCTGACATCGTCTGTGGCAGGACCTGTCTGGTTTTTGCAGGACAGCCATGGCTTGGGTGAGGTGCTGCAGGGTTGTTGTTTCGAGCATGTGCCCAGCTGTGTATGATGATCCGCTGCGGGGGACCCAGAGGCCTCTGCCCCTGACTGCAGTGTTATTCCAACTCTTCGTGAGCGGACTGGGTTGTCTGCAAAGAGCAGGGACATGTCGTTCATAAAAAACTGGGGTCGGTGCACAATCGATCTGCACTGGGGGCCTGAGCATGTGTTGGCACACCAGGCAGACCCTTGACCCGTGCGCACTTTGTGCTTATTGGGAGTGTCATGGCCGCGTGCTGCTGCACAGCGTCCTGACAGGCAACTGCACAGGCGGCTGCAGTTTGCGGTCTGCCTCAGGCGGCAAAGCGTACTGTGGGCTTTGTTTACGCATGGCCGATGTTTCTCAGATGTGCTCACAGCACACCCTGCACTGTACCGCTGCAGGTGCAATCCCCAGCAAATGGGGCTTGCATGAAGCCTGGCCGCAAAATGCATTGCAAAAGGGTGGTCATGTACCTCTTGACGCCGTCCCAGCTGCACAAGCCTGGGCCCACCTATTAGCACCCCCAAGGAAGGAAGCCCCATGCAGTGGTCTGTGCCTACCAACACTGCCCACCTCCTCAACTGGTCTTGTGTGCCCACACACACGGCTAAGATTGCGCCCTCTGCATCTGCAGGTGGGACCTGCAGCAGCCTGGGCTCACCTGGGAGCGCCTCCAGGGGAACAAGAAACAGGAGCTGGCCCGCCTGAACGGGGTGTACTTGAAGCTGCTGGACGGCGCAGGAGTGCGGTATCTGGAGGGGAGGGGCACCATTGTAGACCCCCACACCGTGGAGGTGGCTGGCAAGCGCTACACGGTGAGCCAGGGTTGCCCGATGAGCCCCAACCAGTCAGATGTTTGGCCCAGCAGTGCACTGGACTTTGCAGGCAAGCAATCTGCGGCTGACTCGCGGCTATTCTGGGCACAGGGTGGCAGCCAATCTTGTGCATGGGCCCGTCCTCTCCCAGGCAGAGGACGGGCCGGAAGCAGATTGTGTTCGTGCTTGGAGGAGCCAATGACATGCAACAGCCTGACATTGGGCAGTCTGCTTAGGAAGGCCAGCATAGCTGTTGTTGGGCGTAATGTTTTGCTGTGGTTGCAAGCAGGCTACATTATAGCTCAAGTCACAGATTGGTGCAGGCCCACGCTGGCCCCAACTGCATACACCACCTGCAGGTCAGTTCACTGCAGAGGAAGCATCATGCTCATGGAGACGTGCTTTCTGAGGCATGCGGCATCTACCAGTTCTTGGCCCGTGCACTCCTGCCCTCTGCAGACCAAGCTCTTCTGAGAGCTGTTCGCAGTCGAGCCACCAAGCTGCGGATTGAGCGTTTTCTGTGCATGCAGTCATCTCAGACCAGCTCTGCTGCCTGCTACTGCAGACCAAGCACATCCTGATTGCAACCGGCGGCCGCCCCACCAAGTTGAAAATCGAGGGTGCTGAGCACGCCATAATCTCGGATCAGATTCTGGAGCTGCCTGAGCTTCCCAAGAAGCTGGCCATCATTGGAGGCGGGTACATTGCGTTGGAGTTTGCTGGCATCTACAACAACTATGGAAGTGAGACTCACGTGCTGTATCGCCAGGTGCGCTGCAACCCTGAGCTTAAGAATTGAGTCACCAGACATTGGGTTGCAACACTGTCCAGCTGGCCTCTGCCTGGGCTGGCTGCAGTAGTCTTCAGTTGCAGCAAGCATGGATCTGAGAAGCACCCAATGGGCCGCCAGCTGGGCTGCACGTCTTTGCTTGAGCACAAATACGGATGTGATGCCGCTATGCTGAGGTAAAGCTGAGGGAGGTGTCTGCGGGCTGGCATGACCAGGTTGGCTGCATGGCTGCCTGCTGGGCCACAGTCAGGGAAGGGAGCATGTGCAGAGCATGTCACCAGGACCTGGTGTTGGTGCCACCTGAGCATGCTGCATGAGTAGTACTGCCATGCTAGGTTTCAGGATGCCATTCTGCAAAGTCTTTGAAGCTGCATCTGGCAGTGCGCCTAGCACTGAAGGGACTTGACATGGGCGCCCCAGGCGGTGTTGCTGATCAGCGGCGCCACAAACCTGATTGGCTGCATGTCTCCCCTGACAACGCACACTTTGTGCCTCCACACCATCGAACGTGCACACTCCCCTCACAAATCTGAGCCTTTAAACAGCCCTGGCAGTCACATTTGCCCCTCACATGTTGTTCTGCCTGCCTGCAGCCCCTGCCCTCGCGGAAACTTGACAAGGTTTTCCTGCCCCCGCCACAGGGTTGCGTCCTTATTCTGACCTGTCTGACAGTCTGCGGCCTGCCTGCAGCCCCTGCTTCTGAGAGTGTGGGACAATAACTTGTTTGCGGCAGCCTCCGACTATACATTGCACCTGCTCACATTGTGCCCCGCTGCTGCTGCCACTGAGAGGGTTTGACGAGCACCTCCTGCTATGGCCTCACACTTGCACGCTTGCCTGCCATTATAGATACTGTGTCTCCTGCCTGCAGCCCCTGCCCTTGAGAGGCTTTGATGAGGAGGTGCGCGAGTTTGTGACAGAGCAGTACAAGGTGGCTGGCCTGAACATCCACGCCACCTACAGTCCTACAAAGATCGTGAAGGGGGGCGACGGCAAGCTCACGCTGCACGCGGAGAGCAAGCAGGGGGAGAAGCTGGCGCTGGAGGGTTTGGACCATGTGCTTATGGCCACCGGGCGGGCCCCTAACACCCGCAACCTGGGGCTTGAGGAGGTCAGTGCTAAAGTAATCTGTGTTTTCGGCAGCTTGCTGGAACGGCAAGCTCAGGCTGCAGGCAGAGAGCAATTTATTGACTGTGAGCAAGCAGGGGAAGAGGCTGACCCTTGGGGTCTGAATGCTGACAGCCATACAGGTCAGTGCTGCTGATTCGATGTGTGCCTGCATCATGCGATTGGGTCCTGCTGGAGGTTCAGCATGAGCAAGATGGACTTTGTAGTGTGGTTGCTGCCCATGTACACAAGTGCACGGTGCCTGACATGGGCCAGTCACTAACAGGACCTTGTGGGCTTGAAGGAGGCTTATGGTGCTTTGAGAAGGGCTGCTCTCTCAGGACATAATTTGTCTGCACGATGTCAACATGCAAAGTGGCTGCCTGCACAGCTGGCGTGATGCTGAATAGCCGTCCTGAAAGCATCTCTGTGTCCTGAGGGTGCTCAGGAGCACAGGGTGCAGCAGTCGGGTCCATTGCTGGCAGCAGCCATGTCTCTGTGGCACTCTGCGATGTTTAGATTGTGCAACCAGTATCATGAGTCAAGAGCCCCCCTCTCTTCCGGCCCTGAGCATTGTGCCCATCATCCTGAAGGATGGGGACCTTGCCTATCTGCTGCGCCACTATAGGCCTGCTGCTGCTAGATGTGCCAAGCTGGGCGAAGAGGGCATGGACGCGGAAAGTTTGTGTACCTCCAACGGTGTACTCGGCCAGAGTCTCTGTGCTGCTGTTGACTCGGCAGCACAGGCAGCAATACCTGTTGCAGTGCATACCACATACAGCTCCAGCCTCACCTAGATGCCACAGCCATGTGTTTTGCTGCCTGTGCAGGTGGGTGTCAAGCTGGGTGACAAGGGCGAGGTGGTGGTCGACGCATTCAGCCGCACCACTGTGGACAGCATTTCAGCAGTGGGGGATGTGACTGACCGTATAAACCTGACCCCTGTCGCGCTGATGGAGGGCATGGCCTTCGCACGCAACGTGTTCGGGTGCGGAAGTGTGGCGTATACAGTGCTGCAGCTGCAGGAGGTGCATGCTTGGACTGCCTGGCAGCATTCAGGGCCTCCTGCGTGGCCTATGCTGGAGCAGCGCTGTGTGACTGATCCAAAGTGTTGCTCTCAGGCTATCACATCAGCAAGGAGCCTCGCTGGCTGTGTCAACGACTGCTGTCACAGCTCCTTGGCTGCACTGGAGGGATAGTGCACACTCAAATGCTCACACTGATTGCTGTTGTCAGACCTTTCTTCTTGCAGAGAGAGTCATGAAACTGTCCTTGCCCTGGCTGCAGGTTCAATTTTGCCCAGGCTGTATCAGACTGCATATGTTGTGGCCAGCGTGGTGATCAGCTCTTTTTACAAGTCTATATCCTTCCTGGCTGCGGCAGCATTGGTGCACATTTGTGCAAATGAGAAGTGTGCCATACTTCAATACGCTGTGGCACAGCCTTGAGCATAGGCTTATCAATCACTACTCAAGCTGCGTTCTGGCTGCAGGGGCGACCCTGAAGCCAAGCCAGACTACGAGTGTGTGGCCAGCGCAGTGTTCAGCGGGCCCCCACTGTGCGTGGTGGGCCTCTCAGAGGAGGAAGCTCGTGACAAATATGGCGACATCGATGTCTACACATCCTCATTCAAGTGATCTTGTCCTGCTGCGTTTTCAATGTTGGGCTGGCCTGTCTGACTCGCGTGACCTGCATGCCATACAAGGCAGTCAGCAGCAACTACTTGACATCAGGCCCTTTGTGCAACCAGGCCTGCACTTGAATGGGGGGGCACCAGCAGCTGAGGGCGGTGGATGCAGCACCATGGCAGCTCCTTGAGAATGTGTGCTGTGGCATGCAAGGTCAGGATCCGTTATGCATGAGGGGCTGCTGCACAGGACACTGAGCTGCGGGACAGTGCCTGGGGAAGTGCGACCCTGGTCAGGTACACAGGGATCTGCTTTGGTGCAGTGGCATGAGAGTTGGCCAGCCAGTCGCAGTCAGGCCATGCCATGGACCTACACTGCAGGCCATTTGGTCTCATAGAGGCTGTCTCCAATCCTGTAGATGTAGCATGTGCTCTGCTGCTGACTCAGCTGCCCACCAACACGCATGCACTGCAGGCCTGCCAGTTGCATGCCAGTCACAGGGAGCATGACCCATGCAAGTTGCCCTCACTCACTGCATCATCCAGCTCATCCTGCACTGCAGGCCCATGAAGAACACCATCTCTGGATCTGAGGGGAGGGGCTTCATGAAGATTGTGGTCGACACTGGCTCAGACAGAGTGGTTGGCATGCACATGGTGGGGCCCGACTCAGCAGAGATTCTCCAGGTGAGCTCCTCCCTGACCACTCTCATCAAGTGCAGTGGCTGGCCTGATGACCAGACCTGGCTGAGGCCCCTGCATCAGTTGAGGTGCTGGCCATGCAGGCCTCTAACTTGCATTCTTCCACCATCAATGGCAAGGGCACCATCCGTGTGCACAGGGCATCGACTGCATCATGAGGAGTGCATGCAGATAATTCAGCGCCTGCGCCACTGCCTTCCGGTCCGGCCAGTGTCCAGAGGGGCATGGTCATCAAGCAGTACACACAGTGGCATGCCTCAACAGTAGTGCTCACTGGTGCGTACAGGGTTTCTCGGCAGTCCTCAAGATGGGTATCACCAAGAAGCAGCTGGACACAGTTGTTGGTATCCACCCCTCATCAGCTGAGGAGTTTGTGACCATGCGCACCCCAACCAGGCAGATACGCGAGAAAGAAAAGGCTGCTGTCGCAGCGTGACCTCAGCATGTTCAGTCTGCCCCCTGCCCATTGAGCTGCAGCTTGTGATTGGAGCCCAGCTCAATGTAAGTGTCTGTCCCCGCCAAGTCAGCACTGCCCCCAGTCAAACAAATAGTACAGGTTCAGCACAGCACTGGCAAACAGTTTCTGTTGGGCCTCGATTTTGAAAAAAAGCAGTGACTGCAGTGTGACTTTGACAGCATTTGCTCTCTCGCTCAGTTCCATCCTGATTGCACCTGTTGGGGGCTTTCACAGTGGCTCAAGAGCCTTTCTACGGCCTGTCAGGAGAGCCCACCTGCTTTCTGTGTAAATCTCCCATTCACAAAAGTAGGGGTCAAACACTTCTTGGAGCTCAGGAACCTGGTGCTCAAGAATGCCACTCATGGCTAATCGGCCGCCTGGGTGAACATACGAGGCCAGCCTGGGAGCCAGCTCTGTGAGCGGTCCTTTCAGGATGTTGGCCACCAGAACGTCAAAAGTTGCAAAGGCCGAGGCTGTGTTCAGGCACTCCAAAGGGTCCTTTCCCTGCACAGCATTGCAGATAAACTCAGCTTGTTTCACAGCAACCCCAAGCTTGACCATCATCTGAAGAGCAGTACCCAGCCACAGCATGGCATCCTCATTGCTAAACTGGCTTCAGGCCTGGCGGGAGCATGAGGTGGGCATGCCTTACCTGCAAGGGTGTCTCAACACAATGTACAGCCAGAGAGGGAGACTTCCATGCGTACGAATGTGGCCTGATGGGCTCCTCAGCAATGAGCCAGGATACCTGACATTGTCCACTCACCACAAGCTTTGCTGTGGTCGGGAGCACTGTCATGCTCTCCTGCACTCCATTCAACGCTGCGTTGTCCTCAGATGCCTTGAGAGCAAAAGGGTCAATGTCCAAGCCCACCTGCAGACACACAGTTGCCTCAGAGGCTGCATGCAAGGCATGATTGAGCAGGTCTGAGGCTGTGCTGAGTGTCACATCCTTGTGCAGAGCATGCCCGCTGTTTCCCTTGGAGACACCCCTAGCAAGCAGCATGGTCAGCACATCAAGTGTAGTTTGCGCAGCTTTGGCAGGGTGGCAAAGGTGAAGCCAGGTGGACAGACCTTGCCTCTGCTGCCATCTGAGGTCAATGTGGTCAGCAGGTTCACCGCTGTCTCAGCATCCATCAGCAAGGCCTTGATGCCCACATACCTGCTGCAGCACGGACGTCGGTGCCCACATATCTGCTGCAGCTCCTCAGCAGGCAGCTCATGTCACAACAGTGCCCCGTGGCGATCGGCTCACCGCCTTTCCGGCGCCCATCAGCAGGGCTGCGATGGCAAGGACGCCGCTCCCACAGCCATAATCGCACACAGTGCGCTTGCTTAGGTTGCAGTCCTTGAGCCACTTCAGGCAGAGGCGGGTGGTGGCATGCTCGCCTGTACCCACAAACAATAACCACCTCATGCACAGATGGGTAGTGGCGTGTTTGCTACTTGCAGCCAGCAAGAGGCCACTACTGCAGGGGCAGCGGGGACCCCAACTGTGCCCGCACGCACACACACACAACCAGAACATCACATCAGGCAGCCCACCGCAGCAGTTATCAGTCCAGATACACTGAACATGATGGGGAGGCCTGCTCTGTCTGACAGGATGGACAGGCAAACTATTGCACGTGCAATCTGACAATTGCTGCTGGTTTGTTCTGAACGGCTGGAAGGGAACCTCTCTTCCCTCCCTCCTCTCCCACCCTCCACGCTCCAGTGCAATTGGCATAGGCACGTGACAGGCCTGTGTGCTGACACACAGAGTGCCAGCAGTTGCATGTCGGGCTGCCAATGCTCAGAGGCCAAGCTTTTCAGAGATGCACTTCATGGCTCAGCATCACCACCAGATTCTGTACATGCCCCACCAGCACCTCCAAGCCAGAGCCAAGCATATGCACTCACTCGCCAGCCTGCCCTGGGGAGCTGGCCTGCATATGGGCGCCCCTTCCCCTAAAGGACAAGACTGACACTTGGCCTCCCAAGCTATCACGAACAGGTTGCACCACACGCTGCCCTCCAGGTAATGCATGCAGCTCAGGCATTTGTAACCGGCTGCAGCGGCCTTTGAGGCGCCCACCTGTTCCAAAGGCCAGGCCTGGCACCAGGCGGATGTTGATTGCCTCTGGGTCCTCCAGCTCACACCAGTCGGGCACAATCCAAATGCCGTCGTCCACCCTGACAGGCTTGTAGCTGGCCTGCAGCGCCAAAATACAATCCAGGCAGGTGGCTGTGCAGACTGCCCGATTCGTGGTATAGCAGGTGCTGATCAGACTGCCTCAGAAATGGCGATACGATGTCATTGGCACAGTGTCATTGGCAATTGCCTCAGAGATAGTGCTGCAGTAGGTCCCTCAGAGGCTGCTTTACAAGAACTGCCTGCCTCGGCTGTAGCCGTGCAGCAGCTGCCATTGCAAGCTATCACAGCTGAGCAGGCTGTAAACTACTGGAACAAGCATGCATCACAGGGTGAGGCATTACCAGTGGAGAGCACCTTGATAGCAGCCTCCCATTCCTCGTCCACTACAGGTTCCACTTCATACTGCCAACCCTGCAGCAGGCGTCAGGCAACTGAATTGATGGTGTCCTGCTGCTAGTCGTCTTGCAGCAGGCATAAACTTCTGTGATGTGGTGTTTCCACAGCTGCCATCAGGACTGCTCAGATGCTCTTTGCTCCAGAGGCCGCCACTCTTGGCAGCTGAGACTGAGCTGCCTGTCTCTAAGACTGTGATCGCAGTGCACAGTTGCACAATGCTGACTTCCCGCTTCACTTGGCAGTGTGCCGATGATTGCATCATTGACTGGAAGCGCTGCGCCAAGAGACTAACCTGTCAAGCAGTGTGACACTGCAGCGGTTACATCGAAAGGACACCATGGGAACAGCAGGAGGCGCTGCATGCGGTAGCAGTGCAGCAGATCTCAGGCAAAGGGCGGCACAGCAAAAGAGGGTGGCCACCAGTTCCTGAAGATCTGCTCTGCCCTGAGCAGGGGCTGCAGGCGCCTGGCGCATCCCACCTGGGCCCCAAGGATCCTCTGAGCATCCCTCAGGGTTCTGTGCACCTCGTGCCGTGGCTCAAACAACGCCACCACTGAGCAGTGGTGCCACAGGGAGCGCTCATCATTTGCTGCAAAAATTTCCTGCTCGCCCTCCTCTGGTAGCTGGTGCTCCTCGATCCTGTGGAAACAGCATCTGCTGTCAGCCGTGGCCAAGCCAGTCTGCACTGCACTGCTGCGCCTGATCAAGCGGCTGATGCTCCTCAACCCTGGCAGAGACAGAGAGTCAGCTCTAAAGCAAAGCAATGCCATGAGCTCAGAAATGTCTTGCTGACTGGCTGCAAAGCAGCTGATCCTCAACTTTGCGGTGGTCCTAAAACTTGCACACATGACAGTCCAGGTGTCCTGCACCTCGGACTCTGGCGCCTGGCGTTCTGCAAGCCAGGCCGACTTGGCAGGCCTGGTCGTTGTCAGCCAATGCCGAGGGCCAGGCGCCAATGTGTGGCTACCTGTTCAGTGATAGCCCATGCTACTCAACCCAGGCAAGGACAGCAGATTTGGTGTCATCTCTGATTGAATTGAATGCTCCCTCAGCTCTGATCATTGGTACTCCACTCCTGGCAAATATGGGGCAGTTGGCTGAGCGGCAGCAAAACAGGCACCCGCGCAGCTAAATGAGGGGCAGTGTCTGGGTGCTGAACTGTTGTTGGCGACAGGCAAGGAGCTTCAAACCTTGCACACCGCAAAGTGGTGGTCACCTTGGCACCCAGGGCGGCAGCCCCAAAGGTGCAGAAAGTCCAGCTGACAATGAAGGCACAGGTCTGCAACCCCGGCAAGGACAGTCACAGGCACATTAGCAGGCAGCCAGCTTCGTCTATGCCAGCCAGCAGCAGCTGCGTTTGCGGGGGCAAGCTCTACACAGAATCATACTGTACAGCTCTATGCCACATATCCGCAGTATGTTGTGCAAGTCGGCAGCATCTGGAAGGCACAGGTGGGCAGAGACACACTGTGAGAAAGCTGCCTGTGCAGCCCTAGGTTCAAAAGACTTGCTGGCGCCGGTGGTCCAGCAAAACGTGTACATGACTGGTAACGTGCTGCGTTGCATGTATGCTCAGGGTGCATCGTTGCAAGCTCACGTGGCGCTCTGAGCTCCCAAAGCCAGCAGGACCTCTGTCATATCGTCTGCCTCGCTGCCAGAGATATCTCGGAGTGTGCATCGGATGTTGACGGGTGGCCTGCAGCATGGCGGCAGAATGTCGAGTGACTGACGCAGATTGCCTGCTGCAGGCATGACAGACACTCATCAGCTGATGCAAGCTAGCAACTGCGGATGCTGCGGCAGGCACCGTCCAGGCCAGGACTGGCCCCAGACAGATTGACTGCTGCTGGCAGGATCCAAAACCCCAAGTAGTCAGTGTATTGCAGACGGCCACTGTGCAGCCACACCACTCACGATTGAATGGCGGCCTCCCCAGCAAATGCTTCAAGAGCCTGAATGGACACGCCAGCCTCCAGGAGGCTGGCTGCTGTGCCCAAGCTTGATTGCTCTGCCAGGTTCTGCTGCACCGTAGTCTCATCTATGGGTTGTGCAGCCAGCACATGAGTCTGTGACCCTGCAGCAGTCTCCTGATCTCTTCATTCTGTCCTGCTGTCAGAAGTGAGTATGGAGCAATAATTCCAACCCAGGCATTGCCGGCAGAAGCAAGTGCTGAGTTTGCATGCTGATAAGACAGAGGCATGTGATGGTGGTCGGGGCTGTCCATCAGTCTACATGACAGTGGTCACCTGCCGGCAAAGCATTGCAGTGGAGCGAGAGGCAAGGCTTCCGACACCGGGCTGCCAGCCCTGACGACACACCATGGCATGATAGCCTTCGGATGCAGTTGATACTGTGCTGAAGAAGCATGCAGGGAGGTGGCCGTGTGTCTGCTGTGGGTGTGTGCAGATGCAGAGCAGCTGTGGGAATCTAGATACAAGATATCTGGCATCAAAGCATGCTGCAATCAATGTCTAGACAGGAGATCCTGAGAGCTAGCTGGTCAGAGATTGCTCTAGCTTATGAGAGGTGTGTTGCATGGATCAATTCCCTGATCTTATTCTGTCAGTCCTGCTTTGCACAGTGTTCCTACCTTTCAGGTACCTGGTCCCCCGTTTCCAGCCATGGGCACAGCATGCGCTGACAGCATTCAAGCAGCACAGACTGCCTGCAGGCAGCATCATTGTGCCAGCATGTGGGCCAGGTAATCTTGCCTGGCAGCATGAATTGTGCATCAGACATTGAGCCTGCTGACTCGGCGATCAGGCTTTCCTTCGCATGGTGGCTGTAGGGCCTGAGCTGCTCATGCTGGCTGAGCACTTCCCAGAGCATGCTATTGTTGGCATCGACCTGGCCGAGGGCATGGTGGACCGGGCAAATCAGCTCTGCAGGGAGGCCGGAGCCAGGCAGGTACCCATCAGTCAGTTGGGTTCTGTGGGCAGCCAGCATTACATGTAGAAGAGGTGTGTAGGACGAGGCCTTGCCCCTCCTGCATGCATGCATACACACAAAAAGCCTGCCCCTCTGTTGTTTCCACTGTGGGGCTCTGCACAGACACTGCAGGGACCTCCTCCCTGGCTGCAGTGACAGGGCCAGGGCGGAAGCAGGGGATGCATGCGCCCTTCCCGCCAGCTTGCAGCCTGCGGCTGGCATCTTCAGCATGTTCGGCCTGCAGCAGCTGCCTGACCCCCATGTTGCTCTTGCCACCTGGGTTCACGCGCTGATGCCTGGTGAGGACTTCCAAGCTCTGAGCTGCACTTCCTGCCCCTGCGCTAAGAACCAGCTGGCTCCTGCCAGCTGGATGTGTGCCCCAGCGCCCCGATGCCTGTGAGGGCTCTTGGCTCTGGGCTGTGTGTCCTGCACAGGCGGTGAGCTGTGATTTGCAGAAGCAGCATGTGGCTGTTGCCAACTTGGTTTTCTGCCACATTGCCAGTGAGGGCGCTGTGCCGTGCATGCCGCACAGGCTCTGACCTTCAACGCCATGCATTACAATGTTGTCATTACCAGCCATGACTGCTATGTCGCCACGGGCCTGCTTGTTGATATTGCAGATGTCCAAGGCACCTGTTGCCTGCAGGAGGCATGTTGGCGGTAACATTCTGGCCGAGCACGATGGAAGGTCCAGAAGGTCCCTGGCAGAAACTCAATGATCTGAGCTTTGCCAAACGGGGTCTGCAGGAGAACATGCACAGCACTAAGGTTGGCTCCTCAAGCAGCTGTCTGCAACTAGGCATATGACAGTGTGCATCTGTGCTGACCTGCTGGCACCATGCTTAGGCAGGGCACTGCAACTTGGCTGGCAGCTGCCTTGGCTGCTGGCACCATCACTGCAAGGAATGCAGAAGGCTGGCAAGCACCTAGAAGCACAAACTGAGCCCCAATGCTCCCTTCCTTGGGTGTCTGCAGATGGAGTGGGAGCTGAAAATTCCGCAGCTTGCTCTGGAGGCTGGGGCAGAGCTCATTTCGGATGAGGAACCGGCCTTTGACATGCAGTGGAGGGATGTGACGGAATTTTGGGAGGTGCTCTGGGATTGCTGCTGATGTTGAATGCCTGCATGTAATTTCCACAGATGCCGCTGCTTCCTGTGTACGCAGCAGTTGGCTGAATGGCATTACTGGATACCTGCATGCAGCGACAGGCTGGCCACCCACAGTGCAAGCAGCCATCTGTCTACGCGCAGCAGCACCGGTTGGGCTTTTAGACTGCTCTTAGTCAGGATGGCTGAGGGGCCTACTCAAGGTCTTGAGTGACCTGCCTAGCTAGGCCTAGAGCTATGTGCCCATCTAGTCTCTTATATTTCTGCAGGTGATGACGGAGGCTGGACCCTGGCATGCAAGAAGAGTGGCCCTGGGAACAAAGAAGCTGCAGGACCTGAAACGACAATACATGGCAACCACAAGCTGCCAGGGTCCCCTGCAACATCACCCACATGCAAGAATGGTTCTGCTGAGGAAGCCCCTGTCATGTTTGTGACATTGCAAATGCTTGCCTTTGATCTTGAAGTGCACACCAATTTGAATGACATCTTCCCAGCCTTTTGGATGTGCTTCTGACATTCTGCTGATCAATAGTCATGCATTGAAACCTCAAGCAGTCACATATGCTGAGGCATGGCATGCAGTGTCTGGAATGCCTTGGTCTTTCTGAAGTCCTCCAGGTCTGCGTCCTGAAGGAGCTCCTCCCACTGCACACCACCGGCGGCCAGCAGCTGCTGCAGCAGGTCACCAGCCTGCTGCGCATCCCCCTTGAGTGCCAGCACGCAGGCCAGGTTGTAGCGGATGCCGCAGCGCTCCTCAAAGCAGCCAAGTTTGTCAGGCCGCTCCAGGGCCTGCCTGAAGCTATTTGCACTCTGCTGCCAGTGTGCCTCTGCCTTTGCACCCTGCCCTGCATGCAGACGACAGCCAATGTTCAGTAAGGTGCCGGATGATTCACTCGCCAGCAGAATGTGAAAAGTCGAGCACCAACCTGTTAGGCCCTCCATATGCAACTGGGGGCTGCAAGACTGGGATTGGCTGCTGCACCATTTGCAGGCAAAAGCTGCCAGCAGCAGCTAAAGCACTTACCAGCAGTGGTCTTCAGGACCTGTCCTGGACATTGGCTCTGGCCAGCAGCAACCTCACTACATGCGACACTATGAGCTGCAATACGCACGCAAGCAGCTCCGCTGGCCATACATGCGGGGTGGCCCCCTCCTGACATATGCCCATCAGCTCATGTGGGCATCTGCAGGCACGGCCAGCTTGCCCAGCTGAGTGTACTCCTCTGCCACACCGCACTTTACAAGTGCCTGTCATTGCATGCAGGCATATGAGACATGCACCCAGCCCACCTGCTGTGGTTGCCAGCTGCACCAGCAGGGCGTGCACCTCAGTCACCACCACCAAGGGCACCAGGATGGGTGCAAGTGTTCGGCAGTACAGAAAGGTCAAGCACGCTTGCAACCCACCTGCGGTGGCTGCCATCTTCCCCAGCAGGGCATGCACCTCAGCCACACCAACCAGGGCATCAGGGCAGGCACGGTCGATGCGCAGCGCAGCACCATAGCCCTGCTCCAGAGCAGCCTGCAGCTGTGCTGCGGCCCCAGCAGCGTCAGCACGATCCTGCTGCAGCCTGTGCTCCGCCTGCAGGCTGCACACCTCCCCCAGGGCGCACATGGGAGCTGGGTCACCCCGTGCAAAGCTGATGGCGTGAAGCAGGCGACTCCTGGCCTCGTCAAGGTGGGCTGCTGCTTCACCCGGATCCTGCAGAGGCAGCGAGTTGCTGGCTGCAACTCACGGACTGCAAAAGTACCATGGCCTCTGTTGAGCATGAGATTGCTGCAGGGCCCCGTTAGGAGCCAGATAATCACTAGACAGGACAGAAGGCGGGTGCCTGGCCTCTTGGCATACAATCCACAAGGCACACAGGGAGGCTGCAGCCTCACTTGCACTCCATACGTGCAGGGAGCCAGGCCAGGACAAGGCAAAGCATGGCTCACACTGTGGCAGCTTGCCAAGTGCAACTTCATGCAGAACTCGCACATTATAGCCTGCTGGGTGAAGCCCAATGATGTTAGTTTTGCAGCGGGCAGGGAGGCAGCAGTTGTGCCTGGGAGCCTGCCCAAGCACAGCTTTAAGCCCCATCTGCACGGGGGAGTCTGCAGAGCATGGCTGCATCCTGTAACAGCTCAGCACAGAAGAAGTGGCCTGCACTTGGGAGCCTGCCAAGTCCAGCCTCACCTGCACATGGGAGTCTGCAGAGCATAGCCACATTGTGCACCTGTGTAGCAGGTAGGAACGGCCTGCATATGGGAGCCTGTCAAGTGCAGCCTCACCTGCACATGCGAGCCGGCCGAGTGCAGCCCAGAGCCCCAATTGTGCAGCAGGCCTGGAAGGTCATCCCCATTCTCGCTGCTGCTGAGGGAGCAGGCCCTGTTGTAGGCCTGCATGGCCTTCCGGTACAGGGTGGCTGCCTGCTCATGCTGTCCCAGGTCTGAGTGTGCTTCTGCAGCCGCCACCATTGCATCGGCCAGGTTGTTCAGCGTCTGCAGCACCAGGGCAGGCTCATCGGTTAGGGAGGGGGGCCTCCGCATGGGTGCTGCCTCCACTTGCTGCAGAGCGCTTACTCAGGCGTCTGCAGCACCAGGGTAGCCATGTCGGCCAGCAAAGCATTGCTTGGCGCTGTACATCAGAGTTGGGGCTGAACACGGATGCAAACTTCTGTGGCTGTGCAGTAGACGCCCTGGAGGTGGGGTGCAGTGCTGACCAGCTGCACACATGAGGATGCTGGGCAAACCGTGCGCTGCATTGCACACGCTGCTGTGGGTTGAACACTGCCCCTGGGTCAGCCCAATAACCTGCCCCTGGGTCAGCCCAATAACCTGCCCCAGGCAACAGCAGCAGGTCCCTGCACTGAGACAGGTATGCTGGCAGCTTACTCGGCAGTTTCCTGGATAGCTTCGACCTCACCACTGCATCCTCCTCCTGCCTAAGCGCTTCTGAGTAGGATGCCACTGCAGACGCTAACAGCTTGGCTGCCTCAGCTGGTGCAGCAAGCTCTGCCCAGGACGCCAAAGTGTTGCCCCTGTCGACAGCTGCGTCTGCACGCATCTCCCCGGTCCCAGTTTTGACCTGCACAGATGCATGGAATATCTGCAAGCCAAGCAGGCTAGGGTGCTGGCCCCCTTGAAGAGCTGCATCTGCATGCCTCACCGGTCACCAGTCTCACCTGCACGGGCACAGAGACCCCTCATAAATGCGATCCAAGACGGCAAGGGTGCTGCCCCTGCCAAGAGATGTGTCTGCACCAGTCTCCCTGGGCCCTGTATGTACCTGCAGAGGGCATAAACCCCTCAAAATCCAGGTTGAGCAGCAGTCAGCAGCTGGATCTGTACACTACCCCCGGTGCGCAATCTGTCAAGCAAAGGCAGAGGCGCGATGTGCACTGGCTGTGGGATCACAATTGTGCGAGCCTGCCTGGCAATCTGCCTGCCCGTGTCACCAGGCACCAATGGCCAGCACATGATTCTGGCACTGTAGAGTAGCAACATGTCGGCAAGGCCTGCACACCTGCTCATATGCCTGCACTCCCCTCCTGAACAGGTCTCGTGCCTGTGCGGCAGCCTGGTCCTGCACTGTCTGGCTCAGCTGATCATCCTGCATGCCTGCAGCAGCGGCCACTACAGCCTCCCCACCCATCTGCAGCGTCTCAGCCTGCACAGCGAGGCAGGCTGCGGCTCTCAGCTGCAGATCTTCATGCCACAGCATAGTTCAGGCAGAGGTGCTACGCCCAGCATTGCAGCAGGAGGGGAGGGAAGGCCACCCACGACTTGTCAACATGGATGCATGGCAGCCTCCATCTTCAAAGTCAAGGCAATCACCATGCCATGATCAGACTCGTCCTGTTGCCACAGCAGTCCAGCAACACTGCCCATGCAGTGGTGCAAGGCACAGCCCTTATGCCTGGAGCAGGGGCGATCCTCCGGATGCTCAGGACTACCGGATGCAGCAGCACCAGGGGCAGTGCAGCCTGAAGTTGTAGGCACCCACCAGGCCAAAGCAGGCGTCCATGTGGCGATCAAAGGGCATGGGCTGTTGCTGCTCCAGGCTGAGAGCTCCCTCAAACTTGCTCTGCAGCAGGAGGGACTGCAACCTTGAACGTTGCTGTCAGGAAGAGCTGTCAGGATGCTTGCCTCGTCAGCAAGCATTCCTGCAGCCAGCATGTCAACAGGAACCAGCCGCACTGGCAGCTTGCAGCTGCAAGCGGGGATGAAGTTTGCTGGCTGAGGCAGCACATGCCACACACCACATCGTCGTGACAATGCGTGGACATGTGAGGAGCTGGAACTTGCTGCTTACAGCGGCCAGAAGGAAGGCGTTGACGGCTTCTGGTGTGGCCCTGCGCTTCCTCTCTGCGCGCTGCTGCAGGTCCTCAGCCTCTGCAGTCACTGGACATATCAGCACAAGCTCATCTTAGACTCACTGGCCATGCCTGCACTCCTGTGGCCCACCATCCAGTGCTTGCGCTGCAACATGCTGGGGTGGTGCAGATCTGACATCGTTGCCACTGCCGGCAGCCTTTCTTTTGTTAGGCAATGGCATCTTGCAAATGCTGCTCAACAATCGAGACTGATCTGAGCTGATGGCATGCGTCAGGTGGCTGACCTAAAGTGCTTGCTTGTTCCCATTCTTGGAAATGGTGGCCACCCATCTCTCTACCATGAGAATCTTATGTTTTGTGTTTCTGCTGCTGGCTGTCGTTGTGGCCAAGAAAGATCTCAAAAGGCTGCAGATTGGAGTGAAGGTGATGCATGCCTGGCTGGAATGCAGAGCTGTGCATGTGGCTGATGGGTGTGCTTTCTCAGCTCCCTGTGATGCTGCAGCACAAACCTGAGGCATGCACAGTCAAGGCTGCCAATGGCGATAGGGTCGGTGAGCCATCTTGTGCTCCCTTTGCATGCATGCCTCATAGCTGGTCTCTGACCCTTCAGTGCTTGCCTTGCAGGTGTCCACTACACCGGGAAGCTGCTATCAGATGGCTCGGTGTTTGACAGTTCACTGGACAGAGGGCAGCCCATTGAGTTCCCCCTCGGGCAGGGCCAGGTGAGCTGGAGCTGCTTTTCAAGGTGCACTCAACAATTGCACTTACCCACTTCATGGCCTGCAGGTCATTGCCGGATGGGATCAAGGCATCCTTGGCATGTGGTAAGCGCCCTGCCCAGCAGACAGGCAATGTATCATTTTGCTGCCGCTACAGACTCCAAGTTCGCCTGCAACCATTGCTCAGCAACCAAGCTACTACTCAACACAGCCAGGCACACTGCTGCGCCCTGCGGTGGTGATGGAAGTGCACATGCCTAGGATGTGCAGCACTCAATTGAACCCCAGGCCACACGCAGACTGCCATCCGGCCGCTGCCTGCGGGTGGCTTGAGTGCATTATTACGGTCAACCTGGCAATCTCCCTCGCCGGTATGACTGGGAAGTCGTGAGTGGCATTGATGTGCAGTGTTGGCGAGAAGCGCAAGCTGCGCATTCCAGCCCACCTTGGCTATGGAGAGAGGGCCATGGGCGACAAGATACCAGCAAACTCTGCACTGGTAAGGCCGCATACCAGCAAAAATCCAGCTCATGGTCCTGCTCATAGACCTGCAATAATATTCTAACATCCTGATGCAATGCATTCAGGTGTTTGACACAGAGCTAGTCTCCATCAACGGGAACAAGGCGCAGGCCTGAGCCTTAAATAGCTCAGCTGGCAGTTCCATCAATCACTGATCCGTATGTGAATGGGCTCACGTCCAAGGGTAAAAGTTGGGAAGCAGAACACAGCCAACGCTGAGATACAAGAGATACAATCTCCACAGCCATGCCTTTGCAGCTGGCCTCTCCACGGCCAAGTGGGCAGCGTACCAATGCATCACAGGCAGGCCTGACAGCATTCTTGTTGCCACCTGCACATGCATGAAGACTGCTGCAAAGATAGCAAGAAAAGCCCAGTGAAAAATGTGAGGAGCTACTGAGTCTGCCAAAAACCCACAGCTAAGGGTCTTGTTGTGCTGCAGAGCTGACTTCTGTGAAGAGCTCTTCTCTACATGCAGCTGCTCGTGAGTTACGTGGACCACTTCTGCAGGGCTGGCAGCCTGATCAGGTGCCAGAGCCTCATGTGTACCCTCAGAACTACTGTGCATCTCCAGCGTGGGACGTTGCAAGGCCAGGCAGCGGCATCGATGCCAATCTGATGAACACCAGGTCCAGCAACCTGATGCTGCCAGGCCCAGCGTCGGGGCAGCAAGCAGGAAGTTGGGGACCTGCAAGGAGGACTGGACCTGGGAGTTGCAGTACATAATGAGGCAACCACTGCACAACAGTAGACGGTTGAAAAGCAGATGACAGAGATAGCCTTAATTGGCTGGAGTGTGTCAGCCAGCACTTCTTGTTCAGCAACCCTGCCAGCAACCCTCTTTGTTCGCACCTGCTCAGGTCGCCAATACCTGAACATGCCAAGGCCCCAATACTCAGATTGGACAAAGCCGTAAAGGTATGGCAGCTTGTTGGAGCACCATGGCCGTGGGGGCTGGTAGTTCCCTTTACAGAACGAGCGCCAGCCATACAGCTGCATGGCTAGGAGGGGGAAGACAATGATGATGCACTGCAGCAGAGCTCCCATCAGCGTCCTGCAGCACCCAGCCTGCAGGCAGACTGAACCATCAGCTGCCTCACCCGCCACAGGCATGGGCAGATCAGATCACCTTGTCGCCTTTCAAGTGCTGCACTACCCACTTCAAGCGAGGGTGCAGCACAAATCCCGCCAACATCACACCTGCAGGTAAGGAGCAGGGAAGGGCTACTATCGGACAGCCTAGTTGGGCAGGCACTGCAGCTGCAAAGAAGCAAGTGATTCATGAGGAGTGTGTGTTTTCCAGGGCGATGAGCTTGCACACTCCAAGCTGTGGCAGCACTCACCATTTGAACGCGTGGCACTGGCAGCAGCAAAGCTGACAGCAGACGTCCATGGCCACGAGGCCTGATAATACAGCCCCACCATGGTCAGGCCGGCAAACAGGCTCTCAGTGTAGGCAGCAGAGAAGAATGCTGAGGCAGGGTTGAAACAGAACAGCAGCGTGGCACTGGCTGCCAGCGCTGGGTCTGCCAGCACCTTCAGGCTGAGCCTGCACACATGATTTGTGTAGCATCATCATTACTGGTGCCACCTGGCTAGCGGGTTATGCGGAGCCACAAACAGTGCGACATCTGCGCAGTGAATGCCTGCATGTTGGGGTCGGTTACGGTTCAGCTTTGCGTGGCAGCCGGTGGTCCCGGCAAGCTCACTTTTGCATGTAGACAGCTGCTATTACAAAGGCCACATTTGACACCAGGACGCCGGCCACCCATCTGGCGGTCTGTAGGCACAGGCCAGGCAACACCTGGATTACTGCATCCAGCAAATGCAGCAGTATTGCACAGGCAATTCACTGCCAGCAAGGCAGCTTGGATGCCGCTGCGCTGCACTCAGCACGCAAAGCTGTGACAGCAGAGCAGGCGGCAAAATAGGCAGTGTGAACAGATTGGTGTCATGGAATGCACGTGCAGCCGTACACCAGGCAGATCCTCCTGTGCCACAGGCTTCAAGGCTGCTGCAGGACAGTCTGCTTACAAGCACGGCTTCCCAAGCGCATCAGTCCTGCAGCAGCATACTGATCAGCATGTGCCATGGGCAGCAAAGATCTAGGCAGCTGCAGCAGCGGCCGACCTGGCAGGAGTGGGAAGAAGGCATGGTACTGCTCATAATCGTAACCGCATGCTGCAATGCGCTCATAAAAGACAGTGTCCCAGATCAGCAGGCCTGGGGATCCTGCATGATGGCCACAACCGTGTCAAGGTGCGGCAGTGCATTGATTCCAGTGCAGTTGTTCAGGGATGACCAGAGAGCTCAGCAACTTGCTTTGCACAAAAAGTTCTGTCTCATCACTGCATCCAGCTGTTTGGAGGGAGGCTGAGGTGTCGTAGTCTGGGGCCCACTGATCACTGGCAAACATGAGCCCAAGGACCGCCACTCGACTGCAGCATGCCACAAGGCATGTCCTGCAGGATTGGCTGGTAAACATGAGCTGATCAGTCTTGCTTGGCTACCTTTCTTTCTAGCTGCTCTGTGTTGCGCGCTCCTAAGCCCCGCTCTTGCAAACAAGCAATCGCATCCACACCTTCTGGTGCTGTTGGTAGCACAAACTGCCCATAGCAGTTTGATAGTCCCACCTCAAGTCATCCTGGGTGGCATGGATACCCTTGAGGACCATGATCTGGTGGTCACATCGTCTCCCAGACACGGTATGAGTGGCAACGAGTCCAGTCAAACACCCACAGCAGGGCAGCTCCAGGACGCGTCCTCAGCAAGCCAGCCAATGGCTGATAAGGTGCACAGGGCAGTCCTTCTAGATGCAGCTCGGCACTCAGGCTGCGCACGCTTTCCTGCAGATCCACATGCCCTGCTAACCCCACATTCCTCGAGCCTGCCATGCAACCTGGGCCAACATGAGCTGCCTTCTGACCGACCCAGGCTGTGACCTGTGCTCCCTCTCTACAGAAGGAGAACCTGCCCCCAGGCAATGGCCTGGCTGTGCCGACAGCCTTCAAGCTTGCTGGCTACCCCCACTCAGTGGGGACACCACGCAGCCAGGTGCACTCTGCCCAGGCAAAGCAAGTGAGCTCACAACTGGCTACTACGTAGCCAATCATCCCCTTGTCCAATGATGAATGATCCAGCATAGCATCTTTCAGGGTGTCCTGCACTTATCACTGTGTGCATGCTGAACTGCATGGTCTTCAGGCAACACATCAGCTGCACTGAGCGACCCTTGGTAGTTGACTCGTATGTCAGATGCCTGGGCCTGCGTGGATGTGTGCCTGCGTGGACGTGTAAGCTGCAACGCTGCATAGCAGCAGGTTACATCTAGGTTCAAGGCCTGACATGCACAGCCCCTCTCATGCAGGTGCAGGCTGCAGCCTGGTGACGTGCAGCAGCAGACTGGGACCAGGGGCTGACATATGCACCCCTTGCTGTACGCAAACACAGGCTGCAGCCTGATGACCTGCAGAAGCAGGGTGTCTCCAGGGCATTGACATGCGCAGCCCCTCTTGTGCAGGTGCAGGCTGCAGCCAGGCGCCGCGCAGCAGCTGAGTGGGTTGAGGGGCTGACAGGCATTGCCCTGCCCACCAGCTCTGATCACGCATTCAGGGGGGCACTCCGGGACGGCGTGCTTCTGTGCCGCATCCTGGACCTGCTGCGACCTGGCATGCTGGCCAAGGTGGGTCCCTGTGTTGACATCTCCCAATGCAACACATGGAAGGGGCTGGCAGTGTCACCATCAGCCGCAATTTGAAGCCTTGACGTACTTCAACTGTCACAGGAGGAGGCTGCAGCAGGTGCCTGCCATTGCAGTCTGGGAGTTCTCAACATCTGCCTGCTGCAGGTGGCAAGGGCTGAGGGCTGGAGCAGCAGCTGGCAAGGGGCTGCTGGCCTACTTTAGCAATCTCAGGATCTTGCTGCTGCAGGTGGCAAAGGAGGAAGCTTCTGCAGCAGTTGCCGACAGCGGCTGTGGGGAGGATTTCAGTGGGAACCAGACAGCAGTGCCAGCAGAAGAGGTTGATGGGAGCACTGCTGATGCTGGTCAGAGCCCAGAGGGGCTTGGTCTGGGCAGCCCTGCAGGCGGCATGCATGGCAGCAGGGCAGTGGATTCTGTGAGCAGGCCGGTGGAGTCAGCGGCCCACTTCATCTCAGCCATTCAGCTGCTCAGCCTCCCAGGCTCAGCCATCTTTTCTCTGGAAGACATAGAATGCACTGGCTGGGAGGAGAGGCCCAAGGTGACGCTGCCTGGCTAAGGGTGACAATCTCAGCCACAGCACTCCACTGGCTGCGGCACAAGCCACTGCATTTCCTGGCTGGGAAGGGCCACCAGGCTGACGCTGCCTGCAACATCCCATAGTGCCTTGCCACTTCCAAGGTTCACAAACTGGGCAGAGCGGCCAAAGGTCAAGAGTCCCGCCACAGCTTGGACTGCCTAGAAGGGTGACGCCACCTGCCACAGGTTGCATCGCATTCCACTGGCTGGAGATTGCGGCCCATGTTGGTGTCACCTGTCACTTGTGCACTGTCCTGCCAGGGGTAGTCTTACCTGCCGCAACCTGCCAGGGTGCTGCCCCTTGCCCACAGCAATTCCACCACAGCTTGCAGTGCCAGACCAGGGGCTTCATCTGCAGGTCTTCATCTATAGAAGTAGCAGCCTCTGAGGTTGTCCTTGGGCCGGGCTGCAGGCAAGGACTTGGCCTTTGTTGACTACATGTGTAATCTGTCTGCAGGTGGTGGAGTGCCTGCTGACTCTCAAGCGGTATCATGAGTCAGAGCAGCAGGGAGCTGCACCCATGGCAACTCCATACAGGTAGGCCTGGCGGCAGGTGGGACGTGGCGTGCTGCAAAAAACTACGCAATGTCGTGTTGGCGCAGCAGGGAATCCTGCCAATGCCATGCGTGTGCCTGCAGCATCTTGCGCCGCTTGAATACATGATGTGTGAGTTGCATACTCGGCTTGTGCAAGCATGGGGACAGCCTCCTTGGGGTGGTGCTCAATGCTTTGCTTGCAAACAGCCTGCTGCTTGCCCGCAGAGGTTGTTGCAATATTTCTCTGCAAGAAGAGTGTGGCAGTGTTGACTACAGTGTGCAACAGGCTTACAGGCACCATGACCTGAGCACAACGGGGTGTGGAAGCAAGAGAGGCATGATCTGATGCTTTTGTGCATGATGCAGTTTCCAGCAGCCTGCTAATGGGTTGCCAACGACTGGTTGGGTAGCTTGGAGTGCTGGCCTATGCCTTGAGCATAAGAGTTGGAGGCCTGGTGCCAGACTCCAGCACTGCAAACATGTCACGGTTCATACTGGCTGCAGGCCTTTCTCGTCCCCAGCAAAGTCGCCAGCCGAGTATAGGTTGTCTGCTGGTAGACACTATAGCCCATTGGCACTTGGGCTGTCCGGGGTACCATGCGGCACGCCTGGGCATGCTGCAACACCGGACTTTGACCAGGTTGGATGTGGCAAGCACCTGCGCGGCAGCATCAGTGTAGAGGCTGCAGGCATGGGCAGACGTTCACAGGAGGCATCTGTTCATGAGCTGTTGGGGTCCACAGGCAGTGTTCTGCACTGCATTTGGCTGCATTCTCCACCTACATGTGAAATGTCACCCTCTGCAGCCTGATGAGTACCTTGGCTACATTTGCAATCTGCCACTCAACAGCCAGGACAACCTGAGAGCAGTAACACTGCAGTCCAGCCTCCACCTGCCACACATGGGTGATACATTGGCACCAAGCAGCCTCCCTGCAGCCCAGGGCACCCCAGCTGTACCTTCCAGGCGGCAGCAGCAGTGAATTCGCCATTGTTTCTTCCGCAGAAAGGCGCAGCAGGCCGCCGCAGGAATGCGGGGTTGCCAGGTACTCCCTGCAGCACACTTTGACCAGCAGCAGTTCAAATGGTGGCGGGTTGACTAATACAGGTGCCCTGCTGTGCAGGTCAACTCAGTGCTACACTGTGCAGGTCTCTCAGCGTAATGGTCATGTTAGCAGGAACAAGGTTGTCGTGGGTGTTTTGCCATGCAGGTCACTCAGCAGTATATCTCAGGTGGCAATAGCAGCCTGAAGTCAGCTGCGGGGAAGGGTGTGGCGGCCGCTGTGGGCGTGACGCGGCTCATGCAGCAGTGTACACAAATGCTGCGGGACAGGATGTGGAGCGAAGGTGGGCGAAAAGCATCTTGCTTGTTATGGAGCCAATGCAGCAGGCATGTAGATGCTGCAAGCAGGCTGCAAACCTGGTGAACAGGCATTTGATGAGCAGTAGGGCATGTGGATGTCGTCAACAGGGTGTAAAGCTGGGGCAACAGGCCAGCTGTCATTGTTCCTGTGCAAACTTCTGCAAGCACTGCTCATGCTAGCAAAGTGGCCCTTTGCTGTTCATCCTGCTGCACACCTCACCCTTCAATGGGAACAATGCTGCCTGTATGCATGCCCTGGTCTGCTTGGCAGATTGCTGTTGGTGCTGCTCATGAAAGGTCAGCATTAGCACTGGCCAGCAGCACAATGACGGGGAGGTTGTGAGGGCCTGTGCAGTGCCCACTCTGGGCAAGCCAGTGGTGCTGCTGCAGGCACCCAAAGCAGTTGCCAGCAGCTCTGCCAGGCCAGCGGTGGTATGTGTTGGTGGTTTTGTCGCATTGTACTCAGGCATGCTGCAGTGAATGCTGACGCAGGCGGGCCCAACAGCCGACTGGCGACCCCGCCCGTGCAGCACCGCTTTGCAGCTTCTGGAGTGGCACCCTCGCCAGATAATGCACTGGAGGCAATGGGCCCGGTGCTGGAGTCCGTCCTGGGCAGCTTGACCCAGGTGGGTCCGTCTTCCTTAGTTGGAGGAGTTTTTGCTTTGTTGCAGAGCTTGAGCCCCAGTGCTGGAGTTTGCCTGGGTCAGCTGGCTCACGTATGTCAAAACCCTTGACCACCACTCAGCTCAAAGGTGTCTGCTCCTGGCAAAGCTGGGCCCGGTGGCCCCCCCCCCTCCTGGCCAGTCTGACTCAGGCGGGACAGTCTCTGGCATCACCTGGCTGCTGGAGCCTGTGCAAAATGGCAGAGCATGGGTGCAGCGCTCTCTCTTGGGCTGTCAGATTCTGGTGGGTCAGCAAGCCCTAGCATCAGGGTCTGTGCTTCAAGGCAAGCATGGACGCAGTGTCGCACCCTGTCCTGGGCAGTCTGAGTCAGGCAGATCAGCGTGTCACAGCTTCAGGGTATGTAATTTGTGGCACAGTTTGGCGCTCTGTTCTGCGCAGTCTGGCTCTGGTGACCAGCTTGCCAAAGCTTTTGGGTCTGTGCTTCACAGCAAAGCCCATCGAGGAGCAGGCTGACGCTGCTGTTGGTGCTCATGCACCACATGTATCCCAGGCGTTGCATGAGCCAGTTGCGAATGGTTCACAAGATGCATACCAGCTGGGGCTGGCAGCTTAGCGCCAGCAGTTTGCAGAGTCAATATGCACCTGGCCTCATGGCCCAAAGCAGCGGCTGTCAAGACATACATTGCCCGTAGCAGCATGAGAACTGCCTGCTTCCCCAGGGCCACAAGATGAAAGCTGCGCACACAGCCCCTGACATGCACTTCACAGGTGATGTCTGTTTCTGCAGGAGTATGAGAAGCGGTTGCTGGCAAAGGACCATGAGGTCAAAGCTGCACAGATGCAGATTGAGCACCTGCGCTCAGAGGTGTTGGAGGCCAAGAGGGTCATGGCAGAGGGGTCTAACCTGCTGCCTGCGCCTGAGCCCACAGCAGGTGAGCACAGTGCTGCTTGAAGGCCCTTACAAGATTGGAAACTGGTCATGGCAGAGCTTGATACTGCTGCCTGCGTCTAGGACTACTGCAGGTGTGCACAGTGCACTTTGAAAGCTCTAAAACATTTGAGAGGTTGTCATGGCAGACAGGTCCAATTTGCTGCCTGCGCCTGAGCGCACTGCAAATGAGCACAGTACAGTGTGAAGGCTTCCATGAAATGGAGTCATGGTCATAGCAGAGGCGTCCAATGTGCTACCTGCGCATGAGCACCCTGTGGGGCAGCTGGCTAATGCTTAAGAAGCTGCATGGATGTGACGTCTGGTGTTGCTGCTATCAAGTGGGTGGCCTTCACCGCAAGGGCCACCTTGCATTTGCCAGCCGCCTGGCTGGGAGTTTTGGGGAGCTTAGTGACCAGCTGAGTTGTGAGCGACCGTTTCCACAAATGTTGCTGCTATCATGTCCATCTCCAGCAACAAACACGTTCACCATGTTGCAGGTATGACTGAAGAGGAGCGGCAGGAGCTGGAGTCAATGAGGCAGCATGAACAGCAGCTGTGTGAGCAGCTGGACAAGTGAGTACCCATGTCTGCTCATTGTCTGCCTGCGGGCAACTGAGAATGAGTGTGAGGGTCTGCCCCACAGCTGCCTGTGAGCGTGTAAGGCAGGTGTGTCTGGGAGACACAGAGGATCAGCAGCTGTGTGAGCCACTGGACAAGGGAGTGCCCACAGCTACTATGCACACAGTTGACGTGGGCCATTGAAGCTGCATGGGAGTCCCTGTGTAGCTGTGGCTGATGGGCCAACAGAACAAAGCAGCAAAATCTCTGCTACTGGCCAGTCACTGTTATTCAGCAATGCTCAAGCCTGTCAGCCTCTTACTTGATCATCTTGCCTACCAGGCAGATTTTGAAGTTGTCCAAGCTGCAGCTTGTGTGCAGGCTTGATGCTGAGCTACATGCCTCACAAGAGGTTGCGGCGCAAACAGAGGCAGAGAGGACTGCGCTGCTGGATGAGTTCCAGCAGCTCCAAGCCCAGGTGCGGCCATAAGGTCTTACTGTGTGGCTGCACAAACTGGCTAGGTTCAAGGTTTTAACTGAGCGCAGTGGAAGCCTAGCAGGCGTGGAGCTCCGCTGCTGCCCTTGTGAGGAGGACAGCTTGCTTCACAGCTGCACTGGCTGTGGCAAGGTGCAGATCCATGCTTTTCCAGAATGTAGGCCTGCTGCATAGCTGCACTGTCCTGTCAAAGTGCTGACTTCATAATATCTTGCCAGTCAGGCGTGCTGCACAATCATCCTCCAGCCCCGTCTGGCCCCGTGCCTTTCCCTGAAATCATTGGGCTTGCTTGAGCGGAACAGGGGCTTGATCAGGAGATCCGCTGGCAGACATGGAAGTCAGACCCCATAACCGGCATGTAAATGGCCACTTTGTGGTCAGGCAAGTCCAGAGTTGCAAATCAAGGTTTGCAGGCAGCATGACCAGGCCTGACACCTCCAACGGCTTCACTACGCTTACACATGTATGCAGTGCAGGTGGATGAGCTGTCTGAGGTGGCTTTCAAGCAAATCACCATCTTGGGTCAGTGCCCAACTGCCATGTGACAACATGCATGAATGTTGCAGGGGGATATGCTGTCTAGGCAGCTGACAAGTACACTAGCAGCACCCTGCAGACCAGCAACACCCTGCAGCTTGCAGGTACACCTTGTTCCAGATTCCTGACAGCAACTCATGATGCATCATCATGCAGTGGATGAGCAGTACTAATTGGCTGGTGAGTACAGCACCATTCTGGGGCAGGGGCTGCTGTCATCTGACAGCATGCATGCATGCTGCAGGTGGATGAACTGTCTGAGGTGGCTGACAAGTACAGCACCACTCTGGAGGAGAACCGGCGCTTATACAATGAGGTGCAGGACTTGAAAGGCAACATCCGCGTGTTCTGCCGCATCCGCCCGTCGGGCTGCACGGGTAGCGCCGACCACAGCTGCGTGGACGCTGGCGTGGAGGGGGAGGTCAGTTGAGCTTTCGTGTGATGCAGTGCGCAGGGAGCAGGTCTGTGTACTCCTCAGTTGGGTGCATTGCAGCGCGATCCCAGCTAGGCGGACCTCGCCTTGGGGGTGTTGGGGGCAGTGGGGTTGTTGCTGCTGCCTGGTCTGCACAGTCAGCCTGTGCGCCCTCTGGTGAGGGGGGAAAGGTCACTTGCATGACTTGTGCTCCACTATGAGACGGCAGCAAATACACTGCGGTATGAGGGTGCTGGTGCTCCTCAACCAGGCCCTTGGGCTGCACTAGCAGCTCTGCCCGCGGCTGCATGGATACTGGCATGGAGGCGGAGGTCATTGGAGTCAGATATGCTGCCCAGCGGAGGGCATTGACCTGCCTGTGCGCTGCCAGTATGCCTGTGCACATCTGCTATGCTTCCGGCTGCAAGGCTAGCTCCCGCTGTGGCTGCATGCAGCCTGGGGTGTAGTGGAGGGTCAATCGAATCCATTGTGCTGTCATGCAGAGGGAAGTGCCAGCAGTGCTGCTCTGCAAGCATGCATCATGAACAGTGGCTGCGCTCTGCAGCCTGCTTGAGGAAGACAGCCCGTGGCAACCTGTTGCATGTGCATCACATCTGGTTATCATGTGGATGGCGGCTCCAAGTCTCTCCCATGGGCACTTGAGCTGGGGCCAGCTTAGACCTGCTGCCTTGGCCAGGTGACAGGGGACAGGCCGGAAAAGCGTGTGCTGTTGTTGATGGGCACGTCTACTTGGCAGTAAGGACCATGGGGTCCTTATGCTTTCATCAGAGTCAGGCCTGGTACATAGGCTTGAAAGCCTGCTTTGGCTCTTGCCATTCACTCTTCCCTCTGGCTGTGACATGTGCTCCTTCACTGTGCCGCTTGCTGTGGTGATAACTTGCAAGCTGCACCTCACATAGTGCACTACTAGGTGAGGACAGTCCTGCCCTGTGCCTGCGCAGGCAGCCAGGCCCAGCAGTTGTATGTCGTGCGGTTCGAGTCCACCTGATATCCACAGTTGTCCACATTGTGCAGTTGTCCAGATTGTGGCTGTGCAGGTGGCCATCTCCAACCCACGCAACCTGCTCCGCAAACAGTACAAGTTTGACAAGGTGTTTGGCCCAGACAGTACCCAGGAGCAGGTGTATGAGGACACCAAAGCCCTCATCAGATCTGTGCTGGATGGTGGGTGAACCATGGCTGCTCCTCAGGCAATGGCTGGGAAGTGACTGGCCGCGAGGTATTGCATCAGATCTATGCTGGATGCTGGGTGAACATTGACGGCTTTGTCGTGCCTCATCAGACATCTGCCGGGGCCTTGCCCCCCAGTTGCATCATCAGACCTGTGTCAGATGCTTGTTGCAGTTGGGACTTACGGCTGGGGAGCCCCTGCCTATCAGGATGCCTCACCAGACATGTGCGGGGTGGTGGTGCAGTGCAAATGCTCTCTACTGTCACTGCAGCCAGGCAGGCAGCACTTGCAATGTCTGCCGGACCTGGCCACAGTCTAGCTGTTCTGGACGCTGGCCGCTGCAGCCTGTAGCAGATATCAAAACATCTCAATGGTCAGCGGTTTAGCACCTGTGTCCTGTCGTGTATCAAAGATGGGGCAAGCAAGTTTTCTCAGCACATCTTTCTCAGCTTGTACAGAGCTGTCAGAACTGGGCTTTTACCTCAAGCACGACGTCGAGCAGCCATCATTCTAAGGGCACTGTCAGCTGTCACCTCAAGAGCAGCCATCCTCTTGCAGCTGCACATCAGCATTGAACTTGCAGCAGGGCCTTGCTCAGCACGAGACCCTTGCTTGCTGAAAGAGTCAGCCTACAGCAGGATGCAATGCTATGCGAATGTCTCTTGCAGCCCACAATCCAAGTTTAAGTGCCTGCAGGGCACGCTGTATGCTTACATCACAGCTTCACATGGTGCTAGCTCTGTTGGCTCATCCACAAAGCCCTCCAGATCACACAATGGCATGTGGTGCCTGCAGGCTACAATGTATGCATCTTTGCCTATGGACAAACTGGCTCAGGCAAGACACACACCATGGCGGGCACCAACATAGAGCACTACAGTGGCCGAGGCATCAACTATCGGGCCCTTGATGACCTGTTCTCCCTGAATGAGCAGCGTAAGGGGGAGGTGAGCATTAAGCACCACCACTTCTGCTGTTTTCAATCATGACCAGCAATTGAAACCACTAGACCAAGAGTGCAAGGCAGGCTTGTGAGCTGCTGGCCCAAGCAGCACAGGACCCGCTGCAATTCCGCAGACATGAGCCGATCTCCCAATGGTGCCCTGCACTGCGCCTGCATGGCAGCTGCTAGTCTGCCCCCTAGAAGTTCTCAAGATTGTGGCAGGTATATTCCAAGCTGCAGGTAGACTCAACACTTTGTATTGGCCTTCTGTGCAAAAGTTGAGGCCGCCTGTGTGCTTCTCAGCACAATGCTTGTTGTGATTGCAGCGTATGTCACATGTTGTTAGCTGTGTTGACAGCGTAAGTACCAGACCTAGGTGCAGATGCTGAAGATCTACAATGAGCAGCTTCACTGTCTCAGCCTCTTAGCGTATGATGAGTCTCCTGTTGGTGCAGTGTGGGGCAGCAGCTGGACGCAGCAGATGTGCTGCAGTCTCCTAAATGTCATGTTCCTCAGTCAAGATTTTGCTGCAGTTGCTCGTGAAAGTTGACATTGCTGCTGCGATTCCCCTGCAGTGTGAGTACCAGATCCTGGTGCAGCTGCTGGAGATCTACAACGAGCAGCTGCGCGATCTGCTAGATGAGAGCAGAACCCACAAGCGACTGGACATCAGGAACACTGAGCGCAGTGGGCTCAACGTGCCGGACGCCATTCAGGTGCTGATTGGCAGCTGGGCTGTGTCAGTTCTGAGTCTAGGTGACAAGCAGGTGCAGTAGGCTGGCCTTTGCCTGCAGGCGCTGGCAGCTGGTGCAGCACCACAGCTGTGATCAGGAAGTATGAATGCAGCTTGGGAGAGGGGGTTCCCTCCTGTGGGCTACATGCATCTGCCAGGGCAGCTGCCACATTGCCTCTGCTGGGAACTAGGAGCGGCCTGTGCCTCAGTCTCACATCAAAGGCGCCAGCGCTCACAACTTGAGGCATCACCTTAGCACCTCTTTTCTTGAGAAGTCTGAGTGACAAGCAACTGCCTCAGTGCTGCCGCAGGCGCCAGTCACACCTAGAAGGATCTGCTGGACGTCATGCAAATGGTGCCAGGAGCAGAGCTGCACCTGTGCTTGACCAGACATACGTGTTAGCAGGTGCCTGATCACTGCTGCAGGTGCCTGTGCACACGACAGAAGATGTGCTGGAGGTGATGGCAACTGGGGCCAGGAACAGGGCTGTGGCAGAGACCAAGATGAATGAGCGCAGCAGCCGCAGCCATTCGGTGCTGACCATCATGGTGGACGGAGTCAATAATGTGACGGGCATTCGCACTCATGGCTGCCTGCACCTGATAGACCTGGCAGGTGGGCTGGATGGATGCTGTCTCTGTCGCCTGCAGCAGAGGCATGCTAACCCAGTTAGCTGGGCTGGCAGCTGCACCCATAGCTGCCTGCCCCTGATCGACCCGGCAGGTTGCTTGCCGAGTGCTGTATCTGTCAGCTGCAGCAGGGCTGCATTGGCTGCCTGCTCTTCAAGCCCTGGCAGATGAATGAGTGCTGGCATCACTCTTAGCCACCTGCTAAGGCTCTGGGGACCTGCGTGGCCACCATGCTGTGTAGCTTTGCCATCCATTGCCTCATTGTGAAATTGACTGGTGCCAACTGTCAGGACAACGTGCTAGCTGGCAGCGCATCCTGTGGGCTGGCAGCCGTGGCTTACTGTTCTAAGCTGCATCACTGCGGCAGATGGGCTCACCCTGTGGTGCCGTTGAGCTGGGGGCATGCCTGTGCTGCAGCAGGGCTGCAAACAGCTGAGGTGCCACATCATATCAGGGTGTGCTGGCTGTTGCAGAGAAGCTAGTTGGGTCTGGCACCCCATACGGCAGCTGCCTGCCTGGGGGTTGCTCCTCAGGCTACAACTCTGCTCTGCCTTGTCTCAGGCAACAGAGGTGCCTACCTGCAAGCACTTTCTCAATGAAGGCTCTACGCGCTGGTGCAGGCAGTGAGCGTGTAGGCAAGAGCGAGGCGACTGGGGACAGGCTAGAGGAGGCCAAGCACATCAACAAGTCTCTGTCAGCACTAGGTCAGCTGGCACCTGTGTTGATGCCACCAAAACAGGATGCAGGCAGCACCCTGTGCGTGCATGGAGGCTCTGTGCACAGAGTGTCGCACATGTCTTTGCCGGTGATAGCAGCCCAGTTGCATACAAGACAACATCTGATGCAACAGAGCGCACGCTGGGTGGCTGCTCTGATTCATAACTGCCCCAAAAATGGGCAGACATTATGTTGCCTGAGCCTGTTATGCTCAATACTTGAGCACCACTAGCTCGCTCTGCAAAGGTGTGTGAATAGGACCACTGCAAGCAGCAACCTGGGCACGCCACTTGCATCGGTCACTTGAATGCCTTGGTACCCTATGAGCATTGACATGCATCTGGGGGCTGCTGGATCATTGCCTGGCCCCTGTGGCTGTAGGCAGCATCTACATGATGCAGCCTATCTGCTTGCCATCAGGCCTGGAAGCATGGCTGCTGTGCCCGACCACTTCCCACCACTTGGGTGCAGGTGACGTGATGAGTGCACTGGCCAGCAAGCAGGGCCACATCCCCTTTCGCAACAGCAAGCTGACCCAACTACTGCAGGACTCCCTGTGCGGGCAGGCCAAGGCCATGATGTTCATGCACATTGCACCAGAGGTGAGTGCAGAGCTGAGGCCATGATGCTCATGCATGAGCTATGCATGAGCTATGTGGGCAGGCACTGAGCGCCGTAAGGCCAAGATGCTCGTGCCTCAAGCAGCAGAGGTGTGTAAGGGACTTGCACTGGCTCCACAAGAGCCCAAGACAGTGCTGATAGCGCCTTACCACCTGCAGGTCTTCTCTGTCACCTGGAGAGCTGCAGTATGCTAGGCTTCAACTGGCCCACTATAGATATGACAATCGAGTGCCTGCAGGTGTCCTGTCATGGCACCAGCACCAGCATATTGACCTGTGGCTGCTGCACCATAGAGGAGACACTGACTATCTGCAGGCGTCCTCTCACGGGGAGAGCACCAGCACGCTCGCCTTTGGCAGCCGTGTCTCAGAGGTGACCCTGGGGCAGGCCAAGAAGAATAGCGAGAGTGCCCAGATCTTTGAGGCCAAGGATCAGGTCATCAGGTACGCTGAGATCTGATGAGGGGCATGGTGCTTATGCGCTCATGAGTTCATCAGGGCTTGTCCTATGCACCAGCGAGAGCTGTCAGGACTCAAACGCTGTCAGTATTATGTATCATTTGATTTTCAGCCAAACCATGATGTTTAAAGCAAGGGGCCTGATGGGGCCCTGCACCTGTGGAGCTTGATCAGGACATGTCGCGGCAAGCTGAAAGATGTTATGGCCTGGCCTGCACGCCAGCTGCACATGATAGCATCCAATGTGCACACTGAAAGGCCCAACACACAGGCACTGTCCATAGTGCCAGCAGCGCTCCAACCATGGTCTAGCTCCTGCAGCTGTTTGTAAGGCACGCCCCAAGCCCTGCAGCAGGGATGCATGTGGAAACCAGCACAACATGCATGTTCTGCTGGGGAAGGTCTGCGTGCCGTGCTGCAGACTGGATTGCAAGGGCATGGAAGATGCATATGCTCCACCTGCTGCAGGAGGTCAGTTGTGAGGTGGCCCACACGTGTCCCCAGCGAGCATGTATGCGCCCATGTGTACTGACTCGGTGCGAACCTTCTGGATGTGTCTGCTGCAGACTGGAGCGCGAGGTGGACAATGCCCGAACTGAGGCGCAGAAGGTGCGCAGCGTGCTGGCGGCCGAGCGCACAGCCTGCGCCAACGCGCTGGCAGACCGCAGCAGAATGGAGGCAGAGCTGGCGCAGATGCGGGTGGGTGCCTGGTACAAAGCGCGGCCTGAAAAATGCCACAGTTAGTGCCAGATGAGTCACACAGTTCTGCCGTCAGCATGTGCAGCCCATCACATTCCTGTCCTTCCATAGGCAGCGCAAGCAGGGTGCATCCTGCAGCAGGATGAAGGCAGAGCTGGCATAAATTTGGGTGGGGCCATGTGTGGCCGATTTTGTGACAGGACACAGAGCGTGTCTAGTGATGCCTTGGTGAGGGCAGCAGGATAGAGACAAAGCTGGCGCTGGTGCATCCTGGCATCTCTTCACCATGTGTGACTTATCCAGCTGCTGTCTAAAAGCACAAAAACATAGCACCAGCGAGGGGCAAGATCAAACGGAGGCAGGGCTGGCGCAAATGGCTGCTTGACTGTGCTTTGCGGCTGCTGATTGGCTGCAGCCTCTGACCACACGCAGGGCGGCAGGATCTGCGATGTCTGGCTATCCACCATCCAAGCAGAACCATGCTTGGCAGCTGCAAAAGATGCAAGCCGAACTGCAGCAGGGTGCATGCAGGACCAGCACAAAAGCCGCGTGTGCTGCGACGCTGCTGTGTAGATGAAGCTGGCAGGGACAGGGCCATCAACAGCACACTGCATACAACAGGCCGCAGCCACGGCTCTTGTGATGTGCACGCATTCTGTCCTCTGCTGTGCAGATGGAGCTGGCTGCTGCCAGGCGGGCAGGAGCAGCATCGCCCATGTCAGTGGCGTCCACTACCACCAGCGCTGCCACGGACGGCGATGCAGCCCTTATTTCCGCAGTACGTACCAGGACGCCTGCAGGGCCCAGCGGGCTCAGCAGCACAGAGCTGGGTTTGGAGAGGCTGCAGTCACCGGTGTCCACGCCACCCACGTCCAAGGTGCACAGCAGGGCTGTCAGACAAAGGGGCAAGGCACAGGCAGCTATGCTGATGCTGGATCGCGCAGTGTCAGTTCCATTCAGCAGCTGTCTGCGCTCAGCAACTGTCCTCGCAGGCTGCAATTCGTGTGCATCACCTCCCTGGACAAGCTGCGTCCAACCTCATGGACCTGTGCCAATGCGGGGTGCCCTGGCAGCCAGGGCCACAAATTCCTCCGTGCCTGCATCATGCACATCGCATGCTGTCGGCCCAACTCAAGATGTGCGTCCATGCCTGCAGCCTGCCTCACGCATTCCCTCGCCCAGCCCCAACCTGCGGCGCTCAAGGTCAGGCAGTGGGCGACTGGCAGCCTCTGCTAGCGCAACGGTGCTGCCAGCTGCCCTGGAGAGTGCTAGGGCCCCAGGCAAGCCCCAGGGAAACACAAAGGCTCTCTGTACCTCTTCAGAGGCAATGTCTCAACGTGTTTGCTTTGCCAGTGCCGCCACACCTACTTTGCTGGCGGTAAGAGCAACTCATCAGAGGTCAGTGTTGGTGAACAGAGTGCTAGCTTTGCATGTGGCAAGGGGTCCATTATCTCATTATTGTTTTCATGCAGGGGCTGGGGAGGCGGGTCGCTTGAAACGTCCCGCAGGGGGCGGGCTGGTGCGCAGGAGTGTCAGCGGGAGCACAGCTGCTGAGCTGTCGAGGGGGCTGGCGTCAGCGAGGGCACCTGTCTCTGCGCGGGGGACGAGCACTGCCGATGCACGGTGGGGACTAAGGGTTCCTGTGCTGCCAGAGAGGCTCTGGCAGAGAAAGCTGCTGAGCAAGCTGGGGCATGTGCCTCTGCGCAAACAATGGTGTCATTGTCAGTCAGCAAGGTGACTTCACAGAGGAATGTCCTCTGTGTGCGAGTTTCAGTCCACCTCCCAGACAGGCAAGCCAACAGCACTGATCTCAGTGTGCAGGGGTCAACCTGCCCGTCCGTCAGGCAGATTGTCAGCATCAGTCGGCGGGAAGCGGGCGACAGGTAGCACCCTGCTCGCGTCTGGGCCAGCTGGAGCACGGCGCAACATTTCTGGCTCCTCCTCTGAAGACAAGCTGGGCACCTCTGGGGCACCCTCAGGTGAGACACGCGTCCATCAGCATGCCGTGCTTGGCATCCACAGAGCCATTCTGGGCATCTCTTGGGCACCCACAGGTGACGATTGCGGTACATGATTGCACCTGCACGCTGTATACAGCCTACCTGCAAGGCTCGCCCCCTCTGGAGCCCCTGCCCGCCCACGGCTTCGCACATGCGTGGCCTCCATGCAGCACACAGCGTTCCAAGTCTGCAGATAGAGTGGGCACCTCTAGGCCCCCCCTGATGTCAGCCTGCCTGGCCAACAGGCTCGCCCGGCCCCCTTCCAGACGGCAGCTGCCACTGAGTCTGCTTGACATCAAGGTGCCTGCAAAAAGGTGCTGCATGTGCCTCACTTTCCTGGACGAGCTGTGCAGGCCCTTGTGGCATCAAGCCTCACTGGCCTGCAGTGCACTGCCAAGCACAGGCAAAGGGCTGTGAATCTGAAAGAGACCTAAGGACACCTGTTACCTTACCATCGCTTCACTGAGCTCACGGCAGCTACAAGGTGTGCACTTGACTGCAGGTGCAGGGGACCCACAGTCGCTGTTGCCCTCCCAGTGCTCACAAAGCGTTGAAGCATTCACAGTCTGTGCACCGAAGTGCAGGTCTCAGGGACCCAGGGATGGCTGTTGCGCTGCCCACGCCTCGCAAAGGGGCAGCCGCTGCCCCATCCTCAGCCCGTCAGAGCATGAGGGACAGTGCTGCACCGGACAACAGTCTCAGCACACAACCTGAGGATGACCCTCTCACAAGCAAGCCCATGGCCACCCCCCGGCGAAGCTCTGACGGCGTGCGCTTGGTATCTGGGCGCTGGATGTGAAGCAGTACTTTGCCAGGGGTAACAGTGTTCACATGTTAGCTGCTTGGCACCCCTGTAGCTAGCCAAATGGGTAACTGTGTGACAAGATCTGGTAATGCATCTTGAGTCCCAATGAAATCATGTGCCTCAACTACCACCTGAATGCATGCTTTTTGTGGAGACCTGACAGTTGAACCTGAGGCAGGCCCTTCAAGTCACAGCGTCTGTGCCTGCTCATATGTCATGATGGTGCCATCGCGCTGGCCCATTTATAAGCATTTGTCATCTGGCCTCAGGCCTGACGCTGCTCCAGTCCACGACAGGACTTGAGTCAACCTGCCCATCGGCACAATGAATGCCATGATGGCACAATGCAACCAAGTTGCCGGAAGTCAAAGTTTAACGGTCCATGACCTACATGGGCCTTGCCATGCTGCTACAACCACGGTTTGTGAGATTGCCTCCCGCGACGAGGGCAGTCAGCATCAGCAGATCTGTCACAGCCATGTCTCAGAGGTGGGCATGTGCAAATCTGTGTGCATGCATTAGCTCATGTGCCTGGAAAGCCTGTGCCACAGTATGTGTTTCCTGTGACTGTAGCGCTATGCACGGCAGATATACTCTGGTCTTGCAGGTTTCAATTAGCTTCTGCGCTGCTGCTGCCTGAGCATGGGGAGCCTCTGAATGTGCTCAAGCTAGAGCAGCAAGAGCTACCACAGCTCGGCGCTGACGATGTGAAAGTCCACATTCTTGCAGTGAGCCCCCTACACTTTATGCATGGTGCTGTACTGCAGTCCAGTAAGTGTTGCAATGCCCCTGGCAGCCTGTTTCCCCTTGCTGCCGTGGGCCCCTGCACGCCTGTGATGAAGGACGCTGCATTGCATGGCAGGGCATGTTGACTTAGCCTGTCAGCCTGCTTTGCTTGGTGCCCAGCATCTAATGGGCATGACAGCTATGCAGTCGGTGTCTTTGAGTCAGCACACTGCCTCAGTGTCTCAGCTGAATGGGAGCATGACAGGCTTTACCATGTTCAAGTGTGGCCTTTTACAGCAAGCTGCGTACCTCCTTTGCAGAGCCCCATCAACCCCAGCGACGTCAACGTGGTGCAAGGGAAGTACCCCATCAAGCCCAAGCTGCCTGGGGTGCCCGGCAACGAGGGTGTTGCACGAGTTGTGGAGGCAGGCAGCAATGTGAGTGAGCACGGAGATCATGAGCATGTACATGCATGCCAGCAAGTCTATGCTATTCAACACCAACTTCTGTTGACCTGTCTCAAACTTGGGTGTGGGCGGCTGCCTGCGCTGCCGGCTAGTCCCATCTTGGATTGAATTGCAGCTTGTACAGCAACCTGGCTGCATGTCCCACAGTGCCAGCTCAGCAGTAGAAGGATGTCCACAACTGGCATGGAGGGACCCGATGTGGCTGAGGAAGCTGACCAAAGGCCGCAGGGTACATGTCTGAAGCACTACAAAAGGGTTGTTTGTCCACAGACATGATCTGTGTCCTCCTGTGAGCACTAATGTAGCAGCTGGCTTGGTGGCAGCAAGCTGAAACAACTGGTGTGCATGTGGGCTGCAGGTCACCAGCCTGAAGCAGGGCAGCCTGGTCGTCCCCCTCGCAGCTGCAATGGGCTTCTGGCGCAAGGCAGCAGTCATGCCAGCTGCAGACCTGTATGAGGTCCCTGGTGACATGCTAATTGAGGCTGCTGCCACCCTGTGCATCAAGTGAGCCTCTGGAGAGCTCTGTGAACTCTATGAACGTGCGCAGGACATGGCAAGATTCAGCAGAGAGACCACAGTTGGCTGTGGTCGCTGTGCAGCAGGAGCACTGTGCCTAATGTGCTTGCCATCAAGGACTTCACACCGTATGCAGCATGGCTGTGGGTTTATGCCCATGGATGCAGCTCATGCATCTAGTGTGCCGCATGTGTCCATCAAACCTTGTTGTCTGAGCCAGTCGGCAGTCCTTGAGCAGGGCAGGCACTCTTTGTGACAATACTGGGTGGCACCCCTTGAGGCCATGCCTGCACCTGGAGGGCTGCCATGTGGCATGATCCGTAACGCAGGACTTTTGCGGCTTGCCTTGTGAATTGCAGACACAGGGCTGGAATCCAAAATGCAGGCAGCCGTCTTGCGTCAAACTCAGTGAGCTCCTTGCTGCTTCCTCACCTGTTGGTCCGGCTGGTGCAGTACTGGGTGCATGCTGAAGGCATAGAGCTTAGTGGGAGCTTCTCCCTCAGAAATGCGTATGCTGGGTCCTGCACCTAGAAGGCAGCGCTTAGAATGTGCTAATATGCTCCTCAACAATGATGACCTTCAAACACTCTGGGCTGCAGGGGATTGTGGCCCACACAGTCAAGGCAAGGTCACTGTGTGGGCCTGATTCCCCTTCAGCCCGGAGTATTTGGGCCTGCAGCTGTACTCAGCTGTTTTGTGCCTTCACCACAAAAGCAGCCACCCCCAGCGTACAGTGAAGCACCCTGCTGTATTCTTGGCTGCAGGCTGTCATTTGCTACACCCCCTGTGGTGGATCTTGCTGGCGGTGTGCTAACTGTCTTACCTAAGCACAAAAGTGACATCCTTACCTGCAGCCCCCCCTCGGCGCTGCGCATGCTTGAAGAGTATGTGGATCTGCAACCAGGGGATGCTGTCATCCAGAATGGGGCCAACAGTGCAGTTGGGCAGGTGGGCAGGCGAGTATAGAGCAGGAGGACAGCTGCATTCACTGGAGTGCGCATCTCATCCAGAAAGAGCATGGCACTACATATCGGTCACAAGTGCAAGATTACAACTTTGTGGCTGGCAGTCACTGGCCTGGAAGCTTGACTGAAGCTCAGCGTGGCCTCGGCTTTGAGCCTGGACCCCTGCCATCTGGGAGCAGCACAGCCTGTCGGGGCATACGAGCCACAGCTTGGGTGCCGGCATGCATCATTGCAGCAGATCAAGCAGGCCCACTTCCTCGCCTTGACCCCTGGCCGCTACCTGCAGCTGGTGATTCAGATTGCCAAGAGCAAGGGGGTCCACAGCATCAACATTGTGCGGGGGCGGCCAGAGGCAGCAATGCAGGCCGTGGAGGAGCACCTCAAGGGGCTGGGGGCAGATGTGGTGACCACAGAAGAGAAGCTGAGGGAGGCGTTTGGTGCGTGATTTGGTAGCAGGCTTCAAGGGGATGCACAGGAGCACGCATTGTCGCATTGTATCAGATCTCCGTGCATTCAAGCTGAATGCAGGGCAGCTGCACGTATGAAAGAGGGCTGGATGATGCTGCAAGCTCCACTGAAATGCTGGGAGAGGCCTGCATTGATTGTGTCTTGCACATGATGGAGCAGCATGTGCATGCATCCACGGTCACAGTAGCTGCTCTGAGTCGCGTGAAGGTCAATCAAGGTGCCAGCAGCGTCATGCATGGCAGTCAAAGCGTTTCACGCATCATAGCGGATAGCAAGCCTGGTTGGGGTTGGCGCGCCTGTGGTTGTGCAGGCGCCAGGCGCTGCTGCACATCGTCTTACCAGCCGCAGTGTCACCGCAGTGCCTGAGCGGCTCTGGGTGCAGCTGTGCCCTGCCCTTCTTGCGGGACCAGGGGCTCACCAGCCAAATATCTGGCAGCGTCGCTCGTGTCTGCAGCGTGCATTGGTCATGACTCTGGGTCATGGGGCAATCAGCAGCATGATCAAGTGCAGCTTGCCCTGCAGCATGGGCGCAGAGTCTGCCCGTGGTCTTAGTATGCACAAGTCAGCCTGACAATGCTTGTTACTAGCAGTGCCAGTGCACACAGGCTGCGCCGTTGCGTCTGCAGGCTATGCCAAAGCTCGGCCTAGAACAGGCGGATCAACTGCTGCTGTGCCAGGCCCTGTGTCTGCAGATGCCTGAACGCCTAAGCAGACCGGCACTCACGCTGTTGCTGCTTGTAGGGCAGGCTGGGCTCCTAGCCGCCAAGCTGGGCCTGAACTGCTTGAGAGGTGATACACGTGGCCATGCTTGGCCTCAGACACCGTACCTGTTTGCTTGCAGGGCAGGCGGGCCTGCCGGCCCCAAAGCTAGGCTTGAACTGCGTGGGGGGCAGCGCCTCAGCTGCAGTGGCCAAGATGCTGGCAGCAGGGGGCACCATGGTTACTTATGGTGAGCATGTGGCCTGTGAAAGCTGCGCACGCCTCTCCTTGGCATGTGGGTGGCACAGGCTGCATTCAACACCCCATATGTTGGGAATGTCAGCTCTGGTGTGCGCTCACAAGCGTCTCATCACGCTGAGCATGCTATGCGCATGCTCAGCAGGCAGAATACTGGATAGACATGGCAAGTACCATGACGCTGGACTTTGACTAATTGGATGGCAATGCAGAATGGACACCCTCTGCTTTCACTATTGGCTTGACCAAGCCTCAACCTTGCATGCGAACTGTTTCAGTGTGGCTGCTGCAGATGCCATGGGGCCCCCAGGCTGAGACGTGCTGTGCATGTGAAGTGCATTGCAAGCAGGACGCCCTTTGCTCTCGTATGTCGCTACGGGTCAGCATGTAAAGTGCTGTGCTGCAGCTGTGGCTGCTGCAGGCCCCATGGGCAATCCAGGCTAATCTGCTGCTGTGCGGTGCAGGCGGCATGAGCATGCAGCCTGTGACAATACCCACAGGCCTGCAAATCTTCAAGGGCATCAAGGCGATGGGCTTCTGGCTGAGTAAGTCTGTCCTGCCATGCAGTTGTCTGTTCGCTGCCTGCTGCCTGCTAACTGCGCCCAGTGAACTGGTCCGCAAGCCAATTCAGCGCAGATGCATTTTGGCTGTGCCTACCCCATCTCGCAGCAGTCCTCACAGCAGCCATGGCAAACTTCGGCAAGCTGCAGCTCATTGCTCCCAGAGTTAGTGCCACAAGGTGCTCCGGACCACAGGGGAATTCATGCTCAGCAGTCTGAAGCCAAAGATTACACTGGTGACTGCAGGTGGCGGCAGTGCTGAGCAGCCTAAAGCCAAGCGCCAGGTGCTGGACAAGCTGGTTCCCCTGGTGCAGAGCGGGGCCATCAAGACGAGGTGACCTCATTTGCATCTCCCAGCAGACTGGTGCACATGCAGTTGCTCTCCATGTCACTGCAATTCAGCGGCACATGTGCAGCCTGCTGCCATCTTGCAAGCGCATGTGGGCTGTGAGTGCCAGCTTCAAGGGCATCTAGCCTGTGAAGTGCAGATGTGTTGCTGCTTCGGCTGCAGGACGCAGGATGTGCCACTGTCAGCCTGGCGAGAGGCCTTTGAACAGCACGCCAGGGGGACACAAGGGGCAGTGAAGACGCTCCTGAGGCCTCAGGAGTGATTTGTGTGTCCAATAGCTATTCTGACCATGCAACCAGTGTTGATCATGTAGCCGAATGTCATCTACTCTGGCCTTGTGCCTACAAGACGCAATCCTTCTGCCATGCAGCTCTTGCCTGTACATGCACTGCACCATAGTTGAGTGAACAGATGGGCCTGCAGTAGCCTGGCCTGCAATGTGCTCAATCCCTGCCCCTCCTCTGGAAGTCTTTGCCGATAAGCTTTGCTTTCTCCTGCCAGGTCTCAAGATGTCAACCAGTGGGGCTTACAGTATAAAACCTCAAATACAAAAGCTTCAACAAGCTGCAAGGATACACTGGGATCTGAGCTACGTGATTAAAGGGGGAGCAGGAAAGGGAAGGGGACTACTGGCCGCCACGCAGCCGCAGCACCAGGTGGAGGGTGGACTCCTTCTGGATGTTGTAGTCAGCCAGGGTGCGCCCATCCTCCAGCTGCTTGCCGGCAAAGATCAGTCTCTGCTGGTCAGGTGGGATACCTGCAGATGTCATGCAGAGTGCTGTCACAACCTGTTCACCAAACAGTGCGAGGCATACCACAGTGAAAGGGGCACAGGAACTGGTGGCATGATGCTATAAAGCATGATGTCACCCTTCCTACAAGCGCTAGCAGCAGGGAGGAGCCAATACAACGATGCTCACCCTCCTTGTCTTGAATCTTGCTCTTGACATTGTCAATGGTGTCAGAGCTCTCCACCTCCAGCGTGATGGTCTTGCCGGTGAGGGTCTTGACAAAGATTTGCATGCCGCCACGCAACCGCAGCACCAGGTGGAGGGTGGACTCCTTCTGGATGTTGTAGTCAGCCAGGGTACGCCCATCCTCCAGCTGCTTGCCGGCAAAGATTAGCCTCTGCTGGTCAGGGGGAATGCCTGCAGATGTGGTGCAGGACGTCAGCTCATCATCCCAGGGTTTGCTGACGAGACAGCGTTTGAAATGTGACAAGGCGAGGCACACGTATCATATGCCATCAGCATGACATATAAGGGGCTGCATACACAGAAGGAGCCAGCGCAGTGGTGCTCACCCTCCTTGTCCTGGATCTTGCTCTTGACATTGTCGATGGTGTCAGAGCTCTCCACCTCCAGCGTGATGGTCTTGCCGGTGAGGGTCTTGACAAAGATTTGCATGCCGCCACGCAACCGCAGCACCAGGTGGAGGGTGGACTCCTTCTGGATGTTGTAGTCTGCCAGGGTGCGCCCATCCTCAAGCTGCTTGCCAGCAAAGATCAACCTCTGCTGGTCAGGAGGAATGCCTGAAGAAGCAGAATGTCAACTCATTATCCCAGGCCCTGCTGACGAGACAGCATCTGAGATGCAACCGGAGGAGGCACACACAGCATGACGATCTGCACCTGCATGATGTATAAGGGGCTGCATACAGCACCAGCACCCAGAGGAGAAGGCAATGCAGTGGTGCTCACCCTCCTTGTCCTGGATTTTGCTCTTGACATTGTCGATGGTGTCAGAGCTCTCCACCTCTAGCGTAATGGTCTTGCCGGTGAGAGTCTTGACAAAGATCTGCATGCCACCACGCAGCCGCAGCACCAGGTGGAGAGTGGACTCCTTCTGGATGTTGTAGTCAGCCAGGGTGCGCCCATCCTCCAGCTGCTTGCCAGCAAAGATCAGCCTCTGCTGGTCAGGGGGAATGCCTGCAAGTTTGGTGCAGGGATAGTACCAGAGTGCAGACTTGGTGCCTCAACTGACCACAACTGGGTCACACGACAGACATGACACAGCAAAGGGCCACAGGCGTGGCACAATCTTGCATGATGTCGAGGCACTTGACGTATCATCAGCATTGAGGCGCAGTACAGCAGTGCTCACCCTCCTTGTCCTGGATCTTGCTCTTGACATTGTCAATAGTGTCAGAGCTCTCCACTTCCAGGGTGATGGTCTTGCCAGTGAGGGTCTTCACAAAGATCTGCATGCTTGTGACTGCCTGCAGCCAGGGTGCAGCCTGTGAGCAGCTGCCAGTGCAGATCACACCAGCCACAGCAAGGTGCTGAAGGGGGGCCAAGGGCAATACAGCTGCAGTTGTAAGGCAGCTCAGAGGGGCGTGCCGAGCAGCACGCGGTGCCTCGACAAGAATTGCCCGAAGGACACGTAAGTGTTGCGCTGGGATTGAGGGCACTCACCTTGGGCAAGGGGAGAGGAAAGGTGTCTGTGGTTGCTCTCAAGTATCTGCACCCGAACGATTCAGCTGTCACTGCGCTGTTGTGTGGAAGTTGAGAGGCACCCTTATTATTCCTTTATATATTTTCCATCTATCATCTTCCAGCAGCTTCCAGTGGCATCGCGTTAGGACTCAGATGTTATCGCTGTGATGGGAGCCCCTGGAACACTTCTGTGCTGAGCAGCAGCAGTTGTCTGCTGGCAACAGTCGAGACAAGATGCTGAGACCAGACATGGGCCTGCAAGCTCTGCACAAAGGCACAAGGGATGGCTGCTTGTGATGAAACTTGCCAGACTTCAAGTGCAATCTGACGCTGTGATATTGGACGACTCAACAGCATGAGACCCCAAGAGATCGTCTGCCATGTAAACGGCTGTCTGCTTGATCACCAGCAGCCTGCTGAGGACAGGGTACACTCGACACGTGCCCTCTAGTGCCTCCTCAACAGGTAGCTGAAGCTACTGGCTGTGCGCTTCTGTCTGCAATGCAATTGCCACGCCAGATGCTGAGCAGGCCGTCCTCCTGCGGAGCCCACTGCAGAAGCCACAGCCAGGCAGGCCCCAGGGGAGGCAGGTCTCGTCCCTGCACTGCAAGCTCTCTTAGGCATGCAGCACAGTGCGGCCATCCTATACGAATCCCCAGGCCACAAGATCGTCACCTGGGCAGCAGAGACGGTGGAGGGAGCCATTGAGATGTGCGGCCAGGATGTGATAATCTGCAGTGTGTCCAACCTGCTGGTGTTGCAGCGGGTATGTAGGATTTCCTCAACAGGCGGTCCACAGGTGAGGTGGCTACAGCCAGTGTTCTCATGATTGCTGTGGGTGGCCCACTGCACAAGCAGAATGCGAGGAGATGGTGCAGTTGGTTCAGAGGAACAACAACCCCACTGACAGCTACACTAGCAGCTAGCTAATGTTTACAGTGGCACAAGCTTTCTTTCTGGCTCAACCGCCAGATGATTTATTGCAAGGATCACCATTTACAGTAGTGCATCAGCATTGCATATCGCTGCTGTACCGTCAAAGCAGACTGGCAACATTACAGCTCCATTACTCCCAGCAGAGGATTGCTTTCACCTTACATTGGAGCATTGGCGAAACCACCGGAACGAGAAAAAGATAGCACAGCTTGACATCGTTGCCAGCCTCCAGCTGTCAGGTGCAATTGGCAACACTGCTCCCCAGCAGCAGTCACCAGGAGCTTGTCGCTGCCCACAGTGTGCAGCCCAAATCCATCCACATGAGGGATTGGTCCTGCGCACAGCATGAGCGCTCCAGCTCCGCACCTGCATGATGGCAGCCCTGCGTGCCAGCAGCTCCAGCGCCGCGCATCTGCCACCAGCCGGGAGCTCCTGCTCCCCCCAATTCAGCTACAAGCTGAGAGCAGCAACCTTTTTTCAGCCCTGCCCTGCTCGCCGCAGGTGTGCACGCCGTGCATGCAGAGCTGCCATGTTGCATGGTGCTGTCACTGCCACTGTACCCTAGTTGTGCCAGCTCTTGCTCTTCTGCAATCAGATCGCAGCTTTACATTTTGCATGGCACTAGATCCACTCTGCCGGCTCGCCGCCCATGGCATTGCACCTTCCAGCTGTCACAGAACAATGGCCGTCCTAATGTGCAGCACGCTGTGCTGAGCCAGTCGACACAGGCCATGACATGGAGCCCCAGCCTGCTGATCATTGTGCTCAATGACCCTGCAGACACTTAGTCCACCACGCCTGGTACCGTGGCAGCCGTCAGGGCACAGCTTGCAGGGGCTGCCCATCCCTGGAACCCTGCAGCAGAGGGTCTCCAGCGACCTCCCAGGCTGGTCTGCAGCCTCACCACAGTCTCAGGGCCTGCTGTCCAGGGTGAGCAGTGGCTGTGGGTGTACCTCCAGCACAGCTTGCCAGTCAGCTACTGTTTGGCCTCACTGCAGCACAGTGGCAGGCCAGCAGCTGGGCAGAGCGCCACGCGCGTGTAGCTGTGCGGTGCAAGCTGTGTGAGGCTGTCCTGTCACATGCAGAAGACAGAAATGAATTTGCTGGACCCCAGCTGCTCACATAACAGCGCTCATGGCTGCTGCTGGACCCTGCAGGCTGCCAGTGCCCGGCCAGCCACCACTGAGTGGCAGCGCCCACACTTGGATTGCACCCTCTCGGCCAGCCTCCACTCGCCAGGCATTGTCACCAGCAGCTCATCAGGCAGCCCCAAACCCCTCCTGGTGGCGGGTCCACCTGGCACCAGAGGCATGGCACGGTGGCTCTGGTGCACGGGCGAGGCCGTGCCTCGAGTGATGCTGCTTGTCCTCCTTGTGGTGGCCATCGTGCTGGCGGCCACAACCCTGGTGAGGCTCACAGCATTGCGGGAGTCTCTCGCATGGTGCATTTTCAAGTGCGCAAGTCATGCTGCCATAGTGCTGGCTGCCACACTCTGGTGAGTTATGCGGCACTGCAAGGTGCATGGGCGAGGCAGTGCCGCGAGCCGTGCTGCTCGTGCTGGCCATGGTGTTGGCCGCCACCACTCTGGTGAGCCACGCTGCACTGCCAGTCACGCTGCTGCTGGAATCTGACCGTGGTGCCATAGGCAAGGCAATGCCATACGTCATGCTGCTGATTTGGCTCATCTGGTCATAGAGCTGGCTGCCAGGACCCTTGTGAGCTCCGCAGCACTGCAAGTCACACTGCTGCTGGCAGATGTTAGCTGTCATGCATACGCAAGGGAGTGCTACACGTCATGCTGCAGGTGCTGCTCAACTTGGCTGCAATGTGTGTGGTGAGGTGTGCACCCTGCCATCCTGTGTGTCCTTGTCTGGCTGCCCTGGAATCCAAGGTGAAGGCAATGCTTGCCATGGCATGCAGCCCTGCATCTGGGTCGCAACTGGCGCAAGGCTGCCCCTCACTTTGCGATGATGGGTGCCCAGCGTCAGTATGTTTGAGAGCTGTGAGAGCTGTTGTGTTGGCAACATGGCACGCTGCATTGGCATGTCACCAAGCTGTTCTGCGTGCTGGACAGCAGCACTCTCCAAGGAGTATATAATCTGCTGGCCTCTGCGCCATCAAAAGACCTGCAGATGAGGCATGAGCTGCTGCGCATTTTGTAATGCTGTAGTGACGCACCTGCCGGCCAGCGCAGCTGAGTATTTGCGCTGCAGCTGCATGCAGCATTGGCTGCAGGGGCGGAGCCAATCCATTCCTTCACATCACAGAGGCCCCCTGCTGGCACCAGCCCTTCTGTAATGCCTTGGAGGCAGTGAACTACAGGCACTCCTTGTGGATACAGCAATGCTGAGGCTGCCCTTGCGAGGGTTCTGTCTCCTTTGTGTAACACCTACTGGACAGCCCTTCAGCAGGGAGTCTTTGCAGCAGTCCTCCCTGTGGAAGCCACCCTGGCAGTCGCGCTGGAGGACAGCAGTCGGATGCAGGCAGCCCTCCTTTGGACAGGTTTCAAGCATGAGGCTGCCCTGCTCATGCTGTGCTGATGTGCCATCCCTGCAGGACAGCAACAAGGTGGAGGCAGCCCTCCTGTGGATGGACGAAGCCCCCCTCCAAGGCAGCATCTGCTTTGTCCTGGGCTACACAGTGGCCGTGGTGCTCCTCTTCCCCGGTTCCATTCTGGCTCTGGCAGCCGGTGCCATGTTTGGGGTCGTGCTGGGGTCAGTGGTGGTATGGCTGGGCACCCTGCTGGGGCAGACACTGTCCTTCATTGTGGGACGCTACCTGCTGAGGCACCTGGTCATGGAGTACACGGCCAAGCAGTACCCCAAGTGGGCTGCCATCGACACAGCTGGTGAGGGGCTGCAGCAAATGCCATGATTTGATCTGATCCTGTCGCTGTGCATGCACTGCCCATCAGTGCCCCAAGTGGGCTGCCCTCGATACAGCAGGTGAGGTCTTTGGCACATGCACACTTACTAGCGTGTTCTGCCTGAGAGGTCAAGGGCAAGCAGGTTCACATTTGTTCTTAGCAGGTGCCGATTGCAGCATGTTGGGTTCCTGCCTGAGCCCTGTAAGTGCCCAGCTAACAGCATTTCGGCCGCCCCTGACATGAGAGCTGCAGGCTGCAGCGACTGCCGCCTGTCTGGCAGTTGTGCGGTCTGGCATGGGTGCAAATGCGCCCAGGTACAGGACAGCTCAAGCTTCTGCTACTACCCTGAGAGCTGCATTGGCTAGGACCTGCGGAAAGGCACTAGCGTCTCACTTAGACCTGTTGCCAGACACCCAAGACTCACCTCTAGCCAGCCCTGCTCTGGCCCTGTGCACTCTCAGGTGTGTGTGTCTGGTTCTGCAGTGTCTCGCGAGGGCTGGAAGCTGATCACGCTGCTGCGCCTGAGCCCCATCGTGCCCTGGAATATGCTCAACTACGCCCTTGCCATCACAGGCAAGCTGAGCATCTCAGGCAGGGCTGCTGCAGCCCTCAGCACGCCCTTGCCGGCATGTGCTGCAGCATGCCCTGGCTATGTCATGAAGCAGCCCGCTCTCCGCAGCATGGCGGCTGTCTTCTTAGCTGGCAGCATCCGCCCCAGCATGTCTGGCAGCGCTCGCCCCATGCATTGCAGCCTCAAGAGCACTGCCTGCCCCTTCCAGCGCAGCCCTGCTGCCGTGACCAGCTGCAGCCTGCTGTGCATCGCAGCACTGACTGAGAGTGCGGTCCTACCCTTGTGCAACAACCCCTGCAGGCCTTGCAGCCCTGACTGAGGGCCAGTCGTGACCCAGCGCTGCCACCCCTGCAGGAGTGGGCATCTGGCCGTATTCTGTGGCCTCCGCCATTGCTGTGGTGCCTTGGAATGTGACCTTTGTGTACTTTGGGTCCCTGGCTCACACACTGGCAGACGTGCTAGAAGGCCGGGCAGGCCCTGGCAGGCGTGCTAGCTTTGTCCTTCTCGCCATCTCAGGGATCACTCTGGCTTTGGCAGTGGCCTACACCACTGTGATAGCCAAGTGAGTCCCTGCTGTGCCCACCATGTGTGAATGCATGGCAGCCTTGCTGACGCTGCCAACTGTGCAGGTCACCTGCTGCTTAAAACCAAGCCCATTTCATCTCAGCGTGTCTGCAGGAGTGCACACGTGCCTATAAGGCAGTCTTGTGTGCATGCAGGCAGGCCATCAGGGAGGCACTGCTCGAGACAGCTGGGGGCTCTGATGAGCTATCTGCCAGTCACCTTGACAGCTTGAGCTTGATTGGCGCTGCTGAGGAGGTGCGCTGTCACTGCATCACTCACCTGGGTTGCTGATACCCAGCTGCTCTCCCAAAGCACCTTGCTGAAGCCCTTGTTGACCAATGTGCAGGAGCAGGAGGATGTGGAAATGGCCAATGGCAGCAGAGGCAGTCCCAGCCTGCCTGTGAGCACCGCAGATTCTGCCAGCGTGCTCTCGCCAAGACTATCAGAATCCAGAACTAATGCAGGCAGGCGCCCAGGAGCAACGCTCAGTCAAGACCTGTGAGGCCACCAGTCACAAGCATCTGAACCTCCCCTTTTCCTTCAAGATTCAAGAGAGAACGCATGGTTTGAGGGATGAGAGAACTGTGACAGGTTGCAAGAAAGACTCTTGATGCAAACATGAAGCAGGGGCCTTCTATCAGGGGCATCAAAGCTTCATGCGATGTAAATGCACAACATTCTGCTATGGGCCTACCAGGTTCACGCAACATGTTGCCTGCCTGATGCAAGCGGAAACACACAGGCTGAAGCTGAAACAAGTGCAAAGCTCTAGCTTGCACACAGCACACTGGGATGCGTTCATTGGAAGCAGGCTGCAAGATGAGACTCGTCTTCACAGGCTGTCCAGGCTAAGGATGATGGGCAAGGCTTATACATTGAAGGCTGCTCCTGGGAATTTGGGTGGTTTGGGGTCGTTACTGCCGGGCCTGTAAGGGAACGGTACATGAATTGGGGCAGGACTGCCTTGCTTCCTTGTTGGGTAAAGGCAGTAGGCATGTGTGAGTGCTGTACACTGAACAGAGTGGCCAGCAGCTCACCAGTTTTTGTGAATGCTGATGAAGGCTGACACCAGTCCTGCCAGAGAAATGAACGCTGGGTGATTGAACGGTCCATTGCTGTCTACAGGACGGCACAGGCTAAGTGTAAGGGTGTGCCAGCATGATGAGCTGATGCAGCATGCCTAGCCACAAGCCACAAGAGTGTCAGCTGGGCTTGGCTACTTTCGACTGTCAGACCTGACAACAACAGCAGCATGCAGATCAGCTGAAGGGGCCAACAAGGCTGCCACACTCTCTACGGAACAGGGAGAATAGCAACAGCAATGGCCCAACTCCGCTCCACATGATTCAAGAAGCCCAGCAGCCTGAGGCTCAGGCTGGCTTGCCAGATACCCCTCTCGGTTGCTCGGCAGGAGCACAGCAGCTGCAACAAGCACAGCCAGCCAACCAGTCACAAACCCCAAGCTCACCTTGGATGTCATTCAGGGCCATGAGCCCGTCTGATATGTCCTGGACCACTGCCAATGTGCGCAGCAGGCGTCGCGATCGCAGCTGGGCCACCTCCATCAGCAGGGCCTTGTCGTCCTCTGCATCCCCTTGCTGCAAGACAGGACACTCAGATGGTGTTCGAAAGGGGCACAAGGGCTGCCGCAGCTGCCTATAGCAGCAATGCTTGGCTGTCATGTAAGGACTGCTGCAAGGCAGAGACATCCTGAGCAGCTGTCCTTGCTGCACAAGACTTGCAGACCCCACCAGCGCTGAAGTCGTGCAGGCTTCATTTGCATTTGGCCAGGCGAGAACTGAGTCCACATTGCAAATCCTGGTGGGAAAAGGAGCAGCATGCCACCCACAGCCATACTGGCAACAGTCGGCACAACAGGCTTTTGGCGTCCCGCAGCCCGCAGTTGAACCCGCCAACTTTCGAGTGAGCACCTCGGCCTTTGGCAGATTCCCCACATCTCTGATGTACATGTGTGTGTTACGGAAGTCCACAGCTCAGGCATCACAGCCATCCACACAGTGCATTGCGCAGTCTCGACAGACTGAACAGGCAGCGCCTCGTGCATTCCCCACTGTCTCTGCTGTGAGAAGAGTCTCCTCCTCCAGCACGACTAAGATGCACAGGCACTCGACCGCCCAGTACTTGCCAAAGCCTCACATCTGTGTTGTCGGCGCTGCATCCCACAGATGGCTCCAGCAGCAGGATGACTCAGTGGCAGTCCCCTCTATACAAGGCGCAGCAGCTCAGCCTGCTTCTCAAGCAATCATGCCCACGTGGCCCACCTGTCTCCGCCTCAAGAGCTCCTGTGTGAGCAGAGTCTCCCTCTCCAGCGCAACCGAGATGCGCAGGCAGTTCAGTGTGACATTGCCCACATAGCCCACCAGCTCGCCCCATGCGCTGATGGTGCTGAAGCGCTTGGCATACCGCTTATCGATCAGACCTGCCTTCACCAGCCTGCAAAGGGTGTGATGCGCTTTCGGGGGCGACGCCGGCAAACTGTAGAGCTGTTGCGCAGTGTCGATGCTGTGTGCACAATATGACAGCGGCTGCAAGAAGACAGGACAAAATTTCGCAACATGCAGTGCAGCCGCTTCTGGACAGCCGCTGACTCAGGGCAGCTGCTGCCTCAGCCGACAATTTAGACAGACACAAGCAATTTGCATGCAGATCGTGCTGCAGTGCAGCCTTGCAGCTGTGGAAGGGACCCTGCTGCAGCCCAGCCCACTCATCTTGGCTGCTGTTTCAGCAAGCTCAGGTGCGTCCCCTGGTGACTCACCATGTCAGTTGCTCAACAAAGTAGTACACCCCCTCCCCACCGCTGGCTAGCAGCTCCAGCGCGCCTGCCTTGGTCAGCACTGGCGTGCTGCGCAGGGTGTTGAGGTCAGACAGCCATTTCCCGAGGCGATAGGCCTTCCTGCAGGCAGCAGAAGCACCTGCTGAGTGCCGCCAGCACAGCACTGCTTTGTGCAGCAAGCGGCCTGGCAACACGTCTTCCTGCAGGCCCTGCATGCAATAGGGTCTGTGTGCAGTTAAGGTGGGGCTTGGCAAGTGTAGCAACTTGCCCAGGTAGCAGGCCTTGCTGCAGCAGAGTGCGGCTGCTGGCACGACACTGGAGAGCCAGTTGCCTGAGGAGAGTGTCACTCATCTGCAAGCAGGTGGCCAGGCAAGGAGCCATGCAAGCATGAGGCCTCAGCTCGCGTCCAGAGAGGCTGAGCTCATAGGCCGCACCGCCCCCTGCGGATTTCCTGGAGGTGCCTGGCACATGTATGAAAGACAGGTGCATGTTGGCAGCCAAGGTGTGCCTCGTTGACCAGAGATATAGCAGTGTGAAGTAGCAGATGCAGCTTGCTGCAGACTGTGCTGGTGCACTGTGTCCAGCGTCATAGGCTGGCTCGGCAAAGCAGCTGGCAGCTGCCTGCTGCATGCCACGAATTGGATAGACTATTCAGTTGGTGCCCTTCAGCTGGCTGTTGACTTTGTTTGATGAAAGCACTAGACATAGCGGCGCTCTGCAGGCGCACCTGCTGGTCCCAATGCTGCTTTCAAACTCCCTCAGCCTGCCTGTCAGCTCTGTGTCACTGTCCTTGTAGGCTGTGGCCAGTAGGAGCTTGGTGCTGTAGCGAATGGTCTTGAGAACCTGCAAAAGGGAGGTCGCCATCTTGCAGGTGTTCTGCCTGCATCTAACGGTCATGTTCAACAGATATGCTTGAAGTGTATGCCCCACTTTGTCAATTCCATCCCGCTTGGCCAAAAAACTGCAGACACAATACAATGATCAGCATCAGACGAGTTTGAGCTACTGCACATCCTCATGTGGCAGCAGTGCAATCTGACGCAGCACACCTGACAGTCTTGTCTAATGTGTCGAACCCTGCAGGTGCATGCCTCATGCTGCCTGAATCCTGCCTGTATGAATGACGCCCTCAAGCGCCAACCTGGGATGCGTCAACAGAGACTCAGAAGAGTTCCAGCTGAGACTCTGGGGCCGAATGCGGAGAGCTGCCCTCTGCAGATATCCCTCGTGGTCAGATCTTGATGAGGGTCCCTGAACTGTGCTGCAGCAACCTCAAGACCTGTGCCGCACACAAGTATTTTCAGCGTTGGTACTCGAGTGCCCACTAGTCAGTGCCCTGCCTATGCGACAGCTGCAGAGAATCCCATTTCAAAATGGGCAGACTACGCTGCCACCACCATGCACAACACCAGCACAGTGGCGATCAGCAGGGCATTGATGTTGCTAATTGTGAGTGCCTTCTGCTGAGGAACCTGTATTGTCTACAGCACCTGCAATTGCCTCGAAGCCGCTGCTCTGAATGAGCTTTCTTAAACCTTCTGCCTGCTCAGAAGCCGTCAGCTGTCTGCTTTGCTGACAGCTGTAGGCAACTTGTAAGTCCATGCATGATGGCTCTGCAACACAGACCTTCTGAGATCTCATGGTGCTTTGCTGCAATGTCGCTGCATGCATGGCTGCAAGACATCAGCGAAGCATCAGACCTGTTTGATGTCAAGTCTGCCACCCTGTGTTGCAGCTAGCGATGGCAGGAGCTGTCAGCGATGTTCATGGGACACTGCCTAAGCTTCTGGAGGCATGGATGCACGCTATTGCCACCATAGAGCTGGAGGCAGCTCAGAGAGCAGGAGAGCCAGAGGGGAGAAGGCAGCACTGCACTGCTGTCCACGTAGAATCTGATGAGGTTAGTCCTGCTTTCTAGAACTCCGTCAGGTTTTTAAGCCCAGACTGAACACTGGCGGGGCGTCCTGGGGGGGGACTTCAAACAAGTTGGTCATCAGCATGATGGGACTGCTGCTGTCGACGCTGTCCACCCAGGTCAGCTGTGAAGTTGGGATCTACCAGGGCCACTGTTCCTGTCCTGAGCCATGATGGGTTATGTCCAGACAGTTGCAGCTCTGGCAGAGCCTGCCAAACCGCTTGTGGTGTCTGTTGATGAGTGGTTCGACAGAAAGCAATAAGGACTCCAGGTGTCTCGTTCTTGGATAAGCTACTTTTTAACTAAAGGCACTGCAGCATCAGCACTTTGCCTGCTAAGCAGCTCCTGCCCCAGATTGTGCTTAACGCCACCGCCTATCTGGGTGCAGATAGCCCACTGCATTACATCGTGGCACCTCCTCATGAGCGATGAGGTTGAAACTTGGCCACCTTCAGTTGCACCAAAATCTTTGCACTCTGGTCAGGGTGCAAAGAATCTGGTGCAATCAAAGCTGGCCAAGTATTCAACCTGATCACTCATGAGGCGGTGCCAGGATGTAATGCAGGGGGCTAATTGAGAGTCTACCTGAGACCCGGCGCAGCAAGGAGCTGATGTGTTAACCCAAGCACAAGCTCATGATGGAGTGCTGGGTTGGCGTCATCATACCACACGGTAGGGATGTGATGTATGGCAGCCATGATGCCTGTACATGTTGCTCAAACAGAGGTTTGTATGCTTCATGCCTTGAGAATCGGTTCTTGGCACACCAAGCTGAGTCAGGTAGGGCTTTGGGCCTCCAGCTTGTCACTCTGCCAGGGCTAGTACTGAGCAGGGTGGGCAGCTGTGGGCATCACCTATGTCCTTGCCAGGGGTGGTTGTTGCCATGCAGGCCGGCTTAGAGATGCCAGATGATGCTTCATCTGCATCTGTCTGTTGCCTGGATGCCCCCCAAAGGCAGAGGCATGACCATGTCTGCTGCTCGCACTGCCTGGTCAAGCGTGCAGGTTGGGCACAACTCACACTCTCAGAAGCCACTTGAAGCTATGGTGTTGCCCAGCCCAAGACGGGGGGCGCTAGCATGCTGACTGGTGATGAGCACAGTAGTTGCCCTGACGGCGGTGCGCTTGACCCTGCAGGGCATCTCCTTTGCTGGGAGGTGCGTTCAGGAGGGCATGCGCCGCCCCATGCTCAGTCCTGCTGAGCAGGATCAGATTGGAATACCAATCAAGTTTCTCGACCTGGTCCCTGTGGGGCTGGGAGGTGCACCACAGGGACCACTTCGAGAAACATGACTGGTCTTCCAAGCTGATACTGCTCAGCAGGACTGAGCATGGGGCGGCGCATGCCCTCCTGAACGCATGCTGTGAGGACGGACTCCCTGACTCCTTGACCAGACATGACTGGCAGGTGGGGCTGCCACGGTTTCAGAGCAGCTGTTCGACACAGACGCACAGCTGTGGACCCAAGGGCCAGTGCTTTAGCCAATGGGTTGCTGAGCACCAGCATCAGACTTATCCCGTCAGCTTCTGGCATCCATGTTTGCATGCCCGCCAGACAATGAGACCACAACTACACAAAGGTCCCTGCCTGACAGCTCTGCCTTCTGTCAACTGCAGCAGGCTATGGCTGCCACTGCTGGTGACAGCATGGCGGAGGCAGAGGCAGCACAGCGGGAGGCTGCCCAGCAGAGGGTTTGGGAGGCTGCCCAGCGGCGGAGGCTGTCCAGCAGATGGCTGCTCTTGGCCACAATCAGCTTGACATGCCCGCCGTGACAACACCAGCAGCCCTGGTAATGGAGCCCCTCTTGCTAGCCTGCTGCAGATTCAGCTAGAAGACTACAGGCAGCGCCCCAGCTTCCAGGCAATCCTCAGGCAGCTTGTGATCTGTTTCTGTCCTGACTCGTACTGCTGAGCATACTGCAGACATGCATACCAGTTGCTCTATACGAACACATTCAGATTGCAAGTGGTAGTAACCAATTGCTGAATGGCAAGGCATTTTGTGGATGTTTGAAATTTGGAACGCACTGCCTCCTAGAATAAGGAATATGCTTCGAAAAGTCTCTGCCTCATGCACCCCTTCAGTCCAGCTTGAACTGCGACGGACATTTCAGACTTTTGTTGAAAGCTTCTGCGCGCTCAGACTGCAGCTGCATGCGCTGCTGTCTTGCCTGGGCAGCTCTACTGTCAATCTCTGAGTGCTTGTACTGGCCAGGCATGGTGGGCTGCTGCTGCACATCTGCTGGCTCCTGCGAAACAGTACTGAAAGCTGACATGGGGCTGACTGGCTGCAAGTATGCTGTCCCCGCAGGCAGCAGGCGCTGCACTACTGCCCGAAGCGAAGCCTGCACGTCGCAAAGAGGAGTTGTCTCAATCTGGGCACACGAAGCAAACTGATTCTTTTTGAGATGGTGCTGGAATCTGGGTCAGAGAAGCACACCTGTTCTGAGGCCGGAGCATCTGCCAGGTCTCCCATTGCATCTGCTGCATCAGGTCCTTGCATCAGCTGGTGGCTGTCTGCCGTCTGCCCAGGAGCCTGCAGAGCACCAACAAGTTGATCAGAACTGACAACCTGCAGCAGAGGTGCTTTACTCTTGTGAGCTGAGTGGGTGACTGATGGCGCCCAGGCAGACCTGGCATCAGATCAGACACGCAGCCAGTGCGGTGCAGACCTTCAGCGCAGGCGCATCATATCTGCTGGCACCCGAACAAGCCACAACTACGACTGCTGCTTCGATCTTGTTCACACAGGACTGCTGCACAAACTGGTGGCTGCCTCCATGCAGGCTTCTGCAGAGCGCCACAATCACGCCTGTACACGAAAACATTTCCACTGGGGCAGCTGCAGATTAGGGCTCCCAGCTCTCAACTCTGCAACATGTAAGCCGTGCAACCCCACCTGCATTGCCTGCCGCCTCTGCACATGCTGCTGCGACAGCGTCTCCCAACCTGCCAACGCTCGCACGCCGCTGCTCTCCAGCGCATCGATTGCTGTGCTGGCTGGGTATGAATAGACGCGTGGTTGGATGCCTGCTCCTGGGTCCATGCCCCAGCTTGGCTGCAACTGGCTCTTCACTGCTGAGTTGGTGTACCGAGCGCCTGCAGTCAGGCAAGCAGTATTGACTCAGCCAGGCTGCTGCTGCTCAGGTGATGTTGTTGTCTGCGCTTGTGAGGACATGCAAGCAGGCAATCTGCTACTGTGCTGTGCTGTCATGGCAAGTCTGTAAAGGAAGCATCAAGGAATTCTCAAGCATCTGGCGACTGGCACTGCACTGCTGCATTCGCTTCAAATATCAGGAGACCAAACAGAAGCCTACAGACCTCTAGAGGGTATCTGGCTCTACCGCATGGTGTCAATGAATCTGCTTAGCACCCTCAGCAAGCAAGACAGCGAATTCAGGCATGCCAGGGCTTTCTAGCAGCTATTGCAGGCCCTGCGGATGCTTCCACACGGCAGCTGCAACCGGCAGCCCTTTCTGCACCACATGCACTACATTCATGTAGATGGCGGCCTCTTGCCTTTGCACACGCGCCCCCGGGATGCTTCCACAGCAAATGTAATCACACTGATCACACAACCTCACCTATTGGAAGAGTGGCCTCCTGCCTCTGCAGGCACGTCTCTGGCATGGCAGGCCACGCCTGTGGCTCAGGCACCAGGCCAATGGCCTGCAGGCCAAGCTCCTCCTCTGGGGCTCCCCTCAGCAGGGGTGCATCCCTCAGGGGCGGCGCGTATGAGGTGTAGGCAGGGGGGCTCTCCAACTCGTAACCCTGCAGCTTGGACTCCAAAGGCACCTGCAAACAGGTGCAACAAGCTCTGGACAAAGCAGAGCAGCAAACGCTGCTGGAGACAGCTGCTAGGCCAGCCTTTTGATCTGTCAGTGCAGTGGAGGCCGTTTGTTGCAAGATATCTGTTTACGATGTATCAAGCTGTGTGCAATATGCAGCATGTGGCTGCTACAAGCCAGCTCTGCCTGAAGCTGTGCAGCAGCACCAGCAGGCTTGTTAGCCACTGCCTGAATGTATGGGCTAACATGTCATGATGGCTTGTGGTGACATCGGCACAGCTGTCCTGTGTGGCATCTGAACATGCACTGGAAACCCAGGGCCCACACCTGAAGCTGCATGGGGGCCAGGCTGTCCATGTCGGGCAGCTCCAGCAGAGGCTGCACTGCCACAGGCGCGTGCTGCACAGAAGCCTGTTCCCGCAGCTGAGGCAGCGGGTAGGCGTGCACCTACATCAAGGAGCAGCCACTCATGCTAGCATGCTGGGTACATGGGGATGATGCGCATGCCTGGGGTGGCTGCAACTCTCAGAAGGGCGGCTGAGCGCTTGGGCTCTGCAGGTGAGGAATCTTGCTGTCTCAACAGACAATCAAGGCGGACCCCTGGGCGCAGTGGCCTTCACAGCATGCCATCAGAAAGGCAGCAGCAATGTGACCACGCTGTTGCTGACAAGCATGCTGTGCTGACAGACATGAATGAGCCTGGCACCCTATCACATGTGACTGGCCAGCGTTGGCATGCCAGCAATGCGGAGGATTCTACCTTTGCAGGGTCATAGAGGGCGGTAGCAGCAGACCCTGGCCGGGAGACCACCATGCCATGCCCAGGCCGCAGGCTGAGCGCATCCTGCAGTCCAGCTGCAATCTGCAGGCATGGATGTCTGTCAGCCATCTGCACAGCAAGCTGGCAGCTGCAGGTGTTGGCATACACTTCTGAGCCTGAGTCTACCATGGCAGCTGACATCTGCAGCAAAGCAGAGCGAACTTGAAGGGACGCAGAGGTGCTGTCCACAAGCGCTGCCATTTCCAGCTTTCGTGCAGCCTGCTAGAACAGGTAGCATTGTATGCAGCCCTGCAGTGGGCCACACAGCAGCTTGGGGAGGCATGTCGATGGTCTGCCACTCCCAGCATGGTTGCCTGTGCTGCCCAAGATGTGGCATGTCAGCATCAGCCACTGCTGTTGCCGGCCACTAGCACACCACCACAGGGCCTTGCCAAAACTCCTTATGCCGGGTCCTTGATGAAAGCCCCACACCTTGCCTTATAAGCGAGTTCCCATCTGTGGAGCTGCTGCACCCCTTGGCCGCAGAACGCTGCTGTTGGCAGCAACCCACACATCTCCCCGTGTGCCAAAGTCATGCTGAGGAAAGGCACATGCCTTACATGCGATCATCTGCGCCCAGCTGCTGTCCCCCTTGGATGCTGGGTAGCTCACACACCTGCGTGGGATCGCGCATCTCCCCTTGTGCGAGAGTTATGATCCTTGCCAACCGGCGGGATGCCCTGAGTCTGTAGATCACATGGCGCCCCGCCTGCACAAATCGCTGCAGCAGGTGCTGCCGCTTGGCCCAGTCGTCAGAATCCACTAGATCCCAGCGTGGCTGGAAGGTGCCTGCTGCCTGCAGTGGGAATGTGAACCCTTCAAAGCTTGAGAAGATCTGCTGCAGTGACCGGGTCTCAGCATGGCATATGGCAAACAGGACCAGGCGCCTCGTGCCCAGTGCAGCACCATCCTCCCCTCAGCATGTCTGCAGCCGGTCCTAACCTGCCCGGCAGTTGACGCAGCTGACAGTGGCACATGCGTCGCTCCACAAGGGTGCTTCTCCACTGTGCTCCTGCAACATGCACTCAAGTCGGCTTGAGTTTGCAACAGCACAGCAGCCTTGCAGCGTTTTGCTGCAGCAGTGGTCTGAGAGCTGGCAAAGAGTTGCATCGCATGAGTACAAGGGCACTGTGTGACAGCCTCTGCGCAAGCCATGTGAGCAGTGCAGGAACAAAGGCTAGCTTGCCAAGCAGCAGCCCTCAAGCTGCACCCCCACGCTATCACTACTTGATCTCCTGGCCCTGGGCCACTCTGCCAAGCCAGGCCTGGCTCATTGAGAGGTCCAGATGGCAGGCAGTGCCCAACCTGTCATCGCTTGCAGCTGTACAGCTTCCTCACGATCCCCAGCCTTGCTGCCTGGCCAGTCTCCAGGGATGCATTTGAGTAGCCTCCCACCTGTGTTTTGCCTGCAGCTGCACAGCTTCCTCATGCGCAAGCCGGTTGTGTGCCCTCGCCGCCTGTGTGGCCTTCACCTGCTCAGCTGTCAAGAGGTCTTCCCCTTGGTGCATGGCGCTGATGCTCATCCCCACACGGCTGCGGTGCTGCTCTGCGGCAGCCAGCTGCATCTTGAACAGCTCTGCCTGCGCAGCACACCCACAACAAGGTGACGTCCAACAAAGACGGGTTTGAACACAACCAGGGCGATGTGAACGGCTATGCAGTGGGCTGCTTTGAACGCTGCAGCGACAAGCGAATGCTGTGTGTCTGCGGGAGGCTTCAATGGCTGCAGCTGGCTACAGATAGAAAACCTGAGATCTGCAGAGCTGCGCAAATGCTGCACAATTGAATTTAGGAGCAGTCATGTCTCCAGGAAGTCACTTGCACGGCTTGCACCTGCTTGCCATCCAGCGGTGCACACTGTGAAACAAGACCACAGACACCCCGCTCAAGGAGCATGCTGCAGCCCAGGCTGCTGCTGTTCCCTGCTATCCCTCACTAAAAGTGTGCACACTGCTGCACCTTGGTCTCCCTGTCCAGCTCAAGGTCGTCCAGAGCGTCAAGCCCCTGTGCTCGCGGTCTGGCCAGGGTTTCACGCAGGTGCTCCTGCCTGCTCCGCAGCTGACCCTTCTTTTCAGCCACAGCGTTCTGCAGCGGGCATGGCACTCACCTGTTGAGGCTATTTGCTGATCACATGTGCCATGTTCCTTCAACCAGCAGATGAGGTACAGGCAAGGCACAGAAGCCAAGCTGCAACCTCTAGGATGCAGGCAAGGATCTCAGCAAGGCAGCCCACCTTGATATCCCTTATCAGAAGCTTGCCCGGCTGCTGGTTCAAGAGATACGCCATGTCCGCATGGCGTTCAGGGTGGGCTGGCACATGCAACTCCCCAACGACTGCCTCAGGGGTGGGCGGCCTCAGCTGTGGCAGCTTGACCTGTATGGGGCCATCCCCTCTGCTGTCTCGCCCCAGGCTGCGCTGCAGGCGCTGCTGAGCCATCAGCCGAGTGTATGCATCGCCGCCACCTGCAGGGGGCAGCCAGTTGTAGCAGCAGGCACCTGCCACGTTGGGGTGGCACCAGTCGGTGTGATGCCCCATGCTGCGCTGCAGGTGCTGCTGAGCCATCGTGAGGTGCATATTGGCATCGCTGCCTCTTGCAGGGCCAAGCGATGACGTGCACCGCTGCCAGCGCTGCTGAGATCTCAGGCACATGCGGGCATGGGCAGGCCAGGCATTGTGCATTGCTGGGACTGCCTGCAGGATCACACAAATGTTGAGGGATGGCTGAGCGCAGCATTCTGCAAGAGCCTGTATTAGTGCCTGGCAACCAGAGAGCCATCTTGCAAAACCTTTGTTTTTCCAGTGCTGTTCATAGGTCTGAGCATGCAGCGGCACTAGGCAACCATGTACGGGCGCATGCGCTGTGCCCCAATGCACTGGTCACCTGCTCCTCCCTTGCCAATGGCGCTCCGACCCAGGCTTCTTGCAAGTGCGGCACCCTTGCTCAGCTGCCGTGGCTGGTCTGTAGTAGCCAGCTTGTCCAGCAACATCTGCCGGGTCAGTCCAGGGAAAGCGGAGCCTGTGACGGTGCAGGTGATGGGCTCTGACTGGAAGTCTGCCACTTGAACCTGCACAGCCGCTAATATCCCGATCTGACAGCTGCTGTGCTGCCTGGCAAACCTGCTTGCACATCCATGACAACAAGCTAGCTGTCACTGCATAACAGCCTCAGTACGTTTCTCGACCTGTATGCAGGCATTCGGCAGCTGCTTGTGACCTTCACACTTACTGCTTGATCACAAGGACTCAATGGCAGCTCAAGCAGCCTCTCACTGCTGCTATGGTGAACCTCCCAACTATATGCCTACAGACAGCAGGGTGGAAGCTCACCTGCAACAGTATGCTGTCTGTGGCCATCCTGCTGGGAGTGTAGTGAATGGCCACCTGCACTGCGCCATCAGCAGGCACCAGACCATGCAGAGGCTCCACTTCAAAGGCCAAATTCTCCTCCACAATTTTGACCTGAAGCAGGGCGGCGTTCAGTTGGCTTGCAAAGTCACTTGCCTGCTGTCTGGCACTTTCAGTTGCAGACTAGGCCGGGCAGGTTCACCAACGGCTGCCACTGATAGACAGGCGCAGTGGGTGCAGCAGGCACTCATCAGTGCAGCATGTGTGGTTAAGATGATCATCTGACATGCAGTGCATGGATTCTGGCTGCCACTGCTGAGCAGCAGCAATGTTGCTGCCGACTGCCTGAGCTCCAGATGGCGAGCTATGTTCAGAAGTTGAACAGCACATTGGACAGGCTGCAGTGACTGAGTGTCCCCAGCTCACCTCAAACTCAAATTCAATGGGGATGCGGCACTGCATTGTGATGTGCCGGCTGGAGCGAGTGCCCAATGCACACCTCCCAAAGTCCACACGCTTGGGGAACTGTGTGTGGTTGAGCATGGGGTAGGCATGAATGGGCACCAGCAGGTTCTGGCCCTGCAGCAGCAGTGGCAGGACTTGGCAAGCACACAAGGCCACTGACTTTCATCTATTGGAGACAAAGCTTCCAATGAGCACCAGGTGTGTTTGGCCCCGCTGAAGTAGTCCCAGGTTGCCAGGGTGTTGGCAGGCTGCCAAATGCCAGCAGCCCCATGAGGCTGGACACCAGCAGTGCCATGATGCATGGAGCCTGGATGGACATCAAATCAGCAGCTGAGGACTGCAAGACCTCTGCATGCTGCAGCCGGTTGTGCACATCTGGCTGGGGCCGCCCATTCTCCAGCACAGGAATGCCTCCCTCAATATGCAGCACCTGAAGAAGCAGAGGGCAGACTCCACCCTCTTTAGAGGCAGCACATGTTGCCAGCTACATTGCGCAAGACCCAGGACCTCTCATGTCATGCAGCGCCTCAGAAAACAAGCGCAGGTTGACAGATCTGCTGCCAGATGAGTTGCTGCACAAGATGACGCCAACCAGAGCACAAGCGAAGGCAGTCATGTATGCCACCAGCAGGCTGAATTAGCATCACCTCACAGTGCAGGCGCAGGCAGTCATAGTAGTAGCGCCACTCTGCAGCACAAAACTCCAGCTGCACCTCCTCTGACATGCCAGCCGCCAGCAGACCCTTCTTGTTGTTGCATGTGGCCTGCAGCAGGCACAGCACTCGAAACCTTGGCTGAGATTTGATGGTTGCTTCCAGTGTTGCTAGCAGGCAGCCGGCTTGCAGTGTAGGCTCGCGTCTAAGCAACTGTCAAATAGGGCCCCGATGGAGGTAACTGCTGCCGCGATTGAGCTTTGAGGATGCAGCAGGTTGCAAGTAGAGCTCTCAGAAATGCTCCCATCGCGGGTGTGAGTCTGTACCATTGCTGCAACAGGCTGCAGGCTTGCCTTGAAAAAAGGGGTGGTAGGAGGGATGATGTGCAGCCCCCTGCTGGCAATCCCAGTGTTGCAGATGAGGACAGCCTGTTTGTGGACTGCCCCGGTCTGGAATCCGCTAAAGTGCACCACTGACGGCCTGGCCTCCAATGTGCCTGAGTTGCCAATTTGCGAGTACACTCCTGCACGAGCAGCTCAGCTTATGGGCAGGTCCATGTGCAGCACCTCATGATATTGCTCGAGGCCCGACTGGTCAAGACTCACGATTGTGCTCCAGCGGATTTACAATCTTGAGAGGAACATCCTGAACAACGTCCTTCATGTGGTTTACTGACGGAGCAATGAGTCCAATTAATATGGCCCGATCAAGGCGCCAGTCTCACCTCCTCTAGTGCCAGGGAGGGCATGCCGGCTGCTGCAATCTAAGAGGCACGCTGCTGTGAGCACAAACCTTACATGGAATATTTTCTTACGCGGCTCGAATGTTGCCGGTCAGCTGAGCTGCAGCCTGCACCCATTCCCTGTGCCTGCAAATTCTGATCAGGAGATACCACAAACACTGTGCACCATGCCTCGCCTCAGGCCAGTGCAGGACTGCAGGCAGCACCCAGATGGCATCTGTGAATGTTACAGAGCTCCTCCCCAAGCAAGTCAGAGCATGGAGGAGCTAGATTATCTGAGAAGCGCATGCGCTGCAGCCCAGGAGGGCAACACTACCAGGCTGGAGGAGATCCTACGCAAGTGCCCTGAGGCCCTGCAGGATGACGGCCACAGAGGTAGGCATGCTGAGCCAGCACGAGCAGTGGAGGCACGTCCGCCAACCACTTCGCATCGTGGCCTGCAGGCAGCACAGGCTACTCGCCGCTGCACTATGCTGCCAGGGGCGGGCATGGTGCTGCTGTCGACCTGTTGCTGAGGCAAGGTGAGGGACATTGATCCCCCACCAACAGCGCCTGGGCAGGCTGCAGCAGCCGCCACAGTGGTCTGTGCAATACAGGTGCCTCAGTGAATGCAGCGACCAGTGCAGGACGTGCCACACCGTTGCACCGTGCATCCTACATGGGTCACCTTCACATCGTGGAGAAATTGTGAGCCCAGGTGCCCCTTGCTGTACCTGGCTGTCACATGAGGCGATGTGCACCAGGCCTCCCAGCTCTAAGCTGACCCGACTTCATTGATGTAGGGTTAGCCATGGAGCAGATGGAGATCTGCAGGACAGTGATGGGGAGACTGCCCTGCACAAGGCTGCTAAGCAGGTGGGTCACTGTCTGCGTGTTCCTGGCATTGAGTGTCCCAGCTGCTCCGTCCATCCCAGCATTGGTGGCTGCTCAGCAGGTGAAGAGACTGTCTGCATGCGCCTGGCACTGGAGTGTGAGCCTGGCTCAGCAACTTCATGAAGCAGCCCTGTCTGGATGAGGTCAAGGATGAGCATAACTCTCTGCCGACTCTTTCCAAGCGAAAGACTGGGGCTAAAGACAGAAATTTGACCTGAGACCTTGTGCATCTGTGTCACTGCCAGCTGCATGGCGCCGTGCCCACCACTGGTAGTGTGCAAGCTCTACTACATTCATCTGCAGGGCCACCTTCAGGTTTACAACCTCTTGGCTCAGCATTTTCCAACTGCAGCCACCGTAAAGAATCGCCACAGCAAAAGACCCATGGACTGCCTGCCACCTTGACTGCCAACACTTGGCCTGCACATAAGTTTGGTTCTGGTTCTGGTGCTGTGAGGACAGCAGTGCGCAGTGGTGCACAGGCAGCCCAGATGCGCGCTTGTCAGGAGAGCACCGTCGAGGTGGCCGAGGATGTGCACATTTTCAAGCATTGTGCAAGAGGAGGCATTACTGACACAGGTGGTGGAGAGCTGTCATTGTGGAGGTCAAAGCATGGGTGTGAGAATGCAAGAGGTCACCAGTCACCCCCTCGCTCGTAAGTGTAACAATCTCCATGTGACTGATGACCACTGGCGAGGACAGCACCTATCCTCTGCTTGTCATCCCCGTCCAATGTGAAAGAGAACAGCTTCTGATGGTCAGCCACATGATTGGCATTTCTGGCGCCCAGGATGATTGCTGGCACAGCTGGCTTGTCCAGTACCCATCGCGCCGCCACATTTGAGATGCTGACTCCTTTCTTCTTCGCCACAGAGTGGAGCACCTGCTCAGCAGAGCCCAAGTGTTCCACAGTTACATCAGGGCATATGTGTTGAGGAGTCAGGGTTGGCTGCTTCTTTGCATAAGCCAGCCACGCACCTGCAAAAGATTCTGGAACCAGTCCCACCCGCCATTTAGGCTGATCATGCTCGAGTACTTGCTGAGGCTGTAGGTGTTGACCTTCACTCTGCAGCAGAAGAGGCAGTCCACCTGTACAACGTCAGATGCAGTTGCTGCAGAGAGCATGGCACTTCAATACCCACTTGGAGCTGGGCAGCCCCAGATACTTGTCTGACAAAAATCCTCCTGCCAGAACGCCATACGGCAGAATGCCAATCCCATGCTGCAGGCAGAAATCTGACATGCCATTCTCTGGGCGCCGATCAAGAAGACTGTATTGCACCTGCAGCACGCTGGTCTCCAGAGTTTCCAACCAGCAGCGACAGTGGTTCACATGGTGGAAGCAGACGTCATGCTGCAGACCTTCTGAAGCACCACAGGGGCGCCACAGCTTCTAGGTCTCCCTCCAGGCAGGTGCAGCACGGCACAAGTCTGGAGGCGCCAAAGCCGTATTGCTGCAATGAGTGCACTGACAGCCACAGGCAACTGATGCACCTGTTGGGAGCTGACCTGGTTGCTAACAAACTTGACGCCGCGGTCTTGCATGGCTTGGATTCTGGGGACATCAAAGTTTGTCAGCCCCAGGTGCTTGATGGTCCCCCTCTCCTGCTCATCTGCAAGCCGCTGGGCGGTGGACAGGTAACCTCTCTGGCTGTAGTCCTGCCAGTAAAACTGCACAAGGTCCAGCGCTGGGGTGCCAATGCGCTTGAGGGACTGCTGGATGGCCTGCATGCAGGGCAGTCAGCCTTGGAGCCCCAGCAGGAGCTACCTGGCAACACAGACCAGCCGGAATGGCTGCTCAGATGCGATGCATGCAGCAGAAATGTGCATCACCACTCAGAATGGGTGACACCACTCCATGACCAAAAAACACAGATGTGCATGCACTGCCAGCACACGGCATTGCTGAGAGGACTTGATTACTGCGCAAAGCTTGAACATGCACAGCACACCTGAGAGCTTACCTGGCGCACGTATTGCTCAGAGCCACCAGCAGACATGTCGCTGCCAAAGACACACAGCTTTGTTGCCACTGTGACGTCACTCTGGGGGTGCTGCTGCAGATAGCGCCCAATCAGAGACTCACTGCATAAGGCCCCACATCAGAGTCAAGGCAGGCTCTGGGGATGTGTGCTGGTTGTATGGCAGGCTACTGGCCTGGTGCAGCACAATACACAGCCAAGCGCAGCTCCAACTTGCCTTGGGCCGTAGTGGTCAGCTGTGTCGAAAGTCTGGATGCCTGCATGCATGGCAGAGGAAGGCTGCTTACTGGGCAAGCTGGGCAGCTGGATCAGCCTAAGATGGCCTGGCATGACCACTACCATCATCGTGATTGCACTGCTGCAGAGCATGCAGGCAGGCAGGCTTGCCCTCTGCCAGGCCCCCAACAGTACTTACAGTGCTTGCGCATTGCCGACAGATGCAGCCAGCAAGCTGACATGAATGCTTTGCATGGGACATACACTGCTGGCAGAGGCACCTGCATTCACAAAGGTCTGGAGATCGTCCACCGCTGCCTGGCTGCCTGTGCGGTCAGTGCCCTTCTCGCCATGATGACCTCCGCTGAGCTGCCAGCAGCCCTTGATCACCTGGACTGCAGGGCAGGACACACATGCCCTTCACTGTGGTACTGGTTGATGCAGCTGCAGCAGGGTAGCTGCACCTCACCAGGCAGCCTGAGCATGCCTTTGTCTGCGGCCATTGCTTTGCAGCAGGCAGAACGTTAGTGCAACGGCAGCACACTGGGCTGGTGGGCGACCCTGTCAATGTGGCGATCAGCTGCGTCTAAGCTCCTTCAGCCCAGGTGCCCTTGCCTGTGAAACGTTGAGGCCATCCATGAGATGCGCTTGTGGGATCTGTGAGAGGGTGTCCTTGGCTGGTGCTGCTGGTGCGTGGAGATAGGCTGCAGCCAATGATGCTCCACCAAGCAAAGCCTGCCGTCTGGTGAAAGCATCAAGCTGCTGCTGCTGGGTGCATGTGGAGGAGCATCTGACAATGTGGCGAGACTGTTTTCCATGCTTTGGCAGCAGAGCATGCTCGCTGCATCCCCTCAAGGCCAGCATTGTTGCAGCACAGGTAGGTCAAAACCCCGCGCAGTGTTGACCAAGGCTGATCTGAGGACATGCAGGCGTTCACAGGGGTTGCTGGAATGAGACACCGCAGGCATCTGCTGGGTCTTCATGCAGCTTGTTTGACTCTCAGGATCCTCGGAAAAAACAGTCCCTTCTCATCGTTGGCACAGGGCTGACCATTGTTAGACATGTGGGCAGTACGCTTAGAGCTGCAGCGCACGATTGCAAAGCAGTGCCAACAGCCTGTGCCCCAGGCCAGGAGGCTGCTGAAAGCCCACACCCAAGCCAAGGTTGAAGCAAGGCATTGGGAGCACAGGCCCAGCATCAGCCATATGGGCAGCTCTCCAATTCTGCAGGCAGGCGGTTCGGATGCGGAAGATGGCCACAAGGTGCTGATGCCAACGCTTGAACTTCCTGTGATGAGGAGGGATCTCATGGTGGCTGATCAACTGCCTGCAGATTGGGAGGGGCTCTGCCCTGTGGTTTGAGGAAGGTGTGAGGTGGTCTGCAGCAGCAATGCAGCCTGGGTACCATAACATCGTGGCACTGGACTGCAACTCTCTGTCCCTGCGCCTGCAGATCAGGTTTTTCGCATGTATTACTTCGCCAACAGCCAGGCAGATGTGGACTGTGGTCTTGCCAACCCAGATTTTGCAGCAGGCTCTATATTCCTGGCAGGTAAGGCTCCGGGTCACCCGGGTTGCTAAGATCCATTCTGATGTTCAGATGAAGCATCTTTTTGCAGCTCACCCTGTCCGCTGGCAACGGTGACAGCTTGCCTCTCCATACAGCTGATGCGCAATCTCCAAGGCGTGCTTCATGTAGTCCTTGGTGCTCTTGCTGCATGCAGCTCCATCAAGGCTCCCTGCTATTGCTGTTGCAGAGTCTGAGGACTGTATACACTGGACCAAGAAAGGTTCTGTGCTGCAGCCAGACAGGGAAGACCCAGACAGCTTTGACCATGGAGGGCTGGGCGTATGCAGCGTCGCACGCACTTCAACAGGGGACCTCTGGATGGCGCTTTTTGGTGTCCCAAGGCAGGTGCGCTGCAGGTACGCTGCAGGTGTGCTTGCTAGTACTCTCAGGCACCTGGCTCTCAGTGTGGCAGCTTGGCCGACCTGGTTCAATGGAGCAACGCAGGGATGTTGTGGCAGCAGTGTTGCCTTTATGCATATGTGCCTGAGCCGAGTTGCTGTTTGAAGTCCAGGAGCCTGCATCGTAGGTCATCCTGATGCAGCAGTGTGCTGCCCTTGCAGTGCTCGGTGCCTGGGTGTGCAAGGTGGTTGTGGCCTGAACAGTGGTACCTCCATGCAGTGGTGCCGGCTCCCATATCTTGGTGCTGCAGGGCTCAGATGCCACTGTCAGCATCGGCATGGCACACAGCAGGGACGGGGTGCACTGGGCCAAGGCGTCTGGCCAACATCCTGGCGGCAGCGTTCTGCAGCGCAGCACCACCCCAGACGACTGGGACAGCTATGCAGTAACCAACCCATGCCTGGTGGAAGCCTCAAATGGCCAGCTGTTGATGTACTATCATTCTGGAAGACCCAGGCCTGCACAGTGAGTGCGCATGCTCTGGATGTATGCAGCATGGCAGTCAGGATGCCATCACTGCCACCATACTTCTGCAGCTGGCCTGTGTCATGGAGCAAGCTCACGGCTGTGATGCTTGAGCCTGCAGCTGGCCAGAGCACTGCAGGGTATGGCACAGCATAGTCCAAGACCACAGCGCAGCAAGTAGCGGAGCTGTGCAGATGAATCAAGCCTGCGGCAGTTATATGCTCAGCTTGGCCTGTAGATGTGTTCTGGCCTGCCACATTATTCCAGGTGCTGCTTGCAGAGGCAGCCCAGACAGGCCAGCACTGGTGTGGCAAATAGGACATGCAGTCTCACTGGATGGCCAGACGTGGGAGAAATTAGGACCAATAATCTGGGCCAACCCTGAGGTCAGGCATGCAAGGCACAGTGCCAGTCATGTCTTAATCCCCTGGTGGCCCAGGCCCCGAGATGTGGGCTGAGCAAGGATGCAGGCTGCTTGCTCAAAGCTTGACAATGCGCACAGCGGTTCAGGTCATAACCGAACTCCTTGGGCGGTGCAGGTCACACAAGAGCTGAATGGCAGGGCAAGCCCCTTCATCTTGCCCAACCCCTATGCTGCCGGGTATCTGATGTTCTACCTGATGATCGATCAGGTGCCTGCCAGGCAGTATGCACACGGCTCTGTGGGACGATTTGCCATTGGTGTAGCCACCTCCCCTGATGGTGTGACCTGGAGTCGGCTTGGGGACGGCCCCATCATTGAGGGCACACCCGGGACATTTGACGAGCGCGGCGCTGGGCACCCCAGTGTTTTCCTCAACCCCCACAGTGGTCTGCTGCATATGCTGTATCAGGGCAGTCCCAACGCAGGCATAGGCATGGCTGTCATGGAGGAGCAGGGCAACCTTCGGCGCTGGCGCAAAGTCAGTCCCTCACGGCCGGAGCTTACAGCGTGAAAGTACTGCCAGGCATGGGAGTTATGCAGATGTTTCTGCTGAATCAAACTGATGCAACAGGATCAAGCAAGGCCAATGTAGTATGATGCCCTTTAATAAGCAAAGTAATAAAAGGGTGTGCAAAGCAATTGCAGCTGGTGAGAACAGGTGACCTCCGCTAGCCAGTGTTCAGTGGGTTTGCAAGAAGGTGGTAAAAGCACCGCTGACCCAAGCCTAGGCCCCAGGTGCATCCCCTGGTGCTGCTCAGCGTGATGGCCAGCGCATGCAGTGCTGCCCTGCACTTGCTATCTGGGATGGTGTGCGTGTGGAGAATGCAGTCGATTGTCTGCTGTCATGCTGTGCGGTGGGCGTGGCTGGATCAGAGGCCAGCAAATGCTGGGCAGCGCAGCACAGTGTGGTCTTCAACCCGGGTGGCTGAGGTTGACCTGCAGAAGCGGCAAGTGTGCTTCTCTTTGTTTTGCTGGCCCCGCAGCTTGTCATGGTGTGCTGCTCAGGTGCAGTCGGCAATGGCTCCGAAAATGATGCTGGCAAGAGCACTGTGCAGCTTTTGTCCTCATCAGTTGGTTAAGTAAGGCTGGGTGGCATAGGTGCCATGGGAGTCGCGCAGCTGCTCTAGGTGGTCAGTGTGGAAGCTGTGCGGTGTTCAAATGCCATGGCCTCTTTGCTGGGGGCTGTCTCAGCAGAGCTGTGAGCATCCAAGGGACCCAAAGCGGCCATTTCAGAATGCAATGCTGCAGCGGGCGGCATGGGGAATTTCATCAAACAAGGCGCAGAGTGGTGGACTGTGTGGCTGCATCAGATGTATGTTGGGAATGCGGCGCCTGACTGATATCAACATGCATCTGTCAATGCTGCATGCGGGTATGTGCCACATTCTGCTGAGGACATTGCAGCGCTTCATCGCCCAGCAGGTGACCTGCCGCAGGTGTGCACAGTAAGCTTGTGAACACGGAACTTTCTTTTAATTTTGCAGCCGCATGCATTTCATGCAGCTGCACAATCGCCTTGCATCTTCAAAATCACTTCAATCGAAGCTGAGAAGCATCATCGACGGTCTTCAAGCCTCCCGAAATTGACTGACATGTGCACAGCCAAGTGCTCTGCTGAGCTTTTGAGACAGCATTGCAGCTGACGCTGATTCCAGGCAAATGTCAGGCATGGTGCTGGGCTCCAGCCCCTGCTCTGCAGCGCGTGCCAGCATGCCATCAGCAGCATGTTGGCAACAGGCAAATTGCCTGGAGAGCTCAGCAGCCCCTGCAAGCTGCCTAGGCACGCGCTGCCGCAACAGGCAGAGACGAACAGGCAAGCGAGGCAGGCGAAACCCTTTCACAGCAGCCGCGCTGCCCCCAGATGCATCGTTTCTGCCGCCAGACCCAGTGGGAATGCTGCTGCCTAAGTGGGCGACCTTCAGCCCGTGGCGTGACCCACTTGCTGCCTTGACTGCCGCTTGTGGCGCGCTGCTGTGGGTGAGCGACCGCATCATTCAGGAATGATGAAGACCCTCTGGGTATTTACATGCCTTTGATTCTGACTGCAATGCCCACCTGCATGCGGGGCTGCCCGAGTTCCTCCCAATCTCACAAGATCACTGCATTTGGTCTGTCAAATTTTCATGCGTCGTCGGAGTGATCAAGACCCATGGATGGAAGTAACCATCATGGGCAACATCAGATGTTCTGACACCAAGTGCTTTGGTGTCCTGTGCTGTGCTCCCTTGTGCAGGTGGAGCTGTGAAAGAAAGTGCCAGGTTCTCTGCAAGCTGGACAATCAAGTCCTGTACTGACTTGTCTGAGGACATCCTCGGGGACATCTGGACTCTGCAGCTGAACCTGCAGGCACCCCTTGAGTGTGCAAGTGAACCTACAAAAAGACCAGGGCCAAGGCTTCAAAGAAGCCCGCAGCAGACTTTTGCCTGCCATCCACAGTCTCGGAAGCTTCATCCTACACCCAGAGGGGACCCACCTGCTGTGCTAGTCTGCATTTCAATGTGGATGCCAGCTAGGTGAAGCCCTGGGTGACCCTGACCAGCCTGCTGCACCTGGGTTGAGGTTGCCTGCCGTGCAGGGCCTTTTCATTGACTTTCTGAGGAGTGCTTACTGTGCGGAGTGGCTGTTCAGCTTGCAAACTGCCCCCTTCTGCAATGTGCAGGTGAAGTTGTGGGAGACCTTGGCCAACCGCAGCGTGATGGATCAGAAGCTCAGCCGCAAGCTGGTGCACATCACTGCCGGGCCCCTGCTGGTGCTGACCTGGCCGCTCTTCAGGTCGGCTGCCTGCACAGTGCAGCTCTGCCGTCCGCAGGGACATCATGCAATAGGGCGCACCTGCAACTCATGGCAGGGCATATGCTTCTCTTTGCCACTGCCCAAGCTGGCATGATTGCGATGCGCAGCCTCTCATGTACGGCCCCGGCACCAACTCAATGCACACAGAGCCATTGTTCTGATTGCAACTGACGAACCTTTGAAGGTGTTGTGGCTTCTCAAATATTGGCCTTTCTGCTATGCAGCTGGGCAGACTCTGCGCGGTGGTGGGCTGCCCTCACGCCTGCCCTCAACATGGCAAGGTGCGTCTGAGGCCTCTGAGGCTGCACAGGTGCAGCCTGTGCCTGCGTCACCTGCTCTGCTCATGTCTGCGGTGACTGAGTGGGAAACCACATCCTGTTGCAGCTCTTTCTGAGTCTTACAAACTGAGTGCACACTGGTGGACTGCCAGCGGCTCTGTCTGCGCTGCAGGCTTCTGCTGGCCGGCACCGGGGTCACTGATGATGCAGGCACAGTCAGGGCCGTCACCAGGGAGGGCGACAGGTGACCAGGTTTTTGTTGCCCTGCATTGGACGAGTCCACTCCACTTTAGTGGGGTCCCCTCGACTTTTGCACTGCCATTGCACAAGTCCACTGCACTCCACATTTGTGGGGTCTACTAGACTTTTGTGGGATGTGGCAGAGCCTGCTGGTCCTTGGCCGCCAGCTGCCTGCCTTTGAAGCAGATGGGAGGCAAACTGCATGTTGCTGTGCATTGTCAAGGGCTACTGCATAGGCTGCGGCTGCTGGTGTCCACACCAGACTGCCGGCCTGGTGCATGTCACTTTTGCTTAGCGCCTGACATATTGCAAAAGCAAACATGGCTCCAAAAAGCTTATACACCTCTTGCATGTTGCAGTGCTGCTGAAGCTGCCTGCTGGCGCTTCTGGAGCCCATGTCACTGCCTGCAGGAAGGAGCTGCTGCGCGGCCCCTTGTACTACTGTATTATTCTGATTGGGATCACGCTGGGATTCTGGCGCCACCACCCCGCTGGCTTTGCCGCCATTGCACTCATGTGTGGTGGTGACGGGCTGGCTGACATAGCTGGCAGGCGCTTTGGCAGGGCCAAGCTGCCATGGAACCGCAACAAGAGTTGGGTAGGCAGCTTGGCCATGTTTGCAGGTGAGGGGCTGTCACACTTTGTACGGGCCTCCATGCTCATGTGGCATGTTTGCAAAGCCTCAGCAACACCAGAATGAGAGTGCGGGTGAGGGGCTTTTCTCATGCATGCGCTGCCTGTGAGCTAAGGCCAGCTGCCATGTGCCGAGCAGATGGCTGCCCTGCTGCGTGTGCAGGTGGTTGGGTGATGGCCTATCTGATGCTGGCGCTCTTTGCATCGCTGGGTTTCTTCATGATCACAGTCCGAGCAGCCATCGTGGCCATCACCAGCATGTGCCTGGCCTCCACAGTAGTAGAATCCTTGCCTGTGAACCAGTGGCTTGATGACAATCTTTCTGTCCCCGTTGCGGCCATCCTGGTGGGCATTCTTCTCATCAGGCTCCATGTCTAGTTTTTCCTTGATTGTGTGGTGACCCCTGCTCCCGCATGCAGCTGCATGCACTGGCGCAGCAGTGCTTGCGACTGCAGCACAGTTTTCCGCCCCATTCATGTTATCATGCTGCCTTTGTACTGACTTATAGAGTCAAGGATCTTCTCTGAATCCCAATACAATGCTTTTGAGCAGGCTGATGTGCCAGTGTCATGAAATGCAATCTCAGCGCGCATCAAAATCATGGCTGCTGCTTGTCCGAGGGGAATTCAGGGGGAGGGGAAGGTTTCTCCTGGGTATCTGCTCTGTCTTGCCCTGCATCTGAAGGCAGCTTTGAGCTGCTGTCTGTGGTGGAAGACTGGGATGGCGACTGATAGTTTACCGCTTCCTTAGCTTGCAGCCTGTTCAGCAAGGGGCTCTCAGGGATGGGGCTGGGGCTGGTGCGCAATGGCTCGCCATCTGCAGGTAACAGCTGCAAACTGCACCATGATGCATGCTGCATGATGACAGGCAGACTTGGTAGAGAACAGTGCCATGCAAGGCCAGAGACTGCTTGACTGTCTGTCCGATATTGAAGCTACCCTTGAGGCAGGTGTCAGGCTCACAGCTTACCCCCCAAACCCAGAAGGTCAGCTCGTCATGCAGAGTGCCATTCGTACGGTCCCAGCAAGCAGATGGCCCTTTCTTGACAAGCTGAAGGCCGCTCAGAGCTATCTTTCGGCGCGTTCAACAACACAATACGCTGTCCAGTACCGGCCAGGGCAAGTTGCAACAAGAAGCACCTTGCAGGAAGAGTCAGGCTCACCGTGGTTCCAGTAGCAAAAGCTGCCGTCAAAAACATGGCTCATGCGAGACTGCTTCACTTTGAGATAGCCTTCGCTATATTTCTGTGCCTGGACTATGCAGGGTATGCGTTCCAAAACTTGCACGCCAAGGCTCTGAAGGGTGCTGATCTTCCGAGGATTGTTGGTCTGCAGTAAGGAGGGACACTGCTTCAGGTCCCTGCAGGTGACGTCAGCTGGGCAGCAGCAGGCAGCTGCTGCCCCACAGAAGCAGTGGAGACACAGGCTGAACTCTTGACACAGCCCTGTATACATTGCGGGGACATGTTCAATCTGCACAGGCCAGTGCTGCACCTGCCCGACATCGTGAAATCTTAAGGCAGATGGAGCTTGTGGCAATGGACAGTGCCGGCATCGCCAAAACTGCTCCTGACCATGAGTCTGCAGATGCCTTCCTCAGGCTGAGGTTCAGGCGTAGCATCTGATCCATGCGCTTGTAGCTGCCTGGGTGCAGACACTGCGGGTCCCCTTACCATGAGCAAGTGCTTGTCACGCCCCAGCTGTGCAGGACACACACTCTGCAAGTACAGGCCCCAGAACCACCCCAAGTGCATTGGTGACTCCCCGCCCTCGAGTCAAACGTCAGCCAACAGCCGCCAAACTGGAGCATCAGCATTGCACAGCGACCCTCACCATGAGTTTGATGCTTTTCACGCCCAAGTCGCGCAGGATGTTCCGCACAGAGGTGTACTCTCGGCAGTCGTCTGGCAGCCCCAGTGCCCTGTTTGCATCTACAGTGTCCAGACCTTGCTCCTGCAGAAAACAAACCTTCTTGCCATCATTGCAACTAAACAGCATGGCCGCGCATGTGGGCTGGCTCCTGCAGCCAGTGAGCCAACAGAGTCACTGCAGCTCACCAGCTTGGCCTCTTGGATGCCTTCCATGCTCCTACAGCTAATAAGCCTCAACTCTTATGCAGCCCAGCAGCAGTGGCGCATCATGCGCAGGGCCTGCCAGCTGCAGAGTCTGCCTGCTGCAGACTGTTCAGAAGGCTGTGACACTGTGCTAGTAATGAAAAAGGTCTTGGCCAACACCTCAGGTGTCTGGTTGCCACCCAGAACTACCTAAAGCAAAGTGCGGGATGCCCTTGCCAAAGTGCAGCAGCTGCTGCTGAGCTCACAAGGGTCATGCCAGGCATGCCCGGCCTTCACAGAGCATGGGCCTTGGCAGGTCTTGTTCTGGCAGGGCCAGGCAGCACCCCAAGCCTGGCAGGCCTTGCTTGAAGCACTGTCCCGACAGAGCCTGCCAGGACTGCTTCCATGCTGTGAAACCGCCTTGCACGCTTGTTGTGTCCCATGAGCCTTGCTCTGCCCCGGTTCCACAGGCAGCAGGCCTGGCACCCCTGGTGTGCCTCAGCAGCGCTCACCTGCAGGGCGTATGCTGCTATCTTGTTGGCCAGGCCGATGCCGCGGCCCTCCTGCTGCAGGTAGATGATGATCCCGCAGCCAGCCTCCTGAATGTATTGCATGGATAACTGCAGCTGCTCTGCACAGTCGCACTTCAATGACCCCAAGACCTCTGCAGGCAGAGGCCCACTGTCAGCTGTCTGTCGAAGGCCGCCTTACAAGTGCGTTCGTGCATATGCTATGCGGCAGCCACCACATGTATGCGGGTTGGCTGGTGCAGCATCAGGCTGGTCCATCTAAGCTGCTGATGCTGGTGCAGCAATGTGCATTGGTGTGCAAGGTCACAATGGCACGCTGCTCTCTGACTGATTGAGACACACAGAGCTGGGCTTGCCTGATGTGAAGCAGGCATCATGAACTCTGACGGGCACCTGCGCGCGTTTGCACAAGGGCACTGTAAGGGCACAGCCCACAGATTCAGGAGTGGCAGGACGCCGTGCAGAAAGCCTGCAAAAGGTAAGGCATGGCCCCACCTCAGACTGTCCCTCTGGGTGCCCAGTGACTATGCAGCTGGGCTCTGAGCAGGTCTGTCCGCCATCAATCTGCACACAAGAGCATGGCCTCAGTTCATCGGGAGGTGGAGGTGAATGGCCCGCAGCAAGGCCTGTCTTTTCAGAAGCGGCAGCCGAAAACAACTGCACAACAGGCTATGATGTCAGAGCACTTCTGCTGGCAGCAGGTCTGCTCACAGAGTGCCTGTAAGCCCTGACTCTGAAGTCTCCATGTCGCGTAGGCAGCAGAGTCTCTGCTACAAAGACAGTCTTGTCACGGTCTGCCAGCTCTGCCAGCGACACTCCATTGCCAGCTGTTGCAGCTGCCGTGCTGCCATTGCCTGAGCCATAGCCAGAGAGGGTGGCCTGCACCCTTAAAGCCTCTTTGACATTGACTTTGGCTCTTCTTTGGGCAATCACATCCTCAAGTGAGCTGGTCACAAACAGTCTGTGCCTATGCCGGTGCCTGCCACTCCGAGTCTGCTGATGACACAAGCTCCAAAAACTGCGTGCCTGTTCAGATGCATGCCTGCCAGACGTGCTGCAGCTCTGGCTAGACTGTAGCCTCTGAGCCTGCTGCCAAGGGCACTGCATGAGGTTGTCAAAATTGCAATGCAAGCAAGATGTTCAGACGCAGAGTTTAGATTCCCGGCAACGTGCACAGCTGGGGGCCCACTAGTCAAATGCTCAGCAGGAACTCCAGTGGTAGCTGGCCACCACAGCAGCAGCCACAGGCTGCCATCAGCCATATGTAGCCTCTCATTGACTTTACAGCAATCTCATGCAACAGAGCCTTCATGGCCAGACTTTTAGATGCTTCAGCCTTAGGGGATCTGCTGCGTTACACTCAGAGAAGGGGAAGGTGACATGCCGTCACGACACCACTACATGTGCCAAAAAGGGTGGCAAGAAGAAAAAGAAACAGGGTGATGCAGAGCCTGAGCAGGTTTGTGCTGACACAGCAGGAGCTGCAGGCTGCCATATGCTGGTGGACCCTTTTCAAGCATAATTTTCTCTTGAATTCAGTAAACAGAGAGGCAAGCAGCTGTGGCCTGTGTGCAGGCACCAGGGGCCCCACCCCCGCCACGAGTGGACCCCAACCTGAATGTGCCCCTCAAGAGGCAGAAGCGCATAGGCCTGCTCAGGAAGGTGGGCAGAAGCATCGGTTGGGCGTTTGCGGACACTTCTCGTGGGCGGATAGCAGTGGCCTGGACTGCTGCGACATCAGTTGGCAGTTGAATGACAACATCGCCAATTGCCCAACACTCTGACATCATGTGGCAGCAGCTGCCAGCAGGGCCAGCTGCATCACACACCACCTGTCGACATCAGCCAGGTCTGCAGACGTCCATGTCCTGGTTGCATGAGGCACGTTCTGGTGACTGCTGTGCAGGCCGCTGCCAGGGAGCCTGCGACCAGCGTGCCAGCAATCCCTACAGCCTTCAGGAAGCGGCCCCAGACTCCAGAGGAGCGGGCTCTGGTGAGCACCAGCAGCGAGATGGGCCTAGGTTGATCTGAAAGCGCTGAAAGATGTTCAAGAAGACTGGCCAGGCACCGTAATGTCTGCATCTCCAGTTGTGGGAGCTAGCGCTGAAAGATGTTCAAGAAGACTGGCCAGGCACCGTAATGTCTGCATCTCCAGTTGTGGGAGCTAGCGGAGCATCAGGGCCCAGGTTGTTTGACCTGCGCTGCAAGACCTTTTATGCATACTGGTGTGGCACCGCCATCTTTGCATCACCAGTGCTGGGGGGCCAGGGGAGCGGGCTCTCATCACTAAAACAGCAGCCAGCTTGGACCAATTCTGGTGAAGTCCCGGCAGGATGTTGCCATTGCTGGGCACAGCTGAGCGATCTGCGGGTGCAGTCGTCTGCCTTTTGCCAACTGCATCCTGAAATTTGGCTTCAGAAAGGCCATTGACATCCCCAGCACTGGAGAGCAATCCCTTTCAGCCTTTTGTGCTGATTGCGGCATCCCACTGCTGGCGGACAGCTCGGCTCAAGCGCATGTCTCGGCACCGCGGCTGCTGCTGCAAAAGAGCCTGTGCAGCAGGGAAGGCAGATTGCATTTAAAGTACAATGGGGAGGCAGTTTGCATTCGAATATACAACTGATCTATGCTGCTGCTGGGTGCAGGCTCAGAGGGAGGCCTGGGAAGAGGAGGAGCGCCGCAGGAAGTTCAAGGCCTCAACCAGAACGCTGCAGAACATCTATGGCACCAAGGTGGACGGTGTTTGCCCTTGCTGCCTGCACTGGGTCGCATGGCTGCCGACCAGCACCCTACAAAACATGCATGGACCAACGCCTGCGATGCATAAGATGGTGTTGACAGGGCCACATGGGCTGCCTATTGCATGCTATGTCACGGGCAGCCGCGGCGGCGATGTGTGGACAGACCGCGTGTAGCGGTTGCATGGGTCTGCCTGCAGCCCTCTGCCGCCTGATATTTTGAGACAAGTCTGCAGTGGCGCTGACTAAAGTCGTTGGAGGTCCTGACATGTCTATTGCAATGTGTCGGAACATGGCCACACAGGCTGCCTGTTGCGTGCGCATGGCTGACTGCAGCGAGATGTGTGGCTGATTTTGCAGAGGCTGCACAAGTGAGCCCTGTGCTGTTTGGAACGGTGGTTGCGCTGCACCCATTGTGTGCCATGGTCTGATGAAGTGCACAGAGGCCCTAGTGCTTGGCAACATGCACTTGCATGCAGGTCTCTGGACGAAAACGCGCGTCCTGTGCTGCAGCCTTCACCCCTGTGCCATGCAGCCTTCTCCTGTTGAGCTGCCTCTCACTGCTTGCAGGGGGACGAGTGCCCCCCAGTCCTGCTGGTGGATGGCTACAATGTAGCCTTCCTCTGGAAACGCTTGTGGGCAAGCGACAGGCTTGGCCGGGCCACCAGCCTGGAGGATGGCAGGTAGTACACTTGCTTGGGTTGGTGCTGGGAGATACTCAGGTCCATGCGAGCCACTACTCAGCAGGAACAGCAATATGACATTCCTGAAGGTTTGTCGTGCTTGGTTTCATGCTGGGCATTGCTCAGGCCAGCTACCACTTAGTAGCCACAGCACCGGATGCCTTGAAAGCTGAGATGGGGGAGTGGAGCGCTCCCGAGGGTCGTCTGCTGTGCTCCCGAGTGTTGTCTGTTGCACACGACTAGCTTGTACCTGCAGGGAGATCTTGGAAGCGGAGCTGGGGGAGTACAGTGCCCACAAGGGCATCAAGGTGGTCTGCGCCTGGGATGCCCAGCAGCGCGTCAGCAACCCCTCGGAGGGCGCTGCCAAGCCCAGCACAGTCCGGTGGGTTCTGCCAGCAAGCTTGCACAAACGATTCTCACCGAGGAGTAGTGTGGGCTCCTGCTGCTATACAAGAGTTACATTCTGGCGTGAAGGCTGCCTGCCATCAGGTGGTAACCTTGACTTCAGACACTGCTGGTCTTGCGATTGTGCACATGACATCTGCCTGGCTGTGGACTTCAGTGCACTAGCTCACAACCAGGGTCATGTACCACAGTTCCCTGCCATGTGGCGCTGGTGGCCAGGCTTTGTTTCCAAGCAATTTATTGCGCAATTTGCAGAGGCTTTGCTAGCACAGCACCGTGTCAGCAACCCCTCAGAGGGCAATGTCAAGCCCAGCACAGTCCAATAGGGCCTGCAAGCAAGCTCAGAAAGACTTCACTACTGTTTCTGTTTCTAGGCAGATCCCTTTCTGGGGCATGTTTGCTGGTCTCAAGTGCTGTTGTGCACTTATGAAGGCAGCTCAATGACACAAAGCGCTCAGTATCTGGCAGTCAACCTCAAGCAATGACGGTGCCCTGCTGCAGAGAGCTGCAGCGCAATGGCATTGATGTGGTGTATTGTGGAGACCAGGAGGCTGACTCCTTCCTGGTCTCTGAAGCTAAGGCAATGATGGCCACAGAGCAGACCCGGGAGGTGACCTTATGCTCCACTGGTAGCTGCTGTGCGCTGCAATGAGCCACTAACTGCCACATCAGTCCACCTGACAAGCTGTCCTGCATTGCTCATGAGACTGGGCCAGGCATGTCTCAGAGGTCAACATGTTGCATCTACCTTTGCTGTCATGCTTTGCCTGCGGTCAGGGTGAGGCACAGAGGTATCAACACTCATGTTGAGGCAGACTGTGCCACAGATAGTTTGCTGCCAGACTGAAGCAGCTGCTTCTTTTGTACAGGTGCTGATTGGCACCAACGATAATGAGCTCCAGCAGCGCCTTCTGGGGAGCGGGGCATTTTCAATTCCTGCTGAATTTCTCATCAATGACATCAGAAAGGTGAGGTAGATCTGACTTCGAGAGAAAAGCTCGTCAGACACCATCTCTACAAGGCTTGTTGGGGCACTGCATTCAATTGCCGCCATCAAGCAGCAGCACTGCCTCACTCCTGCCTGATCGCTTACTCATGCTCACAGATGCCACTCCATGCAAGCAGCAGCAGCATGCCAGTTCCTGATACGCACATGAGGTGCACCCACAGCAAAGGCATCCGCTCTTGCACCACCAAGAATGATGCCCTTGGCAGTCAGTCAGTTGAACTTTATGTGGAGCTGGCACAGGGCCCAAGGCCTCTCCATCACTGGGACTCTCCATCACTGGGACTCCTATCACATTTGACAATCTTTCAACTGCCGGGCTGACAGAGACGTCAAGGACAATCTGACAGAACCCAGCCACAGGACCATATGGTGTCTTGCACTCAATGGGCTGCAACTATTGAAGCTACTTTCGCTGCAGGCTGACAGGGATTTCAAGGAGGAGCTGGCAGAGCGGGCAGCCAGGAAGGGACGGGGAACCCTCCAGGCTGCCCTTGCCAGCAGCAACCCATCTGCCTTCAAGGCGTTGTCTGACACCCGCAGCAAGATGGCCAAAGCAGATCCAGAGTGGAAGAAACATAGAGCTGTGCTGGAGGGGGGCCGTGAGGCATGGAAGCAGGCCCTGAGCAAGCAGAGGGCAGTCACACACCACAAGTCCAGCTATGATGAGGGTTTCTTCTGATGGTCCCCAATGCTGTCTGAAATTTCATCCATGCTAATCACATTCATACTCTGTCTAGGCAGGCAAAAAACTTGAGGCTAAGGCACTTGAGAGACACATCACTCTGCACGTGCTTTGTGTTAAAGCACTCCTTGATAGTCATGCAAACATTGACTCAGTGCTCATTGACACTGCCATGATTCTGGCGAAACTGCTCCCTTGAACAAGACTGCTGTGCTGTGACTGTTGGTCAGGGCGCTTTGCCCACAATAAGTGAAATCCAGTCCCCTATGGCTGCTTTTTTAGCTGAATTGGGGCCCCTATGCTCCACACTGCTGAGAAGGCAGCACATCAAGGTAAACATACACTGGCTCAGCGAGAAAGACACCCAGCAGCACCACAGCTGCAAACACAATATATACCCAGCTGCATATCTGTCGTGCAGTCCTGATGTGTTGGCGTCTGCGCTGATTCAACTGCGTTTGGTGCTGCCGCCTGTGGGAAGTGCGCGTCCGCAAGTGAAGATGCTTGCGCTTCTTTGAGTGTGGATGGGCAGCAGTGCCAACTGAAGTATCGTGCTGCAGTCCGCTGTGGGGTATTGCGCTGCTAGCCTTCCCAAAGGCTGGCACACCAACGGCTGGCGTGGCAGGTGCGCAGCTGCAGGCCATTGCTGGCAGCTCTGTGGACATCCTGGTGGCCCCCCTGGTCGCCTGGGCGGCTGCTGGCTGGGTTCTGGGCCCTGCACAGATGCAAGCCAATGACAAGCATGCCAACCCTCTGCGCAAGCATGCGACTTGGCTGAATGCAGCCTGTGATGTCCCTGCTGCAAGCTTGCTGCACCACTTGCACTCACAGCTCTCCTCCTGTCCAGACAGGGTCACCCTGCGCCACGTGCCTGTGGCCTTGTGGGGAGTTGGCGTCTTCAGGTACCTGGCGAGCCGCTTAGCGGCACGCCACCTACAGAGGCACAGCCCTGTTACATGCTTGTGGCTATCGGGCTGTGCTGTGGCAGGTGAGAAGGGCAGCCAGCAGCACTATGGGCCTATGCTCTGCGCTTGAGGCCAGTCCAGGCAGCACATCAAGGTATGGGATGCCTCACGTGTAGAGCCAGCACTGCCCTCACCGCTTGTCCTGGAGGTTGGGCAGAAAGAGAAAGGCTGGCACCAGGCCACAGATGAACCCTCCCAGATGCGAAAAGTTGGATACGTGAGAGTTAGCCTGCACACAATGTGGCCAGCACCTGGCTCACTTGGGAAGACCCACACTTTCATTGTTGCAATGGAGGCACTACAGTACGGCAGCCCGGGGCAAGGGTTGTAGGACACTGGAAGAAGCGTGCCAGGATGCACCTTGGAACACCAGGTGGGCACCAAAAAGCCGCACAGCAAGGCAACCCCATTCCAGCCACACGGGCCGCCTCACCTGCAAAACGCTGGACACAATGAAGTAGATGCAGCTAGCTGTGACCCATAAGAGGCGCAGCCATGGCAGCGTCAGGGACCGAAAGTTGAGAAGCACATCGCCAGCGTACAGGCCCATCAGGCCAAAAACAATACCGCTGGCGCCCACCACCTGGCAATGCAGACAATGGTGGCACACATTGAGTGCTTGCTGGTGACAGAACTGCGACAAGCGGGTCGGTGCGGTCAGATGTTAGTCTGTGACATTTCCAGCTGCCAAACAGACCCTGCGGAAGGAGATGCTCTCTGGGCACTGGGCAAGCGGCAATTGCCAGACAATACTGGTGTCAGCCACTTTGGATGATGAAGCAACATGTCTGGTGTCAGTCAGGATGATAGAGCAACATGGCTTGTGCTGCATGCAGCTGGCATTGTGGCCGAGTGCCTTTCACTGCGAGGGCAGCCCCATGCCCAGAGAGCTGTGTGAGTCCAGGTGCAGTCTCTGCAAATGCTGCATCTTTACAGAGACCGTTACAATCAGCAGTGTACAGGGATTGGTGTGAGCAACCAGCGTCGCACCCTTGTGATGTGCCCACTGTGGCCTGCACTGACTCTTACCACAGTGCAGGGGTCCTCAAAGGCCCCAGACGTCAGCGAGGCCCCGGCCGCCGCCACCAGGCAGACGGCTGCCACGCGCCAGCCCCCGTAGGCACATTCCAGCTGCCCTGCCAAAGCCACCAGCAGCACCAGGTTGCCCATCAGGTGCTGAAAGCCAGTGTGGACGATTGCTGCACAAGAAGCAGCGAGAGTGTTGGCGCAGGGATTATCGATAGGACACCAGCTGCAGTGGATTCCCCAGCAGGTGCTGGGATGCAGGGCAGACCAGGGCTGGAGATGAGGGGAGGAGATGGATGCAGGCTGTGGGTACCCATCGAGTGCTTGAGCTTGTGAGCAGGGCCGCAGGGGCACAGCAAAGCCTTCTTTTGCCAGGAGGTCTGTGTCTGCAAGTGTACTGGGTCTTGGTGCAGGGACAACTGCCTGGCTCATCTTAGGCCAGCAAACTGGCTCAGGTAGGCCAGCAAACTGGCTCAGGCAGAGCACCTCGGCTGAGCTCACTCGACAAGCCCAGGTGCGGTGCATGCAAAATTTGAGAGGCACAGACAGTCATGGCTGCCAGTGAGATCATTGACACGCCGCACTGTTCTGCAGGGCCTGCACCTGTGGTGGCCCAGCGCCACCACTGTCTCTGAGCCAGAAGGGGCCCCGACCTGCACGCAGCAGAGAATTTGTCTTGAACCACTAGTCTGCACTGTGCTGGCGCAGGGTGACAGTACAGACCTGGCCGATACACAGCAGCGCCTGTGCCAGGCTGAGGCACAGCTCAGGGGTCTGTTTTGATCAGGCAGGGAGGTCGAGTGCCAGTGTCACCTGCCTCCCCATGCCACCAGGGTTTCAGAGTCAAATGTCCTCCAGCCCGGCCTGAAGGAGAACCACAGGACCAGGGCATGGAGGCCAGAAGCCTGTATCTCGCCCAAGCTTGACCCTGTGTACAGCTGGGCTGAGGCTTGCACCGCCTGGCTGAAGGCTGCAGCAGGCACCTGGGCAGAGACCTGCATGAGGCTGGCCATCTGTGTAACACCGGCTGAGGACACCCCCTGCAGCTCCGTACTCAGCAGGAGGTGAGCAGGGTAGGCGCCTGCAGCCAATGCCAGCCAATGTTTTGGGGACCAGCTCAGGCTGCAGAGACCCAGGCAACAGCAGCTGTTGGGGGCAAAAGCTGGCATGGTGGCAGGCTTGGCACACATGCAGCACCCCGCCAAGATGCAAGACGTGGAGTGCAGCAGCAACAGCGTCACTTCCCCTCAGAAATGCAGGCTTGCTGTCACTTGAGGCTCACCAGCCATGAAGAAGAAGATGATGCACAGGGTGTATGTCATCAGACACGTCCACCAGGGAAAATGGCTGCCCCTGTTCTTGAGCACAGCACGATCTGCAAATTGTTGCCAGGTCTTCACGACCACCCCCTGCCGCTTCAGCCCCTTTTGCAGCTCTGCAGGAAGCATCCTCTCCGCTTTAATTGTTGTTCAGGCATGTGCGGCACCGGGTTTGACTGCATCCTGCAACAACGTGCACATGGCAGGCATTCACCATCAGCCAGCCAGCACCTGATGCATGTTGGGCTGCAGCAGAGCACCCGCAAAAAAGGCTGCACCCTGAAACGTACTGCATGGGCCCACTCAGGCCAGCCAGCACCTGCTGGGCCGCTGGCGCAGCACTGCAGGTGTCTTTTCCTGCAGGCAGCTACCGTAGCTAGCCAGTCTGCAGCACATCACTTGGCCCAGTTGCTTCTTACAGCAGCATTTTGGTCCTGATGTTGAGTGTAAGCTCAGCCAGCCAGCAGTTGGAAAGGATACTGTAGCTGACATGCAAGTCTTTCCAAACTTCACTTGTTTCCTGGCACCTTCAGGTCTCAGGCCGACTATGCAACGCACTACTGTTGTCCAAGCTATCCTCTACCAATGCCTGGTACTGCACCCTTATGAGCAGTGTACTGTTGCTGCTGTGCGCATTGCAGGTAGCAGATCGGTTCACCCATGCTCTGATCTGTTTTTGGCTGTGCGCAGGCACCTCACACCACCTGTGGACCACAGGCTGGGCCTGTGTTTGTCCCCGTCATCAGTTGGGTGTTGCTTCAGGCCATCGTCGCAGGCTGATTGTGGGACACATGAATGCTGTTCAGCCCATACATCTGATAGACCAGGCCCCCGCCGTGTCGTGGCGCCGCCTCAGGCCTTGCCCATGTAAGCCCCACCTGTGTACTGGCGCCTGTTCAGGCCGTGCACCACAACCATCTGTCGGCGCCTGGAGCCTGCAGCCTGAGTCAGCTTCCCGTGACGGCTTTTAGCACCACTCTGCTTGACGCGGGGCGGTCTGCAAACCAGCAAGTGAGGGCTGCCACATGTGGCAGCTGGCAACACTGTGTGCAGGCCAGCTTGACAGACTCGCCATAGGAAGCCCCTGAGAGGTTGCACATGTGCAACCGACAAGATCCCTTGCGGGCTTCTAGATGCCAGGGCAGCACTTGTTGATGCCAACTCTTGGCGAACTTGCGCAATCTGTCATTGTGTGCATGTGATGCTGAACAAGGTGCCTTGATGTCAGGATGCCACACAGACCGCACCGTTTGGGCCAGTCACGCAGAAGCATCATGTTCTGCATGGCACTGACTCGCTTCAGCCCCAAGCTGTGGTGCGGCGGCCTAGTAGAGGCCTCTGCGCAGCCACTGCCTTGACGCTGGGTTACCGCTAACATGAACATGCTGTAGCCTCGCTGCAACTCTGGATGGTCTTTGAAGATCTTTCTGACCTGCAGCGCAGGGTCCTGATGAAGTGCTTGGGCAGGCCCCACCACGACAGGACTGTTGCCTGCGTAGTGAGCTCGGATGAGTGGCCAGTCTAGGGCGTGCATCTGCTGCCAGATGTGGTGACGAGGAGGGCTGACGCAAGGTTGCGCCTGTGCAGTCTCAGCACACCTGCTGAGCAACCTCCCTGCCTGACAGCATGCGTGCCTGGTGCTGGTGCACGAGCTCCAGGAAATTGGCAAACCGCTCTGGGCGCCCCTGCAGCTCTGCTTGCACCTGCAGGGTGCACTCAAAGAGTCAGCTGCTGCTGGTCCCTGGACCACCTGCTTCTTTGCAGGTCAGGTGCAGAGACCACGTCTTGTGTGAGCCGGTTGTCTACAACGGCGGCTGCCGTGTCAGGGGCACACCCTTCCTCCATGAGTGCAGGTTGCTTGTAAGCAGCCATCTGCAGATTTGAGTGCCGTGGCAGCCTTCCTGTCAACCGCAGCCGCACCTGGGCCACATAGGCCTCCACCATGTGCTGGTGAGAGACCTGCCTGCGGCGGCGCTTGCAGCGAGCTGGCTGGCGCCGTGTACAGGCTGCTGTTTGACCAAACTGACATATTGGCTGCCTGGCGTGAAGCGTAGCAGAGGCTAAATGTCTTGCTGCCCTGCAGCTGCCAGGGTCCAGGGCTGCATGCTGGGCAAATGCTGGATCTGCCTGTAGAAAGGAGGCCACTGAGTCCTGGACCTGCATGTCCGGGGTGACCGTCATGAACTCGCATTCAAACTGTTGGGGGGGAGAGGATCACCGATATTTGCAGTATGAACAACATTTGAACAAACACTTGATGCAGCCCACAGATCGGCCTGCAGCAGGGCAAAATAACGTATTGCTACTAGCCGGCACATGCCATTTTACTTCAGTGTCACTGGTTTATGGAAGTTGACGTCATGCATGGCATCTTTTTCCTCAGGAGGATCAGCCCGACAGGCTAGGTCATAGACTGGTCAGAAGTTGGCACCGCTGCAAAGCCTGCTCTGACAATAAATACTGAGGTGTCGGGATGTTTCGCCATATCGCCCTTGCTGCTCTGCTGGGCCTGGCAGCTGCCCAGGCACCTGCTCCGCAGATCAGCATCGCAGAACCAGCCTTTACACCTCTTGACATTCCACTGAGCCAGCTGGCCAAGACCGTCACTGGTAATCAGCCTGAGCAGATCAAGATTGCTGTGGCCGGCAGCGGCGGCATCTCCCTGAGCTGGCTTACAGGTCAGCCAGCACATGTGCACGAGCAAAGGCCATCTGCATGCTGCATAGACTGCAGCGGCCACTGCACTGCACCGCTGCAGCAGCTGGCATGGTGAAGATTCTCATTTTCAGGACTCATCATTGTCAAGATGTCTAACAGAGATTCTACCCCGCGGTCTGACGCTGTGAAGCACTCTGTCGACTGCAGGCAATGCTACCATCAAGCCCGGCTGTGTACAGCTGCCCAACATAACGGCAGTGCCCTCTGTGGTCCGATATGGCACAGTGGCCGCCAACCTTACCCGAAATGTCACAGGCTCGCAAACTGCATACACCCAGCTGTATACACCATATTTTGGTGAGCGCAGATTTGCCCTAGCGCCTCTTGAAGTCTGATCCGAAATAGAGTGTGTGCAGCCTTACCGAGCTTTGCAGTGCCTGTGACCTGACTGTGCAATCTTGTCCATTCTGAAGGCTTTGAGCAGAACTACAGCTCCCCTGTCATCCACTTTGCCAAGCTCACTGGTCTTACGGCAAACCAGACGTACTTCTACACCGTCGGGGATGGTAGCACCGCCAACACCAGCCCAGTTCTCAACTTCACAACTCCCCCAGCGCGTGGCGCCTACCCTGTCAGGTTGTATGCCATGGCAGACTTGGGCCAGGTACGCCTTGGATGCTCAAGAGCACCACTTTCCTCATGATACGTTGCAGCTGCCTTGGAGAAGCTCCTCCAGCCCAGCCCACCTCCTGCAAGCCAACCTCCTGCGCGCCCTCGCAGCCTTTGATGATGGTATCTGCCTGAGTATGAGTATGAGGGCACAATATCTGAATGTCTGACACAAGCCTCCCATGCTTTGTGCAGACACCCAACTCATCCACTACTGTGCAACACATGCTGACTTCAGCCAGTGCATACTCGAGCTCCGCCCCAGCTATCGTCTATGGTGAGGCACAACATCAGCACACCGGGTTGCTTTCATACGTTAAGTGCTGACCAAAGCCATTGTCTCCTGCAGCTGGAGACTTGACTTATGGTGATGACTTTGAGTCCGACGGTAGCAGCAGCAGCGTGAGCACCTGCAAGTGCATTGCTTTTCGAGTTGTGCTGGTCTGCCATCTGTCAGACATTGGTCCCTGTATGTTCAGTTGAGCCAGCCATGATACATGATGTTGTTGTCTTGCTGTGATGTGGCTCTGAGCTGCTGCAATGTCACTGCAGAATGTCACCACTCCCCTGCCATCGTTCCAGGTGAGCATGCACCTCAATCTCGTGATCTGCTGGTCTTTCCTTAGCTTCTGTTCTATTGACAATGCTGCCTGCAATCATGCAGACCTACCAGCCCAAGGAAGACTCTTGGGGGAGGTGAGTGCTGGGCCTCTGGGGGCTCTCATTGTCACAGGACATGGCTAGCTGCAGGTCCTGCATGCACAGAGCAGGCACAGCGCTGACAGCCAACATGTCTGCCTTCAGATTGGTGCAAAGTCTCACACAGAGGTTTGCCTTCATGACCACAGCTGGCAACCATGAGGTAGGTTCTGGTGTTCATGCATTGTGCTCTTTCTTCAGTTTTGTTTGCAGTTCCTGATGCATGTCCGCCGCCGGTGCAGATCCAGCTTCAGAACTCCACAGGCATTGTCCAACCCTTCCAGTGAGCTTGTGCCCGCAGCAGATGCTGAGCCCATCTGCAATCATCTGCATCCATTGCCACCAGCTCTTTGCGTGCCAGTTGTCTGGCTTAGCATCCAGTTGTCAGGCTTTGCCATAATGATCATGTCACATGCGCTGCAGGTCCTACATTCACCGCTGGTACACTCCCTTCAAGGAGTCAGCCTCCAGCAGCCCCTTCTTCTACAGCTTCAACTATGGTGAACAGGATGCCAGAAGTGCATGCAGCACTTCTCCTCTTGCAAACTTGCCGTCTGATGAGCTCGTACTGTTGGTCAGCCTGTTCGCTCACAACTAGCATTGCTCAGTCTGCCTGCTCCTGGTGCAGGTGGCGCCCATGTCATCTCGCTGAGCAACTATGTGTGAGCGGTCTTGGCCCTTGAAAAGTCATGCATGTCCCACTTGGTTGGCAAGGCTGACTTGACGGAGCAAACCATACGATGGCCTGCCAAGCTGACTGGCTATCCTCCTTCACAGGTGGCCCAACTACCAATACAGCTCTGCCCAGTACCAGTGGCTGCAGGCAGACCTGCAGAGCATCAACAGGACCCAAACTCCTTGGGTTGTTGTACAATTCCACAACCCCTGGTAAGTCAAGGGGTGTGGAATGGTTTGGGCTGCCAACCTGTGACCATTTGTACAGACATTTGTAGTATCCTCTTGCTGCCTGCTGCCAACATGTGCCAACATCAACATGTGCCAAAAACCCGCATGGCATTGCTGTGGACTGGTGGGGTCGTGTCCATGCCTGGCCTGACACGCGTGCAGGTACTCAACCTACGCTGGCTCGTTCAAGCAAGTAGAGTGCCTGCGTTATGCCTTGGAGCCTCTCCTGTACAAGTATGGAGTGGATCTCATCTTGAACGGTCACGTCCACGCATATGAGCGCAGCTACAGAGTGAGGGTGTCTCCTGATGGGCCTGAACGGCCAGATCATGCACTGCTTGCACCAATCCTCATGGTGCCACGTACCCTTTCCAAGTCATGACATTACATGCCTTGTCAGAGCTTTGTGTCTGATGTGATGATGGCCGCCTATGAGTGGTACCCTGTCCCCTGCTGCAGGCCAATGACTGGAAGATTGACCCTTGCGGCACCATCAGTATCACCATTGGCGATGGCGGGAACACTGAAGGCCTCAGCTCCCAGTTTGTGGACACTCCTGGCCAGTGCACCACCCCGGCTGCCACCTACTACTTCAGGGGTGAGCTTGCCATGCCACGCAGACTCTGCACAAGCTGCAAGGGCTTTGAGTACCAACCTTGTGATCAATACCAATCCCTGCTGGCTACAGATCTCTGCAACACCCCGCCTGCTGGGTTTGGCGGCGCTCTCTTTGCTGGTGGCAACCACTCTGGCTTCTGCCCCCTGTCAGGTAAAGCCAATTGCTGCCTCAATTGGGGCTTGACTAGCTGATTGCTTGGCTGAGCTGCTGCACTTGATGTGCAGCAGTCTGCTGGATCAGAACCACAGCTTTCTGTCTCACGCTGCTCTGATGGAGCCTCAACCTTACTGCTTGACTTGTGAGGTCCTAACCCCATTCTTATTGCAGGCCAGCAGGCTGCCATCTCTGCCTTCCGTGAGCCCAGCTATGGCTTTGGAACCCTGGACGTGAGGCTGCCCTGCAGTGCCTGCACATCAGTGGTGTTGCTTGTCTCACTACACTGTTCAGCAAGCAGCAGGCTGAGATGGCGGTGCTGTGCTTGCAGATAATTAATGCAACAACAGCACAGTGGCAGTGGCACAGGAATGCGGTAAATTTCCGAAGGCCCTACCTTGCAAAATTTGAGGCCGCGGCACCTCACCCAACGCCAGCAGTTCTCATTTTGGCCTTACACACCAAAAGTCTTGACTGTCTGCTTAAGACCTTTAGTGACTTGGTGACTGCTGCCAAGCAACCCTTGCCCCCCAGACTTGTAACATACTGTGTTGCCATGTGATGTGCAGGACACTCAGATGGTTGTGGCAGACTCTGTGTACATCACACGCAACACCACCTGCCCCAACCAGGCTCCCACAATCTCCAACGCGGTTGCTGCCCAGCCAGTCCTCAACACTACAGTCGGGTGAGAAGACATGCTGCCTTGTAGGCCCCTTGCCGAGCCTTGCCACACTGGTCAAGGCTGGCTGCGCAGCTGCCTCGCAGAGATGCATGGAGAAGCAGCATGCTGCTGCTCCTCATACATCTACAGGAACATTTGAGTCAGACTTGGTGAATTGCCATGCATGTCATGACAGGCCCTGGCCCTGTTTGCGCCTGCAGGTACACGGGCTTTGCGTCTTTCTACCAGGGCTTTGCCCCCTCATACCTCAACAACAGCGACGCTAACGGTGCCTTGCCCGTGAACCTGACCCAGCTGACATCATGCCCAGAAAATGCTGCTGCCCCTGCACCTCTCACGGCCTCTAGTTCAGGACCAGCTTTGGGCCCTGCCTCCTGCAGCAGCACCACCACCAGCGGTAGCTCCCTGGGCGAAAGCTGTGTTGGCAGTGCGTCACCCAATACCGTGGGGTCCTCTGGCTGATCCCGTCACTGCTGCCCTAATTCCAAAACGCCTTGTCAATTCTCCAAATGTGCTTGTCTGACACAACCTTGCAAACTCAACAGGCAGTTGCACATGTTGCTACGGGTGACTGACAAAGTAGGTGTGCAGCCCATCAATCCCCCACCAGATTTTTGTCAACAGGACAACTCAGAAACATATTTGTGCAGGGACTATGCCCTGCATTGCCCATAGCCTTCTGTCGCGTAACTGAAGTGTCCCGTTCATCAAATGTTGAAGATGATCTATTTATTCTGATGAAAGGCATTCATGCTGTAATAGTTATGTCTGGATGTAGAAATTTACAAGGACTGCACATCTCCGCATGCATCAAGAACATGCAACTGCATCCGGGGGGCAGCTTAAGCAGGCTCCAATCATAAATGTGGGAGAGCTGCAGCCAACTTATTTGTGGCGCCGCAGCAGCCACCATAGCAGAAGACCGCCAAACAGCATTAGATTGAACACCACAATCGGTATGATATACCTGCATTTGGGAGATGAGCACCATGCAATGAACTTCAGCCCACCCTGTGGCCACCTAGCTGCACATCTGTGATTGTAACTGTGGACTTACTGGCCATATCAGATAATCTCGCTCCAGATGTGTTCCAGTAGGCTGGGAGGCTGTGTCACTGGACACTGTGCTCCCTGCTGACCTTCCTCCGCCCTCAGCAGAGCCTGTGAGGAAGCATCATCTTCGTGATGAGACCTCTGACGCTCCATAGTATCAGCAGGTGGACCCAGGAGCTGCAGCTTGGAGCAGTCTGCTGACGTATGGTGTCCCGGAAAGGAAGTGGCCACTGCCTGGCAAAGAGGCTACCTCTCGAGATCCACAGCTTCCTCGGGTTCCCCAGCAGCACACTGAAAGGTGACACTTGGATCCTGCTCAGTGTGCCTCTGCATTAGTCCCATAACCAGCTGCTGGCATCTTGTGCTAAGACTGCACCCTTCATGCAGTGCAGGCTGCATCACCAGGCATGATCAGCTTTCCCAAGTATGTGTACGCCTCCACAGCAGTGGCGAGCGGCATGGTCTACCATGCCTTTGCTACCAGGCATCAGTGAGTGCCTTGCTGCTAGCTCTTGAGCTTGTCTACTGAGCCTCTGCATGCGACTGTGCCAGTATGGCGTGCTGAAGGCACTCATTCATTGCTGCCTGCAGGTTCTTCCCCTCAGTGCACTACTTGTCTACCAGCAAGATGGCTATCGCTGTGATTGGAAACCTGGCCTTTGCGCTGGCGCTGTGTATGTATCACCTCATCACCAAGGTGGGAGGCTGAGATCTGGTTGCTGTCGCCCAAGCATTCTCTCCCGTCACCCACCACATGGCTATGTTTTTGCTTTGGGAGTGACCGTGGTAACACTGCGCAGCAAATGCTGCTCCAGTAGCACAACATCTTGTGGAGCATCTTTGCTTGACAAAGGAGGCTGACAATTGTGACATCCGGCGTCTGTTCAGCGCCGCCTCAGCAGCCTTGACAGTTCACGAGCGCAGTCGTCTTGGAGCATATATTGTTAGGTGGTAAGTGGCAATTCCCAATCTTTAAGCGACACAATCCATATGCCCCAGCAGGTCTGGTGCAGTGCCTGCAAATTGATTCTGCAGAAGAGTATTGCACTCAGAAAGATGTCAGCAGATGCGGCAGCTTGGCCGGCTGGTCCTGCAGGTCTTGTGGCCCAACTTGAGGAACCATCAATGCAGCAGTCAAAGCACGTACGCTCAGCCATCAGGAAAGCCTGCCAGCAGCAGGCTGGCATGCTTGCCTCAAGCCCTAGCCATGTCTTGCTCCCTGCAGGTCTTCCTGGGCCGTCTGAGGGAGTCTGAAATGGAGCGCCTGCATGAGCGCATCAGCTCAGCCGTCATGGAGACCTGCCTGGCCATGACCATCTTCAGGGAGGACTTCAATGTGGAATCCGTGGCCATGTTTGTCATGCTAACCTTTGTCAAGGTGCAGCCCTTGCGCTGGCATTGTGCCTTACAGCTCAGGACATGCTTCCCAGGGGATTGAGTCTCTCTGTTGCTTGCAACACCTGAGCATGGAGCCACATTGTGTAGTAGCAGTGTGAGTAGCTCACTGGGCTGCGCTCCTCTTGTCCGCTATTTCAGCTGTCCCCTGCCCATGCAGGTGTTTCATTGGCTGGTACAAGACCGAGTAGACTACATTGAGACCACGCCGGCTGTCTCCAGGTGGCAGCATGCACGGATAGTCGCCTTCATGGGTCTCCTGCTGGTGAGCCGTTGTGAAGTGTCCTCCATGCCTGGCTGAGCATGGATGCTCCCGCATGCCTGCTCACAGGCGCTGGTGCATGCTATCTGCTTCATGCAGCCCCTGGTAGGACTTAAGGCTGCCCTGCTCTCTCTTGTGCACATGCTCCTGTAAGTGCTTTGCTTTGCCAGTGTGGCTGCTTGATGTGCTGTTGCCATCCTGAGCAGCACAGCGCAAAAGACCCCATGGCTAAGCCAACTAACTCACATGATGGCTCTTGTGGGTGCAGGCTGTGGATGCAGCCTTCCTGCAGTACAGTTTGGCCAAGACAATGATGCGCACGGCGTCTGTGCACCTGCTGTTCGCCTTTGAGTATGTCATCCAGGCTTCGGTGGTGGTCAGGTATGCTGAATGTGCTAGGAGCCTGTTGAGCAGCTGCTGCTGCCTTATTTCTGGGGCTCAATCGAGCCTCGTGTGTGGTCTGAGGAGCTGCTGTTGCCAGGTCCCAGCGAGCTAAGCTTCTCCAGCTCTGCTTTTGCCAACATCTGCATTTTTGCTTGGCAGCTGCCTGCCAGATGCCACAGCAAGTGCCGCCGCCACCGCCCAGGTCAGCAGGGAGACAGACACGCAGCAGCAGGCAACTGACGAAGCACTGCCTCAAGGTATTGCATGCCAGATGCTGTGTCCAGCAGCTGACACATCCTCGTGCTGACATGCGCTGCCCCACCTGCCTGCAGCACATTTATCAAGTACGTGCTGTCCTGCGTCGACACCTACATGGAGGGGCGCTGGGAGCAGAAGGGCATCTACGTCTTCTACCTGCAGCTCCTCACAGATCTGCTCCACCTCTTCGTGTACCTGGTGTTCTTCACCATCACCTTTGCCAACTACGGCCTGCCACTCCACCTGGTGAGCAGCTGTGCCACCTCTGCGCAGGCAGGCAAATTGAGCCAGGGCGCACTGTACTGGGAGCCTCCTTGCTGCAGCCATGTTGACGTCATGAACAGGGTGCCAGGTGTTCCGTGGCAGCTGCAGCAATGCCTCCCAGCACTGGCTTGCTTGTGCTCCTCTGCACTTGGCTACTACCCAGCCATGTGTTGGACCGCCATGGAAGGTGTCACTTGAGCAGGGAGAGCTGGGCAGCCAGCCACCCTGACTGGAAAGCCTGCGACGGATGGTAATGGGCTTCATGCCTGCACCACCCCAGAGCGGAAGGCAACACAGGGCAGCTGCTTGCCAATAGAGAGACCCTTGGCATCTTCCAGCAGGTTTCCCAGCTGCCTGGTGGATGGGGAACAAGACCAGATGCAGAGCAACAGGTACTAACGCAATCTCTCTGAGACGCATGTGCACTGGTGCAGGTGCGGGATCTGTACTGGACTGTCCGCAACTTTAGGAACCGGGTAGCAGACTTCCTGCGCTATAGGTGGGACTCGCTGAGCCTCACTGGCGCTAGTTTGGCTGCCATGAGCAGCGCTTGCCGGGGCAAGCAGACAGTGATTGGTGCTGCATGTGTTGTGCGTCTGCGTAGCTCAGACTGCAAATGCTCTGCAAATGTCTGTCCAAACCTGACTTGACAGCAGGTGGCGCAGGCTGGCTGCTTGTCACTGTTGTTGCCACCACATGTCCTGGTTCATGTTGACCTCAAGCTCAGCCTCCAGACGATGCCTGCTGCTTGCGTTTGTCAATTTTCTTTCATACATACAGTGGCTCCACCCCCCTTTGCCCTGGCATCAGACGCCAATTGAAGCCCTAATCTGCTGCACTGCTTGCTATCAGGCGTGTGACAGCCAACATGGAGCAGCGTTTTGTGGATGCCACGCCAGAGGAGTTGCACCGGGCAGACCACATCTGCATCATCTGCCGCGAGGAGATGGGCCCCAACACGCGCAACAAGAAGCTGCGCTGCAACCATGTGTTCCACATGCACTGCCTCAGGTAAGACGCAGGAGCGCACTACACCCCTCCAGGTTGTCAGCACCTTAAAGACCTGCCCAGTCACCATCCTCTCTACATGTGCTGGTCTTGGGTGCCGGAGAATACGACAGCCTCCAGACCCCCAGCAGGCCAGGTCAGGCAAGAGCTGCGCACCACGAATGTGTCCTGCATGTGCTGCCCTGCGGTGAGGGGCAGAGCGTGCAGGCACAGGCAGCACCAGTTTGGCACCACTAGAACACAATGCGCTGCCTGTGGCGAAGGTCTACAGGCGTCACGTCACGCTGCCACCCTGCACTGCAGTGACCTTTGTGGGAGTGCCGCACTGGCTGAGCTCCAGGTGACGTTGCAGCCGCGCACAGCCAGGGACCCTCCTGCTGATCAGCAAGGCTCTGCTGTGCTGCAGGTCTTGGCTGGAGAGGCAGCAGAAATGTCCAGTTTGCAGAGCCTCGGTGTTTGAGCCCAGGCCAGCGCAGCCACGTGAGCAGGTACGGCCTCAGGGTGGCAGGGCGCGTGCAGAGCCAGCTGCAGCTCAGGTGACAGCTGACATGCTTCATGCTGATGCATCCTCCGCGGCAGGGACGCTGCGTGCTAATCACCACCAGCTTGGACCCACAATCAGCTACCGACCTGTGTGCCCACAACTGCTGTCAACTGCCTGGGGCATGCATACGCGCTCACCTTTGTGTCCCTGCACGACTGCTTTGCTGCTGTTTTCAGCTGTGGCCCACCGCCAGCTTGCTGACTGCCGGAGTCCATGCAGGGTGGGGACGCTGCGCAGCCCATCCCTGGCCAGCACGTGCACCACCGGGGGGGCTTTCGCAATGATCGCCCACTGCAGCACCAGCACCAGCAGCACCAGCCGCAGCCCCAGGGGCTGCAGCACTTCCCCCTGCAGCCCCACTTCCCCTTCCCTGGCGGCTTTGCTGTCGGCCCTGCGTTCAATGGGGGTTTCATGGGCATGCCTCCGCTGCCCTGGCAGTACCCTGCATATGTGGCGGGGCAGCAGCCGAACCATGGTGCCGCCCCTGGCGCTGGCGGCGCTGATTCAGGAGGTCAAGGTGCAGGTGAGCTGCTGTGTGACTGCTGAAGTCTTTGTGCAGATGAGCCAGACATTGGTTGCGTTGATGCACGAGGCCAAGATGCAGGTGAGGTTTTGTGTGATAGTTGGAGTGTTGCACAGCTATGCCGCTGCCTGAGGTCAATGAGGTGCAGCAGACTGTGCATGGGAATGCTTTAAAAGTGTCTGAAGCCATTGTACACTCCAGGCGCAGCTGATCTTTGACTTTGCGGCAGAGCGTAGCATTGTGTGCAGTCGGTCTGCAGGGGATGGTGAGATGCTTCAAGACGCATCGACAGGGAACTAGCCTTGTGGCTGCTGGGCAGCCAAAGGAATCTAGTTCAGGTGCATGTCACTGGAAGGACCGGGCTGTCCAGGTCTTTGCTGACATGTGGCCTTTGCTTCTGCAACGCTGCTGTTTGTGCCCTCATGAGGCAACTTGGGCTGGCTGGGCCAGTGCTGCCAGCATGGATTTGGCAAGAGCAATGTGACGCTGTGACATCAAGAGAGGAAGCCAGCCGCCTTCCCTAAAGCAGGCAACCATTGCCTGCAGGCACCAGTGTGGGACAGCAGCAACGCGGGGGTGATGCAGGAGGTACAGCTGGCGGTGGGCTGGGATCTGCCAGCACAGGTGCAGGCAGTAGCAGTGGGGCTCCCAGTGCTGCACCTGGTGAGTGCTCACATCAGCTGGGCGTCCTCCATGAGCAATGCTTTCAGCAAGGGTGCATTACATTGTAGATCTGTGTCCCCTGGGACAGCATCTGAAGGGTGCAGGTCAGCTCGCAAGTCTGAATCCCCTGCTGCCAGCTGCCCAGTGGTGCAGCCGTCCAGCTTCCTCGGACCTGTCACGCTGACGATTATTGCCTGTCCAGGTAGCAACGGAGACGGGCAGCCGCCCCCAAACCCAGGCGGCGCCCAGGTGGGGCCCAGCCACGCAGCTCCCGCCCTCCCGCGCCAGCAGCAGCAGCAGCAGGCAGGTGCCCAGCTGCAGCCGCTGACTGGCCAGGGGGCCATCCAGCTGCAGCCAGGGCAGCAGCCCAACCAGGGGGCCCCCCAGCCCGAGGGGCATGGCGCCTGGGCTGCTGCCAACTACGGCTACGTCTGGAACCTGCCGCAGTGGGTGCCCACCACCAGCATGGCGCTGTTTGCCCCAGCCATGGGGTACCAACAGTACGCTGGGCAGTACAACCCGGCCAGCGTGGCCCCTGAGCTGCAGCAGGTGGGGCAGGGCTGAGCTGAGTGTGTCTTGTGCGTCGCGCCGGGCAGTGTGAGCCGGCCATCATGGCCGCAGAGCTGCAGCCTATGGGTTGTGGTTGTGCTGTGCAGTCTGCCATCCTTGCATTTTACTGCGCAGTGATGGCCAAGGTGACCCTGGAGCTGCGGCAGGTGGGTGGTGCTGATGCTGTCTTGCTGCTGCTGCTGTCTTGCTGCTGTGGTCTAGTTGTCCTCTCGGCAACATGTCTGTCGCGCATGAGCAAAGATGCACTGCCACATGAGACCCAACATGCCAGCTTCAGCTGCCACATGAGGGTGCTTTGCAGGTGAACTGGCTGGTGATGTTGCAGCAGACATTGCAGCAGCTGCCGCCAGTCCCCTGTGCCGCCTGTAGGTGCAGGGAGTCAACATGCTGCCGGTGCTGCCGCTGATGATACCACCTGCGATGCCCAGCATTGGCATCCCGCCCATGCCAGCTGACGCCACGCCTGAGCAGCACAACCAGCACCAGGCAGCGGCAGCAGCAGCTGCGGCTGCGGCTGCAGCTGCCGCCTCTATGATGTCACCCTTTGGCCAGATGATGACGCCGCCCACCATGATTGCTCCAGGTGGGCAGCATCTGTGGCTGGTAGTGGTGCTCTGGGCTCGTTGGGTGCCTTTCATTTGGAATAACGTATTGCCCTGGATGGGCAGCGCCTTTTCCTTGCCTCAGTCCACGTGCTCTACAACCGTTTCCTTGTGGGCCTCGGGCATCTTCATCAGAGTCCTCAGGGCCTTGCCTCCGAGCTTGGAGAATCATGCTACATGGCCGTCCTTGCAAGGTTCACTTCAGATCTGCTGGTACCACTCCATGTGCAAAAAATCTTCTGCACAGACTGCTTCATGCTCTGCGCACTGGCACTGCAGGACTGCAGTGGCAATCCTGGCCCTGCGGCACCCTCCCCCGCAGCAGTGCGCCGGTCAGCATCGTGCTCTGCCCACGCTTGCACTGCAGGACTGCCCTGCGCCCCTGGCTCTGCAGGCGGCGCCTCCATCCCACGCAGCGTGCCAGGCAGCATGCCGGCCATCAGCCAGGCCAGCAGCGAGTCCGCGGCTGCCCAGACTGTGGCCAGTGCAGCCAATGCGGCGGCGCAGGCGGCGGCACAGGCGGTGATGCAGCAGCCCTCCTCCGCTGTGCAGGCCTCGGCAGAGACCATTGAGCAGGTCAGCAGCATCATGTCAGTGTATGTGCAGGGTACAGTCTGCCTCATGCCGGCATGGATGATTCAATGAAGTGCAGTTCTCATGAGCAGCATGTGCAGAACATTGCTTCAAGTCTGCCACTGCCCCATGACCTTGCCCAGTGTGCTCAGATCTGTGGCAGCCTGTTTTTGGTTGCGCATCTGCCCTGCTCAGCAGAGGAAGCCTTTGTCACAGCAACCTGCCCTTCACCAGTGCACAGATCCCCACCACCTGCTGGGCAGCAACCTGCACAGCATTTCCACTGGCCCGCCTTGAATGAGCTAGTGACTTTCACTGACCACCCTGCAGGTGCTGCGGCAGCAGCTGGACATGCTGCAGCACCAGGTAGACCAGCTGCAGATGGCACGCGAGCAGAAGGAGCAAGGGCAACAGCAGGCGCAAGGGGTCATTGCTGCAAGTAGCAACCCCGCTGCCGTCACAGGGGGTGCTGGGGCTGGTGCCTCAGCCACTTCCAGCAGCGACCAGGCTGGCGCCCAGACAGCTGCTGGAGCTGCCAGTGGCAATGCCTTTCCACCTGTCATCTCTGGCAGTGTTCATGCTGGCACTGTGGACAAGGGCAAGGCCCCTGCTGACACTTCTGCCAGGCAATCAGTGTCTGCAGCAGTCGACGGTGGTGAAATTGCTGAGTGACCACGCAAGAAGCGCACTGCACCTGGTGTCATGAATAGCAATCAGCTCAAGCTATCAACACCCTGAACTAGCACAATAACATGAAAGCAAAGACGCTTGTTGCTATCTTTGAAAGAGGGCAGCTCGAGAGTCGGAAAGGTGTCCACGCAACTGGGCCTTTACATTGACACTGTAGTCATCTCAAAACTGATGGGTGCATTAAGTCTTGTTCAATTCAGTGGGTGGAACAAAGGGACAAAGCCCAGAGATGAGGGGGACATGCGTTCAGGGGTGACAAGAGAGCCATCAGCTTGGCTGCATGCAACTTGATAACTGTTCTGGTTTGAGCTTGTGCTCTTCATGGATATATACGGGCGGGTCTCATTCACGGCTTGAGGGCACTCAAGGGACATTCCCCTCTTGCAGGGCACATCACATGGTCATCCGTGGGCGCCTGCTTGTGGTGCTCTCCCTGTTAGTCAGAGACTCCAACGTGATCCTATCCTTCTCGACTGTGCTGGGCCCACCCGCAGCGTAGACGCCTGCAGAGCATCAAGGAACTTCAGGTTCAAGTGCAGATCTCCTTCCCTAGCGTCAAGAACATGAGATGGCTGCAGGGGCTGCTGGCACACTGCTGTTTAGCTGTCCTCAGGCAGCTTAAACCAAGGCTAGAGCGGCAAACCTCTGCAGCAGCTGACAGGCATTACCAGCCTGACAGACCCTACCTGTCCACAGGCTCTTCTCATCGTGCAGGCGGCAGGTGCCAGCCTGGGTGGCATTCCTGACAGGGCCTGCAGAGGCGGCCACTGTGTCTCGTATGGCCTCCAGGGGCACGCCCTTGTCCTCTGCCAGCAGGCGCAGGGCTGTTTCAAACTGCTTGAAAGCAATCTTGCGCTCCCCCTGCACCATCATGATAATCGGAGAGCTTCAGCATTGCAAGGCAGGGAAGGGGTTGTCAGAGATAGGCGTTTAAACTTAATCCTGCCATTACTCTGCACAGGAAACGAGGTCAGCACATTGGCTAGCATTGAATTCCGCCTGAGCTAGTGTGGGAAGTGGTGTACAGGCTCCTTCCAAGGCTTCCTCAGGCAACAGCCTCTAATTTGAGTGTAGCACGAACAGGATCTGGCAGAGAAGGCCATGTCAAGCAATGGGTCATTTTTGCAACCTCTAGCTCAAAGCTGAAAGGCATCCACCATGCCTGCCAGGCAATGCTACTACATCTAGGGCTAGCTGTTGCACCTCATGCAGAAATGTATTAGCCACGCATGCCAGTGGTGCTTGCAGTGGCAGCCCCTGCTTGCATGGGACATGAGGAGGGCGAACAGCCCAGGGGTGACTGCCTTGCCTTGTTCTTGGCCTTGCTGAAAGCGATGTCCACCGCAGTGGTAGTCAGCTTGCCCCCCACCAGCCCACACTCCCTGCACAGCTTTGCAAAGTGGGAGCCGTCCATCTCCACCTGCAAACATGGGCTCCTTGCTTTATGTTGTTGCCAAGTTGCACCAGTCTGTTTGCTTGCCGCAAATGCTTTGTGTTGAGGACACATGTGCACCGTGAAGAGAAAGTGGCCGGGCTGATCGTCAGCACTGAAGCTCCCAGTACACTCTGTCAATGAACACGCATGGCAGAACCAGCACAGCAAGCATAGATGATAAGCATTACGCACAAACTGGAAAAAAGTCTGTAGCAATAGCTCACAGCAAAGGCAAATTCTGGACCAGAAGCTGTCAAGAGTCACAAACAATCTCAGGAAAGTCTCTGCCACATGCTTTCCTTGACATCTGACATCACCCACCTTCTGCCGCGAGTCTGCTGGCGAGGCCACCATCGCTCCTGTGCCAAACATGGCAAAGGCCTTGAACACTCGCTGCAGATCCTCCACCGTCGCAGGTCCAGCTGAGCCGCTGCTGCTCTCAGCAGTGGGCTGCAAGCACAATGCTGGGGTGCATTAGCCAAGCTTGGAGCTTGGCGCTGGGCCAGGACGAACGTGCAGGTCACGCACAGGCAGCAGGAGCTTCTAAAGCAGCTGCAATGCAGAAAAGGCAGCTGTGATGCATGGAATGCTTGAATGCCGACTCCCAGGCAGGCCGCTTCCAGCAGCGCACTGCAGCAGCACACAGAGCCTGTGCCTGGCGTGCAAGGCAGCCCCGACCGGCTACACTGAGGCAGCTACATACCCAGAGTTGGCAGGCCGTGCTCACCGGCGCAGGGCTGCGGCCCAGGCTGCTGCGTGTGCCAGACACAGACTTGCGCACCCTAGCCCGCGCGGTCTGCGCCCCTGACATGCTCAGGGAGGACATGGGTGACGTCAGGCTGCTCGCCGTCATGAGGCCTGCACAACATGAGGGCCAGGAATCCAGGTCTGCTCGGATGGGTCAGAGAGATGGGCAGAAGTGAGTACAGGGGTGCTGACAGAGCGACAGTCTGCTCACAGCCTGAGCGAGGCGGGCATCACGAACGGCTTCTTCATGCTTTGAAATGGGGCCGCGGAGTCATGCAGAAGCTGAGGGCTGACCCGGGCTGCAAGCACGCCGGCCTCACCTGGGGACTGGGACGGCCGCGCGGTCAGCGGGGGGTCGCCGGCTGCCGCGCGCTCCTGCTGCAGCTTGATGCCGCGCACATCGGCAGGCGACCGGTCCAGCAGGGCTCGCAGGCTCTTGTCCTTGTCCACACTGCTGGGGCCGCCACGAGCGTACACACCTGCACGTCGTGGTGAAGCTGGTCTCTACACCCCACAGCATCACTGCCAAGACAGGCCTGTGAAGCACATGCTGGGCCACCATGGCCATGCACACCTGCAGGTGGCAAAGGAGATCACATAGGCAGCATCTACAGGAGGTCACTCAGGCTGAAGGGTGCCTGGACGTCCACGCTGGCTGGGGGCTGCTGCAAGCATGCACACCTGCACATGCACCTGATACGCCATGTTTGGGAGTAAAGCGGGGGCGCACAGGACCCCTGCAGGCTGTGAGCACGCACCGTGAGGCTGCAGGGGGCGCAGGCAAGGCAGGCAGGCAGTCTGGTGGGCCGCCATGAGCACAGGCACCTGCACATTTGAGGTGGTAGCTCTGGTGTTGCACAACAGTGATGCATCACACACAGACATGGCAAAGGCATGTGGTTGTGCAGCCAGGCTGTGCTTGTTACGCAGTGCTGCATCGGCGAGACAGAGATGTGCTGAGCATCTACCTCAGCAACATGAAGAGAGGCTGAGCACGCACCCAAGCACCAGCAGCCTGCATCCTTGCCTTAGCAGCACGCCCCGAGTGCACATACGCAGGGTTCTGCCACTGCCATGCTCCAACCACCGACACACCCACCTGTGTAGGTGCTCTTGTCGTCAAAGAGCTTGACATAATCTGCCCGCGTGCCGCTGACTGCTGGGCCATTGTTGCTCAGCACGGCAGTGGCCACCTCTCCCAGCTGGCACTGCTTCTTCTCCGCAATGTGGGACAGCGCACTGATGAACTGGTCAAACGTGATGCGGCGGTGGCCCTTGACCTGCAGAAGGGATGAGCACTTGTCTGGCCGTGCTCTGCCGCCTGACATGCCTGCCTCATGCCCACGCAGGGTACACATCCCAAAGGAGATACACTGCTGCCAGGGCAGCAGCCAGACAGCTTTGTTGGCAGTGCTCTGCAGGTGCGCATGCCTCACTGGAGCAACGGCAACCTGTTGGAACCATGGCAATTGACCTACAGGCTGGCTGAGCCATAGCTCACTGAGTCGAAACTTTGCTTCAACTGACATGGCAGCCCTGACCCACAAGTGCCTTGAAGGACTGGCTAGAATGGCAGGTTCAGCCTCAGGGTGCAAGACAATGCTGACGCAGGTTCACACAGCACAGCGCTGGTCTGGCCACAGCAGACACGCTGGAGTTGCCACCAAGTCATGTGCACAACTTGCTTGCTCAGGGCGGTAAGACACTGCCAGACTGCAGCTGCACTCTCAACCCTGCCTCCCACACAATTCCTGAGCACCAGTCAACTGCATCCTCCTATGCAGGCATACAAGCCCATACCTTGGCCTTGGCAAACACGATGTCCACGTCGATGGGCGTGAAGCGCCTATCCAGCAGGCGGCAGTCGCGGCAGAGCTTGCTGAACTTAGCACCATCCATGTCCTCCAGTGCCTGCCTCGCTCCAAAGCTGGCGAATGAAACAAACACCCGCCGCAGGTCCTCTGCAAGCAAGCAGGCCAAAGTCAGCAAGAGAGTGCAGATACATTGCTGGGTGTGGACTATCTGGCAGCAACCCCGGACACTGGTCCTCTGCAGGTGGGCCTGCAGGGACTTTGAACTGCTGCTTGCCTGCAGGCGCAGGTATAGCTCATTAGCTGGAGGCGGCCTCTCCCCAAAGCTGGCACGCTACATTTCCTGCAGATAGCCTGGCCTGTCTGATTCTCAACGAGCATGATGCATGCTTCCCACCAGGCAGATCCCAGGCAATGTGTCTCAGAGCAGTATACCTGTGATCCCATGCACATGCAGCACCCGTCTCCAACTGGCGATCGCCTTCTGCCAGGGGCTCATATCTGGCTGGCAGTCCCAGCAGCAATTCAAGAGTCGAGATTGACATTGCTGGCTGCCATCCCCTGTGCAACACACCTGCCTGCCTTGTGCTCAGGCCAGCAGGAGCTGCAGTCTGGGCAGGCAGCCGCTGCCCCTGGTCACATGAAGAGCATGGACAGACCCTCACTTTCAGCTGGCAGTCCCAGTTGCGCCCTCAGCTCCAGCCTGGCCCTGCTGACTGCCACGCTCTGGTAATACTCATGGAACTCCGGCAGAGTGACCTTCCCATCCCCGTCTGCATCTGCCTGGCGGAACTGGTGCTGCACAAAAGCGTCCAGGTCCGTCTGCTTGATGCTGTCCTGCAAGACAAGAATCAGCACCTGTTCCGGATCCATGTGATTACAGGAGCCCCTTGTGCTTGTTGCTGTCCTGCAGGGCTTGGGCTAGCATGTGGTGGACTGGAAGCATGGCAACCTGAAGGGGTGGACAACCACGGCAGGCAAAGCCAGAACAGGACTGCTGGTGGGCTGGCGGAGGGACCTGCTGGGCAACAGCAGCTCTGCTGAGGGAGCGACCACAGGTGATGCGTCACCAGCATGCTGCAGAGACACCACACAAGGTCAGGCCGCGCACCAGCGAGATGCATAAAGGGCGTCACCAGCATGCCCAGATCTGGAGTAACACTCAGGGCTGAGACAGGCGAGGCGTCACCAGCATGCCCAGGTCTGAAGTAACATGTCATGCAGGTCAGGCCTCACCAGCATGCCCAGGTCTGCGATGACAGCCTGCAGCTCCTCGTACTCCAGAGCACCACTCCGGTTCTTGTCATACTGCAGCACAGGGCATCAGAGGATCGACCACCTGAGACAGATGAGCTGCCCCCTTGGCCACGCATCCCGCTGCGTGGCACTGATGGCGCCCAAGCTGGCGGCAGCAGCAGTGGCAAACGAAAAGTGTAAGCAGGAAGAGAGTAAGATGTCACGGTGCTGCTCCAGTACAAGCTCTGCAGCACAAGGCTAGCGCAACATCTGAGCTTGCCTGAATGAACGCCTGCTGCGAGTGCTCCTTGCTGGCATCATAAGTCTGCACAGCAGCAGACATCCATCCCATGAGAGACGCTGCAGACACCCCTGTGCAGTGGCGCAGAGCAGGTCAGCAGGAACACAAGCAGACAGATGCTCCATGCACTGCCTGCCCCCATGGCAGACAAGAAGCAGGCGGTATGAAGCTGGTGCCTGCAATCCAGCCCCACCACCAGCTGGCATCAACATGAGAAGGGTCGTAGCTTACTGGGGTGAAGGGACTCTCGCCGTTGCTGCTGCCAGTCTCTGGCTCCAGGCCTGGGCGACAATTCTGAGCATCCTGGATGATGGCCTGCATAGCAATTGGCATGGACTCAAGATTGAGAAGAGTGCCCGCAGTGCTAAGCATAAGGACCAGGTCAGCAAGAGATCAGGTACAGCAGGCTGTTCAAGCGAAGAGCTCCATTAAAGTAGGTGCCCGTGGTGATGAAGGGTAGCATGTGCCACCTGTGCACCCCCAAAAGCAGGGGATGCAGCTTGCAGCACAGCAGAAGCTCATCCTCATTCTTTTCTGCCCATGCGCAGAGCTCTCTGCCCAATGTACCTCATAATTGTGCACCCAAGTCGATAAGAAGTGGAGAAGAAGACCAGAAGTGCAGAAGGAAAGAGTCTCCACCTCGCCGGCTGCAGCCCCTGCTGCAGGAAAAGGCCTGTGCACCCCTGGGCAATGCTCACACAGGGTCATCCTGGACAGCTCAGCTTGTGCACCACTTGCCTGTGCATCATCATGCAGCAGCAGCGCCACCGGCCACTAGCAACCCATGCAGAGGTGCCGACAACCGGCATTAAGCTCCATAGAGGTCTATGTGTAGAGGTCCATGTGTGGCAATCTCACCAGTGCATTCACCCCAATCAGGGAAGCCACCTCCTCAGCTGCAGCCTCGCTGGCCGTCAGCTGCCGGATGCCCGCCTCCAGGGCCCCGCTGCCCAGCTGCTTCAGGCTACGTCGCAGCGCCCGAGATGCGTCTCTGTAGTCGCCATAGGTTAGCTGCCGCCCATTCCCCAGAGTGTCTGTCTCACACTTCTGCAGGAAGGGGGCAGGGCACAGTGGGCAGGCTGAGCACACTTGCTGCAAGGGCAGGTGCCTGTTGTGACTGGTGCAGAAGGCAACTTGGTAGCTGGCAGACTGCACCGACGTGGATACTCTGCATGGGGACCGGCAACGATACAGCAACATGCGCAAGTGCCGCAGCTCACGCAGTGATGCTGCTGTGGGCTGTGAGGGCAACACTGTCTGCTCTGCAGGGACAGGGTTCTGTGCTTGCCAGTTGTGCAGGCCCCTGACATACATGATAGCTTTGGCTGACATCAGCGGCAGATGTGCCTCAAACAGAAGGCAGCTCAGGAGTGACATGAACAGTCATCTGTGCAGGTCAAGAGCAGGTGCCCACCTGCAGGACTTTGAGCATGGCATTGTGAATGGCCACAAAGGGCTCCGCGCCCTTGTCATTGGTGGCCATGCGCAGCAGCCAGCCTGCACTCCAAACAGAAGGAAAGCGCCAGGTCAGGCCATACCGTCTCAAAATGTACAAGCAGCCGAAAACCCTGCTGGCTGAAGGCAGCTGTGTAAAGTTCATCACAGCCGCAGTTCACACTGTGTGAAAGGGGGCCAGCAACTGCATTAAGGGTCTGGCAGGCCAGAGCCTGACCGCCCCAAATGCTGTTGAGCCAGGGCACCGGATGCCTCGATTGGGGAGTCTGCAGGGGTCAGCATCCACGATGTCCTGGGACGAGAGGGGTGCTTATACTGAGCAGGTAGACACACCACCAGGTGGCCGCAGGTGTAAACAGGCGGAGGCATCACAGTGCTTACATCAGAATCAATCAGGATGCAAACACGCACCTGCGTCCTTTCACGCCATGGCTGCCCCGGCCGGGTCAGTCCCTGGCCAAGCAACAGGTGACTGGGCCGCAGGCAGTCCCACAAGCCGAGCTGCACAGGCACTCCTGCCTGCCCCTGCACAACCACACCTTTGCGGTTGCAGGCGTCCACCACCTATGCCCGGCGGGCACCTGCTGCCGCGTGGCCTCATTGCACGCCAATGCACCCCCTTGCAGGCTCACCTGACGGCAACAGGCGCCCCCCAACAAGCCTTTCCTCAGTCAGCCACATGCCCACAGGCAGCACCCTCATGGCCCCAGACAGGCCATGCCTGCATCACACCTCAGCCATCATCCACACCTAGCCAGCTGCCTGCAGTGCCTGGCGGCCATCGGCTAGCAAGGCCAAGGGCACCCCACAGCTGTGGCACATGCTCAGCCCGCTGCCCAGCGCACCTGAGCGGCTGCAGGCGTCCACCAGCTCAATGCCTGCCTCCACATGCTCCAGCAGCTTGGCCAGGCGCAGGCCGTCAACCTCACTGAGGTGGCCCCCCGCGATGTCCAGCACACGCATCACGTCCTGGCAGAACAGGTCCAGCTGCTCACAGTTGTGGCGGTCCCCTCGCGCCTTGCGCACCAGCTCGTGCAGCTCCCAGATGGCGCCTGCAGAGGGATGAGATTTGAGACCCCTCCACCACTGTTCAGGTGGTGCATAATTGCATGTGGTGGGGCGTTGCCAGCACAGCAGATGAACATACCTGGCCCCCATCGCCAACAAGAAGCCTATGGACATGGTCATGTAAAGTCTCACCGCACTTCAACACGCCTAGCTGGCATCACGCTTGCGCGCACAAGGGGGATTTGTGGCCTGATCTTGTGCCACTTGACTACAGGAGAAGGCTGCCTCCACCTGAGATGCAAACCAAAGAAGTGGATGGCAGTGCAAGCATTGCAGGACAGGACCCACCCACGATGTGCCCCACAATTGGAGCGGAAGCTGTGGCCTCCACGAGGCCCGCCCCCTCCACCCCCAGCGTCGACAAGTAGGCAAACAGCTCGGAGACCACCTCCTCGCCGCCTGTCCAGCCTGACAGGATCTGGGCGTTCTCCTGGGAGGTCTGCAGAGGTCGGGACACGGCATGAGCCCAAGCTGAGAAGTCAAGTAAAGCAGGCAGGCACTGCATACCAGGAACAAGACCTTTGCAAGTCAGTCCACCAGCAACAGATCATGAACAAGGGTGTTGAGGAAGAAGGTCTTGCGAGGCGCTGAGGAGGCAGCTCACCGATCCAGGGACTAACCCTGCGCCAGCATGTGAGGACATGCTGGGCGTCACAGGCGCATCGGCATCCTCAGAGGCATGCACTGCGATGGGAGCCAGCACAGGGCTGGCAAACTCCTCGTCAGCTGCTGGCTCTTCCAGGTGAATCGGCTGTGCAGGGGCAGCCAAGCCGCCGGCTGCTGATGCAAGGAGCGCATCCGTGGCAGCAGGGAACGCTGGGGCCGCCGGGGTGGAGGGCTGGGCCTCTGTGCGCTGCTCCCTCAGAGAGGTGGCTGGGCTGCTGGCAACAGGGCATGCTGTCACGCCCTGCAGCAAGATGGGGCAGCAGTGAGTCGTTGGGCAGGCCAGGAGCAGTTGCGTAGGGATAAGTGCTGATGTGGCTGGTTGGCATCAACACTTGGCAGAGCTATGCTCTTTTGGTCAGCTTGACGATGTTGGCACGGAGAGAAGAATGTGCATCCAGGGCTAGATGCCTGTTGCTGCTGTGGTAGGGACCTCTCATTCTGCCATGCAGAGCTGGCAGCAGGCTGCCTGGCTCACCCCGTTCTCCCTGAGATCCTGGATGGCCTCCAGCAGGGTGTCCGCATCTGCCTTTGTCTCGACCATCATGTAAAGGTCAGCTGCTGTCAGCTGCAGCAGCCTCTGCATGAAAAGTGGCCGATATGCTGTCTGTTGCAGTCCCAGGCGCACAAGAGAGGACCACGCAGGCTGCCTATCAAGAGCCTATTGCAGGCTGTGCAGCAAGGGCGCATCCTTCTCACATGCGTGAAGCAGAGTTTGACTAAGCTTGTTGATTGGCAATCAGAGATGGTGCTGGAAATTGCGGGTGCCCTGAGCATAAGTGCATGCTGCTCGCCTTTGGTGAGATGGATTTGAAGGCCTCCTCATACTTGCTCTGACCAATAAATCTGAGCCACTTGTTCATGTCGCTGGACTTCCAGTCAGCAATCTTCTTCTGCAGACAAGTCAGCATGGACTAAGCAAGCCATGGCTGGACAAATGCCGAGCACCGGCAAAGGCCAGGGCCGGGGGCGGCTGTGCACAGCATGTGGCACTGATTCTGACCTTGGGAGGCTTCTTTGCGCTGCTGCTGTTGCGGAAAAGTCCCATGGCAGTACCGGCCTATTCCTGCGCGGATGCAGCGGGGGGTGAGGGAGTCTGGGCCAAACATGGCCGCGGTCAAAGGCTGGTTCATCATGAATGTCATGTGGAGGCAAGGCCTCTCTGTGCATCACTGCAACAGGCTGTGCTCTATGCATGGCAGAAGCACACAGGGCCGCTCCTGTAGCTTCAGGTTGTCAAAGAGCCGTTGTGAGTTTCCGTTGAGACTCGCACCTGAGGCCGCAGGTGCTTCTATATTGTCGATCTGACCCTGGTGAAGTGCAACAGCCTCTTGGTATGGTGCGACTGAGAAAGTTGAAGCTAGAAACACAGGGAACGGTTCAGCTTTGTTTCTTAGCTCTGGGGTCTTCTGGCAATTGAGAGAGCACCGCAGAAGAGCTGCAGACAATGGATTGTCCAGCTTCAAATTGCTTATCTTCTTTCTTGCAGCCAGCGATTTGGCAACGGCCATCAGCCTTTCATTGATCTTCCCTGCCTGCACACCCTATGCACCCTGCACATCATCTGCGGGTCCCCCTTGTTTTGAACTTGCTGTTCGCTCCAGGCCTTAGTTGGCTCTGACGCTCCTTAGCCAGGCAGAAGCGACAGATGCTACCAGCAAAGAGGCAGCAGTGCTAGCACGAGACTGAAATGGGGAATAGCCCCTCTCTGGAGTACTGGAACTGGCCTTGGGCGCCCTCAGATGAGGTGCGGCGCCCATGCCTGCTGCTGCAGGCACACTCTCATACACCACTGATATGCATGCACTGGGGCGCTGCCACTCTCCCGCTGGCGTCAGCTTCACTTCATCGCTCAGGCTTCATATGCGCCACAAATGGAAAGCATCAGCCAAGCTTGTGCAGCCACCAGCTGCACATGTCACACTAGCTGTCAAAGTGAATTCCTGCTTTACACGTCTTGATTCAAGGTCACCAATTCTTGTGAGCCTGCCTCCAGTCTGCACACCAGCAGCAGCACCTAACAACTGCTTCTGCACCCTTCACACAAGTCCTGTTTGCATGCTGCCCTCGAAGCAAGCCTATGTGTTGCAAAGCTTTGCAGAGGCTGTGAGGAGTCTGGTTGGCGCGCCTTTCCCAGCCCACTCTGCTTGTCCCAGCACAGAAGCCTTTGCAGTTGCACATTTGTCGTACCTTGCATGGGCTCGTGCAGGTCAGCACTTCAGCCCTCTCATGCCGCTTCTCAAAGGAAACATTGAGCTGTGGAGAGATCATGTTGACGCTCTGAAAGTACCCCGTTTATTGCTGCAGATGGTTGTCGGGCAGTCGGAGCGATGGGCTGCCCGCAGCCTCACACCCCCTCCGCACAGCTACCAAAAGCTCAAGCGTTCACTGAGGAACAAAGCCCTTGCTGCTGCAGAACATTATTGAGGCAGTGGAGAGTGTGGGGCGCCTGCAGCGCTCCGACCATATCCGTAAGGCAGTCAACTACGTCAAGATCCTGCTGGAGAAGGGGGCAGACCCGAACGCCAAGGACGAGTGGGGCATTGGCTATGCCATACACTATGCCATCTGGACAGGCAACATGGACCTCATCAGGCTGCTGGCAGACCACGAGCACTTCAACCCTGATGTGGATACAGGTGAGGCTTGCATGCAAGAGAGGTCAAGTGTGTTCCCAGGGACACGAATGCACTTTGTGAGGCTGATCCAAGCCAAGCACAACGTTCTATGCTGCATAGTACGTCTTCTGATGCATGGAGCCTCAAGTCTCACAGTCCTGAAGCCCCGAGCTGTCTCCAGCAATGATGAATGCAATTGCTTGCTGTAGTGCTGCAGGGCCAGACGGTCATGCCGGCAAGGACACAAGCCTCTGCTCTCTTGATAAGTTGTTCACGCAAAACATCAGACAAGCAGTACCCTCTCCCACTCCCCTGTGCTCCTGGCCAGCCCAGCCAACCCCACAATTGTGCAGCTGGTGATCTTGGAGACGCATCATGTGCACTGCAGGGCAGCCCTGTTAGGGATAGTGTGCCGTCTCAGACGCAGGCATGATGTTCCTCTGCACATCCTGCAGCCCTCTGCTCACCCCTGCCGTGGTCATGCTGCAGGACAGCTCCCTGCAAGGGGTTGTGAAGTCTACAACCCTGCCGGGAATGGCAAATCTGGCTCACTTCGACCTCGCTCAAGCGATGCACTCCCTCCTGTGCTGTAGGCCAATTCTTCCGAGGGTATGACCAATACACACGGGCCATCCACATGGCAGCATACGAGGCTCGACCAGACCTGATGCGCCTTCTGCTGGCCAAAAAGGCCAACCCCGAGAACCCGGACCGTAAAGGACGTACGCCTGTGCAGTGCCTGCTGGCACCCAGCTTCTTTGATGGAGATGCCCTGCATGGGCAAGCGCACCACGCAACCCTGCGGCAAAGGCAGACCCTGCAGGTAGATGCTGTGGTTCTTTCTGTTGTTGGTCTTCAAAGTTTAAGCTGCTTGACTGGGACGCCCTGCAAGGGCAAGTGCACCACATGATCCTGCAGCAACAGCAGGCCTGCAGGTGATGCTGCGTTTTTCTGCTGGTCTGCTTCAAATGTGCCAGCTTGAAGGATGCGGACGCGCTGCATGGGCAAGAGCACCATGCCATACTGCAGACATTGCAGTAAGAGGATGCACCCAGGCCTGCCTGCAGAGTGGAGAAGGGATGTAGGGGTGTTCTGTCTGCCACAGCAGATGTAGTGCAACGCGCAGGAGGTCCCTGCCTGCATGCCCTGCCTGCATTGGGTGCATGCAGAGGCAAGACCTGCAGATTGCCAACTTCTCAAAGCAGCAGTTGGGAGTTGCAGCAGCAATGCTTGCCCTTGTGCAGACAGTGCAGTCAGCAGGCTGCCTTGCGCCAGCCTGAATCCTTCCCTGCACCCCTGAATCAAGCATTGCTATTGCTGTACAGATTCTCATAGAGCGTGGAGCTGACGTGAACAAGCCCTTCCTGCCAGAGCAGTTGCCGGCCATCCCGTTCAAGGAGCTGGTCAAGCAGTGCCCCACAGCACTACACCTGGCCTGTGATCGAGGGGACCTCGAACTAGTCAGGGTAAGCATGTTGACACCCAGTGGCTAGAATTGAAAGCTGCTGCCCAGAGGATGCAGAGCTGTTGGCTCAAGTCACTCTGTCCCTGCCGTCACATGGCTTTGCACCCAAGTGAGCAACCTTGCCCTTTCCCAGAAGTCGGCTGTGCCTCTTTCGCCAGGGTCCTCCAGCCATCCCCAAGCATCCCCCCACTTCCCTGCTGCAGGTGCTGCTGGGCGGTAACAGGGTGGACATCAATGGCGAGGCCCACCAGGAGACGGCCGCCAGCCCCCTCCAGATTGCAGTGGAGCGTGGGGACCTGGACATAGTCAAGTGCCTGAAGGCCGCGGGCGCCGATGCCGAGCTGGCCCGCCTGACCGTGGCCACGAAGCTGCACAAGCTCAAGGCGGGGAAGCACAGCCGCAGCTCGAGCGCGCTACAGCTAGGGCATGCGCAGGGCAACGGGCTCCTGCCAGGGGACAAGGGGAAGCAGCCGCTACGCAACGGGGATTCCCTGCACCGCGCAACGCGCAGCATGTCGATGAGCGAGCCCCTGCAGGCCCACCTGCAGCGCAGCGGGTCTGTGAGCAGCATGGCCAGCAGCAGCGATGCGGGTGCAGGCTCCAGTCGCAGCTCCAGCTTCACGAGCGCTGCAGGTGCTGTGCAGAGGGAAGGCGGGGGCCAGCATGGCACCAGGGCCCCGCCTCTACCTCGCTCTGGGGCTCGCGTCCCGCTCTCCTCACGAGCCCAGACTGTGATGACTGCCTCCTAGTGCTTGACTCATTGCTTTCCCCTCATGTGGGCAGCTGCGTGACACTCTGTTGCCCATTACCTCAATTAACAAGCCTCTATTCCTGTCTGCTGACCCCTTCCTTGCCCAGAACATTTATCAGCAACTCATGAACATCATCAAGCAATGACTCCCTGGCAGAGGCAGTTTCAGCCTTGTTGTTAGCCCCTGCAAAGCTCTTGAAGCTGGATGCCTTGAATGGTTAAGTGGTCGGATGAGCACTGTCTCACGGTGCAACAAACATTGTAAAGTCAAGACTGCACCTTGACAGACCTGTCAATTTTTGCTGCAATATCTCAAATGATGCCAAGAGGATCTCATGGAGACAGGGTACACCAGCTGGCAGAGCCTAATTCTTGACACATTCACATGCATTCAACATGGTATCAATTTGAGGTTGGGCATGCTCATTGTGGTCATGGGAGCCCAACTGAAGGCAACTGAATTGGTCAATTGCAGTCTGCAAAGCAAAGGCTGGAATTGCCTCAAGGGGACTTTTGGTTGGGGTGGCCAATCGGCCAAAAGGTTGTTCATTTGTTGAGCTCCCTGTCACAATCTTGCAGCAGCCTGATGCCCACGCTGTAGCCTAAGTTGCCACTTGTTCTGTTGGTAGATATGAAAGAACCCGCCTGAACCATTCTGGGCTCGCCTCCTGTAGGGCAGCCAAGAAATCCTGGGAGTCAGCTGCTTGAATAGGTGCATCACTTACAAAGCGCGAGCCCAATCCTGCTCATTATCCCATTCCCCACCTCAGCACAGTGCCATCTTGGGCTCTGAGCTCCACAGCAGCTGCGGGGAGAACCTCCACCAGGCCAGATCCAGCGACAGACCCTTGGCTCAATTGGTAAATCACGCGGCCACTAGCATCGACCAGGACAATGTGCTGATCTGCCAGGGTGACCTTCATGAGTACCACGCCCACTGCTGCGCCATTGAATGGGTCGTACTCCACCAGCATCTTGCATCCCACCTGGCCTGCAGGACATCACAGCAGCTATGGGTCGAGGCCGGCACTTGACTTCTGCCAGGGTGGGGCTGCAAAAAGCCAGGCAGGGCAGCACCACACTGTCTCAGGGACTCCAGGGCATCAGACGGCATAATCGGCCCTGACGCTGCTGGGGTGTCAGGCCTCAAGGAAAGTGCAGCAACAGTGCTGCAGGCACGCGCCCAAACAGGCAAGCACAACTATCCCAGGCGCAGACTGACCCGGCACATCTTGCAGGCACAGGAGGCTCTGCCCGCCGATGCGCAGCCACACATCTGAGGTGCCGCTGCTGCCGCTTTCACTGTGGCTGCTGGGGCCTGCTTTGCGTCCAGAGCTGGCCCTTTCTGCATCTGCCTGGGAGCCCAGCGACTCCTGGAGCTGGTGCCAAACCGGCACTGGCAGGGGTATGCGACTGGGCAAGCTGTCGCCTGGTGCATTCCAGCTGCAGAGGCGGCTGAGCCAGTCAATGGGTGCTGAGGGGGAGGCTGATCGGAGTCCTGCCGGCCGTGCACGCTGCTGGTACATGAAGCAGACTGTGCTGCACGGCAGGCCTGCCGCTGCTGCCACTGATGAGCTGCACATGCAACAATCCTGGTACGCAGAGCCCTGTGACCGCACCTTCGCTGCAAGTCGAGCCTTAGCTTCCCAGTGAGGTGGTCCACTGTGTACAGCTTGAACCCCTGCTGATCTCCTGCAGCGATGCAACAGAGGTGATCCATCTGCAGGAGCACAGATGAGGCAGCTCGGCCAGGCAGCACTGGTGGGGCAGCACACTGGAAGCAGCACCAAACTGGCTTTTCAGGCAAAAGGGCAGCACAGGTGAATGTAAAAGGCACCCCTGGTGAGGCAACCAATGCAGGCTCCTGAGTTGGCCCAACTAAAACTAGCAAGCAGATCAGCCACCATGATGGAGGCAGGATTTGGACTCACCTTCAAGAAAACGTGAGTGCCGGCAGCCATCACGATTGTAGTCACCTGCATGAACGCAGCTGCTATTATATCCGGGGTTGTGGAGCATGCACAATGCTTGGAGGTATCTCAAAAAGCCAGCGGTGCAGGCCATGAAATGCAGGACGGAAGTGCCAGCTGCTGGTTGCTGCATGGTGGATACAGCTACACTGCTCATGGAAGGGCCTCTCAGGCAGTACGAATCACATTATTTGACATCACTGTATGTCAGGTGGTTGGTTGTAATCATTGAGGCTTGCCCAAGGGTGTGCGGAGTAGCAAGCAGCACCGCTGAGAGCAAAGTATCATGGCACAAAGAGAGCTTGCTGCTCAGCAGCTTGAAGACGTCCCCTGTGCACCCACCAATGACGCCTGTGGAGACAAAGGTTGTCTGGCCCACATGCGAGAGGCTGTCATGGTAATCATGGGAGAGGTGAAAATGCCCTGCAAGTATCAAAATCTCTTCAGGTCAGTAAGAGACATGGCTGCCTTGTGACATGCTCTCTGCAGGGCGCAGCAAAGCAGAGACTCTGTCAGAAAGGACCAGCAGCAACAGGCCTGCTCGAATGAGGATCACTTGGACAGCACACCAGGCAGAGTGCCTGCTGGAGTGGGGCACAGCGCTGCCTTGCGTAGCCAGCATCTGACATATTTTGGGCATATCCTGACCAGACGGGGTGGCAGCAGAATGCATGTGCTTGCTTGCCTGAGAACCAGAGCTTGATGTTTGGGTGCTGGCGGACTAGTTGCATGAAAACGCCTGGGTTGCTGCTGTGGTTGAGCCAGGCGCAGCGATTCTTGACGTGCACAGTCTGCGGTGGGCAGCAAACGATGCGCAGGGTCAGGGGGCCTGCCGCCTTGGTACGTTCCAGTGGGCAGACACGACACTGAGCAGCACACAAGGCAGGTGAGCCACCCGTTGCTTCAGCACAGCATCAGTCCAGATTGCCACAGGACATCCCTGCAGCATGGCAAAACCCTACCAAGGCCCAGTTCAAGCTCACCAGCAGCACCTGCCATGAGTGGTGCATGTGTGGTCCAGGCACAGGACATCTTTGCACCGCAACACAGCTCTGCCCGGCCCTGCCAGGGTTCGCCTGCAGCACCCCGACCCAAGACACCATGTGTGGCGCATGCATGACACCAGGCAACAGGCTTGGAGCCTGCCCTGGGCTGCCTGACATGTGATGCCACAGCGCAGCCCTGCCAGGGCTCACCGGCAGCACTTTCAGGCCCGACCCCATGGGCGGTGCATGCGTGAACATGAGGACAGGGCGGCTGCCAGCTCTCTGCAGCGTGTCCCTCAGGAAGTCCAGCTGCTTGTCATCAATGTGGACCTCATGCACACTGCAAGGCAGACAGACCAATGCTGCAGCTGGGCTCACGCCAGGAAGGACATGCCTGGCAGCCAGACAGGGAGGCTGCAGCTGCATGGGGCATGCTGCAGCCAAGACAGGAGTGTGAGACCGAGCTCTGGACAGCGCTACACATCAACAAAGGGACCCTGCATCAGGCAGGGCACTCTGCTGGGCGCCTGTGAGCAGGCTCTCAAGAAAGACAGGGCGGGTTGGCAAGCAGCTTGACATGGTCAAGCTCTAAACGTGGCTAGGGGCGGCAACTGGACAGGGCTTGGTGCGGCCCATCTACAAACAGGCTGACAAGTTGGGGGCCGTCACCAGATAGAGGTTATGCATCATGCACAACGAGACAAGGCGATGGCTATGGGAGTTGTGCTGCGCAGGCGGCTCAGCACACAGGTCAATGCCCTCACATCCTCACCTGTCGGGGTTGCTGCGGAAGCGTACGGTGGACAGCCCAATCAAGACGGCTGGTCCCACCTCAGCAGCCCAATAGTGGCGCTGCTGGAAGACCTGCATGCCCGGCACAAGCCGACAGTCTGCAGCTCAGCCAGCAGGGCAGAAGAGCGTTGCTGGTGACCAAACAGGCCCTATGACATGGCCACAGCAGAGGGTTGCATGTCCACACCCTCCCTCCTCTGCCTGGCGAGGCGTTGGCCTCGATGAGCAGCGAAGACCCAGAAAGCAAAGGGAAACAGGACAGGACAGCATGGACATCACGGAGACGAGTGGTCAGGCCAAACAGCAGCGGCCATGTATTGTTGGCAATGCCACCTGCGCAGTACCAGCTGTGCTCTTTGCATTGTAGGCCTACCTGCTTCCAAGCCTCCAGGTTCTGCTCATCAGTCTCAAAGTCTGAGCCCTCCAGATCTGAAGCAGAAGCGGCAGAGGCTTGCAGGCTGCACTGCCAGGCAGATGTCTAGAGGGGTGGCATAGTGGCACACAGCCTAGCATGCCAAGAGGCCGGTGCAGGCGGCAGACAAAGTCTGAAGACCGCTGAGCATCAGGAGGAAAGAGCGGACCTGCTGGCTTCTTCCACCTTTTCCTGTAGACTTTGCGGTTCAGGTGCAGGCTCACCATGGTTGCCAGTAATCAGGGCCTGGGGCCAAGGGAAGCCTGCCAGGTAGTGCCTGGCTGTCTCAAAGCAGGTCAGCGAGCCTGCAGAGGTTACTGCAAAGTCAGTGGTGCCCCCCAATGACCTTGGCATCAGCTCTTGCAGCCGATGTGACGAGGAACCAGCTCAGAGCGGCAGCAAGCACCCCATGCATCTTCATGAAGGTTGATCCTATTGCCAGCTTGCAGCCCGCTGCAGTGGATGTCGGTGCGGGGCCATGGCGCAGCAACGTACTGTCCGGAAACGTGCTGGCATTCTGGCGGCATTCTGCTTGGCAGCATACCTGGTCGCACCTCATATCCGCCCAAGTCCCCCAGCTGCACCAAACGGCCAACAGGGCGGCCTGTGCTGCCAGTGCCACTGCTGCTGTGCTGGCTACCGAGCAGGGCATCGTTTAGATGCTGCTGTGCAGCCTGGAAAGTGGGCATCTGATCGGGGACCAGATGCAGGTCGCCCACAACTGCAAGACGTAAACTCTGAAGATCCCTGCAAGACCACAGAGGACTCAACAAGGGGCACCATTGCATCAGGTGGCATGCAGATGGCAGCGCAGGGCTTGCCTGTCATCAAAGCCTGGTGGTAAACCACTCCCCAGGCTATCAGCATGGCCCGAGGCTGCATTTGTTGCCATCCTCCGGCCTGTGGAAGGCCTGCTTGAGGCTGATTGGTGCCTTGGCTTGTGAGCAAGGCGGGAGAAGGCCTGAGGTCGCTTGGCAAAAGTGCTCATGCAGCTGCCCAGGCCTATGACCGGAGCAGAGCTGCACAACCGCAGCATCCCCTCCCTCAGCCGTGGCTCATCGAGACGGCTGCATACTTGGCAGACCCACCTTTCCAGCAAGAAGGGAAGTGGCCGGCAGCCTCTCATGTGTGTGTGTCTCTCTCAGCAAATGTAACAGCAGAGTTGTTCAGGAGGCAGGACGCACCAAGCAACAGGGAATCATGTGGTCAAGCACAATGTCAAATGAGTGGCTGTTCAACACAGAATTGATGTCACAGCATTGACAAAGGAGAAAAAACAGGTAAAAAGGAAGGCGCGGGCAAATGGCAAGAAAAATGGAAGAGGATACACGAGCAGTGCTTGACAGCACCTGGCAGTATGGTTCGCAAAATGAGAAGAAGAACGCAGTTCGCTAGTGATGTCACAGGAGGCGGGGTGCTTCAGTCTCTGTTGTTGCTCAAAAGATGCCCATCGCGCTTTGCCCACCTGTGGTTGAAATGCAGGTGGAGGCTGGGGCAGAATGCCACACAGCCAGCGTGAAGTGGCGCAATGCCCACATGGTGGCCTCAAGGGTGGAATCTGGCGCTCTCCACAGCCTTTGGCAAAGCGAAAAACGAGCACAGCCAGTTGCGCGACTGCTTCCTCTGCTTGACGGGAGCCACAGGGCGCCACTCTGCTGTCTCTGGGGCCCATCCCGCAGGCTTCTTGCCAAGGGGCTCATACTGCAGCAGAGCATGAATTTCATTGCACTGGAGCAGTGGCTGATTCTGCAGCCACACTGCTTTAAGATGCAGTGGTGTTGTGGGGTAGCACACAGCGCAGCACCGCAACTTGTTAGCAGGGGCCATGCAGCACAACAGGATGCAGGCTGCTGCAGAGCACCCAGGGGGCACCAGAGCGCCTTGGGCCGACAAGACCCTTGACTCCAGCGCTGGATGAGACCATGCAGGCCGCCTCAATGCTACCATGAGTGCCTGTCCTCACCTTGCTGGCGCGGGGTGCACTGTCGATCAGCTTGACACCCTGGACTGAGGCCTTGCCATGGGTCTGAACACTCATCAACAGGTCGTCCTCAGGCCCATCGTTGCTGCCAAAAGCGTACCTGCTGCTCAGGTTGAGCAGCGGGCGGACCTCCGGCAGGATGAAGCTGCGCTGCCTGTACTGGGCAGCAGGGCAGCCTGCAGGCAGTGAGCAGTCATGGATTCAGCATGAAGCAACCAGCACAGAGTATGAGAGAACATTTGGCATATGAGCATTTGCAGCAGCAGCTGCCAAAACCTCTCTGACTGCAGTCTGCATCGCAGCACAAGACTGCCCTGTCAGTCAAAGCTTGGCCCTGCAGCAGCTGAAGGCACAGCCACCTGACCTGTGCTTGAGCTGGCATCACTGGTCTCGGTCCTGAAGCTGCAGGTGTGGCTGCCAGATGGCTCCGTGCCTGTCAAGCTGCGCACTGCTTCTGAACCCTTTGGAGAAGCACCCCACATAATGTACTCCTGGGTGGTGTCGCCCGACAGGGCCTGCTGCTGGGTGCTGCGGCCAGCCTGCACAGATGCGTGAAAACTTGTAAGCACTCGACATCCAGGCTGTAAGGGTGAGACCAGCAAACCCTGGTTTGTGATGAGTAGATGTGCATAGGTTATGCAGGGAAAGCACTGTTGACTGCAAAGCTCTCCAGGACATGGCATTTGACCAGACACACATGATGGCCTGTGGGATCTCCAGCGCCACAGCGCGGGGGGGGGGGGGGCTGAGGTGTTACCGCGCAGCATAGAGGTGCATAAAGGCTCACTCTCTCTGAGCCAGTCGAGGAGGTATTGCCAGACCCAGAGACAAGTAAGAACTCATCCGCCAGCTCCTGATGATGCGTCTCCTGCTCATTTGCAACTGCCTGGCTGGCTGCAAGGTCCCCCTGGGTGGTCAGTAGCACCTGGATGTCCACTGGACTGCTCATGCGCACTGCTGCAGGCCTCACATCTGCACAGCAGTAGGAGGGGTCCTCAAGTGGTGCCACAACATGGTGAGCACACCAGGCTTGGGATTCTGCAGACAGGGGAATGCAAAAAGTTGTCAAGGAAGCTGTACTTGGTGCAAGCACTCAGGGGCGACAGCAGCCCCTGCCACATCATGCAGAGCACGTGTGCAGTCTGCCAGGGGCATGCTGCAGTCAAGCCAGGTGAGGCACAGCATGTGACTGTCCCAGGTGGACACAGCAGCGTGCACAGCACAGTAGGCCTCACCCTGCGAGCTGGGCACTGCAGCCCCCCAAGGGCGCCCCAGGTCCCTCTCCTGCTTCTCAACAATGTCCATCACCGCCACAGCGTCCCGCAGGCTGCGCAGCTTGGGCACCAGCTGCTCAAAGGTGGGTCGGTGCCGGGGTTTGCTCGCCCAGCAGCACTTTACAGTGCGCACCAACTCTGCGGGCAGCAACACGGAGCACTGTGAGCTGCTGACCTCCTGCTGCCCTGCCTGTGTCCAGTGTCAGCTGTACAGTGAGCTGCAGTGTGGTGGCAGCAATCTAAGGCAGGATGGAGGAGGGGTTGTACCCTAGACTGCTGGCGGTGGGTCTGCATAGTCCCCGCCACAGCAAGCCCGGAGCTGCCGCTGACCTGGGTGCCAGTGCGCGGGGATGGCAGGCCTCCAGCCATCAGCTACGAGGCCTGAGAAGGCCCAGAGACCCTCCCGCTCAGTGGGGCTCACAGCTGCACCGCTCAACAGAGCGCTGCGTGTTAGCAGCTCGTATGCCAGGATGCCAAAGGAAAACACATCTGCAGCCTGGCCTGCAGGTCGCTGCCGTAGCACCTCTGGGGGCAGGTAAGCAAACTCTGCTGCAGAGCTGGGTGCTGGTGCCGTCTGCCTGCAGGCAGGTGGAACTCAACCAGGTGAGGCGGGTGGCAGCACATGTGGTAACAGCAGCTCCTGAATGCCCAGGGGCGTACTGATTTGGGCGCACCAAGAGGCCAATGGGACCCTGACCAAGGCTGTGAAGCACAGCTGGAGGCCAGCAGGACAGTGCAGGGAGTCTCTAACGGCCAGCATGGCAGCAGCAACCCCTGTCATCACAGTTCCGACATCGGTTTCAGACGCAGGCATATGCGCTGCAGGGCCTGCAGCTCACCCTTGGTGCATGCAGTCCAGCAACTCCTGGAGCCCGCAGTCCGTGACTTTCACATGCCTCAGCTTGTGTGCTGACGTCAAGACAATGTTCTCCAGCTTCAGCCGCCTGCAGCACCAAAGTTGGGGATTAGTCATGCCACTCTGGCGCTCCCAACGCTGCAAAACAAGGGGCAAGGGGGCACTTGCATCCCATTGAAAATGCGCAGGAGGTGCATGCATGTACCACAAGCAGGAGTCGCAAGGCACGACTGGCATGTGTCGACCGTCAGGCGGCCTGGGCAGATGGAAGTCCCCATTGGCAGCACCATGAAGAGCTGGGTGACCTTCCCCCTCATGTGCGCTGCCCAAGCGACAGGCATCAAGATGCCATCTGGTGACACATCTGAGGGTAGACATTGCGCCCCAGGATAGACGAGCAGTCATGTGACCCTCCGGTTTGTCAGTTTATGAGCAACTGATGAGCAACTCTGTGTCATGTTCAGCCACAATCATCCAAGTTCCCTGTTGCACTGTTGCAGCAGTCACACACTGCCCGGGCAGCAACTGGGCTGGCCAACAGCATCTCGCCGTCACCACTCCCACCTGTGCATGAACACCCTAGGATGCAAATAGGGCAGGTCCCCAGCCACCCCCACACCTGCTCTGATCACAGCTGCACTACACAGAATCCTGCTGCACACAAAGATGTGCCATCTGCCAGGCAGGACACCTGCCCAGATCACTTCCTGACCTGTGTGTGAGCGACCTTGAGTGCAAGTAGCGCAGCCCTCTGGCGACCTCCAGCAGCCACTGCAGGACGTCAATGTAGTCATAGATGCGCTCCATGGGGTGACGCTGCTGGTAGTCCAGAAGGTCACGCAGGCTGCCACCCTGCAGGCACCAGAAAGGGGGCTGAGGCCATCTCCAAGATGGGGCCCCACTCAGGGAGCTGCAGTGTGCTTTGTATTGAGTGTGCTTTGTGCAGAGTCCTGGCAGTGTGAACAGGGGGCACAGTGGCACCCTGCATAGTGCAGTCAGCGGATAGGGATGACAGGGATGCCACATGCTTGGGCTGCAGACCACTCAGACGGCTGTGGGGAGCACCGTGCTGAGGGCCTCGCCCTGAGTGTCAGGCTGTGCTGCAGCTTTGGACAAGCCTCTCCATTTCCAAGCCCCCCCCCGACTTCTGTGAAGTGGCAGCCCTCATGGGGCTGTCTAGTGCAATGAGAGGTGCCAGAGGTGAGCACTGCCAGAAGGGTATTGGACAGTTGGGGTCAGCAGGGTGGTCAGCTTTGTTCCCGCCAGAATTCAACGACATCCCAGGGGCAAGTACCAAACCTGGTTCTGCCTATGTTGCAGAGCAGCAGTTGGCTAGCAGAGCAGAGCCAGGGGGCTGGCTCTGCAGTTGCATGAGCAAAGTTCCCTCCTGATTGGAGGGTTGAGATGCCCCTTCATGCCTGTGGGTGGGTCCAGGGGCGAAGGGGCAGGCAGACATACTGTGGCCGCTGGCCCACGTGTGCTGGCTGCCGCCCACCAAGGGTCGCCATGCCCAGCTACCGGGACCAGTCCAGGACAAACCCACCAGTTTGCTGCAGCGTGCAGCAAGCAGCATGCAAGTGGCAGCTCACCATGCAGAGCTCAGACACCAGCGCTGGAGCCGCATCCTCATCAGCAGCATCTGCGACCACCAGCCCCTCCATCCTGGCCAGCCCTACATGCTCCAGAGATGTGAGCTGCTCAGCCTGGGCCATGAAGGCCTCTGAGTTCTGCAGGGTCAGCAGCATGTCAGTGGAAGCAATTGCTGATGGTGACAGCTGTTGTGCTGCAGATAAACGGTCAGTTTGACCAGTCACACGTTTGTGCAGCCTGCACAACTCGTTGCTGCCCAGTAAGGGGGAGCATGCTTGTAGCGTTTGCCAGATGACATTTCGAAGCACACCTGAATGCCTGCTGGGGGCACTGCACAATGTCAACAAGCATGAACAGATGCCTACAAAGCAGCAGACCTGAACATGGGCACATGGGTCAGCCAGGGCAGCCCTCCTCCAGAGAGCGGCATTGCGCAGAAGGCTCATGCAACGCCGCAAATGGACTGCTTCGAAAGGCAGTGCAGGTACAACAACCCACCTCTGCAGGTAGGTTGAACTTCAAATGCTTCACGGCCACGCTGCGTGTCCCACCGGGCCGCCTGAGCTCATGCTTCTCCACTGTTCCCAATGGGCCCTCTGCAGCAGCCAGATGAGTGGCTCAGCCTGCATGCAGGCTGATGGTAGACTCCAGACTTTCAGGCGCCAGTGGCAGGCCGTGTCGGACCTGCAATGTTTTCCACTATCCGCAGCTCCTGGGCATCGAGTATCAGCCCGTCCGCATGCTGGGCTGCCTGCGACATCCAGTGAAGATGGGGGCCTGAAGGCTCGGAGGAGCTTTCAGAGCCCGTGGAAAGGTTCGGTCTGTGGCCAAGCTCCCTGCGCTCATCTGCTGTCGCGGCCTCCTGTCCCTGTGGGCTGGACACTCTGCTCTCCCACAACTGGATCCTGTCTGAAACAGCGCCATGTAGGCTTGCTGGTCCCATGCTTGCCGTGGGAGGCTCTGAGGTCTGACCGGATCCAGGTTTCGGCAGAAAAATTGAAGGGTTTCCTTATGGTCGAAAGCGGGATGGTGGATCCCGTATTTCAAACAGCTGCCAAGTAGGTATTCTGGCAGTTCGGGATTGAGCAGGATTTCTTGAGTGAGATCCTGCAGGCTTTGCCGAGAGGTCGTTGCATGTGACTGCACACCAGAAACCAGTCCTCCCCTTGAGCCACCAGCTGGAAACCCCTTATTCTAATGTGAAGTCCTCTCACCAAGTCCCCTCACCCGGACAAGTTCAGTTGAGCAGCGGCATGACTTCCACCTCAGGCTTTCAGCCATGCAAATCGAGAATTGCAGACAGACAGAGCTGCACAAGACCTCATCCTCATGCTTTGGCGCATATATTGCTGAAGCCAATGCATGCAGTTTTTAGGTTATTCGAGCTGACCCTACATGTACATGCCTGCCTGCCAAATGGCAGTTTACCAAGTGTCAGGTCCTGCATACAGCAGCAGCAGGGTGCTTGTAAAGCACCAGTTGCAAAGTAGGCATCGTGTCGGTCATCAGGGGCCGCCCTGCATGATGTCTGCCAGCTCACAGACCAACTCGGCGCCAGTCACCACTGCAAAACTGATGGAGGTGACACGACTCGAAGCAGATGGCCCCCTTTCAGTTTCCACCAGTATCAACCCAGCTGACTTTCTCTGCCGCATAGGAGCGCAAGGAATTCCTAAAACAGGATCTGCAGCACCTTTTTGACGACCAGGCAAGCTCTGCCTCATGACAGCGGGATGGTTATAGTGTTCCAGAGCAGCATTGTCCTCATGTAACATCATGCATTGAATGCTGCTGTAGGGCATAGATACAACTGCGTATGAGGACAAGGTATGGACCTCTACAGAGGTTTAAAGCTGACAAGGGCCCAGCTGTGTGCTATGCCACCATGTGTTGAGCTTCATGTGGCATGTCCAGGTCAGATTCGAGGACCCCATCACCCGATATGGGAGCGCCAAAGGTGCACAGGCTCAGGTGCTTGTAGCCTGCAACTCACGGCTGCCTTCCTCCTCGAAAGGCTCGTTGCTGCGCGATGGACGCCGCCCTCTGCATCACGCTGGGCAGGCTGTCACTCATGGACATTCTGCAGGCTACATGTTCAACATTGCAATGCTCAAAAAGGTCTTCAACCCCACTTTCCAGCTGCACGACATCCGCCAGACGGCAGAGCATGAGCTCACCACCAGGTGACCATCGCACAAGGCAGCCCTCCTGTGCTGGGCTCCTGTCAGGGTGTGATCCTGCAGCACTTAGCTCCAATTCTGTGGTCTCAAAGCCTGCTTTGCACGGTTCCCTTTATCCTGCAAACTGCTGCAGGAGTTGCAAAGCAGCAACTCTGTACCCCCTGGTAGATGGGCTGCTTTCTGATGGTGTGGTGTGCCCGAACACCACAGGTCGCAAGACTTGTACCCTGCTGACCAGCTGTCAGTATGTATGCGGCCCTGCCCTAAGACTTGGCGCTGCTTGAAGGTGGACCATGACCATGGAGCTCACAGTTAACAGGATATCTCCCCTTCGCAAGTTCTGGGACCCAACCCTGATTTTCACTGGAACTAGCATCATGACGCTCAATCCTGAAACAGGTGAGGCCACCAGCACACCTTCCCTCTGTGCTAGCCTGCCAGGCAGAGCCACAATCTGCAAGTTTGCACCTGGGTGCATGTCTGCATGGCACTACCCCTGGGCCACCTAACAGTGGCTGAGCTATCTCTGACGCTGCAGGCAAATTCAAGTCACATGTGGACACCTGGTGGGTGCTTGGTTGCCCTTGACTGCCGTTCCAGAAACATTCAGGTCCTGCAGTGCTGGTGATCCTAGCTTCCCTGAGCCAGCCAATCTTGTGCTAGCAGTGCTGGCTTCTGCAGCCACCGTGAAGTGCAGTCAACCCCTGTAGGGATGCGATCAAAAATCAGAAATACTTGAGTTTGGAGGCTGTGCTGCACCTGCTGAGCCAGCTGGGCTCTCTGATGCGGCAGCCAGATCTGGAGAGTCCACCCTACACCATCTTGAAAAAAAAGGCCGATTATGAGGTCAGGAGGTGAGGAGGCCTTGTGGAGCTGGCTTCAGCAGTGATGGCAGGTGCTGGATGGGCATCCTACTTTGTCTGCAAGCAATGTGAGCTGTGAGCATGCTGTCTGTTGCCGCTTGACCATGCATTGCTCCTCAGGCTCGTATGTCCATGAAGCCCCTGTCATGGCAGGCGCCTGCTCACCGTGTTGCTTCGCAAGGGCTGCCGCCCCGTTCTCCAAGCCAGCCCTCACCCCCGCTGGCATGCATTGCAGATATGAGCCGTTCATGGTGGCAGAGGCCAGCATGCTCTCTGGAAAGCAGCCTGACGCGGCAGATGCTGCTGGCGCAGGCAGCGATGCAGCTCCTAGTAGTGGAGCAGCCGGAGCCCGCTCCTCCTTTGGCAAGTTAGCTGGCTACATCTTTGGGAAGAACCAGGAGGAGCGCAAGATGGCTATGACCATGCCAGTACTGTCTGACAGCATGGGGCACATGCAGTTCTACATGGGCAGCCAGCACCAGGTGAGAGGCCCCCTCAGGCTTCAGCAACAAAAAGACTTTGGAGCTCAGCAGCCTCCAAAGCTGCCTCCTGCATGCCATGCCTGAATGCTGTCAGTATGAACTCATCAGTCCAAACAAGATGCATGCAGCTGCGGCTGCTTTGGGTATCCTTCGTACGCAATTGCCGGTAGCACCTGCAGCTGTGGCAAACTGACTCCTCTTTGGTCGCTTGTGTAGGATTCAAGCAGCCTGCCTGCCCCCTTGGAGCAGGAGGTGAGCTTGCTGAGGAAGCCCGGAGGCATTTTTGCTGCGAGGAGCTTCTCTGGCCGGGCAGACCAGGAGGCATCTGAGCAGCAGCTCCAAATTCTCAAACAAATGGTGGAGCGTGATGGTCTGAGTGTGGCATCTGAAGAATGGCAGTTGGCGCGCTACAATGACCCGAGCACAAAACCCATGTTCAGAAGAAACGAAGTGATGCTCGAAATCGCTGAATTTGATCTGTGGCAGACATAGTGTAAGGATTCTGTGAGCATGGTCAGCAGACTTGGAAGTAAGATTGGACTAGTCAGGACAAGCAGGACATGTAACTTCTCAAAGTACACTGTGTCAACATAAAGAGACTGTCCAGGCACTGTCTGTTGCTCAAAGGGACTGACCCTTCTGCTGAGGCTGTGATTCACTGTTGCTGCTGTCCAAAACTTGCTGGAAGGGGTCCACAGAGACAGCAGCATTCCAGCTGGGCATTATTTTTGGCCAACTGGCTGGCGGGGCTTGCGAACTGCGCATGGCAAGACCACGTGGAGGGTAGGATGACTGTGTTTCAAGTGGGACCGTCTGAGAGGGCTGCTCTGCTGTGTAGGCCTGGGCCACGGGCAGCCTACTGGAGGGAGCATGCTGCTGTGTATCCCCTCCACCCTCTGAAGCTGAGGTTTGCTGCTGCCCTGCGCAGCCCCAGCTGACTGGAGTCCTGCTGGATGCACCAGGGTGCTGGGCAGGACCGTCCAGCACTCCCTGGCCTGCTCCCTGGCCTATGGGCAGCCCGCTGGAGGGAGGAGGCAGCTGTGTGGGCCCCCCTCCCAGGCTCATATGCGCTTGGGGGCCCACAGGGTCACTGCTGTGCTGCTGCCCGGGCGCCCTGCGAGCCTGCCCGAGAGATGGGAACCCTAGAGACCCAGAAGGGTAATCACTCCCCTGTTGCTCGGGTGCACCATTCCCCGGCGGCTGCATGGCAGGGGCCTCCACTGGATCCAGCACAGGCGTGGCTTGAAGGTCCTGGTCCATGATGTGCTCCCAATCCAGCCTCAGGGTGCCGCTGTGACCCAGGGCAGCATCCACTGCAGCATGGCTGGCCATAGGCGCAGAGGGAGAGGGGCCTGCAAGTAGGCAAATCCTGCGTCGGGCCCTTGTTGAGTCTGGGGTGAACGGGGCATCAGTGGGGCCTTGCTGGCCGGGGGCGCTCAGAGGAGAGGGTTCTGCAAGCAGCGGCTTCTGTTGGGCATCTGCTGTGAGGGCAGCCTGTGCTGCAGTGTGTCTGGCTGTAGGCGCTGAGGAGTGGGGACCTGCAAGCAGGATGTGGTGATGCTGCTGCTTGAGAGGTAGGGCCTGCTCAAGCTGGAGCAGACAGTGCAGCAGGGTCGCCCAGGATGAGAAATTGCAGGCAGCATGTTGAGGTGCTGCTTGTTGAGATGCTGCTGCCTGCAGGCTGGGGCGGGTGACATGGTCAGCAATGTGGCCCGCCACGGGCGCCCAGGAGTGAGGCACCTGGAGCAGGAGGACTCCAGCTAGATTGTTCTGCTGTTTGAGATTTGAGGGTCACAAGTGGTGCATGCAGCTGCATCCCATGGGACTTACACATTCAGGTTGCTAGGTGCATCTTGGCAGGCATGGACATCACATGGAGTGTATGCAGATGCAAAATGCACAGCCATTTACCGGGGCAGGATGCTGCTTCCTGAACTCACCTGGCACCTGGAGACGAACACGCCTGGAATGCAGTTGTGAGACCCACATCTGCAGCCATTCTGCCTCTCAAGCCTGGGCCATGTGTGCAGGCAGCAGGGGCTGCTCAAGACCCAGCCCTTGAGCAGTCAGTCAGCATAAGCGGTGGCTGAGCAGCGGCATTGCGCCTGTTCCCCAGTTACATTTCCAGGCTTGTACTTTGGCAGAAGCAAGCCTGAGCCCCACCTGGGTCTGTGGCCTGGCCAATGTCAGGAGGCAGTTCCTGCTGTTCTCCCGCAAGGCCGTCTGCTGCTGATACAGCATCAGCTGCCATGCTGGGCGAGAGTCCCGCAGCCGCATCAAACACCTCCCAGGTCAAATCCTCTGGCCTGCCAGCAGCAGGCTCTGCCTTGCTGGTGGGCAGGTGAGTGATGACGTCACCGTGCGAGTCGCTGAGGCTCTGGCGGCTGCTGTTGCCTCGGGATGATGCCCTAGACAGACCCTGGGGGCTGAGGCTGGACGACATGCTCCGCCTCTGCACAGCTCAAGCCTTGCTGTCAGGGTAGAGATTGCCACTGGTGACAGCATGACAGATCGTCTGGCTTTGGGGTTAGGAGAAGAGGGAGAGGGATGGAGCAAGTCACAACAGCACACTGCAGTGTCTCTGCCTGCCACAAGCCTGGCGGTGAGGGCAGGCAGTGTCGCTTGTGGCAACACACCACTAAGCGCGTCTGCACATCATGGGCCTTGCTGGCATGGCCGGCAGTTGAATGCTAGCCCTTCAAGCAGTTGAAATGGTGCAGACAGCAGAGGGACTTTGGTTGCCTCAGCGGCCCACCTGCAGCTGCTTCTGCACATACCCCTCCAGGCTGGGCACATCTATGAGGGGAGCAAGACTCTGCTGGGCCCGCAGCTGGGCCTCCCGCTGCTGCTGCATGTCGGCAGCTGCCTCCTCCAGCTGCAGGATCTGCAGCTGCGCCTGCAGCAAGACCAGCAGGTGAAGTGAGGTTTTGTGCTGCTGCTGCAGAGCTCCAGTGGTGGCCAGCTTCAGCTGCAGCATCCGCAGCTGAGCGACGGGACCAGTGCAAACATGAAGGTGTTGAGATGTGTGCAGCTGCTGCAGCTCAGGCAGAGCTGTATGCAGGATCTGCAGCTGGTCCTGCACCACAGACACTTATGGTATTGGCATGTGTAGTACCAGGACAGGTATGAGGCTGTAGCTCAGCTGCACTCCCCTCCAATTGCAGTATCTGCAGCTGAGCTTGTGAGAGAGATACAGTGTGCAATGACCTGTACAATGCCAGACTTCAGTGCAAAGCTGCTGCAGCCAAGCAGCGGCCTCCTCCACCTGTAGGACCTGCAGACCAGCCTGGGATGCAGTCGACTGTGTCCATGGAGCTGCTGCATGGGTACCTTTGCACATGCATTAGGCACATGACAGAGCTCTCCCTTTGCTGAAGACAGCAGCACAACAGCATGTAGATTGCAGCCAGTAGCTTGGTGCCGGCAAAATGCCCTTGTTGGGGGCGCATGCCGCAACATCTGTGACACATCACAGCCCTCGCAGAGGGATGGCAGGCCAGAAGGCACTGCCATCTTGTCAGGCATGCCACCCCGTGATGGGTCCTCCTGCTTGATCTGGCACTGCACACAGCCACCCAGGGAGTCCTCTGCCAGTGCTCACCTGCCTGACCTGACACTGTAAGCTGTGCAGTGTGGGTGCCAGAACCAGTTCCATCAACTGAGACATGTGCTGCTGGTAGGTGCCAACATGTGACAGCACTGCCACCGGGTCAGGCTGGCCCCCCCTGCAGGCAGAGCAGCACGAGTGGTTCTGCTGGTTGTTCCATGCCTTGCAGGTGCCACACTGTGTGTGCTGCTGGTCGTTGGCAACCTGGGACAGCACTGCTTACTGGGCTTTCGGCTGACCTCCCCTGCGGGCACGGCAGACCGTTTGGCAAAGGCAGCAGCCTGACCTGGCTGGCACAGCCCGCCCAGGAAAGTGTTCAGCTAGATGCAGAGGAGCCTCACCCTTGCTCATATATCAGAGAGACACCTGACATGGATGCAGGGTCCCAACTTTGACCAGCTAAGGGCACTTTGAGAAGACATCACTGGAAGGGAACTCAGAGGCAGCCTTCTAAGCACAGAGAGATGTAGAGGTGCTGGGCCTGCAGCTTTACACACCTGCACAGCCAGCGCGACTGCCTGCTTCCGCGCTGCGGTCTCACCCCACTGCCGTGCAGCCTGCTCAGCAGTCAAGCACTGGCAAGCATGCAGGGGGCTGCAATCTCACCCAGCAGCAACTGCCAGTGCCATGGCCTGCTTCCACGCGGCCTGCTCCTCTTTCAGGAGAATGTTGAGTAGGGCAGTCAGGTCGCTCAACGTGCGCTCCACTCGCCCCTGCACGCCAGGCTGTGCACTCAGGTGTGGGTGGCCAGGCTGTGAGGAGAACAACTGCGGCCACGCTGTTCGGCAGAGTACATTGGCAGACGTGGCCAGTCCCTTTGCGATTCTGAACAGCTAGTGCAGGCCCAGGGCCCTAAGAGCTGCCATGATGACAGAATGGTGTATCTCAGCTGCTGCGGCTCAGCAAGCCATGAGCCACCGTTACTGTGCCGCTGGGTTTCCACATCAGGCAGGCAGTCATGGGCAGCATTGCCAGAAGCACTGTCGCGAGCAGGAGCGCCGCCAAGTGCAGGTGCACAAAGGCCAGAAGTGCCGCACTTGCCTTAGATTGTGTGATCGCCAGCGGGATGCCTTGCCGGGTGAAGTCAGATGTGTCTGAGCTGGTGATACCTCGAGCCTCTGCAGCACAGGCAGGAGGCCTGTTAGCGAAAGCTGCTGGGCATAAAGCAGTGACCTGGTCAATGCCATGCGGGTGTTCTACACCCACTGCCTGTTGTGGCCTGGGCAGGCACATTCGACCTCAGAGTTGCCATGGGAGCCTCTGATCCAGTAGATCTGGAGCCACACCAGATACCAAGCAAGACATGCATAAGCCAGCCCCTGCGGCCCCAGCTGGCAGCCAGACATTGCTCACATTAGCCTCTGCAGTGCACACAAGCTACTGCTGTTCACCCCCCCTAAAGCTCTACAACACACCAAAGCAGGGCTTGAGTCAGCCAGAGCTCGCAGCGCACCTTGCAGCGGGCTCTGAGCAGCCCAGGCATTGCAAGCCATGTGACGATTGGGGGAGAGCAACGATTGTGTCGGAGCCGCTGTGAGGAGGCAGCCCCTTCTGGGGTCCAGAAAGGCATTGAAGAGGCTCTCAGATCAGCCTGCAGGGCCTGCAACGCACCTTGTAGGGAGGCTTGAATGGCCCGGGCAGTTGGGGAGTCCATGCTCTCAGCGATGCCCAGGATCCCGCTCCCACTGCTGCTGCTGCGGGGTGACAGCTGCCAGGGCGGAGTCCGCGCCTGACCCGAAGGGACGGACTGGAAGGCTGTGATCTGGATGCTTCCTGCACCCCCGCTGGGCGCCTGCAGCAATGCACACAGGGTGACGTGAACAGTGCACAGGCCTTGGTCTGCGGCAGGGCCGCCGCGTGGGTGGGGCACCAGAGAGTCCCTGTGCTGCTTGCGGCCGGGTGCAGAGGTTGAGTGCTCACATAGGGGGAAGAAGGCACCATCAGTGGCCACATGCTGCTCAGTGCTCACATGCATGGCGGACGCCAAGGCTGGCCCTGGCAGGGAACGCACAGTGTGAGGCAGCTTAGGCTGCACCATAGACCGCAGGGCGCAATACTCACGTGATGGCGCCTAAGGGCACTGTCCTGGCTTGGCAGGACGTGAAGACCTGCAAGACTCGGTGACCCACCTGGTTGAAGGCAGAGATGATGATGCCCACAAAGCCCTCGTCCAGCTTCTGGTACATGGCCTGGGTGCGGACATCTACATGTGAAGGCAGCACTGTGATGTGGGGGTGGCTGTGATACCTGCAGGCACAAGACAGCACGTTGTGGCTGACTCCTTGCCAATGCAGCACAGTGATGCGAGATCAGCTGCAGCACACTTTGGCCAGCCCTGCTGCCTCTGCACCATTAAAATGTGAGGATGGCTGCGCACCTGAAGGCAATGAACTCGATGGCTGGGCTGCTTACAGGGAGCAGATCCCTAGGGCAGCTGACTGGCTGGGCCTGCTTCAGCAAGCACTACATCCACCTTGCAGCCCACAAATGCCATGCAGGGCTGGCTGTGGTACCTTTAGGCACGACACTTGTACGTCCCTTTGCTCTGTTGCAGGCAGCCAGACCCCACTCAGCACTGTGCAGTGCCCGACGCTTGCGCCAGTCTGTTGCCCGTCAGCAAGTGGCCAGCGAACGGGGAACAAAGCTCAACAAGCAGCCTTCTGCACATCGGCTCAGCACAAGTCTGTCGACAACAGGCTCTGTTGTGCTAGTTTGCTGCCCAGCACAGGGACAACAATCGGGTAACACAGCTGAACAAGCTGTTTCCAGGAGCCAGCAGGTTGCAGGTCGCTTTAGTAGAAGCCTTTTGCAACATCACACTGCAGGCCTCACCAGCCTCTGCGGGCACTCACCAGCCAACTACGCGCGTCTTGCGCCCCCCTTTGCGCGTGAACTCCTCTGCAGCCGCTGTGCAGCGCGCCAGCTGCTCTGGGCCAGCCTCCACGCGGTCCCGCCGCCGGTCGCTGCGCACTTGGGGCATGGCCACCCACACACGAGCCACGGGGCCTGCACTGCTCATCTGCAGGAAGGGTCAGGCGTATTTGGACCTCATGTCTGCTGTGCACCTGGGGCTTGGCCTCCTGCACTGCTGACTTGCAGGCAGAGGCGATCTCGCACCTGGGTGGCTGTGCGCTTGGGGCATTGCCACCCACACTGGGGCACTTTGCTGGCCTGCCTGTTGCAGCAAACCGTTACACACGCATGCCTGCCAGCAGAGGTCTGCCTGCTCTGCTTTCTTGCCCATGGAATCGCTGCAGTGCTGCAGATGTGCAACTTGCAGCAGCGTCAGCACACCCCAGAGCCTTACAATGGCTGCCCAATTTGATCAGGGGGCCATCGCTGCTGACCTGCCTGCAGGGCACCTGTGTCACACCACAGCTGGTCTCTGGCGGCTGGACTGTCTGTGCATTTCCTGTCCAGGCAGAGGTGGGTACAGCGCCAACACAGTGCAGCATGAAGTTGTGCATGAGGGCATGCATCGGCAGTTGTGCATGGAAGCCAGGCTGGACATCTTCACAGGCAGTATGTGAACGTGCAGGCAGTGATGGCACCCTGCTGGCACTGCCTGGGCACTCACAACCCAGCCATAATGGTGCGCCTGGTGATGACATTGCAGCACCGGCAATGTAACCTCCCCCTTGTCTCACCGTGATGTCTCCCAACAATAGACCCATCACCTCCTCTGTCTCAGTTGTCAGGCCATGCTGGGCAACTGTCCAGAACACCTCTGCAGTGACAGCAATCAAGTGGTTTTGTTTAAAGGGCCCCAGGATGTCAGCTTCATTCGGATGAAGTGCAGGAGCGAGATGATTTAGGCAGCTAGCTCTCCCCGTACACCACTAGTTCAGCACATAATCCTCAGTGGCAAAGCCAGGGGGCTCGGCTTGCCTGAAGTAAGTTCCACCCGTGCCAGAGCCATTCCAGGGGATTTTCCTTCCACCTCAAGGAGGGAAATCAAACTTCATGTCCGAGATCGCTGCTATCAGACAGTGAGTCATAATAAGCTCTTAGGTCACATCCTGGTGCAAATTAAGCAGTAAGCTCGCTGTAACAATGCTGCCTTCCTTGCACACAAGAGGCCTGCCAGGCTGCCTGCATGCCAATGCCTTAGGTCGACTCAGATCTCCTGTAACACAGCCAGCCAGATGCATTGCTCAGATCCATGGCAAGCTGCACGTCTCCTCTGGCTGCAAGTCCAGCAGCCTCCTACATAAAAAGTTTGCAGGCTGCAAGCTGGCAGGCAGGACGCTTCAACAGGTGCGCACCGCACTGTCCAGGTTGCAAGCACACAGAGCTGGCCTGGAGCCAGCATTGGCTTTTCATGGCAAGCATCCAAGGCTGTGCAGCAGCTCATTGATTGGTTTCATGATTGCAGAGGCCAGGCAGGACCTGCCGCCTCAGGCCTTCAGCCATGTTTGACGGTCTCAGCCGCAGCCTGGAGAAGGCCTGGGACTCTGTCAGGAAGGATGGGAAGCTGACAGCTGACAACATCAAGACGCCCATGCGCGAGATCCGGCGAGCCCTGCTGGAGGCGGATGTGAGCACCGCACCTGCCATGCAGGATGAGGTGTCGGTGCATTGCATGCAGTGCACCTGCCATGCAGGAGGGGCTTTGTCATGCAGGCTGGGCCATGTGCAGGGGTGTCCAAACCATGCAGGCTGTTTTGCGTGCAGCTCTTTGCATCCCAGGCTGCTGCCGGCCTCAGCTGCACGTCACAGCCCTGGCAGTCCCTCTGCACACAAAGTCCCGATGTGCAATGCCGACAGACCTGCACTGCAAGTGTCGCTTCCTGTGGCGCTGGACAGTATGAAGTGCAGGGTCCGCTGCAGGGTGCTGCACATTTTGAACACTTGCCAGGCCACTCAATGATGATGCAATGACTCGGCCGACGAGTTCACTGTAATGTGGTGCAGGTGTCCCTCCCGGTGGTGCGAGGCTTCGTGAAACGTGTAGAGGAGAAGGCTCTTGGCGTGAAGGTCATCAAGGGAATCCAGCCTTCGCAGCAGCTCGTCAAAGTGGTCAATGATGAGCTGATCTCGCTCATGGGCAGCAAGCAGGAGGACCTTGTAGACCCCTCGCGAGGCCCCCAGGCAAGCCTTCTTTTCCATGCGCAGATGCCCCCTGTGCAAGAGCCTGCCTTTACACAGGGAAGGGGGAGTGGCAAGCTGATCATGCTCATGGGCAGCAAGCAGGAGAAGACCCCACGCAAGACCCCCAGCTGCGCAGTTGCATCCCTTCTGGGAGGCTTGCCAGCGGCCAGGGGGGCGCTGAGGGCTGCCTCAGCCACCTGCTTTGGAGGTGCACAACACAGCGGCAGGCAGGGAGGAGCCACATGTTAGTCCCCTTGCAAGAGCTCCTAGTCATCTGTACTCGATTTTGCAACACGGTGTGGGAAGCGGTGAGCTGCTTGCCTCCATGACCAGGCAAGCATGCAGAAGGGCCTCAAGAGCCCTCATGACCGCCCCAGGCCAGCTGTCCTGCCTGAGCAGCAGGCCCACCTGCAATACAGCCGCTGCTGTTATCTGGCCGGTCCTCGGGTTGTGGGCAACACCACAGTTTGCGGCAATCTGGCTCTGCCCTCTGCACAGCATGCAGAAACCTGACCAATGAATTGGTCATTGCCCTGTAGGTCATCCTCATGGCTGGCCTCCAGGGTGTGGGCAAAACCACAGCCTGTGGCAAGCTGGCTCTTGCCCTGAAGAAGCAGAAGCGCAAAGTCCTGATGGTGGCCACTGACGTCTACCGACCCGCAGCCATCGACCAGTTGGTCAAATTGGGGGAGCAAGTGGGCGTCAGGGTCTTTGAGCAGGGCACAAATGCCAAGCCGGCAGAGATTGCGGCCGCTGGCCTGCAAGTGGTGAGCCACTGTGCACAGACTGCTGAGCTGTGGGGCTCTGTGATGTTTGTCAGACTGATCTCCGTAGGTGTTGCGGCCGCCAGCCACTGGAGGCCCTGGCGTTTGTGGGTGCTTGCAAGCCTGCCTTTCGACCTCGGCTGTTGGCAGGCCGTCTATTCAACCCCTCAACTCTGCAGCCATGCCATGCCTGTGTTGCCTACAGGCGCTCAAGGGAGGCTATGATTCAGTCATTGTGGACACAGCGGGACGCCTGCAGATTGATGATAGGCTGATGGGGGAGCTGCAGGCCACCAAGGCAGCCATCAAGCCCACAGACACCCTCCTGGTGGTGGACGCTATGACAGGGCAGGAGGCTGCTAGCCTGGTCAAGGCCTTCAACGATGCTGTGGAGCTGACAGGTGGGGTGCTGCTGCCAAGAGAATCCTCAAAGCAGCATGGAGTGCTTGTTGCAGCTGAGCAGTGTGCAGCAGCCCGGCACCTTCAGGCACATCCCTGTAGAGGTCGAGTACTGCTCTGCCCCCGGCAGATTGCGTCTGTGGCTTCTCAGCCACACCAGGGGAACCAGCTACTGCAGGGCACTGCACGTGGCTCACCTTTGACCAGGACCTCAGTTGCCCTGCAGGTGCCATCCTGACTAAGATGGATGGCGACAGCCGTGGCGGCGCTGCGCTCAGCGTCAACGCTGTCTCGGGAAAGCCCATCAAGTTTGTGGGCATGGGGGAGAAGCTGGAGGCCTTGGAGCCGTTCTACCCAGACAGGACAGCTAGCAGGATCTTGGGTGAGACTTTTGCCTTACGAGCTCCAAAAACTGACAAGCTTTTCCCCTAGGGGCTGGACTGAAGCCTCTCTACCTGCCAGAAGGGTGCGGGGTGAGTCTGGTGCCCTCACAGGCTGGCAAAGCCTCATGGTGGAATCCAGCAGATGTCTTTCCTTTGTCTGGATCTCTGCTGCCCCAACATGACGGCCAGCAGGATCTGTGTGGCGTTGCCTGATTGCCGGGTAGCATTGCTACCCTGAGTCAGTGTGCATGTGTGTGGGGCTGGGGCAGCGTTCAGAGTGCATCCAATCATGACGCACCCCAACCCCCCCTCCCCTAACCCTCCTGAGGCACTTCTTGACTGTCTGATCGTCTTGTGACATGCTGGCTGGTGAAAGCAGGCAAATTTTGGTAAGGAGCTCTGAGCTCGTTGCCTTCAGGCATGGGCGGACCTCTGTACTCCACTGGACGTCCTGGCGCTATCCTGCAGGCTTGGGTGATGTCTTTGCCCTGCTTGAAACGACTTCACCCAGGCAGAGGCAGTGTGCATAGCCTTCAGGCATGGGCAGTGCTCTGTGTTTCATTGAACGTCCTGGCTCTATCCTGCAGGCTTGGTTAATGTCTTTGCCCTGCTTGAGACGGCTCCACCCAGGCAGAGGCAGTGTGCCTGGCCGCAGTGCCCAGACAGCTCAGCATCCTTCGTCCGTCCTGCAGGCATGGGTGATGTCCTCACGCTGGTGGAGAAGGCAGAGTCTGCCATCAAGGCAGACGATGCAGAGGAGATGACCAAGCGCATGATGCAGGCCAAGTTTGACTTCAATGATTTCTTGAAGCAGATGAAGATGATGTCCAACATGGGCAGCATGGGCGCCGTCATGAAGATGATGCCAGGTCTGATTTTCTGTGGCGTCCTGCTGCAGCCATTACGCCTCCCATCGGGCAGCGCTCAGCTGCCTGCGCATTGCCCCTGCTGTGATTCTCAGGGGTGCCCTCCCGGTCAATGCAGCGCACAAGCAGCTCAGTGTGCAGCATGAGAGCCGCTGCAAGATGATGGCGAGGCTGTTTCTGTTCCGCCTTGTGAGTATCTGGAGGGCTTGCACCAGCCTGCAGTCGCCTTGCGCAGGCGCTTGAGCTCCCAGTCCTGTGGCATTTGCTCGTCAGGAAGCCTTCCTGACGACCAGCTCAAGCAACATGAGCCCACTTGTCGCTAGGGTGGTCAACGCTGCACTGTGCGGACCAGCTGGCAAATACGCTGCATCTTCGTCTGCCATATCGTGCCTGGGCTGCCTGGCTGACAGGAGTGTGACATCTGCACAGCTTTTTGTATATGCCTGCAGTAAGCATGCAGCCGCAGCAATCAAGACATGTTGCAGGCTTGTCAGGGTCAGTGGCCTGCACCCCTTGGGTGCTCTGCCAATGCAGGCCTGCTTTGCCTGCAGATATGTACAACATCAATCACAAGCAGCTGGCTGAGGCTTTCACACCCGACTGTTGTTTGAACAGCGCCGAGCTTCCAGCGAGGCCATGTATGGCCACCGATACCACCAACAATGTTCAACAACTCTGCCTGCAGGCTTCAATAAAATCAATGACAAGCAGCTGGCCGAGGCGGAGAAGCAGATGAAGAAGTATGAGGTCATGATCAGCAGCATGACCCCTCAGGAGCGTTCCACCCCAGAGCTGTTGGCAACAGGGCCCAGCCGGCGTCGGCGCATTGCCAGGGGCTCTGGCAGAAAGGAGCTTGACGTCACCAACATGGTGGCCCAGTTCTCAGCCATGCGCAGCCGCATGCGCGACATGAGCAAGATGATGGCCATGTCTGGCGGGCGAGGTGGGTCCAGGCTGCCAGCTGCACCTGAAAAGTTGGGTGCCACACCCAGTGGCTCAGATAGAGCCCTTGCAGACACTCCTGGCAGCAGTATTGGCTTTGTGCTAGTCTGCCACTTTTGAAGTGCGCAAAGGTGGCCGAGTCTGCCCAGCTGCTGAGCACTGCATCTGTCAGCTTGGTAGTCCTGTGCCTGTTGCCTAAGTGACACCCAGTCATGGCTTGCAGGTCTGCCAGCCATGAACGACAAGGAGATGATGTCCGCCATGTTGGAAGGGCAGGGGGCCCGCAAGGTCAGCCGCGGCAAGGTGCGCCGGAAGAAGGGGCAGAGCAAGGGCATGCGCGAGCTGGCAAGGCTGTGAAGAGCATGGTGCCTTTCTATGGCATGCTCACGAGCCCTGCAGTGCGGCCAGTCAGGCTGCAGGAGTAGCTGGAGCCCTGTGCAGCATACAACAAGCTCTGCAGCCAAAGCTGAATGTCGCCCTTTGGCTGATAGGGGTTATCCACCCTCAAAGTACACTAATGGATTGAACATTTTGTACTGTGAGACAACAATTCATTTGCAGCATTTCATGCACTGATGACATTCATCTGCTGTACTTGAGCCGCATCTTGGCAAAGTCCTTTGCAACAACCTTTTGCTTTGCTGCCCACTTAACCCACTTTTGAACACTCTCTAAAGTCAACAATGCGTCAAGGGAATTGAACTCCGCGGCCATGTCTTCCAGGCTGATCATGCGATGTATAGCAGAGTGGCAAGGTCTGCAGATCAACACTGTTGCATTGAGCTGGTCCCGAGGTACCTGCTTCTTCAGCTTTGCCGTGTGTGCTCCACGTGGTATCAAATGATGCTTCGTGAGGGGCATGGCGCGAGTGCATAGGCGACAGACGCCCTCCAACTCCTCTTCGTCACTGCTGCCGCCAGCTGCCTTAGCAGTGGCCTCCATCTGTTGCTGGACTTCATTGGAGGGCGCTACCAGGTCCTCATGAATAGCATCTGCCACAAGATTGGCCTCTATGGTTGAGGTACAAGCACCCAACTCTAGAAGATGGTCTGTTAGCACCGCCTGGGTGTTTTCAGCTGATTCCCTGCATCAAGGGGACTGCTCAGGCTGGGGACACGGCCATCAGCAATGATGTGCTTACCTGAAGGCGGCCAGGTTGTCTGCAATGAGCTCTGTCAAGAAGGTGCCCAGCTCCACTTCTGTTGCCATGAAGCCAGGCAGGTGGACCTCCATGATGGCAGCCAGTTGCTGTGGTGAAACTTTGCTGTTGGGCATGTGAGAACTACGTCAGGGCCTGAAGAGGGCACAGCCTGCTTGATGGCCAGCAAAATCAGAGTAGGAACCCGCTACACAAAGTTTGCAAAAACAGGGGGCTGACATGACCTCGCCCGCCTAATGTGCTTCTATCTGCGTCACAGCTGTCTTCATCAGGCAGGCAGCCTGCATTGCTGACGGGGATTTGGTCCAGGCTGGCACTGCGGAAATCTGAAGGTTGCAAAACTCTTGCAGAGCCGGCAACCATCCTCTCAGTAGCATTCCAGCCCTGAGAGGGACAATCTGTCCGTCCTCAGGTGCGTCTCATGCAGTTATACTTGGGGTTGAACATCACGAGTGACAGGAGGCATCTCCTGAAGCTGCTGCTGACGAGATGTGTGACGGATGACAAGTTGAGCAGCCACTCCACCAAAGATACCTATCTGGTGATCTAGACTGACGCCTGTCAGTGTCTGTAAGCCCCATTGAAATACTGCACATTGGCTTGCAGGCACCGAGCTGTGCCATGGTGAGACAGTGTGCCATGCAGAGCCGATAGAATGCCTGCAGATGGGCGGCAGCCTGTGCGCAGGGCAACAGTGGGGAGTTTGAAAGACCGGCTGAGCTCAGCAGAGCTGGTCCTCTGGCCACTCCTGCTGAGCATTAGCAGCCCTCTCAGGTGAGCAGCCAGCCTGCTGCAGACTCCTGGAAGTGCTGTGCCTTGGCCAGCATTCCCAGGCAGCAGCTGCTGCCGGCCAGTGTGCGCTTGGCTTTATGAGAAGTTTTGGTCAACTGCAGTCTGGCATGCCCTGTGCATTGCCATGCCGCCGTGGTTCAAGACAATGCTGCAGCAGACGTGATCATCATCATCATCATTTGGTACAATGCCATTCAGCCAATCTGGCTGAGTGCTGCCACTACCTGACTCTCGTTCTGTAGGCGCTTTGTGGCATTTCAGCTGTTTGTGGGCCGAAGCCTCTGGTCCCTTCTAGCTGACCTGCAGCGGGGGCTATGGGCAGCAGTTGGCTGGTTCAGCGCGCCAATCCGCTCTGGCAGGGTGCAGCGACTCGGCCGAGGCTGGGTCACCATTCACAGGTTTCACATTCTTGTTGGTGAGTGCTGGCGGCTGCATCAGGCTTCATCATCAACGTGAGGCAAGGTGCCGCAGGGGCATGTTGTACCTTTACCCAGTGGGTGATGGCGTCTGTATCAGGCCCCAACTCCTTGCCAGTCAATCTAAGGCAGGGTGCAGCGAGTCAGCAAAGGTTGGTTCCCACCATTTCATCAGGATCACATCTCTGCTGGTGAGTGCTGGTGGCTCTGTGAGGTCACAGCATCTGGTTGCCTTCCCCACGGCCCTCAGATGGCGTGCACCAGCTAGGCAGTGCAGGTCCGGGCTGCATGAGCCAGCAGAGCATGCAGCCACACCGCGGAGCAACTGCTTATGCAGCAGTTTCACTTTGGGGACACCAACAGGCTGCTGGTGTGCTGCAAGCTCGGAGTGTCCCCACCTTCTTGCGTTGCTTGCTGAAGCGCTGCTGCTGGCCCAGAGTCTCCCACTCAAGTGGGAGGGCGCCGGCGACCATGACGCAGTATGGGCGCCACAGTGTGGACCTGACAGCTGCATGCTTTCCCCTTGCTTCCGGAGCGTTGGCAGCCCTGACAGTTTGGTCAATGCAATCCTACCACGAGCTGCCTGCTGTTCACTCCCCACACTTCTTGACCGCTGGCAGCCCAGACAGTTTGGGTGATCATTTCCTGACTTGAGGTGCATACTGTCCACACCCCACACTTCTGGAGCGTTGGCAGCCCTGACACTTTGGGTAACCCATTCCTAACACGATCTGCATGCTGCTTCCCCTGCAGTCGCTGGAGCGCTGGCAGCGCTACTCCGATATGGGCGCGAAAAGCTGCGCGTCATGAATGACCCGATCTACCGGCGGCGCTTGGATCTGCAGAGGCAGCTCAAGGTGTCCTGTGCTCTACCTGCGCTCTGAACTGCACACTGCCATGCATTGGGCCTGCAGGGCCCATACAGCACAGTGTGAGACTGAATGCAGCAAGGCAGAGGACCACAGTTGCCTGCTTCTCATGACTGCCTGTGCAGGCACAGCCGTTTACCCTTTGCATGCATCAGATGAGGAGAGAGGCATGGCCACAGATGGGCTGGAATGAGGCCAGACACTTCAGGCGCCTACAGGGCTGGGGCACAAGGGCACCTGGGGTGTGCAGGAGGCCTGGCATGCTAGGGGCCCTCAGCTCCATATGCTCAACAGGCGGAGCCAGGCCTCCCACTGTGCTAGCATGGTAGCTGCCGAGCCTCGACCAAGCTGGCATTCTTCCTTTGTGTAGGAGGCCAAGCGGTTCGAGGCCTGGCAGGCAGCTGCTCGGGAGCTTAACACGCTCAACGGCCTGAGCCAGGCCTCTCTGAATGCGCGCTGGAGCAGGGAAACACGGCTGTACGATCGCAAGCTGCTGGCGCAGAGGTTGGAGCATCTGAGGGCAGTGCGCAGCCAGGGGAACATCCAGCGCATGCTGTTCGCAATGCGTCAGGACCTGCTACGCAACCTGGGCAACATGACCAACAGGTGAGCTTTGTGGATTGCCTGACAATGAGCTTTTCACACGCGCTGCTGGTGCAGTGCACCAACACATACTCGTGAGCACCCTTGTCATCAGCCAGTTCTGCTGCTGGTGCAGCCTATAAGCTGCTTCTGTTGTAAACAGAGTGCCAGCTGCAGCATAGCTGGCCTGACATCACAGCAGCTATGTACTGCTGTTGCATCAAGCAGCATGCAAATGGGGCTACCTGCTGCAGTGAGCTGCATGGGTACTTTTCTGCAGTGCCACAGCTCATCAGATGGCTGTGCAGCCCGGCTGACACCAACACAAGAAACCTTGGAAGTTCCACCTCTGCTGTTTGCAGTGAGCTGTAGGTGTTCTCCACCCTGGTGCCCCAGCTGCTGTTCACAGCACACACCTGGAGCCTCACAAGAGCAATTCAACTGTTTGCATCGAGCTGCACAAGTCCTTTCACAGGCTCCATCCAGCCAGGAGGGCATGAAGCAGCAAGAAAGATGCAGCCAAGCATTGCACTGAGCTGCTGACTGTTCTCCTTGCTGCAGTGAGCTGCATGAGTACTTCACAGAGGTTCCCCAGCCCATCCGAGAGTACATTGAGGAGGTCAAGTCCATGCTGTGGCTGCTGACAGATTTTGAGGACCCCTCCATGCGGGTCAAGGAGCGTTGGGAGTTCATCAAGCTCACGCGACACGCCTTTGGACGCACAGCCCTCGTCCTCAGTGGGGGTGGGGCCCTCGGCGCTTTTCACCTGGTGAGGCATACTTTGACAGGCATTGTGCTTCACCAATCTGCCAGGGTGGCCCTAAGGGAGGCTGCAAGCGACCCAGGACTGATAGTTGCATGTAAGTCAAAATTTGATTGGCACCCCGAAGCTCATGCGGTACATGACTGGGCAGGCACTCCTGGCACTGAGCGAGGAGGGGGCGTTGAGGAGTTCCCGCCTGGTGGGCATCTGGCAGTAGCTGCCAGCTAGTGGGCACAATCTGTGCGAGGCCTTTTTCCTATGGGGCCAAGCACTGGGGCGTTCCACCTGATGAGTGTTTGGTGGGGGCTGACGGGTGCATGCAGGGGATGCTCCTGCACTGCAGCATGGAGCTCTTGCAGACTCCTCTGGGCGGTCAGCCTTGGTGCCTTGCGGGGCCCTGGTGGCACTCTGCGTGGTAAGAGGCGTCTGAGATGCACAGCCTACATCAAAGTGCCAGATCTGCCCCAGTTCAGGCAGCAAGGGCCCTTACGCAAAGCAGCTGCCTGTCACAGTCAGTGCTTGCTCAGCCAGGCAATGCCTGGGCTGGCTGTGTTTGGGGACAGTGGCTTTGGCATAAGAGTGCTCCACCTGTTGCGCAGCAGCTGTGAGCTGGGGCTGACAGGTCTGTGCAAGGCCTGTACTCAACGAGGGCGGGGGCTTTGGGCGATCCACCCAGTGACGGTCCAGCATGTGTGCACAGGCAGATGGCATGACCAACGGGAAGTTCCCTAGTGTCAGGCCTCTGGCAGCAGTTGCTTGCTGGACAGAGGCTATTGTGCAAATCAGTGCTGCCTTGAGAGATGCAGTGGATTGAGACGCGCATCACAACAAGCATGCCAGCGGCCGGCTGCCTCAGCTTTTGCTGTCTTAGCCTGGCATCTTGCGACAGTGTAGGATGCCGTGTCACCTCTGTCATGGCCTGCTGCAGGGCGTCGTGAAGGCCCTGTATGAGCAGGGACAGCTGCCTAGGGTGCTGGCAGGCAGTAGCGTTGGCGCTATAGGTGAGAATGCGTGAGGTGTCAAACATGTGCCGACCCCCTCAGTTGCAGGCCATGTCATTGGGCTGGATCTCTTCTGCTCACTCCTCTTGGCCTTCATACGCGTGAGCCACAGGTGCCAGACGCTGCTGCACCTATCCCGTTCATGCTAGCCTGGCAGCGCTGTGAGGCACACAAGTACTGTGCTAAAGTTATAAAATGGGGTGGTGCAGTCAGCTGTGCCTGTCACCCTCCATGCAGTGCTGGTGCTCCTGCATGTGCAGGGGACGGCGTGCACGGTTGCCAATCTTGCTGTGCCAGCTGCTCCTCGTTCTGCTTACTTTGGACATGTAGGAGCAAATGGCCTGTCGCAGATCATACCTGTCCTGTGCTGCAGTGGCAGCCATCATTGCTGTGCGAGACGAGTTCCAGCTCCATGACCTGATAGAGAAGATGCACGAATTTGACCTCAGTTTCTTCAGCAACAGCACCAGCAAGGAGTTTCTGAAACACTTCCTGCTCAAGGGAACCCTGCAGGTGCGCCCTCTGCGCAACCCCTTGATCAGCTTGTTGGCAGCCAGCCGCGCCTTTATGAAGCAACTCTGGACATCTGACTTCTGTGCAGCCTTCACCTTCAAGAGTTGGCTGAGACGCTGGCTCAGACGCGGCTGCATCCACCCTGCAGGATATGGAGGTGCTTCAGAAGAGGCTGCGGCGGCTGCTGGGTGATGTGACATTCCTCGAAGCATTTAATCGTTCAGGTATGTGCAGCACTGTCACTGCTCATTGCAGTCTGTGTACATGTAGCGCGACATGCAGGGGTGCCAATTTGTTGCGTCTATGCAACTAGCTGAACACTGCCAAGCGGCAGGACTGCTGGCTCCGCTGCTGCCTGCAACAGTGATGACCAGCCAGCCAGCCAAAGCAAAGCCAGGCCAGGTGTCTCAGCTCTTGCCTTGTCTGTGCAGAGATGCTTGCTTCTCTGGCTGGGTATGTCCCGAAGCGATGCAGACTCCTCATTAGTCCAAGTTTTGCAGTGAAATTCATATCTTCTTGCGCATGCAGGTCGCGTACTAAATGTTGCTGTCAGCGCAGCAGACACAAATGAGCCCCCTCGAGTACTGAACTACCTCACAAGTCCCAACGTGGTCATCTGGAGTGCAGTGTCCTGCAGCAGCGCCTTCCCCTACCTGTTCAAACCGCAGGAGCTGCTCAGCAAGGACGAGAAGGGAAACATGTGTGGGTGAGTTACTGTGCTGGCCACCGTGCAGCAGCATGATCGCCCCTCTGTGCAAGCTGCAGGAGCTGCTGAGCCAGGATAAGAAGGGCTCCTTGTGTAGGGGAGCCTCTGTACTGTTCAGAGTAGCTGAATGCCTGTGTGTGTCAACCACATGCGCAGCTCAGCACAGATGAGAGTAGGTGCAGATCTGTGGGTGAGACGCGTGGGTTTCCGGCCCTCAACAGTGCCCAACAGCAGCTGAATGTTTGGAGCAACATCTGAGCCCTTCCTTGGAGCCAAGGAGTTTGCAAGCGGTGGCAGCATGCTGTATGCACCAAAGACATGCATAGAAGAAGCCATACAGGTCTGATGTAGCTGCCATTGCTTCAGGCTGGCATGCTGGGAGGCCAGAAGCCTAACACGAGTGTTGCACCCTGTCAAGCCTGCTGCTTCTCGCCTTCACATGTGTCGCTGCAGGTGCATGCCTGAGGTCATGCCAGAGTCGGTGCGGCGCTCTGGCTGTACCTGTGATGTTGCCACCTGGCACCCTGTGCCCTGCACCTCATAAATGCATGCCTGAAGCCATGCTGAGACCTCCTCACATACCCCTGCATGTCCTAGAAGGAGTGCCTGGGACTATCCGTCCTGCCTCTGCAGGTGCACACGCTGAGGCAATGCTGTAGTCTGCACAGCAATGTTGTCCCTGCCCTAAACAAGCCCACTGAGACTCTGCTACTATGGCCCCGCAGGCGCATGCCTGAGACCATGCCTGCGTGTGTCAGTCGCTGCTATGCAACAGGCCCCTCCTGACAGTCTGTGCCCCACCACTGCAGGTGCACGCCTGAGGCCATGCCTGAGTCGGCGCGGCGCTGGGCAGACGGCTCCCTCGAGGAGGACCTGCCCATGCGCACCCTGAGCGAGATGTTCAACGTCAACTACTTCCTGGTCTCCCAGACCAATCCCCACATCGTGCCCGCACTAAATTTGAAGAAACACTTCAACCGCAAGCTGGGCAACCTGCTAGAGCAGGAGTGGAAGCACAGGCAAGCATATGGGCGGAAGCTAAGGTTTTGACAGCACTTTGTGTAGCATAGTCAATGGTGCTCACTTGAAGGGGCAGCCTGCTGGAGCAGGAGTGGAGGAGGCACAGGCATGATTTTGAGCTGCAGGGACGCAATTGGCAGATGCATGCTGACCAAATTGCTGGAGCAAAAGTGGAAGCACAGGCTGGCTGCAGTGTAGATGCATTGGGTGCTGGGGGTGGCATGAGGGGGGCTGCACATGCTACGGTTCTCAGCAGATGCATGCTGCTCAACCTGCTGAGGCAGCAGAGCAAGCACGGGCAACAGGGCGTGCCGTGCAGGCTGCCTGCGCGAGGTGCCTGTGCTGGCGGCAAAAGCACGCCTGCTGCAGCGGCAGTCGAGGCACAGGTGAGCAGGTGCTGCACTGCATGCGGATGAGGGGAGAAAGAAGCCCACTGTGCAGCTGCTGGCGGCAGCAGGGTGACAAGCTCTGCTGTCCTGCCTCGCTCCACTTAAAATAGCCTCTTGCTGCTCATCGCAGGTGCCAGCAGCTGCAGCTCATCGTGCCCCGGCCCATCGCGCGGTGGCTCAAGGTGCTCAGCCAGCCCTGGGAGGGGGACGTGACAATGGTGCTGCCCAGCGCCTACAGCCAGATCAAGAAGGCCATCACCAACCCCACATCTGCAGACCTGCAGGAGGCCTGCCTGCAGGCAAGTGACTGGCTGCGGGCATTCGGCCGGCACAACTGGGCAGGCAGCCACCCAGTGATGCCTTATGTGTGCATCTGGCTGCATCATTGACTGCCAGCATGAGGCGTGAAGGCGGCATCATCGTTCGTGGCTCATGGTCCAGCAGGTTGTGGTCCTGGCCTACTGACTGCAGCAGACCAGTCTCAAGGGCAGCCTTCCAAGGGTCAGAAGCACCAAAGCAATGGACCTCACCTGCACGGGGAGCAGCCTGCTTAGGCCCAGGCAGCTCATGTAAAGCTGAATTGGCTGACGCAGTCAGCGCGCGATGGAGCAGCAGGCCAGGACCAGAACGGCATGAGGCACTCACTGGGTTGGGCCTGCAAAGGGCCAGGAGAACACGTGCTCAGGAAACTGCTGCTGTGAGCTCCCACGCGTGCACCTGCAGGGGGAGCAGTCCACGTGGGCCAAGATGTCGGCCATCGAGTGCAACTGCGGCATTGAGGTCACCCTCGACCGCTGCCTGCGCAAGCTGGAGGCCCGTGCCCGTCAAGCGCGCATCAACGAGATCCAGCTTCGGCGGATGGCGGGCATGCCACGCTCTGCTGCAGCAGAGGAGGCTGCAGCTGCTTCAGGGCAGCCCTCTCAGGAAGCCCAGGAAGGTAGGTGGGTGGTCTTGCACTGAAGACATGGATCATGCAGGGCATACATCAGGAGCATGACTGCGGTGTGTGGCAGGAAGCTCCAGGTCGGCAAAGGAAGCTGCGCCTGCTGCGGGGCAGCCTTTCAGTAGGCTAGGGATGTTGTCTGGCATCAAGCAAGCCCTGCCTATTGCTAGGCACATTGCAGGAGCATGGCTGGGCGATGTGACCGGGATGGCCCTCCTCAGCTCTGGTAGAGAACGATCCCAGTGGGGGGGCCCAGCCCTTGCTGGATGCCTCAAGAAGCTTGGTGTGCAGTCCTCACTGCAGGGACGCCTGCAGGTTGCAATGCTGCAGCAGCCGCTGTCGGTACAGGCCTCCTGGGCCACGTGGGAGGGTGCGCTGCCTGCCCTTCAGGGTTGAATAGACTGTTGCTGCTGCAGATGGGCTGTTCTGGTGCACCCACCGCGCTGCATCATGCTGTCATGGCCTGGTCTGGGCATTGACCCCTGTAGTGCTGCGTGGCCGCCAAGCCAGGTGCCAGCAGGGTGATGCATGGCTGTCAAAATCGCTTACAGGCTGCAGTGCACTGCAGGCCTGGGCGGCCATGCATCTGTGGCTGTGCAGGTGGCAGGCCAGTGTAGAGGTCCTGGATGGGGCACTAGCATGCCGCACAGAACTGCAGCATCAACTGTAGACCCTGAAACCGGTCTATCTGTGGCTGTGCAGCTGCCGCTCGTGCCCAGAGCTTGCCAGCAGGTGGTCTGGCCAGCCCCCGCCGGAGCAGCAGCGGCGTCCTGCCGACCCAGTTCCCTGGCAGGGCCTCCCCCCAGCAACCGCCGACGATGTCCACCAGCGAGAGTGCCAGCAGGTGTGGGGCTGTCAGAGTCCCACTATGCTGTGATCAGAAGTGTTGCCAATTTGCCCTCAAAGCAGGTGTTGCCGTACAACCCCACCCCTGCACCACATGCTGTGCATGCATGGGGCTCTGCACCCCACCAGCAAGGGTGCCAGCATGTGTGGCTTGGCTGACTGACTTCTGGCCTAGCCTCATCAAGCGCTATGCTGGCCCTTGGTCTCCCTGCCGCACAGCATGACCAGGCAACGCCTGAGACATGCGCAGGCAGGCCTTGCTTAAGCAGCTCTAAGCAATCTCTCACAAGCGCAAGGCGAGGGCATCCTTTATATGCACCTACCACCTGCAGGATGCTGTGCATTCACTGGCAGCAGCAGTAACCTCTCATCAGCGAAGCTACTGAAAGCCAAGTTTTGTGCACCTTCCTGCAGGATCCTGCGCACCACAGGGAGCAGCGGCAGCGCCGAGCGCCTGGACCGGGAGCGGGAGCAGAAGGATCGCGTGGCGGCCGCAAGGCGGGGCATGGGGTCGCGCATCCCCAGCTGGCTGCACCTGACTGCCCTGGGTGAGCTGGCAGGAGAGGGGTGCAGCTGTGTCGCCGCTGTCCAGGCTCTCCCTTGCAGGCGCTGCATGCCCACAATAGTGGACACAGCACCGCAAGCATGCTCCTTACCAACCTGCAGGCCTGCCCAGCGTGCCGTCAGAGGAGAACCTGGCAAATTTGCGTGATGGGCGATACATGAGCATAGATGACCTCCCATCCATGCCACGGCCGCAGTCTTCACGTGAGGAACCCTGAGTGCCGTCCAGCTTTAAAGCCTGCCGCAAGCTCATCTGGGCAGTTTGCCTCATGAGACCAAGCTCTCAGTGCTGCTCCCTGCCTTGCTGCCTCAGAGAGCCGGCAGCAGCACCACTGCCAGGGCCTTGCTGTGCCTTGTGGGCTGCCTGTCTGCCTGCCACCTTGGAGCCTGCTCCATGCTCCATTGGGCTGCTTGCCTCATGATATGACACTCTCAGAGCTGCATTATGGCTTAGTGTTCACAACAATACGATGGCCAGATGTGCTGCGCCAGCTGCAGTGAGTTCTGCCAGCCTTCCTGTCTCCAGCAGCACAATGGCCAGAAAGCACCGCACATGGTTGCGTCTGCCTGCCAGCCTTGAGGTCCGCATCTTGCAGGAGGCTCTGGGCTGCTGGCCTTTGAGACAGAGCCTCCAGAGCCTCTACGTGCCCTCCCCTGCCTCCCATGCCCCATCGCATCTCCAGGTGTCCCTGCAATGCTGCTCTCAGCTGCCTAGAGGGCTGAGATCTGCGAGCTGGGCCCTCACAACATGTAGGCATACCTACTTGCAGTGAGTTTCCTGCCGGCAAGCTGCACAAAAACGTGTCCTGCCTGAGTGTGTTGTGCATGCTTGCTGGTGCCCTGCAGACAAGCTGCACACGCTGGGCAGTGGAATCGGGGCATCAAGCCTGGAAGCTGTGCTGGAGCTGGAACCCTCCGGGGAAAACAGACAGCAGGACGACAGCGAGCCTGTGACCAGGTGCGGCAGCCGGCACGACATCAGCACAACCTCTCCTGCTTAATCTGCTCGTCAGGGGATCCCTGCAGCAGCACCAGCACACCCATGCAGATTAAGTTGCGGGGGTTTAAGTCTTGTTTGGAGGTCCTGGCAGCCTGATAGGGGTGTGTAGGGCCTGTGTCTGTGAAGCAACACACCAGGCACAGCATGCACTCAGCCTTGCTTTCGCATGACCCTTTCTGCAGTCTCAGGCATGAGTGTGGTGCCTGCAGGTTGGAGTCCTCATGTGAGGATGGCTGGTCTGCCATGAACCCCCGTCGGCCTTGTTCCTGACCCGCTGTGTTGCTGCAGACTGGTCACCTTGTGTCTGATGGCAGGTCCTACCCTGCCGCTGTATGATCGCGTGCAGTGCATGACCACATGGAGGCACACCGCACGGGCCACCAATGGCTTGTGTGCTGCTTGCAGGGTGGAGCCCTCGTATGGGGATGGCTGGTCCGGCATGGAGTACCCAGATTGGGCTCCTGAGGCCTATGACTGCACAGACAGCAGCGCAGACATTTGGAAGACGCTGCTGCCCCTGGCAGCTGCTGCAGACAACAGCCCCGCAGACCCTGCCACCTCCAGTCAAGGCCTAGACCTGATTGCCCCCTGAACCCCTGTGCCATCGTGAACCGCGCAGCGCTGCGCAGAGACAGCAACAGAGTAGCACTGCAAGCCGGGCTGGTGGCATCCCTTGGGTGTTGCGCGTCCAAGACGTCCAGCAGATCAGCTGCAATTGCCCAACACTTAGTCCTGGGTCTCAGAGTCTCTCTCACTGCCTTGGACGCATGTCAGCCGCCCCTCATAATGCTGATCAGCAGAGACCTTTCATTGCGTTGTTCAGTACTTGTCGTTGCCCCCGAGTGTGTGTGATGGCTGGCAGCATCAGGCTGCTGCTGTCCCATGTTTCACAGCTGTGCTGTGTGCATCCCAATTTTGTTTGGCTAGATAGCTCTTTCTAGCAATAGCATCTTGAAACGGGTCTGCAGCTTTTGTGTGTGACCATCGTCAATTCGTAGGCTAGAGACATGCTCCGCCCACGCAGGTTAGGGACAGAGGCAGTCAAAGCCAAGTCATGCAGAGTGACAAGGCGCCTGAAATGGCACATGTTCCAACCTTACTTGACCAGTTGGTACCACTGATCTCTCACCTGTGAGATGAGGAGCAACAGCCCATGGACCCCATGTCACAGGTAGTGCTGAGAAAAGCATGACAGGCTACAAGAAGAGGAGGTGACTGGCTTGACACAGCAAGGCAGCCATGTGAAAGGGCTTGTCACAATCTGATTTTCTGCTCAAGTCTGCAATATGTTCCAAGGTGATCATTGGACAGGTGGGTGCTGTAGTTTGTCAAAATGTCTAAAGAAGCAGTGCAAATACGCACCAGACTCAACAGGAGCTTGTAACATTGAGACTTGAACACTGGCAGAGGACAGTTTGGGGTACTCAGTCAAAGCTGGCCCAGCATTGCACGCACTCGTGCACGCAGGTCAGCAGAAGCAGCAATGCCGCCAGCAGCATGGGGGCCGTCATGATCCAAGGCAGCAGCAGGGCTGCGGGAGCTGCGACGGCGTTTGCTCTTCCTCTGCCTGCTGCGGTGCTCTCTGCCAGTGTCTGTGCTGGCACCGTCAGAGAGCTGCTCGCTGCCGTGGCGGCTGGAGTGGCGAGATCTCTTCTGGCGGCTGCGCCTGCTGCTCCGCTCTCTGCTGGTCTGTCGCTCAGGGCTGCCCCGCTCGGCCCCAGAGCCCTCAGTGCGGGACTGCTTGTGGGGAGCATGCCTGCTGCTGTGCTCCCTGCTGCTGTGCCTCTCAGGGCTGGGCTGCTCGTCCCCTGACGCCTCAAAACGGTGGCTGGAGCGGGGGGGTTGCTTATGGCGCTTGTGCCGTCGGTGCTCACGCTCTCGAGTGCTGTCCCTGCTCCTGCTCCGGCGCCGCTTGGGTGAGACGTCGACCGGCGCGTCAGGGTCTGCATTGGGCACCAAAAAAAGGAAACTGCTCTATCAGCTTTTGATTGCCTGTGACTGCCTGTGTGCTTGGGGACAGTGACAGGCGCCTGAAGCACTGCAGCAGCTTGCAGCGTGTGTCAAGGTGGGACCTGCCCAAGAAGTGTCCATCCACTCATGCAGCGCTGTGCAGGGTGTGGCAGAGCTGGCCCTGCAGTGATCTCCCCTCTGCTGCCATGCATCATGAAGGGCACAGCGTGCGGAGCTGTGACCATCCATGCAGCCAGGTGCTGTGCAGAGCCAGCAGACAGGCCATCTGGCACGCTGCGCTGTCCCTGCGCTGCTTTGCCGCTCTGGCTAAGCCACGATCACTGCTTATTCAGGTCCAGGCACCCAGTCTGACCTGAGACAGCAGCAACAACCCACCTGACAGGACTGCATGCTCTGACACAGGGTCAACAGATGGGCCAGTGGTGGCAGCAATCAGCTCCTCCAGCTTGGGCAGGGAGTCACGTGGAGCCAGCAGCTGCAGCTCCTCTGGTTTTGGGACAGCAGCTGCGAGGATCTCCCCTGGCTCTGGCTCCTCGGCAGGCTTTGCCTCTGCTGCCATCCCCTCTCCATCGCTCTGCAGAGACAGTAAGGTCTTTTCAGTCGGCCAGCCAACACTGCAGCAAACAATGTTAACAAATCCACTCCTGTTTCCGACTAGGGTGCACCCAGCCACACAGCCCCAGTGCAGAGAACCATTGGGCATGTATGCAAGACGGCTGGCAAAAGGTCCCCTGCTCATGTAATGGACACATTGGGGTCATGACAGTACTTGCTTGTGGATGTTGAGAGGGAGGAGGTTGGGCAAGATTGAAAGCCAGGGCTGTCAACCCGCCAGTCATGGATGCGTTCAGCTGCCCCTGCTGCATGCGTCCAGATGTAGGACATGCAGCGAGCATGACCACTCATGAAGCCCCACAAGGGAGTCCCGGACTCAGCGCAATCAATTCCAGACATGACTGTGTGGCTTGGGGAAAGGCCCAGCTACCCACTTTCACCCAGACTGCACCAGACTGATGCCTGTATGTGGAGCATGTGCTCCCAGAAGACAGCAGCGCAACTGCTGGGACTGAGTTTCAGTGTCAAAGGCTGCTGTTAGAAGTGTCCTGGCTTTGCACTCAGAGACTCAAAGGTCTGGTATGCCACTGCATGTAGTGCTGTGTCCTGTGTTTGTAGGGGATGCTGCTGCAAGGCAGCGTTGAGAGCGGCAGGCGCCTACCTCAGAGTCAGCGCTGAACTGGCGTCGATATCTCGCCAGAGCGCTCTGCTGCTTCCAGCGCTCCTCCTGCTCCTCCCGAGCTGAAGCCAGCTTCCTGGCTGCCAGCATCTCTCGCGCCAGCCTGCAAGCAGGGCACATGCCATCAACTCAGTCTTGAATGAGAAAGTCGATGAACCAGAGCAGGTGTCAAGCAGCCTGAGAACGATCAGGCAGCATCTGTTTTGCCAGCCTGCCACTGGAGGCTGGCGCCACTGAAAACAGATTGACGTGGCGGGGCGCCCAGCAGCTGGGGAGGCCATGCAACCTGAGATTACACCACGTGCAGGCAGCTTCTGGCTGCCAGCCTCTCCCATGAAAGCCCTGACAGCCACCCATCGTCAAGGTGCCCAGCGCCCAAACATCAAATCTCTTCGTGCCCTGGAGGCATACCAGGCCCTCTTAGCAAGCTGGTACGTTTTCGCAATGAGCTACTCCACACGTGCATGTGCCTGGACCGTGACCTCACCCAGCGCCAGGCTTGGCAGATCAACTCGACTGATACCAAAGCAAAAGACCTGCCCCCACATCCAGCTGTGCCTCCAAGCAGCACAGTCTGGGTCCGTTGCTCCCGCTTCTGGAGCTGGGCGCAGGGATATATGTCCAGGGTATGCTGTCCTCAGATCACCATGCATGCCACACAACTAGCTTCTAACATGCACCACTGCTCTTCTGGGTGTCTCTCAGGCAGCTGAAGAGTGAAAGCGCCACACGAGCAGTCGACTCGATTGACCACAGCCCTGCCACACATGCCGCAGCAATGTCGCTGCGAGGCACTGCAGGCTTACTTGCGCCGCTGCTCCTTCTTCTGGGCCTCGCTCAGAGAGCTGTCGCGCTGCTGCTTCTCCTGCGCAACAGCCCTCTGAGCCTCCAGAACAGCATCGATGCTCAGCCCTGTCCCTGTCTCGCCCTCAGCAGGCCCTTCCTCCTGAGTCCCCTCCTCTTTTGCTTGCTGCGGCACCTCTGAGTCACCCGACAGCTGCTGGGCAGGCTCCGTATCAGCAGCTGCCTCTGCCTGGGTGGCAGGCGTGGCAGCAGGTGCATCAGCAGAGGGCTGCTGGGCGTCATGTTCCTGTGCGTTGGCATCAGCAGCAGGTTGTGCTGAGGCTGCCTCTTCATCTGCCTGCTGCTCAGCCGCCCCGTCTCCTGCACAGCAAAACAGATAGTCCTTGCTCATCAGTCAGCTAAGGCTGCTGGACATCACTGTCCTGCCTGCTGACAGCTTCATACTTTACCTCTGCCTGCCAGATTGAGTTTCACAGGCAGCATGAACCCCACGCTGTCGGTCTCAGCCCCCTCGCACCTTTCGCCGTACTGGCCAGGCTGGGATTAGCCTGCAGCGTGAACTTGCGTTTGCGTCCTGAGCTGCCGCCCAGCTGCTCCGCCGACTGGGTGCTGGGGATGGCCCTGTCGGCCTGGCTGTGCAGCTCATCCAGCTCAGCATCACCAGCTGCCGGGGCCAGGGAAGAGGCAGCAGAGGTCGGCGCAGTCTGGCTTGGCGTTGCAGCAGGAGGGTTGAAAACCTGCTGTGCCATCTCCTTGCCCAGCACGGACATCAGCTGCTGCCTGCACAAGCAAGCACAAAAGTTTATGGCTTGGTGATGGCTGCTGGGCTTGGTGCTGGGGCAGGATGGTTGAACACCTGCTTTGCCATTGCCTTGTCCACCCCACAGAGAGAGAAATGGCCACCAGCTGCTGGTTGCATCGAGGTTGCTACAAATGCCCAGGCGCTGCAGCTTGCTTCCTGGCTGCACAGCCAACCAGCTAGCCTTGTCCAGGCTGTGGCGGCCCGACCACGACCAGATGCCCAAGCACTCACCAGCACATGCACCTGCAGCAAGCTGGGCTGGAGTGTGAATGTCCCGCAGGCCATGCACGGGCGCCCACCACCTGAACATTGTGTAAGGTTCACGTTGATGACAGCAATGCGAAGTCGTTGATTCCATACGAAACCTGACCTTCAGGCAGCAGGCCGGCCTCCAGTGCTCCCAGTGCATGTGGCACAGTCACCTGTGGTACTGATGGTATTGTTCCAGGATCTGTTGAGGCCACACATCATGAAAGACAAGACTCCCATGCAGCAGGCTGACCTGTGGTCCTCATGATAATCGTACAGGAGCATGAAAGACAGAGCTCAGTGACGGAACAAAGGGAGGCCGCAGCTCCCGTTCAGCCATCTGCCAAACAGGCAGGCGCACCTGTAGTACTCATGGTACATGTTCCACGGCAGCATGAAGGCGAAGCGGGGGTTCCCCTTCTCCTTCATGCGCACAGTTGCCTCAAACTGGGGGCCTGCCTTCTGCAGCAGGGCAGGGGGGAGAGGTCAGACCGCGACCTGGCAGTACTGCCGGCAGGGCCCAAGACAGCACCCTCAGGCAGCCGCTTAGCACAGCAGGCCAAGAGCTGGCTTTGGGGGTAAACACATGCAAACGGCACCCTCAGATGACCCAGCAGGATGTGCAAGCATGGAAGGTCCGCCGAGCCTTGCAGCAAACCGCAGATCAGGAAATCAGAGACCAAAAGCTGCCTCCTTCCAGGCCCTGTGCCAGGATGCAGGGAGTCTGGGCACCTCTGCAGGCAGCGCCTCGCTGGCGCCTGCGGGGATTACCATCGAGCTGCCTTCGGTGGTCTGCAGCACACTGCCGTCTGAGCTGCCAGGGCAGTGGGCAGCGCCAGCCAGGGCAGGTGGGTGCTCTGCGCGAGGTCCCTGGCAATGGTGCAGCAGTGGCACCCTGGGGGTGTGTCGGAGGTCAGCAGCGAGCGAGTCTTGTTCTGTACCAAGCTGTGGCCAGCAGGCCTGTGCAGCCCCCAACTCGGCTGCCCACCTTGATGAAAGCGGCCAGCCTGTCTATGATGCCCGAAATTTCAGGTGGGGGTGTCGCTGGCCCGGAGCCTGTTGCAGAGGTGGGGCTGGCAGTGGGGGCAGCGCTCGCGTGCTTGGCAGCTGGCTCCATGCCCGGCACCTCAGGCTCAGGAGACCCTGGGCGCTGGCTTGGCTCAGCAGCTGCTGCAGCATGGTGGCCTGCAGTTGCAGGGCAGCAGGGCCACCTGGCACATTGCGAGTGCATACTGAATGGCTGCCACCTACCACAGCAGCCGCCTGCCCTGCCAGCGGCCAGCACAAGCAACCCGCAAATGCAGGCCTGTGAGTCGTTCAGGTAGTGGTCTAAAGAGTGCCAATTGCTTTGCACCAGGGAGTGCAGGCCCCTGGCAGGGTGACGTGCAGCATGCTGCTCTGCGTGCTCTGCCCAGCACACACCTGCCCGGCCCTTCAAGCAGCTGCGGGTTGGCAATGTGGACCTCTGCTGGCCTCACCTGGGCGCATAGGCAGCATGCCGAGGAAGGGCATCGGCCGCAAAGGCCTGCCATGTGGGGGCAGCATGCGCGGCCCAAAGCCTGGCTGCATTCCAACTGGGGCCACCTGGTAAGGAGCGCTGCTGGCTGCCGGGAGCCCCAAGTGTGCCTGCGGCGCCCCTGAGCCGCTCACAGGCGGCAGGAAGTGCGCTGGCTGCCCCTCTTCAGCATCACTGTGCCCTGCAGGCACTTCTCCCACCATTTGTGAAGATGAGGCAGGCTGCTGCGCCTCAACCTCTGGAGATGCCTCCTGCTGTGGGGCTGCAGCTGCAGGCTCAGCTGCTGGGGTGTGCTGGGCTGCCTCTTGAGCATCCTGTCTCACAATGTCCTGCAGGACAGCATGGGGAGGACCTGGATATCACAACATCAGGCCTGACACAGGCACTTGAGGGACACTGAGAGCATGTCAAGCTGACAAACTCAGCTTGTCACGTCCTACTGGGCCTGGAATCTTGAAGGAAGGCAACCTGCTCGCAGATACTCATCAAGCTGCCTGCTCACAGCTGTTTGAGAATGGGGGAAGCATTTTCATGCTTTTCAAGTGCTCGATTGGAACGCGAGAGGCACTGAGACTCGTGTTGCAGTGCAAATGCACGCATAAGGTGCTCACCTGGGGGTTTGTCTCCACAAGCCACCTGAAGTATGAGTGCAGCCGGTCCTTAGGGTCCAAGAACCTGAAGTTTGCATTGCCAGCCTGCTTGACGCGCAGCACAAACTCTGTCTGGCCCCCTGACCCGCGCACAAACTTGGCCGTCTGCATGATGACCTGTGGAGCAGCAGAGACTTGCCAAGTAAGAAGTGCTGAACCAAGCAACCCAGGCTGCTGTAGAGTGCAGCAGCATCTAAGGCGTAGACTGTGTCCGGGCACCTTGCGAGCATCGCCTTGGCAGCAGCTGTGCCTCTTGTGCTTTGTGCACCACCAGGCCCCAAGCACAGCTTCAGATCTTGTCTGGCCAGGGGCTCTCACAGTTGTTGCAGGCCCATGTGTCCGATATGAAGCACAGGCCCCAAGTCCAAGCTTGAGCGGTAGCGGCAGCCCCGACTGGTGCACCATGTGAAAGGCGTCTTAGTGACCCTGATGATGAAATGACAGGCAGCCGTAATCTTGTGCAGTGTACCAGCAGCAGCATCTCTGACCTTGTGCATGCGCTCCAAGCTGGGCAAGTGCTCCCGCAGGTGGTGAGGCACCAGGAACGTGGGCACAAAGGGCTTGTCAGCTCCCTGCTCCCCAGGCGGCTGCTGCTGGGGCCGAGCCTGTGCTGCTGTCGCTGCTGCACCGGCAGCTGCAGGCGCCGTCTGTCCGTAATCAAACCCCACTGCATTGTAGCCTGCTGGGCGCCGGGGAGGGGGCAGCAGAGGCTGAGGCTCGTCGTCCTCTTCCTGATCTGAAGCGTCTGCAGGCAACACGGTGTGCATGGTGTTTTCTGGGTGCTCCATGCTGCTGTGGCCCTGAGGTGGAGTGCATGGCATGACCAGGCACCCGGCTGAGGGGTGCCCAAGCTGCCACCCCTGATGAGTCTTGATATTGCCTGCAGCTGAGCGGCAATGATCTTCGGTAGCTGCGGCGCTTTCTGCAACGCTGCCGCTTGTGGGTCAGCACCTGGACGAAGCAGCCTCCCACCTGCATGCTCTTGGCTGCCGGCACCATTCAGGTCTGCCTCCTCCTGCTCCTGCTCTGCAGGCAGATCCCTGAAGCGCTCGTAGTCCAGCTGAGGGTCCTGCTCCTGAGGGTCGGCAACTTGCACCCCTGCCAAGCCCTGCAATGGCGACGCCACAATGCATGCTCATCCATTGTCAGGGAAACATCCGTCTAGGTGAAGCTGGCTGTGCAAGCTGTGGCATGGCTGCCATGTATTCCAGGTTCTCCTACAGCCACCATCTGAGTGCAGAGCTCGATAGCAGCCGACTCATCAGTCACTTGAGTCTCAGGTTCCCTGCAGATGCTGCAGGGTGAGCAGGCCTTGCTGGAGTTACATTGCATCCCGCATCGCTCTGGCCTTTTGACGGCATGTAACTGCATGTCTTGGCACACAAGCCAAGCACAGCACCCACCCTGCTCTCCAGAGACGAGGCATTGCTGGGATCTAGCAGCAGGCGTGCATCGAAGCGATCACAGGTGCTCTGGTCCCCCCAAGGAAGCATGTGGTGCTCTGCATGCAGGCTGGCGGCCGCTGCCTCATCAGCAAGGATGAGTGCATGGCTGCCCTGCAATGCCAGAGTGCCAGCGGAGTGCACTAAGTCCCTGGGCAGCCCTGCAAAGCTGTCGGAGCCACCTGCACAGCAATGTGCAGGCAAGAAGTTTGAGGAGGACTTCAGGGAGCATAGCCTTTAGGCTACAAGAGCATTGCAAGCAGCTTGCCATGGATGCTGGAAGCAATGACTGCACCTTGCCGCTTCCTGGTTGTCATTCACGACTAGGATCAACGCGGAAAGTGCTTGGCTGCTTCGCTATTGAGAGCGCAGCATGAATGAGGCATGAGTACACAATTTTAGTATACGATCTGTTCTGCAAACCTCTGCCTGTTGCAGCAGCACATACTGCTGTAGCTACAGCTGACCCGGACAGATCACTGACAGAGTCCCTCAGAAGCCTCGCTTCCCAGGGGCCAATTTGCAGATGGGACACCACCTCCACCTCCTTCTGCTCTGTTGCCTTTGTTGGCTTCAGAATGCACTGGGCAGGTTTGTCATTGAGCAAGGGGGCTTGAGAATCAAGTTTCCCGAAAACAAGCTTCCAGCCCAGGACATGTCGTTGGCGAATTTCGGTGAGTGTCCATACCACAGGGCTTTCCACGTTTGCCTACAAGCATCACCAGGATTTTGCACGCTAAGGCCACAATACCATGCTGTTTGTCAACTGCGGTACGCGTGGCGCCGTGCTGCCTCCCCTGTCCTGCTGCTCCCTTCAACAATTGCAGCCCAGCCCCCTGCCCTGCAGGCGCTCCTGAGTATGGAGGGGAGCTTGTGTGAGTTCTGCCTGGCGCTCTGGCAGCTGGGCACCAGCACCCATTGTGAAATGTCCTTCAGCACTGTCATGCTGTCACGCCCTGGCTTTTGCTGACGAGACCCGCCATCGTAACTGTGTCCATGCTGCCTCCCGGACCTCGAGCTGACTCAAGCTTCTGCCGTGCAGGGGAAGCTTGGTGTACGTCGATCGTGCATATGGTCACCCCTTTGACTGCGCCCCAGCAGAGTGCCGCTACGCTTGCCAGCCTTACAATGTGAGGCCGGCTCCCGTCTGCTTCTCAAACATTGCCTTCTGCTTTTGTCTGTCCTCCTGACTATTCAGTCTGCTGTTCTGCAGGAATCAACACCTGCACCCTTCAAGCTGCAGCGCGCTGGCACAAATCACATCATGCTGGTGGATCGGGGTCCAGGTAGGATCCTGCTGCTGAGAGCAGGCTGACGCGGCGGTCGAGCTGACACTGCAGTGCAAGAACTAGCTGCAACAAGCAGTGTGCTGTGCTATCATCCCGTTGTTGCCCTGCGGCAAGCCACGTAGTCAGAGACTTACCCTGTGTCCCTGCTTGTGCAGTGCGGGAGGACATGGATCCCTGCAAGTTTGCACAGAAGGTCTGGCATGCTCAGGAGGCTGGAGCGCAGGCGGTGAGTAGAGGCAGGCTGCTTGCTGCACATGATCGATGAGCTGGCTGCCGGCTTGCCAAGGGCCAGGCTTATCGGTGCTCAGGCAGCCCAGAAATGTCCTCTCAGACAATCCCTGCAGTTTATGTGAAGGCAGTGCTAGAGATGGCTGTCAGGGCATGGGGTGGCTGGGTCTTGATGCCCAAGAGCAGCATTCCACATGCTGGGCTGATTTTCAGCCAATGCTGTGCTCTACCAGGCAGACCTGGAGTCTGTTGGGCATGGCAGCTCCGTCTTGAGGCTGACCCCTCACCTGTCAACAGCGCAACAAGTTTGACATGGCAGCTTAATGCCAGGGCATGTCAAGCCCAGCAGTGCAGGTGCACATCAGTCAGGCCTGTGCTTACGGCAGGAGCGCTCAGTCGCTGTGCTGAGGGCTGCCACCTGCTGTGCTGCAGGTGATTGTGGTGAACTATGAGGACCGCCACACAACTATGGAGGCTCCTGATGATGAGGAGGCCTACAAGTGAGCACCTGACTGCACTGTAGCCCAATCACATCTACTGTTTCCACCTGCAGTACTACTGGCAACCTGGTGACGTACGTATGCAGGTTGCCTGGCCAGGCAGCAGAAAATTTTACATGGCCTGTGCCAGGCAGGGTGCCTGGCAGTCTGCCATCTACCTACCCTTGCATGAGCAGGGGAAGAATCGTCAGTTCATGCTCATGCTCACATAGCCACTTTTCACATGCAGGTATATGCGGAACATTACCATCCCAGCAGCCTTCATCACAGCCACGGCCGGTGACGCCCTGAAAGACCTGCTCAAGAGCGACGATGGGGAACCCAAGGAAGTGGTGGCAGTCATGGACTGGAATGATGTGCTGCCCCGGGCAGAGAAGGTGTCCTGGGAGTTCTGGAGCAACAGCAACGACCAGTGTGGGCCCCTGTGCGATGTGCAGAAGGAGTTCATCAAGGTGAGCTGGGCTGCAGGTCTTGTGGATTGCCACTGCTGCAGGTAATCTTTCTGGTGGTTCTATACTGACAGCGCCGTCCTGAGAGCTCTAGAGTACCTGTGCAACGGTCAGAAGATGATTCAGGGGCTGCCAAGTCAACAGACATTGGAAGACATGCTGTTTGCTTCATGTTCATATGCTAATGTGAGCGGCTGCCAGCATGGGCGGATGAATGCTCGCATGCACCAGCACGCCTGAGCACGCCTGCCAGAACTTCCTGTCCTGAATTGCTGACGCCACCTGCTGTTGCCTGCGCCTTCTGTTGGCAAGGCCAGTTGCCAGCAAGGCCACCTGCATGCCTCCCAAGTGTAAGGCCAACTGCCTGCTGTCTTGTTTCTGCAGGAGTTTAAGGTGGTGGCTGAGGAGCTGGAGAAGGGCAATTGGACCCACTTTGAGCCGCACTACATTGTGTGGGTGTGCCCCTCTGTCTACCGCAGCTCCCAAGAGTGCCGGACGCAGTGCATCCACCATGGACGCTACTGCACCCCCGACCCTGACGGCGACCTGCTGGGAGGCTACTCTGGCAGCGATGTGGTTCAGGTGATAAGCTGTGCCACCTCCAGCATTTGGCACTGACGTGCACAGAGCCCATGTCAGAGCTTGGATGGGCTTTGAAATGGGGCAATGTCTGGCCACAAGCTGCCATCACAGCCGACCACCCACCTACTATCTGGGCTGCATCGGCCTTACAACCTAGGGAGCCTCTATGTGACATGGCTCTGCCCCAAGTGCAACAGTCAGTACTCTGTGCCAGCTGTATGTCTTGGGGCTGGGCACCCCAGCTCCCTCTATGCATGTTGTAAAACTCCAGTGCCTGACTCTGTCCCCATTCCTGCAGGAAAATCTTCGCCAGCTGTGCGTGTGGAAGCTGGGCAATGACGCTGGGCAGCCCTGGCACTGGTGGGAGTATGTGACTGCCTTTGGCGAGCAGTGCCAGATGGCGGACGAAAACTACAATCAGGAGTGCGCCGAGCAGGTACACAGTGTGTTGCAGTCAGGGGGCAATACGCTGTTGCTCTTCTTTGGACAATGAGGTACCACAAACTGCACTGCCCCCAGTCAAACAGTAGGGCAGTGCAGGCAGCCTCTTGCCATTGCCTGATGGCAAGTTCTCTCCCCACACCCTCTTGAGGCATGGCCCCCTCCCTGCGTCTTCTCCCTGCACTTGCTGCACATCTTCAGCTAGGTGTGTGGCATGGAATAGAGCTCGCTGCTTGCTCCCCAACTGCTGTGCACATCTTGCACCCTTTGTGCACCTGCAGCTTGGTCCCATGGCTCATTACGGCTCTCTGCAGGTCTTCACCCAGGTGCGCAGCCTGGATTGCAGCTTCCTGGCCGCTCTCTATGACCATTGTTGATAGTCTTGTACCTTCGTTGCCTCTGCAGCCCAGTCTTGGTGCTTATCCTGCCTCTGCAGGTCTTCAGCCAGGTGGGTGGCGAGGAGTGGAGCTCCCTGGCCGCCTTCCACGACTGTGTAGGCGACATCAATGCCGACCAGCGTAATGACATGATGGAGCACGAAATGGAGAGTCAGCGGGGGGGCGGGGATGTCGGCGAGGTGCAGCCCTCATTGCTTGTTGCAGCCTCAGATTTTACTTGCACATCGGGCTGCATATATCGCAGGTATGCAGTGTCTGGGCTGCGCATCTGACTCCGCATATGGCATGGCAGCAGCGGGCTAGTGTCTCATATATGCACAGCCTGTGTGGGGCTGAGGGTTTCAGCAAGGTGGCATGATGCGCAAGTAGCAGAGTGGCTCACATCAAGGCTGGCAGGCAAAGCAACACTTTGCTGGGGCGCGCAATCGAAGCAGTGTCATATACGCAATCCAAGTTCACCTATCTGCCCCTGCAGTGGCAGAAGTTTGGGTCAGCGTGAGGCACGAAAGCTTCACATTATCTTGTGGCTCCCCATGTGGACCCTGTGAGCTGCAGGTTCCCCAAGTGCTCGCACTATCTTCATCAAGATCCCTGTGGACATGCAAATAAGCAGCCACGTGCCAGCACCAATTGCGCTGTTGCCAAATCTACTCCTCCACTGAGATGCCTGTATGCTGCAGGTCTACATCCTGCCCACAATCCGCATCAACAATGGGCAGTACCGCGGCAAGCTGGGATACGCAGACGTACTCAAGGCAGTCTGTGCTGGGTTCAATCATGGGCTGGAACCTGGCGTCTGCTCCAAGCTGGTCAGCACGAACTGCCGGCCCGGCAGCCAGGGAGACACCGAGTGCCTTGCCAGGTACAGTGGTGCATTGTTGTCAAGGCTCTGCGCCCACACAACATCATGTCTGTGGCATAAGCAACACGACAAGCTGGTGCAATTTGGATGCAGTCGCCGCCATGTAGCACAGACAGCCATGTCGTGTTGAGAATCACTGGTGCCAAGTGCACCATGGCCTTTGCTTCACACTGGCCATCAATGGCAGTTGAGTTACACTGCAAAGATATTGCTGGTACCAAGTGCATGAGTCACTGGTGTCTGCACTGCCAAGTGTAGCTTGTGCTGTGCTCGACGCTGGTCATCCATGGCCGCTCTGCTGTCCTGCAGCAATGACGGGCACACACAGTGCAAGGACACGGTGGATGCCAAGGGCTACCAGTGCATCTGCGGCGATGGTTACATCAGCCACGACAATGGGGACGGCAGCACGTCATGCCTCCAGATCAACCAGTGCCTGAGCAGGGAGGCACAGGAGGACCCCAAGTGCAACTGCGAGCGCTGCGCCTGCCAGGAGAAGGCTGGCGGCTATGAGTGAGTTGCTCCATTGTGACTCATCAACCATTACATAGTCTTGAGCACTGCCAGTGCAGTTGTCAGTGTCGCATCTGCACCACTGCTTTGTGTGGTGTGCTGTCTCTGCAAGCGGTGAAGAGCCCCATGGAAAGAGCGCCGCCGCCAAGGGTGAGTTCCCTGCACTATCTCCCTGGGTGGTGTGCTGCCTTTCGCCGATCTGCTGCAACTGTGAGCGTTGCTCCCACCGGAGAAGTCGGCGGCTAGGGTTGAGTGCCAATGCACCAGTGCCTCAGAGTAGTGTGCAGAAGTGTGAGCACTGCACTTGCCAGTGGGTGTTGCTGGCGGTCATGAGCACTGTGCTCTCCAGAGCAGGCAGGCCGCTGCCATCAAATCAATGTTGTGCCCTGCTGCGGCCATACGAAGCACTCTGGGATGCCTGAAGCAGGCTGCAAGGCACAGACTGCTGACACGTGTGCACCAGAGCTTGCTGACCTTGGCTTGCATGCAGCGTGTCCCACATGGCCATCTGTACCCAGGTCACTGGCAGGCCTTCACTGCCTGCATGCTGGCTTCTTTGCTGCCACATGGGTGCACGCATGCCCTCTGAGGCATCATGCCCCTGCTGTGCCACTCTGCTCACCTATTCTTTCTGCAACAGTTTGATGTGTGTGGCATCCCCCTGCAGGTGCGTCCAGGACCTTCCAGATGTATGTGCAGAGAACAGCAGCGACTGCTGGAAGGGTGACCACAAAGTCAATGGCCAGACAATGACCTTCGATGCCTGCACAGACAACATCGAGACAGCCAAGGTGGGCTTGCTGACGGTTCTCGTCAAGCGTCAGCAAGGGCCTGCAGCTGCATTGCATGCCGCAGGCCTTCCTGTTATGTCTGCACACCTGGCTGACCGTGGATCCTCCAGTTCAGACAGTCCCCATCTGCCCGTGACTGATCACAAACAGACCTTGCTGGAAGTTGACTCCCCAACAGTTGACTTTGCCTCACCAGGGCAACATGCAGGCAGGCAGCTTTGCTCAATGTCTGCATGCTGTGCAGCTTGGCAGGGCGGCAGCTTGTCTGGCGGTGTACAGCAGGCAGGCTAACCCAGCCCTCTTGGCAAGACATACACCGTACTTGCCCTTGCTAGCACCCAGTGGCGAAAACCTTATTGCACCATACTGCACACCGTCGGACAGTGTCATGGTCTACCAATTCCTGTCCGAGCGGCGCAACCTAGCTGGTGCGTTCAGGTGCCAATCAGTGTGTACGGCATGCCAATCACGTGTGCGCAGCCCTCTGCATGACTGAGGCTGTGTGCGCACCACGGCTGCAGATGCAGATGTCCCAGGGCAAGTCCCGGAATCAGACAGAGTTGTACAAGTGCATCTGCCCGCCCTGCTTCTTTGAGCTCGAGGAGGGAGGCAAGAAGTCCTGTGTGCCCAAGGGCAACCTGGACCTCTGCGATCTTCCCTCTGGGGTCTACTCAAACCCTGGAACGGCAGGTGGGTGCTGTGGGTGTGTCACCATGTGGGTAATGCAGCCATCATGTCTATTAGTATGGTGCTGTAGAGGAAGTACTCTCTGTGTGCGCAGACACTGCTGTGACTGGCCAGCCCCATGGGCACTGTATGTGGTGCGTGAGCTTCTGAGCTTGCAGCTGGCAGGTGATGTGATTGTTGCTACACCCATACGCTCTCACCTGAGGTAACAGCACCTGAGGCAGCGGGAGCCTGTCATGATTACGCTGCTCTGGGCTGAGCGTCTGCACTCACTCCGAGCCACGAGTGCTCTGCAAGCTGCCAATCTCAACTGCCCCGGCCAGACGTCAAGATAGAACCCACTTTGGGCTTAGACATCAGCCCTCAGGCGCACTCAACAATGCTGCAGGGAGCGTGCCAGGCGCTGAGGCGCTGCCCCACCCTGCCTGACAGGAGGCCATCCCATGACCTGAGCTGACTCGCTGCAGGCAGCAGCATTGACGCTGGGGCCTTGCTTCACCCCGGCTTGGCTCTGCGTCTTGCCCTGATTTGACCCACCTGGCTGCAGGCAGCGGCATGGCAGCCTGGGCTGTCTTCCTTATCGTCTTTGGCTGCATCGGTGCAGTCGCACTGGCAGGTTATGCAGCGTACCGTCTGCGCATCCGCAACGCTATGCACCAGGAGATCAGATCCATCATGGCACAGTACATGCCACTTGGTGAGCACTCCCGCAGTACATGGTGCCACATTGTTCCATGGCATGGTACATGCTACTTGCGAGCACTCCTTGCATGTGGCGGTGTCAGTCTTGTCAGTGTGGCTCAGCCATGCTGCCGTCCAGTGCCTCATGCTGGGGCCCTGGCTCACATGTCTGCTACCTTCATTTGCTCCAAGCTGCTCATGTTGGCACTTCAGTGCTTTGTGCTGCGAACTTGGGCGCATAATTTGCTGCCTTCTGGCGGCACAGACGTGATCCGTTCTCTCATTGTTACTACTGTGTGATCAAAGCGCAGGTGTGCTGCCTTCCAAGCTGCAGCCATGGGCTGTCATCAAATGTCACTTCTAATGTTGCAGGCGAAGAGGGGGACAAAGTCGAGAGGGAGCCATTGTCGTCTGCATGACATGCCAGGCAGCCTGTATAATGGACAGCTGAGAGGGGCTATAGAGGAGTTTTATTTAAAGGTTAAGCTGCATAGAGCAGTACCAGGCCCAACAGCTTCATGAAAACACTGTTGAGTTTGTCATTGCAACCTATTCTGATCTGCCAGCAAGGCAATGATGCCGCGCAGCGTTCACTGGCATTCGTGAGATTTTTCATGCCACACTGCAGACTCAGCATGCATTTGCTCATCATCTGGTCCACGGAAGTCTCGTGCTGTAACAGCAGAGCAACATCAGAGCTTTTTAGCGAAGCCTGCGGGCCATCTGGGTTGCCAGAATAGTATGCACCAGCAGCATCAGAGCTGGCTTTCAAAGCCTATGGGGCCACTGCCCTCAGATGGCCTGGCACTCGCCCCAATGAGGTACTCCAATATCCGGACAATGGCCTGCCGCTCATGGAACGCAAGCTCTGTCCGTGCCAAGCTGGTGGGTGAATCACCCTGTGACCCTGACTCGGACTGCAGGTCCACTGCAGAGGCGCCTGACAGCCTCTGCCCGCTGCCAGTGAAGCTGCTGGAGCCCTGCAGACGAGCAACAGGGCTCACAGGTCAGAACTATAGAGACAAAGACAAGAAGTTCTCCAAATGCCAGGCTGGGACAGGACCACTGCCCATCATAAACACTTCATGCTCTTGCTGGATTCCTTTATGCTGTGTTGGAACATGCTGTGTTCCACCAGCCTCACCTTTGCGGGCTTTGGAGGTGGCAGCCAGGCTATGCATGGCGCCATGACTGTGGCAATCTGGTGGGCATCCATCTCGTTGTGAGCCTGCAACAATGGTGTGAAAAGGTGTCCAGCTGGCTGGTTGGCTTGTCAGGGCACTCTTGCACCGCCAGGCACCAGGTGGCACAGGCTCCAGCATTGCTGAGGCACCTACCCCAAGGTGAAGCGCGAGGTGGAGCAAGGAACAGCTGACATGCTATGCACAACGACAGCTGCATGGGAGCCACTGTGGTACATCTGGGCAAGTCCATGTAGCACAGGCTCACTGCATTGCCGCTGAGCCTGTGGAACGTCTCCAGCAGCAGCTGCAGCGTGTTCCTGTTGGGCGCCGGCAAGTTCTGGACTGTGACAGCTGCCAGGGCAGGGTTGGACATGCCATGCTCCAAGAACTCTGGCACAAGTCTGCAAGCAGGACAACATTGCCTCGCGCACTGCAAGGTGAGCTCTGACATGCAGGACGGCAGGGCATGTGACCTCAGCCACTGCATGCATAGCTGTGATGTGCAGCTTCATGTGGGCTTCAAGGGGCAGGAAAGATCATATTTGAGCGAACACAGCTCTGGCACCATCTGCAGCAGGTGGGCTTCATGAGCCAGCCAGACATCAGGAAGCAGGGCTGCCATCCTTGGGGAGTTGAGCTGGCCTGAGTGATGGGACGTGGCCTGGAGAGTCCCCCATGCTGGCGGTGCCACCCAACTCTGGGAAGGGACTGACCTGAATGTCAGCAATGGCTCTGGCATGGTGATGAGGAAGGCCTTGATGGCATTGGCCAGCACATGAGGGCTGGTGCCTGGCGGCGGCAGCACTGCCCCTGAGCCTGCACGCCAGCAAAGCTTCTGCTTTTAGAGAAAAGTCTGGCTGCCATGCAGGATGCATGCAGCTGAGACCACACACGGCAAGGCAAGCCCCTGTGCATCAGCCAGCGCGATGCACAGCCTCTGCTGCGCTGGCTGCTGGACAGCCGTACGCCCTGTTCAATGTGCATTTGCTGCTGCCCTCCAAGACAGACCTTGTTCAAACTGCCCCAGCAGGAAGTTGACAAGGTCAGGGGCAGCCTCCTTCTGAAAGAGAAGGTCCTGCTCCAGACCATTTGTCACAATGGCCGTGCAGCACACCAGAATGAGGCGCGGGACAGGCTTGGCCTGAGCCTCATGCTTGCAGACACCCTGCAGCAGTAGCAGCAGATCAGATGAAGGGGATGGAAGACGCAGCAAGTTGGCATGGGACTGAGAGGCTTTGGCAGACGTCATGCAGCCGGGCCCGTGAACACGAATGAAGTAGGGGCTGCATGGGGGCAGCCAGTAGCCTAGACACAGACTTAGATTAAGCTGCCTTGACAGGGCAAATACTGCTGGCAGGCCAAGTGCAGCAGGGGCGGCATGCAGGCTTCAGCACATGCTGCCTGCAGCACACACCGCCAGAGTGCTGCCTGTGAGCTTCCGGATGCCCTCTGCAGCTGCCTCCGTGGTGCGCTTGAAGTAGGCTGCCCCCCACTGGCCTCCAGCAGCTGCTGACGTCCCAACCTTCTCTGCTGCTCTGCAATGCAGGCACATGCAGCCTATGATGTTGCAACAGGCATGCTAGTTGCACTGTGGGCTGCCAGGAGAGGCCAGCCCTGTCATGCTGCACCAGGTGTTCACCCGCGGGTTGCTGTTCCAAACTTTGCCATGCTTCCAGACCAGTCTTGCGACTTGATGCCGGAGCTGGCTGCAGCAGCCTTCTCCTTCAGGAGCTTGCTGAACCCGGCAAAGCCACCACCTTTGGCAGGTTCCTGAGCCATGGCAGACAGCTCTGGGATGGTGGAAAGGGAAGAGGGATTGGTTCTGGCCACTGTCAGGACTGTCGTTGCAGCATGAGAATCCCACAGCAATCTCGCTTGGCTTGCTGTGGGACCTCAAAAAGCTCAAACACTGCAGACTTCTGTTGCCAGCCACATGCTCATTAGCTGTGTCATTGCACGAGCCAGGGCCGCTGGGGGCAAAGTGCACTGAAGCTTAGGATATAGAAACGTAATAGGAGATATAAAAAGGTTCAACTCCTGTCAAACTGACTTATCAAGGCAGTCCAACGCCCCCAGCTGTTCCACACATCTACGCCGGACGCACACTCAGCAGGTGAGAGCTTATGGCTGCATTTTGTAATTTGAGGGATACCCCAGAGCCCGCCAACACCTGCAGTGCTGCTATCTTCTGCACCAATGCGACTTGCCGTCCTGCTTTGGGCTGCATTGTCGTGGGGCGGGGGACCAAGGGTTTGAGCTTTGGAAACTTCTCGACCCCTGGTCCGCTTCCTGCAGCTCTTGGGGGACTTTGCAGGCAGGAAACGCTCTTCTTGTGCACTGCAGTGGCCGACCCTGCAGGAATCTGTGGGGGCTTTGAGGGCTGGTCAGCTGAGCTGCTGACAAAACGCTCAACACACCCCTGATCTTGCTCTGCAGGCACCTCGCAGCACAGCCGCCATGCAGATTTTTGTAAAGACCCTGACTGGCAAGACCATCACCCTTGAGGTGGAGAGCTCTGACACCATCGACAATGTCAAGAGCAAAATCCAGGACAAGGAGGGTGAGCATCACTGCGCTGGCTCCTCCTGTGGGTGTTGGTGTTGTATGCAGCCCCTTATACGTCGTGCTGGTGGCATGTGATGCGTGTGCCTCACCTTGTCAATCATCAAACGCTGTCTCGTCAGCAGACCCTGGGATGATGAGCTGACATCCTGCATAACATCTGCAGGCATTCCCCCCGACCAGCAGAGGCTGATCTTTGCCGGCAAGCAGCTGGAAGATGGGCGCACCCTGGCCGACTACAACATCCAGAAGGAGTCCACTCTCCACCTGGTGCTGCGGCTGCGCGGTGGCATGCAGATCTTTGTGAAGACCCTCACTGGCAAGACCATCACGCTGGAGGTGGAGAGTTCTGACACCATTGACAATGTCAAGAGCAAGATTCAGGACAAGGAGGGTGAGCACCAGGGTGTTGGCTCCGCCCTACTGCTAGTGATGTATGAGGGCTCTACATCATGCAAATGTTTGCCACACCTCCCTGTGCTTTCTGGCTGTGGCATGTCTTGTGTGCGCTGTTCGGTGAACAGGTTGGGATGCTACCCTGCATCATTCCTGCAAGGTGTCGTCCTGACCACCAGCGGCTGAGCTTTGCTGACAAGCAGTTGGGAGGGTGCTCGCAGCCTGGCTGACCCCTCTTACATCATGCAGGTGCAGATGGCATGTGGTTACACGTCGTTGCTGTCTCGTCAGCAGGCCATGGGATCGTGAGCTGACATCCTGCTCTATCATCTGCAGGCATCCCCCCCGACCAGCAGAGGCTGATCTTTGCCGGCAAGCAGCTGGAAGATGGGCGCACCCTGGCCGACTACAACATCCAGAAGGAGTCCACTCTCCACCTGGTGCTGCGGCTGCGCGGTGGCATGCAGATCTTTGTGAAGACCCTAACTGGCAAGACCATCACGCTGGAGGTGGAGAGCTCAGACACCATTGACAATGTCAAGAGCAAGATTCAGGACAAGGAGGGTGAGCACCAGGGTGTTGGCTCCGCCCTACTGCTAGTGATGTATGAGGGCTCTACATCATGCAAATGTTTGCCACACCTCCCTGTGCTTTCTGGCTGTGGCATGTCTTGTGTGCGCTGTTCGGTGAACAGGTTGGGATGCTACCCTGCATCATTCCTGCAAGGTGTCGTCCTGACCACCAGCGGCTGAGCTTTGCTGACAAGCAGTTGGGAGGGTGCTCGCAGCCTGGCTGACCCCTCTTACATCATGCAGGTGCAGATGGCATGTGGTTACACGTCGTTGCTGTCTCGTCAGCAGGCCATGGGATCGTGAGCTGACATCCTGCTCTATCATCTGCAGGCATCCCCCCCGACCAGCAGAGGCTGATCTTTGCCGGCAAGCAGCTGGAAGATGGGCGCACCCTGGCCGACTACAACATCCAGAAGGAGTCCACTCTCCACCTGGTGCTGCGGCTGCGCGGTGGCATGCAGATCTTTGTGAAGACCCTCACTGGCAAGACCATCACGCTGGAGGTGGAGAGTTCTGACACCATTGACAATGTCAAGAGCAAGATTCAGGACAAGGAGGGTGAGCACCAGGGTGTTGGCTCCGCCCTACTGCTAGTGATGTATGAGGGCTCTACATCATGCAAATGTTTGCCACACCTCCCTGTGCTTTCTGGCTGTGGCATGTCTTGTGTGCGCTGTTCGGTGAACAGGTTGGGATGCTACCCTGCATCATTCCTGCAAGGTGTCGTCCTGACCACCAGCGGCTGAGCTTTGCTGACAAGCAGTTGGGAGGGTGCTCGCAGCCTGGCTGACCCCTCTTACATCATGCAGGTGCAGATGGCATGTGGTTACACGTCGTTGCTGTCTCGTCAGCAGGCCATGGGATCGTGAGCTGACATCCTGCTCTATCATCTGCAGGCATCCCCCCCGACCAGCAGAGGCTGATCTTTGCCGGCAAGCAGCTGGAAGATGGGCGCACCCTGGCCGACTACAACATCCAGAAGGAGTCCACTCTCCACCTGGTGCTGCGGCTGCGCGGTGGCATGCAGATCTTTGTGAAGACCCTAACTGGCAAGACCATCACGCTGGAGGTGGAGAGCTCAGACACCATTGACAATGTCAAGAGCAAGATTCAGGACAAGGAGGGTGAGCACCAGGGTGTTGGCTCCGCCCTACTGCTAGTGATGTATGAGGGCTCTACATCATGCAAATGTTTGCCACACCTCCCTGTGCTTTCTGGCTGTGGCATGTCTTGTGTGCGCTGTTCGGTGAACAGGTTGGGATGCTACCCTGCATCATTCCTGCAAGGTGTCGTCCTGACCACCAGCGGCTGAGCTTTGCTGACAAGCAGTTGGGAGGGTGCTCGCAGCCTGGCTGACCCCTCTTACATCATGCAGGTGCAGATGGCATGTGGTTACACGTCGTTGCTGTCTCGTCAGCAGGCCATGGGATCGTGAGCTGACATCCTGCTCTATCATCTGCAGGCATCCCCCCCGACCAGCAGAGGCTGATCTTTGCCGGCAAGCAGCTGGAAGATGGGCGCACCCTGGCCGACTACAACATCCAGAAGGAGTCCACTCTCCACCTGGTGCTGCGGCTGCGCGGTGGCATGCAGATCTTTGTGAAGACCCTCACTGGCAAGACCATCACGCTGGAGGTGGAGAGTTCTGACACCATTGACAATGTCAAGAGCAAGATTCAGGACAAGGAGGGTGAGCACCAGGGTGTTGGCTCCGCCCTACTGCTAGTGATGTATGAGGGCTCTACATCATGCAAATGTTTGCCACACCTCCCTGTGCTTTCTGGCTGTGGCATGTCTTGTGTGCGCTGTTCGGTGAACAGGTTGGGATGCTACCCTGCATCATTCCTGCAAGGTGTCGTCCTGACCACCAGCGGCTGAGCTTTGCTGACAAGCAGTTGGGAGGGTGCTCGCAGCCTGGCTGACCCCTCTTACATCATGCAGGTGCAGATGGCATGTGGTTACACGTCGTTGCTGTCTCGTCAGCAGGCCATGGGATCGTGAGCTGACATCCTGCTCTATCATCTGCAGGCATCCCCCCCGACCAGCAGAGGCTGATCTTTGCCGGCAAGCAGCTGGAAGATGGGCGCACCCTGGCCGACTACAACATCCAGAAGGAGTCCACTCTCCACCTGGTGCTGCGGCTGCGCGGTGGCATGCAGATCTTTGTGAAGACCCTCACTGGCAAGACCATCACGCTGGAGGTGGAGAGTTCTGACACCATTGACAATGTCAAGAGCAAGATTCAGGACAAGGAGGGTGAGCACCAGGGTGTTGGCTCCGCCCTACTGCTAGTGATGTATGAGGGCTCTACATCATGCAAATGTTTGCCACACCTCCCTGTGCTTTCTGGCTGTGGCATGTCTTGTGTGCGCTGTTCGGTGAACAGGTTGGGATGCTACCCTGCATCATTCCTGCAAGGTGTCGTCCTGACCACCAGCGGCTGAGCTTTGCTGACAAGCAGTTGGGAGGGTGCTCGCAGCCTGGCTGACCCCTCTTACATCATGCAGGTGCAGATGGCATGTGGTTACACGTCGTTGCTGTCTCGTCAGCAGGCCATGGGATCGTGAGCTGACATCCTGCTCTATCATCTGCAGGCATCCCCCCCGACCAGCAGAGGCTGATCTTTGCCGGCAAGCAGCTGGAAGATGGGCGCACCCTGGCCGACTACAACATCCAGAAGGAGTCCACTCTCCACCTGGTGCTGCGGCTGCGCGGTGGCATGCAGATCTTTGTGAAGACCCTAACTGGCAAGACCATCACGCTGGAGGTGGAGAGCTCAGACACCATTGACAATGTCAAGAGCAAGATTCAGGACAAGGAGGGTGAGCACCAGGGTGTTGGCTCCGCCCTACTGCTAGTGATGTATGAGGGCTCTACATCATGCAAATGTTTGCCACACCTCCCTGTGCTTTCTGGCTGTGGCATGTCTTGTGTGCGCTGTTCGGTGAACAGGTTGGGATGCTACCCTGCATCATTCCTGCAAGGTGTCGTCCTGACCACCAGCGGCTGAGCTTTGCTGACAAGCAGTTGGGAGGGTGCTCGCAGCCTGGCTGACCCCTCTTACATCATGCAGGTGCAGATGGCATGTGGTTACACGTCGTTGCTGTCTCGTCAGCAGGCCATGGGATCGTGAGCTGACATCCTGCTCTATCATCTGCAGGCATCCCCCCCGACCAGCAGAGGCTGATCTTTGCCGGCAAGCAGCTGGAAGATGGGCGCACCCTGGCCGACTACAACATCCAGAAGGAGTCCACTCTCCACCTGGTGCTGCGGCTGCGCGGTGGCATGCAGATCTTTGTGAAGACCCTCACTGGCAAGACCATCACGCTGGAGGTGGAGAGTTCTGACACCATTGACAATGTCAAGAGCAAGATTCAGGACAAGGAGGGTGAGCACCAGGGTGTTGGCTCCGCCCTACTGCTAGTGATGTATGAGGGCTCTACATCATGCAAATGTTTGCCACACCTCCCTGTGCTTTCTGGCTGTGGCATGTCTTGTGTGCGCTGTTCGGTGAACAGGTTGGGATGCTACCCTGCATCATTCCTGCAAGGTGTCGTCCTGACCACCAGCGGCTGAGCTTTGCTGACAAGCAGTTGGGAGGGTGCTCGCAGCCTGGCTGACCCCTCTTACATCATGCAGGTGCAGATGGCATGTGGTTACACGTCGTTGCTGTCTCGTCAGCAGGCCATGGGATCGTGAGCTGACATCCTGCTCTATCATCTGCAGGCATCCCCCCCGACCAGCAGAGGCTGATCTTTGCCGGCAAGCAGCTGGAAGATGGGCGCACCCTGGCCGACTACAACATCCAGAAGGAGTCCACTCTCCACCTGGTGCTGCGGCTGCGCGGTGGCATGCAGATCTTTGTGAAGACCCTCACTGGCAAGACCATCACGCTGGAGGTGGAGAGTTCTGACACCATTGACAATGTCAAGAGCAAGATTCAGGACAAGGAGGGTGAGCACCAGGGTGTTGGCTCCGCCCTACTGCTAGTGATGTATGAGGGCTCTACATCATGCAAATGTTTGCCACACCTCCCTGTGCTTTCTGGCTGTGGCATGTCTTGTGTGCGCTGTTCGGTGAACAGGTTGGGATGCTACCCTGCATCATTCCTGCAAGGTGTCGTCCTGACCACCAGCGGCTGAGCTTTGCTGACAAGCAGTTGGGAGGGTGCTCGCAGCCTGGCTGACCCCTCTTACATCATGCAGGTGCAGATGGCATGTGGTTACACGTCGTTGCTGTCTCGTCAGCAGGCCATGGGATCGTGAGCTGACATCCTGCTCTATCATCTGCAGGCATCCCCCCCGACCAGCAGAGGCTGATCTTTGCCGGCAAGCAGCTGGAAGATGGGCGCACCCTGGCCGACTACAACATCCAGAAGGAGTCCACTCTCCACCTGGTGCTGCGGCTGCGCGGTGGCATGCAGATCTTTGTGAAGACCCTAACTGGCAAGACCATCACGCTGGAGGTGGAGAGCTCAGACACCATTGACAACGTCAAGAGCAAGATTCAGGACAAGGAGGGTGAGTCTCAAGACCTGTCAGTTGTGCAGGTTTGGCCTTTCTGTCTCACCACACAGCCGTCGCTTTCAGCTGTGGTGCCTCCGCTTGTGCCTGCACAGCATTGCAGGGCACTGCGCTGACTGGGCTGCTACCTGTTGTGAAAAGCGTATTGCGAGATGATGTAATTTCGCCATCTCCCCTACTGCAGGCATTCCCCCTGACCAGCAGAGGCTGATCTTTGCCGGCAAGCAGTTGGAGGATGGCAGGACTCTTGCTGATTATAACATTCAGAAGGAGTCCACGCTGCACTTGGTGCTTCGGCTGCGTGGTGGTCAGTGAATACAGACCTCCCCTACATTAATGCTGTAGTGTACAAGTGCCCATGCTTGCAGGCTGCCCCTCAACAGTTCACCAGTACTGAGACATGAAGAGCAGCTGCCTGCAAAAACACTGTCAAAGTCCAATGTAACATCTGACTTGGCTTGGATTTCTGGGATTCAGCCTGTTTTAGTCAACCAGAAATTGGACCCACGCAATCTGCCTTATGAGTGCTCTCAACTCAGCATGCTGGCTTCAACTTTCACCTTACTAGCAGATGGGGCTTGAAGTCCATGTCATCCCTGTGCTGCTGACTGGCATCCTTGCAGGCTCCAATCTGGCAGTCTCCCTAATGCTCTACCCAGCAGTGCTCAATTTAGGCATGAATGCATAGTAGTGTCTAGGATGTGTCACAGGCAAGCAGGAGAAATTAAAAGGCAAGAAGGTCACGAATTCATTCTCGTCTTGAGTAGTCCCCGCTCTTGCCACCAGTCTTACGGTCCAACTGGATGCACTGGATGGTGATCGACTTGTCGACTGCCTTACACATGTCATAGACTGTCAGCGCTGCCACGGCAGCCCCAGTCAAGGCCTCCATCTCAACACCTGCACATATGCCGGGCACAATGGTTGAGCAGGCACTGGTGAGCTGAGGACTTGCCATCTGTATGCAGCATACAGCGTCCACGCTTACATGTGATGCATGGCACCAGCACTGGCCAACTGTATTGTGACTGCAGGTGCTGGTGAGCTACAGCTGCAATCGTGTCTAGCAGACAGCTGTGGAGCTCATATATGATGCCTTGCACACTTGCTGCAACTACTGCGGTCTGGGTGCAGCTGCTCGTCATCCGCAGCTGCAGTCATATACAGGAACAGAACAGGCTCCAGTCTCATAAGTCATGCCTGGCACCATTGCAGTGTGGGTGCTGCTGGGCTGCAGCTGCTAGCTGGTTTCAGCAAAATCACCTCTGGGCCCACATGCACACGGGGCGCCCTGACTGCACCACGGGCTGTATCCTGTACCTGTCTCAGACGTTGTTGAGGCCTCTGCTGTGATCAAGAGGCTGCAGGATTCCTGCTGGAGGGTGGCCCGCACATCGACCTTGGAGAGGAAGATGTTGTGGCATAGGGGGATCAGGGCTGCAGTCTGCTTGGCGCCCATCACACCTGCAGGAGCACAGGCGTATGACCGCGCACGATGGCTGAGCAACCGCATAGGGGGATCAGGGCAGCGGTCTGCCTGGCCCCCCTTGCTGCGGCACTTGCAGGGGCCCAGAGGGCTCCGAGCAGCAGTCTGCCTGGCGGTCAACCACAGAGCAATCAGAGCAGCAGTTTCCGCAATGCCCACCAGCAGAGGCCTGTCAGGGGCAGACAGGACTCAGGGCAAAGTCTGCCTAGCGCTTGTCTGCAGGGGCACAGGAGTACCAGGGCAGCAGTCTGCCTGGCGCGCATGACGACTGCAGGAGCACACAACACCCCCTGCAGGGGCATCTGCATGCATACATCTGCATGCATACATCTGCATGAGTACAGGGATCATGGCAGCAGTCCACCTGGCGCGCAGGGCACCGCCAAGAAGCCCTCAGAGGACCGAGAGCAGCTTTCCGCAGGGCACCTGCAGGTGGACAGCCAGCAGCAGTATGCTTGGCGTGTATGCTTCCCACCTGCAGCCCATATATAGGCAACACCACAGTATGTGCAGTCCCTCACCAAGCAGAGACACGCTGTCTGGATGCATTTGCAGCTTGGGTACTTGAAAGCCAAAGCAGAGCATTCAGAGATTTGCAGGGTAATGACGGATTGCTCTGACCTGGGTGTAGCCAGCGGTGCCGTAAGCAGAGTTCGCTGCGTGTGGCACACCTCAGCAATCAACCTGCAGCCTTGCGCTGCTGGGGCAGGTATGATCCCATGCCTTGCTGCCCTGGCAAAGCCACCTCTCACCTGCAATCTGTGCCGCTGTGAGCACATCCCCCTTCTTGAGGCTGTTGGTCTGAACCGCCTCAAAGGCTGCAGGGGTCAGCTGGACGCGTGCAGAAGCTGCTGCAGTCCGCTTCGTGGCAGCTTTCTACAGGCAGAAGGCCGATTGTTGGATGGCTACAGCTGACAATCAGAGGTTCAGCTTGTGGGACACGCATCCTGGCTGCCTTACCATGCTTGGCTTCACGCACTCACACGAACTCCGCCAGGCTTGATCAGCGCGCCAAGGCAAGGTGGCAGCAAGATTGATGTGTGATTTTTGTCACAGGCGCACTTCATGCCTGCTCAGGGAGGCCAGTTGCTGGCAACAAGATCCGCAACGTCAGCAACCAGCGGCCCGCCAGCAATGTGTAAGTGACGGCAACAAACCCTAGCTTGGTGCTTTACTGAGACAGCGGTGCATCCTGATGACACAGCACTTGACAATGATCCACAGCCCTACCTGTGAGACGTCCACCATCTGAGCTCGGCCAGCTGCATCCACATGAGTCAGGCCGGAGGGTTCCCCAGCCTGCCCGCCCCCACCAACTGCAGTAATGAACAGCCTTGTGGGCAGTAATTCTATTCTCTCTGACCAGAGTGCTTGAGAACGCTGTGTAGCTTGAGACCAGTGATCAGCAGCAGCTCAAAAGGCAGCACGCTTTAGACTTTTAATTGATGGGGCTCTCACATTGATGCTTGTGCCACAACATCAATCTCAGTGCCATGCTCCATCACCAGGCTCCCCTGTCAAGCTCAAAGCTGAGTTTCACTGCCAAGATCAATGCAGCGCTCTGTGCCCAGCCCGCTGCCAAGCTCAAAAACCCAAGCTCACTGCCTGCAAGCCCACCGCTCAGCTCGATGGACAGCTCACCCTCAACGTCAGCAGCTTCAGCAGAGCCTGTAGCCTCCAGGGCCCTGTTCAGCTGTTGCAGTGCTAGGCGCAGCTGGTCCTGGGCCTGCTGCAGCTGAGTCTGGGCAGCAGAGGCTGGCTCGTCGGCAGCGCCCATATTAGTGGGGGCTGCTGCCTCTCTGCGGCTCACATGCAGGGCCCTGTGTGGCAGCTGGGAGAGGTGGTGCTGACCCCAGGCGTCGCGCGCGACCGGGGTGGGAGCCGTGCGATGCAGCTGCTGTGCAGCAGCAGCAGCCAGGGGAAACTTTTCAAGCAGGGCTGCGCCCTCCTGTGCTCCAAAGACTGCATCAAACTCCTGCAGGAAGACACTGGAAGTATGAACTGAGCTCTGCATTGGGCGACTCATTTTCACCTGTTGGCAATCTGCAATTTGATGCGCCAGATCCTCAGCATTGCTGCCCTGCAGATGGCAGTGATTTGCTCACAGCAGAATGGCCAGTGACTCGATCAGACATCTGCATTCAGATGCAGTGGGCACCTCGACTCCAGAAGAGAATCTGCAGCCCTGCAGAAATCTTGCACAATCTCGCGCCCCTCCTCGAGTGACGCATCGCAGCATTGCAGAGCAGACTGTGCCTGATATGACCTGGCAACTCACCTGACAGGTCAGAGATCTAGCCTGTGCATTGCCAGCTCCTTTGAGCACGGTCAAGCTGTCCTGAATTGCTCATTTGAGAGACAAACCGGTTTCTCACCCAGCAGGGATATGCAAGGCTGGGTCAGGCATCTGCCCCTATACATGAATGCTGAACCCCCCTGGTGACTTTGTGCAAGCGCAAGGGTCAGCATCAGTCCCATGCCATTGACAATGTGTTCCTGTCCCTGAGGAATTGCAGACTAGACAAGGCAGACAAGCAGGAGCAACGCCAGGCAGAGATCTCTTACAGGCATGCGGCCAGCGCTGCATGGCGCAAAAGACCCCATAGCCAGCTGTCAATTGTTCACCAGGGCATGCCTTGTGCATGGTGGTGGAAACATTGTGCAGGCCCCCTGCGCCAAGGGTGCTGGCTGGCTCATGATCCTGCATGTTGCGCATGGGAGCTGCTGCACACATCAGGCAGGTCATTTAACTTCCAGTGCACATACAGCAGAGTGGTGCGGGCAGACTCTGCAGGCCAGCCAACTATGCTGGGCCTGTATGGCGCACGCTGAGGGGTCCCTCACGGTGCGCAGGTACAGCAAGGAGGTGCAGGGCGTGCTTATGGCCATCGAACGCTTCAAGCGGCAGCACTGCCAGGACTCTGATGAGCTCTACTACCAGCGCCTGAGGATGATGGACCTTGAAGAGGACTGGGAGCTGAGGTGGCTGCTGCACTCACCCTTGAGCGATGAGCTCTCAGGAGCATTGTTTGTGCCCAAGGCTTCAGGCACAGCACGCTCCTGAGGGCTGGGTTGAATGCTGAAACGCAGCCTTATTGCTCCAGCTGGGGTGTGCCAATGCGCATGGTGCAGATTGTGGTGCGCCTTGGACTGCGCTGCCCTGCCTTGACTTGCTCCCCGCCTTCTCCTGCATGGAAAAGATGGTGGTATGTCAACGCTGTGATTGACCCCACCTATGGTGAGGCAAAATTAGCCAGCAGAGGAACCTGTGGCTGTGTCACAGGTGCTGCATGGCTTTGGCGTGAAGTGGTCTACCTCTGGCGGACCAGTAAGCTGCCTCGCAATTTCTTCGAGGTCTCCCAGATCTGGCTCTACAGAGGTGGGACAGCCTGCGCTATCTGCTTGCGTGCGAGCTTAGTCGAACGCCATGACAATGCATGCTACAGCTATGAACATTGTGCAAGCGCTGCCCATGTTGTGCAGGCAACACGTACAGGCTTCTCTTGAACCAGCAGACATTGCAGGTGTGGCGCCATTTGAATTGCCTCAGACAACGATGTCCTCCTCTGGCATGAGTCTGGAATGCCATGCTAGCCGGACCTGCTTGGGTCTTGCTGCACTAGCCAGGCAGAATGCTGGACAGCTGATGCACTGCAGGGCTTGCACAGGGGAGGCCAGCGAGCTGGAGCACCCCTGCTGCTGCGCTGCCCCAGCCAAGGTCAGCCATCCTGTGCGGCATGCTGCAGGCCACTACGGGTTGAAAAGTATGGCGGGGGCTGCACATTACCTTCACGGCTGTCGCTCAGGTCGCCACATCTTCCTTGAGGAGCTCTGGGAAAGACACAAGGGCACCAGACCCAAGTCCTCTGTAGCATTCGCAAAGATTGAAGAGCAGGAGGGGCTGCGCAAGCAGGACCCAGCCGACTCCCATGAAAGTCAGAGCTCCTGTCACATTGGCATCACCACGCACTGAGGACTGGAGGGGCTGCGCCCTCAACTGCAGATGCTCATGCTACACGGGCTTCAACACTTTGCGGCATCTGATACCAACCATCATCCTCTGCACTGGCCACTACAAAGTCGCCTCGCTCCTCAATCCACTTCCTGCTTATGTGCTGATGTTTACTGTTAGTTCTGCAGCGTGGAGCCAGCCACTTGACGGCAGGCTTTACACTGACTGGTATCTCCAACATCCCTTCATACATATGCATATGCTTGAAAACAGGAATGTATGACATTTCATGTACCTGAGACTTTCGGGATTTTTTCTCCCTTGTACAGCTTGCCTGCAACAGACACCTGTACTCTGGGTTGAGGAGAGCCTGGCCTCAGCTGTGAAGCCTTCTGTCAGGGTAGTAATTGACCTGCAAGCCTCATGCATGCATTCTGAAATTCATCAGATCAGCAGGGCATAAGTGGCAAACAAAAAAGAGGTGATAGTGATGAGTTCTTGCATAAGAGGCCAATTGAAGCAGTCAAGCTGTCAAGGAGGACTGCAGCTTGCTACTGGCCCCATTGACCGGCAGCAGCAGCAGGTAGTGCCTCCAGTATTGACGGTCAGGGGGAGCGACTAAGTCAGCATGCCAAAAGATGCCAGCATGACCTTGTTACTGTGTCTGCGCCACTCAAGCATGCATGCCATCGTGCAGACAATGACGTCCACCTGCAGCCACAGGGGCTGCTTCAGTGCCGGAAGGCAATCGAATAGAGCACACTTGCTGATCACATTAGCACAAATGGAGCAAAAGCCTGTGCTGCTGCATCCAGGGATGTGCCACACCATTGCTTGGCCCTCCCCATGCACTTCAAGAGGACCCTCCATCCTGAGGCCAATGTTTGAGAGCAGCTGCATCCACAGGATATTTGGGCGTCACATCATACTTGCAGGCCTCATCCTGCAGATGGCTAGGAAGCAACGGCAAGAGGCACCATGGTACCGGCACGCAGCAGCGCGTGCAAGTCAATGCCAATGAAAGCGGCTGCTGCAGGTCATAGTGCAGGACCGATCCCACCTGCCACCTCCACTTGCGCATCATGGTGCAGCTGGCCACCATCTGACCTGTGGACAGGTCTGTGCACACATAGCGCGAGCCAAACTGCAGCATCAGCAGCTGGTTCGCTGTGCTGTCTCTGCGCGTTTGACGCAGAGCAGGGCTGCAGTCAACTCATCCAGTGTTGCACAGCTTCAGGCAGCAGCTGCGCAGCTGTCCATGCGCTGCTGAGGACTGAAAGGAACGCTAATGGGGATAACGAGAATGCTGCCAGGGAGTTTACAAACCGGGAAGGAACCAGAGCTGGGGTTACAGGGGCTGCCATACAGCAGGTCCCACACCTCTAAACCTGGAAATGGACATGCTACAATCTAAAGGTATGATGTGAGCAGTGTCGAGGGTGTGGCCCTGTTGTGGGGGCAGGCAGACCCTCACCGCTCGCACATAGTTCCAAGCAAACAGACGGGACCTCCAGGCAAAAGTGAAGTCCCCGCGCCTGGAGCTGCGCGCAAGGTCCTGCTGCCGGACCAGCTGCGTGCGGCCTGGCTGCAAGCTCACATCATCCCAGCGTGGGCTCTCCTGCACGCATGGCACGATTCGGGCCAAGGGCTGGGTCTTGGAGTGAGATGCTGTATGGCCCTGCCTGCATGCGCCCTGGCTGCGAGCTGGCATCACGAAAGCAAGGGTTGCCCTGCACGCATGAAAACTGCAGTGGGGTGCGATGAGCCTTGCCCTGGGCGCACCATAGGTGCACCATGGCACCGTGCAAGCGCGGGCTCTCCTGATGCGTGGCGCAGCAAAATTGAGGGCTTGGTCAAGCAGTGAGACTTTGTATGCAGCCAGCTGAGGTTTGACTGATCCCTGCAGCAGAGAGCTGTCTGGGCAAGCTGCCCCAGCTGCAGGCGCAGTGCAGGACACGCAGTTCGTCCGCAGGACAAGGCTGGACAACCTCTGCATTGCTGCCGCCTGCAGACGTCCACAAAGAAACCGTCAGCATGACTTCAACTGCTGACGTGCATGTGCATCGTCATGTGTGCTTGCTCACTACGTATGGTGCCACTGTGACAACCCAGGATGCAGGCCCTTAGTTCAGGGACCACCTGTTCATATGAACGCCCAAATGCCTGCTGCATAGAATGCCCTGCAGAGCAAGGCTGGCCAGCCCCTGGCCGGTGCATGCAATGACATGCCAACTCCAGGTGATTGGCCACCTGCAAAACCTGAATGTCTGCCACGGTGTAGTTTATAACAACGCTATGCACCCCTGCACATGTGCCGCCTGTACAGCTCTGATGGATGCCAACCGCCAGCCCTGCATATGGCTGCTGACCTGAATGTCGACCACCATGTGCCTGCTCCACAGACGGGCAGGCTTGCTGATGACCCACTGCACCGGGGTTCCCCTGTCGTGCCGGTGCACTGTCATCTGCCAGCCAGCCCACTGTGTCTTCACACTAATGTAGTAGGCTGTCTTGTTGCCAGGGTGCACGCCCCTGCAAACCTGCAGGCAATGGCATCTTGCAAAGCCAGCCTGCATACAAGCAATGCAGACTATGTGTAAGGCTGTCCCGTCGCCAGGGTTCAAGCCCCTGTGCTTCTGCAGGCAAAGGGGGGCCTGCTGAGCATGCAGTGGGCTGCACTGTTGCCAGGGAGGTCCTTGAGCCCCTGCAGGCCAGCAAATGCAGCTGGACTTTGATGCTGATGTAAAGGGCTGTCCTGCTGCCGGGGATGAGACCCTTGCGCACCTGCTTGCCAAGGGATGTTTGCTTGGTCAGCCTGCTCAGCATGGTTTCAGGCGGATGTGATGGGCTGTCCTGCTGCCAGGTTGCAAGCTGCTGCGCACCTGCAGGCCATGCCTATGGGGTGGGGTGGCGCAACTGTCGGCGTCACTGTCCACCTGGGGCGATACTGAGTGTCAGTGGCAGACCTTGGCAGCACCGTGTAGACGGCATGATGCAGCGTGACCTGTGCTTGCCCTTGGCTGCACCATGTACCTGGGGCGATGCTGCGTGACCAGGGGCAGCCCTTGGCTTGGAGCAGCCGCAGCCTTGCCAGGGTGCAATGGTCACATGCTGGGCAGCACGATGTGCAAAGGGCTTGGACCGGACAAGCCATCAGCTGGCAGACAGCAGCTGCAGAGGTCTTGTCCTTGTGCCAGGCAGCTGCGTGGCAGGCAAAGCAAGCGGGTCATGTGACCAAGTGCTCAAGCAATATTGTGCGGCAGGTCTGTTTGGGCGCAACTGTAGCATAGTCTGCCTGCCCTTGAGCAGCATGATGCACTGGCTAGCAGACTGCTGCACTTTGTCTTGCAGCATGGTCACAGTCCCACTCGCAGGCATGGCACCTGTCACTTCCATGTCAGCTCAGCCTCCTGCAATGCCGACGGCCTGCAGCCTACTCACAGCAATGTCTTGCCACCCCTTGCGCTGGACATAGAAATGCGTTATGTCGCTGGCACCGGGGGCCGCTGAGGCTGCCTCGCACTCCACAGGCCCACCAGCATGGGGTTCAGCTAAGAAGGGCTCATGCTGCCCCTCAGGCGGCATGCTGGCCAATCGAAAACGGCGCAGCATGCTGTTCATTTGGCAGTGTGGTTTTACCTCGTCAGCATTACCTTGTCAGCATGCCCCAAACCCGCTACCTATATAATTACATTGTAATGCCAGGAAGTCCGCAGCTCCCTTGTATAGTGGCCTACTGCATCATGCTGTGCTCACAGAAATTGCTGGCTGCTCACATGGTCAAATACGCCACTTTCTGCTGAAAATCCGGCTGCTCACATGGTTTGCTATGAGTGACAAGGCGCAGGGACTTCAGCTAGCAAGGAGGCAAATCGGGGGTCTCCTTGAGAGAGAGAGAGAGAGAGAGAATGGATTCAAAGTCCGGGGGCCACAATGAACGGGCATGGGACTGAACTCCTTGAACTCAGCATTGACTTTGACCTAGAGATCAGTCAGCTTAAGGCCCGCACTGGAGATCATTGGAGGTGCGGTCTACGCCACAGGCAAGAGACGTGATACACGCACATGCACCGCTGCTACCATCAGCGGTTGAGTAGCTGCTGCGCAGGGGCCTGCATTCCAGATGAGAAGGGTTGCATGCTCTTAAGGGCTGTCTGCTGCTGGCCAGCAGCAGTGTCAACTTGTTTCATGGCCTTTGAGACACTGTGGCATGCTGCCAACACCACTGCACTCAGCAGCGCAGTTATTGCAGCATGGTCAAAGGGGCCAGCACCAGACACCCAGATCCTGGCCTGCATATCTGTGTGTGTGCTCCCATCAGGGCACGTGATGGAATCAATGTTCTTCTGCATGCAGCACTCGTCAACCTTCACAAGGCTTCATGCAAGCTATGCTGTCACCAAAGGGGTTTCTGCCTGCTGCTGAAGGGCACCCAGAAGAGCTGCCTGACACAGCCAGGCAGAAGCTGCTACTTATTTACGGGGGGGGGGACTCAGGCGCTGAGGATTGAGCACAGAGCCTGCAACCAGACGCGCTGTAGGACGCAGGACAGGCAGCGCCATGGCGCCTCCCATATCACAGGCCCGTGCAGCCCTGCGGGCTGTCCATCGCATGAACTCGCTGGCCTCAGGTTCTCGCAGGTGTGCCCTGCTGTTGTGCTCATCGCTGCACTCGCTGCGCCTGTCTGGCTGGAGTGCTGGCTCCCAGATGTTACAAGTCAACTTGGACGCATGCTTGTGGAAAAAGGGGATGCACTGGCACTTCAGCACTGCAAGCTCTCTGACATACTGCAAGCTGTATGTTGCGTGACATACTTGGGCTCAGGGCATTGCAAATGTGCCAGCTTGTTCTGCGCCTGACATTGCCCTTTGGAGCTGGGACATTGTGTTTGAGGCAGACTCCACCGTTGCTGGGCCCCGGCCTTGCTTGTTGTGCAACAGGTGTAGGCCACAGCCACCTGTTAGCTTAGCTCATGTGTCTGCAGGAACACTGCCGACCAGCAGGATGAGGAGGCTCAGGGCAGCCCAGGGGCGCCAGACCTGACAGCCCCCCTGCTGCCCAACGCCACCTCAGTGCTGGAGCAGCGTGCTGCAGAGAACCGTACAGCTGCACGTGAAGCAAGTGAGCTGAGGGGATTTGGGCAAACAGGGTGGGGGCATCCTTGCAGCACCTCTGCAGCGTCATGGGTGTGCTGCACCTCTGCAGCACAAACTGTGGACACAGCTCTTGCGCACAGGAAGCAAGTGGGCTGAGGTATGGGGTGACCTTGGGGCACCCCTGCAGTGCACTGCAGGGCCATTGAGTTGTGGCAAGCTGAAGTGCAGAGGGCAGACAAGGGTTCTTGTCGATGCTCATATTGCTACCATCCGCATTTGATCGGCTGCCTGGAGCACATGATAGTCTGCTGTGTCAAGGCTGCACAGCTTTGCAGGTCAGCTTACTCCGGTTGCACTGTTTGTTGGCATGGGCAATGGTCAGTCCATTGGGGAGGTTCCGCCTGGCAAGCACATGAACAAAGGGAGCGTCCTGTCCACGTTTGCGTTGCAGCTCTTAACAGAGCAGTAGTTGGGAGAGAGTTTTGACTGCTAGATGGAGCAGACCCTGCTCTGCACTGCACAGCAAATCAAGTCTCAGGGCTGGCCTTGCCCACAACCTCGCCCAAGCCCTGCAGGACGCATATCATCCATGGGCAATTGTCCTGACCCTGCAATCAGCACCCACTCCCCAGGGCTCAGCCCTGCAGTTGCCCTTCCCTTGCAGAGCGCAGCTCATCTTCGCCCGATGCTGGCCATGCAGACAGCACGCGCCGCGCGACGGCTGTGTTCCAGGATGGGGTCCGTGACATCATGCACGCCCGGCGCCAGCTGCGGCGCACCAACTCTGGTCTGTCCAACATGTCGACCGGCACGCAACGCGACAAGGTGTTTGGCCTGTTTGACGCCACTACCTGGGGCCTGCCGGGGACTGGCCTCATGAACGCTGCCAAGAACGCTGCAGAGGATGCCCTGGCACCCCCCGCCGAGCGGCCAGGTTTGTCTCAGATCTGGCGCCTTGTGGATGCTGCCTGCTGTGATTTATCGCAGTGCGGCTGTGACTGGGCCGCATGAACGACTTAGGGTGCACAACCTCATCCTTGTGGCTGCTGCTTGCTCTGGCTTGCTAGCTGCGGACCAGAACACAGCAGAAGATGTGCTGTTGTTGGTCTTCGCTCCTGCAATGTTGTACCAACCAGTGTTTCGCGGCGCCATCTCACCCAGATGTGTTGCAATTACTCCGAGTTTGCAGTCCTGCTGCTGCTGTGGCGAGCATTGTGATCACAGCAATGCTGCGTTTGTGGCACTCTGTTCTGCACAGGCAGTTAGTCAAAGAGCAATGGGCCACTTGTGAGAACCCCTGTCCTGCTGCACCTCAGCATGCCTACACCCACGAGGGTGCCCCTGAACCCATTGCGCCACTGCAGGGAGTATTGAGCATTGCATGTGATTGTTGTGGAGCTATCCGCCTGCGGAATACTGACATGTTGGTTGCCCTGCTGCAGGCATCATCTCGCCCAAGAGTGATGCAGCGGCCATCACCCGCCTAGTCTTGAGCTCATGGCTCAACGTGCTGCTGCTGTGCGCTCCCCTGGGCATTCTGGCAGCCAAGCTGAACTGGGGGCCTATCCCGGTGTTCTGCCTGAACTTTGGGGCGCTGGTGCCCCTCGCCCTGATCCTGGGAGAGGTGATTACTGCGGGCACCAGCTCTGCGGGGCTGTGAGTTGTGAATAGCCACAGCAGCCTACGCGCTGGCAATGGACAAAGAGGCTTCTACCTGAGCTGCCGGTGTTGCTGTGATGGCAAGTTGAGCTTGCCTTCTGGGCCCCGTTTCGGAGTGCTTGCTGACCTGTGCATGCCTGTGAATGCACAGGTGCTAACCCTGCATGGTTTCTTGTGCGTAGACCTTGGGTAGTGCAGAAAGAAGTCCCTGAGTGACTGACAATTGTGGCACAGCAGCTGGCAGCCAAGTGCTCTATCAACAGAGCACCCAAGGCCTCAAACCATGCTGCAGATCACAGAGGACCTGGCTCTCAGGTTTGGCCAGACCATTGGAGGGCTTTTGAATGCAACATTTGGTAAGCTGCCACTAGTTGAACAGGCCTGCCCTGCTGCCAGGACTGGATGTTGTAATTTATGGGCACCACTGCAGTGGCTGGCTTCTGTTACTGTCTAATTGATTGGAGGGCTGCTTCACGCAAACATTTGTTGAGCTGCTAGCACTTGGTGAAGGCCTGCCCTGCTGCTGTGACCACGCCTGGAACCATTGATGTTGCTGACTACATGTGGTGAGCAGATGTCGCATGACAAAGTTTCTGCCCATTTTCAGGAGTGCCATCGCTTCTGCTGCAGGCAATGTGGTAGAGATGATTCTCTCCATTGCAGCCCTGCTCAAGGGTTTGTACTCCGTGGTGGCAGCCTCACTCATCGGCTCCATTCTGTCCAACCTCCTGCTGGTCCTTGGTGAGTGCAGACTCGTCTTTACTATTACCAGTCTGCTGCGTCTGGTTCGGAGATGTCATGCACCATGTTGCTGCATCTTGCGTCAACGCTGTTCATTCCAGCCTCCTGCTGGTCCTTGGTGAGTTCCTGTGGCCACCAGATGCTGTTCTTGCTTGTTCCCAGCCAGAAGTGCTGGCTGGCAAGGGCTGCTGTTGTGTGCCTTCACTCCATACCCTCACCCACTGGCATCGTTGGTCAAGGTCAAGTTTGTCTTGCAATTGCCTTGGCAGCCTCAAGTACTGCAGCCCTGCGTGCTGTGGGTGTTCATCCCCTACCCGTGGGCCACTGTGTTTCAGCTCTGCTTGCTTTGGGTGTTGCTTTTGTGTACTGGCCTTCAGGCTGCTGCCTCTTGACTAGCTTGCCACTTACGCTGCAGGGTGCTTGCCCCAATGGAGGGCCTCTGCTGGCTTCTGTGCGGCAGTACGCTCCTGTGCACCCTGCGACCTGCTGTGCAGGCTCCTGGCTACCTTCCTGTCATGCCCTGCAGGCTGCTAATCCGGCAGCATCAAGCACTGTGTCCAGAAGTGTGATGCTCAATAGGCTGACAACTGTGGAGTATATCGTGACCCTGCCCTGCAGGCTGCTGCTTTCTGTTTGGCGGCGTCAAGTACCGCGTCCAGGAGTTCAATGCCACGCTGAACAAGGCCTGCTGCTCCTTGCTGCTGCTAGCCTGCATTGGCATCATCATCCCCAGCTCTGCACAGCAGCTGTTTGGCCCAGAGCGCATGACAGAGGAGGCTCTGGCCAACATCAGCCACGCCATCGCCATCTGCCTGGGCCTTGTGTGAGTACGCATGGGACATGTGGGCTGTGGTGTGACACGCTCTGCAGTGTCTGCCCGGCCTCTGCCCAGCTCATGCACAAGGGTGTTAGTAGCACCGTCTTAGCCCACGCCAGCGTGTCTGCATCAGGGTCAGCCCTTGCTAGCATCCTGTCAGGGTGTTGTGTGAGGATCCCTCGGTAGGCAGCTGCCTGCCATCAGAGCCTCCCCGCGCTTTAGGCCTGTCTGCTGTGCAAACTTTGGTGCCTGGTCAAAGCCCTGGATGCGCTGCAGCTGCACCCGCTACCACCACTCTTGTGCACTGGAACCCTTCCCTGCAAATTTTGCAGCTATACCTGCTACCTTAGCTGGCTTGTTGCAGAAGACCTACGCAGACATGTTCATGTGCGAGGAGGGTGATCGCAATGGAATGATGTCTGCTGTGCTGCAGGTACATTTGCTACCTGTACTGGCAGTTGAAGACCCATAAAGACATGTTCACAGGGGAGGAGGGCGAGGACGAGGAAACCCCTGTGCTGTCCATTGTTGCCGCCTTTGGCGCTCTGGCAGTGATCACCATCATCGTGGCAGTCTGCTCAGAGTGAGTTCGGGCTGGCGCTTGGGAGGCTGGCAAGCAAGGCGCGGGCCGTCTGCGATGCTCACGACAAATTAGCAGTGCTTGGGGGCCCCAGGGTGGCGTGCTGCCAACCATTGCTGCGGTGGGCATGCTGGCAGTCATCAACGTCATTGTGGTAGTCAGCTCAGAGTGGGCTTAGTCTAGCAGTGGTGACTACTGAGCTGGCCAGGGCCCCAATTGTGGAGGGCGCTCACACTGAGTGACCAGTGCCCAGGCGCGGTGGCTTGGTGCCCACAGTGGCAGTCTCTGGGCTGCTGGCACTCATCCAAATTGCAGCCTGCATCTGTTTGGATTGAGTGTCTGGGCGGGAGCACTCTGCTTGACAGTGGGCTTACAACTTGCTTGTTTGCTGCAGGTTTTTGACAGGTGCCATTGAGCAAGTCAGTGCATCTAGTGGGCTGAATCAGATCTTCCTAGGCCTCATCGTGCTGCCCATTGCTGGCAATGCCTGTGAACACATCACAGCGGTGAGCCTGTGTGCTTGAGCCTTGTGCTGACCCTGCCCGCAATGGTCGTGAACCTCTCATCAATTGCAGCTTGAGTGTGATCAGCAACCCAGACTGTTGATCCCCATGCTGCAGCCTCAAGTCTGTAGTGGCAGCTTCATGGCTTCCAGCCCATCTTTTTGCTGCTGTCATTGGCCTGGCATTGGTTGCTGCACGTCTTTCACCGCCTGTAGGGCTGCTGCGCTGCCTTCCCAGTGGTTCTTTGCCCAGCAGACATGCTGTCGCGGCAACACAGCAAGCGCATGCCCCCGACTGGCACCGTCAAGCATTACCCCTATGGCTGCAGGTCTTTGTGGCCATGAAAGACAAGATGGACTTGGCCATTGGGGTGGCTCTTGGCTCATCCATTCAGATTGCCATCTTTGTGATTCCTTTCGTGTGCCTGGTGGGGTGGGCCACTGGCCACCACTTTTACCTGAACTTTGAGCCCTTTGCCGTCCTGGTGCTCACCCTGGCAGTCATCCATGCCTACTTCGTCTCATCTGACGGCCAGTCCCACTGGCTGCTGGGCGTGCTGCTGGTGGCCACATATGTCTTGGTGAGGCTGCACTTACATCATCCAGCAGGCACTTCCTGGGGCTGCCGGGCATGCTGTGAGGCCCGCTGCGAAGAGCCCATGTTGCCTCCCACTTGCCACAGCATTGTATTCAACCGAGCTGAAGCCTGCTGTGCAACACCGGGGTGACCTTGCAGTGGCTGCTGGGCATGCTGCTGGTGGCCAGTGCAAGGCTGCTGTCAGCAGTTTAGCTGCCCTCCCAGCTGCCATTGCGCTGTGCTTTATTGCAATGCGGACACCAGGCCCGGGCTTGACGGCTGAGACCCTTGGTCATGAGCCAGCAGATTGCAGCGGCCGCTGGGCTGCTGTACAGGTGCAACCTTTTGCAGATAGTGGTTGAGGTGTTGCACCTGTCTGCTGCAGGTGGCGCTCTTGTACCTGTTCATCAAAGGTGAGTAGTTGCCGCGGCAACTGCATTCCCTGCCTTGGCGTGCTACCTTGGCCTCGAGCTTTCCCTGATCGTGCCCTGCATCTGATGCTGCAGGCGACGACCCGCAGTGACCATGCTCTTCATCTCTGACAGTGTTGGCAGACTTGACACAGGGATGGTTTATTTTGCTTTTACAATCTCTGCAGGGGGAGACAATTGATGTTTGTGCATAAACTCACTATCTGCAACTCTACTGGGCCGGTTTGAAAGTAGCTCATTGACACTCAGCATGCGTTCCATATAGCCTCAGATGTCAAGCAGATAGACACAGGAGTGTGGGGTTGACTGCCATTTGATCAGTACTCAAGGCCTTTGCGCTGTGTAGGCAACAGCCCAAAGCGCTTCTTGCACACGATTCTTTCACGGGAGAACTTGTCATCAGGGGAGAACCTTGCAGGATGTGCCGACTCTGTCGGCTTACCGCCGTCGGGGGCTGCTTTCTGCAGGCAGCAATGAGTGAATGTTGCCCACAGACGCGAAGAAGCATCGTGCAGATGCAGCGAGCCACTGGCAGACAGCACACCTGCAGTGTATAGACTCTGTTGCCCTCGTCATCATCATAGCACCTGGCAAGCAACAACAACTTGTTCTGGCATGACACCAGGGATACACAGCGCAGTGCACATCCCGAAGCATGTGGGGTTGGGTGGCAAAGCAAGCAGATCTGGTGGAGGTCTGCTGCCTGACTGACAGACTGTCCTCGCAGACATCCTGCTCTGTTGGTTGCCTGTACTCTTTGTTCTCATCAAATGACTCACATGAGATACATGCTGCTCCCTGACCCGAAAAGGGTCCTAAAGAGCGCCTGGGTTGCGCACGCCTCTGACACTGTCGTCAGACGGCTCTTCTCGCTGAACGCCTCAGCTGAGAAATTAATTGAGCTGCCTCAACAGCCAGCAGAGGTGCGGACGCAGATCCCCTGAATGGTGTTCACCCAGTCTGATGCATGACGTTTTCCTTCTGAGCCATCCCACTGGCCCAGTGTCACTCACATCGTGCATAGCAGCTGCCACCTTGTGAAGAATCCCAATTTGACAGCAACCCATGCCCGACATCAAGTTTCCTACATACTCCACACACAAGCCTGGTAAGAAGAAGCAGGCCAAAGTGGTGACCCCCAAAGGCATGAGAATGGTGGACACTCAGCCTGCTGCAAGGCGACAACAGCAGAATCAGCATGTAAGGTTTTTGTTCAGCTTGCCATTTTACCTTGCCAGGGCAGCCCCCCAACTTCCTTGCTTGCAAAATTGTGCAGCCCTTTAGAGCATTCAGCAACGCACTCTTGCAACCTCTCCCCAGACAGCTGAGGCGCTCAATCAGGCGCAACTGCGCGACGCTGAGAGGCCATGCAGCTGGCATGGGGCAATGGTTTAATCAGCTTGTTTCCCATGCTCTCCAAAACTTTTGAACACGTCCAGCCTTGCATTCAAAGGCATCAAATCGAAGCTCAATTCATTCATTTGTTTTCATGCATCGGCTGTAAGGAAGTCGCTGGTCAGAGCAACCTTCTTGCCCAATTCGAACTTTGGCAAGCCCCTGTAGGGACATGTTGAGCACCGAAAAGCGTCTCCCAGGCCACACTGCAAGGCAGCAAAGAATCCTGCTGCTAAGGGCATGGCCCAAGAAGGAACCAGGCTGAAGCATGCAGAGACCTCAGGATGCCACAGGCAGCCACGATCAGCCTCAAGACAGGGAGTTTCTGGGTGATGCAGCCACACAGAGCCAGGCGTAAGGCAAGCAGGCTGCCAACATGTGGCAAGCCATATGCTGTCAGCCAAGGCAGCACTCAGAGAGAGACAGAGCAGGCTTAAAGAAAGCAGAGGGAAGCTGGTGCTGCTGTAGGCAGCAGCCTGAGGCCAGCCGATGGCAGGCAAGCTTGAGCATGCAGGGACAGCCACCTCCTGTTGCACGCAACAGCTTGTTGTAAGAGAGGGCAGGCTGCAGCTTGCAGGGGGGCACTCACACTGCCGCAGGCAGACTGAGGGTTGTCCAGCATGTCAGGGGTCAGGTCGACTTTCACGCCGGCCCCAGCATCCGCTCTGCCGCAGGTGCAGTTCTTGCACGCCTTCTTGCTGGTGGTGCAGTCTGAGGCGGCTGCACGAGCAGAGAGCAGGTGTGTCAGGCCCCCAGGCCGTAGCAAATAATGTACAGGTCAGCATGACTCTTCTGGGCAATTTCAGGCGTGCTAGAAGGCTCTCTTCAATAGTAAGGCACACCTGGCACGGCAGCAGCGTCAACTGCAGGTCCTCAGCCTAGGCAGCCATGCCCTCCACCGATGCAGTCCTCCCTCCCCTTTCACAGCTCTGTCAGCAGTGGTCCACCCCTGACGCTCAGCAGTTTGCTTTCAAGAGCAAGTCAAGGCGACCAACTGGGACCTCAGCCAGCCACTGAATCTCCTTTGTTGCTCAGCATCCGAACAATGAGGCATGAACACCACCCGACAGTTGCCAGGCACACCAACAGATGAGGTGTACCTGGCACACCTGGCACCTCTGGCAGCCTCTGGTCCTGCTCTGTCAGCAGCCAGCGCCCAACAACCCATGAGTGGAAAAGTGCACCTGGCACAACCCAGCACCGCCAGTACCCTCTGGTCCTCCTCTCTCAATTGCAGCGTACCTGGCACCACTGGCGGCCTCTGGTCCTCTTCTGTCAGCAGCTCATCATCATCCAGAAGGTCGTCATCCTGAGTGCTGGCTGCCAGCGCCCATACTTTGCTGGCGTCTGCTTTGCTGACAGCAGGCTGGCTCTGGGCTGCTGCAACGCCATGTGCTGCCTGCATGAAAGGTGCCTATGTTTACAGGCAGGCAGAGCCTTATGCTGCCGCTATTACTGTCAGCACTGCTGTTTTCGGTGTCACAGTTCTGAGACTGAGAGGATCTCCTGCATTTTCAAAGACAGCGCAGCAATTGTCGCCACTGCCCAGATACAGCCCAGGCGCTGGGCAAGGTGCCTGCGAGGGACATTGGCATCCATAAGCTGCCATTGCAGTGCAGCCAAAGCCTTCCGCAGGGAGCCTGCCTTGGACGGTGGCATGGGAAACCTGATTTGCATATGGCAGCTTATGGATTCCGCAGATGCGGCCAAAGCGTGCAACAAGGTGCCCGCCCAGAAGAGCGGTGTGAGATACCTGTCAACAGAGCCTCACAGCTTGTGATACGGACCTGCCCAGAACTCTGCTTCCCGCCCTTGCCCTTCAAGCTGATGGCTGCCCTTGCGCCTGGCTGGTAGGAGGGTTTCTTTGCCATCACCTGCATGGCGGCAGGGCACTTGCTAGCTTCTGGTGGCAACTGGCAAATGTCAGGTCGTCCACTGATGCCCGACGTCTAGCAGGCAGTCGGGTGCTGCCAGCTCCATGCAGTCTAACACATCTGGCCATGCTGTATGGCGGGTTGGCTCCCAGGCAAGCCACCAGCTGCCATGTGACCACCAGCAACGGGGCACAGCTCACCGCGATGAGGTCTGCAGGGGCTGTCCTGGATGGCAGGGTTGAAGCGGCTGCGTCTGTGAAGCCTGCCAAAAGCAGCTGCTTGCAGAGGGTGTTGACTGTCTGCTGTGCCGTCCCCTGCAGGGCACAAGATGTTGACGGGCATGTGGCTGTTTCACCACGCAGCCTCAGAGCATGCAGACACAAGCAGTGACACACATCACTGTTGATGCCAGGCACAGGCACCCCTCTTACCTGCATGGGCTCATACAGTATCACAGTACTGCCGGGCCGCAGCGATGCAACCATGGCGGCCAGCAGCGCGATGGTGTGATGCCCTGCTGTGTCGGCCACCGACATTGCGCTGTCAAAGGCCTGCTGAGGCAGGGCATCCTTAGACAGCAAGCCCGACTGTGTCACCACAGCAAGCTGCTGCAGCTCGAGTCCTGTCTCCTACAGGCAGAAGATGGCATGTTGGACTGAGCTACTGTCTGATGCCCTGCTGACAGCTGCAAATTGATGCCAAGACAGCAAACCACCCAGCAAGTGACAGACCTGCAGCAAGCCATTCAGGACAGCTCCTTGAACGATGGAAGTGCTCCAGAGGTGCAGCATAGCCCTGGTTTCTGCTGCTGCCTGCATCACGTGTGTAAAAAACCGTGCAAAGAGGCTGTCTGGGCTGCCTGCTCTGTTTGTTGAGGGGATCTCCCGTCCACAGGCGCAACGATCGCAACGATCTGAGAGCTGTGACTGGAATCTGCTTCTCTGTAGGTCCCAGGCGTAGGGTTGCATCCAGAGTTCAGAGAGCTCTTCTCCGCTCTCTGAGTCGTTCTCAAGGTGTGGCCCCCTGTCATTGTGCAAGAAATGCACCTGCGCATGAGATCTGGCCTTGCTGATTTTCACTTCACACCAGGCCTCACGTTTGTCTGAGAGGCACCAGCTGGATATTGAGCAGGCCTGGCAAGCAATGCTGCCAAGAGAGACCCAACACTGTGTTCTAGTCAGCCTGGCAGCCTGATCTTGCAGACCTGAGCATGTCGTGCCTCTGGCATCAGCTGCACTTTTTGACAGCCCAGCTTGACTGTCTCTCTGAGCATGGACATATTGCCACTCGTGATCATGCTGCCTCTCTACATACAGTCAGCACCAGCCAAAATTCTCCAGCAGCAGCAGCACCCTGCCCCTGCCAGCCACCCGCATGCCGCTGACAGCACCACCCTCATGTTGCTGCTCGCCAGATCTCTCGGCCTGTGGTGCACCAGGCAGCAAGGCAGGCTCTCATGGATCGCGGCAGACCAATGCGAGGGGGCCACTACGGAGCTCCGCCACCCCCAGACCGGCGTCGTGGGCGCAGCCCCTCAATTGAGAGGATGGGGCGGGGATCACCCCCCCGTCCCCATTTCAAACGCATGCGTGGAGATGATCTGCCCTACGACAGGATGTAAGCTTGCACCCCAGGCTGAGCATGTAGCCCCTCATAAGGCTTTTTGCAGTTCCAGGGTTCCCTCAATTGCCTACATGGCGCTGCTGACACTTGAAGCATGCCTACGGTCAATTGCCCAAGGATGGTCTGCCAAAAGTGCTTCTAACAATTAGCACTGGGAGGCTGTCCGGCTTGGTTACCCTGGAGGGTGCTGGGGGCTGCATGTGCTTTGTGCCCTGGTGGCATCTTATTGCCAGAGACCCTGCCAAAGCACAAAGCTGTGTTGAGCAGATGCTGCCTGCTGTGTCTCGATAGGCTGCAAGGGTGCCGCTGCCTGCAGGCCTCAGCACCGTGATGGCCCCTACCGCGGTGGAGACCGCCCCTTTGATGACCACTTCGACCATGGCAGAGGCTACGATGACAGACCCTTCCCTCAGGAACGCTTCCGCCGAGACGGGCCCCCAAGCCCACCCCCAGAGCGCAGGTGGGCACTCAGGCACTGAAAGAGTGCATGAACAAGCTTGGTTCGGTGCATGTGGGCATCTCAGGCCCCAATCCCACCTGCTGAGCGCGGCATGCAATGCACATGTAGGCTCTCCCCGTGTGCAATAGCGCCCACCTGCTCAGCAATGGTGGGCAGGCTGGGTGACTCTTTGCCTGTGTGTGTGCTGTGATCAATGGTGCATAAGGGTCACATGGAGGTTTCCATACACCTGATGGACACAGGCAGACAGCGAATAACTTGCGTTGCAGGGAGTACGTCAGCCAGCTTTGCTCAGTGCATGTGGGCATGATGGTGGCGGCTTGCTAGCCCACCTCCTGACCTGGGCATAACATATCCTTGTTGTACCTGTCACTCCTGGGCAAATTGTAGCTGCTGTTGCCTGCAAAGTGCAATGTGGTAGGCAGCATGCTACTGGCCATGTCCATATATTTCATGCTTCGCAGGCTGGCATGCGGGCACTTGCGTTTCTGTGTTGCCCTGTTGCCTGTCAGCCCATTTTGCTGGCTGCGCAGATGCCTTCAGCGGCTCAACGACACTCTGTGCAAGATGGCCAGCTGGGGCAGCAGCCTGACTGGCCGAGTGCAGGCGCCCCGACTCCAGCTGCAGTTGCAGCAGCAAGCTGCTCAGTCTGAAGTTGACATCCCTGCAGATTCTCCCCAGCTGCTGTTTAGGCACATGGTCCCTGCTGATTTCCCAGATCGTGCGGGACAGGGTGTCCTCAGCCTCAAAGTGCAATCTGGTGGGATGCTCCAGTGGTGGCTTCAACCCCTTCATGCCATCCCACACCTTTGAGACGGATGACTGCCACTCTGGCTGTGGGGTGAAGTTCTCACCCTGGCTTTTCTCATCCCTGCTGTCCAGGCACAAGGGGCAGGGTGTCATGGGCTTTAAGGCCTTTGTGCTGGAACTGGATGATGACATCACCCCGCACTCTGCCAAGGCAGCCTATGACAAGTACCTGCTTGACTTCTGGGGCTCCGAGAGGATCAAGGTCTTCCAGCAGAAGAAGGGCAACCCCAAGTGAGTGACTAGCAGCAGGACTGCTGCACAGTCACATAGGCCGCCGCCTGCTCCGGCAGCCTGAATGTGGCAGGGTGTTCAGAAGCAGAGCAGCTGCACAAATCAGGCATGCGGTGATCTCAAGATTGCAGGAGGTAGGCCATAGCCGTGTGATGGCAGATATTCTGGCCCACCCCGTCTTGCCAAGCTGCTTGTTGTGTGAATACATGATGCCAGAGCTGGGTGAGGTGCCAAATGTATCAGTGCCATGGTGCTGAGGCTGTTGGGCCATCACAGGTGTGTGGCTTTCAGCAGACAGCCTCAGCCTGACATACAGGCTCACGTTGATACTGCAGACAGCCTCAGTCTCTAGTGTCCAACTCTCTGTCTTTGTGGTAGTTGTACCAGTGTGTGGGATCTCTGCAGTATGTTAAGTCTCTGTGTTGGTGCAGGTTCAAGGCCAAATTCGACCCCATCAAGCAGAGCGAGCAGCAGGAGGTGCGAAACAAGGAGGCCAATGAGGCTGCAGAAGCATTTGCTGAGCAGCTGAGCAGCAGCTCCCTGGACCCCAATGCAGAGGAGTTCAACCAGGGTTTGGGGTGAGCAGCATGAAGAATGCTTGCTTGTCCTGCATGGGCAGGGTGGTGGACCCCCTGCACTGTCCCTGCAAGCAGGGGGAGGAGGAAGAAGGGATGCCCTGCTCCTGCCGGCTGCCACGACCGTCTCCATTAACCAGGGCCCGGGTGAGCAGCAGGCAGCATGCTGAGACACTTATGCTGGTGACCGTATCTGTCTCCCTCCCTGCATCTTTCACACCAGGAAGCAGGGGCACAATTCCCTGGGTCCCGCGTGTGACTTTAATGAGAGCGCAGGGCAAGCAGCAGCCAGCACGCCAACCCAGCTGCTCCTGCTGGCTGCCATGACAACCACAAACATGTCACATCTTGAGCGCAGGGTGTGACCCATTTGTCCCCCACATTGGACCACATGCTATGCTGTCCGTTGCCATCCATCTAATTGCCCTTTCGATTGCGCTCACCAGTGCCATTACCCCTTCCAGGGCTCCCACCTGCTAGGGATACCGCATTCAGCGGCAGTGATGCGCACAGCAAGTCCCGCAAGTGCACAGTGGCTATCACAGCAAGCTTTTGCTCAGCTTGGCAGGCATGAGAGTCAGTGGCGTGTTTCTCTCATCAACCTGGTAGCACACAGCTGTTCCTCTTCCCTGAGCAGGCACCTGCCTTGCAGAGCATGGTTTCTGTTGCGCACAACACCTGCACAAGTCAGGGACACATCCCATGCAGGCCAGCTGCAAAGGCCGCGGACAAGGAGGGGGCTGCCGACAAGCCTGGCCCCAAGGTGTTTGCCCCAGCCATCTGCTGGAAGCGAGTGGCCACTGACCTGAAGCTGAGTCGCCAACTGATCCAGAAGCTGGACCAGGAGAAGGGCATCGGTGGCAATGTCATCACCAGCGTGGGCAAGCCAGAGGGTGAGTTGGGGACAGCAGGGTTTGCAGGGACATGATGCTTGCATCGGCCAGGTGAAATTGAGCCCTGTTGCAACAGGGTCAAGAACATTGGAAGCCGTGCTGTCATCAGGGCGGGCGAGCCAGAGGGTCGCACTGCAATAGAAGCACATGGGTGGCGCATGAATGCACCATGAACCCCAGTTGGGCAGGAGGGCATGCCCTGTTTGCGTGTGGGCAGGCAGCAAGGGCAATTACATTATCAATGTGGGTAAGCCAGAGGTTGAATCCCACCTCCAAAGGGCACGCAGCATTCCTGCTGCTGACAGCATGCATGCAGATGCTGAGTTACGGCCACACCATGGCTGCAGGCGCAGCGGTCCCTGCAGCAGCAGCTGGGGAAAAGCAGGAGCAGGAGGAGCCTGCTGCGATTGAGGAGGATGGGGTCGCTGAGGAGGAAGGCAAAAGTGCCACCCCTGCTGCAGCTGAGGCAGGCGCAGCGCTCAGAGAGAAGCTGAGCCAGACCACCGAGGTCAACATGCTCGACCTGCAGCTGGCCTACCTGTGGCGCGTGCACCGTGTCAACTACTATGTGGGAGGTGGGCTGCAATATGCTGCTGCCCAAGGCAGCAGATTGCTCTCAGGGCAGCTCAGTATATGCTATGGCATGCTGGGTCTTTGTTGTTCTCCACTAGATTCCTTTTTGGCCGCTCTGCCCTCGCTTTGCAGACAGCAAGCACTAGCTGTCCACCTTGCCTCCAGCGCCACACCTGATGTGCACCTAGACTCTGCATTCCATGGGTGGGACTGCAGTGACAAGCACCGCTGGATCCACGCACCATGTGTCTCCTGCTTTCCCTTCGCCATTGACGCAGATGTCTGTGAAAGCGCAAGTGCCACCTCAGTCCAGCTACACGCCTTGGCTGGTGAGATGAGATCAAGCCTGCCTAAACACCCTGCAGGCGAGTGGTGGGACCCCAGTGACAAGCACCGTTGGGAGCAGGGAGAGCGCCTGCTGAGGGCTCCCCAGCCGGAAGAGGGAGAGGCGCCAGATGCAGAGCAAGGTGCAGACTGGTGGCTTACTTCACGCATCAGGACATGCACCATGAGCAGCTCTCTCCTTCATACACCAACAGCCTGCATGCTGCCTGCCTGTGTTTGTTGCTCAGGGACAGACCTCAGATGTCAATGTTGGGCTCGTCCCGGTTGCCCTCTGTCCTGCTTTTTCTTGAAAAATGCCACTCACTGGTGCAGCACAGCAGCTGGGTGCCAACAGCTTGTTGGTCCTGCTGATGGGCATCCTCCAGACTGTGAGCAAGCGCCCCTCCCCCCCTCCCCAGATTGTGAGCAAGTGCCACCCCTCTCCCAGTTTGTGAAGCTTGTGTGTCAGGCTGCTGCCTGGTGCCTGTCAAGCCGCCAAACGGCTCTCAGGGCTCATGAAGGGGCCTGCACTTGACGCTGTTGAGCCCAGCCCTGGGCTGCTCTCTGCCTCAGCAGAAAGGCTGCACACTGCCTCACCCTTGACGTGCACCTCTCTGCTGCTGCAGAGGATCAGATGTTTGGCTGGCACCCCTCCTCCCAAGCTCTTCATAGCTTCCCAGCTTAAAAGCCTCGCCCTGCTGCTGGACAAAGCAATAAGCGGCTCTTAGAAGCTGCATAACATGGTGCACTGCCCTGCGCTGCAGAGGCAGGGGCTGTCAGCTGCCCTGGACGCTGTGCCACATGCAGGCCTGTCATGCTGCTGCAGAGAAGCTCAAAGCTGCCTTTGACAGCTGTGCAATTGAGAGCACTGCCCTGCTGCTGCAGAGAAGCTGGATGCCGCTCGAGTGAAGGCCATGGTGGACGACATCTGGGAGGCACGACTGCAGAGCGGGGACCCACTGGAGAACCTGCTGCACAAGACAGAGGTGGGTGCTGTTGAAGTGCACATGATTGTAAGGAAACAGCAGAAGAAACAAAGGGGTGAATGGGTGGTCATTGAGCAGCACAGAGAGAGGGGCCTTTCGCAGAGCACGCACCTTCTGGGGAACCAACTGCACACAGCAGGGGTGGGTACTTTTGCAGTGCAACATCTTGTGCAAGGCAAAGGCTGGGGATTCTGCTGCTGAGCAGAGACTCACTGGAGACCATGCAGTGCAAGGCACAGGTGCACGTGCCTGAACCCATCTTGGCTGTTGTCAGGGGTGCTCTGGCCAGCCTGCGCTTGTAGGCCTACCCATTGGACTCTGTGCTATCTGCTGGGGATCCCACTGGTGCACCAAGTGGCCAGAGGGTGCCCACACCCAGCGCTGTGGGTCGCAATCATTTTGCATGGGTTGCCGGGGGATCACAGTGCTTGGCAGGTAGCCTAATGCACAGGAAGCTTGAGGGCATGCTGTTTCTCCACTGTGAGGCCTGGAAGCCCTTGTCGATTTCACAGGCTCTGCCAGGACCCGCTGGACAGGCAGTCTGCTCACGGGGCAGCATGAGACTCCTGGACAGTGCTGCCTGGGGCTGCCTGATAGTCTGCAGCAGGAGACCATTGCAACAGTCAGTATCTTGAAGAGAGCACTTGACAGGCATGCTGGTCCTGCAGATTGAGAAGGAGCTGAACGAATGGGTGGAGCAGCAGGTGGTCAAGCACGAGGACACCAAGTGAGCGTTGGCCTTGCTTCGTCTGCTCCAGTAGCCATCTGCCTGGGCGCTGTCGTTTCTGCATGTTGTGTGCAGGCTGGCTTGCGGCATGTGTGTGCAACTCAACAGGGGACCAGGCTGCTGCGTTCTCTGTCTTGCGCAGCTTGGCCTGTGTGCAGGCGGAGAATGCCTGTGCATGTCAAATTGCCAGCACTGGTGAAGTCGAACGTGTCGACGGCTGTGCCCAACTGGCTCTGCAGGTGGGGTAGCACACTGAGCACCAAGATGTTTGTGGCCAAGGACTTTGTGCTCAAGCACATCAAGGGCAAGCACAGCGCCAAGCTGGCTGAGGCCCGGCAGCAGGTCAGCTGGACCTGGCTTGTCTCTGAGGAACTGCAATGGTGTTGCCTCTGCATGTTCACAGGTTTGCTACCTTGCTCACATAAGCCCTCTGCTCTGCATGCCAGCTTTGCCTCTGCTTGGCAGCCTGGTGGGCCCAGCAGCACTTGTGGTTGGTCAGGCAGCAAGTCAGCTGTGCTCTATAATTCTTGAGAGACATTAATTGAGTGGTCTTCATGGCTTGCGCCCACTGCAGATCGTGGAACGTAAATTCTTTGACAACTGGAACGAGTTTGAGGATAACAAGCTGCGCATGGAGCTGGAGATGCAGCCCCTGGTAGACGACACAGAGGTGGACCTTGACACGCCCGCAGGGGCTAAGGGCAGCGGCTTCCTGCCTCGGGTGAGCTCGCCCTGCCTGCTGCAGCGGCTTGATGATGATGTGACACACTCAGGCTTGCAGGCACCAAGGGCTCAAGTGATCTCACCCTCTGCCAGATTGCAAAGCTCAAGGTCTGTGTGGTCACCCTCCGGCTTGCAAGCGCAAAGAGCAGTTGCATGCTGCGTCGGGCGAGCTCATTCTGCATGATGTGAGGCTTGATGCTGCATGTAGGTACCCTCAGGCGGCAGGTGCCCTGTCTTGCGCAAGCTCACTTTGCCGCCTGCGGGGTGTTCCATCTGCTCTATCACTCTCGGGCTTGCACTGGCCTCCAGCCTTGCATGCTTGAATCGCCTGTTGCGAGGCATATTTCTGCACATGACCTGCCATCCAGGCGGCAGGGGCCCTGTTTGGGATTGCGTGTCAAGCTGTTCTGGAGGCACACATGAGGGATGCTTCGCAGGACTTTAGCAATGCAAAGCTTTTTGTTATGTAATGAGTCTTGCAGACAGCTGTGCAGGAATCACGTGTTCACAGGAGAGGCCTGGCGAGGGGTCTGTTGGGCTGCAGGCTAGTGCATCTAACAGCGATGCAAAGCTGCCTGCAGCTCGAGCTGCTTAAGAGGGGCACAGACTGACGACACCTGCTGCCCTGCAGGCCGCCAATGGCCTGGCTCGGGGCGGCAGCGGGCGCGGCAAGCCGCCCCAGAGGGGACCGCGCCCGACGCCTGGGCTGGTCATGGGGTCAGGCGTGATTGGTGCTCCTGGCCTGGTGGCGCCTGGGAGCATTGCCCAGCTCGTGCTGGCTCCAGGTGCGTACTGTCATGCTGCGTATGGTCGGGCCTTCTTGTGTCAGTGCCTGCAGGCTGCCGCAGCAGGTTTCTCAGGGGCAAGCTCATGTCCTGTGTGCTGCCATGTGCCTGACACAGCCTCATGGCTCCTGGACCCTGCATGCAGCTGAGGCATGCAAACTGGGAGACCTGCTGTGGAGCATTTGCACCCTTCCATGCCTTCAGGGGCCATGACTGGAAGTGGTTCTAAGTGCCTGGGCGTGGTGCTTTGGCTGCTGCTGGCAGTCCGCCTGCCCGTGCACACAGGCTTACCCTGCCGCACGCTTGGCTGCACGCACTGTGCCTGCCGGCCAGGGAGGGTGGGCTGCCTGTAAGTGCAGACAGTCAAGCATGCCGGTCAACACCTCGGTTGACTGTGCCAGGAGTGAACCCCTGTATGCGGACTGCAGGTGGTATTGAGGGCCAGGGACCCTACGTGCCAGTGGCTCAGCTGCCTGGGATCGACCCACTGGGCGTGGGAGGGCCCCCCATGCCCCCCCGTGGGGGGAGAGGGCCCAGGCCTCCAGGTAATTGAGGCCCAGGACTCGTGCTGGACTCAATAGGCCAGCTTACTGCTGTGCATTGTTTACCAGGCTTCTTGAGGCAAACGGCCCGGTGACTATCAAAGACGCTCTGTGTTTCAATGATCAGGCAGCCTGAAACTGATGGTTCTTGTGCTGTGCAGGCCCAGGCGGTCGGGGCGGGCCAGTAAGGCCAGGCAGGGGCTATGGTGGAGGCTTTGGCAGAGGTGCAGGGTACAGGGACCTTGATGAGCCTGCCAACCAGCGGCCCTTGCTCGACTATGGAGACTTGTAGTAACTTATCCCTCTGCTGGCTGCTGTTGCTTTTGCTGAGTACATCCTGGATTCAATGAGCTGATAAACCGCTTGGTCAGCCTTGCAAGTGTTCATAACTTCAAGCACCAGGCTTCAATCGGTGGTGCCTGGTGTGTCTGGCACGCACAGGCTTGCCATATTTGCAGCAGACGCTCGGGTTCTGGTGCATGCACAGGATGTCGTCAGGGTGGGCATAGTGAGAAACAATGTCATTGGCAGCGCAGCCATTGAAGTTGAAGCGGGGCTCATGCACCAGCTGGACCTGCCACCCCTGCTCCTGCTGCACAAACTCCACCCATGAGCCTACAGCTACATCCTCCAGCCTGAAGAGACTGTGGTTGTTGGCACTGATGGCAGCCCCTGCTGCAATTTCGAGGACCAAATCCTTGCTCAGCAGGTAGCCGGTGCCGTGAGCCCATGGAGGGTACTTGTCAGGAGCCCACTCATCGTATGAGATGTACCACTGGTTGGCAGGGTCCCTGTGGGGTTTGTCATCTGCAGCCAGGCATGCAGGGCTGTCAAGCGCATGTCAGCAGACAAGAGACAAGCAGACGTCCGCAACCCGGCTAAAGGGTTGTAGATGTTGCGTGAGCTGGCCTTCCCAAAGCAAGACATCCAGGTCAGCAGCCGTCCTGAAATACAACAGCTCAGGAAAGCTGGCAAGTAGGGCTGTAGCTCTAAACATCATGGCGTCAAGCATGTCGGCAGACGTTCGAACAAAGCCATGCTGAGGAGTATTTGTAGACATACATAACAAGCTGGCTCAGCTCCACCTTTGACAATCCAGCCCATGTAGAGCTTCTCATCTGGCACTCCCTGCAGCCTCTGCATGAGGGCATCAACCCTGACAAAGCTGTCATCGTCCACCTGCAATCATTAGCTCATATGTGCATCTTGTACGCAGTGATATGCATGTAAGCATCATGCAATTATACCGATAGCCTCTAGCTGAAGTTGCTGGCAATGGCCCCATCAGTGCAGTGCCAGACCAGCTTTGCACAGCAGTATCATTGGCACCTGCTTGCCGACATACGTGTCATGAGGTGTGACATCCAAACATGGTGCATGATAGGCCCTTGTCAAAATGTGACCTCAGCCCTCAGACGATAGCACGACAGGGCAGACTGTCACTCAGCAGTTCACCTTGAGCACATGGGAGGCGTCCTGGTCAACTGCTGCCAGGCGCAGCATCTCCAGTGTCTGGTGGGTGATGTTGTGGTAGGACTCCCACATGTGAGGCAGCACCACCACGTCATGTTTGCTGGCAGCCTCCCTGCACCAAGCGCATTGCACATGTCAAACTGCCTGCAGTGGGACATGATGTGATGAGGCCGTCAACTCAGGGGCAGCAAGATTACTTCCCGCTTGTTGGCAGCCTACTGCAACATGCTGAGTGCTTGGACAACGATGGGCCTTCTGGCAGAGGAGGAGGTGGGTGGGGGAACGAAGAACAATGATTGGCACATGACGAAGTGCAGCACATGACCAGCTGATTAGGCTTCTGCAAGAACTTGAGCGCATCTGCTACAGCCCATGAGGCAAGTACTGCTGCTTACACTGGCCCTGCAGCACAGAACTCAGCAAAAACAAGACAGCTGTGATGCTTTGACCAATGCAGATGGGGCAAGGCAGCTGCTGGCTGACATTGTTACCTTCGGAGCTCGTCAAACAGTGATGCATTCTGGGGCTTTGCTGAGAAGAACAGGACTTTGTGCAGGCGAGGGTCAGCCCCCCATGTGCTTCGGACTGCAGCGCAGCAATTTGAGCATGAGCAACTCAGGTGCAGCACAGATACATGCAACTGCAGCTGCGGCACCCAGTGACCCAGCTTTACGCTGCATGTACATGTTTCACCTGCCTGGCGGGCTGCAGCATTGCCTGCAGCTGTCAGCACCCCCACAAAGACCTTGGGCTCAGCCATATGCTGCAGTGCGGGCTTGCGGGCCTCCTCAATGTGCTGACTTGTGAGCTGCTGTGCAGCCCCATCCTTGAGGTCGGACTGAGTGCCCTCTGTGCCTTGGGTGGTGGCATGTGGTGTGCTTGCCAGCGAGCACCGCCGGTGCAGCCCTGTCAGCAGCTGCTGGGACTGATCCCCCAGCCCAGGCCAGCAGTGGCAGTGGTCCTGCAGCCAAGTGCCACAATCAGCCGAAGCTAGCAAAGCACTGCACGTCATGATGAAGCCACGCAGCAGCAAAGGCAATGCTGACACTAGGAGCAATCTGGTGCTGCAGAGTTGGAGCTAGAGCCAGCAAAGCCTCAGCTGGCACTTTGCTCTAGGCAACTCTGGTTCTCACTGCCTCTCGCTGAGAAGGTCACCTGCAGAGTGCTTGCCAGCAGTGAGCAGCAACGGGCCTTGTTGCTCTTTGTGCAGAAGCTTGGGCTGGTCAGCAGGCTCACCAGGTGCCTGCAGTGCAGGGAGTAGCATATCAGCCACCTACATGTCATCTGACTGTCCAAGCAGTGCCACTGTCCACCAGGGGTCACCTGCAAGACTGCACTGCCTCCTCTGACTGCCACTGCAGCTGATCTGGACAATCAAGCTGCGATCTGCAAGGCCACAGAACCAGGACCAAGATGCCCAAATTCAGCAGGCTCTCCTTCGGAGCACACGTCTTGTGAGGAGCCCCTTAGGGGCTGTAAGACGGTGCTCACACGGAGGGACCGTACCTGACACCAGGCCGAGCGGGAACATGGCGTCTAGCCTCTCAGGGGCGGCAGACCAGCTGGTGCTGTGCTTATCACGGGCAGAGGCTGACCTGGCTCAAATAGCCCATTACCTGGAGCATGACTTTGAACACAGATGTGGGACCCAGAAGGTGCTGTTGAAGATTTGACAGCAGCTGCTGCATGGCCACATGAAGCCCTGTCAAGCTGCCGTGCATTTGTAGGCAAACCCTCTCAGAATCGTCGCCAGGCTGCGGAAGCTGGAGAAGCAGCTGCCCCAGGTGCAGCAGGAGTGCCAGGCTGTGCTGGCTGAGAAGCAGGTGAGCTTCTTGAGACGTCCTGGGGAGGAGGATGGGCAGTTTCCCACTCAAGCCAAGCAGGGGTGCTAACTCAAGCCCCGCTGACATGCTGTCTCTGGCCACATGGGGTGCTGCGCAAGCCCAGTCACAGCTGATGCGCTTGATTGCTCTGCGGAGATGGCAGCCCTGGCACTGAGGGTTCTGGCCCAATTGATGCAGAACCTGATCGACTCTGCAAAACGGCAGCTCACAGGAAATAAACAGACAGTGGAGCAACTGCGCAGCAAAGCAGGCCTGCCGGCAAAGCGTGACAGCCAGGTGTTTCAGGCGTTCCAGACAGCACTTGCAGAGTGGGATGCCAAAGTTGGCCTCAGTGCTCCAGGTAATCGTGTGCTTCTGCCAACACTGGTATTCTCTGACAGGCGTACATTGTCACACACCAATCGGTCCCCAGAGGCTCTGCCACAACTTCTGCTGACTCTGCAGTTGATGAAGGCCTCATGTCACGTGCGGACCTAAACAGTGCACTGGTGAGCAGCCTGCTGGATGCTGAGTAAAGCAGATCAACCTCAGAGAAGTGATCAAACACAGATCATGCCAGCTCCACACGCTCTTAATGATGGTACAGACAGTCGCAATTCCTCGTCAACTTCAAGTTCATCATAAAATTCACCAAGCTGATAACAGCTCAAAGGCATTGACGATCATGAGCTGGATCAAACGTCCAGGGTCCGCTCATAGTCTTCAATGGACTTGAACAATTCTGAAAAGTTGCCCTTGCCAAAGCCGCCGCAGCCGCCAGCTTGCTCAACCTTCTCCTGTCCTGAGGGGGTCTGGACCCTGTAGTTGCAGCCGATGCGCTGGATGATCTCCAGGAAGATTGTAGGCCTGTCACTCAAAGGCTTTGTGAAGATCTGCAACAGGATGCCCTGCAAACAGGGTAGAAGCCGCATGAGAGAACGTGGAGAGTGCGACAGCAGCTCCAGCATGTGTGGGAAACAAAGCAAACCGCAGTTTGCATGATGCTAGGCGCAGTAGTGACATCAGCAGTGCAGCTGTCCTTGGTGTGCACAGATATGAGCAGCTGCAGCTCAAGGGAGACAGGAGCAGGTCCAGCCAACAGGTACAGCTCATCAGCAGCACAAAGCTTGTGCAGCATGGAGCAGCAGCCCAGCATGTGGAAGACCCACTTACAACAGGAATTGTGCTCCAAATGTGGCATGCTAAGGAGCACAGCAAGAGCACCTCTGTCTGTTGGGCGTACCTGGTCGTCAATGTCTGCCAACAGACCCAGCTCCTCAACCTGCTGTAGCTGCTCCTTAGACAACTTGTCACCAAACTTGTTCGGCAGGTTCCTGCAGGCACAGCGCGTCATTCCTGCAGATTGTTTGTTAATATCTGCCATGCAGATATTAAACAGATTCCTGCAAGAACCCCAGGTGCAACTGCTGCTGCATTTGATAAGGGCGCTTATTGCTCCTGCTGGTGCAAGCATATTGCTGCTGCTAGGGACTGCTGAGCCCTACATCGGCAGGCGAGGTGTCGGCCCGACTCATATGCTACAAACAGCGACTGCAGCTGAGCGCAGCATAGACCATTCAGTCAAAGCCTGACAGGCTAGGCGCAAAGGCGTCACATGCCCTGCTGCATCACAGAAAAAGCAGCTGCAGCCCAGCAACATCCTCCCTCCCACCTGTAGTAGGCTTCTGACGCCCGTGGCATGAAGTCAAAGCCACCCTGGTGGGTGCGTGCCTTGAGCTCACGCATGGTGGCAAAGATATCGTCTGTCTTCAGGGCCAGGTGCTGAAGACCAGCCCCTTCATTCTGCTCCAAGTAAGTCTGAATCTGACTCTTTCTGCAGGCAGCTCAGGCCTGTCAGCTACTCAGCCCTCCTGCCTGAATCAGTTCGATCCAGGCTTCAGGAGGCTGCCACAAATAATGCGCTGCCACATGTTATGTCACAAGCCCTGCTGAAAGCTGGACAATGCTGCCATGCTTAAAGAGGCGCCTGGCTTAGTGCTTGCAGTCACGTCTTACCTGGGTGTACCAAAGGTTGGCTCATTGATTGGAAGCAAGACCATCTCGTTGTTGCTTGCTAGTACCATGCTATTCAGCCCTGCAATACACAGGCTGATGCTCAGCAGCGCAATGTTTGTTGTGCAATGCCACTCCAGGCATGCTCTTGACATGTGGGATGCATGGTGCCCAGGGAGTTGTTGCCAGCCCTGTGCGGAGAGTTACAGGCCTCAGGTCAACCAGCCCTGCAGAACCTGGCTGTGCAGAGCGCTAGCAAGAACACCCTCACACATGGGAGCTTACCAGAGTCAAGAGTGCCCACATCCTCTGCAGTGAACTCTGCAAACTCATGGAACCCGGTGGCATTGGCGATGTAGTCCAGCACGGGCAGCATCTTGGGAGCGTTGCCGACTGCATGGTCCAGCCGCTGCAGGCCATAGCTCTGCTGGTGGGTGTCCTCCACCGGCTGGTATGTGGCCAGGTAGGGGCCCTGCAGGCCAGAAAGCTGCCTCACTTGCACGCTCTGCTGGAGCCGAGAACGCGCACCCAATTCCGTTGGTTGAATGCTGTTCTGTGTTCTGTGACAAAGCTGCATTGCCTGCAGCTGCGACCCTGCAACAAAAACACTGCAAGCATGCCCATCAGCTGTCTTTCCTGTGGCTGCTTGCATGCTTGCACATAGGCCCACATGCTGCTGTTGGCACAGCATTGCACCAGCCTTTGCAGCTGCAGAAAGCCCTTCAAGGCAACTCCAGGGGGAACCTTTCGCTGCATGCTGGTGCTCAACTCCCATCTGCTCAATATGCACTGACTCTTCACCGGAGTGGGGCAAACCTGCTCTACCACCCCCTGAGGAAGATTTAAGCGCCCAAGCATTTGGGTCCCCATGGCACAAGCGGCCACACCAGCACAAAGGCTGACAGGGACAGTCGCACTCCTCTTGCTGCCTAGAAGACTCAGTTTGCAAGCTGCTGCCTAGGCATGCGGCACACACCTGGAAGCTGCCGCTGACAAAGCGCAGCACCACGTCACCATACAGCTCAATCTCCGACACAGTCTGATCCTCTCCGCTGGGGCTGGTCAGGACAGTTGGCTCCTGTGCGCTGCGTGCCCCATTCCTGACTGCTATGTCGTGAGCCCTGCGGGCGTCACCCACCAGCACACCTGCAGGCAGCGGGCAGGAAGGGCATGGGTGGATGGGTGCATCTCAAGCTGTGCGAACACGAACCCCCAGCGAGGCTTTAGAGCAGTCGGGGGAGAGGCAGGACACAGGTTACTGCAGCCAGGCTGCCGCCAAGTCGAGACTTGCCCTGTGCACTACCTATGCAGGGAGAATTGGTAAGTTAAGTAGGTATGCATGGAGCCCTGGCGGCTTCCTGGCATCTAGCATGCCAGTACTGTGGCTTGCACATGGCTTGCACACTGCATATCTATCTTTTGAGAGCAGTGCCGTGCTTTACTACAGTCCTTTTTGAGCTCTACAAGGGCCTGCCAAGGGCCTGCCAGAATGAGGGACAGCCACTCTGACTCTGCAGGCACCTACCCACAGATCTGACGGCCAGCCCATGCTTGTTGAGAAAAGCATATGCCTCGTCCTGCTTGTACCACGGCAGGGCCGGGCGGGTGTTTGTCTTGTCCACTGTGCGGGAGTAGGGCGCTGTGAGCACAAAAGTCAGGTCGTTGCTCTTGAGCACGTAGCTGGCAAAGATGCCGTTGCCAGTGCTCTGGTCTGACTTGGCCACAGTGGGCATGCCCAGGCCCCAGGAAAACCTGCACACAGAGCCCAAACTGCTCACAGGGTGAGGGCACAGAGTGGGCACCGCACACAAATGGCAAGGCATGCAGAATTGCATCTTGCTGTGCTGCCTGCAGGTTCTTGCAATGCCTTGGTGCCAGGCACCAGCAGAGACTGCGTGAGGTGCTCAGGAGCCCAAGGCAGCTACACCTTTTCGCAGAGCTGGTGGCATCAGCTGCCCAGAACTCGATGTGGTGGAACTTGTGGACCTCAAATTTGTCAGAGTGCTGCAACAGTGCAACAAACAGCTTTGATGCAGGCAAAGGCTGCCCGTTGCATCCACCTCAGCAACTGTGGCACTGATGAGCATGGAATACAACACAGCCACAGCTATGCGAAGTTGCACTCCAGTAAATAGACTGGCACGTGGGCCTGCATGCTTGTCAAATAGCTGCACCAGGACAGGCTCAGCGCGGGGCAAAACGAGCTGTCAGCTTCTCTGTCAGATGCTTTCTGCTTCTGAAAAGCTGTGCCACGCTTATCTCAACATCAGCAGATAAATGGGTGCTTACTGGGTTGTGCCTCTGAAACTTTGCATATCCTCTGAGCTGCAAATGGCGTTGGCTGGTCTCTCCTGGCAGAGCATCTTCTGCTGCACCCCCACGTCCCATCTTGAGGAAAGGCAGAGCACAGCAGTTGTGCTGACGTGGATCTGAGCAGAGTATACTTAAAGTTCTCCTTCACCCTCTAGCCATGATGCCTGGTGCACTCACGAGTGCAACAGCCAGCTCCCTCGTGCTGTGGCACATCATGGAGCGTGATGGGGAGCACTGGATGCATCTCAGCATCTGATACAGAGGCCTCTGGACAGAGGGAGAGGGGCCAATCAGGCACAGAAGCACGAATGGCTGCAGTTGCAGCAGCAGGAGCTGCTGTTGCTCTATGTGAGTGAAGCTTAGCATGCATTCCATAGATACCTTGGAAGTGTGCAGCAACAACAGCGTCGGATCTAATGGGATGCAGAGGGCATCCGATGCATGCCTGTAACAGGCTTCATCCCCTCAACTCAGGAAGCTGTGCTCTGCTCTTGCAGACTTCAGCTGGAGGCGTGCATCCTGCAAGGTTGCGGGGCAGCAGGCAGACACCGAGGCGACAATGGCAGCGATGCAGGGGACTCATTTCAAGGACAGCTTTCAGGCCCCGAATACATGGATGGAGGCACTCTACCTCTTTGCAGAGGCACTCAGGTAACCCAAGGCGTGCAGCTCCAGGACACCTTGCCTGTACCAATGTCAGCCCAATGCAAAGCGGCTGCGCATGTGCCTAGCCTCCCTCGACACGGCTGGCCAGCAGGCCAGGAGGTGGCAGCTGTGCCCAGCGTCTTTATGCCGAGGGCTGCTGGCATGAAGAGGTTGACGGAAGGTGTCAGTCCAAGCTGCACCTGCAGAGCCTTTCTGCCGCTGTAAGGGCCACTAGATGTAGCCTGTCTCAAATATGAAGCACACTCGCTTCCTGCAGGTCGTTTCATGGCCATCTGCGCCAGTGTCTATGTGTTTTCATGAAGCGGTACATGACTGGGGCCGCGCTGCAGGCCTGCTGACCTGTCCATGCATGCTGCAGCGTACAGCAGCCTGCATGAAGATGAGCCCTGTGCCCCTCGCAGCCTTGTGCATGGCAACAGGACGAATAGCAGACCTGCTGACCACGCTCACAGACTGTCCTGCACTGCAGCAAATGAGAAGGTACGCCCCCCTACCTCTGCAGGTTCATGTATGGTGAGACCCTGGGCAGGTGGCGCACTGCAGACCTGCTGATTGGTCTGGCCTACCTGGCCAAGCGGGAGGGGGAGGGCCATCCGGTGGCAGACATTGCTGCCCAGGGGCGTCCCATTGGGGAGGGGGCATCTGAGGAGCAGCGGCTCGTATTGCTGGTGAGTGTGTACAGCCCGCTGCCTGAGCAGGCGCAGGCTCATGTGGCAAGAGCCGTCGTGTCTGGCGCTGTGCTCGGCCTTGTGAGGGAATGCTGCTGCGCCCTGCGCCACACAACCATTGGTGTAGCTGGCATCTTGCAAGCAGCCTGAGGTGCTGCTGACATGTCATACAGCAGCCACAGATGTCCCACTAGGGGCAAGCAAAGAGGAGCAGTGGCCTGACCAACAGGCCACGGCTCCTGCTGATGATGGGCAAGGTCTGTAAGCGCAGACTCATGTGCATGTGCTCAGCCCTGGTGAGATTGGAGATGGCTTGCTTGCCACAGTACATCACTATGCTTTGCAGGACGAAATGAAGACGATACAACGCTTCATGGCTTATTGCCTGGCCCTGAGGGAGCGGCGCCCCTCTGCGCAGGTCGCCGTGTTCAAGACACTGGGCATTGGTGAGCTCCTTCAGTGCAGGCACCAGGCGTGCACCTGCCTGTGGGCTTTCAGCTCACTGATGCATCATCAGCTGTGTCCCCAGTGATGCGTCAATTGTGCCACACCATATGCTGATCAGCAGAGGTACAGAGCTGCCCCATGGCTAGATGATGAGGCAGAGCACTCTCTGTGCAGAGCCCTTGGACATCCTTCGGCAGGAGCCCCGTGCAGGTGTGCTGCGGCCGGCCTATGTTCTGGTACGGGACCGGCAGCTGAAGATGATCGTGTTGTGTGTCCGCGGCACTCACTCCCTGAAGGTGAGCCCTGTCTCAAAGAGTCTGAGACAGACTCGGCTCTGCTGTCAGTGTCAGTCTGTGATGCTACTTTCTGAAGTGTGCAATGCTGGGGCGCTCCCAGCTGCTCAAAGAAGCTGACTGACGGGCATTGCTGCTGGTATACGTGCATGCCAGCTCCGACCTGCTTCTGCAGCCTTACTGTTGGGCAGCAGCAGCGACATGGCTTTCAGCTCTCAAGAGGGTGGCATTGCACGGCAGCAGGTCTGCCTGCGCTGGACACAAAGACAGTGGCATAGCCTGTGGGTGCAGGACATGTTCACCTCCCTGACCGGCGCCTCCAAGCCGCACCACATGGTGGACCCTGACTCGGGGGTCGTCCTCGGGTACAGCCACTTTGGCATGCTGGCTGCAGCGCGGTGGCTGCAGCAGCAGCTGATGGGCACCCTGCAGCAGGCCATGCAGGAGCACCCAGGGTACCAGCTCAAGATTGTGGGGCACTCCCTGGGGGGAGGGACGGCAGCCATGCTGACCATGATGTGAGCTCAGGCAGTTGGTTGCTCTCTCTTGTCTGCAAAGTTTGCGGGGCACTCTTGAGATGGCAGTTATCATGCTGAGCATCGCATGCATTTGCATGCAGAGCCTGCTTGCTTGCCTGCAGACACAACCTGTACTGGGGGCGCAGGGCGGACGGCATGCTTGCATGGTGCGGGCCCTCACCTTCTGCCTGCACTCATGGCTGCTGGGCAGACGTAGTCTCTTGTGCAGCAGACTGGCTCAGCTGTCAGGCTCCAACAGTGTGTCAGTCTGCAGCCGACATGGCAGGGGTCTGCGGCACAAGCTTTGTGGCAGCAGGTGCTTGCCCTGGCTGTGTAACCTGCTGCAATGTCGTACCCTGTGCACCCCTGAAGTCCACACAGCAGGCCAGCGAGGGGTGCAGGGCATGCCAGCCCCATCTGCCATGTGCTGTGTCTGTCAGGCCTCACAGGGCCCTACAGGCAGCTGACTGTCCCGCCATGACTCAACTGCCCCTGCTGCTCAGTCAGACTGTGCAAAAGGCTGCAGAGGCTGCCTGCCTGGCCTGAAAACGCTGCTCTTGTGTGCTGCACGCTGCCACTGCTGATTCAACAGCTGTGGCTGCAGGATGCGGGAGACTGTGCCAGAGTTCGACGAGGCCACCTGCCTGGCCATCGCGTGCCCCTCCTGCATGACTCTGGACCTGGCTCGCAGCTGCGCGGGGTATGTGACCACCATCATCAACAATGCAGACCTTATTCCCACCGTCAGCCCCGGTGCGCTCACTCAAGGGGATGTCTCAGACACACGTGGTCTTGTCATGTCTAGTGCAAACCTCAATCCCACTGTCAGCCCAGGTGTATAATACCAGGGAGTTGCCTGAGAAAGATGCAATCTGCCAGTGTCGCCACAAGGTCAACAATGCAGACCTCGCACCCCTTCCAGGCCCAGGCGCAGTGCCATGAGGGCTTCTGGAGACGCAGAGCTGCCTGCACCTCAGACTGGGGCAGCACCAGCTTTCACAGCAAATTAGAGGCAGCTTCTGCACTCTTACAACACTGCATTTGGCAGGTCATGCACACGCAGCTCTCCCACTGCGCAGCTGGTTTGTGGCAGGCCATCCTATCAGCGATGCCAGCAGCTCATGCTGTGCACGCTGTGCCTGAGGCCAGTCACCCCTCTGCACCTGGATCTGGCTCTGGTTTATGTAGTCATTGGGGGGCTGTGTTCCTGGACATGCAGGGCAATACTTTTTGGGAGCTGGCAACAGGTGTCTGTTGTTCTCATCACCCATGCTGCACTGTTGCACATGTGCAGGTCAAGCCGCTTGCGCAGACATTGCAGCGCTGGCATGACCCTCAATGTCGCTGTGGCCCCGGCTGCGTCTGCAGGCTCCCTGGCAACACGGCTTCTGCAGGATCTGCGTGCGCTCTGAGGGAGGAGCTTATGCGCAGCGGCTGCAATGAGGCCTTGAGGGCCTTGTTACACCATGATGTGCCCGGTTCATGTGCTCATCCCATGCCCCTAGTAGTTTCCCATGGACCTGGCAAGCTTTGCAGGCTCTCCCACTCGGTGTCTTCTCCTGCAGGCTCTGCAGACGCTCTAAGAGAAGAGGTCATGCGCAGCAGCTGGTATGAGGCCTTCAGGACTGACATGCGAAGCAGTGTGGTGGTGCGAGCCGTGGAGGACAGCCTGGGGCGTGTGGGGTCAGCCACTGTGGCAGCCACATCCTGGACCACCACACGCCTGGCACTCACAGGGCAGGGCCTCAGGTGGGGCTTCGAGAGCCTTCTTGCTGGCCAGGGGCGGCGCTGTGATTACTGACAGCCCGGGGTAAGTGGCCCCGTCTCGGTGGCAGCCACAGCCTGAATGACCACCTATTGTGCTGGCGATGGTGTGAGGATTGCGTGGCAGCGCTTGTTTCCTGCAGAACCTCACGTGCAGCTATTTCAGGAGCCCTGCTGCACAGAGACACTGCAGGGGTTGAGACATGTCTCAATGTGTCTTACTCTTGTCTCCATGCCTGCAGGAGTTTCTGCCAGCGTCGCCCTGCTGGGATGAAGCGTGACCGGGATGGCAGCTTCACAGACCTGCAGGAAGAGATGGCAGCCAACTGCTCTGGTGGAGGTGAGAGCCAGCAGGCTGCACGCCCTGTAGACTTTGGGGGTGCAGAGCCCAACAGAGACCTGCGCAAATTGTGAATGCAGCTGGCCCTGCTGCCCATGCTCCTCCTTGCGGAGGCCGTTTTGCATCTTGGCTGGCGTGCGCAAGGCTGTCAACATGCCTTGCTGCTGGCAAACTTTGCTCTCCGCTGGCCGGCACGCCTCCAGCACTTTGCAGCCATAAGGTTTGTGTATACACAAAGCTGCCACCATGCCTTGCCTACTGGCCAAATACCCGAGGTGGTGTGTTTTGCTGGCCAACACTTTGCTGCCTTGTTGTGTCCCCTAGAGGCTGCGCATGCCATGCTGACAATGGCATCTGGTGCAGGGAGTGAGGGGCCAGCCCCTCCAGTCAGTGGCATGGCAAACACTGCTGGGACAGCACTTGATCTTGCACAGGGACAGATTGAGGTTGCCAGCAGCTTTGCAGCGGAGGCAGCCTCAGATCAGGTAATCTTGTCTGCTCACTCATTAGCACGGCTCATCATCCTGTTGCGCAGGCGTTCCTCAGGCAACTCCTGAGTTGACACGAGACTGCATTGTCTTCACAACAGACAAATGGGGAAATCCACAGCTACGCTGCAGTTTTGGAAGCCACCCTGACCCACTTGCCATTGCCCCTCTTCACCCTGCATTGTGTCCACAGCATAGCTACCTTTGCTGTCTTGCAGCCTCAGGTGGCCTGAAGCTTACTCTCAGTACCTTTGGCGACTCAGTCAGTCTGTCACTGGATCTGCAGCCTCTGTGCCAGTCTCACACAGCGAACTGCTTTTGCCTGCCTGCAGGATGCAGGCTCGCCACAGTCACCACCCACCTGGGGCAGGGTCATGGGGGATCTCCAGTCCTGGGGGATGGCGCCCGAGTCCTCCTCAGAGCACCCCTTTTCAGCACCCACTAGCCCCGTGCACCGGCCTCAGCCCCTGTCACCGCCTGCAACCCTGCTAGGGCCAGGTCTGAGCGCCCACAGCACGCCTGAGCAAGCTGGCGCAAGCCTGCAAGAGCCCATCAGCCAGCAGCCGCGCCGCAAATCGCACAGGATTCTGAACTTTGCGCCAGAAACCCTTGGCAGGGTCGAAAACGCCGCTGCCGAGGCTGCTGCTCTGCAGCAACAGGAGCAGGAGCAGGGAGCTGCACGGCGCAGGGCCATGCAGCGCACCCAGAGCGCCGGCCTCCTGGAGGAACTGGGCAGCCAGGGTGAGTCTTTGTCTGCCCGAGTCTGGGTTGTCCTGGGAGTGTTTGTGGGTGCCGCATAGTGCTGGCCGGCCAGCAGCCGGCGGGCGCCCCAAGCAGCACACCCTTCTCACTGTCAGCGCCTTTTTTCAATCTCTTTAGGTGCTGGGGAGCAAGTCTTACACACGAGTCACCACTGTCTTGTGTCGCCAGTGGCTGACAGTCTCTCCCCGCAGTCTGTCGCAAGTTCCGCCAGCCATGTCGGCATTGTCCTAGCTTCACTGCGGCCTTCCTCTCAGCTCATCTTGATACTGCTGCAGGCAGTGTGTCAAGCGTGATTTGGTCTGGGGCTCAGCTTGCCTTTGGAACTGTTGCAGGCAGCGGGTCTGGCACCCTGGGCCGCCAGGGCTCAGGACCCAGTGACATTGCAGGGGCAGCACCCTCTGCACCTGGCGGCTGGGGCCTGGGCCGCGTCTCTGCCCTGGGGCAGCAGGCAGGGCAGCTCACGCAGGCAGCCAGCACCCGTGTTGGCCAGACTGGTCGGACTGCTTACAGGTGGGCTTTTACTAGCAAGCAGCCACCTGGCACACACATGACGCCCTGCTGCTGCTATAGCTCCGATCTGGCTGATGGCTTCTCCACCGCAGCTTGAATTGTTTGCATGGCTTCACTTGACAAGCATGGTTTCACCTTGATCTCCCGAGGGTAGCCTGCAACGAGAGTGAGTGGCAAGGAGCAGTGCCTTCCCAGACTGCATGACGTGCAGCTTGGCATGCTTTGAATCCTCCTGGGAGCGCTTGGCGCCCTGCCCCCCATGCCCTGGTACACGCAACCCAGCACATTCTGCAGGCACGTGCTACATCTTAGGGCTGCACAGCTGGCAATGAACCCATGCCGTGCACCCTGTTGCAGGCGAGCTGGGGACCTGGTGTCCCGGTGGTGGCTGCGGGACTGCCAACAGGCACAGTACCAGCCTGCGCTGCAGTGCGAGGGCGACCTCAGCCAGCAGCGGGCAGCCAGTGGGCTGCTGGCATTAGGAGACTTGCCGTCATCACCTCCGCAGGTGACTGCACCCACCTGGTGCCTGCTGCACACACCATGGCTTGGGATCTGATGGTGGTGGGCTGTTGATGCCCCCCCCCCCCCCCCCCCCCCCGGGACACTTTAGCAGGTACCTCCTCATCTGCATCATTTTGAGTGAGGCATCGGTGCAGGCCAAGCGGCTGAGTCTGCCTGTCAGTGCTTGCGCAGGAGTGGCTTGCCTGTGCTGTTCTGGCACTTGTCATGCAGCATACATGTCCAAATGATCTATTCCTACCATGTTCAGTAACCAGGCAAGATTTGTGTAGGCTGAGCAGGATGTGGCAGCTTGGGGATGCATATGTCAGCACCTGTGCAGAGGCTCAGCTGTGCTGTGCAGGCGATGGTCATGCAGGCTGAGCAAGATGTGAACATGGTCCCAGACGACCTGCCCAGCCTCAGCGAGATAGATGCAGACATCTCCACAGTGCGCCAGGCAGTGGCTGCAGCAGAGGCAGAGGAGGAGCGCTTTGCCACAGAGGCACGACGGCAGCAGGGCTTTGGAAGCGAGGCCCCCTCCAGGCGGTCTGGTGCGCAATGTTACTGTGTCTGGGGCTCACTGTCCCTGCCTGCCTCCTGTTGTGTGACAGGAGCCTCACAGCGTTACAGCAGTCGTGTTGAGCTCTTCCTTTTGTTCTGGGGCCAAAGCCCAGCCGCCAGCCTCCCTGCTGTTGGGTGACTGGAACTCCACAGTGTTACAGCAGTCATAATCAGCTGTGCCATTGTCTCTGGGGCCATGGTGCGCTGCTCTGGCGGCAGGGTTCTGGCCTGCAAGGTACGCCAGTGAGCCTTGCTGCTATTAGGTTTCATGGGGTGCTTGATACAGCAAGGGTCGGAAGCAAGGGCCCCAGGAGATGTTGTGTGAACCACGCTGCTGTGCCTGAAGCTGTCTATAAAGTCTTTGTTGCAGCTGCGGTGCACATGGTCTGCCAGACCTCTCTCTTGTGGTGCAGTCCCTCAGGGTGTTTGGTGCCTGGAAGGTCTACACAGCAGCAAAGACCTGAGTGCTCTTGCTGGGCACCTTTTGCTGGGTCCTTTCATTGCTTGATGGCTAAGTCCTGCTAACCGCCCTGCTCTCCCGCATCCTGGCTGCTGACATGAGACTCTACCTGCACTGCTCAATGAGTTTTGAAGTGTCGGCTTGCACTCAAGCTGCATGGACTGTCCTTGCTCCTGCTGTAGTCCTGCTGATGGAAATGTTCAGGCAGAACCCCACGTTGAGTTCAAACTGACCTCACCATGTGCCTACCTGCACGCAGACCACCTCATGGGCCTTTCAGGGGTGGACAGTCCACTGTGCTTGGAGGATGCTCGTGACTTGGGACACCAGCCTACTGCGCAGGAGGAGCTGGCTCGGCGCTGCACCTACCCTGCAGGTGCGCTGCTGCCATGACCAGAGCAGGGTGGTATGCTGCACCACTGTGCATTGGCAGAGGCAGATGGAGCTGGCTTAGCACAGCACCTACCCAGCAGTTGCGCTGCTGCCCTGGGTAGAGCGGTTCTTTGGGCAGGCAGCCCGTGTGTGCGCCTACCATGCATATTCCATGCATGTGCCAAAGACACACTTTGTTGGGCATTCAGGTGTTGCAGGGCAGAGCAGGCTATGTCCTGCATGTGCGTGCATCGGCAGAGGCAGGGACCTTGCTCGGCGGAGCATTTTACCTAGCAGCTTTGCTGCTGCCATGAGCAGAGCCATGTGACTTATGCAGATGCCAGACCTTCGTGCAGGCAGGGCATGCATACAGGCACATTGTGGGCAGGCATGAATGCTCCATTTCCATGCATGGCAGCATGACTGTTGCCAGCCCCTTGCACTGGCACAGCAGGTGTGCAGCTACAATGACAGCCTGACTGTCAAGGCAGTGCCTGGCTGAACTTGATGCTGTGCTGCACTGCAGGCAGGATCCTGCACCTGGTCCCAGCAGCGCTGGTTTATGGGCCAGAGGCAGACAGTACAGGTAATAGCCCCTAGCTCCCCAATGGGTGCCCATGCATAGCCACAACTCCCACGAGAATTGCAGCCATTGCCTCTGGACTGCACTGACGGCCTCCAGATGATGGATGGTCATGCTGAGGTCTGGGGGAGTGTGATGGAGTGGGAAACAAGCGAATGTGTCAAGCCTGTCATGCATGCAGCACCGTAGCATGTTGCAAAGCCCATCTGAGGCAACCTTCTGTGTCTGCTGCTGACGGCCACCCTGCTCCTTTCCTGACCTCCTGCAGATGAGCCAATGTCTCCCAGCGGCAGGGACACAGGCCTAGATGCTGTGTCTGGTGCCTCTGCCAGTGGGTCTGCGGGCCCTGCAGCAGCCGCTGGTCAGCAAGGGGCTGCTTCTGCAGAAGGCAGTGGCCCTCAGGGAGGAGCAGTGGCATGGCCACTGCCTCCAACATGGGAATCTCAGCCTACAAACGCACCTTCACGTCAAGTAGCGTCCAACCACACCGCCAGCTTCGATGCCCATGCTGTGGCCGTTGCTGCTGCCAATTTGGAGTCTGCGGTGGCAGCTGCTGCTGTACAGACAGCTCAGGACCAAGCGGAGTCAAGTCAGCAGCCTGACGCAGCGGCACATCTGGCACAACATCGTGATTTTCAGTATGACCCCAGCAATGCTGAGCTGGACGGCAGCATGCATGTCTTGGCTGCTGAGACGTCCCTCAGTGCTGATCAAGCAGCGCTGGTGGCAGGCGCCACTCCTGAGGCGCCCCGAAAGTTTGTCTTGCTAGAGAATGTGCCGCAGGTGAGGCTGCCTGCAGTTGGAGTGCAGCAGCTGCATGCACTTGGTCCCTGACCTTGTCCAGCTGAATTGTCTGCCCCCGTGCAAGGCTGGTTTTCAGGTGCCAGCGGCTGCTTGCCTCTGGTTCAGGCTGTGATGAAAGGTGCCTGCAGCCTCCCGTGATAGCCGCATGGCTCCATCACATTGACAACGGGCTGCCAGCGGTCTGACTGCCACATGACTTCCCTCGCCAGTTTGATCTATGTCCCACTCTGCTGCAGATGGCGTATGGCCGCATCAGGCTGTGCCCAGACATGATCCAGGACCATTTCATTCCAAGCTACCATGCAGCACTTGAGAGTGCGATGCACTCATTTCTGGAACACCGCAAAGCGCACTGAAGGCCCACCTAGAGCAACGCATGCTGTCTTTTTATTGCTCATTTGCTTGTTGCAATTAAATACCCTTCTCCTGTGCAAATTTGCTTATCATATGACTGGCTCACTGAGACTGAGTGACGCAAAAACTGTCAAGTGCATGCAGTCACCACCAGTCACCTCCTGGCACATTTGTAAGCCATTTGCAGATGATCACCACAAGCAGCACTTGGCCCACAGACTAGGGTGAAGAGGTCCCGGGCACCCAGCAGGATGGCTGCCATCCTGGGGTCTTGCAACCAGGAACAGGTGCCGAATAGGTGGGGGCAAGGGATCCCCCTGCAGCAATATGCACCATGCAGAGCTGCAGGAAGTGACTCTTCCTGGTTGCCAGTTGAGGTCCATGCGCACCATGTTGCTATGATGCAGTCGCCTGTCAAGCGTTGCAGCCTCTGGGGCAATTAGCCGCCTGGGGAGGTGAAAAGAGGACAGGGCCATTCTGCATTGCTCGCCATACTTGAGCTGCATGGCAGGGCGACTTTGAAGGCGAGGTGTCTTGCTCCTTTTGTGAGGCACTCAGCGATAGCACCCCAAGCACCCTGCTGCCAGGGCCACTGAACTGGTGTTGCTGATGGCCCTTGTGACGGACATTGATGTCACGGTGTACACATGGGAACCGGAGATATGGTGAGCAATAGTCCCCACTCAGACTCCCGTGATGCATGGTACCAATGCCCATAGCATTCTGCCAACCCATCACAATTCTGGCTGGTTCCAGCAGTTGCCATCAGCAGAAATGCTAGCTGCATCTCCTGCGGGTAGCGAGTTCTTGCATATGCATGGGTTCTATACATACATTTTGGTGTCAATCTCTGAGCTATATTTTCCAGGTTCTATAGACGTCAGTGTGATGTCAGCTAAAACTGAGTCAAACTTGAGCCGCAGCCGTGGATCTGCCGAACTTTGACCGCTGCACGATTATGGCAGATCCCGGATGGGGACGCAGCAATGCGCAGAGGCATGACACCATCAAACGCATGGCAGCAAACTTTGCCGCCATTGTCTTCAGCAATGGAGGCCAGATCAACGATGCTGAAGCCCTTCAGGTCGCCACTGGCATTGAGAGGAAGGCTTATACAGTGGCTTCAGTAGAAGCAAAGACAACGACGGGGCAGAGGCCTGCTGAGGAGACAGAGCAAGCTTACATTAGGTGCAGCAGCAGCATGCAAACAGCAAAAGCGCAAACAAACACAAGCTTAGAGGGCCATGGCAAAGTCACTGTGCCTGTGCGCATGGATTGAGAAGGGACTGCTCCTATTACACACAGCAGCCACCACTGCATTGTGCACTTCTGATGCCATAAGCAAGCAGCCTCAGATTTTGCTTACGGCAGGCAGGGGATGGCTGTCTCCCATGCTGTTGCCCTGCTGCTGTCTCCGTACGGGTGCGAGCTGTGCCTGTGCCGGTGCAGGACGCTGGCAAAGCTGCTGCAGGACCTCGTGCAGGCTCGCTCTGCAGGCGCACCCGCTGAGCAAGCGAATGGCACGGCCACTCCCAGTGGCGGCCGTGCAGATGTGAGTCAATGTCTAGCCAACCAATGCTGGGCCAATACTGGCAAAGGGCAGCTTTCAGATCATGTTGAACCGGCGCCTAGCTTGCAGCCTCATACTGCCCATTGTCAGCCATTGCTTGATCCTCTCAGCACTGTCCCCTGCATGCAGCTCACTGCTGTCTGTGCTGCAGAGTCTGGACCTGACTGGTGACCGTGAGTTCCTGACCAGAGAGGGCGCCGAGGAGGCACTGGCACCCATGCTGGTCTCTGGCTCTCAGACTGCAAAGGTGGGCATCGCAGGCCAGCATGGAGCAGGGGTTGAGTACCACGTTCCTGGCCAGCTATCGTGGGGCGTCGCCCAGGCACCTGACAGGGACAATTTGGAGGCACACATTTGTCCTGTGCGGAATGATCGCATACAACAAGCCTTCTACATGGTGGGGAATGGGGGCTGGTGGGGCGGAGGAGGAGTACAGGGTCAAAATTAAGGAGATGAGCTGCCCCCACAAACATCAGCTTAGCCCTGCAACCATCACCTTGCACTGTAGTCAGCCAGCATTTGCATCAATTGCCCACCAGCAGCACTAAATTCTCTGCGGAGACCACTGCCCACATGGCTGCCAGGGCCATCTAGATTTGCGCCGCCACTCTCAAAGATGCATATGTGTCTGACAACACAGCTTTGGTGCAGGTCAAGTTCAGCACCAAAAGCTTTGGAGAGGACGCTGCCCGCGTGGCCGCAAGGGCCATTCAAAACTGCGCAGCCACCCTGAGGGAGGCAGATGTGTCCGACATCATAGCTGGCAGACCCGAGAAGGAGGCGCTGGCAGCCCTGCAGATCATCTCAGAAGGGCTGGCCAAGGCAGGGCTCACGCTGCTGGACCTCAGCGACAACGCCCTCGGGGAGAAGGGTGTGCTGGCTTGCCAGGCTGCCATCACGAGCCAGGTGGGATGCACAGGGGGTAACCCGCCTGAATGGACACAGCTGGAAGCCAATAAGACTCTGCAATGCAACGGGTAGCCCTCTGCTTGTCGTCAAGGGAGTGCCAGAGTCAAGCATGGGCCACCTGCCTTGCGAGGCAGATGGGCCTAACTGTGTTCACTGGGTTGCATCATGCTCCCGTTGTGGCCATTCTGGAGGTAGCGGAAGCCAGGGAGACAGGCCATGACGCTTTGCCTGGCCGCCATCATTTGAGGATTGAGACAGACTGCAATATCGGGCTGCCAGCTGGTGTCTGACTCATTTTGGGCAGCCCTTGGGCTTGGCTAAGAGCAATGAGAGGTTGTCAAAGCCAGTGGCAGGGCAGGCTATTACCTGCCAGGCTAGCATCACATTCAGGCTGCCTCAAACGCCTTGTCAGCTGCAGCATCCTCTGTTGGGCAAAGATGTGCAAGACCCTGGGCATGCATTGGCAATATGACCCTGTCGGGCTCTGCCTAGCATGAAGGATTCCTCTGGCTGAAAGGCTTTACGTTTGTGGATGTCTGCAGAAAGGGTTGGAGCAGCTGGCCTTTCAGAATGTGGGCTGCTCTATCAAGGCCTGCCAGGCAGTGGCACGCCTGACGCAGCACCTGAGCAGTCTGAAGGGGCTGCGCCTGTACAACAACATGAGTGATGATGAGGGGGCCCAGGCCATAGCCCAGGCAAGTGAGGTCTGCAGTGGGAGAGTTCGGCATACAGAGGCGTCACAGCCCCACCAAAAAGCCTAGAAGTGTACAACACCTGGTACCATCTGGCTTCGCTGCCAGGCGGCCTGAAACATCCAGAGTTCCACCCTCATGTTCTGCATCTTGCATCTTATGTTTGGGGTCATCAGATGACACCTTAGTGGTCTGCTTGGCCACTTATGTGGAGGCGACCTGACCAGGCCACTTATGCAGCTGCCACGGTGCCTGCATCACTTGCCGTTGGATGCCATAGGCCTGAGTCCGCTAGAGCTGAGCTGGGTTCTGAAGTGGGAGGTTCACAGCTCCTGAATCCTTGTATGCTCAGTCTGTGCTCGGTTGTCAAGGTGCTCAGAAAGTTTCAAGGTGCCCAGAAAGCAGGCAGCCAAGTGGGCTAGCTGCCCTCTTTCGATTGCTCAGTTGTCAGTATTGCTTGGTTTTTGACGAAGCGTCCTGTGCCTGCAGACCATGCAGCTTGTTCATGCCATGTCTAGTTCTGGTGCCATGCCAGGCGTCGTTCACTGCAGTGGCAAGGCAATTGACGGGTGGAACATGTGCCTGCAGATCATGCAGCGCTCGCCTCGCATTGAGGAGCTGCGTATGGCCTCCTCGCGTGTGGGGGCACATGGAGGCATGGCGCTTGCCAAGGGGCTGTCTACAGGTGCGTCACCTCACCTCTGCTGCTGCAGTCCCTCACTGCAACTGCACGGGGACAGTGTGAGTGTGCCCCTCTGCCCTTACAGTCTTCAAGACGAGGCCGTCCGCAGGCGTGCAGCGGCCTCCCCTAGACTGAAACAATGTTTGGCAGACCATGGACAAAAGCACCCATGCTGGCGAGTCGTCCGCTGTACCAACCTGCACACGTTGTGGCATGCGCTGATTGCAGCGAGCTCGCTGCTGTGAGACTCCAGCAGACCAAGCAAGCTGCCAAGCAGCTGTCTTGGCTGCAGATGAGGCCGATCCTGACTGACGCAGCATGCTCACACCACACCTTCGACTCTCACCATTCATGCGCTGCAGGGTCACACATGATGAGGCTGCACCCACTTGGTCATCAGTGTCTCATCTGTGCAATGCCTGTTGAGAGTACCTGTGCAATACCTGTTGAGAGTAGTGTGCTTGCGGTGTAGGGTCCCATCTGCTGAGGCTGGATCTCAGCGACAACCCGATGACAGAGGAGGTGGCCCCTGCCCTGGCCCAGATGCTGCAGGGTCAGCAGCAGCTCCAGGTGCTCAACCTGAACGACACCTCCCTGGGGGAGGAGGGCACTGTCATCATCGCCGAGGCTCTACAGCAGTCAGGTGGGCTTTGCAGAGCACAGGACACAGCGGCACATACAGACTTTGCTTTGAGCAGTCAGGCAGGACACTTTTGCCATTCATGAGGCTCTGCAGCAGTCAGGCGGGACTAGGCCTGGGTCCGGGTGGCATCTGGAGAGATGGAGGCTGCTGCACAGGAGCTGTAACGATGTGCTGCCCTCGCTTGGCTCATGCTGTAGCCGCCAGCAAGTCTGATGGTGGACCACCCTGCTGAGGATGGGGCTGCCCGCAAATCAGATGGCGCCCTCAATGCTGCTGCCTGCTCGGGCGCCGCGCAGCAGCCTTCTGTCTGGTGGCTGGGCCCGCATGCTCTTTGTCAGGCCACCGTGTGCCAGACTTGCTCCCACGTTATACGACGCCGCACCCCTCTGCCGGCCCTGAGCTGGACCCGCTAGATTAGGCCATGGACAAGCCCACTGCTTTGCCATTTACTTCCAAGGCCATGTATGACACAATGACATGTGTGCCCACAGTGCCCACCCTGCAGCCCTGGAGCTGCACATATTGAACTGGCCCTGGACAAAACTCAATGCTGCCGTCCACCTAGGGTGATTGCACAAGGCCTGTGACGACAGCAGGCTGAGCAGCAGCCTGAGCCCGGACGTGATGGTGATGCTGCTGCTTCTGTGGCCCCTGCAGCTCCCCCTGAGCAAAGCTATGAGCAGTGTCTTGGCTTTGACCCTGCAGCCCCTGCGCTTGAAGAGCTGGAGTTGTCCCTGAACGAGGCAGGCGTGGGCGGCGCCAGGGCCCTTGCAGATGCCATTGCTGGCAAGACGCGTCTGAAAAAGCTCAACCTGAGTGAGAACGAACTGGAGGACCGTGGAGCGCTGCTGATTGCCAAGGCGCTCAAGGGTCTGCCAGCTCTTCAAGTGGTAGACCTCACAATCAACCAGGTAGGTGACCCCAATTGCCAGGGCAGTTGCAGGACTGCCAGCTGTGTATGTGCTCGACCTGACGACTTTGGCTGCCCTTGTCAGCTCTGAGCAGAGCAGGCATGGGAATGGCTTTGCAATATGGCCAAGCTCAACCTGCGTATAGATGTTCTGCCAGCCGCTCATGAAGCTCAAGCTGTGCAGGTGCTGCAAGTAGTAATCTTGGCAGTGTGTCGAGGCCTCTGGCTGCACTCATGGGAGCGTGCTGTGCAGGTGCGGCGAGCTGGGGCGATGGCAGTGGCCACTGCGCTGCAGGACAAAGAGGGCCTGCAGCTGCTGGCGCTCAATGAAAACGAGATCTCAGATGCTGCCATTGACGACATGAAGGTCAGTGCTCATTCCAGGTTTCTGCGCATACATGCTGCTGGTAATGCACTGCTGCAGAGAGCTCAGCATTTGGCAGCAGTGAAGATGGAGGTCACATAGCCCAGGGGCGACATGGCTAGCCCCTCCCTGGCTGGTACAGCGCAGCTTCCATCGATGCAGCTGCAGAGCTGGGGCTTAGCAGCTTCTGCCCAGCGGCCGCCTGAAGGGCCTGCTGACACATGACTGTACTGGGGCTGTTCATCCATGCAGTGGGCAGTGCATGTGACCCTGGCAGCTTTCCTAATGATGCGTCTCCCCGCAATTGCAACTGCTTCTTGCTGCTGCCTGCTTAGGCAGGTGCTGCTGTTGCACTGGCAAGATGTAGCAGTGTCCAATCAATTGCATCAGGCAGCTTGACAGACTTTTCTGTAAATCTGCAGGATGTACTCAAAAAGGCAGGCAAGCTGCAGTGTCTGGGCCCCTTGGATGAGAATGACCCAGATGCTGCTGGCGATGAGGATGAAGACGAGGAACCCACTGAAGATGCAGATGCAGACCAGCTTGCCGATGCCCTCAGCAAGACAAGAATTGCTTAATTGAACTGATGCTCCTGGTCACTCAATGTGAACTCAGAAGCGCCTATGTTGCATGTCCCCATGTCAGTGGTCAAAACCAAATGCATGTCCCGCCCACCCAATTAATCATCTATGAGGCCAGGCTGACGTACTTGCCCTCGCACACAAACTGCTTGCTGTTGCGTAGCTTAGCTTCAATTAGGGAGTCAGCTGCAGCATCTTTCCTAAAGCTGGCTGCAGCCCTGACTTTCTGTTGCAGCTTGCCCATCTTCAGGCGGCCACCACTGGCCTGCAGAATCTTTGTGACGAGCTTCTTGATCTTCAACTGCTTCATCATGGCTGCTGCGCCTGAACCGTCCTGAGCAGGGGATGCGGGAGGCTGCTCATCCGCTGCAGATGTGATAGCATGGCCAGCCAACTCGCCACTAAGGGCTGCTGTTGCGGGCTCAGCTCCTTTGCCTTTCTTCTTGCTCTCATTGTCTGCACAGGCCGCCTCCTGCTTCCTTTTCCGAGAGGCGTTGGCTAGCCCCTCTCCAGCAGGCGTGGCTGTTGCCACGCCTCCCCTCGCTGCAGCTGCTGGTGTCTGAAGATCAGCCTCAGCTGCTGCGCTCTGAGGAGGGGCAGCCACACCTGGCTGCACAGGTGTTGCAGGCCCGCCACCAGCAGCAGCTGTGGCTGCTCTCACCTGCAGCACATTAATGAAATGTGAGAGGCAAGATGGCTGCTTCTGTAGGGCTGAGGAGCAAAATGCAGACACTCGTCCCAGAGCTGATGGGCCCACCGACCTCCATTGAGCCAAGACGCAGACCAACAGATGCAACGCCCAAACCTCCTGGCTGCAGCGCAGCTGCCTCTGCTGAGCTGAGGAGGCAGAGCAGCAGGGGCACAGCCCATGTGCCATGTCTGCATGTATGACGCGAGGCAGCGCTGGTGCTCACCCTGCGTCTGTGCTTCGTCCCCGCAGCATGTGCCTCCAGCGTGGACTGACTAGTGCAGGTGACACTGCAGATGCTGCACTTCCAAGGGGGGCGCTGAGACAGGAATGCCTTGTCAGCCTCAGCATCTGCGTCTGTCACTGCAGTAGGCAATCGACGAGATGAGTGTGTGGTTGCAGCTGACTGGCTATTGAGATGCAAGAGGTTTTGAGGTGTTCTGCTGTACACTCAAGAGGCAAGCATGAGAGCCTCGGCTTGAACAGGGGCGCTGCAGAAGCTGGCAGTGTGTGCACCATACGATGTGACTGAGCTGCCTCCTTGAGGGCAAAGGCCAATGCCGTCAAGCTGCAGGGACAGGTAAGTGGCGCACCTCCCTGCTGCTGAGGGGCTGCCAGCACCTGGGTTCCACCTTTAAAGAAGCCAGTGGAGGCAAAGCCGCCAGGCTTTGTGGCGCCCTTGGCATACTTCTGGTCCTCAGTTACACAGCTGGTGTGTCCCTGCACGGCATCTCTGTATGATCTCTGCAGTCCAGGGCGGTCCCTGCTTTTGCTGCTGTATCACCAGAGATTGTGCAGCAGCAGTGGCCCTCACCTTGACTGAAGCCCTGTCAAATGTCCGTGAGCAGTCAATGCATGTGAAGCTCCTGGCAGAGCATTGCCCGAGGTGGACGGCAACCTTGGGCTGCAGATTTGACAGGCTTCAGACCAGCATGGCCCTGAAACATGTGGGACACAGAGCCGGCCTGAGTGCAGCATACCTTTTTTATGCTCTCCCCGCAGTCATCACATGCGAACCACGGCATGCTGATCAGCCTAGATGCCTGCCAATACCGCTCTCAGCTTGGGTGACTCCCAACAAGACGGAAAGGGCAACAAGCCAGCTGGTCTGAAGAGGCGGCAGAGAATGCCCGCAGCTGTGCTGACCTCTAAAGCAGACTGCAATTTTTGCCTGCTGAAGCAGTGCTGGTACATCAGGGGGCTTCAAGTATTTCAGGGACATCACAGGGAGTGCAATGGAGGACTCTGGCGGGCAATCATGAGCTGCAAGCTCCAGTCGCATCCTGGGAGCTGCAATGCAGCAGACCTTTGCTACCAGTATGCTGAACAAGGCCGGGAGGAGCTTGAGCCACCATGTGAAACATGCAGTGAGGCTGCAGTGCTGTGCAAGCAGCACTCAGGCGGCCGTGCCAGCTCTCTCAGCATCAGAGGCCACATCCTCAAGGCGTGTACGCAAGAAGCAACTTAATGACCAGAAGGGGCGCGTGATGCTGAAAAACATGCCCCTGCCTGAGCTGGAGAGCTGGTGTCTGCAGCAGGGTGAGCTCAGGAATGGCAGACGCCAAAGTCATGGTTGCAACAATGCTCAGCCTTCAGAGTACGCCCCGTTGCTGAGACCATTCCAGAGGCAGATGCCCCCAGCAGGCACATTCTGTGTGACATGCACATCATGCTGCCTGTAGCTGCGAGTGCCAGACAGAGCTGTCACATGTATATCTGCAGGGCCCTGTGCCTCATGGCGAATCATACGCCCCTGCATCTCTTCCCCTCATGCCAACCCAGCAGATGGTGTACTCATTGCTGCAGGGGAGAGTCCTAATAGAGCCCTGCAGTTGTGGCGGTGGATGTACAGCGACGACCTGTGGATCAAACGTGTCAAGGACACCCTTGCTCAGCAAGGTGGCTTCTCTGCATCCTTCATGTGAGCTACTTCTGATGGCTCTCAAGCTGCCAAGAGGCCTGCGCAATGCAGGGCTTGCACAGGTCCTCATGCTCCTATTGCCTGCAGAGCACAGCTGGAGCCAATAGCCACCGTAGACGGCGGCCTGGAGCTGCAGCGAGTGCACTCAGCAGCAGACGGGACGCGAAAGCTGGTGTTCCGTCTTACGGTGAGACATGCACCCAACAGCGGCTTTCAGCTGCTTCTTGGCGGCCCCTGGCTTGGCTGCAGAGCCGCTGCATCACCTGTAGGGCCTCTATGGACATACAGGACAGATGCCTGGCATCGCCGTAAGTGCCACTGCATCTCCAAATGTCAGAATTCTCTCCTTCTTCATTGTGGTGCATTCTGCAGGCCAGTTGGCAGGCCAGCAAGGGGCTGTTTTCGATGCTATAGCCTGGTGGCTGCTGCTCTGCCGCCTGACACCCGCAGGACTGTGACCCTGCTGCAGACTGGGGAGAGTGCCGGCTTCCACGTGGAGACCGTGCTGATTCCTGTGGTGCGCAGCCAGGGGCGGCGTCCCCGCACAACTCTGTGCATCTCGTCCCAAGTGGGCTGCGCTATGAACTGCCAGTTCTGCTTCACCGGCAGGATGGGTCTCAAGTGAGCTGACTGCTTTAAGAGTGCTGCTTCTGCCTGTGGGCAATCAGCAGCAGCACTGGAAGCTTTCCTCAACCTTGTGTTCCCCTGTTGAATGTTTTAGTAGGCTGCTCTCTCACACTAAAAACCAGTCTGCGCAAGAGGAGAGCAAATGGGGTCAACATTGTGTCTCCTCCACCCTCCTCTTGCGCAGACTGGGTTTTGCACTCAGCAAGGGTGCAGTCTTGCCTGCCTGGCACATGAACATCTGTAGGACTGTGACTTCTGTAGTTTCTGGAGGCTATCTTGCTTGCCACTGGGAAGGGAGTACTAGAGCACAAGTGCATCACAGAAGCCCAAGTTGAAGTCACTCACCCTTGCTCGGGGTGTTGCTGCTTGGCAGGGCAAACCTCAGCACAGCTCAGATCGTGGAGCAGATGGTGGAGGCACAACGCTTCCTGGCTTTGAAGGCGCAGGCAGCAGCTGCAGTAGGCAAGGCCGCACCCCATGGTGAGCGCTGCGCTTTTGGTCCGGCAGTGTTGATGGCAGACCCAGCTGCTCAAGGTGCGTGCAGCAGGTGCAGTATGCACTGTCGCACCCATGAGTGTGCGCTGCGCTTCAAGTGCAGTGGTGTTTACGTCAGAACAAGCTGCTTGGGGCGCGGGGTGCACCTGCCACAGGCAGAGCCAGTTTACAGCTAGTGCTGTGCTGCACCTGCTTGGACTTGCAATGAGTGCGTAGGGCAGGCACGACACAGATGGTGACCGTGGCCTGAGCATGCAATGTCACTAGTCAGCACAGCACACAAAATCTCATTAGTTTTCCTGCAGCCACAGCTGCGCTGATGTACTGTGTAATACCGACCCCTGACACTCATTCATATGCTCCAGCAGCAGCAGTTGCCTGCTGCCCCCTCATTGTCCCTGCTCCCCCCTGACGCCTGCAGTGTGCTGCAGGACACACCACCGCCATCTTTGGGCATGAGGAAGCCCCTGCACAGTATGGAGGCATCCTCCGTGCTCCATGCCCCTGCTGCAGCTTCCCTGATGACCAGCTGCTGTGTCTGCTGCAGCCCCCATCACCAACGTTGTCTTCATGGGCATGGGGGAACCCTTGCACAACACGGACGCCGTCCTGGCAGCAGTAGACATTCTGTGCCACCCGCTGGGGCTGCACCTCTCCCATAACAAGGCAAGCCACGGCTGAGTGTGTCTGCTTATCTGTTGCTTCTATCACTCCCATGCTTCCTCCTGGGCAGGCTGCACCTGCACCTCCAACCAGGGAATAGGATTTAGGGTGCGTTTGTCACTGTGCAGGTCACAGTGTCCACGGTGGGCCTGGTGCCTGACCTGGAGCACTTTGTGCGCCACTGCCCCGCGCAGCTGGCCGTCTCGCTGCACGCCACCACTGATGAGGTGAGCGGGCTGCATGCTGTGCTCCGCACTGCCGGCAAGCTTGCTCATGGCTGTGCAGCATGCACTTGCTGGTGCCAGACATCTGCTTGCCCTGATGTCATGTCCAATCCTCCTTGGAGATCAGTCAGGCCCGCATTTCATCCAAGCCACCTGCATGGGAGGCTTCATGCCCATGCTAGCATTGGCTTAGCCTCTGCTAGCACGAATACGCAGGCAGCCGCTTTGTTGTCTCACTGCCTCAGATGCTGTATGCATGGTGTCTCCCTGCCAGTCGTGCTGGCGTCAGCCCTCTACAGGACTGCAGTCAAATCCTAAGTCGCATCCTGCCCACCAACAGGCTGCCGCCACTGCCTGTGCAGGTGCGCGACTGGATTGCACCAGTCAACCGGCGCTGGCCCTTGAAGGAGCTGCTGGGGAGCCTGCACAGGCACTTCCCTCGGGGGAGCACCCGTGGCCCCCATGGGCGCCACGTGCTGATTGAGTATGTCATGCTCAGGGGCGTGAACGACAGCCTGGAGGATGCTCACAGGTGAGCTCCAGTGCTGATCAAAATGTCATGCTGACAGCCTGAAGGGGACGACACTCCCAGGTCAGTCGTGCCCAGCGGCTAGCACCCCACCAGGGCGCTGCTGCATATGTATCGTGCTCAGGGGTGCGTATCACTGCTCAGAAGGTGTCACAGGTCAGGCCATGTGCTGGATGTTTGAAAGTGGATTGCTGTGATGACTCTGTGACAGGGCGATAGAAGAGATACTCCCAAGCCACCTGTGCCCACACTACCCTTTGGTACTGATTCAGTATGCTATGCTGCCAGGTGTGCACAGTCTCAAGGGGAGGCGACCCATGATAGGCCATGCCCAGTTGCTAGCAGAACCAGATGCTGCTGCTGATGGTGTCATTCTTGGCAGGAGCAGCAGCAGCCCTCAGAGAAGGACCTGTGCAGTTGCATCCAGCTGATCGTGCTGCCTGCAGCCTCACTTTGGGTGCATTTGGCTCCTGCTCTGTGTCCACAGACATCAGGTCTGCAAGCCTCCAGCTAGTCGCAGTCAATCCGCGATCAAGCTTCAGAGACACCACACAGAAAAGCACATTGGCACATGGGCACTCGGACTTACTTGGACTCTGCTGGTCCTGCCCTGCAGGCTGGTGCAGCTGATGCAGGACATTGAATGCAAAATCAACCTCATCGTGTTCAACCCTCACAAGGGCACCCGCTTCACTGCCACCGGCATGGACCAAGTCATGGCCTTCAGATCTGTGCTGATCCAGGTGGCTTACTGTAAACAGGCTGGGCGGGCATGGCAGTGCCCCATGAGCCAGAAGGCTGCCAAGAGTTCCTATGAGGCAGGGGAGTCCCTACAGCATGACAATGCCATCTGCCTGGCAGGGGCTGACATTCAACTGCTTCCAGCCCATGCTGCAATTTGCAAGTCACCTCAGCAAGCCTGTGGGCTGCACATTCAGCCCACACACAGTCAGCTGTAAGGAACGATTGCAGGGGGAAATCTCCCAGGGTGAGCCCGCATGGACAGGCTGCTGTGCTGTGTTGCAGGCCGGGCGCATATGCACAGTTCGTGATAGCCGGGGAGATGACGAGAGTGCCGCCTGCGGGCAGCTGGGCGCTCTGGATGCCCAGCAGGGCCAGGCGCCTGTGCTGAGGCCGCCGACCGCAGCTCTGGCTGCTGCCCTTGCCAGCTAGGACTGGTGCACTAGTGGCTGGGATGCAGACCTGCGCTGAAGCTGGCCCCACCAGCGCTGCTAGCACTTCTCACACCATGGGCCTGCCTGCTTGCTGCCATCTGGGCTCAGCGTGGCAGGGACCCAAGTCCAAACCTGAGTGGTCTGGCATGAGGCATTGCAGTGCAATGCCATGGAGCACAGAGGACCAGACAGTATCAGTCAGGCCCACCTAAGCAGACTCTTGGGAGCAGCGCTATCATCACGTGGCAGAATGCTGCTGCGCCAGCAGCAAGTGTTGGGAAGGGCACAACATGAACAACTTGCTGGCTGCATTGTTACTCAGTAATGTGAGGCAGCCTACTGTCCTGAACGCGCAACAGCAATCTGGAGAACAACCTCACAAGCTTACGTTTCTGACACGCATGCGTTTGCAGAACAAGTTCATCAAATAACACATCTGGTTGAGGTGCAACATGCCTGTGGAAGCTTAATGAAAGATTCTACTCATTGTCTTCTCAGCAGTTGTTGAGCAGCTGGCTTGTTCCATGACAGCTGCATGTCATCCCCAAATTTCCTGCGCTTGGAATTGAGGTAATAGCAGCAGAAGAATACGATGGCCGTCAGGAAACAAAGCGCGCCAACCACAATGAATATGATCCCTAGTGTATTGTTCTTGCCGCCCACCCATGACAATGTGCTGAGCACGATGTGCTGCAGGCCAGTGAGGTCAAGCCATGAGCAGAAATAGACGGCGCAGAGCACTTAGGACTGCAACATGGGTGCAGGAAGACAAGATGGTACTGCATGTGCTGCATGAGACGATGCAGCACGCATGCTAACACTTTGGAGGCCACCGATATTTGCAGCGCACCTTCTGGCCGCTGAAGCCATAGATGTTGTACCGATTCTGGATCTGAAAGGTAACATTGCTCCCTGTGAGGCAGCACAAATAGCTTTGCATGGCTGCGCAACACAGGCATGGCGCAGCATGCTGAGGGCTCCTGAGCTTGGTCCATCTTGACAGCCCAGACGAGCAGCTGGCACCTTTGCTCTGATGCAGGCTCAGCAAGGCACGGCCCCATTGGCAGTCCAAAACTGTGCCACGAGTTTGGCCACATTGAAGCCAACCATGCACCTACCTGCTGGAGAGGCTCCACTACATACGCCTACTCTAGCAGGCAGCGCTGGCCCCAAAACTGCCCCAAGCTCGCATGCTCAGCAGGATCCAGCCACAGATGGGGTGAGTGCTGGCAAGGACTGCTTAATGCATGATTTCATCCTTGCAGCTCAGCTGGTGACCCCTGCCTAGCACTGAGGCCCCTTTTGCTAGCAATCGATCCATTACACAGCCCACTCTCAGGACCTGAGAGAGATCAAGCTGAGGCTCCCCCAGGCTGCCCAATAGGTAGTCTTCATCAGCAAACAACAGCCTTGTACCCAACCCACCTGCCGTCAGGGGCTGGTCGATGCGTCCATACAGCTTCTTGAAGGTGTGATAAGCTGCTGGCTTCATCCAGACTAGCAGGTTCTCAGACTGGCTGACGTTCTGGGTGATGGTGCCGCCCCCGCGGTATTGAGGCTCATCATTAAAGTTCTGCGCATGGTAGTTACCGTACAGGTGTTCCCTATCATACGCCCAGGAGATGTCCTGTGTCTGCAGCCACACGTGCAGGCCTCCAGCCGAGGGCAGGAAAGATGGCCACAGTTGCAATGATGTGACAGTAAAGATATGGGTACAAACCCAGGGTCAGGCTGCCACTACAGCTCCTGTTGGAGGCAGCTGCAGACTATTTACAACCCTGCAGATGCCTATGCAAGCTACTGACTCAGTAGTGCAGTCGCTGCATGCATTGAGTGCTGCACAGCCGGCACTCACATCAATGTTCAGGGGAGTGGTCCCCTGTGTCGCCGCAAAAGTGTCGTTGAACAGTGACCAGGCAATGAGCCCACAGGGGCTGATGACCCCGTTTTGAGGCTTGCTGGCATTGGGGGCACGCCCCTCATAGATCTCGGGGTTGCATTGGTTCAGGCTGGACGCTGAGTAGTTGGTCCCCCCCGCCTGCTTGCTGACCACACTGCGCACAAACCTGCAGACACAGGGCGTTGCTTCCACCTGGAGACCGAGTGCTCAATGCTGTCCAGCCACCTGACCAGGCTGAGACTTGGGTGCATGGCACGCAGGGATAGACAAGGCCACCAGCAGATGCCACAGAGCAGAGAATGCATCAGCAAGCAGGGGGGGTTTTCCTGACTGCGAACAGCTCACCTCTTGTGATTCTGAAAGAAGCTCTTCAGCTCATAGTATACATAGATCTGCAGGCAGGCGGGGTCAAGTAAGAGACTGCACATGGCCCAGCAGAGCGCCTGAGTGGCAGGGTGGTGGGTCACAGTGCGGGAGATTGCAAGGCAAGCTAAGAGCAGAATACCTTCTAAGCTTTCGGGGAGTCATGCAAGTCCTGGAGCTGCCTCTGAATGTGTCAAAGCAGAGTTCATGGCCGCATAGCACAGATGCAGCCGAGATGCCATGCACATCCTTCACAGGACAGTCATGAGCGCTTGGATGTGTGCTCAGAAAGAGACCGCAGGCAGCAAAAATGCACTGGCAGGCTCTTGCTTTGTGCAACGGTGAGGGTGCAGCATCTCCCCCAGATATGGCTGAAATCCTGCTACTGGCGAGTGCCAGCAGGTTTTGCAGCATGGTGAGGCCGCAGCAAGCCCTCACGTTGATGACTCAAAGGCAACACTGGCACTGCCTTGTTCTGCAAACCAGTGACAATGACCAGATTTCGCAGCTCGTCCCCTGAACGCTCAGGATGCTCACCGGCGGCGTCATGTTCTGGGGGATTGTGACAGTGACCGTCTGCGGGAGGCCCGCCCCATTGGTGGCAATCAGAGCCTGGGAGGCGTCCGGGTAGCTGAGCTCAGCTAGGGAGCCCGCATTATCATACCGCTGCTTCACCTCCACCACGCCCAGGGAGGCAATGAGGATGGGCACCCCCAGCGCGATGCAAACGGCTGTGGCCACCAGGTTGAAAATCAGAACCCCCTTGGCTGCAAGGCAGGGCAAGAATGACCTCAGCTCTCTCTTATCTGCATCAACCCCGCCTTTGGGATGGTGGGGATGCAGACAGCAGTGGCCAGCAGGTCAGGGTTCAAGCACACTCCTTGGCTGTTGGGCAGCGCATGGAACGCCCTCAGCCCTCTCTCTGTCTGCAGCGCAAGACAGCGCCCCCCGCGCAAAGCAGACAGTCGTGGTCAGCAGGACGAAGGTTGGCATGCCCCCAGCTGCAAGGCAGGGCAGGGGACGACCCCAGCTCTCTTCCTTGCCGCCCTGGGCACGTTCTTCTTCCACCAGGATGCAGGCGGCAGCAACCAGGAGGTTGAAGAGCAGCATGCCCTGACGACAGCTTAGGGCAGGCAGAGGGTATAATGCTGCAGGGTGCATTCGCAAGAAAGACATGGTCTGCCTCTGAAGTTGTCTGCAGAGAGGCTGCAGCAGCAAGCTAGGGTGCTGCCAAGGCAGAGCGATAGAAATGATGGGCATGCAGATGCTTAGAGCCTGGGCAGTCATGCACTCGCGTGTGGTGTCTGCAATGGCTTTCACAGATACTGAGGCTGCAACAGTATGCCCCACCACATTCTCGTTGAACATGAGGTGCACCTTTACCCCAGGTTTAGAAGCACGCACCTGTGATGAGTGGCGTGAGGCCTGCCATCTCCTGGTGTACAAATCGGTCATGGCAGTGGTTGCCTGCCCCATGCCGCCCGCAGCAGCCCAGGCAGCCATTGCAGCGCCGCATGCGCATGGTGCTGCACGTCTGGCTTGGAGTTCCTGATTGTCCCTGTGGACCTCCTCAGTGAGAGCTGGTAGCGAAGCTGCTGTCACCTGTGGGATTTTGCTGCTTCCAACTTGGCAGCAAGCAGATGCTTGGCCAAGAGTTAAGTGAAGTGTCAACGTAAACTTTAGGGCCAGATGGTGCCAGACAAGATCTGCCCTGAACTGGGCCTGGTTGGGATGCCTGAACCCCCCTGGCAACGTCAGCTCAGCTGGACTGAAAACCAGCTGCCAAGAAGCAGAAGAAGAAACGCTGTTCTTGGCTTTTCGGGTCTGCAGCAGACGTTGTGGTGGGACTACAATGAACACAGCTACGGCGGCTCAGCCTAAGAAGGGCGACGCATCAGCGGTCAACGTGCAAGTCATCCTGCGATGCAGGTGGGTGGCATTGCCAGCTGAGTGCTAGAAATGTGTGCCTGATCAATCCTTTGCCTATATGCTGCTACATGTCAGTCTCATGCGCATGTGACTATGGCTGGCTCAGATTGGCCTGCTGGTCGGCGGGGCCTTGCAGCTGCACTGTGCTGTCAGGCACTAGCATCATTGCCTGCCTTTGCCAGGCCTGGGACCCTGGTCATGCGCTGATGCAGGCCGGCACAAGGCTTGTGAATGCCTCTGGCAAGGCAGGGGCAGGGTAGGCCTGTGGCAACGGCTTGCAGCCCTGCAGCCTGGTCTGAGCAGGTCCTGCCCCTGTAGCACCCAGCTCAAGCCCAGCCCTGCTGTCAGGCGTGGTGCAGCATGTCTCAACAGCTACCAAACCGATATGATCGACTGGTCCTTGCTGCAGGCAATGCAGCAGTCAGGGAACGATGTTCTCCACCTTTCGGTGCAGCTCCTGCACTTTCAAGGCCCTGCAGGTCTCTCAGTCACAACTGTAAGCAAACCCCAACAGCATAGGGCCCTTCGTGCTGCAGGCCATGCAGCAGCGAGGAGGTGGTTGCGCGCATGCCCCAGATCGTGCAGGTCAACGAGGCTGCCAGGGAGGTCGTCCTCATGCAGTCCGTGGCTGGCAAGCAGATGGGGCGCGCCTTTCACTACGACAAGGTTGGTTCCAGCCTGCCGTATGTGGTTGCTTTGATCAGGCAGGAGGCCACGGGGCTGACACCACGACATGGCGAATGCCAGCCTACTGGCTCTGGTGACCTGATCTTGGCGAGCTGTTAACATTCAGATCCTATCAGGCAGAAGGGGCGCGTCCTCCACTATGATGGGCCTGCGGGGTGTGGTGCCTCCGGTCATGGCTGGCTGCTGCACTCTAGAGGCCACCAAAACAGGCCATGGGCCACCACTGCGATAGGGTCAGCACCAGCCTGCAGTGTCCCTACAGCCCGCACTGCCTCTGGCGGCAAGCAGCTGCTGCCTTTTGCAACCCACAGCGTTCCGATGTGGCAAGGCAGCACCAGTCTGCCATGTTCATCCCATTTCGCAGCTAGCTGCCAGCAGGCCATAGCAGTATGCAACGACATCATCAGCCTGCAGCCCCGTGCAGTCCCTAGAGGCAGCTGGCGGGTGCTGGTCTGCTGAGCAAGTAGTCCACTCTGACAGAGCCAGCACTTGTGAGAGCACAATCCCTCACGCCTCAGCTGAGCTGTTCACACTGCTGCGCACAGTGCATACTGCCTGCAGCTCATTCTCAGGTGCAACAAGCATCACTCAGCAAGTCTGTGTCGCACCACCAGTGGTCGTCTGTGGGGAAGCCAGCTGGGCTCAATGGCTGCAGCGCTCTCAGTCTGTGGGAAGCCTGCTGGTCACAACATCACTGGCGGCTGCGGTGTCATCTAGAGCTCTGCTCCAGCACTGTCAGCCTCCCGCTGTGGCACTGAAGCATGCTGATGCTGCCATGTGCTGCTTGAGCTAATACAGCTGTCATACATGTGAGGGCGCGGAATGCAGGCAGATGGGGCTGCCGTCCACGCAGGAGCACCCATGTGCCCTCTGGCTGCCACTGAGCTGAAGGTTGCGTGATGCTGAGACTTGAGGACTTGGGCTGCTCCGCTTAGCTGTCTACAGCTGTCACCAGTTGGCGGCTACTCTGCAGGTGTTTGGAACAGACTCGACCCAGGAGCGCTTGTATGACGGGGCTGTGTCCCCCATCGTGTCAGAGGTACTGGATGGATTCAACTGCACAATCTTTGCCTACGGGCAGACGGGCACGGGGAAGACCTATACCATGGAGGGCGGCGACAGAAATTCTGTGGATGGGGAGAACCTCTCCGAGGTGGCTGGTGAGCACCACTAGCATGCTCTTAGGACATGTCCACCCAGCAGCTAGGTGTCTGGTGCTATGCCCAGCAGTGACAGGTAGAGTATGGCATGTAAGCTGTTGTTCACACCAGGTCCTGTGTTCCACTGTGACACTGAGCAGCGCTGACTGACATGGGCTGCAGGGGCTTGTTAGGAGATGCACTGCAAGAAAACCTGTCTTCTCCAGCTGGCTGCCTGCTGAGATGCTCAGCTGAGATGCGCAGCAGTAACACTTAAGTGATGGCTGTAGTGGACTCCTCAGAAGCTCTGTACTGCAGTTTGGCTTGACAGCTAGCCAGTGGTTCATTGTCATGAGACCACGATTGTCCAGCTGAGGTGGCTGATGAGCTGTGGCCTGCCGCTCCACAATTGGCTTGCAGCCCCATGTCTGCAAAGAAGCTGATCCACAATCTTGAGTTGTGTATTTAATAGGCATGAAGGTGCCTAGACTCAGCTGCCAGCTGTGCCCATGTTGAGCCTGCTGTGCTTGACGAGGGGTGCCATACTGCTGCAGATATGACGCTGTGGGCCATTCACGCCCCTCTTTCAGCGAGCACTGCTGCCGGCTCAAAGCTGCTCACGTTGGCTCAGCTGCTGCAGGTGTGATGTCCTGATGGCAGCCCACTCTGGGCAGCCCTGGGCCATGCCCTGCACCCTGTACACTGCCCCTGCTGCAGGTGTCATCCCTCGAGCCATTCATCGGTCTTCATAATGTTAAGCATGCTGCAGCCCAGCACCTCACATATATGTGCGTGATGTAGCTTGATCTCCCCACCTCACACCGCGGCGCCACTGTGTCCTCCCCCCAAGCTGCAGGTGTCATCCCACGAGCCATCCACCAGATCTTTAGCCACCTGGACTCCATCAACAGCGAGTACACAGTCAAGTGCTCCTTCCTGGAGCTGTACAATGAGGAGACCACTGACCTGCTGGCTGTCGGCGACAGCAAGGCAGGCCAGAAATTGCGCATGCTGGAGGATAAGAGTGGTGTCGTGGTGCAAGGTGATGTGCTTTAGGCCATTCTGGAGTGGCCCTTGCATGCTTAGCGCTGCAGGCAGACGGCGCCTATCAACCAAAGCGCAGTGCTCTCCCTCAGTCAGCTTTTGCTGGGAAGAGCACTGCCGCTCCTGCAGGGCTTGTGTCTTTGGCACAAGGTCTAGAGTCAGATCTTCCAGAGAGATACAAGATTGTGATCGGTCAATGGGTGCACCCTGCTGGCCTGGGGGACTGAGCAACACAAGAGGCCTGCAGGGCTAGAGCAGATCAGTCAAAGTCTGAGATGGCGTGCATCGAGTGACTAGTTCCTTGGAAATGCAGGGCTGGAGGACACAATCTGTAGAGAGCTCAGCTGAAAGTCATATCCTGCTGGCTCCAAATGCTGAGCAACCTTTGATGCCTGCAGGGCTTGAGGAGATCATCGTGAAGAGCTCAGCCGACATCTACACTCTGCTGGACCGAGGCTCCGCCAAGCGGCGCACAGCCGAGACGCTGCTGAACAAACAGTCCTCCCGTAGCCACAGCGTATTCTGCATCACGGTGCACATGCGAGAGACAGCCCCTGATGGGGAGGAGGTGATCAAAATTGGCAAGCTCTACCTGGTGGACTTGGCTGGATCCGAGAACATTAGCAGGTGGGTCTCACAGGCTGTCTGGGGAATGAGAAGGGGCAGGATTGGGGCTGCATTCATCAGCAGCAAAACCTGTAGATCATGGGCTGGCTGGGCTTCCCAGCAAGGCCACATGTGTGTGTGTGCCTGGGTGACAGCCCAGCAGGCGCAGCGCTAGGCTCATTAAGCACTACCTGGGTGGCTTGACCGGATCTGAGGACATCAGCAGGGGCGGCTGAGTGCACCACCCGCTTGCACAGTGTGTGCTGCTCAGACTGACTGCTTGGGGAGCCTAAAGCTGTCAGGTAGCACTGCTAATGAGAGAGTAGCCTGATTGGACGCCAGTAGTGTGACCACCTTGATGCCAGCAACAAGGCAAAGTGACACCGTTGCGCTGCGGTGCCGAAGGCTCAGCTCTGGCAGGTGCAAGGTTTGCTACGCATGTGACCCTCCCTTTCAACAGCCAGCTTGGCAGGAGGAGTCACAGCAGACCAGCCTGCTTGTGGCTCATCTGTGGAGCCCTGGGACTTGCAGAGGCCATGGACACTGCCAAACTCCTTCCATGCTCCCCTCTGAGTAGCCTTTCCAGCCAGGGCGCAGCTTGCAGTCTCGTGTCCAACCACTTGTTCTGCACTTTCAGGTCGGGGGCCGTCGATGTGCGTGCAAAGGAGGCTGGGCTGATCAACAAAAGCCTGCTGACACTGGGTCGAGTGATCACAGCACTGGTGGAGCAGTCTGGGCACATTCCCTACAGGCAAGCTGCTGGGACACCTGGCTGTGTGAAAGGCCTGCTTTGCCTGGAGGTCTGACTCAGCCCCTGAGCAGGCTTGCTTGCCACATGAGTGAGGTAGGCAGTCAGCAAAGGTTGCCGTAGGTGGCTATAGCACTGCCGCATGGCCTGCACTGCACTCATGTTGTTGTTACAGTGTGTGCTCTGTAATCCATCACAGCTGGACTTGGAGTCGCAGTGCGCCTGTGGAGGGTGCTCTACTGTTGTCTGTCATCTGCTGACAGGTGTGCTGGGGAAATAACTGAACGGATGTACCTAAAAGCTGCGCCACTGCCAGTTTGTGCCAACATTGCACTTTGCAGTGCTGCAAGTGCTGCAGGGTGCAGGGACAGCCAGCTGATCTGCACCTTCCTGAGCAGGCCCTTCAAAAAATGCACCACTGCGCCCACTGCAGCTACTGCCTGGTGCAGGGACAGCAAGCTGACGAGGCTGCTGCGGGACTCCCTGGGCGGGCGCACCAAGACCTGCATCATTGCGACCATCGCTCCCACAGTCCAGTGCCAAGAGGAGACACTGAGCACGCTGGACTATGCACACAGAGCCAAGAATATTCGCAACAGGTGGGCTTGGGGTCCAGTGGCTGCTGCCATGCAATGTTGCCACGCATGACGGGACGATGCTGAGCATGCTGGGGTTCGGGTTGGGCCAGCAAGTGGCACAGGTCCAGCTATCAGTCCTGGCTCCCTGAACAGCTTTGCAGCAGGCATGATGGGCCAGCGGCAGCTGTTGGCCACCCGACACGCACACCTGCAGCAGGCCTGGCACATGCATGAGTGGCCTGCGACAATTCAGAAGCGTCCTGCCTGCCCCTGCAGCTTGTATGTTATGCCGGAAGTGCTTCTGTGCATGAGAGTCGCCCTGAATGCCCCCAGCAGAGGTGCGTGCAGTCCCTGCGTCCCTGACCGGCCCTGCACCTAGATCTCAGCACTTGCTGCGACTGCAGCGCAGCTGATCTGACAGCCCCTGCATGTTCCTTCTTCCAGGCCAGAGGTCAATCAGCGCATATCCAAGACTGCCCACATCAAGGAACTCAATGGGGAGATTGACAAGCTCAAGGCAGAGCTGTATGCCACACGCGAGAAGAATGGCGTGTACCTGCCCTCAGACCAGTATGATGCCCAGATGGTGAGAGTCCAGCATCCAAAAACCAATGTAGCACTCTGTGACAAGCTGGACGGTGTCCAGATCCAGGTCTGGAAGCCGCTTGCACACTGCGCCACATGATAGGGTGCTGGGGCTCTTGAACCCTCTGCGAGTCAAGCTGCATCCATTGACAGAGCAGTGCGAGTGTCCCATGAGTCCAGAACTCTCCAGTAGTGAGGCAAGCTGTCCGACGCTGACAACTTGGACACTAACACAAGGCTTCTGTGCAAAATCTGGAGCTACTTGAAAGGGCGCTCCCATCTTGGCGCATCCAGCCACACTGCCTGCGTGTGGCTTCAGGAGGACCAGAAGTTCCTGAGCCAGCGCGTGGAGGGACTGCAGGCGGAGCTGGAGGTGTTTGCAGAGCGCAGCCGCCAGGAGAGTGCCCAGCTGACCATCGAGCTGCAGGGCACGCAGCAGGTGGGATTGGACAGGGAAAGCAAGGACCAGCAAGGACCAGCAAGGCTCCCAGTCTTAGCACGCGCTGCACTCTGGGGCTCAGTGTGACATATCTGTATCGGTGCGCGGTTCTGAAAAGCACCCAGCCAGCAGCAAGCGGCAGCCTGTCCGCAGGCAGCCGTAACCTGCATGGTCCTGCATATACCTATGAGGCATGCTGCATACGTACTCCGTGGTGGTGAAATTGAGAGTGCCAAACGGGATTGCATAGAGCGCCTCCATGCTGCACTCTTCTCTGGCAGCAGCTGCATGCAACGCCAGTGTGTACACATGCGCTTCCTTGGTGCAGGAGCTGCGCATGTCACACAGCTGCCTCTGCATGCAGCATCAGCTCCCCTGTGTTTGCATGCTGTCTCACTCTGCTGATGGCCCAGCCATACTGTTGGTGCAGGAGCTGCACACCACGCAGCTGGCACTGCGCCGCGCCAGGGTTGCCATCCAGGAGCGCGACTTCCTGCTGGCTACCCACGAGCGCAGCGAGAGTGCCCTCGCGTCGCACTCCGTAAACCTGTGCGGAGAGTTGGAGCGCACCGCTGCAGAGTTAGGGGACCTGCATGGCAGGTGAGGCCCAGAGTGGTCTGGGGATGCAGCACACAACAGGTGGCATGCATCTGGGGGCCTGGGTTGCAATTGCACAGTCAGCGCCATGTGGGCTTGCTCTTGCATTGACTCTGTGTGGAGAGCTGCAGCTCATGGGTGGGGATCTCCACCTGCATGGCAGCTGAGGTCTGGCCACAGCAGCGGGAGTCATGAGGCAGCTCTAGAGCTGCAGACCTACCAGGGCAACCACAGGGGGAGGGCAGCGAGTTGCGTGAACTACAGCATATGGTGACATTTGATGCTGCCAAAAGCTTGTTGCCTGCACCCAGGGCTGCCTGATGCCATGAACAGCTGCCACAGGAGAGCAGCTGCGGGGATCAGCTTGTGAAGTCAGCCACAACACAGAAGCAACAACTGCACTGACGTGGCAGCCAATGGTTGCCAGCACTTGCAGTTGAGGTGCCTCTTTTGCTGGTGCTGCTGCAGGCTGCAGGAGACCGCTGACAGGGATGAGGCCAACGCTGCCCTGGTGCAGCACCTTAAGGCTGAGACTGACAGCCGCCTGCACGCTTTGCAAGATGCTGTCACTGCAGCAGTGGGGCAGCAGCAGCAGGAGTCCAGCACCATTGGCAGCGCAGTGGCAGAGTTCCTGCAGCAGAAGAATGCAGACCTGCAGGTTCTCAAGGTCAGGTCTGGGGCTGAGGCTTTCCACATGGAGTCCAGGTGCCTGTAGCAACCTGAAGCCACGCCTGTCTAGGGCAGTGACAGGCCTGTGCATGCTGACCGCAATGCCCTGGCCAGCCACCAAGGAATGAAGGCTTGCTCGTGGTACAGTTGCTTTGACTATGTACGTCCTGACATGCTCCCTGTACCTGCAGGCGCAGATGGCCCAGCTGCAGGGGCAGCTGCAGGATGTGGGTGCTCTGGTGGCCTCGCACACTGAGGCAGCCGCAAGGGCAGCCACTGATGGACTGGCAGGGGTGGACGGGCTGCAACGCACATATGCATCTGAGGCGCACCAGGTCTGCGGCTGCTGCTGTGCGAGTCCTCCCAAGTTTGGGCGGCCCATCACCCGCACCCACTCACGCTGCACCGGCTTTACCCTCAGCTGGACGCTGCCCTCCATTTGCATGCTGCCTGATGCAGCTGGCAATTGTATCTTATGTTGAGCTGGCACTTGCATATGCGGACTACTGCAAGGTGGCCGGTCTCTCAGCAGCACTCAACGTTCCCCCTGCCATGCAGGCCGCAGAGGCTGCAGCAACAGCAGCAGCAGAGTCCTTTGCTGTACTGACTGGCAGCCTGCAGGCCCAGCAGCGGCAGCTGGAGGCCCATGCAGCTGCCCAGCAGGCCGCCAGCGATGCCCTGCTGGCCAGGGCTGCCAGCGCTGTGGCCGTTGCTCGACAGCGTCTGCAGGCTGCCGACGCGGTGGCAGCTGAGTGCCGTGGCAGCGTGGAAAGCACGGTGCAGGCGCAGCAGCAGCAGCTGGCGGCCTTTGAGGAAAGCTTTGCTGCTGGCATGCAGCGCGGGCAGGTGAGGTTGCATGCCTTGGTGCCTCCAAGGTCCAGCTTCGGCATGTAGCAGGCGATACTTTGGGCTACGTCGCACTGCAAGGTGGCAGCAGCGCGCTTGCAGCGCTGGGACAGAAGGCCAGCACGCTGCAGATGGGCAGCCCTGATTGTGCAGCATGCCTGCTGGACAATTGTAGGGCTGTCAGGCACCCATCACCAACCCAACATCTGTCCTGATCAAAATGCAACATGCATGCAGGCCTATCTGCATGCTGCTAGGACCCTGTACCCTGCCTGCAGGAGGGTTTGGTGCAGCAGATTGCTGCCCTGCTGGGCGAGTTCAGCCAGCGCAAGCACCAGGAGGTGGCAGCAGCAGTGGCAGGCCTCAGAAGCAGCTTGATTGTGGGTGGAAGCGCTGCTGCAGGTCACTTTGATTGCCTTCAGCAGATGTCAGTGGCCACAATGGAGCAGCTGCAGGTGAGAAATAGGTCTCCGCTGCAGGGTCCTGCACTCGCCTGCAGTGAAGGTGATTGCCACACTGGAGCAGCAGCTGGCGAGCACCGTACAGGCTACCATCCGCTAGCAATGTCTGACTTGCCTGACAGGCGCCTCACCAACACAGGGCTGTTGGCAGGCAACTCCTGGACCTGTCTATCACTGAGTTGCAGCACTGAAAGACATGCTGGCACCGTTCTGGACAATGATGCATCTAGCATGTTGAGGCGCATACAGTGTGTGGGTGGGCGGAAGGACAGTCGTCTTCAGGCAGTCTGGGTGCTGCTGTCAGCAGTGCCAGGCAGCAGTGTGACGGTGCATGTCCCATTGCTGACACAGCAGTGCGGCCCCTGTTTGCTTCGCTGAGACAGCAGCAGGAGACAGCAGGAGGAAGGGATGTTGAGGCTGCATGGCGCGCAATTTCTATCTTGGGCTTATTGAGTGTAGGAAACCTTGAAGTGCGGTCACTGCGGTGCACAGGGCCTTACTGCTGCAACAGCTGCAGAAGACAATATGGAATTGCTGAGGGAAGCAGGTAGTGCGCATGATCCACCTCATTACGCACCTCGTTAGTGCACAGTGTGAACCCCTATGGTCTGTGTCACAGATCCCACTGATGCAACAGCAACAGGAGACATTCATGGAGCAGGACACAATTTCATCATCATTGCCTTCTCAGGCTGCTTGCACTTCCCTTCTCTTGCTGCAGGCTGAGGAGGAGGCAGCAGGCTCCACAGCTGCAAAGGCCCTGGAGCAGCTGCAGGGCAGCCACAGCAGCATTGTGGGGTGCTTGGACGCCGCTGCAGCTCAAGGTCGGCAGGGGGCTTGCAGTGGCATTTCGGTTTGTGCTACTTGTACTTTTGGCTCCTGCAGTTGGGTCTGGGCTGGCATGTTTGCTTGCAACCCCTTCACTGTACTCCACCCAAAGCCTGCACCCAACGTTTACAATGTCGGCTGGGGTTGTGAAGGATAGGTGTCACCTGCAGCTAGCATGGGAGCCTTTCCGACTTTTCCGATTTGTCTGCTGCAGGGGAGAGCCTGAGGGCTGCTTCAGACGGCGATCATGCTGCCAGGGCAGGCCGGTTACAGGAGCACACCGTGGCCATGGCTCGCACGCTGGGTGATGTGACAAGTGCTGTGAACAATGCTGGCATAGAGGCCCAGCAGCAGTGTTGTGCTGGTGAGAGGACTGCGTTGCGTCAGCTGACTGCCCACTCTGTGCACACCAGCATGTCATAAACCTCTCACAGTGTGCAGCGCTGCCATGTCTTAACCGCCCGCTGTGTGCACAAACTTCATCCACTTTCCTGCTTTCGCAATGCGGGCACCAGCTGTAAAGGCCTCCCTGCATGGCTGCAGCATTGAGGACGGTGGCTGAGGGCCAGCAGCAGATGGCTACTGGTGTCGTCAGCAGGCATGAACAAGAAGCAGCTGCTCTGAGCGGCATTGCAGCTGCAGCCAAGAGAGGGGCTGAGCAGGCAGATGGTAAGCCTATGAGCCAGTGGCAAGGGCTGTCATTGCCAGGATGTAGGGCTGGCAGGAAGATGGTGTCTGTGGCCAGAGCACCTGTGGCACCAGAGGAGCAGCCATACATCTGAGGTGTCCAGGCCTACGGTGCAATGAGAACTGACTTTGTTAGGCCTGCATCAACAGCCAGCAAATGAGAGACCAAATATATGTTGTACTTCCGGGGCCAAGGATCCAGGTTGCCTCTGCATGCACCCACAAGCACAGTGCTGCGCAGCTCAGTCCTAAGCAAGTCTGCCTGATTGCAGAGTTCAAGAAGGCGCAGCATGAGGGGCTGACGGCGCTGAATGCCCATGTGGCCGATGTGACAGGAGGGAGATATGCAGTGTCTGATGAGAGTGAGTACCCACAGGCCTGCTGCTGTCGGAGGGGCTACTCAAAGCTATGCTGAATGATGGACATTAGCAGGATTGAGCATGCCAGGGAGCTGCATGTTGTGGCTTCTGGTGCATGGTGCGGCAGCAGCCGCAAGGGACAATCAATGCTGAAGAAATGCAGCACGATTGCCTCCTTCTGCTGTGTGCTGCAGCGAAGCGGCAAAATCACTCCATGCAGTGTGCAACCCTGAGCAGACATGTGCTGCAGCAGGGGGTCTCCCACTGCTGCTACGTGCTGACGCAGTGCTGCTGGGATTGATGGAGCTGCCAATTGCAGCCGCTGCAGTAGGATTCACGCCTGAAAACCAACCTGCTGCAGTGCTGCCGGAGTTGAGGGAGCTGCAGGTGCCCCCTGTGTCCTGGATTCATGACATGCGCACCCCACCGCCGCACATCATTCTGGCAGAGTTCCATCGCCAGATGGGGCATTCCACCCGCAGCGAGGGGGAGTCTGAAGGGGCAGCCACGCAGTGGGCAGGTGATTGCTGTGCACATGTCTGGCATTGTTGAGCAAGAGAGCAGGTCAGTGAGCAGATGCCAAAAACTATGGGCACATTGGGGAGGTGATTGCTGCCTGCTGAGGTCCTCTGCATGACATGTCTGGCATGTAGCGATGCGAGGGAGTGTAGGGGAGTGCCCGCACCCTAGGGACATTCCTCAAGTGGTTGTGGCTATTTGGGTGGCATGTTGGCAGAAACATGCATGGCATGGCAGCAGGGAGCCGTGAAGTGGGCAGGTAAGATATGCCTGCCATGTCTGGTAATTGGCAGTGAGAGGGAGCGCGAAGGAGCGCCACACATAACAATGTCTTTGGCGGTCTATGTATAGTGATGGCAGGAGCATGCATGGCCTGGCAGCAGCAGGAAGGCTGAGTGGGCAGCCAGGCAGTGGGCATGTCAGTGCTGCCTGGTCATTTGAGGTGTTGATCCGTGGCATTTGTTGTGCACCAGCCAGTCTCCAGGATGCCTCAGCATAGTGGGCAATGTGAGTGGGGTGCAGGCTGCTTGCCTCTGGCCCAAAAATTGAGCCCTATCATGGTTGCCGCGGGGCCTGTAGCTGCTACTGACAACAGACATCGACAGGGATGGCCACCTCATGGCAATGTCTGGGGGCTAGATGCTGCAGTACTAGGGGTCAACAGCAGCTACTCTGGTGGCAGATGTTGAGTTGTCAGATTGTGATATAGCCAGCCATCTCAGGCATGTCAGGCCCAGCTGTGTAAATTGACCTGCAGCCCTGGCAGCCAGCAACAGCAGCGCTCTTTGTCAATGCAGCCCAGCCCCTCCGATCTGAAGCAGCCAGCAGAGGGCCAAGGGCTCTCCTCTACAAAACGCTGTGTCAGCCATTGCTTGCAGTCAGCGATTATGTCTCCTGATAAACCCAGCCCTAGACATCGCTGTCCTCCACGCTTGCTACAGACTGTGTGGTACCCTGTCGCTCTACAAGCTGAGGCCCAGTGCAACTTCTGCGCATACTATGCTAGCCCAATGCTCTCTGAGCTGAGGCCCTCTGTGACTCTCCTGGCCACCTGCAGAGGGGAAGGCCCGCACCAGTCCAACATCTGTAGTTGACCACACACCATCGACAGGCCCTGCCTCCCCCCGCACAGGTCCGCCAGAACGTGCTTCCACATACCCATCTGACAAATAGTCCTGTGTGATCATCATGCCAGTGTGGGCTTGTGTTTGTGCCCTGGACATGCAGTGCAAGGTGCATCACCTGCACAATGCTTACAAAGTGCGCATGTTGCCTATGTAGAGAACTCGGGAGCATCTTCGGGACATCAACCACAGGCAGCAGCCAGTGCTGGTGTTGAGGACACCAGAAAGATCATGGAAACCAGCGGTGAGCAGTGTTGCTCTATTGCTGGAGTGCTGCCTAGATACTGTCTGCTGCTGCTTGCAGCGCTTGACTGACGTCTCCGCATGGCCTGCAGAGAAAGTGCCGCTAGAGTCCAAGTCGCCCTCTCGCATCAAGGCTGTCTTTGAGCAGTCCACAAGGCAGTCATGAAGCTCAGGGTCAGCTGCTGATCCAGTTCAAACGTGCACAACCTGCTCTTGTGGAGCTTGAACGTCAAGCTCTGCTTCTTAGTGCCTTAAACACAATCTACGTCAAGTTGATAAAGATGCCAGGTCACCATTCTTGTAGATAAGGTGAGGCATGATCGATGCTGGGGTTTGGCAAGGGCTCAGCAGTTTGCCGAACCGGATCCCGTGGTTGCCTCCCCTCCTGAAGAACGACGAACACCATGGGAGGCGGATTCTTTGATGAAGTGCACGGCAAAGATGGACGCCTGAAGTATCTGGTGAACGGGGAGTGGAAGGAGTCGACTAGTGGCCGTGGCCAGAAGGTCACCAACCCCACCACACAGAAGGCCTGTTTTGAGGTGCAAGGTGAGGTTTGTCAAGGGATCTGCACCATTCCTATCAGATCAGCTATACTTTGTGCATGCTTGCTCAAGCAGCTGAGCTGCCAGAAGCAGCTTATCTGCCAGCAGCCAGTCCAGAGAAAGTTCCATAATCGACCTGCAGCGTGCACCCAGGATGAAGTGAATGGTGTCTTTGACGCCGCAAAGAAGGCGCAGAAGCAGTGGGCACGCACCCCGCTCTGGAAGAGGGCGGAGTACCTGCACAAGGTGTGTTCATGCACGACTGGGTCAGGCCATGCCGTGCAATGCATGCGCTGGGCAGCTGGTGGTGCTGCAATGTTTGCATCGAGGGGTGCCTGTGAGCGGCACCGTGCTGGCCAACTAAGACCAATCGTGCAACACCCTGGTGATGCATAGAGTCAGCTAAGGTATCTATCACATGTCCTGTCCTCACGCCCTGCACTTAGGGGAAAGGGGGGGGCGGCAAGCCCTGCGGCTAGCTAGAATGGCACTTGACATGGAATTGAGCGATGGCATGGGATATGGCAGCAAAGCGGGCAAAACAATTTGTGTGGCTGTGCACTGAGCACACAGCCCCTTATGCTGCATCGCAACATAGCATCCACATCCATTGCCTGGGTTGATGGAGTCCGTCGGGGGCCGCTGTGCAAACCCCTTGATCCAATTCGTAAGCTGGGAAGCTGTGTGCGCTGGATAGCAATGCTCCGCCCGTAGGAGTTCCCTGCATTTTTGCAGCCTTGTGGAGTCAGGTGGCACCTGCCCAACTTGCAGACACCATCCTCCAGGGGGAAGCAGAAACCCCAGTCGCACTCCTGCTGCTCCAACCAGCAGATTGCATAGCCCTGGCCCACATCCTACACAGCCTCCACTCATTTGCCACAAGCTTTCCTCACCACCAGCAACCCGTCGCAACCTCCTGATTGAGGGTTTGCAAGAGAGCGCCCAGCTAGGTCGTCGCCGGCGTGCATCGTCTGCACCTCACAAGCACCTCTCCTGCAGATGGACAGCCCGCAGGACGATGCACAGCCAGTGTGTTTCCAGAACGAACCTCAAAAAGTGCCATGGCTGTAGGTGGACGCCCTCCTCAAAGAGAATGCGCAGCCCATTGCGGATGCCCTGGTGAAAGAGATTGCCAAGCCAGCGAAGGATGCCATGACAGAGGTCGTGCGCAGCGGTGACCTCATTGCGTACACTGCTGAGGAGGCTGTGCGGTACTACGGGGAGGGCCAGTTCCTGATGTCAGACTCCTTCCCAGGGCAGGAGCGCAGCAAGCTGTGCCTCTCCTCTAAGGTGAGTAGCCCTGCCTGAGCTGCTTGCAAGGGGGGTCTTGTAGGAAAGGGGGATCCCTGTCCTTCCTTGGGCAGAAGAGCTTCCCTGTCCTCTCACGTAAGCTCGGCTACGCTTATGTGGGTCATGTGCCGGGCAGGGGTCAGTCTCCATGTCCATCTTGCTGCCCTGGGCAGGAATTGACCCTCAAGGTGGGCAGCAAGCCTTGTGTGGCATGCCTGGAGTGCCGCTGGCCTGCAGCAACGGACTGGTGTCAAGCCAAGGCAGCAGCGTGAGCATCCGCCTGAGCCGGCTGCCTCTTTGGAGGTCACATGAACTATCAGCTCAGGTGGCATAAGGTTTGCCTGTCAACATGAGCTCTCTGCCTGAGCAGCATGCATGCAGGGGCGCCTGCAGCAAGGGGCATGGGCAAGTCTGGCATGCTATGGCGCAGGCAGCGCGCAAATGGCATTTTGAGGAATATCTCTCTGACGCAGTGTGTCTCTGAGCTTCCCTGTACACACCAGATCTTTTGTGCTGCTGTGCAGGTGCCTCTGGGAGTGGTGCTGTGCATCCCACCGTTCAACTACCCGGTGAGCACCAAAGCTTGTCCTCGGTCAAGCTGCTGGCTGAGCACCACCCTGTCATGCGTTTGGCTGCTGCTGGTTCTGAGCATGCTGGAGGAGGGCGTGTTAACTGCAACTGCTCCCCGTCCCTTGCAGGTCAACCTGGCTGTCTCCAAAATTGCCCCAGCCCTGATGGGTGGCAACACTGTGGTGCTCAAGCCCCCCTCACAGGGCGCTGCCTCCGCTGTGCTGATGTCGCAGACCTTTGTGAAGGCCGGCATCCCTCCAGGCGTGTTCAACTGCGTGACAGGTGAGGGCAGTCAACAGCCGATGCTCCACATCTGCAAAGTCAAGCATGCTGCGTTTACCAAACAGTGCAGCCCCTGTGGTGTGGCAGGAGGCTTGCATGCAAGCTTAGCTGCCGTCCCACACACAGGCTGTGGTCAGCAAGCCAGCTGGATGGCATGACCTGCATTGCCAGTAACGTAAACGATTGATGTTGCCCTGTAGGCAAGGGCTCTGAGATTGGAGACTTCCTGACCTGCCACCCGGCCGTCAACTGCATCAGCTTCACTGGAGGCGACACCGGCCTCAGCATCAGCAAGAAGGTGAGCAGGCATGGGCGGCCAGCTGGCCGTAAGATTGCTGGGCCACAGAGGTGCCCGTCCATGGCAGCACCATGTGTGAGCAGTCTTTGGTCATATACATCAACAGCTAGCAACCCGCCTGGTGTGTCTGGGAGTAGCTTTCATGCAAGTGCTGGTGATGCTGCTCCTTCATGAGCTGCCGACAGTCAGCATGATGATGGTTTAGAATCCAATTGCGCTGCACTATTGGTTGCCTGCAGCTTTACTTTGGAGCCCTTGACCTTGCTGCTCCCCCCCAAAGGAGACTGCTCTCCTCTGGGGTGATGAGATCATCACTCTACGTCGCACACTGGCATGCAAATGCTGCTCTTTCCCCGGGGTGCTGCTGACACATGCATGCGTCTGCAGGCTGGCATGATTCCTATCCAGATGGAGCTGGGCGGCAAGGACGCCTGCATAATCTGTGCTGATGCAGACCTGGAGCTGGCATCCAAGAACATTGTGAAAGTGAGCAGCAGTGGCCCTCACCGGTTGCCGGATCATCCGAGGTGTTGCACAGTTGACATTGTGCTGGCAGCCCCGCCTCCCTTGCCATCACATTGCAGCGCTTGCCGCTCGCTGACGCTCTTTTTGCTTGTGCACGTTGCCAGCAGCAGTGGGCCTGTGTCTAGTTCATGCCAGCCTTGCCCTTGCATCTCCAGCCATTGCATTGCATGTATGGCTGTGCAGCCATTGTGGCTAGCTCTGCTGCCGCACCAGCCCCTGCAGCTCACCGCAGCCTGATGCTCCCTCAATCAGGCCTGGTACTGTTGGCCCTGGCTGCCCTACATGGCAGACGTATCCCCTGAGGCCATCATGGCTCAGATAGGTTGGCATGTCGAGTCCACAATCAACTGATCGGCTTGAGCAGTGCTCTCATCCGTGACCCAGCACACTGCTGTGTGGCTCTCAGCTTCAGTGCTTGGGGCAGCACGGTAGTCAGCAACCTCTGCATGGACACCTTCGTGCCTGCCTGGCAGGCCTGCCTGGCAGCTTCCCACAGCAGCACAGATTTGGGTTGACAGCATCGATGCGCCACCCTCCTTGGTGCAGGTTGGCCCCACCCACACCAGATGACATGCTGCTGTAGTCTGGCGCCGTTGCTCTGGATCAACTGTGTGCATCATGGGCGCCCTGCTGCAGGTGTCCTCACCTGATGCACCCAGTGCTGCACGGCTGTCCCTGAAAGCACTCTGTAGTATCATGCCTTGGAGGATCCGCCCTTGCAGGAGGCCTCATTTCGAAGCAGGAACTTTTCAGAAGTGTGTGTTATTGCCTGCAGGGTGGTTTCAGCTACAGTGGGCAGCGCTGCACGGCAGTGAAGGTGGTCTTGGTGCACGAGAGTGTCGCAGATGAGCTGGTGGAGAAGGTGTTGAAGGGAGTCAAGGGGCTGTCAGTCGGCAAGCCAGAGGTGGGTTCAGCGGGCTAGGTTGTGTACTGCACACTCTCTGCAGAAATGCAAGAAGCTGTCTCAGGTCACGTCAGGAACCAACTGTGAAGCGTTCAGGGGCAAGCCGTGGGTGGGTGCTGCCTGCAGCAGATCAGAATGTTGCCCATGCCTTGACAAAAGGGGAGGATCTTTGGGCTGCAAGTCATGTCATTGCTCCAGACAGCCTCACCAGGAGCTGCACCGGGGCCACCATCTGTCTGCCACCAGTCGCTGTTGTATGAAACCTGCAGGACGACTGCGCAATCACCCCCGTGATCAGCGAGTCGAGCGCCAACTTCATTGAGGGCCTGGTGAAGGATGCGGAGCAGCAGGGTGCCAAGCTGCTGACGCCCTACAAGCGTGAGGGGAACCTCATCTGGCCTGTCCTGATCGACCATGTGACCCAGGTGAGCAGGCTCATGCCCCATGCGTCTGGTGGTCATGCTGGCATCCCTTGCGATTGATGCTCAGCAAGCCAGGCGCATGGTCTGTCCTGTCCTACCAGGATCCTAGCCCTCTGTGCTAAAGAAGCGTTGACACAGAAGACAGAGTACATACTACACATTTTGCTTGTCTTTGTACACCACTGGATGGACAGCTTGAAGAACTGCAGATGACAGCAGACAACTGCAGCCACAGTCACCTATTCTAGTCTGTTGTCCCTGTGCTCCTGGTCCTTGTCTGGTCTGCCGTCCCTGTGCTCCAGGTCCTTTCTCAGCAGTAGGGCTCAGTTGCGCATTCTCCTCAGAAGCAGTCCTGTGCCATGCTTGACCTTCCTGCAGACTTGGTCAGCCTGTCTCTCCTGTCACGACAGATCACATGTATCCTTGCATTGGACAAGCGCGAACTTGAAGGCAGTGAGGCCTCCTTGCTGCGGCCATTTGCGCTGTTTCCATTGCAGTTGCAGTGCAGCCTGCGACTGCCAGTTCCACTGCCTCTCTCCATGCCAAGACAGCAGATGATCCTTGCGCTGCATGACTTCAGCCACGTTGGCTGGTTTGCAGAAAATGCGCATTGCGTGGGAGGAACCATTTGGCCCAGTGGTGCCCATCATCCGTGTGAAGACAGTCGAGGACGCCATTGACCACTGCAATGCCAACAACCTGGCTCTGCAGGTCAGTGGCTGCGCTCTAATGCTTGAGGAGTTGAGCTGTGTCCATGTGGGCACTCCCAGCATGTCCGGCATGTTCAGTGTCGCCTGACGCAAGCCTCTAGAGGGCACACTGAAGGAGGTGCAGCTTGTTCTGCCTGCTTCTGTAAGAGTGTGGGGCATGAACTTCTGGGCTCCTGCTATGTGTGACACAGGTGTTGCTGCAGGTGGCCTTTTGGCTTCAAAGTCTCTCGTTGCCACGTCTAGGGCATCGTTGCTGAATTATTCTTTGCGAGAGGCTACAGTCATCTGGTGCTGATGTGCTGACTGAACGCGGCGGCGCCTGCAGGGCTGTGTCTTCACCCGCGACATCAACCAGGCCATCCGCATCTCAGATGCCATGGAGACTGGCACCGTCCAGGTCAGCCGGGTTTGCTACGATGAGATTTATGCCTTGGGCTCCCTCTTGCCCTTCACAGTTGCTGATTGGAGGCATCTCTGCCCTGTCAATGCTTCTGCCCTGTTGCTGAGCTGTTCATGCTCGGGTGTGCAGGTCAACTCGGCACCTGCTCGAGGGCCCGACCACTTCCCCTTCCAGGTAAGAGCTCTGTCGAGGTGCTTGGCATTGAACTTGGGGTCCCGAAAATCAACTTCATTACATACAAGTTGGCATCTTGCAGGGATTCAGGGACTCAGGCATCGGCTCTCAGGGCATCAAGAACTCTTTGGCTATGATGGTGAAAGACAAGACAACGGTGAGCGTTTGCTGCTGGAGCTCATTCCCTGGTCAACGGACGTCACATAAGCCTGAGGCTCTACCGCTTGCTGCAGGTTCTCAACCTGGACAAGCCCAGCTACACAATGGGTTGAGAGACAGATGAAAGAAGATGACTTCTGGGCAGCGCCAGAGTGGCGCCTGCCCACGCTTCAATCTTGTTCTGGAAACATGTTCACCCAACTGTGCAGCCCAGGCAATCTTCCTGCAGGTGCAGGCCTTGTGAACATGCTGTCGACCACTGAACATCACTATTCTTTTATGCATTGCTGTTACACTTCAATAAGTTGACACGGCCATGGGCAGCATGGGGTTGTCAAACAAGAATCCAAAGCATAAGAATACTCAACAAGCTCCTGGAATCCGTTTCAAAGTACATACACGTCAGCCCTCTCCAGCCAACAGCAGCAAAGTGCTTCGGCCTACTTGCAATTCCGCGAAGAACAACTAGGCAGCTGGGTGAAACTGGCTGCATACTATAGAGTGCCATGTAAGGTGTCACATATGGTTGCCAGAGATGTTACAATGATGTGGAACTGGTGTGCAGCATACTCCTCTTGGAGGATTTCCCCTAAACTAGGGTGAAGCTGCACCAATGAGGACCTCCTGCATGCGTCATGGTAGTGCTGGTGGCCATGCAGCACGCTCTTGTCTGTGCAGCACAACTGCCGCACTGTCAGCCTGAAGGATGCCTGCCGCCACAGCTCCAGAGTACCTGCTCTGCAACAGAGCCTTCAGTACCATACTGCTTGCCCTGCAGGTAGAGAAGAGGAGACAGGAATCGCAAGGAAAGTCACGCTCCAGTGCTGGCCGCTCGCTGCAGTAGGCTACATTCCTTTGCCCATCCCTGAGTGCTCCCATGATTAGTGTTTATTGTTGCACAAGTTTGACTGGCAGGTCACCCCATGCATGTGCCCCTTTCAGGCCCTTTAGCACTGCCCCGCTTCTGTTTCAGTCAACAATGCATGCCGTGCAGCAGGTGCTGATAAGCACGTCTCCCATGATGATTTGCAATGAACTAGCTTCACAGCCTCGCCGAACAGCAACTACACATGCACACAGACCAGTTTCTTGTATTGATTGTCGTTTAAGTCGCGTACTCATTCTTGATCCACTCTGAAAAGCGCCCGACAGCACTGCCAATGCCTCCTGCGTCTTTACTGTCAACAATGACTGCAGCGCAATTATACCATTTGACAAGAGCACAACCATCACAAGGCTGACAGCACAAAGACACCAGGGGCAATGCAGTGCACACCTTGGTCACCATGTACCAGCCTAACATACATGTCCAGCTCAGGCTCCTGCCCTGCAGCAGCAGCGTGATCAGGAGTAAGCAGCAAGCCTTTACACAGTCAGCAGCAAGCCTCCACCCAGGCAGCACTAATAGATTTGGGCTGCCATGGCAAGGTGGCCATGGGAGCTGGCCTGTGCCCACCTGCTTTCAGCTTCGGGCCCGCTTTGACAGCCTTATGATATTCTTTCTCCTCTTCTCTCAGCTTGTCTGGGACACTTGTACGCAGCTCAGCCAGCCAAGCATCAGCAGACAAAGGGGCCCCTGCAGTCCCACATGGGGAGTTGCAGGGCAGGCAAGTGTGGTATGAGCTCATGTACGCTCTGGTCACGAAGGTATTGGTGCAGGACTCCACCGCCAGGCTGGCACGTGCGGCCGCGGGAGTCTCTACCTTGGGGTTGCAGCTGGACGGCAGGAGAAGTTACACTGCCCTCATGGGCAGGACAGGATGTGGCCAAGAGCGGCCGCAACTGCACTTTGCTGGCAGTGGGGCAGCTGGTGCCTGGCTCACCTGTCAGGCTTTGCACGAGTTCAAGGTAGGCAGTCCCATTGCCTGGGCTCCAGTACCCCTCCTCCAGTTCCTTTCCCACCTGCAATTGTTGACAGAAACATTCATGCACCAATTCATGGGTTGAGCACCTCTGCCGTCAGATTTCTGCTACATACCTTGTCGTTGTCGACGATCTGGTGGTACTTGCGCTTGAGGTAATGTCGCGTCTGCAGAAAGAAATGTTCTAATGATCAGGGTGATTCAAGCAAGGGGAGTTGATGGCAGCAAGGAGTGGACAAGGCGTCACATCATCAGGCAATGGAAGCAAGGGTTGGCAGGTGTGCCACTGGCCCGGCATTCAGGTGTACAGCCCTCTCTGTTTGTTCAGCTCACAAAAGCAGCGTGCATGACTTACGGGCAGCAGACACAAACCTTGGCACCTAAAACCCCCAGCAAGCCTTGCCTGATGCACAGCCATCTCAGCCAAGACATAAGCATGGTAGTAAGCACTGGACTCATCAGCCAGAATGTGAGGCACAGCCAGAAGAGGCCTGCAGGCAAGCATGAAGCCTATCAGGTAGAGTCTTGCCTGGTGCACAGCCATTTCGGCCAGAACATATGCGTGGCAGTAGGCGCTTGCTTCATCAGCCAAGATGTGGGGCACGGCTGGCAGAGGCCTACACAGGCAACAGTCCAGGCAGCGCTCCAGGACAGCGCTTTCATGGACAACGCTTTCATGAAGAGGATTAGAGCAGGGGGCTTTGCCTTCATGGCGAGCACTGGGCACACTGCACAGACTTGGCGCGCAAGGCCTGCACACTGTACACATAATGTGTGCAGGCACAGACAATACGTCTAGCTTGGTGTGTCACAAGGCCAAATTTTGGGGCTTCAAGCATCTGAAAAGGCAGGCCAGGCCTCACCTCGGACTGGGGCGTCCCTCAATGTCAATTTCAACCTGGGCAGCCAGGGCCTGTACTTCCTCTGGAGTCACCTGCAGCCAGGGGCAGCATCAATGCTGTCAGTGTCCCATGCCAGTCTCACATGGGCTGAAGCAGTAATGGCATTCAATGTTCCAGCTGCTGGAAACTCAACGCCTGCATACCCTGAGCAAGCCATTGCTGATAACCAAGTGTTACATGTGTGACTGCCAATCTGCAGCTGCAGGCTGCCTTCAAGCTGGAACTCTGGCAGATTGGTCTGAAATTGCCTCTGCATGGGAATGCAGGGCAGCCTGCAGCTGCAGCCGGCCAAACCTGCTCCATGCGCCAAACCTCGCTCCGTCCTGGCTTTAGCCCACAGCTGGTACAAAGTCTGCCAGACGTCAACCAAGTGCCTACCTTCTCCTCTGGCAGCTCATAGAGAGCTTTCTCAAAAAACGGGACCGCCAGCATTGCGCGGAGCCCGAAAACTGAGAAAGGGTGCGTCTGCTCGATACTGCGCTTGATGAGGTCCCATGGCATGGGGTTGCCCTCGCTGCACGCAGGCATCTGAGGCTACAATAAACACAAACTGCCTGCCATGCCTGCAGCGAGTGCTGCAAAGGAGTTGATAAGGGCCCCAGCCACACAATCACCCTGGCTGCAAACAGGGAGTCATGCAGGAATTCTGCGGGGTTGCAGCAGTGCTCTGCAGGTGCTAATCTGGGCTTAGTGCAGCAGCTGCGCTAGCAGCAGGCAGGCAGCAAGCAGGCAGTGCTGTGCAGGTACAGGCTCGGTTCAGGGGCACGGGACGGCCTTGCTGCTTCAGACTGACCTGTCCAGCGCATAGCGGGCCATCCAGTCCGCATCCGATGCCAGGGAGTCTAGGAACATGCTTTGTGTCTCAGCATAGGCTACAGACGTCGGTGCACGCTCCTGCAGGGCCCCCGGCACACCAGCCGTCAGCTCATGCGTGGCCTGGAGCTGTGGCCTGCACAGTGTCTACTGATGCAAGCTCAGCACAACTCTGCCCCCCCTAGGACCTGCTAGAGGGTTTCAAGAGGCTGTCTGCAATGCGTGCAAACGCTGCCAGCATGCCAGGCTGACCTGAGAGAAGAGGGGTGACCCCTGTGTGACGTTTGCAAAGTGGGCTGCATGGCCACCTGCATGGCACCCAGCAAGGCAGCACTGTGACAGCAAGTTGAGAGGCAAAGGCAATAGCCAAGACCCACTGGAGACCCAAGCAGCAAGCGCTCATGCTGCACGCAGCACATTGCCTAGCTAATGGGTCAACGTACGCTGCAAGTGAGGCTGCCAGCAGCAGCAGTCCTGGCAATGGCAGGAGGACAGGCAGGCAAACGGAGGGCCGCCGCGTCACCACTCAGAATGCAGAGCAGGCAGAGGCTAGCACTCCAGTAGGTGGTGGCAATGAAGGATACCACCAGCCGTGAGGCGGGTCTCACCCTCATGCAAAAGAGTCACTAGGGCTGTCTTCCCACTGCCGATTGCGGAGGGATCGGCCAGGCTGGTGAAGTTGGCCTGGCTGGGGGTCCAAGTGCCATCCTCCTGCAGCCAAAGTGGCGAGGTGAGACAACATCATGGTGGCCAGATTACTGGTGGTGCATCTGTCATCCTGCTGCAGGCAGCTCGGCAGGTTCTGCTGCGGGCTGCTGTGCAGGACTGGTGCTGTGCTCATTGCTAGGTCAAGCACCCAGCTGGAAGGAAGCACATGGCTGGCGAGCAATGCCTTGTCTGGCATTCGAGCACGACAACTGTTGCTGCATTGCACTCTCAGCGCCAACTTGGCTAAGCAGAGGCATTCCCACCTGCTTCCAGGCACAGCGTGGCCAGTGGCAGAAGCCATTGCTGTACTTTCCTTCCCTGTCGCACAAGTCCAGCTGCATGGTGGCCCCTCGGTATCTGATGCCCAGCGCAGCAAAGGTTCTTGCCCACACATCCTGCAGGCACACATCACAGCGTCAATCGGCCGTTAAGATGTGTTCCTAAGCGGCGCATTTTGACTGGGCACCCACGGCAGGCATAGCAGCCCCAGGTCAGGAAGCCAGCCATGAATGTTGCAATTGCAGAGGAATCAATGGCGGCATGGCAGCCTGAGCAGCAGGAGCAGCTGGGCATCCTTTCAGTGACAGCAGGCCCCTGCAGCCAGCAGCGTACAGCTACCATGCCATGACAGCCTTGCTCATGGCTGAGGGGGCCAGGCTCCGGCAGACATTCAAGTCACTAAATGAAGCGGGCTCTGACAGCCACACGGTGTGGTAGGCATGTCTGCCACTGAGATCAGCAGGTCTTGACACTCACAAGAGGCTGTAGGCGGGTCTTGGCGCTCAGATCAGGCTGATGGCAGGCAAGTTCGTATGCCACAGCAGGCAGCAGGTGCAGATTCCAGCCCAGGCTCTTGGAAACTGCGTATGCCAGTTTGAGCCTCAGTCCTGGCAGCCAGTGCACTCTGACCGCAGGCAGGCAGACCAACCAAACAAATAGCTCAGGCAGCAGCATTGGATATTTCTGCTGCAGGCAACAGGCTCACCACTGCAGAGATGAACTGGAAGTAGGGGTCCTGCTCGCGGTCAAGGTCTCCTGCAGTGCAGTCAGAACTGGCACTGAAGCAGATGCTGCCTGTGAAGGGGATCCTGTGCAGCCGTATGCACCCTCCGATGGGCGCGCTTGCTGCACTGGGGGCATTCCCAGCCTCAACAGCTGGGTTGGTATCGCAGCAAAGGGCACAGAGCAGTCAAAGCTCTGCTGTGGGCACCGCAGCAAGGCTGGCGTGTACTGCCACAGGTGGCTGCCAAAGGAGGTGCCTAACTGCCGGCACCATCTCACACCATCTAGCTTCTGAGTCCAGGGCTGCCCTGGCAGCCTGACCCTTCTCTGCACCAGGAACCCATGCAGCTGCAGCAACTGCATCGACAAGAGAGTCGAGTGCCGCCCCAAAGCCTCACACCTGTCAAAGTACAGGAGGAACAGAGCGGAAAGGGGGTTTGGGGACACCTGGAAGCATGGTGCTGCCTTGCAGCCCTTGCCACTGCAGGCATGCACTGCCAAGACAGCCAATCCTGCACGCCCAGCAGTAGCACCGAGGGCACTGGCACCTGACAGCATGAAGTTCTCGTTCCAAGGCTGCCCTGCCGCCTCTCCCTTGTCGGCAGCCAGGCGCTTGCGGGCGCCCTGCATGATGATCCGCGACTGCTCCTCCAGGGGGCTCAGCATCTCAAACAGGCGGCGCTTGCTGAACCCCTCAGCCTGCTGCACCTGCAGCAGTGCAGACACAGGTCTTGACAGCACCCACACTGCTGAGCTATAATGGGTGCTGTTGCAGCCCTCTGCAAGTGGCATTGCAGCTCCACACAGGCAGCGCTTGCAGAGGGTCTTGGCAGGGTCTGTTGCCCTAAAGGTGCACACCTTAGCTTGCTCAACCCTCAGCCTTAGCTTGCTCAAGCCTCAGCCTGCTGCACCTGCAGATCCGTGACCAGCAGCATAGGGCGGGTGCATGTTTAATCAGCCTCTGCCATCGTCAGACTGCTCTGGGCGAAGGTCGCCCCACATGGGTAGAATATGGCTGCAATATCACATGTCAACCATCGCAGCCAGCGATTTGATGACTGCAGCACCCTCAGTCATGCAGCTGCTCCACCCCATGCTCACCTTCATGTCATAGTAATCCTCAAATCCTGCAACCTTGGCCAGGCGGTTGCGCAGCTTGACGATCTCGCAGAACTTCCCAACAATGTGGGGGCCAATGGAGCGCATGGCCTGCAGAGCACTCTCAGGAAGGCTCAGGAGGTGTGAGCTCTGCAGCAGCAGCAGGACAGCCTGGTGGATGAGGTGCCACGAAGCTGGATGCCATTGACTTGTGCACAAACAGCTGGGAAAAGGCAGGGCTCGCTGTGTGCAAGCATTCTGGAGAGACAAGGCCAGGCTCTGCTTGGGGTGCCTGTCAGCACGTCCTGGTCCATGCAGAACACACAGTCTGCTGCAGAAGAGGCATACCACTCCATGCACCTGTCCTTCACAATCACATGACATGAGCGCCAGCCTGCATGTTGGAGCAGCCTGCACCCTCCAGCCATATCAGTGCATCATCGGGGGGTGTGCAGGCGCAGGCTGCTGCCAGGTCCTCTGCAGGATGCAACCTTCAAACACATGTTGCTGCGCAGCACAGCTGCTTGCCTCATGGTGGCCCGATTGCGGCTGCTTGTGCAGAGTGCCATGGTGTGTGCCGTGTGGAGCGTGCCTGCTGCATGCCCAACCGCTGAGTCCACCTGCAGGTCACCTCTCAGCAGGCTACAAGATGGCCTCCCAGGCAAGCACCCAGATACAGCGCTTACCTCCCAGCAGGCTTTGCGGGTGGCCTCATCAGGGTTGGTCCTCATTGTGTTGCGCAGCTGCACCGAGGATGCCTTCCGAAACTCGCCGCTCTTTGGGTCCTTGTAGCCCAGCTGCATTTTGTTGCGCCACTGTGCGAGGTCAGCCTCCAGCTGGTTTAGCCTCTCCTGCAGCAGCAGACAATACAGATCTCCTTGCTTGCACTGTGCCCAGCAGGCTGCCACAACTGCCTGCGCCACTCAGCCAGGACCTTACCCTACGGCCAGTTAGATATGGCGTTTCGTTGCTTATATGCTGGTGGCTGGTGGTGCCGCTGGGCCACGCACCACACAGGGCAGCAAGGCCCGCGGGCCTCCAACTGCACCTCCATCTGCTGCTGTAGCAAGCAAAGGAGCACTGCCATCCACCTGGCGAAGGCAGGTGCTGGCAGAAATGCATCAGTGCAAAGTCGATGCATGTGCATGCAATAGAGGGCAGAAAGCATGTTCTGTGCTCGCCAGCAGGGCAGCTCCTAATATCTGAGCACGCAAGCAGCTCCTGAAGCACTGGCACTGAGGCACTTTCTGACGACTGGCACCTGGGCATGCACTGATGCTTGCGCAAGACGCAGGAATCACTGGCACTGTGTTCAACTTGAGCTGCTATACCAGCTGACGGGACAGGAACCAAGACCTTGCAGGGTACACCACAGCCCTTTCTGGCATCCTACCTGCAAATCCATGTGCCGCGCCTCTGGCTCCCCTTTGATATGTTATCGAGCCATCAGGAGAGCAGATGCAGCAGCAGGCTGTCGGCTCCAAAGCAGGCAGCTCAGGTGTCACACCAGATGCACCTTTATCTCTCGCGCCTCTGGGTCCTCAGTGATGTAGCAGGCAAAGGTCTTGTCAAAAACAGAGAGGACGTGGCGCTGGGCTGGCGTCAGGTCAGGTGTTTTTAGCAGCTCCCTGACTCGATTCAGGTTCGCAGGGTCCCCCAACCAGTCATCTAGAGCAGTCTTTGTCTGCGCCAGCTGGGTTGAGCTATTGCCCTGCACACAGAGTGAGCTGTCTTTGCTGCTACATGTGGAGCATGTCCAGAGTCAGCGGGCAGCATGTGAGGCATCATCCAAGGCACTGTCTGCTTCAGCTTTATTGAGCTGTTGCGCTGAGCAGTGCAGGTGCAAGCAGATGGAGACCTGAGCGTGACCAGGCAAACTACGTCAGCAGCAAGCTTGCTTTGATGCAGAGTCCTACATCAAGCACTCATTATGGAAGCCAATAGCTTGTCCAGTATCGGCAGGATGCTGCATCAGAGCATTGGTGCTAGCTCTGCACTGGATGCGGCAGTCACCTTCAGACCCATCTTTGTTGCCCAGAAGTTGTCTTCAAAGGCTCTATGGCGCACTTCATACTCTTTGTTTAGCTCTTGAATGGTCGTACTGGCAGAGGCCATGGTTGCAACCGTTATCGACTTCCTACCTGCCACAGGCTTGATCTTTGAAAGCTTACAACAGAGCTGGGGGTGCAATCTGAGGCCTCTCAACATCACTAGGGAGCCAGACACTAGGTCAGCCACAGCTGTGGTACCATAACGCTGAGTAATATGAGGGCGGTCCTTGCTGTGTCTATCCCTTTGCAGCCCCACTGTAGATCAGCAGGCAGGCTAAGGTTGCCTTGCTTCCCTGGTCATAAAACATGCAACAAGCTCTCTGTGGGTGCTAGCATTGAGCAACAACATCGAGACGCCATTCTTCTCCCCTCCAGGGCCAGCAACGTGGTTTTTGAGCTCAGACAGGTGCGCTTCAGGGCTCTGAAAGTGGGAGGCTCGAGGTCACTGGCATCCAGAGATATAGGATGGGAGACGTTCTACAGCATGCATCCATGTGGCAAGCACAACGAGAGACATGTCTGAAAAGCAGTGGTGAGTGGCTGTTGTGGTGGCGAATCTGCCATCTCAGGGCTTGAGCTAGCTGTGCCCTTGGGGATGCTTTTGCAGCCGTCTGCAGCAAACATGCTTCAAGAACGTGATCTGCGCTCAGTTACAATACAGATGCTCTTGCAGAGGGTGTGTAGTATGCTGAGGGGCTGCATCTGTCCAGACTGCTGCTGGGTTCGGCTGTATGGTAGCTGCAGGGCTCATGAGGGTTGATGTCATATCTCTCGCATGGCCCTGCCCAGCAGTATCTGCACCATCTGAGGGGAAGGGGCGGGTAAGCAATGCAAAGTAGTTGATGCTCCTACCTCCTCAAATGTGTCCATGCTGCCTTCAGACCAGCCCCTTAGCAACATGACCTGCTGTGGACCTCAATCAATCCCTGCCTCTTTTCTAAGTGGTCACAGGTCACTTCCCCGTGCAGCGTTCCTATCACAGTGTGTCCTGACAACTACTGTGCTATGATGCGGTCATTGACCACTACAAATGACCGCTGGTGCTCATGAACTGTCAGTTTGTGCCAGCAGTTCTGTCATGGTGTCTGAAAACTGACAGGATATGCATGTGTTTGAGCCAGCCATTCAGAACTTGGACTCCCTGTAGAAGTCATTGAAATTGAGTACAGTGACAAGATTGTGGAGCTCAGACTGGCCGCTGATCTTCAGTGTCTTCGCCGTCAACACCTTCATGAGGTAGCGATGCCTGTCTCTGAAGGCTTGGTGAAGCTGGACCTGCTCCTGCTGCATCACGCCGCGCACGCTGTCTGCTAGGCCCTGCATTGCATAGGTAGCAACAGACTCATGCAAAATGTGTAGCTGCAGCCCGCTGCGCACGCTGTTCGGCGGGCCCTACATTGCATATGCAACGACAAGCTGGATTAGATTGTCTGAATGCGCTGTATCCTGGCCACCACATGCCGTGGCCATCAGCACACGCTGTCTGACGCGGAGGTGCACACTGGCAGGGTACTTCTAAGCAAGGTGTACACAGGACCAAGGCAGCCATCTTGCCGCCTCACGCCACACGCTGTCTAACAAGTGCTTCGCTGTTCAACATCAGTAGGTGTAAACTGCCCTGGCCACCAATGTGCTGCAGCATGCTGCGCACGCTGTCCAAAGGGACCTGCTTTGCATGAGCTTGCAAGGTGTTATTGCCCAAAGTGCCATGACAGGTATTTGGCCGCAACACACTGCACACACCGTCCAGCAGAACCCTCACTGTACCCAGCATCACAATTGAGGTATGAGAGCGGTGAAAGCATAATGTCAATCCATGCAGACTCCCAGCAGCTGGTGCACACTGCAGCCCTGCTCATGGGGAAGTGAAATAAGTTACCTTCTGCCTCAGGGCACGCTGCAGGGTGGTAAATTGCAGCACCAGGTTCAGTATTCTGTGCACTGCGTTCTCGATCAGCTTCCAGGTCTTGTCTGGCGCCAGCAGGCACTGGCGCATGGCAGCCTCCAGGAAGGCGCTGTGGGCTGCCGTCACCTCCTCCAGACTGGTGGCCTGCTCCAGACTCTGCAGGCAGCGCAGCACAGCAGTGTTGGCAGGAGCTTCTGGTGCACACTGGCCCAAAGGACACCACCTGACCTACCCAATCCTCTGCATTCAGCACAGCATGGCGTTGCTCTTGTCACAGAAGCTGCCACTCTCGTCAAGGCTGACGCTGCAGGCGGCAAAGCTATTCTATTGCTTGCGCAATTGAAAAGCAGCATCCGGCGCCACTGGCCAACAACAAAAGCTTCAAGAGTGATGGCCTGCACACACACAGGCCTTGCAGCAAGTCTGCCACCGGTGCCAAAGGGAAGCAGCTGCAGGAGTGCAGCAGATTTGCTTCGTGGATCAATTCCACATTGAGAGGTCCCACAGACAAGCAGAGACCGCCTCTCCTGCTACTGGACGCATGCTGTGCATTGTTGTGGTGTGGTGCTCACCTGCTGCTGCTCCAGCCAGGCCCCATGCAGCAGCCGGTCCATCACAAACTGCTGCAGGTTGCTGACAAAGTGGCTCATCTCCTGCAAGAAGGCATCGCTGCATTCCAGCGGCCGCCCTGCCTCTCCTGCACCTGCCTTCAGGCGCACATGCTGCAGGGCAAAGTTGGCCCACCGCATCTGCAGGCACAGAGGGTCTCAGTTGATAGCAGGTGATATCCCCAAGCCCAAAGTTGCAGCCTCCAGAGGGTGGATGTACCTGTGAGGTGGCGCCAGTCAAAAGCTATGTCCAGTTGTAAGGCAGGCTTGACAACACAACAGAGTGATGCAGGCTAGGACAGAGCTGGTGCTCAGCTGCAGGCCTGGTACGCAGCGGGCAACAGAGAGCAAGCCAGCAGCAGGTCACCTGCATGAGGAAGATGAGGATCTGGTTGTACTTGCCGAGGACCTGATCGTCCACCACGATGGACAGAGGCCATGATACCTGCAGCACGGTGTCAGCCACGGCATCAGCACCTAAGAGCCTCAGATCAGGCCATTTATGTACCTGGGGTATGACTGGCAGTTGCGTGGGTGGAATTCAAGATCTGTACTTGCCATGCATGTCAATGAACAGCTGACTCCTGAACTGTGGCTGCTGCAGCTTGGCATGAGCACACAACCTGTCCTGCAAGCACGATGTGTCCTATTGTGTAGAAGCAAGCTTGCAGTGCCCCAGCTTGATGCCACCAACGCACCTGCAGCTCCAGCTTGCTGGGTATCTGCTGCGGTTGGGCTGCTGCCTCAGGCGGCCAGCAGCCCTGGCCCATGTGAGACAGGCATTGCATCAATTCTTGCTGCAGCCTGACTGCCAAGGCTGCTGCAGCCTGGACAGCTGTTCCAGATTGAGCTATTCCGTGACATGTCATGCAGCAGCCACGCAGGTCTTCAGGCACCTTGTAGTCCAGGCGCAGGGGCAGCAGCTCCGCCACTGTGGGTGCCTGTCGGGCGCCTTCTTGTCTGGCGCCCTGGGTGGGCTGCCCTGGCTCAGCTCCAGCTGGGGCCACTGCAGGCACATATGCCGTTAAAGCAGCACGCCAGGCCACCCACAATCTCAGCCACCCGAGACTGCAGGCACAGAGGCTCAGCCAGCAGAGCACAAGTCTGCGCTGCAGGGCACACGGCCTGTTGCAGCAGCGGGCCAGGGCCATCACAGCGTCGACCAGAAGCTTACAGGCTGTCAAATTGGTCTCTGAACAAGCCTTGCATGTCGAACCGAGGATGCTCAGCAGGAAAGGGTCTCAGACAGTGGCTATGATACGGATAGAGCAGAAGCAGGCAGGCACTGCCCAGCAAATGGTAGGGGTGTAGGCAGGCAGCATAGGCGCCCCGACATGTTAAGCAGGCTGCCCTGACACTTCAATGAGAATCTCGAGCAGGCAACTTCCGATGCATTGGCGCCAGCACCTCTCAGGGCATTGGGGGCAGGTACGTCATAGCCGCCGGCCTGGTTTGGGGTGTCAGCCAGGCTCTGCTGCAGCAGGTGGTCCAGCTCATATTCGCCCATCCCTGCCAGCACCTGCCCCCTGCAGTGCAGCAGGCATGTCCAGTCAAAACGCAGCGTTGCAGCTGGCTTTTGCAGGCCAGCATCGCATGCCCCTGGCCCCCTGCATCGCAACGCTTCCAATTGTTGCTGCAGAGTTGACTTGCTGGTTGCTCCCAAACACACATCCAGCAGGCCTCAGCATGCTGTGGCAAAGGACAGTCTTGCGCAAGCAAGCCTTGCCTTGCTCATGTCAGGGCCTGGTGTCCTCACCTGCAGAGGTGACCAGGCAGCAATGGGGGAGACCAGATCTGGGATGACAGCAAAAGCCGGCGCTTGAACTCACCTGGCAATGCTGGTGAACAGGGAGTGGCAGAAGGGCGCCAGCAGGGGGGACCCCAGCAGGAATGTGTTGCGCAGAACGGTGAGCTCCCGCATGAGGCCCCACTCCCCCAGCAGGCGCCCCAACAGCTCTGCCCCGACTAGGTCGATCTGAGGCAGGCACAGCAAAGGATCAGCTGCCCAACAGCTGTGCTCCCAACAGGTCTGTCTGCATGTAAGCTCAGCAGAGGTTAAAGTGCTCAACAGCTGTGCCCCACTAAGGCAGTCTGCAGGCAGGCGCAGCCAAACACCAGCTGCCAAACACCCCTGGCCCCACTAGACAGTCTGTTTGCAGGCGCCGCACTACGGCAGTGTCAGTCATGTGGTGCAATTGAGGAGCCAGCATGCGCATAACAGCTCTGCCACTAAAGCTGTCTGCAGAAGGCACAGCAGAGGATTGACGTCAGCACCGCCTCCTGCGCCGGCTCTGCCAGGCTGTAATAAAATGTCAGGGACAGACCTGGCCTCCATGCATAGGTATGGAGACCAACAAGCCAAAAGCGTCTGCTCTAGCTTTGCCTCAGCCAGGCTGCTCTACACACAAAACTGTGTGGCAGGCAGGTATGCGTCCCATTCCTAAAGCCATGGAGACAAAAGCCAAGATGCAACTGCTGCTGCACAGGCTCTACCAGGCTGTGCTGCATCAACGCCTGCGTGAGGGGCCCTGCCTCCTTGTTTCAGAAGCATGGACATCGGAAATTCAGACCAGCACCTCCACTGGCTCAGCCAGGCTGTGCTGTGTCAGACACCGCTTGGGGGACAGGCATGGCACCCTGTTTCCAGCGGCATGAAGACACATTCTTGCAGCGCACCTGTTCCTGCACAGGCTCTGCCAGGCTGTGGTGCATGAGCACCTGCGTGGGGGGAAGGTCTGCCTCCCCCAGGGCGCTCATCCAGGCGCCAGCCTCGCTGTCGGCCTGCTCACTGTCTGCTAACCACTCGCTGCTGTGCATGTGGTGGGGCATGTGGTGGTGCCACAGCTGCCCTGTCACGCACCCTGCAGGGCAGAGTCAGTGCTGTGCTGTGATGAGCCGTTGCACTCTGCACTCACCCAGATACAATCAGCCTATGAGCACTAAGCATGCGTTACCCAGTAATGCGGTCAGCACACAGCGCATCGACAGGCGGATGGTCACGAGCGCGCGGCATGCAGGCTCTGACCGCAGCAAGCATGCTGATGTGCCTCAGACTGCCTGCGCCTTCACACCCCTGAGATCTCCTCTGGGGCAGGGCAGGCACAGGCAATTTAGTACTAGCCACAACCCACCTGAGAATGCTGAGAGCAGCGAGGGCGGCTGGATGAGCCTCTCCAGAGCTGAGCCTCCACCCCTACTGTTGCTCGGAGGCTGCTGCAGACCAGGAGCCTCCAGCAGCTGCAATGCCTGAGCACTGACCCAATGCTGGCAGCCAGACACGTCCGGTCTGGCATTAGGGTCTGCTGCTGGCTGCATCGCAGCTGCAGCGTCAAGCATCAACTGGAGCCGCCGTGCATGTCTCCTGCCCCTGCGACTGGCTATGACATGCTTATGATTGTCAGGCTCCTCCTGTTGCTGCTGTGCCTGGTGCTCTCTGCCTGTGCCCTGCCCCTGCCTGTCAGGCTGCGCTTGTCTCTCTCTGCCGGTGCCTGGCTCACTCTCCCTTACATACTCCCCTTGCTGCTGCTCCTGGCTGTACGAGCCCTGAGTCGCAGGTTCCAGCCGATCTGGCCTGCATTTCTGAGCCTCCTGCCGTCCCTGCCTGCCAGCAGGCATGTCTTGTTGCTGCAGATGCCCGTCAAAGTCCGGGCCTGGCATGGCAGGCGCTGCTACAGCAGGCTCGGCCGGCTGACTCAGGCTGACTAGGGGGGCCAGCTCTGGAGGAGCTGCTTGCTGCGCTGCCTCCATGCGCTGGCCCATGTCAGCCCCTGATGGCTGTCTGATGTGATCCTCGTCAGGCCTACACAGCACAGGTGAGTAGCAAGGTTGCAAGTGAACTTTGGTTACAGCAAGTGCAGGGCAAGGGTCTGGCAGCTGCAGGTGCCAAATGTTTGGACAGCGCTGACAGGAGACTAGGCTGGGTGCCAGGACCACACATGAGGTAACCACACATCTGCACTTCCTGCTGGTGCTGCAGGCTGACGTTTCCAGCTTTAGGGCAGCATATTGATCATGTGCAGGCTCAAGGTGCGCCTGTAGGGCACAGTGACCACACAGCAAGACAGGAGGCACAGGCTGCAGCTCAACGCCCAGACAGATTGGCTGCACACGTCACACCTGTGAGGCACAGCGCCCACATAGTAAGGACTAGGGTCCAGGACGTCAAGTTCATGTCCCCGCTGGGAAGGCTGCGCAGCCTCAAAGACAGGTGCCAGCAGCGGCGCCTGACCTGAATAATGGTGCCCCTGGAGCAGGAACGTGCGCATGCTCAGTGTCACGGGTGTCCAACCTGGACAGCACCTGGCTCATCATGTGCAAGGGCAGCTATTGGCCAGCATTCGGGCAGACCCTTTCCAGGCAAGACCCGGGGCTCAGCATGTGGCATGGCTGGCAGGTTGCAATAACATGGAAAATGGCACAGAGTCACGCTAAGGTTATCCTGGCCCTGAGGCCAAGGCGATGTGCACAGAGGCATGCAACTCATCAGCACCTTGACTGCGTCCGGCCCTGCAGGGCTGGTGCACAGAGCTGTGCATCCCATCAGCAGGACCGACAACAAGTAACTGCAGACTGATGTACACATTGAGCACACAGCCAGGCCTGGAGTAAAAAGACAGAGCCAACCACCTGCTTGCACCTGGGGCTGCACTGTACACAAAGGTAGGCTGCTGCCAACCGCAAGTCCAGACAGCTGCCTGCATCTGGCGCTATAGGTTGATGGGATGCAGCGCTTGGCACCCTATCAGCAAAGCCCCGGCATTATGTGCCACAGGCTGTCGTATGCACCAAGCACATTGCCAGGCGTCCCATCAGCACCTTGAAACCACCTGCCTGCACCTGACACTGTGGGCCCAGTTGAAAGCAGTTGTGCAAAAGCCCCAGGCATCGCATTAGCCCATGCCAAACACCTGCCTGCAGTTGTCGTTGCAAGCTAGCCACAAAGCTGTTGTGCAGGCCAGCGTGTTGCGACTCCTGCTGCAGCAGCTGGCGAGCACGTCCCCCTTGGCTGCCCTTGTGCTGAGGTTGAGTAAAATCAAGTGCGGGCTTCCTGTAGGAGCATAGACACTTCAAGTCAGCCCAGAGAGCGAGACTGCAGCTGGAGTGCCTGGTCACCATGCTCATGTTTGCAGGACCAATCAATGACTAGCTTGCTGAAGCCACAGAGGATCTTGAGCCAGCCTAGAACTGGCTCACCCCTGAAAGCCAGCATGCTGGGTTGTCCCGTCTCACTTTCAAATGGGCTCCTTTTGCATGATGCAATGCTGGTGCATATGCACAAGACCATCTCTGATGTAGTACATTGCACCGTTGAGGTGTGGCCATTGGTGGATGGTCAGCAGAACCAGTCTGCTGCCAGCTGATGGCATGCTGCATGCAAGCAAAACCATGCCAGCCACCACATCTTCACCTACTTCAGGTCCGGCTTCTGGTGAGTGCGCATCAAGACCACGCTCTTTCCAGCAGATAGAATGCCTGGGACCAGGGCGCCCAGGAAGCTGGGGCATGCAGGAGAGCCATCGCGCTTGAGGCGCACTCTGTAGGCATCGTACCAGAACTGCGGGGACTCCACTGAGATGGATTTGTCTGCATGACAGGAGGCCACACTGTGCTTGTACTACAGACGTCAGTCAGCTGTTGTTGGGGCTGAGCTAGCTGCATCATGATGCCGGCAGAACCTCTCAGACAGCCCCTCAGCGCCTCTGAAACACACAAATGATTGCCAGACGACAGCGCTGCAAGCAAGCAACATGGCGTGGCTGACACATGCAGCCTGCCTTTGGCGAGTGCAAAGCTTTGAGCCCCATGATGGCTGGAAGGGGTGGGCTCACCTTCAGCAATGAAGAAGTCGTCTGCGGGGTCGTCAATCAGGCCGCTGTACAGCCAGGCATGGAGCTGGTGCATGAAGGGCTTGCTGGCGCAGCACAGCAGCCTCAGCAGCAGCGCTGTTTCCTGGCTACCTGCAGCCATCTACCCAAAGGCATTGGCAGGGGTCCAATAGCTATATAGCGCAATCCAGCATGCTTGGAGGGGCTAAGAGCCACATCAAACCAACCTGCTCTATTTGGAGCAGAGCAGCACCCGATCAACCAGTAATACTGATGTGGCCAGGCCCACTCCTTCTGCATCTGTCTCCCGCCGCTAGTTCCCACCGACGGGCAGTACTGTGTCCTGGCAGCAAGCAACACAATTGCAGACACTCTCCTTGGCGGCCTCCCTGCGTGCTGCAGATGCGCTGCAGCTGGTCCACTGCATATTCAGGCCAGCAAGAGAACCGGCAACCATAAGCAACCCACCCTGGCAGCTTCCCTGCATGCTTTAGGTCTGCGTCAGCTCGTCCAAACTTGGTTAAGCAAGGCAAGCAGCACACTTCAAGGGAAACCCGTGGCGGCACCCCTGCATGCTGTTGGTGTGGGGCAACCTAGATCAGCCTTATCTTTTTGAGCATAGCAAAGAAGAACAGCATTCATTTCTCTGGCTTGTGCTGCTCCTCAATGTAATGTGCATTGCTTTCAGGGCACCTACCCTGGCGGCTGCCCTGCATGCTGTAGGTGTGCAGCAGCTGGTGCAGCGTGCTCAGGATGTGGGCGCACAGCTCCGCCGCACTGCAGGGCTGCTGCTGTGAAGGGTCCTGTGGCTGCGGCATCTTCATGCTGGTCACGATGTGGTTCATCAGGACGATGCGCCTCATGGGCCCCTGCAAGCAGCCATGCAGGCCTTTCAAGGGCGCTTTGCTGGCAGTGCAGGGCTTTGAGTCAAACTCCTGTTTCAGCAGGACACTGCGCCTCAAAAGCCCCTACACACAGGTACAGCACGTCCTCAAGTGTCCTGGTGGCAGGGGCAGGGCTAGGCTTGCCAGTAGATCAGGACAATGTGTCTCACACAGCTGTGCCAGCCGAGCCGCAAGATTCTGCTATGGGGCCTCCCTAGGTGACAATGTGTGCTTCATCCAGACGTCTTGCCTCATGGCCGCTGTCATGCAGGAGCGCAGGTCTCCTCAAGGCCTACCTCTAGTGCCATGTGAAGATGAGCCCAACAGGGTCTTTCAAAGCATGGACAGTGGTCAGCAGTGTAGTACCACAGTGCAGGCTGAACGCAGATTGCACAGCAGTCCTGGACTGGGTAGGATCAAAGCTTCACCTGAAGCTGCTGCTCCAGCTGCAGTAATGTGGCCGGCCCACTGCCTTCTTGCATAAGTCCACCTGCTCCTGCCACTTCCATCTCCAGCAGGACCAGCTGTAGGTAAGAGCAGTCTGGGTTAGGTACAGGCATCTGAAACCTCAAGAGCTCTCAACAGCTCAAACAGCTGCGTGGTGCAACACGTCACCTTCAATACCAAACAGGCTACAAGCTTTTGACAAGTTGACGTCAGACAACGGCTCCAAATTTGGCTGGGCTGCCAGCCTCACAAGCTGTTAGGGCGCTGTGAGTAGGGCTCACCTGCTTGCACACAGCCTGCACATGCTGGTCCAGCCCAGCTGCCAGGGCTGCCAGTGTGGGCGTGGCCTCTGGGCGCTTGCTTGAGCCAGTTGTATGGCGCTGGGCAGTGGCCGAGGTGGCCAGCGTGCCTAGGATGCGCCGAATAAAGCGCTGCACCCTGCACATGCACATCAGTCACGGCCAAGACTGAGCAGCTGAGCACCTGTATAGATGGCTGAGGTGCCCATGCGCCTTGCAAAGGCCTGCACCCTGCACCGGCAGACTCTGCCCATGCCACACAGCAGGGCCCATGCAGTGGGGCAGATTGATCAGTCTGAGGTGACCAGTGTGCCCAGGCTGCACTGCACAAAGCTCTGCACCCTGCACGTGCAGGTGATGCAAGGCACCTAGTGTAGGGTGCAAGCAAAACTGCTGTCTACCATGCAGATGCCTGCTGTGTCAACAAATGTCAGAAGGCTGGCACCACAGGAGTGCTCACAGACGTGGGGCAGCAAGTTTGCCTGCTAAATGATGATTGCTGCCCCTGGACTGCACAGTGACAGTCAGCAGAGCACTCACTTCAAGCCAAGATGTGCAACTCTGTGTGGCAGGCAGCAAGGCGTCCCAGCAGGCATTGCAGAGTGCACAGGAGTGGACCATTCACAGGCAGTCCCAGGGCCTCACCTGTGCATGTCAGTGCCACACCGAGCAAAGCGCCCCAGAAGGCGGTGCAGGCTCCCCAGCGAGAGATGCTCCACGTGCACCTCACCAGCCACACGATAGCTGTTGGAGGCGCTGTGCAGTGCAAAGCCCTGCCCTGGCTGCGTGCAGCCTCGCAGCATGCGCAGCACCTGCAGCAAACTGGCCTCTCAGTCCTTCTGGGCATGTGCAGATGGGGACAATATGCCTTCATGCTGAGGGGTCAAGCCTGATTGTGCTGACGATCGTCACGCACCTGACCTGCAGCCAGTGAGATGCCCTCATGGCTGACATGTGCCCTGCCACTTCACATGATCTGAGCGCTGCCAGACCGCAACCACTGGCTGGCAGAGCAGAACTCTTGGCAGCTGCTGAATTGCTGCTTTCCCTCCAGCTCAGGAGCAGCGCAGCAGAACCTGCAATGCCGGCGTTGAGCACCAGCTCCAGTAGATATATCTGAGCTGGGTTTGCGTGACGCATCAGCATCTTGCATTGCCTGTCAGCCCTCAAGAAGAGTACGGAGATAATGCACACTACTGGGCAGCTGTGGCCTTGCCTGCGTGACCAGCTCTGTCTCTGTACTGGGCAGCACATCCACCAGAGCTTTGTAGCGTGGGTCAGGCCTCAGACTGGGCTGTTGCAACAGCTGCTCTAAGACGCAGCCAGGATGGCGCTGCCTCTGCAGCACAGGCTGGAGAGCTGCCTGCAGCCTGTTGCGTGCCTCTGCTGCTGCCAGCTGCCTTGCTGCAGACCCTTGATCCTCAGCTGTAGGCTCTGCAGCAAGAGTTCCTTGAAACATCTGAATCAGTATAGGAAGCAGAGGTGGATGTTCTTGAGGCAGAGCTCTGTTGTACGGATTTGCGGCTGCTGACGACGCTGCCTTCTTTAGGCAATGATATAATTTCAGACAGCTGCTTGGGGTTTGTCCACTGGCAGCCATTGCTGTGGCATGCATGGGCAGTCCCTGCTGACCTTCATCCGCAACTGGTGCAGCCTGCTGCTCTGGAGCTGCTGTAATCTCTGCTGCTCCGGCAGCCTGCTCATCAGCATGAGAGTCAGTGTCCCAGTCTGACAGCCCTGACTCCTCCCCTGAGAGGCAGTCACCTTCGCTCCAGTCAGAGATGCTGCTGTCATCCTGAGCGCTTGAGGTGTCGAGCCCTGCAGGCCAGCAGTGCAATGTCTCCTAAAGGAGCTTGGAATTAGGGAAGACCATCTTGCTAGTGGACAGGGCTGCAGCCCAGTATTAACAGGCGGCATGCTGAGTGAAGTCTGTCAAGCAATTCAAAGCACAGATGGTCTCTGTGAGGGCAGAAGGCAGGTTGCTTTGCTGGCTTGAGAGGCATGCCCTTCAGCTGTTAGGGAGCAAAACTGCCCAGCTTACCTGCAGCTCCACTGTGAGCATGCAACGCAATCAGAGTCGCTTGCTTGCTTCCGTTGGCTGGCACATACCTGGCTCTGGCTGCAACCAGATCAGCCAAATGGCAAAGCTGCTTCAGATATGTATGCAGTCGCACTGCCTCAGGCAGCCTGATGTGCTGCCGTCTGCCACACACCTGGTTCCCCCTGGGAGACAGCCAGGGCTGCTGCAGCAGCCCCTGAGCTCCACTTGGACTCCATGGGCTGGCGTGCCAGGTACCACAGCATGCACAGCAGGCGGTGCTGGAGCTCCAGCGTATCTGACCCAGTGCCCTGCGCCAGCAGGGTGTGAACCAGCTGCTGCAGAGCCTCCTGCTTCCTGAAGTGGGCATTGCTGCCAAAGCGGTCTGCCAGCCTGCAGTCATGGCAGCCAAGGGCTTGAGAGCAGTGTCAAAGTGGCATCATTGCTCACCACAGGGCTCCTCAATGCTGCCAAGCAGCAGGGGCGCCCTCAAACATACGCCGCATAACGCCACGATTTCAGGGCAGTGCACCATGCAGCTCAGGACGGCAGGGATTGCCAATAGTGTGTGGCAGGCACCTAAGATGTGCGCGAGGCCTTGAGGCGCTGTCATGCATGGACAATGTGGGGCATGCACTCCCAAAACAGGCTGCCCTAGAGTGCCCAACGGCTTCAGTGGCCTTGCCGCCTCACCCTTGATAGTTCTGCTCCACCTCTGACGGATTTGGGTCTCCGAATCGGTGATACTGCAAACTTTGCAGTGCTGAGTCCATCGCCAGCTCATACTTGTCACTGCCAGGCTGCAGTGCAGGCAGCAGCAGCTAATCAGCCATCTGTGAATAATGCCCATTGCCAAGCTCGATTTAGAGGTACCTGCACTTTCAACATGTTGCAGATCAGTTCCGACATCAGCTGCTCGCTCTTCAGCTTGGCTCCCAGCCCAAAGCTGGACAGGGTTGCCATGATGAATAGAGTTTGACTGTGTCAGCGCCACATGGGTTTCACAGCTACATGAACCGCAGCTGGCTCCACAGCTTCTTGCTTTCTTGCACATGCAGGGCAGATGGCCTCCAGGTATTCGGCTGATGGTGCCTGTCATACCCCAGTCAAAGCTTGCAGAGTCTCTTAGCAGAGGCAGGAGTGGCAGGCAGAATGCTGCAGCCCCTGCGCGAGCCCTCAGCTACTTCAGGGTTCCAGGCCCTGTCAGGCTCCAGATGCACTTCACTTGCAGACGGAAGGTGTCTTGGTAGATGCAATTGGTAGACCGTCCCCCGAGCCCAGGACAAGACCGGTGCCCAAGCTTCTGCCTCAGAAGGTACTTTGCGGACAATCCTGATCCTGAGCAGTGCAGGGTCAGAGCAGGGAGCCTCTGCGGCAGTTGTGTGGAGACATGCTTGGCACTCTCATATGTTGCAGCTGACTGCTCCTGGCAGCTGCACTGTCCAGTTGGCACTGCAGCACGCTCTGGCAGAGCTTGTGTTCTGATGTGAGTGACAGAGACAAGCTGACTGGCATTGCAACCTGTGCCTAAGCCAGCACCATGTTGATGCGGAGTGACATCAAAAGTTTGCCCCTTTTGCAGCCTGTTGGTCCACTGGATCAGGTAGTGGCCCTTCATCTCTGCACGAAACGTGATCGTTGACAACAGCCTGTGCACAAAAAATGGATTGCATAGGCACAGCTGTGTGCACAGCTGTGGATGTTGCATGGGCGTATGTACATGCTCGGTCTGATTTGTTGCTCGAGACTCCACCAGCACAGCTGGGAGATCGCATGCACTTTGCTGCATTCAGATGCCTTGATGGCAATCCCTAATCAAAACAGCAAGTGGTGACCGGACAGAGCCATTCAGCAGCTGCATTGTTGACCGGCATGGCCAAGGATGCCGGATTCAATGCAATTGAGAATGCCAAGGAAGGTGCTGCAGCCAATGGCAGTGCAGGGGAGGAGCAACACACCACAAGAGAAAAGCTGAGCACCAAATTCAAGAAGCTCAAGAAAAAGCTTAGCCACAACACCAGCACCAGCAAGCATGTCCAGGCAGACAGTGCTGCAGAGGAGAAGGTAAGTGCCTCTGAGACTCTATTGACCAGCCTGTAGCAGCCTCGCTGTGCCGCAGTCAAGGTGCCAGCAGCTTATGTCACCAAGGATGTTCGGATCATGCAGGGCGTTGAGCACGGTAGCGGGCCTTCTCATACCTCCTCTGCTGCACTGCGGGAGCACAGCAAACAGCTGCAGCACCTGCGTGGCCAGGACCTCTTCATTCAGGTGGGGCCCCCTGACTTTCTGCACAGCAGTTGGAATTCAAGATTGCATCATCAGCAGCACAAGAGATAGGTTCCCTGCTTACACGCCTTTGCCATTAGCAATGCAAACAGGCACAAGCTTGCACGCTCTGCACTGCAGATAGCTCTCTTGACAGGTTCAAGCTGAGCACTCACAGGTTGTTACCTGCTCAAACCACCCTCACTGCAGGTGGTCAGTGCCAGGGGCCTTCCTGCAGCTGACAGGAATGGGCTGAGCGACCCTTTCTGTAAGGTCAGATGCGGCACCATCAGGCACCAGACCAAGGTCATACCCAAGACCCTGGCGCCCAAGTGAGTCACTGTGTGTGCAGCACGAGAGGCCTTCCAGTAAGTTTCAGAGGCCCCTGCAGAGACCGGCAGCCTTGGTGCCAACAAAGTCTGTTGATCTTCGGCTAAACTGAGGCAGTGTCGGCTTGTCGCTGATTGAGAGGCAACTACACTGGAGGGATGTCAACCTGCAAAGCCCTTCACCCTAAGATGTAATTCAGGCAGCCGGCTTGCACTGAGTCAGCTCAGTGTTTGCAAATGGAGCGTCTGTAACAGTTTGCACCAGCAGTTCAATGCTTGCAGGTGAAGGGAGGTAGTTGGTGTTTGAGCATGGCGCCTTGCTCTGAGGCGGCACCATGCCTGCAAAGTAAGGGATCATAGATATCAAAGAGGAGTCTCATGCATGCAGTTGGAAGAGGGTATTTGTTGCTGCAGCTGATGCCTTGCTCTGAGGCAGCACCATGCGTGCAGGTGAAGGGAGACATTCTTCTTGAACCTGGGCCAGCTTGCACTCAGGCAGCTATGTGCCTGCAGTTCGTGCTGCCCCTTGCACTGAGACAGCAATGTGCCTGAGACCCTAGGCCTGCGACCTGGGGTCATGCTACCGTTGTTAACTGCGCTACCACCATGTTGCAGGTGGAGAGGGATCTTCTGTTCTGCATCCTCAGCCAGTCGTGCAGCCAGCTTGCACACAGGCAGTTACAGGCTTTCTGGGCATGCTGGCTCTTACACTGAGTGTGTCTGCAGATTGATCTGTCTCATTCCCGGGGCAGCTGTGCTGGCGGCTTGCATCAAGGCAGCTAAGGCCAGGTTATGCTGCGTTTTGCACTGTGCCAGTAGGGTGCCTGCAGGTAAAGGAGGACTTGCTTTCAACCTGGACACTCTGCTGCCATTGATTTGTGCTGTTGCTCTGCTTGCAGGTGGAGTGAGACCTTCTGCCTGGACATGGAGGATGAGGATCTTACTGCTCTTAGCGCAGATCCCAAACTGTACTTTGAGGTGCGTATGCAGTGGGCTGCAGCAGGGTCGGCTGCTTGATAGCAGCTGTCTGGTGCCTGCTGGCAGCTCATAGCTGGCCCATCCCACAACGCCAAATGCTGCATTTCCTCCTTTTTGAGGTTGAGCAGGCCCCTGCGGGCAAGAGCTGAAGTCCTGCTGGGCTTGCCTGCATGCCAGCTGCCTGCCAGCATGTTTGTCCCCCTGCCTGCTCTGCAAGCCACTGCTGTCCCCACTGTCAGCCTCATTGACCGGCAGTCACAAGGGGTCTTTGCTGAGCATGGCACCTCGTGCTTGCCAGCCCACTGCAGGTGTGGAGTGCCATGCCTGACACCAACACTGAAGATGCAGAGGGCTGCCTGCAGGTCTGGGACCATGACCACATCCTCAGAAACGACTTCCTGGGACAGGTGAGCCATGAGCTGCCTGCAGGCCTCGTTCACTTACAAGCGCACGGTGCCCATCAGCATTGACTGGCCCTTTCCTACCGCTACATACATACATCCAGGCGCGCATGTCTGCGCCCACTGCTCAGTGCACAGCGCCTGCCAGTCACAGTCTGTGAAGGCATGTGTGCCGGCTGCATGGCAGCGCTGCACCTGTGGACCTGCTGCCAGCCCACTTTGCCACACAGCAGCTGCCAACCCATTCAGGTTTGTCCCACACTGGACCTCGTCAGCCTGGTGCTGGAAGCACCTTACAGCCGTATTCAGGCCATTCAGTGACAGGCTGCGCTCGAAAGCTGCCCTGCTGTCAGCCTGGGCAACACACCTCACAGCAGCTTCAGGGCCATTTGGCGCTGCCCACTGCTGCCAGTTGTCTGCAGTGTCAGGCATCTCACAGCAGCCGCCAGGCCATCTAGCATTGCTCAACACTGGCAGCTTGTCCTGCAGGCAGAGGTGGACCTCACAAAGCAGCAGCTGGAGGGGCCACCCATATGGCTGCAGCTGGCCGGCAATGCAGGCAAGGGGGATGACGGTGACGACTGGGGAGAGCTGGAGGTGGCGCTGTGGCTGGGACCAAAAGGCCATGTGCTGGGGCGGATCTCCGAGGATCAGTCTAGTGAGCCTGATGGGTTGCCAGTGCTAATGGAGAATGCACTGGCAAGCAATCCAGTTCGAGCTTGTGGAGCCCTGTGGTGTCTCATGTCGGGGAACTTCAGATCTCGGGCGTTGCAGCTGAGCCCAAAAGAACCCATACTGGGTGAGATTGGCATGGGGCTGTCAGGTGTGCAGGGTCTTCTCTGTCCCATGTCGGAGCTGAGCTGAGAGTTACACTAAGCCTGGGTCTTGCCAGCAATGTGTTGGGGCATCTTGTCACAAACCTGACAGGTATCAATGCTTTAGCCGGTCAGCAGGATGCTGACTGCAAAGGCTTGTCGCCTGGTGCTTGTGTGACAAGGAGGTGGCATAGTGGCTGAGCCGCCTGAGCCATGTGCTGGGCAGCATCTCTATGGACACGGAGCTTGCTGGGCTGCTGTGGTGATTGTGCAAGCAAGAAAAAGATGATGTGCAGAAAACCTTTGAGCCGTCAGTTGCAGCCTCCTCAGATGTTGGCAGCTTCATGCAGTGTGCCGCCAGGAACTTGTGCCGTGGCTGAGACTTGAGGGCCCTATGCATAGGCGCATTGTTGAGTCAGTAATTCTGGATGGCTCAGGCAGCGGCTGCTCCATAGCCATTGCCAAAAAGCAGAAAGCAGCAGGCCAGCTCATCTGTCTGCCACCTCTGCAGGGCGCCGACTCACTGTCTTTTGTGTCTGCAGGGCTCAGCATGGACTCTCAGCACCGGGCAAAGGCGCAGCTGAGCAGTCTAGTGAACCCTCCAGGCCTGAACAAGAGCCTGCCCCTGGTGGTGCACACTGGGAGCTACACCTTGTATGAGGAGCCCTGCATTGCCTACCTCAACCTCCATGTTGCCAAGGTCAGCTGGTGGTCAAGTCCTGCCATATTCTTTGGGCAGGTCCTCCTGGTGCTTCATTTCATGGCAGACTGACAAGTGCCTGGCAGGCTGCAAGTCTGCCGCAACACCAAGACAGGGTCTTAGCAAGGCTGGAATGCATCTCAACAGCTGCACCTGGCAGGCAATTTGATTGAGCGATTGGCAGGTTCAGGGCGACCAAAGCTTACTGCATGAAAGCGAGCATGGTACTGGCGCAGCACAGGCTTGTGCCTGTGCAGGCTGGACTTGCATGGCCCGTGAGAGGTGTCTTCATCTGCATCAATCTGCAGTATGCCTGCCCAGGCAGGCATGCTGCCCTGCCTGCCATTGACACTCCGCATATGACAGTTGCCTCAAACCAGCATCAATACTGGGTCACTCTGCAGCTGCTAAGCAAGTCCATGCGGGTCCCCTTTCCTCTGAGATTGACACTGACCTGCACGTCAGTGTTTAGGCCAAGGGCATCCGTGGCGGCGCCGGCGCCAGCAAAACCGTGTCCCAAGAGCAGCATGAGGTGCAGGGCAGCGAAGGCAGCACGAGCAGCACAGGCAGCAGCCGCCGCAAGGGGCCCAAAGCCAGCGAGTCCAGAAACCCCAAAAAGGCGCGGAAGATGCGCCGCAGCGAGACCAGCATGCCGAGGGATACCGAGGTTCACGAAACCCTCAGCGCTGACAGCTACGACAGGTTCCAGGCACAGGAGGGCGGGGACAGCCACAGGTGGGCTGGAGAGTAAATCAAAGCATCAGGAACGAGGTTTGGGCTGGAGGGAGAGAGGCATTTATCCAAGGCAAAGCTGGCGTGGGATGAGAGAGCCAGGGCCTCCTGCTCTGAAAGTCTACTCACAGGCTGTTCAGCCTGTCAGGGTCCCCATGGGAGGAGTTAACTGTGGTGGCTGACCCCTTTGGTGTGCTGGCTGCTGTCTGACAGAGGGCTGAAGGCTGCCACAGCGACGCTGGCTGCCGTCTTGGCTGCTTTCAAGCAGGCTGGGACAGCCCAGAAAGCCGACTTCAGAGCCTTTGAGCGTGCTCAGGCGCCCCATCCCCTGCTCTGCAGTCCCAAGAAGGACCTAACAGACAGGGTGCGTCATCACATTTTGAGAAAAGCGTGGCAGCTCTGGGCATCCATGCCTTCTTGCTCTTTGCCAGTGGTGACAAGCACAGCATGTACCCTGCTTAGCACTCCCAAGGAAGAGTCTGCGATGTGACTCTCAATAGTTGGCTTCTGCAGTCCCAAGAAGGGAGACTCTGAGGGGGGTTCCATTGAGGACTGGGCAGACGACGATGATGCCCACGGTGCGAGTGCTGAGGACACCAGCATGCCTCCCCAGCAGGGGAAGGATGATGAAGAGAACTGGAGCGACGAGGAGGGAGAGACCCTCGCTTCGGCAGGCATCTCCAATGTCTGGGTCTGGCTGAAGGTGGGGGGTCAGCAGCTTGCTGCTCTTCTGAAGTTTGTGGTACCATGTCACTGTCATCAGCAAAGGCTGGGGCAGGGCAGGAGGGGGGTTTTAATCGATGCTCCTGTGGCAAGGGTAGGGGAAGCCACACCTCGGCAGGCCCCATTCAATTCTGGGTCTGGCGGATGGTGGGCGATCAGCTGCTGAGCTGTATGCTGTGAGGAGCAAGGGGCATGTCTTCAGGGCAAGTGCATACCGCCATGCCCTTGCAGTACCATACTACTTGGGTGCTTGGCGCACAGGTACCTACATGTTGTGTATATCAGGCAACCTGCAGGATGGGCCCTGCAGATTGATTGGGCCGGAGGTCCCATGTCTTGCATCCATTGGGCAACCCCCTCATCTCTGAGCACTTCCCCCGGTCTTGCGAGGTTTCTAGTCCTACCTGCCTGCTTGCTGAGTCTATTTTGCAGGCCCCATAGGTCTGCCTGAGCTCTCAGTCCCCTTCTTCATGGTTGCTAGAATTCAGTCCGTTGCTTCAACAAACCCAGTCCTTGGCGCCTGCAGGTCTTCACAGACCATCAAGTTTATGTGTGGCCTGTCATAGTGGCCGCCAGAGCACCAGAGAGCCACCTGGAAACAGAGCCTGGCCTTTGCAGTGGCCGCTAGCCGCCATAAAGGCCACCTTCATCCAGTCTTTAGTTCGCTGCTGCAGGTTTTCTCGCTGCCTGCCTTCAGAAAAGTTTGAACAGCGATAGACCCACCATTTCACAGTACGCTCATGCAGGCCCCTGCAAGTCTTTCCGTGGCTGCCCAGCCTCATCTTTTGACTGCAGGCTGCACTGAGCACTGTACAGCCACCTGAACCAGGGCTTGGCATTTGCAATGGCCAGATGACATCTAAGCAAGCTACGCCTGTCTCAGACCCCTCTCACAGGGTTTCTTCCCCTGCTTGCCCTTATAGGTCTCCCATAGCTCAGCTGCTGTGCACGACCCCACCACACCATCCACACCATGATTGTGTGCGCCTGCAGGTGTCCATGGGCTCTCAGTCCCATGTTTCGCGGCTGCGGCGGGCCACGGAGCACCGCACAGCCACCTGGAACCAGAACTTTGCCTTTGCCATGGCAGTCCCACTGCGCAACCGGGTGATCAAGCTGGAGATCTGGGGGACGTACGATCGCAAGCGCCAGGGGAAGATCCTGGCTCATGCCTACATCCCCTTGTTTAGTGCAATGAACTCTGGGCAGGACCCGCAAGGTCAGTCGACTGGATGCCAGCCCCCAGTGCTGGGGACGTTGGCTGCCATGTTGTCATGACCTCAGGCAAGCGCCTGTCAGGGCGCAGCTGGGGCCTTTGAGCGTCATTGACCCAGGCAAGGGGTCGTGTGGGGGCACATCAGTCAAGCACCAAAGGAGAAACTCTCACGGCGCATGCACACATCCCTCCTTGTGCGCTACTGCCTAAGCTGCGTTGTCACTTACAAGGCAAATCTGAGCAGTGTGTACCTTGCGGCCTGCAGCTGATGTGTCTGTGTTTGGCCTCCAGAGGTCAACAAGCAGTCCCCCTGGCGCCAATGGTCTGTTGTCAAGCTCTCCAGCATGTTCTGCAGACGGTACGGTGGAGTCCCGGCACCCCGAGGACAGCAAATGGTTTCGCCTGCACGTGGAGAACAAGCTGGCTGCCGATGCTGGGGTGATCAAGCTGGCTGTGGCTGCCATTGATGCCGATACCAGGCGGGCTGTATACAAGCAGCCGCTGGCCTCGCTGGATTCTGGTCAAGGTGGGGCTCTGCTGGGTCACAGTGTGAGCACCTGCTCCCAAGCAGCACATCATGACAAGCAGCTTGTAAAACAGACCAATAGCATCCTCTTCTGATCTGGCGCTGCCTGTCAGCTGCGCTTGGCAGCAGAAGCCCCCAGGTCTGCAGCTTCCTACCTGGGTGGCTGCTTGCCAGGTTGATCACAGGACTGTGGAGCCATCTTCTTTCAGCAATGACGCATGGTGCTCTTTCTTTGGGTGGGCTGCTAGTCATTCCATGCCCACCCCGCTGCTTACTCGCAGCTAGGTTCGTGCATGCAGAAGTACACTGCAGGTACACCTGATGCTTCCCAGCTCAGATGCTGTGTGGAGCATGGCCCCCTGCTGCTAGCAGCCATGGCGTCTTTAAGCATCACGTTCGGCACAGTGAGACAGCTGCCCCTCGCAGATGCGCTCATTCCCCAGCAGCAGGCATAGGCCAACGCCCTGCAAGCAGCTCTGACGCCAGTGCGCTGCCTGCCTGCAGATGCTAGTCTCTATGAGCTCATGCCCCCTATGTCACCAGCCATGTTGCCTCCAGCACCCTGCCAGCTGCATCTACACAAGCAAGCCACCTGCCTGTCGCCCGCAGGTGCGGTCCACTGCAGGCATACACCCTCTCTGCCACCAGCAGCTGTCACAGCATCCCCACCAGCCTGCCCACCAGTGCATCCCTCCAACACCAGGCACTCCTGGGTGCTGTCTGCAGATGGTGCGCCCTATGAGCGGATGCCCTCTGCCACCAGCAGCGGCCGCGGCGGGTCCAAGAGCCAGAGTGGGGACCTGCTGCGTCTGCCCAGCGGCAACAGCCAGAGCGGCCCTCCCGGGCTGGACCTGTCTCACTCAGGATCCCTGGCCCAGGAGCTGCCTGTGCAGCGATCACCCAGCAACACGGTCGATGAGGGAGACATCGTCAGGCAGGCTCTGGAGGGCACCCCTGTACACAAGTAAGTGGGTACCCCCAGTCTGTGGGGTGCTCAGAGGCAACCTGCGTCCAGTCCACATCTGGGTGCCACATTGCTGCAGCTGACTGTCAAGAACCCCCAGTGCTCATGTACAAATGCACTTTGCCAGGCTGCTCAGCGCCTAAGGCAGGGCACAGTGCGGCACATGCCTTGCTGATCAGTTGTTGGTCCCATTGGGGTGCCCGAGACAGCTCCAGATTCTCCATTTTGTCATTTGCAGGACAGCATGCTGCGCTCAGCAGAACTGCATGGCACACTTGTTGCTGTTGGCAACTGTTCCCTGCAAGACAGCTGGCAACAGCATGCTTGTATGCCGTAGGTACAGACTACGCCTCTGGAGGGGCCCTTATGCAGTGTGGCCCTGTTTGGGCTGATGGTCCTGCTGCTGAGGATGGTTGAGCTTGCCCTCAGAGAGCTCCAAACTGCGTTCACGCTGCTGTTGGCCAAGGGCTCGCAAGCCAGTGCAATCGGTCACGCAGAGTAAACTGTCCTGTGCAGCCAGATCCCCCTGTCAAGTGCTCTTCTCCAGAGGCATCCATCTACTCACGCCTGGCGGTACTGCCGTGCAGGGCAACTAGCCTGCGCAATCTCACTGCCCTGGTCAAATTCACCAGCAAGGAGCTGCCCACCCCGGGATCGATGTGGGCACGCCTGCAGCACCGCCTCAACAGATTCCAGCTGCTGGGGGCGTCAGAGAAGGCCACCAAGGTGGCCAGCAAGGTTCCTCAGCGGCCCATCGGCATCCTCAAGCTCATCCTGCATGGCCTGGAGCTTGAGGAGTCAGACAACCCGTTTGTCATCATCAAGTGAGAGCTGCTGGGACCCTTCTGCACAGTTGCATGCTGATGACACATGGCGCAGTGATCATGTTGAAGCCCAAAAGCTTGCACAAGAGCCATCAATGGGCTTTCATGCAGCAGGCTGGTGTGGCTGCTTGATCATCACCAGTCCTGGCTCATTCCCCGGTATGCAGCCCTGCTGTTGCTTGCATTCATTCCCTTGCCCCCGCCTTTGCATTGCAGGTGTGGGCCTCATTGGGGCAAAACTGACATCAAGTTCAGCTCAAAGTCCGCAGTGTATGAGTGGGAGGTGAGTAACCTTGGTGTGCTGCGTCAGCTCAGTGTCACAGCCTTCAACGTCTCAAGTGCAGTGTGCTCGCTCTGGACGCCCAATTTGGGCAGCTCTGCATGTTTATAGATGGTTCCATGACCTTCCTGCCTTTGTGCTGCAAGCATGACTTCCTTGTGAGATTCTATGGGGGCACTGATAGCGAAGCAAAATCCCCTCTGCTGCTACATGCAGGTCCACATCCCCCTTTATGACCCTGCCACACTGCTGCTGCTGGCTGTGTTCAGCACGCCAGACAAGGTGGGCTGGCCAGCACTTGTGCTTGTGCTGTGGCTGCTGAGTTGCCACGCTGCCAATGCTGGCAGTCCCTATTGCGCTGGGCAAGGCGTTTCCGCAATCACCAGTGGCCAGTGTGGCTCGCACTGCTGCTGCCTTTCAGCAGTGCGCAAGGTAGCAGCCGCAAGGTCTAGAGCCTGCATCTGCATTCCCATGATGGTGCCACCACAGATGGCAGGCTGCCCGACTGCCTCAGCACACAGGCATGTGGCCAGAGTTGTTGGCCAGCCATCTGTTCAGGCATACAGGTTGCAGCTGCGCCTGCCGGTGTGCTGCACACCTGCCGTCCAGCAGGCAGTGCACACAGCAGCAGCAGTCAGGACGCCGTCCAGGTGATATCGCATCGACATCAGCACCCACTTCTTGTGCATGACGAGAAGATGTTACTGTCTTGCAGGTGTACAGCTGCTGGCGCAGCCCCCCACCACACGCTTCTGCAGGGCTTGCTGCCCACAGCTGGCAGTGTGTCACCCTGCACTGCAGGTGCACAAGGCGCGCATCATCACCCGCGCAGTGCGCTCCATGTGGGTCCACGACGCGACCTTTCTGGGGAAGCTGCGCGTACGGCTGTCCACCCTGCAGCCCTGGGTGAGAAGGGCTGCGGCAGTGCTGCAGGACAGGCTGCTTTGCTTGCGGGGCGCTGGATGGGAAGCATGTGCTGCTGGCCACCCTGCAGCCCCTGGGTAAGGATCTTGCTAAGGCTGCTGGGATTGTGATTGTATGCAGCAACCCGCCTCTCAGCCCCCGGGTGACCACCTGTGGGTCAGGCTGGCAATTTTCACAAGGCATTTTTAAGAATGGCAGTTATTGACCAAGTCTCTAGCAAGACATTCTGAGGTCAGGCTGCTTTGCTGGTGGCTATCTGATTGAGCTGTGCTGCTGAGCAAGCTGCCTGTGCAGCTGTCCCAATGCGGCCCTCAGCAGGTATTTTGAACACTGCTGCTGGACGGAGTGAGGGGATGCACACTGTGGACAAAACTGCTCTGCGGGGGCTGCTCCATGAACCATGTTCACAGCAGCATTTGCTAATCCTGATTCAAGTGTGCAGGCTACTTTCATCGCGAATGAATGCACTGAGCTTGTCCCTGCTCTGCTGCAGGAGGACCATGAATGCCATCTCCCCATGCTAGCTGACAGCAGCAAGAATGGCAAGAAGGTGGCCACGGCCCATCTCACAATGAAGGCAAGCAGACATGCCATTGCATGTGTGCGGTGCATGCCTGCTGGATCAGTGCTTTCCCGGACGGGGTCCTGATCACTGGCCTGCTGCATCATATCAGATGAGCCTGAAGGACCTTGCCTCTGGCCCTGCTGAGCTTGCAGTGATGAGCAGGCGCTGCGTGCTTTGTCGTGAAGTCTGCTTTCAAGTCAGCAGCACAAGCCCACAGAACAAGCCCTTCAGAAAACCGGTACCAGACTGTGTTGTGTCATGCTACAGGTGGTGTACTGGGACCAGAAGGCGCTTCTTCTGTCCTACCTGAAGCCTGACTTGCCAGAAGGGCTGTACAGGTAGGCTGCAGTGGTGCAGCCTGGCTGCAGCAGGCTGCAGGGACTGGCCTGCACGATCTGACCCAGCTGCACCTGTCTGCCACATGTATGCATGCACCTGTGCGAGGTGTGGCTTTGGCATGTTACTGTGGGCTGCATGTGCGGCTGGAAGCTCTGCGCCTTTGGGCCGGCTGCATGCACAGGCTCCTCTGCCTGAGTGCAGGTTTGGCATGGTGGAGGCAGACACTGCCAAGCTCTTGAGGCGGGAGCACAACAAAATCATTCTCCGCTGGCTGGGCAGTGCCAACCCGCCGCTGAATGCTATGCTGGTCAAGTCCACCCTGGACAACGAGAGGTGCGCCTGCAGCGTATGTTCGTGTGCTGCCCGCGAGGAGTGGTCAATGCTGGTCTCTCTGCAGGCAGTGTGGTGCTGCCAAAACCATGGGCTCGCAAGGGGGCATATGTACCCTGGGCCATGAGAGAGGGCCCGCAGTGCGTGGCAGTGTGTCCTGGCCAGTGCTGGACACCCTGCCTGCAGTGTGGTGTTGTCAGCATTGGCTTGCGGGGTTCACGTGCCTCCTATAATTGGAGGTGTGGGCCTGCAGTGTGCGGCCATGTCCAGGCAACTGCTAGCCCTGCCTCAAGCAGTGTGGTGCTGTGACAATGGGCTTGCAGGGGTCATGTCACGGCACCCTGAGTGGGCCTGTCTTCAAAATGTTTGGGCAGCATTCCCGAAGTGAAGGGCTGGTGCTGGTCAAGTCCACCCTGGACAACCAGAGGGGGCCCTGTTGACGCTTACGACAGCCTGCCTTGGGCAACTTTGCAGGGGCTGGAAGGCCAGGTGACTGCATGTTGAGGTGTCAAACCCTCTTGCGGTTGCGTAGATAGATGGTCGGCAGGACTTTCCCCATAGTTCATGCTGTGCCCCTGCTTGCTTTGCGGGCTGTGGGGTGAACGGTGTGCTTGCTTCTTGTCCACTGAAGCCAACATCAGCTTGGACTGGAGCCTCATGGGATGTCGGAAGCTCACCACACAGAAGCTTGTGACAGCCAGCCTCTCTTGCAGTGTGCAACGTTTGCACTGATACCTGGCACCTCTGACTGCAGGCACAAGTACACCATGGCTGTAACCATCTGAGTGGCAAGAGTGGCACCATGCTAACACCCTGACATCTCTCGACTGCAGGCACGAGTTCACTATGGCCCGCTCAAAGGCCAACTGGCGCCGCCTGAAGGAGATCGGCAGCCATTTCACGCAATTCAAGGACTACTGGGTCCACCTGCAGTGCTGGGAGGCGCCTTGGGAAAGCGCAGGCGCTGTGGCTGGCATGGCGGCGCTTGCCTTCTATCCTCACCTTGTGCTGGCGGGCTGTCTGGTAAGGCGATAGGTGGATGCAGCTCCCATAGGGCTGGGAAGCCTCCTTCAAGACCTCAGAGGCCCTGTTAGCATGCTTGTGCTTGCCTTGTGTTTCCTGTCTGGTGGGCATCTTGTAAGAGGCACTCTTGAGAATCAGCAGCGTCTGATGTTGCTGAGGGGGCCATGGCTGGTCTGGCAGCACTTGCTTTCCGTCCTCACATCGTGCTGGCATGCTGCCTGGTGGGATTTAAGGCAGTCTGACCCTGAAACACCCTCTTGGTGTGGCTCAAGGCGTCGGCGCCTTCCATCCTCCTGGTGTCAGACTGGCCGCTTCTCAAGCATCTGAGCTGCCCTAAGTCTGGGTAACCTCATCTACATGATGAGCAGTCGAGCGGCAGCAGTCAAGCTGCTCTGGTGCTGATAAGGTTGCTGCCATGTCGTGCTCACTGAACCTTGTGGCCAAAGCATTAGCAAGCAAATATATACCCTGTGGCTGCTCATGCTGCTGACATAAGATGCTGTCCGCTGCTGTGGCATGCAGCTCTGGGTTGCCCTGCACAGTCTCGTAAATTACCGGAGCAACTATCTGGGCAAGCCAGCTCCCATGGAGGAGCCCATGGAGGAGCAGGAGGAGGAGAGTGATGAGGTAAGGCACAGCGCTGAATGATGAAACTCAGGATTGTGGCTGGCACTTGGATGTGACTCAACAACTACTACATGCAGCATGCTGGCACAATGAGCCTCTGGGCAAACTCATTAGTTAGTCCTGTTTGCCACACTTCATTCTCCGGCATGTGGCATATGTTGAGCAGATGCCCTTGCCTATCTGCAGGTTGCTTCGCAGAATACAGGACCGTACCAGAACCTGAAGCGCAAATATGACAGCATGGTGAGACATTGGGCATGCAGCTGTTGCCCCAACAGCAAGCCAGTTCAATTGAGCAGAATCTGGTCAGGTGTTGCTTTTGCAGCAATGTTCAGCAGCTTGCTTTGCTGCCCTCATCCTGGATGGCAGAAACTTGACCAGCGTCACTGCTGAGCACCCTGAAAGCCCCTTATACAGCTGCCCTACCATACACTCAGCAATGCACCCAATTCTTGCTTCCTGTGACAGGTGATGGTGGCTCTGAGTCTTCAGAACCTGCTTGACGATGCCGCAAGCTTCCTTGAGCGGATGCGAGCTTGCATTACCTGGCAGGTACGCTTTGTACATAGCGCTCTGTTGCCATATACTGCCCTCGATGCTGCTCTAAATTTGGCCGAGTGAAATGGTGAGGAGTGCTGCAAGCTGACCTATGTATTTGCCTCTGCAGGACCCCTCTGCCACACTCCTGTTTCTGGCGTTTTGCATCGCTGGTGCCATGCTGCTGCCGGTGATTGGTCTGCCGACAGTGTTTGCTGTTGTCAGTTGTTATCAGGTGAGGCTACGCGCATACTCTCATCTAAAGAAACGCTGACATTTTAGCTAGTGCTGACACTGTCACTGTTGTGATCCCAATCACTTTGATGGCAAGCTCTGCGCCTGCGTTGCAGCTGAGGCCCCCCTTCATGCGAGATCCTATGCCACCGCCCCCTGTAGCATTCTTCAGTCGGTGAGCTTGCATGGCTTATGTTGCATGCTTTGTGTGTCTGCATGGCAGAAGCATGACGCCCCCCAATACAAGTGCAAAAGTACCAACTCTGGTGCAGGCTGCCATCACGAGCCGACCAGATATTGTAAAACAACAGCTCATTCCCAACAGAGGACGTTGCCTTCACAAACGCATGCTCTTAGCCTCTGAGAGAGCCATAGTATGTGTGACGTTTCTGAAAGAATGACCTTCACTGCTTTCACATTTGTTGCCCACCCTTCTTTGCTTTACTTCTACTGCTGCTCACATTTCAGCGTGCAATAAAGACCCTGACAGATCCAAAATAGCGCAGCATCTTGGCGCAGATTGCGCTGGACAAGAAGGGGCATCACCAGCAGCTCAGCACAAAGATGAACAAGTCATGAAATTCATATTTAACGGTGTCAGTCAGCCAGTGCTACAGCATGGGCAGCTCAACGTTGACCAATCGTGCCTTAAGGTCATGTAGTCCTGGGTCCCTCTCTGTTGAGGCTGTGTTGCCAAAGAGAAAGAAATATCTGTGATTGTCAACAGAGGAACGGTCATGCATGCCAAGCCTCAATACATAATGCAAGCACCAGAAAGCCCTGCCTACCTCGTTGCCACTTCATCTTCACAAGCAGAGACCTGGATGCCATGACCAGAGCTCTTGGACAGGTTATTGGCGACCTCGCACAGCGCCAGGCAGCTGGGGGTGTCGCCAAAGATTGAGTTGAAATAACCTCCGTTTTTGCACCCGATGCGCATGCCAGAGTAGCTGAGGCTGGTGGAGGCCTGTACATCAGCAGCCACTGGCACCTCCACAGACAGGTCAGTTAGCAGATCTCTGTTTTGTTACAGGCCAGGGTGCTTCCAGTCATCCAGCATTAGTAGGTTTTGGCTGAAAGTGCTGCACTTGCACTACAAGCATGCTTGCAGGTGGCATTGCATGAAGGGTCTTCCTGCTATCATGCAGAGCAGCAATAAAGATCTCTTACTTGTACAGCTGTATAGATGCCCTTCCCAAACGAAGCGCCATGCAGCTGTCCAGTGGTGCCTGACATGTTTTTGAGTGAGCCTCTCAAAATGTTGTGCCAATTGCAGAATGGGCTGCCATGCCATGCCAGATGACTGCCGTGCTTCTTCTTCAATTCCTGGAATGCTCTTTCACGCTGCAGCGGAGCAGAGACGCACTGAGATGTGAAGAAGCAGGATGAGTGACCAGCACCATGTGCAGATCGGCCCAGCAAGGTTCACAGTGCATAGCCAGTCAGGGCAGCAGCCACAGGCCTGCCTCTTGCGTGCAACCCATCTATGCATGCAGCCAGCAGGGACCAAGCCCTGCTTGCGCAGGTGTCAAGTGCAGGCAGGGGAGCCATGCAGGTCTGTTCTCATGCATGCAGCCCGCAGTGGGGCCCAGGCTGTTTGCCTGATCCTGCTACATGCAGCAGGCACACAGCAGCGACTGGAGTTTGCCTGCGATGTGTTCATGTGCAGCTTGAACTGGCGACCGCCAATGCCTGCAATCCTCTGCGTGCACTCCACCAGGTGCCCCCTGCAGCTGGACAGCACCCACCGGACCTGCATCAGGCAGCAAGGGTGGAGTACATGGTTGCTGGCTGTCTCCAGGGCCTTGCTGCATTGCTGGCCTGCTGCTGCTTTGGCTCTGTGTGCATCAAGCGAGTGGCAGCCATGGCTGTACCCGCCACGCGGCATGCAGCTGCTCAGAAGGCCTGCCCTGCTGATGCTGCTGGTGTTCCTGCCCTGTGCTCGTCAGGCTGTAGGCGTGAGGGTGGCTGCCCCAGGGTCTCTCGACCACATTACACCCTGTTGCTCAGAGGCCTGCGTACCAGGGCAGAGCTGCACAGTCATCCTCACACTGTTTTAACGTGCTCACCAGGCTGTAGGCGTGAGGGTGGCAGCCATTGAGTAGGGCGCGCAGGTCAGGGGTTGCTACCATAGTTGCCACAGCAGGAAGAGACTGGAAGGCCTGAAGTGGACACAGACTTCTGCAGCTCAGGGTGCAGCTCAGCAGGAAGACTGCCTGTCTCCAGGCGACGCTGTCGAATATGAGAGGGCTGCACTGCTTGGACAGGTAGCAGTGCCAACACCTGTCACTGCTGGACCACATACAAGCTGCATTGCAGGCAGCAGGCAACAACAGCACATGGCAGTGATCACCTTGCCAAGTTCATCGAAGTTGATGTGGGGTTGTGCTGGCCCACCGACAGGGCTGGGCCTCATGTCAATGAAGTCTGCAGCAGGAGCCGCCTTTTACAGGCCAAGCAACCACAAATGGCAAGCCCCGGTGCTGCACCCGCAGTGTCAGCTCATGGCAGCCACGCACTTATGTTTACGCAGCTGCAGGTCTCCTACACAGTGCACCTGATGGCACTGAGGGCAGAGAGAGTCAACAGCCGTGGTGCATGTCAGGTGTGTGTCTCCTACCTTGTCCAGGCCATGGACAAGGACACCTTTGGCAAGCTACTCTGCAAGCTAAGCCCAAGCCTTGCTGAGGTGCAAATGAGCTCACCTGTTGGCGCTGTAGGAAAGGTGTGGGCCCTGCGGTTGCTGCCAGCTGTGGCGGCCATGCCAGCCATGCACAGCAGCACGTCCACCACTAGAGGGGCTGTGTAGATCTCTGTCAGGGCACCACCAAAGCCCAGCTGCAGTGGAGTCAGTGCTGTCACTAATCAGCCTGAAATGACCGCCTGGGACGGGACTTGGCTCTGATGGCAGGCACCCATGGCCAGCAGCTTACACAGAGGCTGATCTTTGCCGCGACAGAGTATTGAGCAGCCATAGGTCAGGCGTGGGAGCAATGCCTTGGCACAGATCTGAAGTGTGCCTCACCTCATCATACTGGTGGCTGCACATGTGTTTGAGGCAGGCAACTGGCTTGAGCCCTGCATCAGTCCAGACAGCAATGGAGCACTGCTTGGCACTGCTTGGCCTGCACATGTTCTCAAGGCAGGTGCTGCACGCCTCCTTCTCGGGCGGGCAGGCTGGGAGATGCAAGGGTTTGCCAAGTCCAGTGGCTGCAGGGACTCAGACAGAGGGCCACATCAGAATTGACCACATGTGCAGTCAGCGCCAGACACACCACATGGAGCACTCGTCAGGAACTTAGCTCACCTGGCAGCGCTTGAATGTCATCACATATCAGGCAGTGGTCCCCCAAGCTGCAGGCAAGCGGGAACAGCCTTTGGTGGGTGTGCTGCTTCAGGTCTATAGAAGGGGTGATCTGCAGGATGTTGCATGCTCATGCACAACAGGGCAGGGCACAGTACGCCGGATAGGCTCGAGGTAAAGCAGGCAGACTGCACCTCATCAGGCGAGTGCACAGCCAGCGGTGTACTGCTGGCAACCATGCTCGGGCAACCCTGTAGGTTGCAGTGCGCAGGGCTGGCCACTCCTGTGACAGCTTCGCTGCGAGAATGCTGGTCAGCTTGTATGACACCTGCAGGTGTGCAGACAAGGTCAGGGAGCTGCAGGCTTGACGCTGTGCTGTTGGGAAGTTGAGGCCGCTGCAGTAATCAGCACAGCAGCAAGTCATGCAGAGCTGAGGCTGGACTGATGAGCTTGACCTGCACCCTGTAGAAGTACCTTGTGCAAGACAGAACTCAGCAGCAGGGGAGACGCACAGCTACATGAGGCCTGCCAACAGGCGCACAGAAGATGAGAAAAGGCTTGCCTTTGTTTGGCTGCCAAGGCACAAGCGCTTCTGTGCCCTAGCATCATTGCCTGCACACTCACTTAGAAGCTCTGCAGCAATGGCATCAGCCAGTGAGACGGCTGGCAGTCCAAGGCAATATTGCCTGCATTGCTGCCAGTGGCCCAGATGACTGCAGCAAGCCATGACATCGCTGGCTGTGTAGCAGACCATGCAGCAGGTGCATCACTGCTGCAGATGGGCAGCTTAGCTTGCCAGGCAGCAGCAGTCAGCAGACATACCTAGGGCCTGCACATCTTCATTAAGTGCTGTTGGCACTTCAGCGCCTGGAGCATGACTGGCGGCCACTGCGTGATCAGGCATCCCTGATTCAGGTTGTGACACCAGCAGCTCCTGCGCTTGCAGAGCATAGGACACCTGCAAAGCACACAACAATAGCGCTCCTCCTTTCATGATGGCACATACAGCGCAGGGAGCCGGCTGCCCTCAGCAGCTTGGGGCAGCTCCTGCGCTTGCAAAGTATAGGGGGTGGCTGCTGGAATGAGCAAGAGGCATGCGAAAAGGCTGCAGGCATGCATGGCCTGCAGCTCAACAGTGCAATAATGCGCTCTGCCATGCCCACTTTTGAGCAGTCATCTCTCAGGCCGCTCAGCTCTCAGAAACACTGAACAATACCTTGCCAGACAGAGCAGCAAGCCTCTATGACACACAGTGCCTCAGCGCTGCATGCAGGAGCAGCCACTGCCCATGAACACCTATGCACAGCAGTTGCCTGCATGCTGCTCCAAGCCTTGTATGCTTGGCCACTTGCCAGGCAGCCTGCCACCTGCCTGCACGGCCGCTGCCCCGTTTGCTTCTGAGTCTCAGGTGCTTGACCACCTGAGGGCAATCGTCCTGGTCAGGAGCTCCCAACCTGTCTGAACAGCTTTGCGTGGCAGGAATGCATCTAGCTAGCCAGCACACTACCTGCACTGCTGGCGGAGGCCCCTGTCCCAGCATCTTCTTGCTGAAGCCCAGCGTGACATGGATCACGTCGGCCCCCTGCAGCCCAAGAGCTTCTTGCAGCGTAAGGGGAAGGGGCTCCACTGGCAGCAGCAGCTCCACCGCCTGCAAGTCGGTGATTGCCCCTTGTGCTGCTGGGCTGCAGGCTGTTGCTCTTCATGTGAGACATCCTCTCATGCTGCTGTCAGGCAGCGCAGAGTCAGTCAGGACAGCCTCCCTGTCTGGTACTAACCTGTTGGTTGATCCCTCGATGGGCCCCGATGCGCAGCATCTCTCCCAGCTGAGCAACATACTCCTGCGGCAAGCAGCAGGTATCACTCTCCGCAACTGCACCTCTGGCGGACTGAGCAAGGCTGTGAGCCTGATGCAAAGACATTAAGTAGTGTACTCCTCAAGCTCACAAAGAGCGCACCCTCTCGGCACTCCGGTTACATCAGCTAGCACCATGTCTGGCTGAAAATGTGGTCCTAAGCGAGCACAATCAGCACCTCGCTCCAGGTGCAGTGCCTTCAGACGCTAGGGCTTCCCAGGAAGGCCCCTTGATTGCTGTGCTGTCTGTGACAATCAATGCAATGCCCGGAATATCCTGTGTGCTGAAATTCTCCACAGCCACACCACCCACACCTGAATCATCACTTCAACGCAAAACCCTGAGGACTCCTCATCCTCCTCTGAAGTGTCTGCAGGGAGGCAGGCACATTGAGGCCTTGGCCGATGATCTGGGAGGAGGGAAGAGATCATGTGTCCACTGCACAGAATCTGAAGCTGTTTCGCTGGTGTTTCGACTTGCCCAGCAGCGCTGGGCACCTTCAAGTGCATGGACTAATCTGCATCATCACCTCCAAGATGGACCCCTTCGTCCTGCTCTGCACTCGCCTCGCTGCCCAAGTTATCTGAGCACAGGTCTTCCTTCCCGTCATCAGAGTCAGATTCAGACATCTCACTGCCCCCTTACAAGTGCATGCCATTCTGTCAAGTCCACGCAGCTGTTATGACTTGCTGCAGATCTAAATTACCAAGGAAGGCATCATGCTCAGACCTGACGACGAGGGGAGGGAAACGAGGTCGTTAATCAGGCACAAGGCTCAGCTCACTGCACGGGCCTAGGCTGCAGTGCAAAGCAAAGCCGGCGCTCAGGACCTCTGCAGCGCTGCTGGTATGCTCCTCCTTTCTAAGATGTCGAAACTGATCCAGACTCGTTCTGCATGCTGATCAGCTGTCAGCTGGCCTTGCTGCTTCACAGCAGGCAGTGCTCTGAAGAGCCAGCCTCACAATGACTGTCAGGCAGCGACCAGCACGGCGATGATGTTGTCTCCTTTCCTTCCAGCTCATGCTGCCTGAGAACAGCAAGAGATTGCTGCAAGCGAACAGTCCACAGCGCCAGGACCTTCCTTGCAGTGACAACATGCTGGATTGAGTTGAAGGCCATCGCCAGCACAGGCAGCACATGGACGATGCCTGTGCTGGTCAGCTTGATGAGAATCTCCAGGGTGTGACACAGCCTCATCAGGATCAGGAGCTGCCAGCTGGCAGCTCCAATGGCGCCGCTCAGCAGGTCACTGTGAAGGCTGCAGAGCCAGCACCCACTGTTCCCCAGGCGGGTGGAGTGCCCGCTGTAGATCAGCAGCATGGCCTCCAGACCGCAGTGTCAGCAACTGACGAGATTGCCACTGCAGCAGCAGAGGCTGTCACCATTGAGAAGCCTAGCAATGAGGCAAACCCAGATGCAGGAATGATCGCTGCTCAAGATGCTGTGAATGGTGCTGGCCCCAATGCTGCCCAGTCTGAGGCCTCCAAGCCTGCAGCAGATGGCCCTGCCGCAGAAAGTAAGATCGCGCAGGCTGCCGGGGAGACAAATGCCTCAGGCGCAGCTGATCAGGCCAACACAGGCTCCAGGGAGCTGGCAGTAGAGGAGGCAGCAGGTGCCATGTCTGTCACTTCTGATTCTGAGACTGCTCAAGGAGCTCAAGACGGCTACCTGTCCTGATGCTGCCCTGCACTGTTCTCGACTGACGGCTTGTGTCAAGACTGGCTGACAGGCTCTGCTGAGCACATGTTGCCCCTCATGCCAGACAGCTCAGCTACATATGTTGCTGCACAGGAGATGCAGTGGAGCCTCCGGTTGGTGCTGCTGAGCAGTCAGCTGAGGAGGCAGCGGGTGAGAGCATTGGAAGCAACATCGTCATGCCTGTCGCTTGATATCTCATCTAGTACTTGCTGGCGCGTGAGCTGCATTTCATACGCCCATGCATGCATAAGAACTGAATTGCAGCAGCAACGTTAGGTGGCATCTGGTGCAACCTCACGAATCCAACTGAACTCAGCTGAAGCTGTGTTGCGCAGGAGGCACAGTGGCCCCTGCAGCTGCTTCCGCCCAACAACAGCCTGCTGTGCGTGACACGCCTGATGCATTTGTATACCTGCCTCGGACCGACATCGAAAGCTTGCTCAAAAGGCTGAACAAGCAGGAGCACATAAAGTATTCAGAGGTGGGGCCACTGGCTCATGCCTCTAGCAAGCAAGGTGTTCATTTGCCGTGGCAATGAGCTTTGGCTTGTCAAATGTGTGACGGCACTCCTCTGCCCAGTGCTGAACATGATGACTACTTTGTTGCGTGTTAAGTATATGTTTGCTTTGCTTCATGAAGCGTTACCCGTGCCACTTTCGCACACATGTGGCATAGAATTTGCAGGTGAAGAAGGAGCGCAAAAAGCACCTGAACAACATCTTCCAGGCCTGCAATGCAAACAAGCTCGATTTGGATGTGGAGGCAAGCTCTAAGGCTGGAGGGAGCTGTGGTGACTGCAGAAGCGGCTGTGCTGCAAGCTTGGATGATTCTACTCACCTCAATGCCAGCCAGACTGCACAAGATCATGCTGGCAGAGGCAGCCAGTAGACCTGGCGTTCTGCTCCTTAAGGGGTGCACTGGGGAGGACACTAGGGGCGGTCAGCTTATGGCAGTCCCTGCAATGACAGGGCACAAAAAACCAGAGGGAGCCCGCTGCTGTGAAACAGCTGGTGGTCGGGTGCAGGCTATTTGCAGCTGGCTATCGGAACTTCACAGCAGCAGCTCTTTTGCGTCTGCAGGTGCTGTCGCTGGCCATGACCTACTACCACAGATACTTCCTGACTCACAAATTGGCGAAGAGCGACCCGTTCATCATGGCCGTGGCATGCCTGCACCTGGCAGCCAAGTGCTGTGACCGCCCGCGGCGCATCTCAGATGTTGTAGAGCACCTGTACAGGTGGGCGGGAACCGAACTTGCTGTCTGGTGCGGGCCAGGCAAGGTCTGCAGACATGGAAATCCCTGGTCTGGGGGCATCAAGGAAGTGCCTGGGGCAGCACTTGTGTGTGTCAGCATTTTCGCTGCTGGAATGCCCCTTGCAAGTAACTGCCGCGTATGCATTGCCTAGCTTGGCTGAGCTGCACACCATGGCAAGGGCCCATCTATGGAGCTCAGTTTCAGCATCAGACCTGGCGCCTAGGCGGGCAGGTCTGGAAATGGTACTGACACCTGGCTGCTGTCAACAGGCTAGAGTACGGAACCAACGAGTATAGCCTGCGCAAGTTTCGGGACCCCCTCATCAATGCTGAGATCATGGTGAGTCTGCCACGCATGCTGCCCGTGTCCTGGCCTCCCCTTGAGGCGGTGTGGCGCGCAATTGCTGGCCAGCTTGCATGACTCCAGCCAAGATCACATTCCTTGGGCAGGATTGCTCATTGCCATTTGGGACAGCCTGAGGCTTTGCTCCCAATCCAAGCCTGAGACTCCAGGACCAGCTGCCGTTGCGGTCTTGCATTGTGACCCCCATGGTGCTGGCGCTCATTGCTGCTGCTAGGCGTCCAGCATCCCGGGCCTTAAGGTTGCTTCACAGCTGTGATGTCACCCAGTGTGCAGCTGTCAGCGCAGAGGTCATGTTGCACATGTGACAGCTGTGCTAGCCTGCCTGCAGGAGCGTGCATTCACGGCTGAGCGGGCCCTGCTGTACGCCATCGGCTTTGAGTTCTCAATCAAAAGCCCCCACAGCTGCTTGCTGGCATGTGCACACAAGTAAGCGTGCATCTGCTCACCCGAGCTCATGTCAGGGCACTTGCAGTTGCTGTCTGCTCAGCCAGCCTAAATGGCACCAAGCTTGGTATCTGGCTGGCAGATACCTGTGAGATCTATGAGATGGCTGCTTCGATCCGCAAAAGGTCACCCAGCTGTTTGTTCTTGCCCGCTTTATGTTTGCAGATCCGCCACCCCACCTCAGAGCTGTCATTGTGCTGCAGGTATGAGGTGAACCAGGCATGGAAGGCGTCTGTTTCCGATGACCCTGACCACATTCGTGAGCTGACCCAGCAGGCGTTCAATCTGTTGAGCTTTGAATGGCTGCAGGTAGATCCACCCTTCCATTCATGCTGGCTGATGTGCATGGAAGGAGGTGTGTGGGTACTTTGCCTGCAAGCCACAGTGGCTCTGCAGCAGCATGCTGGCCATATGTAACCCCCTCGCCTGCTCACCCTGCTGGCAGATGCAGCATCCCTGGCACGATGGCAGTGCTGCAGAGGCCTGCATGAGCCCAATGATACCATCTTCTGTGTGACCTGCAGACCACTCTGTGCCTTCAGTACCCCCCCAAGTTCTTGGCAGCTATGATGGTGTGGCTGTGCACGCACTGGCATAAGCCTGTGGTGAGCTGCTTGCTTTATGGCATGACCTGCGGGTTCACTGCTCATGGACAAGGAAGTCCCTGGCCCTTGTCTGCCCGCGTGGGGTTCATGCTGTGCAACCAGCGCCCAGGGTTCCATGCAACTGCGTCCAGGGTAGCTCAGAGCAGGGGGCTCGCCCATTTTGCAGCGTCTCCGCGCCTGCAGTGCAGTTTTCCATCGAAGCCTGTGCCAAGACAGGACTCAGAGGAAGCAGAGGCGACCCCCACCCCTCTGGCATGTTCCATGCATGGGCTGCTTCTCCTGTCTGATGCACTACACACAGCCGATCATACTGCTGGGTTGAGTCGTCTCCATGGCAGCTTTCTCAACATGTTGAGTGTGCTGCAGGGGAACATTGCAGAGCCTCTGACAGCAGTTGTGCATCATGTCCACACCTACGTGTCGGCCATACAGCAGCTGGAACTGCCTGCAGGATGGGGAACACAATTTGCGGCGTGCACAGTGCACGAGAGTGTCTGGCGCTGCACGAGGCTGTCCAGACACCCTTCTATTCTCGTCGTGTATCGTCATCATATAATGTATCACTGTCTACTGCAGATGGCCAGAGACAGGCGTTTCCACCTGAGAGTCCGAATTGCTGCACGGGCTGCCCTCAAGAGCCTGTGATGCAGTTGTGCATCTAGCCTCGCAGCATGTTGATCGCGCTGCAGGGCGGCATCACGGTGCAGGGGCAGCCCCTGGAGATGCCGCTGCGCCCTTCCGGCAGGGAGTGGTGGGAGGAATGGTGCCCTAAGGTCACCCTCAACATGTTCTTTGACATCTGGCACCAGCTGCAGGCTCAGGTGAGAAATCCTGCAAGGCAGCAGTCTTGTGAGCCCTGCCTGTGTCTGCCTCGTTGATCAGGTGTCTGGCCTGGTGAGGGCCAGCCTGCAATGGTGCATTTGAGGGCCACTCCACATTGTGGAGAACAGCTGCCCTGCGTTCAATGTTGGGTGGTGTTTGAGCTGCTAGTAGTATGACAGCAGCCAGGTTCAGATGAGGCAGCCAGGTCAGATGAGGTGCCTGTCACGGTATGCAGGGCCTTGCGCCCCAGCATCATGTCGATGCTCTTGGCATTGGCCATGTAGGGACAGTGATGAGTGCTGTAACGAAGTGAGGTTGTCCTGGAGATTGCTTGCTGTTGCTTACAAGTGAAGGATCTTAGCAGGCTCACTGTCATGGACACGCTTGCGGGGCTGTGCTGGCAGGTGGCAGAAGCCTGCTACACAGAGGAGCAGCACATCACAGCTGCACAGCAACATGCAAACACCTGCTTAAGACCATGTCAGGCCTTCAGCTGACCGTGTCGGCATGGTCCTGCAGGTTTTCAAAGCGGGCTCAGCTGAAGGGCAGGCAGCCCGATATGGCGGGCGTGTGCCTGGCCAGGACTGTATGTGTCGTGTCTGCAAACGCTTCTACAATCAGGGTAAGGGCTGCTGTGAACCAGTAGGGTAGAACTGCAGCATCTGGATGTGTCACTAGACCCAATGGCAGCTTCTGCTATGTCAGAGGGACATTTGAGGTCTTGCTCAGCAGTCGCTGCCATCTGTGCCCTCTAGACAGCTGAACATGGAGCAATGACTGCAAGTTGCACTGTGGTCATTGCCGAGCTGCTGGGTACTCTCAAGTGACCCTGCATAGCACTCTTTGTACGACGTTCTGATGTGGCTCCTGGCTGTACAGAACACATCCTCGTCGCTAAAACCCCCGCTGAGGTGACGGCTGCCACTGGCAAAGCTGCAGCAGAAGACATGCGGGCAGCACAGCTGAGTGGAGACCTCAGACTAGAAGCTGCATACCTCAACTCCCCTCACCGCTTGGACTCGCCTCTCGTGCCCCGCACACCGCACGCAGCTCACAGCAATGCCTCTCAGGGAGCCATTGCTGCAGCTGGGGCTGCTGCAGCTGTGAGTGCTGCGCCTGAGCAGGCTGCCAACCAGGCCGACAGCGCGGCTGCTGCTGCACAAGGTGATTCAACAGCGGAGCTGGTCTTCAATTTGAGCCTGCTGGGAGCCTCTGGTGGGTCCCTGGTGCTTTCAGTCATGCAGGCTTGCCAACTTCGGGCAGTCAAAGCCTGAATTAAACTGCCCGAGACGGCTGAAGAACCATTGAATCTTGACATGTGTCAGCTCTGATGAGGGCCTCCTTCTCCCACTGGACCAATGCCATCCATACTTAGCAGCATCTTGGGCTGGAGCTTACACTAAATTGCCGCCCTCTGAACACCTCATCCAGCTTGTTGCTGCCTGGGGTACTTCGAAAATCTTCTTGGCCACGTCCCTGATCCAGTTGGCATTAGCAGGCCACCCTTGACAGGTGAATGAACTAGCAGTTTGCGACTCTGCAGAGACCGGCGTCGTGCCTGGAGGGATGGAGCAGGCAGCAGCTGCTGCCGCGGTGCCCAGCACCTCCAATCCAAGGGCCGAGCAGCAGCATAGGCAGGGCGGGGCCTCAGCCCAGCAGCACAGGCAAGAGGGGGGCTCGGTCCAACAGGAGGTGCATGGCAGGCAGTCTGGGCAGGAGAGGGGGCTGCCCCAGCACCAGCAGCAGGGACGGCCGCCGGGTCCAGGCCCCGCTCTGCCCAGCCAGCAGCAGCAGTACCAGCAGCAGCACGGGGCCCACCAGCAGCCGCGGGGCCCAGCGCAGCACCGTCCGCGTGCCAGGCTGCCCCCTGCGGCAGGGAGGGGTCCCCGCCCGCCGCCCTCAGCTGGCGGCAGCAGCAGGGGAGGGATGGCGCCAAGCAGGTATGCAGTCTGGCTTCTGCAGTCCTGTCAGCGGGCCAGGCTGCCTGTGGCTGCAGGGGAGCGGCCCAGCTGCCTCTGTCAGCTGGCCGCAGCGGCAGGGGAGGAGGGCGCCAAGGAGGTCTGCCTGTTCAGGTGTGCGGAATAGTAACAAACTGGGTTTTGTGGCAAGCTCAGCTTGCGGCAGTGGCAGGAGAGGGAGAACGCCAAGACGGTGGTGTCAGGTGGCTTTCGTTTGTCTTCTGCATGTCAATGAGCGGCGGCGCTTGGCCGCTTGCTGCAGGGGCACAGGGATGCTGGGCAGGTGAGAAACGTTTTATGCTGCTTGCACCATGAGAGCGATGCATGTGGTTGAAAATACTGCAGAAAGGCATGGCTGGTGCCCCTCCAGCTGGGAACTTTGGCCCTGCGTGCAGCAGCTGCCAACCTGCTTAATTTGTGAATGCCAAGTCTGCATGGCCCAAGCCTGCTGCACATGATCCCTCTGCACCAGCTTCATGGCGATTGCTGGCCTCCAGCAGCTCTGCCTGCCATGCCTGCAGGCCGCGCCTGCCGCCAGGGGCCCAGATGGGGTCTCAGATGGGGTACATGGCCCCTCGTCCACAGCACATGGCAGCCTATCAGCCTCAGATGCAGCAGATGGGTATGGGCCCTTACCCAGCGCCACCACAGCCAGCTCAGGCGGGGTACAATGGCCAGCAGCAGCATGGCCAGCAGCAGCAGCAGCAGGGCAGCGTGCCCAAGAAGCGCCCTGCCTCGCACTATGCTGCTGGCCCTGTCATGGCTGCAAAGCCAGGTGGTAGTGTCTCGGAAGGCGAGCAGGATGCAAAGCGTGCCAGGCAATAAAGTCTCCTCGTATGCGTGAACCCATGTCAATCCTGAGCATTGCATCCTGGCTTCCGAAGAGAGCTGTCACAGTCAGGTCTGCTGCCTGGAGCCTGCAATCTTCAGAACACTGACCCAGCATGTCCATGAAACTCCTTGTCAGAAATAATAAGTACATGTCTGGGTTCTAAGATAGACATGCTTGGCCTAAGCCAAGCCTCCAACATGACAATGGGTTCATGACACTGGTCACCAGGCGGGCAGCGGCAGCGAGACACACTAGGCCCTGTTAGCATACATTCAGATATATAGAGAGCCTGCATACGCCTGGGATGAGCTACAAGAGGGAAGGCAGCACAGTGACGGCTGCTGCAAGGGCCCGCTGGGGAGCCAGAATTGGCTGCATACAACACTGGGGATAGAATGTGGCCGTCCTGTCACTAGGGGTAGAGTGCAGCTCTTGTGTCGATGTCAAATGGCAGGGGTCTGGTGTTTCTGTCAGGTGCCCGACTGTGTACAAGCTGATGGCAACGAAATGACTGGCAGCACCTTTGCGTGCTGCTTGCGCTCTGACTGTCTCACTTCTGATGGGTTGTGGGGTGGGAGTAACAGCTGCGCCCAGGGAAGATTGAATTCGTACAGAATAGCATGGCGTGTCACTCATCTGAAAATTTCGGGTGCCAGGCAGGCCCTCGCTGCCCAGCAGCATTGGCTCCGTCCATGCTTGGAGTTGGGTGCTGACCGTGGGTGCTGGGGGTTGGCTGGCATCCTGCCAGCGTGCCTGTGTCACAGGGCGGCTGGCAGCTCCCAATGATAACAGCTAGTTGTGGGTGGTGGGGCGGCTGCTCTCTGCTTCCCCTTTGTCAGAGTCGAAAGGGCCAAAGAACAACTCATCAGACTCAGACTGGTCCTCGCTGCCCGGCTCAGGGGACGGCGCCAGCAGGAGGCAGTCGCCGGTGCTGAAGCTGCGCAGGAATGAGGCTCCCCCAGCATCCAGCTCGCGCAGCCTCTGCATGGCACTCGCAGACCAAGCTGGAGCATTCAAGACTGAAGGCGTGCAGAGATGAGGCTCCTGAGTATACAACCTGCACAGCCTCTGCATGGCACCAACAGGGGTTGGGTTCAGTATTCACAGCTGGAGGTCCACTGGAGAAGGTGGTCAGCAGGCAGTCTCTGATAGCACAGGATCCTAATGATGAGCATCATGTGGAACACAGCAGCGCACAGGGCTGCTTGTCCTGCATCAGCCTCTGCAGGCATCAAGAGATTTCATGGGTATGGTGTGCACAGCAACAATTAGGGTTGCTCGGCAGCCAACTTGAGATCCAAGCAGCATGGCAGGAGGCCTGGCCTGGCTCCAGGCACACCAGCCAGGGCATGAGTGACCTCAGCAGCACTGCAGGCCCTGAGCGGCAACCAGGCATGTAGAGAACATCAGTCGCTATGTGTGTTCAGAGGCGCCTGAGTGCAACCTCTCGTTCTGCAAACTGGTTGCTGTGGGTCTCTGTTGCAGCCACCAGCGCTCCTTCAGAGCAGCTCTGAGTCCCAGCACACCTGGAGATTGTTGTTGGAGGCCTTGTGGGCGTTGGAGCGCCAGTTGCGGTCTTGGGCCATGGGGTTGGCAGCGCCTGAGGCCCTCACAGGGGGGGACACCCCCAGGAATGTGTGCTTGGGGGTGCTGCTCTCCCGGCACTGCACAGACAGGTGAAGGAGAGTTGCAGCAGTCACAGGAATCTGTGCTTGGGAGTGCAGCTCTTCCATGACTGCACAAGCGGGCAGGGAGCTGGATGAGATGGCTGGACGCAGCAGTTGTGCAGTGCAGTGCAGTGCAAGGGAGTGAGCTCACTGCAAAGGCAGGCAGGGAGAAACTGCAGATGCAGCAATCACATGCATTGAGCATGCTGGAAGTTCATTGCTCAGCTGGGGCATCACAGGCAGGTTGGTGCATCGTTGCGGGTCCAGCAGCTACATACACTGCAGGCTTGTAGGCATGGGGTTGTTGCATCACTCTGCACAGGCCCCCCCCTGGAGCAGTGTGGGTGGGCATGACAGTGGCAGGCTGTCCATGTGCATACTTGATACGCAGATGCATGCCAGGCAAAGCAGACAGCGTCACTGGTGCAGTGCTGCTGCTTGCGCATGTGCGGGCTGACAGCTGATGACAACATGACAAATCTGTCAAATTCTGTGCCTCGGGTGCTGACCTGCATGATCCTGTGAAGCTCGGCGATGCTGGAGTCCAAGCCACCAGACTCCCTGCAGGGCAGGTCAGGTGCTGTCTTGGTGGCCACAGGCACGATGATGCAGGCTGTTGCACACACGACCAGCAGACGCGCTGTGACCCAGTGCATGCACTGCGCAATGACCTGTCGGCCTGCGTGCTGGCGGCCAAAGCGCAAGCTAGACGCCAGCAGCTGCTGGCTGACTGTGGATGAGCGAACGAAGTGAGGGCTTGCCTGGTGGGCTGCGTGGACTCCTGGGTCTCGGGCACCAACGCAAGGTCCGGTTTGGAGCGGGAGGTGCGCATGGGGCGCTGACAGCGCAGACCCAGACTGATAGGCTGCAGCATGAGTGTGCTGGGCTCACAACCCTGGCTTGCATGTGGGGCATCTTGATAGAGGGTGGGACATTCCCGGCAGCAGTGCGCTGTGTCCTCTTTCAATAGGGTGGGGACAGCACCACTGGCAGAAGCCGCAGGATCTCATGGCAGGCCAAGCCCCATCTGCCACCAGCAGCAGGAGGCTCAAGTCACTATCGTAAATGCGGACATGGCTAGCAGCTCACCTCAGTGAAGACAGCGGGAGCGTCCAGCATGCGAGCCATTCCAAAAGAAAGTAGCAACCGTACTGGCACAAGAGAGTGAGTGACAGGGAGCCTGACACCTTTCACTAGCGCTGAGAGTCAGGGTCACGAGGGCAGAGGAACTCCAGTCTAATAATTTCAACTTATAATAAATTCAGCTGACCCACTTTCCTGCAATACAGCTTTCTGGGAGGGAAGCAAGCCTGAACTTACACTCAGTTGCATGGTGTGTCCTTGCTTGGTGGTCAACTTGTCTTCAGGCAATAGCCTTCTTCATGTCACGGGTGCACAGCAGCAGCACTCTCATCTGTTTGCAGGCAGTGACCCTTCACACAAGTCTTGGAGACCTGAAGCTGGAGGTCTTCTGCGACCAGGTGTGCCACTCTATGCTGTATCATCACGAATCGTCAGTAGCTGCCTCGCTCCTCCTGATGACATCCACATTCCTGCAGGCCCCCAGGGCGGCAGAGAACTTCCTGGCGCTGTGTGCAAGCGGCTTCTACAATGACACTCTTTTTCACCGGAATATCAAGGTGCAGCGTGGTAGCTGTCTCACTGCCACTGGACACTGTCCTGCACAGCATCACGGAAAGCATCTGTCGCACAAGCTGCCAGGCATAACACGACTCAAGACTGTACAGAGTTGTGCCCTGTACATAGACTGTGCGCCAAGCTGCCGCGCTGTGCAGCATGGCCTCAGTCCCTGACTGACTGCGCGGCCCTTGTTACTGGTATGACATTGCTGGCTGACTGTTTCCACATCCATGCTGCAGGGCTTCATGATACAGGTGAATGCAGCCGGCGGCCCCAGTGCTGAGATGACACTTCACTGCTGAACTCTGCCATCGCTGCTCTTACTCGTCTGGGCCAGCACACGCAGCAGCAGTCAGGTTGCAAGCGCCCGCCCCAGCCCAGCCCCGATATGCCGCCACATCGACTGGTTGAGAAGGGCAGTTTGGCACTCCTTGGGATCACAGCAGTTTACACTGCACCAGGCCCTCACCATGTGCCTGCTGGCAATGCACCATGCCAGGCTGCATGGCTGCAGGGTGGCGATCCCACAGGGACAGGAAAGGGAGGCAAGTCAATATACAACACCCCCAATGGCAAATTCCCCGATGAAATCACCGATGCCCTCAAGCACAACAAGCGAGGCATTGTCAGCATGGCCAACAGCGGCCCCAACACCAACGGTGGGTGCCCTTCTGCTGACACTGTCCATGCCTGCTCAGGAGTTAGGATGGGTGTCTTTCAGTCAGAAGAGGTTTGCTGACTGCTCCTCGCGGGTGCAGTGAATGAATGCTTGGATGGGCACCTGATTGCTATTACGTTGAAAGCGCCTGTGGTTGCTGCTGGTGTGGCGTTGCCTCAGCATTGCAGCTGGGCATCCACTTCAGCTGGGCATCCGTGCTTCTGCTGGATCAGCTGACCCACAGCACTGCTTTGCTGCTGATGTCATTGACCCCCTCCCGTGCTGCTGTTCTGCAGGCAGCCAGTTCTTCATCACATACAACAAGCACCCCCATCTCAACGGTGAGCCACACAGCACAGTCCTCCATGGCTGTGCTGGTGCTTTGCAGAGGGTCTGGCTCTGACACTTTCTGAGCTGACACTTACTTGGACTGCAGGCAAGTACACGATCTTTGCCCATGTGATTGACGGCATGGACATCTTAGACAACATGGAGAAGGTGCAAGTTGGTGAGACATGCAGCTGAGCAGCCCTACCTGCACTTCCTGCCTGCTCAGTTATTGATGGGGGTGTCATGCTGGCAGCTGCAAAAGCACCCCTGCACAGCCACCCCTTACCCTGAGCAGAGCAGTCCCTGTTGCCCTGGCATGCTGCACTGCAGATCACACAGTCAGAGATCAAACTTGAACCTTGTGCATGATCCAGCTGTACAATTACTGCCCATTGCTGGCTGCTTCGTGGCCCCTGGATTCTGTGTAGGTCACCTCGGCGTGTCTGCTGCACAGGTGCTGCTGACCGGCCCAAGGTTGACATCAAGCTGAAGAGCATCACAATACATGCGAATCCCCTGGCCGGATGACACAACTAGGCAACATGACAAGGTTCAGCCTGAAGGACCGCCAATAGAGCAGGCCCTTCAGGCTGGTCCAGGCGATACCCCAGCTTTTTAAGAGCACAGCACTGAAACCTTCAAGGGCACAGCATACATCATGGAGTGAGCCCACACAGTGGCTCTGCATAGCAGAAGACATGATTGCAGCAGCAAAAATAAAGCTCAAAGCAACGTTCAAAATTATTTTGGGAAGCACTTCTGAGAGCTAGGTCACTGCCACTGGCATCAGTCACTTCAGTGCTCCAGTGCCAGCCACAGCAACCTCTCCCTGGTAGAAGGCCTCATCCTGCTTGCCCTCAGGCTTGACTACCTTGCCAGCCTTGCCATCTGACCTCAGATAGTCAGCCACCTCACCAGCAAAGGTCTGCCCATACTCAACACACTTGCCAAGAGCCACACCTGCAGCATTGATTGACAAATGACTCCACAAGTGCAGTCAACCTGAAGGCCTTTCCCCCAGCTGTCAGCATGGTGCCCACCTGAGACGTAGTTGCCGCCAAGGAACACGCCGCCCCAGCCATGCTGCAGCATGTCTGACTTTGCAGCCTGCAGTAGAGAGCCCAGCTCGATACAGCAGTGCACGAAGCTGGGTCAGCTGCAAGTCAAACTCTCAGATGCATGTTCTGCAGCCACACATAATCCTTGCCGGTGCCAACCCTCAGCTCCAGCGGCAGCAGAAGCTGCAGAGCTTGGGCAATGAGCACGTCACCTGGCTGCCTATGAGGACTGGGATGGCATGCAACACCTCACAACAGGAAGGCGGTGTGCTATCATGTTTTGTCAATCCCCACCTCCAGCTGGTCCAAGTGGCCAACGTTGAACTGTGGGATGGCTCTGGGCCAGCAGCGCACGCCAACGACCTTGGGCTGTGGGGCATTCTGGGTCAGCAGCATTTCCCTGAGGTCCTTGTCCACCTGCAGCAAGGCACTGTGCATTGAGCCTGCACAAGGCAAGTCAAATCTGACAGTGCTTCCTGCCAACCTTAAGCAAAGCATGCATGCATGATAATTCTGTGCCAAGACACGTTATCACTTTCATGCCTGTGCTGATGCCTCAGCCACAGGTGCACACAGTACATAAACGAGAAGCTCCTGTGTTCACGCATCTAGGCACGACCACCTGGTCAAGCGGCCAGCACACCTGGGCCACCAGTTGCTCCTGCGACTGGTCCTTGATTGCGCGGTTGGTGGCGCCGCCGATGTAGTTCAACAGCAGCTGCATGCCCTCAGGGGCGCGGCCGGGGAACAGGGAGCTGCTGTAGATGGTGCCCAGCGTCTGCACGCCCTGGCTGCGGGGGTGCAGCTGCCCAAAGCCTGCAGAGGGACGAGCAAAGCGGCATGTCAGGCCATGCTTGCAGGACAGGACAGAGCAGGCCGCCTGGCTACAGGAGTGCAGCTGCCTGAAGCCTGCTGTGCAGCAGGAGGCGACAGCATGTCTGCCCTCAGCTCTTAAGCGCCAGAGAGACGGCTGCCTGGCCACAGAGGCACAGGCTGCCCTGATCCTGATGGGTAGTGGGAATGGACAGCTCATTGGTGTATGCACGCCCTGGCTGCAGGGGTGCAGCTGCCGAAGCTTGCAGGTGGCCAGGGGAAAGCAGTGCAGCACTATGCAGTGCAGCCAGATGCTGATTGTCTGAGCTGTGTGGCTGCAGGGCTCTCAACTGCCCCCACACGATGATTGGGTAGACGTGTGAGTATGGCCACTTTGCTGTGCAAAGCCTGCAGTCCTGCAGGACCAGTCAGCGCATAAGTCCTCAGGACTTGGGCACGGCAAAGCAATCCTGCCGTAAGCCTTGGCATCACCTTGCTGACGAAGAGGCGCGCGTGAGACCAAGCGGTGTGGAAGCAGGAGCCAAACATGGTGCAGGCCAACAACATGGTGCTGGGCAGAGCCCTGAACCATGTCCAATGCACTCACGCCCAGAGCAGCCATGTTGAGCCTCAGGGGAGGTGCAGCCCAAGTGGGGCTGTCACGCCTACAGCAGCCATGCCCTAGGCACTCCTGGGCATGTCAGGCATGCAGCAGATGTGGCAAGCACCACTGCCTGTCCTTCCTATATGCAACCCCTGCCTGCTCTACTCATTCAGCACCAGCCACCGCAGGGGATCGGGAGTCAACGCAGCTTGCAGGTGTCCATGTTGTCCTTCATGTCTGCCAAGGCCAAGTGCAACTGAAGACCACCAAGTGTCAATCACTGCGCCACCACATATGCATCCTAGAGACCATCACCGTCACGTCACCTGGGAGGCACCCCTCCTTGTCCTTCCGGTCTGGCCTGATCGCCTCCAGCGGGTATGCCAGAGTGACAGCCGCCACCGGGGGGTAGTCGAAGGCATTCAGGGCCTCAGCTGCAGCGCTGCACTCCTGGGGCAGCATGGTCGCTGCTGTGTAGGCAGGGACTGTCAGGGCCACGCTGCGCGTTTGGATCCTCTGCTTCCCCTCTGGGGTGTCGTAGGTCAGCTGGAAGGTGCCGTCGTGCTGCTTGGCGATGCCCTGCAGCTTCCAGCCACACCTGCAGGCAGGTGTGGGCTCACATAGACACAGCGCGGCACCCGGAGAGTGTGCGGCTTGCGACTCAGGCTGCGCCACAGCTGCAGATTGTCTGGGTGTGCTTCAATGTTTGCAACTGTGCTGAAATCTCCGCTAAAAGCTCTAGAGTGCAGCCATGCCTTTTGCCGGATCTGCGGGGCATTGCCATAAGCAGCAGCCCTCATGCCCGCATCAACAGTGGTGCTTGCCTGATGTTGTCCTGCAGCTGGGCAGCAATGGCGCGCGGCAGCTGCTGCAGGCCCTCACGGAAGGAGCCCACTGTCTGTCCTTTGGGCTTGGGGGGCAGCTTGGGGTCCCTGGGCGGAGGGGGGTTTTTCTTCTTGCCCTGCAGTGCGCACCATCGAGGCTGGTGCACAAAGCACTATGTGCAGGCTTGACTGGACATTGCTGCAGTGTCAGGCTCTGGGCTGACACAAAAGGCACGACAAAGCTGCAGTGCCATGCCCTGGCACTGCTCACCATCTGGGTACTGATGACGCAGACAAGACTGACATATGCTGCGATTTTTGGCGCATGCAGCAGCATTTGAGGCTCACATGCCGGGTTGAGTCCCCCTGCATACTCAAAATCGACCTCAAGAGGATCACTCACTCCCTCACCTGCAGAAGCTTCAAAGTCCCGCCAATGATGGAGCCGCCAGCCTTCTCCAGGTCATAGATCTGCAGCAGGGCTGATATAGGTGACACACATGCTGCCAGAAGAAAGGGCATGAGGGTGGCTGCCTTACTGCAGCTTCAGGGCTTGCGTGGGTGACAGGGGTGCTGCCGGCAGGTGTGGCATCAGGTTTGCTGCCTTTCCTGCAGATATCAGAAGAGCGGCTTGCATGTCCTGGTCCACATGCAGGGACACCAAAATTGTGCTTCAGACCACCACACACGGCAGGCATCCAGCAGTGTGTGCAGGCTACCTGCCTCACCTCAGACCATGTTGCCGGCAGAGGAACAAAATGCACTGCATGTAGCAGGGTGCTCCTCTGCCTTCACAGTGATCCAGGAACTGCCCATGCAGAAAGCTCTCAATGACAACATGTTCATGACGGCAGCAAGGCTAGCCACATGTGTGTACGCTGTCACAGGCTGCCCGTATGGACAGCCTGGGAGCAAGTTCGACAACCACATTCTGACAAGGAGTTTGGCTGCAAGCACAGCGGCGCCACCAGTCCAGCCTTGGGCATCTGCAAGGACATGGATGCGCCGCCCTGGCAGACTCTGCACTCGCGGCCAGCACAGCGACGCAGGCCACCTTTGGACTTCAGAGCCCGAGCCCAGGTCTGTTCCAGGACGTGCATGCAAAGAAGCTCCCCCCCAAAGGAATGGATGCTTTCTGGATGGCACTGAGAGCCCACCTTTCCAAAGGCTGCCTTCATGGACAGTTTGGCTGGGTCGCCTGAGTAGACACCAGAGCAGAAGGGCTCGATCAGGCGTTCAAACACCTCTGCGCCCAGATTCCTGCGGATGTACTGCTCCACAGACTCCTCATAGTCTGCAGGCAGGCAGCAGCAACCATCTGATGCATGGTAGCCTGCCGCCACTCTGCCTGCAGGCCCGGTGCCTCAGCAGCTTGTTGACGAGACCTGTGTCCTCGCCAGGTGGACTCCATGGCCGCATGGATCCCAGCAGGTGCCAAGCTGAGGATTTCAGCTGGTAGCACTGCCATCTTGCAAGCATGGCAGCCAAACGGGAGCTATAAAATAAGGGCCCGGCCCTAAGCAACTTGTGAACACGCTCAGGCATCTGAAGCCTTCAAATTGCAATTGTTCCTGCACCTGGCATCTTGGCCTTAAAGCCTGCAGCCCCCAGGCCCGCCCTGATCTTGCCCCAGGGGCTCAGCAGGTCAAAAGTGACAACGTCTGGCCCAGAGGGTGTAGCCCGCAACTTCTTGTTCCAGAACACGAAGCGGGGTGCTGTGGGGTCGCCTAGCACTAGGCTGTCAACGATGCCAGCCTCCACCTACAGGGCAAAGCCAGGAGCTTTGTGAGATGGCTGCTTTTGGGCGCAGTGTTCACGATGGCTGCATTGTCTCTACCTGTCAAGCAGGCTGCATAGGCCGTGACATGAGCCTCTGTTCCAGAGCATTTGTCACGCGCAGCACTTACATGGCCCACTCACTGGGGAGGGTGGGAATGCTTGTCACAAAAGGCACCCTGGTTGCCGAAACATGGATGCCAGTCTTGAGGATGGCCTGCATCGTGCGTCAACACTCACCGCCGCCTTGAGCATGGCATCATTGGGCTGGAAGCTGTTGGGGCCCTCCTCCCAGAGATACCCTTCCTCGCTGCTCTTGGTCGTGATGTTGCCTCCCACGCGGTCCCGTGCCTCTGTGATGAGGAAATTGGCCACTGCATCGCTATGGTCAGCTGCAAAGGCCTGTGCCGTTGTCAGGCCTGAGATGCCACCTCCCACCACAACACAGTCTAGGGGTCCGGCGCCTGCGGCAGGGCAAAGCAGGCTGTCAAGCCTGAACAGCTACTGACTTGGTTCAAGGCACTGGGGCCTACAGCAGGGACAAGCATGCCGTGAGGCATGACGTGTGCTGCTCACCACCACAACACAGGCCAAAGGGGGAAGTAGCCCCTGTGAAGAGGCTGCTACAGCGCCACCTACTGCACCTCGGCCAAGCACTGCATGCTGGGCAAGCAGCCGCCATGGCCATGCAACAGCTCAGGTCGTGACATGCTGACAATGAACAGGGCTCCTAGCAGATGGCATCTGTCCCTGCTGGCTATGCAGCTGGACTTTGACGTCAGAGACAGAGAGCAGCCTTGTGCTCCGGAGACGACGGCAAGGATGCACCGCAAGGCAGTCACCAGCCAAAGGATGACAGGATTGCTGATGTGGGCATAGTGTGATCTTAGGCATGCCTTCTCAAGAGCTCAGGAGGTGCGTAGATTGCTCACCATCTAGTATGAGTACGCAGGTGGCTCACCGTTTGTGGCAGCAGCTAGAGCAGCAGGGGTTGCTGAGGCAGTTACGCAAATGGGGTTCTTGGTTCGCCGACGCCCCTTGCTGTGAAGTGCCCAGGTGCTGGCGGCCGGCAGCAGGAAAGAGTGGCCTGGCCTGGGAGACTGCATGGCCCTCTTGGAACTGCAGCTGCAACTTGGCGCCTGCGATGGCGCTGTCAGACCTAGCATCAAACTCTCTGCACCGTTGAGAAAGCAGCACTGTCCAAATGGACAATGCGTGAGTAGATATGATCTACAGTGTCCTTTAGTAACCACTGACCTAATTCCACTGACCTATATGTGATGCTCGTATGTCGGAGTGGTTCAGAAGACCCGATGGGTGATTGCATTTGAAAGTACTGCCCCAGCCTCACATTTCAGATTGCTATTCTGTTGAGGCCACCATGCACAGCCAATTTGCCACAGTCTCCCCCTCACAGTCCCCGCGAGTGCCAAGAATTATCTTGCCAATGCCTGCGCAAGGTGAGCTGTGCGTTTTTCGCACATAGAGGCTGGCCTTTCATGGCACTGACAAGTTTGCCTGACCCTGCAGAGGCTGGAGCGAGCATGGCTGTAGCAAGCATGCTTCACTTTGGGACTGTGGCCGCGTGGCTGCGCAAGAGAGGTACTGGCCCTGCTATGTGTGCAGCTCCTGCACTTCAGACTGTGTGCGTCTGGTGTCTGAAGGCGATCTTCCAAGCCTGTACATTATGGCAATGCAGGCAAGGCAGTCAGACCATACCTGAACCGCAGAGAGCGCCAGCACCTAAAGGAGTGCTTTGACATGATAGATACAGATGGAAGCGGCGCTGTGGACGCCTTAGAGCTGAGGGCGGTCTTCACGGTCGGGACCGCTGTCTCTGTGAACCGTCTGGGACTGCACCTTTCCTCTCAGCCCCTCCGCTGCTGATTAATGACATTGCTGACACCAGCCAGCCATTGTCTGCCTTCTGGCGGTTTTGTGCTGGCCCAAGAGCTGTACGCAGTCTCCACACACTCCCCCTGGCACCAAGGTGCTAGTGACAGGCATGCCTATGGAAGGCAGGCATCTCTTGGAGGCTGCACAAGTGCCAGCTTGGCTATTGTGCATGCTGGTGCTGCCCGTAGTGTACTGGGACGGCACTAGCTTGCTGCCAACCTGCTGACCTGTGTGAAGGAGAGTTGCACCAGTCTGGAGAGGGCTATGGAGTACACGTGGCGCCCTGCTGCAGGCTTTGGGCGATAGGGTGACGTTAGAGGACGTTCAGAGCATGTTGGCAGAGGTGGATCGAGACAGCTCAGGTGTGCGGGCATGCTGCACCTGCTTGATTGCACCACCCGGGGCCATAGCCTGCAGAGCTTGCCAGCAGAGTGAAGTTTCGTGACAGCTAAGGTGCACAGACTTGCTGAGCCTGCATGTTTGCATCACTAGACACATCATGTTCCGAGCATGTTGGCAGGGGTGGTTCGCAGCAGCTCAAAGTGTGTACACTTGCTGCACCTCTCCAGCTGTATCATCGATAGGAGTTAGGTGCAGAGCATGGTGGCAGAGGTGGACCGCAACGGCATGCATGCTGGATGCTGCACCAGCATTGATGTCACTACCAGTTGCATTGCCAGGGCAACATGAGAGTCAGATGCATGGGGCCAGTGATCTGGCCACATGTTAAAAGCGCTGCATGACGTAGCTTCAGCATGACATATGCCTCCTCAGGGCTCAACAACCAGTTGCAGCGCTGTATGCAGCACCTACATGCATGTCATTGGCTTCAGATCCTGTGTCTCTGCCTAAGAAGTCTCCTGCAGGCAGCATGACCCCTTCAGCATGTTGAACTTGATCTGGCACTGCCCTGTAGGCAGCATCTCCTTTGCAGAGTTTGTGGAGATCATGACCCTGGGCAGGGCTGATGAACAGGAGACAGCTGATGATCACAGCCGCATCAAGACAGGGCGGGCCCCTGGCAGGGCCCCCAATGCCTTCAACATCAGCCTGATGGCGTCAGCTTACAGGTGGGGCACGGTGGTACATGGCACGATGGGCGGGCCCCTGGCAGAGGCCCCTATGCCTTCAGCATCAGCTTGATGGCGTCTGCTCTCACACGAGACCATGATTGAAAGCTGTCCCTGCTGCCACCAGCTGCCAGGGAAGTGTTGTGGTCTGGTCAGCTTGGTGGCGTCAGCACGAAACCATAGATGCATGCTTGCTGCTAGGCAAGGCCAAGAGAGGTGGGGCATGGCACACGTGGAGGAGTGGTGATAGCATGTGCAGTGCCTGTGGCCAGCCAAACAGGTGCCTCAGCACTGGCTGCCTCACCGTTGTGAAAGCCGGTGTGCACCAGGGAGGTGCTGGTGTGTATGCGCACCTGTGAGCAGCACTTGCAGTGGGATGTGACTCCGTCAACAGGATGTCTGGAATGCTACCAGGCACTTCCAGAGCAACAGCAGTGATGGCTCGATTGCCTGCAGGCGCAAGAAGATCATGGAGGGAGTGTTCAAGGACTCAGGCAACTGGCGCGCCCGTTTTGTGCGCATGCACGAGGAGGAACAGCAGCAGAGGGCGGTGGAGAGCAAGCTGGCTCGCATGAGGTGGAGCGTGTTGATTTGATTACATGCGTTCTTTGCGGCGGCTCCTTGGCTTGCTAGTTGAGCCCAAATGGTTCTGCCCGTGCTCAACAAATTCTGGCACCGGCAGCTTTCCCAGGTTGAGCACTTCCACCTGCGAGGGAGGCGGTCATGTCAAAATTGAGGCAGCCGCAGTGCTCAGCAAAAGCTTGTGTTTTGGCCTCTCTATGGAATTTCAGCCTGCTGCTGCCTGTGTGCTGCAGGCAGGCTGCGCTGGACTCTCAGAAGTCTCTGGCCACAAGCCTGTCCGTGCCCAGTGCTGGACCCAGCGCAGCTGGTGGCTTGCTGCTACAGGTGAGCAGCTGTACTGCCGCAAGCTCACTACCTGAGCAGCTAGTGCAAGCAAATGCTTCTTTGATGGCGGTCAGATGGGTGTATCACTAAGCAGCACAGCCGATGGTCTGCCCCTGCAGCGTAGTCTCTGTTGCATGTATCACCTGCGGGCAAGCTGTTCCAACGAAGCATGGCAAGACAGTTTGCATGCACCTGCTATGCAGACGATTGCCATTGCCCGCGCAGCCTCTGGCGTGCCGGCCCTCACAAATCCTGCCGGCGCAGACCAGACAGCAACTGCCCTGCCACTGGACAGCAGGTCAGTGCGCTTGGCTTTGCATCCCTTTTGTCTGTGTTCAGAGACATGAGCTGTGCGCCTGACGTGGCAGGGTTGCGGAGGCAAGTGCTGCCGCAGCAGCGTCTGGGAGCTATTCAAGCAGGCCTGATGCTGCAGCTGCATGCCCATAGCCTCAGATAGCAAGCACACAGTGTCGTGCAATGCTGCAGCGGCATCCTGCTGCTGGTGGTGGCATTGATGTTGGGGATCTGAAGCATAGTTTGCTTTGACGTCCTGCTTTACAACAGGCCCTCTAGCTTGCTTTGACTTCCTGGCATGCAAACAGGCCCTCAACTGGACATCGCAGCAGCAAGAGGAGCGTCAGCCCCCAGCGTGCAGCCACGCCCCAGCAGGCCAACACAGGGCGCAAGGCATCGGTGCACATCACCCTGCCTCCGGCCCAGCCCGGCAGCCCCAGGATTGGGGCAGGCAGCAGGCAGGGGCCGCCTGCTGGGATGCCACTGCCTGAAGGGGCAGGGAGGGTGCAACCTGCTGGCTCTGCCGGCCCCCAAGTGGCCAGGGCGCCCAGTGAGGGGCAGGTGAGGGACAAGCAGATGGGTCTGTCCCCAAGGGCCCGGCGGAGGTGAGTCAGATCAGTTCCAGGGGAAAAGTTGTGGTGTTAGCCCCCAGATTATGCAGACAGGCCGCAGACGGCCAGATTGCTCGTGGGACAAGCCGGAGGGGCTCCTCCCCAGGGCCAGGCAGAGGTGAGACGGTGTAGTCACACGCCAGTCTGCTGTCAAGGAGGCTGCTGGGGACCAGGAAGGTACTCAAGGACCCAGCAGAGGCGAGATGTGAAATTTGTGTACATCATCTCCCTGCGTCAGAACACTGTTGGCGATGGGCCAGGCCCTGGACAACCAGTGACGACTGCATCTGAGGGCCAGGTGGGAACTGGGCTTCATTGTGTGTTTGCTGTGGATATGCAACTCTTTGCAATGCCGGATCGCATGTGCGGCTGACTATACGGTGTTCATGATGCTTTTGGTAGCGGCCATGACGGCATTAGGCTCTTTGCCTGCAGACAGGGGCGACCTCTGACCCTGCGGCAGCAATTGTTCCTGTTGCAGTCTGTGCTGGGAGCAGTGGTACACTGTGAGCCTGGTGCCTGTCTGCAGACTTCACAATCTGAAATTGGATGCTGCCGAGCTCATGCGATCAGACTTCTGGCCAGGCGACCATGAGGCTCAGGTGATTGCAGCTTTGATGAGGCACACAGGGCTCAGGCTCAGCAGCCAGAGCTCACCAAGCTGCCTTGTCAGTCCTCCTGCATGCTGCCAGGTGCATGCAGGGCATCACTTGTGGTCACACTGTCAGCCAAACAGCAGAAGCAGCCCCTTACCATATGCTGCTTGCTGCAGGCTGCTGGGCGCAGCCAAGTATTGGAGCTGGGTCAGACCACAGGAGGCAGCCAGCAGCCTGCAGGGTCCACGGAGCAGGCACCTGCCCCACAGCAGGGTGCTGACCTGTCCCCAGACCTGTCATGTGGCATGCTGGCACCAGATGATCAGGCAAGCTGAGTGGTGCCTGTAAATTGCTGTGTACGGCCATGAAGCAAGCCATTTTCCTTCTGCAGGCAGGCGCACCATCCGCTGCCGTTCACCTTGCACTGATGAACACCAGTCCATCTGCAGGCAGGTGCAAAGTCAGATGCTGGGCCACCAGGCTCTGCAGATTCTGCTGAGGCTAGTATTGCAGAGGAATCTGGAGTAGACCCAGAGGCCTCACAGCCACCCAGGCTTGGCATGGCTAGCGACTGTGGCGCAGCCAGACCTGCCATGTCTGTTCCAAAGGGAGGCAGCCGTACAGCAGACTCTCATGCAGCGCCTCAGGACCTGGAGCATGACAGCTCTGCTGCCGAGACGCCAGGACCTGCCCAGCGTGATGGGGAACCTCAAGTGGCATCTTCAGAGGCAGGCCTGCAGCAGGGGGTGATGGCGACTGCGCCTGCAGCCGCCGCCGAGCCTGCTGCAGCTGATGCTGGGGGAGCAGGTGGCCAGCAGGGCAGCTACAGCCTTGCCCAGCCGCGCGACATGCTGCATGCGCGGGACCTGATGCTGCACAGCCTGCAGAGCCCACGCAGCCTGAGCAGGTCAGCGGTGACTGCTAAGTGCAATCACCTGTCACTTGGAGCATGGATGCAGAGGCACTGCTTTGACCGATGGCATCAGACAATGCAGTCAGAAGCAGCAGCTTGCCCCAGCCTGAGTCTGTCAGGCGCAAAGTTGCAGCTGGTACCAGCTGCGTGCAGACATGTGCTCAGCTGATGATGCGCCGCCCCTTCTGGTCTGCTGCAGGTGGCACTGTTGTAGGAGCGCGCCAGTGGCTGGCACGGTGCATGTGCTCCGCAGGCAGGCATAGCTGGTGGGAGTCCTCAGGGTTGACAGTGCAGGTGCAAGCAAGGAGGCCCAAGGTCTGCACTTGACATGCAGGCAGGCTAGGATGGTCGGGCTGTCCAGGCCTGGCAGCGCAGCTACTGAGGGCAGCAAGGGGCGCTGGAATGTATCCCCCAAGCCGCCTCCTGCATCCCTGCATCTGGACTTGTCCAAGCTCAGGCGGGCAGGAGGTCCCAGGGCGAGCACTCGTCCCCACAGTGCACGGACGGGGTGAGCACAAGGCGTGTCTCAAAAGCTCCAATTTGTGCTAACAGCTGCTGAACTGTTGCCTGCACCAGGTGATGTCAGTGCATGCCCCAGACAAGAGATCTGCCACTTGTGACTGCAACTGCTGGGCATGCTGCCGAACTCTGCAATCGAGCATGCGATATGCTTCAAATGCCCCCGTGGCCTTGATGCTGTGAGGCTGCAGCTTGCCACTGCTGATGACCTTGCAGAGCTCAAGTGAAGGTCCAGCATGCAGGCCTCTAGTTCAGGTGGGTCCTCAGCAGCTGCCTGCTTGGCGGTCATGTCTGTGGCGACCAGCCACACCCAGTACTGGGCCATCAGTGTTAGGACCATGTCCGCAAAAGGCGACACAGAAGCTTCAGCTGTGCAGGTGCTCATGGGCCAAGTGGGGCTCTGCCCAGGCTTAAGCAACCCTGCTCAAGGATGCGGGCTGCTACCTGCAGGCTCACAACGGGACGGCCATCCATTCCCTGCAAGCCCACCCAATCTTGATTGGCCAGGTGCCAACCCTCCGCCCGTGCTCATGAAGTCTGAAATGAGTTGCTGCCTGCAGGGTGCAAAGGGTTGTTTGACCATTTCCAGCAAGCCCACCTGACTGCCGCCAGCCAGGTGCCCTCGTGTGTTGCTTCAGATGTGCTGCCGCTGCAGGGCTCACCATGGAATGTCCAACCAGTCGCCGCGAGCACACAAGGCGGCCACCAGCCCCGTGCCCACCCTGAGCCTAGAGGAAGCTGAGGGGACGTCCAGGGGGCTGGACGGGGCTGCCCGACTGCACTGGCACCACACAGCCAGAGGCAGCGCCTTTGGGAAGGTGCAGCGCCCCGCCCACCTCGCACCGTCCAGCCTCCTGCAGCCCAGGATGCACTTCAGGCATACCTCAGGCGCCATGTCGTCGAGACCTGCCAGCCAGGTGGGTGCAGTGGCTGCTCACAGCTGCCCCCTGTGGGTGTCTTTCAGGCTTGCTACTGACCCCATGTTGATCATGGTCTGCCAACAAAGTGAGTCAAGCACCAGGAAACGATCGTGCAGAAGTGTGATGCGGTGCAGCAAGCCTGTGGTGACAGGATGTTGCCAGAGCAAGTGGTGAGGCAGGTGCAGCAGCGAGCCAGACATGGCTCTGGCGCCATGTCTTCAAGGCCTTCAGCGAGGTGGACGCAGTGCCAAGGAACTAATGGTACATGTAAGATGCTGTGCAGCATGTCTGTCATGACAGGCGTCAAGGCAGATGCAACAGGCAGCATGTCAATTGGGGTGATGCTGATAGGAGAGGCCTTTGGCACCAGGTCAGTACGGAGTGGCTGCACCAGAAATTCAGCTTTGCAGCTACCTCAGATGGTGATGTGCAACAAAGCCTCCAGCCCGCTAGCGCATTTTCACCAGCCAGGTGGGCAAAGCACCAGGGGTACAGTACGTCGATGTCAGACTGCAGCACCTCCCAGCTGCACAGCCATGCAGCTGCTGCTGTGTGAACTGCCTGCCTGAAGCCAGGCAGTGGCGTCCTGAGCTTTGTGGAGGCTTCACAGGTCACACCGTGATCCTGAATCATCCCAGGTCATTCCCTGAGTGAAGTCAGCTCACCTGTGATGGCAGCACCCATGGCAGGCAACCCAAGGCAAGCTGCACTGCTTCGGCAGCTCGCAGCCCATCCAGACCTGGAAGGCACACAAGAGCCTGATGCTGTTGCATGGGCACTGCAGGATGACTTCCAAGGGGACATGAGTGAAGCTTGGATCAGCCAGACACGGCCTCTGGGGCAGTCCATGCTGCAGCAGCTGCGCCAGGACTCCCTGGCCGCCACTGAGCTGTTCAATGCCAAGGTGGGTGATCCTGAATGCAGCTCAGCGGCAGGATTCCCCACCATGAAACCAGGGGTAGGTGGGCGCTCCTCCGTGCAGGCTGGCTGTGTATGGGCAGCAGGATGTCTCACTGCAGCTGCTGTGGGATTCTGTGGCTGCCACCATGCTGTTCAATGGCAAGGTGGGCACCATGGGCTGGCACTGGGCGATGGCCACACTGTGCAGCCTGGCCGGTGGATGCTCCCCTGTGCAGCATGGTGGTACATCGGTCTTAGCTGGGGCCTTACAGTGGGGACCATGGGTGTCACCTGCTGAGACTCCCTGGGTGCCAGCATGCTGTCCAAGGGCCGCATGAGTGCTGTCGGCTGTTGCTAGCTGAAGGACCACACTGTGCCACCTGGCTATAGCACAGCAGTTGGGTGCTCCGCTGTGGAGCCTGGCTCGTCACGGGCAGCAGGGTGCAGCCCCCTCCACTGTGCCGCCCGCCAGGACTCCATGGCTGGCCAGCCTGCTGTGCAATGGCAAGGTGGGTGCTCCACAATGCTGCCTGGCCATTGCAGGGCAGCAGGGTGCGCCCAAGCTGCCACCATGCTGTGCAAGGGTTGGATGGGTGGCTCATGTTTTGTTGCTGGGCAACCTGCCAGGGCCGGTCATTGTCATCATGCTGTTCAGTGACAAGACCTGGCTGTGTGAAGGCTGGGAGGGTGCTCCACTCACATCATGATGTTGAAGGCTAGGCTGATGCACGGTCGTTGGTGCTGTGCTGCAGGTTCAGGCATTTGAGCTTACTGCACCCATGGGTTGCCCTGCAGGCTGACCCTGCCGCTGTGACTACCAGCATGCAGCAGGCTACTGGCAGCACAACCGCTCAGCTGGTTGCCAGCGGCACGACCAGGCAGCATACCTCTGGGGCAAGGCAGTCCCCATCTGCCACCGGCGCTGCAGATCGGTCGCAGGTTGTCACACCTCGGACAACTGCCCGCAGCCGACGCAAAGCTCATGTGGAGGAGCTGAGCCAAAGGGTGCATGCCAAGCCAGTTGCCCTGCGGCAACAGATCAGGCTGCAGGCCCAGCAGCAGGTGAGCAGATCTCTGCGATGTCCGACTGCATGCCGCATGCCAACAGGCACAGCAGCAGGTGAGCCCAAGCTGTTGCATTCAGGCCATGCTGAATGCTATGGCTGCCTGTTGTCTTTGTTGAGTTTGAGGTTCTTTGCACTGTGCAGGTAAGAGCTAGCGAAGCCTGGATGGCTAGCCTAGCAACGAATGCACTGGTCTGAAAAATCGATGAGGACAAAGTCTGAGGTTGACCCACAAACTTTACAATTCAACATCTCAGCACCTGTTAGTTAGTCGATGTTGACACAACACTGGTGTTGACAACTGGTGGACTTGACAAAGCATTTTGCACTGAAGTCCCTGAACACAGATGATGGGCATCGCAGCATGAAATCAATGAAAGGCAGGCCAATCTTTGCAATACTAGATGGATGAGGTTGAACCATGAATGGGGGGCCTTGTACATCCGCCTCAGCTAATCTTTGCCTGGACAGACCATCTCCCATGGGCAACATCCCACAAAAATTTGCCTGCAGCAACACCTGGGGACTGGGTTCATGAACAAGTCACACAGGTTCAGCAAAGGGAGCCTGCAGCAGCACAGGAGGCAACCAAAGGGGCCAGCACAGGTAGCACACCTGTGAACATGTCAAGAGCTGTTCGCCATGCAGGCTGGGAGCTCCCCTGCTGATGCCTGGAATGATGAAGCTGTTGCTGGTGCTCCTGCTTGTTGCCATCTGAGTCCTGGTTCTGCAGGAGGCCAGGGTCTGGCTATCAGCCATGGTGGTTCTTACACCATATTGCCATGTGTATGCATGACAGGCACAGTCACCTTTAAAGAGTTCCTGCTGAAGAAGCCGCTGTTCCAGCCCACCAGCATGAGGGCTACAGCAGCTGAGACTGCTGCCAGCAGAATCCTGCATGGGCACGCCATGGCGCTTGCAACCAACAGCCAGGACCTTTCCTGGCTGCCGATAGCAACCTGGATAGTCTGGAGTGTGAGGAGCGCGTGTTGGGGGTGACGAAGTCCTTGTGACCTGTATTGAACGATGTCACAGTGCTACGCTTGGATGCCTGCTTCCGGGCAGAAGTCAAGGTGCTCATACCCACCGGAAGACTTCTTGATGAAACTTTCGAAGATTCACATGTAAAGTCAATGAGCTTAGGACTACTTGAGATTGAAAAGCACCGTTGAATGCAGTGACATCTGGCTGTCCCCGCACTTCAAGTAGGTGTGCACCGCAGCAGCGAAGACATGTTGCTGCTGGCTGAGGCCACCAGTTCAGGAAACCTGGATTGACCAGATGGCTTCGTTGCCTGCAGATGGCAGGTACTCCAGGCGCTGCGGCTGAGGTTGCCATGGAGCTGGACAAGGTCAGTCAGGACATTGAGGAAATGAGGGAGATGGCTGAAGAGCTGTGAGGGCGCCCAGGAGCGGCGCGAGCTGCTCAAGCTCATGACCGCGCTGCGGGAGGAGAGGACAGCGCTGCTGGAGAAGGAGGCCCGCCTGGCAGGGACAGCAGCAGGTGAGCTGGGTGGGTCCATTAGGGCTGCAGGGGTTGACGTGGCAGAGCCAATCTCCTCAATACTTGACCACACAAGTACAACAAGCTGGCGGAAGAAGAAGTTGACAAGGGTGCAGACTGCAATGAGAAGCAGTTGGCGCGTTATCAGAAGCAAGTGGAGACTCTGGCCGTGGAGATTGACAGGCAGGCATCGGGGGTGAGGTTCAGTGACACCAAGAACTGTGCTGTGCTGTCAATTGTTGCACAGGCTGAGTGAGGAATTTTCATCAGCACACTCATGAGATTGTTAGCAGAGCCTTTTGGAAGTCTCAGGCCATAGGTGAGATCTGAAGATACTGCGGTTCGCCTGCCCAGTCTGGTTGTTTGTAGTGGTCCATGAGTGCAAACACTTGCAGTTGCAGTTGCTGGGCTGGGAGTTGTGGTGCTGATGGTTGATATGAACGAGGGCAAGCGAGGAGTAGCTGGGCAAGATTCTGAATGTAGCAGGTCGCTGGAGGTGAGGATCCCAACTGGCGCCGCCAGGTTTGACCTGCATGGCGTGGGGCAGCAGTTGGTGCGCACTGCGCGCGGCACCGTCCAGGGCCCTGCCACCAAGGTTGGAGGAGGACCCAAAGGGCATGCAAGGGCACTTGCTCTCCCCACTCCACCAGGGCTGCACAAGTGAGCTGCGCTGTATGGTGTTGCCATCGTGGAGGTCCTACCACGCCAGAAAGTGCCGCCATGCATTGAGTAGGCATCAGCAGGCAACGTGTTCTGAATGGAGGCTGTCTGGGTTGGCCATGTGGTTGACATGAGGGCTGGCCCAGTGAGGACTGCGCTTCACCTGATGGGCTTGCCTGCGCCGGCAGGGCTTGCAGCAAACAAGGCCTGCTGTCTTGCGGTCAACACAAAATGCCAGTGACAGGTCATAGCTGGGCCTGCCCACGTTCAGTTTGTGTTAAGTCTTGGCAAGTGGAGCTGCAGCTTGTGTGCTGGCTTACCTGGTGCCAGGGACATGGCCCCATCTCCTGCACCCTCCGCATGCACAGTCCCCCGCTCTGAAAGCTGTACCTCTTGGCCTGCAGTGAAGCTGGGCTGGCGGGGGTCTTCACCATCATGCATACCTCACAGACTCAGATGCTGCAAGAAAGGGCTGTGTTGCGCTGACCTGCTGTCAGCCTTGTTTGATGCAGGCCAGCCTGCTGAAGGCTACGTGGAGAGGCTGCGCCTTCTCCCGACGCCAAGTCTGTATGGGCAGATATGGCCAAAATACCAGAATCCACCTGACAAGCCGTTTCTGGCCTACATTCCGGTTGCTGCGAAGGTGCAGTTCTGCCAGCTGATGGCAGCTTGAGTGGACCTTGTGACTTCTTGGTACTATACAACAGCAAGGTGGCTGCAAACATTATTTCACAGTTACAGAGATTGCTGTTAATGCTTGCTGCTTCGGTGTTGGGCTTGCATTTTGTCTGCTTCTTGCTGCAGCCCCAGCCTGCTACCCTTGCGCATCCCGTTTTTGGGGGTTCCTGAACACATTCTTGAAGGGCGAGACAGACGGAGACGCAAGCGCGCTGGCCGGCAAGATGGTGGCCGCTATGGCCTGTTACTATGGGAATTTGCCAAAGGTCAAACAGTCCCCCAAGCAGATCAGCAATGATCTCAAGTTGGGCATCACAGGTGATACTGACCTGACAGCCACGCAAACAACGCTGTGAATACTGCTGATCGACTTGCCCTGGATATCTGTGGACAGTTCTCCCTGCTGCTGTCAGATGCACAAGGCTGACGTGCATCAAATTTCTGAGAGAGCTGCGGCTTTTACATGGCATGGTCCAGCTCACAGTTGGTGACGTGATGGAGCAGCCCACAATGTTGCCGCCACATGTGCAGGCAGCTCAGAAAGTGCCGTAGGGGTGTCTGCGGACTTCATTGGTGCTGGTGGGGAGAAGGGGCGCATGTCTGAGTTTCGAACCCTGCTTCACAAGTATGTGACAACCCTGACCAAGGACATCTCTAACTCCCTGGATCCCAGCCAGGCCGCCTCGGTGGGTTGGCTGTCCAACTGGACATGCTGGTGTGCTCAGAACCCCATCGAGCTGTGCACCTGTCTCAGGACAGTGGTGAGCGCTTTGTGCAAGCAGGGTGCTGCACAGGGCCACGCAGCTGCACATGCGGCCTGACACTTGCTCTAGACAAGCAGGCAAGTTGGGGGTTTTGGACATTGCATCTGCCATCACCATTGATGCTGGCCCTTGGCGTTGCCGTGTCTGGCACCTGTTTGTCACACCTTCCAGCAGCTGTGGGGGATGGGGGGTCCGTCAATGTAGCAGCTGAGATCAGGTCTCCACTGCAGGTCACGGGCTGGGAGCCAGGTGGGGCTGTTGCCATCAGGGACCCTAAGACTAATCGAGTTGTGGCCATGGCTTTGGTGATTGAGGGTGAGTCCTGCGGTCAAGGAGATACCGGCACGATGCCCATGAAGCAGGGCCAGAACAGGTGTCAAGGTACAGGTTGGCCCTTTCCGGCAGATGCTCGTGATTGTGCTGCAGACCTTCAATGACATGCAGCCAGAAGGGCAAGCTGGCTGCCAAAACGTCAAGATGTGTGAGACAGCTCACGGACCTTTTCTGTCACTACGTGCAGGCAAGGAGACCTGGGGAGGGGTGTCCGACAGCTACTTTCAGAACCTCCGGAACTACTCCATGCTGCTTCAGAGTCCAGCTGCCAAGGACACCAGCAACATGGCTGCCCTTGGTGTAGAGGTACAGGGCGCCAGCATTAGGTCAGCGAAGACAGTGCTCATCGTCGTGCTTACATGGCAGTGCGCAGTCAGTTCTCCAGGCTATGTTGTGTCTTTGAGGTCTCTCTGATTAGCAGGCTGACAAGCAATTTGATATCTGTCAATGTTGGCTTCCAACCATGCTTGCCCCACAGCCTCGTCAAAGATCAGTGCTGCTGCACGCATGAGCGCAGCTGGTCTTGTTGCAGGGTGTCTGCCCTGTGGCAGGCAGGTCAGGTGTGCTGTGAGCCACTGACGCCACTGGTGCCGCTGCTGGACCTGGCTCATGCCCAGCCTGACACTGCAGAAAGCCTGGTGCGGCTGCTGAAGGCAACAGCGGGAGGCATCTTGCTGCTGCGACAGGAGGATCTTCAGCGTCTTGCGGGCAAAGGGCTCACCCCACAAGCGCAGAGCTACAGGACGGTATCCCGCAGGCGCTGTGGGGCATGAGGTGTGATGCTGCACCAAGCCATCTGCTGTCAGTGCCAAGACCCGCTTGCACATTAGGTTGAGGAAGCCTACACAGCCTTTCCCTGTAGGGTGGGGCTGCATGACTGCCTCTTGCAGATGAGCTTGGCTCTGGTGGCCCCTTCTGCTAAAAATGAGACTGTGCTGCCTTTCAGCTGTCGCTAGCATCAGTGCCAGGCCAAATTGGCAACTGATGCTGTGCCTTACAGTGCTGAGCGCCTCAAGAGCCACCATGAGGCATCTCGCGTCACCCTGGGCGGCAAGTGCTGCATGGCCAAGTTTGCACGGCACCCTTATCCCCTCAAAGTGCATAAATGCTGGGCTGCGCGCGGGTTGATGCCAGAGCTCAGGACAGCGCCCAAAGAGAAAGAAGTCACCTATGTATCTGGCGGGTGGAGCCTCGTCTACATGGACTACCTCAGCCCCAGCGATGGCTGTAAACCACTGCAGGAGGTGTGAGTTGATCAGCTCGCTGTTGCAAAGCAATTGTAGTGCCAGAGGTGTTGCACTCCTGTTCTTGAAGTTGTAGACACGCCTTATCACTTCAAGCGCTCTCAGGTGTCTCTTGCTTGTGGCAAACGCTTGCACGCCTCTGTGCGCTGCACAAAGCTTATTGAGCAGTTGCATTGACTGCAGGTCACCAAAAGTGATCTCGACAAGATCAAGCCTCTGGCTGAGACGATGCTGGCCAAGCTGCATGAGCCATGCCCTCTGGACGCTGGTGAGTCAGTGTGTGTGCATGGGGACCTCCGCGCTCCCAACATCATGGTCAGGTACAGAGCTTGGGCTTGGCCTCTAAGCCTGTGCCGCCAATCTCGTCTGGCATGTTCTTGCCCTTGGCATGCAAGCGTGAGTGCTCCAGAACATGTGTGGTGCCTGCGCGCAGTCCCTGCATCTGCTGTTGTCTGGGTCTTTGGTGTGTTGCCGCAACCTGCAGACCCAGGTTGATGCACTTGGAGCCTCTCTGCTGTAGCAGCTGTTGTGTAATCTGTGGGAGGCCTCATGCACTGATGCATGCAGGCAAATTTCGGACACTGACGCCTGGGAGCTTTGCATTCTGGATTTAGATTGCGCTGGAGTGGAAGGCAACGTGAAATGCCCAACTTTCCTGAATCGCACCACCATCGAGTGGCCTGACGGCGCCGCTCCACGTGCACTGATCCTCAGGAAGCATGACCAGACCATGATGAGGCGTCAATTCAGTGCACAGGCTTCACTGTCTGTGTCTCCCCGCCTGAGCCTATGGAGGCAGCAGCAGATCTTCTGCAAGCAGCCGACTTCGGTGAGGACCACTTCTGCATCCTGGCTGTGTTTTGCTAACTACATGTGACATGGTGCCCTGAAGAAATAGCTTGAGTTCATTGAGTGACATTGCTGCACAAGACAAAACAGGACCCTTGGCCGCAGGTCATCCCTGCTGTCCTTCATGTCCGTCAGTCAGGTGTCAACCTTCAGCAGACATCTGGATTGTGTGCTACTGACCTTGCAAATCCCCAGCTGGTGCTTTATCATCTGCTGTGTGGCAGCTGCCGCATGTAGTGACCGAGCTGGAGTTCAGGAAGTGACGATCATGCGACTCTTGCAACAAGGGGGCCTTATAGGCTTGATGATCAATAAGCAGCTGCAAGAATCTGCAGACCAGCCCCCTGATGAGGCCTTCAATCTGGTGCAACAAGTGATGCTAAAGCAATTCCTGGCCATGGGTGTGTTACAGTACACTGGCTCTTGTGAGGGTCATGTCTGCACACCTTCAGGTTGCATCAAGCGCGAACATCGTGTGTGTTCATAGCAAAGCCAAGACATGGATGCACCTCTGGGTATTGTAACATGCACTGTGCAAGCACAGGTGGTGACATGTGTTGTGGGATGTGATGGATAAAGACCTGTTGCAGGGTGTCACATACCTGTGATAACATGATGAAACATGGCAGGTAGCCTCCCACAAGGTGCAGCATGTAGTCAAGCAATGACAACATACACTCGAGGAAGGCACCACACGCAGTCATTGACAGCGTTCTGCCCATGTCTTTGCAGGCCCTAGGAGAATCAGGGATTCCCAGATATTACTGAGCCAGTCAAGCGGAACTATTTGCAGCACGCAGCACTCTGGCAGGGCAGGGTCTGGCACAGTCTCACAGGCGGGAAGCAGCATGCATCGTGGGGTCAGTTTCCAACACTGGGACTCTCAATGGAACAGCTGAGAGCAAGTCGCAGCGACTGTCAACTTCGTGCTCACTTTGCGCCCCCGGCAAGCTCTATTTGTTAGAGTTCCATTTCTTGGCATCCCTCTGCTTGATTGCTTCTGCAGCATCAGCACCTGCAGCAGAACAGGTCTGTGATATGAGATCCGCCGGGCCATCAGTTGCAGCACAAAGCATCTTGTGAGGCCGGGTCTGCCACAGACAGCAAGCTGCGGGCGGCCATGCTGTGCTAGCTACTCAAGTGCGCACACCTGGCTTAAGCAGCACACTTGAGGCAGAGATCACCACTCCAGCAGTGAGCGCGGCCACGGGGAGCACCCTGCAGTTCAGCGGTGGTACAGGGCTGCTTGGTGGTGCCAGGTGTCGTCTGAGCACAGCATGCCGCTGCTGGTGCCAGGCTGGCATGCCTGCTGTCTGCATGTGGCTCACAAGTGCATAGCACGCAGGGTTTTACCAGCCAGGAGCATTTACTGAGCCAACTGCCGCGTCTGCTTTCTCAGCAGCCTTCTTGGCCACGTCTGCTGCCAGGCTGAACAGCTCATTGTGGGAAGCTTGCACCCTGCAAGGTCGCCTGGCCAGGATAGGGCGGAGGACCTGGGGCCTAGACAGAGCAGAGTGCCTGCCAGCGTGTGTCGAGACAGACTGCCGCATTGAAAGTGCCATGCTGCTGGCTTTTCAAGGAGATCTCCAGAATATCTGGGTCTTGAACAGCTTTTTGCTTTCTTCCTGAGCATCGCTGGTGATTGGACTGACAATAGGAGTAGCAGCTGTCATTAGAAGCATGAGTCGCGGCAAGGCATCTTACGCATTGCTTGCCAGGTTGCTGCAGCGTCCATGGGCCAATGTGAGCAGCAAAGGAGCGGCCACACTGGCCAAGGCCTCCACTCCTCTGCAGCAGCAGGTGGGATCGGCAGATGGTTGTCAGCTGGCAGCAGCAATCTTGTACAGAGCAGCCTGTCATGACAGCAGCAGTCCTGCATATACTTGCATTACTGCCTGCTGCTCTTTTGGAAGCCTGTGCGCATGTGAGACCCATGTGCAAAGGGCACATACCAGCACTTTGCTGGTGATGACGTGGCAGCTCATATCTGGACTGCTGCCTTCCCTACTGGCCTTCCCCATCTGCAGTACATTGATCGAGAGGACAAATTTGGCGCCCACAATTATGCCCCCATCCCGGTGGTGATCAAGCGCGCAGAGGGCGTCCATGTGTGGGATGTGGACAACCGCAGATACTTTGACTTCCTCAGCGCCTACTCAGCTGTCAACCAGGGGCACAACCACCCTCGGGTGAGCACAAGCCAGGCACCCAGGCTGAGCTTGGCCAGAGCAGCGGTAGCGGGTGTGACAGGCAGCATCAGCCTCTCTGTTGTCTACCTGGCTTTGTAGTCCCTGAGCTGTTGTGCGGCCCTCCCCAGCTGACACCTCCGCTGGTCAGAGGCACAACCACCCTCTGATGAGAAGGTTGCTGGACAGGGCACTGCGCTGTTGCATTGTCATAGCGGCGAGGTGCATCTGGCGGCAGTCCTATGAGCTCTGGCATGCAGAGGCACCATGCTAAGGTTCCATTTACTGGCCTGCGATCTTCTCGCTGCCATGTTTGGACGTGACTGCTTGCTGCCTCCGCAAGTGGCCAGAGCTCAGGTGAACGAGGCGCACATCCTGTCTGTGGCCATCCTGTCAGCTGGTGCCTGCAGCCCGTTCACCTGCCGTTCCCCGCCTCTGAGCTCTTGGAGGCAAGTGCTGCACATCTGGCCTTCACATGGCAAGTGCTGCTCATCTGGCCTTTACATGGCCCCTTTGAGACCGTGGGCCTGACAAGCGAGCACCGCTGCATAGTGTGGCAGGGGTTGTCCAAGTGCAGCCCAATCTCTGTAAAGTTCCCTCCAGGTCTCTGCCAAGGCTGCCAGCATGCACAGTAAACCTAATCCATTTCCTGCAGATCACCAAAGCGCTGGTGGATCAGGTGCAGACCCTCGCCCTGACCAGCCGCGCCTTCTTCAACGACGTGCTGGGAGAGTACGAGGAGTACATCACCCGGCTGTTTGGCTATGACAAGGTGCTGCCCATGAACACAGGGGTGGAGGCTGGCGAGACCGCCTGCAAGCTGGCCAGGTGAGCTGGCACCTGTGCCGAGGGCCCCTGTCACACACGTGCACCTCTGCCAGCCCTGCAGGTGGGCTCCTGGGCTTGAGACACTGCCTGGAAGGCGGCAGAGGCTGCTTGGCTGTGAATAGATGCTGCCCATGAACACCAAGGTCAAGGCCGTGGGAGACCACCTGCAAGCCGGCCAGTTGAGCTGGCGTCCATTGTAGGGGGACCCTGTCGTGTGCCCGCATCTCGGCCGGCCCTGTAAAAGGAGGCAGGCCCAGACAGTCCTGCCAAAAACAAGGTACTCCCAAGGGTAGCCTCAGCATGACCTAGGGTCTGCCCTGCCCACTCCCCTGCTGTGCACCCTGCATCACCAGCATGTAGCTTCAGGGATTCTGGCTCTGTGTTTAGTCCATCTTAAGGTGGCCCCTGCCTGCAGGCGGTGGGGCTATGACGTCAAGGGTGTGCCCAAGAACGAGGCGGTCATTCTGTTTGCAGAGAACAACTTTTGGGGCAGGACCCTGGCAGCCATCTCTTCTTCCACAGGTGGGCTGCTGCTGGCTGCTGAATGGTACCTGGCCTGAAGTTGCATGCTTGCCCAGGCAGGACCCCTCTTGAGGGTTGGAAAGCCTCACGCTACTGGCTGCTCGGCTGGTGCATGAGAAGGCAGCTCTGATGTTGCAGCCTCCAGCCGGGGAGTCTGCCTCATGCTGCGTCTGTGAGGAGCAGCACGATGTGCACACCCTGCCTGGGTAGGGTGCACATCAGCACCCTGTGATGTGATGTGCAGCCCGGACACCTGTGACCGGTGCTGCAGCTTCAGCGAGCGGCTGTCGGGCTTCTGGCTCCCCCATGCGTGTACTTGAACTCAGACGCTGGACGCCTGGCAGCAGTGTTCACTGCCCTGCTACAGATCCAGAGAGTTTCGGGGGCTTTGGTCCATACATGCCAGGTTTTCAGAACATCCCCTACAACGACCTGGGGGCACTGGAGAAGGCCCTGCAGGAAAACTCCAACATTGTGGCCTTCATGGTGGAGCCCATTCAGGTGGGCTGACGGACAGGCTTTCAAGTGTCTGCAGATATCACACATCATGGGCAGCAGCACCTTGGCTGCGGGGCAAGGTACATGCTGGCATGGTGAACCCCAACCAGGTGGGCAATGAAACTGACATGAGCCTCAAGGTGCAGCCATAACAGCACCCTTGAGGCTGACATGCCATGAAAGGGCTCATCCCACATCTTAGAGCAGCGCCTGCTGCTGGTGGGAGTGTGCAGCTTGGTGCTGGCTGTTGGGCCCATACATGGCAAGTATGGGGGGGGGCCCTGTGTGCTGGGATGGCAGCAATCCCATCAAGGTTGCCTTGATGGTGCAGCCCAATTGGGTGGGCTGGTGGATGGAATGAGAGGTGCCTGCCACGATTGGCGCACATCAAGGGCAGCAGCAGCAAGTCAAGGCCCACTTCAGACCGCAGCAGCTTGGCTGTGGCAAAGGCCAAAACACAGCAGGATTCGTGTTCCATGCGTCCTGGCGCTATGGGCCTTGCTCTCATGCCAGCTGTTGTCGTGGCCGAGCGGTGATCACATCCCTTGCCTACCTGCAGGGGGAGGCTGGGGTGGTGGTGCCTGACGACGGGTACCTCAACGCAGCACATAAGCTGCTGAAGAAGCACAATGCCCTGCTCATAGCAGACGAGGTCCAGGTGGGTGTGTCTGGGTGAAGCTCGCTTCTGCTGGCATTCACTGCCTGCACAAGCACACTTTTCGTGACACTGTACCTTCAGCTGTGGCCACTAGACCCAAGCAAGCCGGACGGCCTGCAGTGTGGCACCCTTGTAGCCCAGCACTGTGCATCTGTGGGCGGAATGGGGAAGGAGCGGGACAACAGGAGTATCTCATGGGCTCTTCATGCCTCACCTCTGCCTGTGCTGCACATCATGGCCTCCATGTGTGTACCCCGTGGGCGAGCCCCGGCATGCAGACGCAGATTTGGCGCCGCAGTAGGGATGCACACCTCACCTCCTGCTGCCTCTCTCTGCCTGCCGGCGGTGCTGCACCTCCAGCAACTGCAGCCATGAGCACAGCCCGTGCTGCAGCAGGCAGCTGGCGGTCCTGCTCCAAGCCGTGTCCCTGCCTGCCTGCATGCCTGAGGTGCCTTGTCCTTCCAGCTAGATCACTTTGGCCTGTGCCAGGGCGTGCCCGCCTCAACAGGTAATGCCTGCACTGCAGGTCGGCATGGGCCGCACAGGGCGCATGCTGTGCAGCGACTGGGACGGGGTGCACCCAGACATCCTGGTGCTCGGGAAGGCCCTGTCAGGGGGCATCTACCCTGTGTCAGCTGTCCTCGCAGATGATGAGGTGGGCTCTGCACCACGGGGACTGACTGAGGAGGATGGTGGTGGTGATACTTCTCTCAGGGGCTCCACCCTGGGTCAGCTGTGCTGGCCAATGACTACGTGGGCTGCTGCATGCCAGTTCGCTGGGCCCTGGCTGCTGGACTGTGGCAGTTGTATGTCACCCCTGGTGCCTGCATGAGGGGAGAGAGGCTGGTCTGCGCATTTCAACACTCTGCAGGGGCGGCACTGCTCGGCTTGTGCATTGAGGTCTGACGAAGCAGTGCACTGCCCACTTGCAGTGGCTCTGACGGTTTGCAGGCAGCATCACAGCTGCTCAGCTTCTGGAGCATTCCCAACCAGCCTGCATCTCCATTCGCAGCGTGGGCAGACGGTCGGCCTCAATGCACTGCCTGCCCCCTGCCTTGAGTGGGCAGCCCCACAGGACCCCTGCTGCACTGCCTGCAGGTCATGCTCACCATCGGCCGTGGCCAGCATGGCAGCACCTACGGCGGCAATCCTGTCGCTGCCAAGGTGGCTGTGGCAGCACTTCAGGTGGGCTGCATCTGCAACTGCACTACCTGTTGGCGGCAATGGACTTGAAGCCTGCAGCATTATGCAGCCGCGTGCCTTGAGACCGTTTGCTGGCACCATGTTTGCTCCATGGTAGGCCTGTAACTGAGGCATGCATATGCCCTCGCTGTCACATAGGGCAGCCTTCTGCAGCAGACATGACCATGACTGCTGGCAGCCTGTGTTGCAGGTGCTCATCGACGAGAGGCTGGCAGAGAACTCCGACAGGCTGGGCAAGCTCCTGCGCAGCGAGCTGCAGCGCATCCCCTCGGAGCGCATCACCACTGTGAGCCTCCAGAGTTGAAGCCTGCACTGCATGAGCCTGCATGGGGCGTTGTGTGGACCAGGCGGAGGGCACATGTTCCCTGAGGGAGCGCTTCACCACGAAGAGCAACTGAAGCTGGCGCCTGCATGCACAGGCCTGTCTCAGATTTCAAGGACCAGGCAGGAGGCAGAGCATGCCTCTTTGATTGCATGTAATGCTGTTCCTTCTATGCTGCGCCCGTGGAAGGTGCGCCTGCATGCACAGCTGGTCACAACCTGTGGTGCTGGGACAGGAGTGTCAGGCCTTGCCATCACAGTGCTTGAAGGCTGGCCCCTGCTCGCAAACGCGTGTGACACACCGCTTGGTGGGACATTATCACTACAAGGTTGTTCAAAGTTTCGAACAGAAACTGCTCACTCTACATCCTGCAATGACAAGAGTGATTGAGACCAGAAGGCCCATGGGTCAGGTATGGGAAGTGCTGTGCTGGATGCCATGGAAAACTTGTTCAGGGACCCAGTTGCTTGAAGGCTGTGTTGCTGCTGCAGTTGTGGGGCAGATGCCCGTTGAAAGTGGCACACTGCTCACTCTGCAACGCCTGAGGGCGCTCTGCAGATCTAATCTTGCCCTCTTCCCAAGTGTAGGGCAGGGGTATCCAGACTGCCTAGTCCTTTGCTCAGTGATGTTCACCTGCCTATGCTTGGCCGTCAGCAGGCGCACAAAGGCAGCTCCTGGAGGCTGCACCCTGCTCGTTTTGCACAGTTGCATTGGCACCCCTCAACCTGACCAGAGAGGCAGGGCACTGCCACAGTACACATGCATGTCCTGCAGGTGCGTGGCAGGGGTCTCCTGGATGCCATAGTGATCAAGGACGTGGAGGGTGTCTCAGCGTATGATGTCTGTATGAAGCTCAAGGAGGCAGGGCTGCTGGTGAGTGCTGCTGTGTCCTGCAGCCCTGAGTCATCAACCTCAGCATGTAAAGCAGGTGCACAGACGTGCTCAGCTACACATCCAGCTATGCCTGTTTGGAGAAGCACGACGCGCACAGCATCCTGGCACTGCTGTATGGAAATGTCTCTGTCGCACATAGACCAGGTTGTGCCTTTGTCTGCCAGGCCTAGGCAGCAAGGTGCATGCATCGCTAACCCAACCCTTGGCAGCATGGCGTGCATGAGGCCTTGGGGGTGCTCGACCTCTGCTCATGCAGCCTGTGCCCATGTATTGGAGCATGGTCAACTGCTGGTGGTGCAGGCCAAGCCCACACATGGAGACATCATCCGGTTTGCTCCCCCTCTGGTGATGACTGAGGAGCAGATGCTGGAGTGCTGCGACATCATCAGGCGCACCATTTTGTCCTTTGATGCCTCTCACACAGCTGACAGCCAGCAGGCAGCCACTGCCTGATCTGCTCCATGGATGGCAGAAGGCCAGCAAGCCTCAGCCTGTCTGACCTTTTATCTGATGCGGTGCCCACAGTAGGCGGCCCAGCAGGTTGCTGCTGCATAGCAACCTGATGCTTTGCACACACCGGATGGCCAGCAGCAGCAGCAGTATGATTCACTGCTTCCAAGGCCCTGGACCTTTGCTGCACAGAGTCGCATTCTCTTTCCACCCCCTTCGCCCTGCATCTGCCCAGAACGCTAATTGCATCTCTCACACCCTCAATTCTGGCTTGCCCTCTGCCACCACCTTAGAACACTGATGCTTACTTCTGAGCTAAACTTCAAAGAATGGTACACATACTGGTCGTGCAGCAATGGCTGTCATGCTGAATACGTGAAGCAAGCTGGCAGGTGGACTGCCTGCATGTCAGCCAGAAAGGCTGTTAAAGATGGTGTTGTTGGGAGTGGCTACTGGGCGTTGTTGGAGGGCTGTCCTTTCTGTTCTGGAGGGCTGCACGGCTAACATCTTCAGCTGCGCCGCCTTGCAACATGGTCATAGATGACGATCTGCAGGCAGAGGCTTTGCTGTGACATGCACACATGGCCAGCTGGGACTCAATGCTTCAGGCCATAACAGGCACATCTGATCATCATCACGGTGATGGGCACTGCAGGCTATGAGCTCCCAGATGCACAGGGATCAGATCGCGTGGCATGCAAGCTCCAAGCATTGCGTTCATTGACTTCAGGCCCAGTCCCAACCCACCTGCAGGTACTCGTCAGTGACAAGCTCCAAGCGCGTGGAATTGTCGCCAGGCTTTGCCCTGGGGTCCACATTGATGACCTTGCGATCGCGCTTGTTTTTGAACATGAGGCCATTGACATTCTCTGCAATGGTCTGCAGCAGCAGAAGGAGCTGGAGGTCATGCAAGCTCAGCCACACGAAGGGAAGGTGCTGCCTGCAGGCCCCATACCAGCTTGTGGCAGTCTCAAACTGCACCTGGAGCACAGAAAGGCGGTCTCCAGCAAATGGCAGGGTAATGAAGCTTCTGCAGAGGCTTCTGCAGTGCTCAGGGTTACCTGTGTCAGCGTAAAGTGGGAACCTCAAGCAGCAGCAAACCTTGCAGTCCCAACAAGCCCTAGATTGGCGTCAAAGTCATCGTCAATGTGCAGGCTATGAAGAAACCTGCCAGCTATGTGGCCCTGACTGCACACCATCGCTTCCTTGCTGCCGACTGAAGCTTGTCAGCGCCCTGCAGAGCTCGCCTGGAAGTTGGGGCTGCCATTGAATGCGAGCACCTCACGGCATCAAGATTGGCAGTGAAGCATCATCGGGCAAACCCACTCGCGAGCTGGGCCCTGTCATGTGGATTTAACAGATCTCACAACATCGAGGAAACACCCACCTGGAAGTTGGGGCTGGCATTGGAGGTGCTCATCTGAGTGTCCCAGTTGTAGTAGGACAGGTCGCTGGGGCGGGGCAGCAGGCGCCGCCGGTGGTCAAAGACAGCCTCCATCTGGTCCATCTTCAGCCTGCAGGCACACAGTCCCCATTGGATGGGCTTTCCTGATCTTGACAGATTTCGACCTGCATCTGGGAAGCTCAAGCACCACATCCATTCCTGAGCCACAAACGCAGAACATGTGGAACTGAGCATCGCTGATGTGGCAAAGAAAGGACGATTAATTGCCACCCATGCCCACCTCACTGTGACAGCAGCAACTTGCAGTGACCACCCTGCGTTCTGTCTGTGTCCAGGGCTGGAGGGCAGTAAAAGTGTTAAGGAGCTTGCCTGTGGCCATAGTCAATGTAGCCAGAGATCTCCTGCCCCTTAGCATTCTTGTCTCGCACAAAGACAATGGTTGCCAGCTTCCCATTCCGTACTGCCTCCTCCCGCTGCTGCAACGCCTGCAGGGCCGAGGCGGTCTTATCTCAAGTGCTTGCAAGGTACAATGCTGTCACAAAGCACCCTCTGCAGCAGCATCAACCCCCTGAACAGCCCAGGCCCAGCCCGTGCCACTGCACAACCCATGCGTGTTTGTATGGCGCCGACTGGAATGCAACACTCCCCTCCAGCAGGGAACGCTCAGCATAGTTCCTCTTTAGGCACTGCAGGGTAGTGACCTTCCACAAAGCCCATGCCCAGCTGCGTGTGGCGCAGACTCAATGCAATGCTCACCTCCAGCAGCGGGCAGTCGGCCTGCACCTGTGCTGCAGGCAACCCCTGGCTGGGGGTGGGCAGCAATGGGACCCTCTGGGCGCCTCGTCGGCAATGGGAGCAGGCCATCTGGCAGCAAGTCAGTCCCTAAACCCTACACAACCCATAAGCAGATGCCCACCTCAAGCAGTGAGGAGTCTGCATAGACTTTAGCCATACTGGCAGGCAGGCCTCCATGCAATATTTAGCTCAAGCAGGCCTCACACCACCCGAGATTGGCCAAACAGGCAGCAGAGAGTTGGTGTGCACCTTTTGCTGCATGTGTCCCACCACTGCTGGGCAGCGCACCAGGACTCTGTAACCCCGCCCTCGGCAAATGGAGCAGGCCATCTGTGAGTCAGTTGCAGTCTGTGGGTCATACATCCCTACACAAACAGACGTCAGGTGCCTACCTCCAGCAAGGGCGAGTCTGCATAGCTCTTCCCTACGCTGGCGAGGCGCTTGCTCTTGCGGTTGAGGCGGGCGATTCGTAGGTCCTCCGCCTGCTTCTTGCGCTGCTCAAACTCCTCCCGTCTGCAGAAAGAGAAGCATTCATGCTTCGTGAGGGAGCCCGGCAGCTGCTCAGGTATGGTGGCGGCGCTGTAGCCAAGAAGCTGCAGCAATTTGGGACCTGATTCTACCTGCAGGTGCAGAGGCGCACAGCCATCACCCAAAGCCATCACCCAAGGCATGCCAGAGTGTTGAATTTTGGCATACCTCGCCAGCGCAATGTGCTTTTTTGAGCTGCTGCAGTGGCTGTGAGGGTAAACTGAACTTCGAGAGCTCAGCCGTGTCCAGACAGGCCCTTTACCACGGCTGTGTTATAAAGCCAAAACCCTGTGACCATGCAGCCGCATACACCTGATGACCTCTCCATTGCCGTGATAGCCAAGCTCCACGAGCTGCCGGGCCAGAGACACGTCGCCCAAGTAAAACATGTCGGTTGCTGTGATCTGTTTGTCCAAGTATTCTTCATATCTGCAACAATGCAGCATTTGTGGCTCATCAAAAGCTGGCAAGCAGCTTGCTGCAGCAATCAAGCCATTGATGTTGGCGCACGTCTCAAACTGGTCTGCAATGGGGTCAACGCCAGAGCCCAGCAGCTCCAGGTCCTCATTCATGTTAACTCGGTGTGTGCAAGAAGCTTTGCCGTGATGCAGAACATTTGCTGACCTAACTCGAGGGCCCTCAAGTCTCCCGCCAAAGCAGACCCCCGCAAGCCTTGAGCCTGGAGGGAGTTAGTGATTCTTTCAATTTCAAAGGGGAAGCTCTATGGTATGAGAGGGGGTGCCCTAGAAGGGTGCAGGCCTGGCGCCGTCATCAGGTCACACAGCGACTTCATCAATGACTATTGCGGATCCAGCCTGCAGACTGTAAGAAGCTCAGCATGGCAGCTACTGGATGAGGCTGCAGTGCAGTCATGTAGCACTCAAAACTGTTGCTGATGACAGCAGATGAGGATTCAAAAAGCAGGCATCAGGTGTGCTGCCTTGCTTGTGCTGCAACTCGCTCTACACATGTTGCAGGCTACCTGGATGCCAAAGTAGTACAGCTCTCGATCCTCCTGGTCCCCGATGTTCTCAGGGCAAGGGTCATCACTGGACACTTGAAGAAACAGCGCCTGCTTGGCCTGCTTCACCTTGAAGAGACGCTCGACGACCACCTTGAGCTTGCCCACCGTCAGTGACACTGCAAGATGGCATTGATCAGGGGTCAGTGTGTGTCAGACCGTCAACAGTCGGTCACTGACCACACTGAGCATGCCTACTGTCAGCAGCACCAACAAGGCCTGGCGGAACATGCCAACCTGACAGGTTTTGTGAGCTGTGCATGCTTGACACAGCACACATGCGCTTGCCCGTGCACTTTGGAAGACTGCATGAGCCTGTGGCTTGCAATGATGTGCTTGCACACCAGCCAGCGCCAGCCAGCAGCCCCTTTAGCACTGACTCTTGCACTCGCCCCGGCGCTTCTCCTGTCCCCACCTGATTGCAGATGTGCCTGCCAGCACCCATCCAGGCCACTGTGCCCCCTGTGCACCAACTCCTCACCTTAATACACTCAGGTCTCCAAGCAACTGCCACCCTAGCAAGTCATACAGACAGAATCACACTTTCCTTGCTCACAAACAGCCTGGCACTCATCTGTTGCAGAGACTCCCAGGTGTGGCATGCCTGTCTGCAGCATGTAGTCAGGCCGCTGCAGCGCCCATAAGCAACCAGGCCCTCACACGCTGAGCTTCTCCACTTGGCCCCCAAGCCTGCCCTGGCTGACCCTGTGCCTTGTGACTTGCAAGCAATGCTGCTTACTCAGCCCAGCTGCAGGCATGCATGCGGCAGCTAGCAACATCTGCAATAAACGTCAGGCAACTCAAGCCCTCACCTGGGAGCTTCTTCACTTGAGTGCCCATGCGACCACCAGCCGAGGGAGCCACGCACACTAGCTGCAGCTCCTGCATTGCGGAAGGCTGGGCAGCACTGCCAGTTGCAGCCCCAACAGTGCCAGCCATCTCCCCATACTGGCTGCTGAGGGCTGAGAAGCGGGGGTGGTGGGCCATGAGCTCTGCTGTTGCCTCATCAGACTTCAGGGACTCGAGCTGGCCTGCAGAGGGGCAGTCACCTCAGCAGCAGCACAGGCGCACATCATGGGCAATGAGGTGCAAAGGCTACGCAGACTCTGGCAAGCTCACTGCAGACATGCCCATAGATGGGAATGAATGATGCTGTCATCAGGAACAGAGCAGCGGAGCTGTGCCATGCTGCCGCACCTGAGTCTGCAGGGGCACAGGCCTCAAGTGTACAGCAGCAGCACCCCTGTGTGCAGAGGCCCAATGGCCCAGTCCTCAGCAAGTTTGTCACAAGACGTATGTTGGGAGGCCCTCAGTGTCCAGCAGCACCATGCATTTCAAAAAGAAAGCAAGCAAGCAGCCCATGTCAGCTGCTGTGCCCAGAGTGACTTACCTGCATTCCCGAGGGCTTGCATGTGCACCTGCGCAGGGCCACAGGGTGCAGCAGCACCAGCAAGAGCGATGGTCAAGGTATGCTGCATTGCTACAAGGATGGCTGAGAAGCTTGCCTGTGAGCATGCGCAGGTAGCGCAGCTCTGAGTCGCGCCGCTCGTGGGCTCCAACAGCACTGCCATTCAGTGCAGCCAGGGAGGGGACCCGGGCGATGACCTGCAGTGGGGGTTGTGGAACACTGGGCAGGTTAGTGGACATCGACCTGCTGGCACGGGTGTGGCTGTTGCACTGGACTGCAAGCCTCGGGGTGCAGAACGAAGTATAGTGGAGAGCCTCTGTGCGCCATGCCGCTTGGAACAAGGCCAGGTGTTGCCGATGTGGAGGTGCTTACCTCATATCGGCAGTTTGCGTTCTGTCCCTCCAGGATGGGGTTCCCCGACAAGCGCAGATCCCGCAGGTCAGGGAAAGCGTTCAGGGCATCTATGCATGCCCAGTCGCTGATCAGGTTATCCCTCAGCAGCAGGGTTTGCAGCCCAGAAAGAGCCCCTGCAGGTGTGGGACACCATCCTCAGTCAGCGCAAGGGAGTCTGTGTGCTGGCAGCTGAGCGGCCAACATGCTATCAAAAGCAGAGCCAGGCAGAGACTGGGCCCTGCCAGACTCCCTGCCACCTCATCAATAGAGAACAGCATGCCACTCTCTGGTGACAGGGCATGCTGATGTGCCCCTGGGTCAATAGCAGTCAGATGCGCTGCCTCTGCAGGCAGTAGAAGATACCTTGGGCAGCACTGCCAGCAATTCGCTGCAGCCGGTTGCTGCCCAGCCACAGATGCCGCAGGGAGGGGAGGACCGCCAGCTTCAGCACCTCAGCCCAGTCAGCAATGGCATTACCCTCCAGGTCCAGCAGCTACAGGGCGGCAGTCAAATAGCGGCCTTCAGCCATTGAGACGCAATGCATCAGCACCAGGCCAAGCTCTGCCTGCAGTGGGTGGTGCAGCAGTGGTGGTGCACCTTCGACAACAGGTCTGCAAATGCTTTGCACAGGGCCAAGCTCTGCTGTCCTCTACTGCAAATGAAGTGCAGAGGTGAACACTGCAGCACTGGTGCAGAGCCTCTGCTGCTGCGTCCTGAAAAGCACAAAGCGGCAGATTGTGCAGAGTCTTTCTGGGTCTCCTCCTCACCTCCAGATGCTGCAGAGCTGCCGGGGACTGCCCTTCGCCACCCTTCCGGCCAGATGACAAAGAGCCGATGTTGTTGCTGCCTAGGTGCAGCTCCCTCAGCTGAGGCATGGTGGCTGCCACGAGACTCATCTGCAGGGATATGGCCTGCCTTCAGGGGGCCTCTCGCCATGCTTAACTTGGCGCTAAACATGTTCAGCAAGCATCTGCCTGTGAACAGCACACAGCCGACTGCTGCAAATGCACGGTGGCGCCACCTGGCTGTCCTCCAGTTCACCAGCAACCCTGGTCAAGTATGCAGCACCAAGCTTGCCTGTGCCCACATCACGCAGCAGCAGATGCTGAGCACCAGCAATTCCCAGCGGCCTTTATGACCCATCAGCAGTGGCTGCTAGTCTCCAATAACCCAAGGCATGGATACAGGGACCAGCCTGACCCGTGCCCACGTCACAGAGCAGCAGCTGAGCCGGCGTCTGCAGTCAGCTGCAGGACAAGACCAGGCCCACTCGTGCCCACATGACACAACACCAGCTGCCCCCAGACGCATCCGTGCCCATGTCACCAGCGTCTGCAGCGCAGCCAGGTGCAGGCAAAGTACAGCACTGTGCCCATATGTGCTCACATGATGCAGCACCAGCATGCCCCAGAGGCGTTGATGCCCACATCGCCAGCGGCTGCAGTGCTTCAGGACCTTCAAGCAGACGTGCAGCTCTACGCTCACCTGCGCCCATGTCACACTGCTTGCGCAGCCAGCTGCAGGTCCAGAAGCTGGCGGCCCGGTGCCCACATGATCCTGCAGCTGCCCTGGGCACTCCCACCTAGCATCTGCAGCACCAGGCTCACCTGCGCCCAAGTGACGCAGCAGCTGCTCAGCACCAGCGTCTGCAGTGCGGCCAGCTGCAGAGGCAGCAGCTCCTGTGGCGCCTGCGGCATGGTCAGCCGGCTGGAGCTCAGATCCAGCGTCTGCAGGCCAGGCAGCTCCGGAGCCAGCTGCTGCACGGCCTGCCAGCTGGACAGGAGGCTGCCTGTCAGATCCAGGGAGGTCAGGGCTGGCACCAGAGGGGCCAGCTCCCCCTGCAGCAGCACCACATGGGGTGCACTCGAGGGAAAGACAAATGTGCAGTGGCGCCATGCTCTGCAGGTCCGACAGCTGACATGCAAATTGCCTGTCTGATTCACTTCCTCACAGCCGCACACTCTCAGAGAGTGCTGACACCAGACAGAAGGCCCCGGCAATGGTTGGCCATGCAGGATGCCTGCTGTCCACCCTGCCTATTGATGTGAAGGAGAGGGCACTGTCACATGCTGGGCACCACTTACCGTGCTTGACACTGCAGCATTGGGCAGGCTGGCCGCCTCAAGTCGAGCCAAATTCCCCTGCCGCTGCTGCACCTGGCTCAGTCCCACAAATTGCACAGCAGGCTGCCTGCGCCCGGCCACCTCTGTGAACAGGCCCTCACTGCCTGTGTCACAGTACCTGCCAAAGCAGCAGCCAGGTTTCGCTCAGGCTTGAAATGGCTGCTACCACATTGCTTGTCTTGATCATCTCACATCAGAACCACGGCAAACTCTGCCTGTGAGCAGTTTGTGACACTAGAGACCCACCGCTGGCGTATTGCATCTGCCAGGCTTTGTCCCCTGCAGGCTGCTGGCAGTTTGCTGGCCCGTACAAAAGTCCCTGCCCCCTTGGCAAATTGGCAATGGAAGTACTTGTGTCCGTTGGCAGTGCCATCATGCTTGCCGCGACCAGGATCATCCCATTCCAGGCCAATCCACGGTCCCTCTTGGTCAGCAATGAGGCCAACATAACGCACGGTGGCCCTCTGGCCATCGATGATTATTCGGTCATTCACTTGGCAAGAGAACATGATGCCAGGCCGCCCAGATCAATTCCAGCAGATGCCACTTTCTTTCCCTTTGACCGGTCATCTCAACAGAGATCAATCCAGCCAGCAGGGCTTCGGGCAGTGTCTCTCACGCTGGGATACTGGCTGGCATGATTGCCAATAGCCAAGGACCTGCTGTAGGGCCCTAACACTGTGGGAGGACAATTTGTTTGGCTGCAGGATATGGTGTCAAACGTGGCAGGCTGCAAGTCAGCAAGTCTGCGCCACACGCTGAGGCAGGCCTGCAATGGGTGCAGTCAGCTGCAAGCCCTGACCGTTGTGCGCCCGATGCTGGTGGCTGTGGACACAGAGGGTGGGGCCAGCGTCCCAGCAAAGTCAAGGGTGCGGACACCGTTCTAGTTCATGGCATTCTGGGAATCCCAGCTGCGGGGCATAGAGCACGGAACTGGGGATTGCCAGACAGCTGGCAACGCTTCTCAGACAATGAGATGGGCTTGCGTCTCACTTATCAGTGCGCTGAGCAGCTATTTGCGGTTGATGCAGCAACAGACAGCAAGTCCCTCTGCGCTCAGCAAGCTCCTCTGATATCTAGCTATGGTGAGCAGCGAACTCAGAGCAACAACACCAATTTGGAGCATGCAGCCCGCTTGTCAAGGACCTTGCTCTAGACAGGTGCAATTCTGAAGCAAGACGACCATCGATTCAACAACACCCTGCACAGACAAAATTCTGTGCTGGCCAGCTGACTTTCGCCAGCAGCCCCGGCACAAAGCTGTTGCAATGAGACAACTGTCCGTTGTCAGGCCTAGCAGCGGCTACGTTTGGTTTTGAACCTGTTTCAATGAGATCCCTCAATGAGTGGGCCAAGAAAGCAAAGTGGCCAGATTGCAGAATGGCTGAGCAGACAGGGGACTAAAGTCAGAACCCAGTCCTGACAGGCTCCTGTGGAAACATCTATTTGAAGCAGTCCAGAGGAGCATGAGCTCCAAAGATGCAGTCCAGCCAGTCTCAGTGGTGCAGCAGGCACCAGTCCAGCACTCTTTCACTTACAGACAGCTGGAAATCAACCAAGTGAGGTGGTATTGGACAAAGCAGCCCTTCAACCTGAAAGGTGAGTGGTTGCTGGCTATTCAATGCGCAATGGATCATATTGTACGCCACAAGTACCCGGCCTGCAGCTGTCTACCAGCTGGATGTGCAGCATCGTGCAAACCTCAACCGATTCTGCGATGAGGACAACAAGGCCTTGGAGGTGGACTACAGGTACAGGCACTTGAGGCAGGCATTGATCTGTCCACCAGCATGTAATGCTCCTCCTGATCAGCAGGCAGGCTGCCTATGTGAGGCATGGCTGAGTCACTTGAGCAGTGAACATTCCAGGGTGCTTGATGGAAGCGAGCATAGCTAGGTGCCATCTTGACGCACTGGGCGCATGATTCGTCCAAGTTGCTGCAGGCTCCTTGGTTGCTGGAAGCACGGCCAGGGTTCCCAGTCACAGCATGGCCAGGTGCATCAGGGAATCTCCACCATGACGCTGCAGGCTGCGGGCAGAGCAGGTGGAACGAGCCTGGTGGGAGGAGCAGGCAGAGCTTGGCACAGGGCCAGCTGCTGCCCAGGCAGCCCCAGATGACCCAGCAGCCTCTATGAAGTGGCAGGTGAATTGTGGCTGTTGCTTCTGACCCCTGAGCAGGCAACTTTCAGCAGCAGTGATGCTGAGCAGGTCACCTGTTGGAGGTGGACTCCCAGAACTGAAGGTCTGAGAGTTCTGTGTGCAGGACTACATGCTAGGAGCCACCCCAGATGAGGATCTGGGCGTGGCAGTGCGGGGCCACCTGTGGGAGGTAGACTTGCTCAAGCGGCGCCTGAAGTGCAGCTACTGGCCAGACAGCCAGCACCGGGTCGTCCGTGGCACCTGGTACATAGACCGAGGGTCTGGCTATGCTCCCCTCAAGGTGGGCAGGCGCTGTCAGTGGTGGGGCCCAATAGTGGTACATCCGGTCCCTTCCTCTCAAGGTGCGCAGACACAGCAACGGGCAGTAGGCCTGCATGTGCACCCCAGGAGGTGGGTAGGTGCTGCTGCAGGTCACGGACCTGGGGACTGCACGTCCCTTGCGTCATGACAGGTGCGTAAAAACGACTTTTGCTGCACTGTCCTAAACCAGCGCAGGCAGCGCTGTGTCTGGTTGGTAGGCCCTGAGACAGGTCCTGAGACAAGGAGCTGCGGCTGTGCTCTCTGCAAGGGAGTGCAGGGGCCATCACAGGTGCAGACATCGCCAAGCTGCAGCAGACACCCTTGTCTTGCTCCCAGCAGCCTTGACAGTCCAGCGGCGGCCCCAATGCTGCGCACAGTCTGTTTGAGCCCGGCCCAGTGGCAACTTTGTTGTGGCAGCCTCAATCAGGACTGCATGTGTGGCGCAACTTGGTGAAGCTTAGTGTCTGCCATTCTGCTGCAGGACACTGTGGGTATGAGCAACAGATGACAGGCACTCAGGACGGCCCAGTACAGTGTGTGTTGCACAAAGTGACATCACAGATCGGTGTTGCAATGCAGGAGCTTGTGGCTCATGACCTGGAAGCAGCTCACAGGCAGGGTCTGCGTGTGCGTCAGGGGTCTTGTACTGTGCTGCAGGAAGTTGCAGTCAGGGCGCAGGAGGCAGCATACTGGCAGGGTCTGCATGTACTTGCTTTGTGCTGCAGGAGACACGGACGTGTCCCAGTGCAGGGCCTGCATGTGTCTGAGCAGGTGAACAACAGACCCTTGCTTGCTGATGCAGGAAACTGTTGCTGATGAGCTAGAGACAGCATACAGGAGCGAGGTGTGGAACCCTGATATGCGCCATGTGCAGCAGCAGAAGCAGGGCTGGTCAGCAGCAAGGGTGGAGTTGACAACTCTGGCTAGCAAGGTGACTCTTCCTAAGCCCTGCTGGCAGCCAACTGTAGATTAAGCCAGCAGAAGTGCACAGCGATCACCTTCTTGCAAAGTAGCAGGCAACCGCGCCACGGCTTCCCCCTTCAGCATGATAGCAGCACTGTGCCCGTGACTGGCTGGAGGGGCTGGCTGCAGGGTCAATACATGCGCTGTGTAGCGCCTGTACCAATGCCCACCCTTGTGAGAAGCAGCAGGCGACCTTAAGACTTTGCATGGAACTCACAGTGGCCCCACCAGTACGCCTAAGACTGGCTGCCATGCTGGCTGCAGGGGCAATACGCACTCTTTGTCAGTGAGAGCGAGGCCTACCTGTGTAGCGACAGCACCTGGGGCAGCATGTTTGCCAAGTGAGGCAGGGCTGCTTGTGTGTGCCCTGGGTGGCTCTCTATGTGACGTGGGGTACAAGACAGCCAAGTCAAGCATCCACACCGTGTGACTGTATCTAGAGAGTTGCATTCCTGAGAGCATTGCTTCCAAGTGCTGGGAGCAGCATGTGGCCTGGTGGGAGGGGACTACACAGGGCCTGTGGCCGTCCACAGACTTTGCTGGCTAACAGGTGGTGCCGACAAACAACTGGTGCCGTTTGCTGCCTGCAGCAGTCTGTCCATGTTATAAGCTCATGTTTGAGCGGCCCCCCGAAAGGAGTACAATGTCAGCTCATCCAAAGCACGTCTGCTTGTCATCTCTCGGCCTGCACAGCCTCCTGCCCAACAAAACAAAGCCGCTCCAGCTTGACCATGACGCATGCCAGACCTGCATATGCGACACACATTAGCCTTTGTACAGCGCCTCAGCAGCTGCACGGTGCTTTGCAGGAAAGGCAGCCCCCCGGGCGCCCGGCTGCGTCGTGGGTACGAGCCCCCTGCCCCTGGTGAGAAGCAGCAGGTGAGCATGAACATGTGTTGTGGGGCGATTGGCTTGAGAACTGACAGCATGCTGCTTCAGCAGATGGACGAGTGTATCCCTGGCATACGCATGGCCAAGGGAAAGATGACGATGTGCCAGTACGAGGAGGCTGCAATCTTACATAAGACTCTTCTTCATCCATTCCCCCCATTGCCAACCCCCAAGTCATGCTCTAGAGCAGCTCATTCCATTGCCCCATGAAGATCTGGCACTGAGTAGGGAAGATTGAAGTGCAGGAGATAGACGTACAACAAGAGGAAAGGGACAATCGTGCAGCCAGCACGCCAGTGGACCGCCTGGTGCTGGTCTGCCACGGCATTGGGCAGGCCATGACAGCCTCCAACATTGCCAAGGATGCTGCCTGCTTCAGAGGCGTGCTGCAGCAGATGTCACAGGTGCGTAGACTGTCCAAGCCTGGTGGGTTGGATGTGTGCTGCCCAGCTGGCAGCCTGTCAGCACCGCACCATCTCTGCAGGACATCTTTGGGGACTTCCACAAAGTGCTCCTGCATCAGAGTTTCCTGTTGCTGCCTACAACCTGTGAATGGCCAGACTGAAGTGCTGGCTCTGACCTCACTGGTGCAGGAGGTCCTGGAGGAGGACCAGCAGAGCAAGGGGCGGGTTGAGGTCCTGCCTGTGCAGTGGCGCAAGCATCTCACCCTCGATGTGAGTGACTGCCTCACCTGAACAAGCAGACTGCTCCTCTTGGCATGCGTTGCTGCCTGGGCTACCGGGCCTGCCAACAGGGCATGGATCGCTGCAGTTTTCATAAAGTCAGTCTGATTGAGAGTGGCTGCCTCACCTCAGCGACTGGGGGGCTCCATATGACGTGCATCACTGCATGGGCTGCACGGGCTACCACCCGAGCAAGGGGAAAAGGAGGTGATGCCTGTGCAGTAGCGCAAGCACCTCAACCTAGACATGAATGGCTGCATCACCAGGCCAAGATGGGGACCCTGAGGCTCTTGGCGCGTAGGGTGTGTCTGTTTGTATCGATGAGTGGCTGGCACAGGAGGTGTTGTGCCTCAGCATTGCCAAGCCTGGCTGAAGCCATGCCAAAAGAGGCTGGTTGTGCCACTGCGTTCAAAGGCTTGGCCTTCTTGCTTGCTGGCTGCACCCCTGTCAGGTACTGAGTCAGTCCCTGCTGTGGGCTAGCCTGCTGAAGCATTGCCCATTCTGTGCCACAGCGCTGCCCCTACCCCACTACATATGCCGAGGTGGTGAAGCAGGTTCTGCACCCGTACCACGCCGCTGAGATGACCCTGGCTCTGTGCAGGTGGACCAGCTGTGCCAAGCGCTGATGCCCACAGGCGTACGCAACCTGCGAGGCATGCTGCATGCCACTGCTGTGGAAGTCCTCCTGGTGAGCGAGATGCTGATTGCCAGAGGCTTTGAAGGTCCTGTGAACATCTGGCTGTCATGCCGACATCTGGCTGTTATGCCGATTCAGCTCTGTCCTGCAATTAAGCGGGGTGGAGCAGATCTTGACACTTCATGTGCCAGGAGGTACTGTAAAGACGGGAATATGTGGGGATATGGGCGAGCATGAGGGTTGGTGGTGGGCATGTGCATGGTCTAAAGGTATCCGTTGGCTGCTAATGTGGTGCTTAGCTTTCCCAGCAGCAGCCTAGTCTGCGGCTGAGCGCCAGTTCACCATACCTGAACAGCGCCGCTGCCATGCTCAGCGTCTGTGCTCGTGGCGCTGGCCTCACAGCACCTCACCAACTGTGGGTGACAACATCTTTGGTGTTTGCATGGTCTGCAAAATTTTGCCTTACAGGTGCTCACAGGAGTACGGAAGAACTCAGCCCTTAGCCCTAGCGCTATGTGCCGTGCAGAAAGTCATGTTGTACTGCAGACCAGATCCCTTAGCCCTAGCTCTATGTGCTGTGCAGTACCTCACGCCCCTGCACTGTCAGGACATGTTGGATTCCCTGGTCACAGCATTGAATGCCACGCACCAGAAATTTCTGTCCCGCCACCCCTACTTCAAGGTGAGGCAGCGAAATGATTCTGATTGGCTGGCTCCGCTGATTTATGCCCACTGTGATGTCTTGACAGATAAAGTTGTGAGCTGCTTCTGCCTCAAGCCCACTGCTGCTACAAGGTGCTGCCAACTCATATGAGTTGGTGATGTTCATCCCAAGATGCAGGAAGCCTGTTTTGCTTTGAGCTCTTCCTTTCTGTGATCTGTTAGTGCACCTCACTGGCAGGCGGCAAGCTCTGAAGGCAGCCTCCAAAATGTGAAACACATCAAAGGGCCAGTGCACTGGCGCAGGCACTACTTTGTTCATCCTGGCCCTTTGTTGTAGGCAGTGTGTTGTGGCCTACAATACCTCTGCAACCAGCCCTTGCATTTCCTGCAGGGCAAGGTGTCCATTCCGCCATACTCCCTCATCAGCTTGCAATCCCTGCCATCCATCCACCCTGATGCTCCTGCAGGGCAAGGTCTCCATCCTGGCGCATTCATTAGGGAGCGTGTTGTGCTACGACATCCTCTGCAACCAGCCCCAGCTGTGGGACCAGCTGGAGCGAAATTGTCACCAGCAAGCGCAGGCCATGGACGTGGACTCTGGAGGCCTCAAGCCACTGACTCTTGATGCAGAGGAGCAGCCTGCACATGAAGTTGTCAGCACTCAGGACACCCTCACAGGGGGGAGCCAGCACCCAGATGGCGCATTTCAGCAGAGCAAGGTGAGGTCCAGTTTCGAAGCTTTGAAGTTGTTGCTTGTACACTCTGGCTAAGGGTTGCTGTCCAGGTGGACAGGTGGCAGGCTACCATTCCAAGGGTGTTTCACATGTGGTTCAGAACTCAACTGCTGCACAGGGCCTGCAGGCTGACTGCCGAGGCTGTGACCCACATGCCTGACCAGAACCTTCTGTAGGAGTGCTTTGACATTCCCTGGATGGGTGACAGCCCAGCTGGACGGCCTCTGCTGAGGTGTTGGCTTGCCCTCCCTCCACCCAGGGCAGGCCCATGGGGGCAGGCAGGAGCAGTGGCTCTGTGGACGAGCAGCTCTGGGGGTTGACTTGTCTGTGCTGGCGCTGCCGGGTGATAATATGTTTGAAGGGGCCTACTTGGGCGTGAGGACCAGGGCGGCGAGCTTTCCCTGTCATTGTTGATCTGCAGGAGCACCAACAGCTTCTGGAGGAGAACAGAGAGCTGAAGGTGCAGGTGGCTCAGCTTCAGGAGCGTCTCAGGTCCAGCCAATTTGCAACCTCCTCTGGGCTAGAGCAGCAGCCCCAACAGGTGAGGCCAGCAAGGCCTCTTCCCACCATCATCTGTCAGCCTAAGGATCTGCCAGACAGCTCCTGTGCAGTCCGCCTCTGGCACACTATTTGCTGCTCTGGCATCAAGCAGGAGGTTTGCTGACCCATCAACCCTGCTAGGCAAGGCCTGAGGTAGCGGCATCTGGAGATGGGTGCCACCCAGCATCGGATGCTTGTGTGCCATCCTATATCCCATGAGGTGCAGTGCCTTGAAGGGCTGCAGCAGGGAGGAGCAATACCTTTCCATCTGTTCTGAACCAGCCACAGCTGAGCACTGCGCTGAGCAGATGCCATGTGCTCACATGTATCACATGAGGGGTGCTGAGCAGATGCTGAATCGCTGCCACGCGTGCAGGTGGAGCAGCAAAAGGGGCGCCTGGCGCCCAGTGTCTTGGTGAAGCCAATCTCCTTCTGCGTAGACAACCTTGTCATGGTTGGTGAGTCCAGACGGAACTCTGTGCTGCGAGCAAGCTGCAGGCAGGTGTCTTGCGTCCAGCAAAGCTGACAGCAGAGGGGTTGCCACGTCCGTCAAGTGCTTGCTGCCATGCTGAGAACCCACATTGCTCAAGGCAGCACACAGCATGCCAGCAGTGCATGCAGCAGGCAATAACATCCTTCTGTGTCCTGTGACTGGCTCAGCCTGAGTGTACACTTGCACCAGGCAATGGTGTCCCCATGTGTGTCCTGTGACTGGCTCAGACTGAGTGTGCCTGACTGCAGGCTCCCCACTTGGCTTGTTTCTGGCCCTGCGCAAGATCAATCCCGCTCGGGGTCACGGCTTGGGCACTCCTGCCGCTGCAGAGCTGCAGGTCAGCATTGTCTCCCATGCCATGCTTCGTTGTCAGGGGTGCAACAGGCCTGCAGTGCTGCTGCTCCATCACTGCGGCGCCTCAGATGCGCCCCACGTTCTCTGCCTGCAGATGGGCGGCAACGTGACCCCTGACGGGCTGCCACTGGCCAACAGGCTGTTTAATGTGTACCAACCCTTTGACCCTGTGGCTTACCGGTGAGACTTGCTGGGCGAAAGGCACTGTGGGGCCTTTCAGACCTCCCTGGAGGTTGTGCATTGGGTGACGGTGCCGTGGTGCAGCCTCTGCCGCCAACTTCAAGAGGAACACCTCATAACTTCACTAGGCATCTGCCAACTGGTGTCCCTCCATCGTCTAGTTGTCCTGGGAAGCCTGAGTGTCACCGCTTTCCCCACCTGTACAGCTCATTGCCACCTCAGTGAGGGCAAGGTGCAGCTTGGAGCCACTGGTTCATACGCAAGTCTATTTGACTCAAAAGGGAGCCCTGTTGCCTTCCACTGCAGAGCGACCCAGTTCCCATTGCGCAAGTGCTCCTGTGAGGTGCATCCCTGCAATATTGCATGCTCAAGTTGGACATTTGCTGCCCCTGTAGGGTCAAAGGACGCTCTCCTGCTTGAGCAGGAGTTGCTCTGGACACAGGCTTTGTGCTTGTCCCCATCTGCCATCATAAGGAGCTCCATCCTGCAGGGACAGCACCACATTGGAGCCTGGCACTCTGTGCGGGTGTCCAGCGTAGGATAGGAGCAGGTGAACCAGGATGCCGAGGGGCGGTCCGACACCAGAGCTTTTGCTGCGCCTGCAGGATGTAGCCCCACATGTGCAGGTGGATGCAGTCAAGCAGAAGGCCTCTTGAGATCCAAGGGTGGACCCTAGAGCACCATGCCTCTTCAAGCATGGTGCTCTTGCCATACGCCAAAGCTGTGGCTTCGTCTGCAGGATGGAGTGTCTTGCAGTGGTGGGCGCTGATGATCGCAACCTGTGTGAAGCGCAAGCTCCTGTCCATGCAGGAAGGACCCACTTGCCTTGGCTATGCTGTGCTTTGAAATTGTGGCTGCCCTGCAGGATGGAACCTCTTGTGATGGTGGACGCTGAGAAGCGCAAGCCCATGTATGTGCCCTACTATCGTGGCGGGCGGCGGCTGCACATTGGGATGGCCGAGTTTGCAGAGGATGTGGGCGGCGGTGTCAGCAGAGCAGCAATGGCCACCTCTGGGGCAGTTGTGGGAGGGTGAGCGCTGCAGGCACTGCATGCTGCAGGCATCCAAGCATTAGATGCCACAGCTGTGATGCTCTGTGTTGCTGCGCCTCAGGATGGCTACTTCTTGAGGATTGAGTGCAGGTATGCGCTGCAGGCATCTCCGGCATACTTGTGAAGTAGGGCTGTTGCCACACAGCCCTCTGTTGTGTGTCCAGCTACATCATGGCGAAAGCGCAGAGGCCCTGACGAAATCTGCCATGCACTTATGCAGGCTCTCAGCCATGAAGATGGCAGCTGGCTACATGAGCAAAACCTTTGCCAAGGCTGAGAAGAAGGATCAGGAGGAGCTGGCAGCTGAAAGCTCCCCTGAAGGCAAGAATTCTGTAGGGAGTGTGGCTTGTCTGATGTCAGCGTTGCTTCGGTATGTGTGCCAGCCGCACAGCTGGCTGCTGCTGGTGCCATCTCACTGCTGTCTGACTCGATTTGTACGAGGTAAGAGTCTTTACAACTCGCATAGACCTCAGCATCAGCTCATGCCCTACTGCTGATGTCGATGGCTGGGTCGCCAACAGCCAGCCCGGTCATAGCAAGAGTGGCTCACTCCAACAGCCACCACTTTCTTGGCGCCAGCAGTGCTGCTGCACATCAGCAAGCCTTCACCTTCGCATCACGTTATGCTGCAGCCCAGCCTGGTGCTGGCATACAGCAGTGCACCACATCTGCAGCTGCCTGTGCAGAGGAGGAGAGGCGGGCCAAGGAGGCTGCAGAAGTGGACAACAAGTCGCAGCAGGTGGAGACAGCTGTATGGCGCCTGACCAATGGGCGCCACCGGGAGCAGTTGGAAAAGGAAGCTGCTCAGGCTGGGGATGCCGGTGAGTTGCATCTGGTCTTAGGCATGTTGGTGGATGAACGGCATGGTCATCAGTCGACGGGCAAGCCTGAGACCAGTAGCAAGAGGGACGCTGGTGAGCTGCACTGCAATATGCTTGAACCTGCATTTTCCTTCCTTGGCACGGTTCCCAGCAGGACAGGAGGACCAATGATGCTGCCCAAGCAGGGCCTGCTGGCGCGGCTCTGGTGCAGGCCAGAAAGCTGGGCATACAGCAATGCATGTTGGTGAGCATGTCTAGGCAGCGCGCTGCAGCCAGCTCCTAGCCTCTTGTTGTATCTGGGAAGCACCATGCAGGAGTGCTGCACAGCTTTTCCTGCTGAGCAGTGTGCTGTTGAACAAGGCTGCTGGGCAGCCAGCACAATGGGTGCAAGCCCAGCATTGTGCACCTTTGTATGATGGTGACAGGCTGCCCGCCGGCACTCAGTATGCAGGCACATGCTCTTTTCGATTTAAGAGGCCAGCTGCACTTCAGATGGAGTGGCAGGTCTGTGACTGCCTGCCTCCTTGACTGAGTTGCACAGATCATCTGCTGCTATCTAAGTAAAGGCCACAGCTCTGCACACTGCGGCCTGCTGTGTAGGTCATGACCCTGTTGTGCACACGCTGCTTGTGATAGCTTGCCCCCAGCACATGCTGACAGCTCGCATTGTGCTGAAAGGTGCTGGCCTGATTGGCAGACCAAAGCCTGCATATCAGGCACAGGCTGTGTGTTCATGCAAGTGCCTTTCGTGAAACCTCATCCCTGTCATTTGCTGGCAGCTCCCCCACAACCTAACAGGGGCTGGCCTGGGCTGCTGCCAGACACCTGCATGTCACTCACAGCCTCTGGATATTGTGTAGGCGCTACTCATGGGATTGGGCCTGCACCAGCTGCCGGCAGCTCCCCCACAGCAGAGAAGGCCAAGGGCGCGTCCCTTCCAGCTGGCAGCAAGGCAGCTAAGGGCGGCAGCGAGCGCACCAACGCTGCGGGTCGCCTGGACTTTGTTTTGCAGGTGACCCCGTGAGGCACTGAGAGAGCCACTGCCATCCATTATTGTTGCTGGTTGTGCTTGGTCCTGGCTCCCATGTGCTGCAAACAGTGACTGAACACTCTGCTGATGTGCAGGACTCCCCCACTGAGTCAGCGTACCTGTCGGTGAGCGCTGGCTGTCTGCCTGTGCACATTGTGTGCTGGTCGGCTTGGCAGCTGCTCCAAACGATTTTGTTGCTCTCGATACTTCACATCCCTTAGCATGGCGCTGCAGGCCCTCAGAAGTCACTTTGAGTACTGGGCCCACCCTGATGTAGCCCTGTTTGTCCTGAGAGCATGCTATGGCAAGGATGTGCTTCAGGTGAGACCCAACCCCCAGAGCCAAAGTCTCCCTGGTTGTCATGCACTAAATCAGCTGACATGGATTGCTCCAAGAGGCGCTGACACGTGCTTGATTGGGTTGGTGGAGTGCACCTGCAAGGCTGTAGTGATGCGCAAGTTGTCTCAGACAAAGACCTCGCTTGGGCGCTGATGTGTGCTCCTTGGGCTGCAGGAGCGCTCAAACAAGAAGAAGGGGGAGACGGCGCCCGTCAATGCGTCAAAGCGGCACTCTGAGCTGGACCATCCGCCTGTGCTCGCCCCCAACAGTCCTCCACACTTGGTCCAGGCAGCTGAGGAGGGTGCCCTCGTTCAGAAGCGCCTCCAAAGCTGGTCCACTGGCAAATAGCTACCACCCCCTTTGCCCTTGTGCTTTTTGTAATTGCCCTGGCCTGTACTTGTGAAACGCATTCATTTGCTCCTTTCATTTCATTATTGTTGCCCACAATCATCCTCAGCAAAGTCTCCTCAGTTTGCAAGAGCAATGACCACAAGCAGGCTAGGGTCACCGCATCGGAGTTTTATTCTGCTGACGCTGCACAAGCTCAGAGTGTTGCCTAACAGCAGAGAGGTTGTTACGTATCTCCCCCTCAATACGGCTTTGTATGAGGCGCACAGGAAGCCATATCTGCATACAGCATAATGTCATGACAACAAGGGCAAGATTTAAGATGAGGCATCCTGTTGCAGTGCATGCACCTCCTGACTGCAGCAGCTGACTGACCTGTGGCCTAACAAATACAGAATAGGAGAGGGTCGTGCAACTGGTGCTGTGCAGACTCTGCTGCATCCTCCAAATCCCTGTGAATGCCTGCAGGTAAGTTGGGAGTACAGCTTGAGATAATACATGATGCCGTTAATGAAGCTTGAGCACTACTCTGCTCAGGCCTGACCTGGAAGTCGCCCTCTACCATGGAAAATGAGATATCCCGGAAATCAGGCTGGTTGTGTGGGCACCGCGGCAGGGGGAAGAGCGTTTCGCGGGCCGGATCATCTGGATGAGACTCTGTAAAAGCTGCGGAGCGCTCCCTGGGGACGCCTCTGCTGTGCTCCTGCATGGAAGGAGCATACGCTTGAGTTTCCGTGCAGTACATGCACCAAAGGCATTGGCGCCCACTGTATGAATCATGGAACATTCGGCCACATATGGGGCTCCCCACAGCAGGCTTGTTCGAGCACCTGGATGTCTAGAACCACCCTCGCTCGGAATTTGGCTCCAAAAGCGACGTCCTGCTCCCCCACTTGGAGCAGGGTGCAACCGTTTGCACGTCGATTGAGGCAGCGATTCTCTGCCAGGCCTGCAGGGACATGCAGGACCCTACGAGACATGCAGTGCAAGGTGTGTGATGGCTCAACAGGCCAGCTCAAGCCACAGATGCATGGTGACACTCTGCCGAGCGACGGTGCCAAGCTCCCTGAGGGCACAGTTCCATCTTAGCAGGGCTGCTGTGAGCTGCCGGTTCACGTCAAGGCGCCAGTGCACATGGCAAAACATCTCAGCAACACATGCTGACCTGACTTGCGTGCTTCCCACGGCCATTTCAGCACACAGACTGACCTGGTATGAATGTGTCCAGCCCCTCATAGTCTGTGAGAGCTTCCCAGACCACCTGCAGCGGCGCTGCGATCTCCACGCTGGCATAGAGGCGCCTGCTGTTGCGGTGCCCCTTATCTATAATCACGGAGACTGTGGTGCCCGATCCGCCTGCAGGGGGGCTTCAGTGGTCAACATTGTCATATCATTTGGCAATCAGTTCAGTTGTGCGCAACCCTGGGGCTTGCGATGTTTGCGCAGCAGTCCCGTCTAGACAGGCAAGCCCGGCATGGTGCAGAGAGCTGAGAGCCTTCCAGGCCAAGCTCACCATTGCCTCCAGCAGTATCTGAGCTGCTTGGCTGGCCCCACACGCTGTGTGCAGCATGACGCATTCGCTGGCGCTGCAGCTGCCTCCTTGTATGGCGCACTGGCAATGTGCAGGTCCAAAGTTTGACCTGTCTTGGAGGTTGCACCCAGCTGGCATGCACTGCCACTGCATTTGCATGCAATGCTTGACCAGCACAATGGCATGTCATGCCTGCAGTGATGTGGCCTGCAAGGCAGACCAGGCGGGAACCCCAGGAGGGTGTGCTGTGTGCAGGACGGTGGGGCCTAAGTGCTTTATGTTGGTTGTATTACTACGTCTTGCTACATTTAGATTCCCACCCGGCGGGTGGCTGAGAGCTGTGGCTCAGGATGGTGGGGGCTGGCATGAAGTACCATGCAGCAGCAGGCGTCAGCAGGGGAGTGGTAAGAGTGAGGGCAGCTAACAGGGGTCAAGCTCCCAGACAGCCCACACAAGACAGAGAGAGAAAGAAGAGGGGTGACCTGCCTGAATCAGGCTTCTTCTCCCTTGCAGATCCTAAAGGTGAGATTTTACCAAGGATATCTTGAGATTTTAGGCTGTGGCCGGAATGCTTGCATCCTTCTGACAATCTGAGATCTATTCCTGCAGCTGAGGTATATGTCAATGCTAAAGTGAAGGGGCCTGGAGACTTTACAAAGCGTGGAAGTGGGCGATATGACAATGACTTCATCTGGAACACCAACTGGTCAGAGCAGGTGCAAAACCCCTGCGAGATGCCTTCGCTGCACCTGCAGATGTGTTACCCCACCATACTGCTTCATCTGGATCAGGTGGCTGCTGGCGTTGTTTGGCAGCCTCTACATGACCTTCCAGGGTGCCCTGAGTTGCAGCAAAGAGCTAGATTGGCAGCCTGGCAGCTCTCAGCTGCAGCTCTTTGCTCTTAGCGTCTCATCGTCTCTTTACAGTCAAGGCGGATGCTGGCTGTTTTTTGTGCAAGCCTCCAGTTACTGTGAAGCAACATGCAGGATCCGTCTTCCACTGCTCCCAGTGGCCCAGTCATTGCACTGCCATCTTCTGTGATAACAAAACCATCCCCTTACCTTTGTTGTGTGTCCCTGAATGCAGATGGACTTTCAGGAAAAGCAAGACAAGGCTCAGGAGGCCAGGAGGAACAGGCCGCCAGGGCAGCAGCCTGGCGGGCTTAGCCTCAACCGCAGCCTAGACCTTGACAAGTAAGCGTCTCTGCCTATCTGCTGTCAATCACCCCTGCCACGCATGCTGCTAGGCTTGAGGCCAGCACCTCCAGCCCTCCACATCTGCTTGGCCTGGGGCAGAGTCTGCAGCTTGGAGCAAGTGAGGTCTCCCCTGCAAGTGTGCTGGCAAATGGTGCGAAGTGTTATCCTCTGGTCCCTCCCACGGGAGAGGCTGGGCGTCACGCTGGGTGCCTGCAACCTGCTGACCATCTGAGCCTGTGCTGTCAACTCACTGCCCAGCAGTTGCAGACCGCCGCTGCCAGTGCTGCCCAGCAGCAGCCCCGCATTGATTGCTTGAGCCATCCAGCGCACTGGGCACTGGAGGGCAAGCACTTTGCGCAAAGCTTGGCACATGTGGTGGCTGGAACACAGCTGCAAGAGGCCAGCCTGCACAACCTGTCGCATGCCTCGCTGTGCTGAGTAGCAACAAGGACTCACCTGATCATGCAGATGGCCAGTCCGACAGATCAGGGCAGAATGACCCCTCCGATATTCTTTACTCACCTTCAGCCTGGAGGTGGACTTGCGTCAGCAAATGCAGGAGAGCAGCCTTCACAAGTCTGCTTCATGCACAGCTGACTCACACCTGACGCCTGCAGCCTGGAGGTGGACTTGCGGGAGCAGCTGCAGGAGGCCAGCCCTGACAGAACACAAAAGCGTGCCCCTCTGACAAGTTCCACTCACCTGCAGCCTGGAGGTGGACCTGAGTGAACAGCTGCAAGAGGCCAGCAGGCGCCAGCAGGAGCAGCAAGCCCAGGCAGTGGCTGCAGCTGCCGCTGCAGCACAGGCGGCCTCCCAGAGCGCGCTGCAAATCCCGGCCACGCAGGCAGAGTCCAGGCGGTGGCTGCGCAGCGGGCGCTACACTAAGAAAGTGTGACTGACAGGAGCCTTATCAGCTACCTTGAGCCTGCACAGGATACTTTTGCTGCTCCACTGGCCTCAAGCAGTCTTATGGCCAGCTGAGGGACAGAGCCCCACTGCCACAGGGGAGCTGGCTCAGCTCGATTCAGTTCAATCGTGCATCACGTGACATACTGTACTGGGCAGTTCATTGCCCTGGTGCAGGTGGCCCAGGGCCCCACTGCCTGAGCAGCCCGTCCAGCCAGAAAGATTTGAGCTGTACAGTGCTTCACGTACCATACTCAGGAAGGCCTTGCCCTGGTGCAGGTTGTAGCCCAGACCCCCACTGCCCCTGAGGAGCTGGCCAGACTGGAAGCCCAGCAGGCAGCAGAGGCTGCAGAGTATGAGCGGCTCAAGGCAGAGCTGCAGGCTTGGTGCCTGGCTACAGCCTTTCTCTGCTCCGTGGCCACTCTCTCCTTCTACAGCAAGGTGAGATGCTCCAGGGCTTGGATGCTCTCTTGCAGTATCAAGCATGCTGTGGGCCTGGTGCCTAGCCACAGGATGGTCCATGCCTACCCATGCAGAGTCACTCCTCTGCCCCATTGACTGCAAGGTATGTGCTCAGAGGTACACTGTGTGCTTGTCACTCTTCTTGCAAGCAAGGTGAGGTGCCCCCATCACAAGGAAGAGTGTAAGCCATGAGGGGGGCCTTGATGTGTGGTTGTTGTTTGCATGTGCCCAGATGTAAGGACCGCACCAGTCAGTGCCTGGGGTAGGAACCTGTCTCTCCCACTCGCCAGTCCAAAGCTGGCGAGGTTCAGCATGCTGTGCAGATGTACAGGTGACTCTTCCCTTCCTGGCCCAATGCACCTGGGGCTGCTGTGTGCAGTGACGTGCTTGCGTCCCAGGATGGCATGGCTGTCCTGTGTGCAGGAGGTCGCAGCTTCTTACTCCTTTGGGGCGGTGGGCAGCCTGATCTACCTGCGCCTGCTGAACAGGAGCGTGGACTCTGTGGGGGGTTTCTCTGTAGGAGCAGCTCTGGGCCAACCCCGTCTACTGATCCCCATCATCCTGACAGCAGCTTACAACAGGTGAGGCTGTGTGGCTGATTCCCCAGCAAGGGACTCTACTCAGGAGAAGCTTGCAGGCCCCCTGCTCAGCACCAGGAGCTTGAGCAGAATCCAACCAACTGCCACAATACAGACTCGAGAGTTGACTGCTTCTGCCTGGCTGCAGATGGAACACCCTGGCTGCACACGACACAGGCCTCACCCTTCAGTTGCTGCCCATGCTTCTGGGCTTCTTCACATACAAGGCAGCTGTCATTGCCAAGACAGCAGTCTCACTCGCAGCCGAACTCATGCCAGCGCGTGTAGAACCCTCAGACGGGGCGTCACCTGCAAAAGAGACTTCTCAACCCTCTCAGCAGGAGCAAACATACAACCAGAAGATCCTTACACAATGAGAGAACGCGTGAGCTTTCCCCTTTGCTGAGCAGTCAAAAATCAGTTATCAATTTTGGGTCCACTAGCTGGTCAAACGTGGCCGAAAAGGACAGATCTCAGCCATGGTATCTGGTGCAGCTCTGCAGTCCCGCATGAGAGTGCACAGTGGCCGAGCAGCACATTGCACACATGCGACCCTTCAATCACATCAGCCCAGCAATAGGTTGGACAGCAGGCAGGCCCGTCGTTCAGCTAACCGTGAGCTCTTGCAGGCAAGCATTGCCTGTGTGTGATCACTTGCAAAGCAAATGGCTGGCAGAGAACCTGCACAGAGTTGTTATATGCAGCTGATCGTTATACACAGCTGCCTTTATACTGGTTGCAGGCTCTGACTCAGCAGTTCAGGAAGGAGACTATTCCCTGGCTCCAAGGCCTGGTGCAGCCCTTCACGCAGGGACCTCCACCCCCACTGACTAACACAGTCAGCCCCGAAGCTCTGGCAGATGCTGACAGCAAGTTTGTCACAGTAGACGGCGTCAGGCTGCACTACAAGGAGAGGGGGCCAGCAAGCCCTGGCACTCCCGCAGTGCTGCTGCTGCATGGCCTCAATGGCAGCACCTTTAGCTGGTGAGGCCTTGCAGTGCTGTCGCTTCACTACCTCACTGGCAGCACTTGGCACTCCTGCAGTGCTGCTGTTGCATGTACTGAATGGCAGCCCCTCTAAAGGCTGATGCTGCAGAGCTGCTGGCAGGGGTTTCCTGTACATCTCCCGTCGTCTTTGCAGTGCTTGCTCCAGCTTCCTATCTGGAGACGTATGCCTGATAGGATGACTCTCGACACTGTGACCACTGCAGGCAACGGGAACTGCTGTGAATGCACGCTGCAGCTGCATTGTCAGCAGCAACCCTGTACCATCGCAGACTGCTCCCGGCTGGTTGAGCCCGACCCAGCATGCCCCTGCAGGTCCAGCAAACAACAAGGCTTCGGGCAGCAGTGAGCAATGCCTCCATCACTGGGCTGCCTCTCACTCACCCTGGCCACATGCAGGCGGGACGTCATGGAACCCCTCTCCCATGTCCAGGCGGGTGAGGGGGGCTGCCGAGTCATTGCCTTTGACCGCCCCCCATATGGCCTCAGCCAGCGACCCCTCACCTGGGAGGGTGGGGATGAGGGCAGCCCGTACACCAATAAGGCAAGCCTGCAGACGTTGCGATGCCTCCCAGGGTGCACATGTGACTTGTGGGGCCAAGCGTCAGCTGCACGGGACAGGCGCCTGTAGGGCCTGCTGCTTGTCCTGCAGCTGCAGCTGCAGTAAGCAAAGAGCCAGGGGTTGCATGTAGCATGCAGGCGCCCTGCAACTGTGTCTGCCCTCTGGCAGACTTTAGGCAGGCAGTCATGCCTGCTCACAGAGAGTGCTGCCCCTGCCCATTTGCAGGAGTGCCACCTGGCTGAAACCAGCAGGCGCCCTGTAGTCATGCCTGGTGCTCAACTAAACCCTTGCAGGGCGTTTTGCTCGCTTGAGATGGATCATCAAGCTCACCTGCCTGTGCTTGCTGCAGGGGGTTGCCTGCCCAGCAGATACAGACTGGATTTTCCAGAGCCAGAGTTGCCATGCCCTTGCCTGCTGCAGGGGGGTGCCCGCCTGGCAGAGGGTCTGTGCCGCGCTCTGGGCATCTCAAAGGCAGTGCTGGTGGGCCACTCAGCCGGGGCACTGACTGCAATGGAGGTCTTCAAGAGGTGCAAAGCTGTACTGTCTAAGCAGATGAGGGAGAGTTGCCGTGCCTCAGGTCCTCGCACAGAGCGGCCCTGCATGATGTTTCGGGGAATTGATCTGAGGGTCAGTTGGCAGATGAGGGACACCTGCTGTGCATCATGGCAGAGAGAGGCCAGGCATGCTGTACCTCAAGTGTCGTGCCCAGAGCATCCTCGAGGATGTCAGAGCGCTGCATCAGGAAGGGCATGGCTGCCACAGCAGTGTCCTGTTTGCAGTTCAGCAAGCACTTGGCTCGGGCACTTCAGGAGCCAAGCTCATAGTGCCTCACTGCCTATTGTCGCCAATTTGCAAGGCCAACAGCTGCGGGCCTGCACTGCAGCAGACCGCCGCTGTGAGTGCAGTGCAGCACAGGGTCGGTTCTGAGCTTTGGTGTGCTGTTCTGCAGGAATCCTCAGCTGGTGGCAGGGCTGGTCTTTGTGGCTCCTGCCCTGCCTGCAAAGGCAGACAGTCAGGGGGAGAGCTTCATTTGGAAGGCATCTCTGGGGCAGCAGCTGCAGAGGCTGTATTTTAGAGCCTTATTGCAAAATGACCAGGCAGGTAGGCCAGCCCAACACAACCTGACTTGAGCGCTTCATAGGCGTCCTCCGCGAGCTGTTGGCCAGACTCAGTCAATTCTGCTGAAATCAGTCCTGCTGAGCATACCCGAGCCCTGCACACCAGCCTGCCATTTGAAGCTCCACCAGTGACAGTGTGCTGCTCAGAGAAAAGTACAGTAAAAGTGTTGCAGGATGCCTTGGAGCCTCACATCGTCAAGTTTCTTGGGGTTGCAGTCAATTGCTGCTGCAGGGCTGAACTATGTAAGAGCTAGGATCCAAGAGCGGAGCGATCAGGTGCGAAATGGCAACCTTGGAATTCTTGGGGAGGGAGCAGAGGTGCCTCAGGTCAGCGCCCCCCCCCACCCCACCACCCCCCCTCTCCCGCCCACTACCCCGGGGCCACCCAATTGAGCTGCCTTAAAGCCTTCTGCAAGCTCATGCAGCAGGCCCACCTGCCTTCTCATTGAGCCTCCTCAGGTCAGCCCTGCATCTCAGGCTGATGCGTGAGCTCTAGAATACATCCAAAGCTGCTCTACGCTTCTACATGCGTTGGTCCGTGTCTGGACGTCTCTCTCGCCTGGCTGTGGCAGGTCTGTAATCCTGATGAGGCTGTGGCTGTGCTTTGCAGGCCTTGATCGACGGCTATCTGAAACCCATGCGAGCTCATGACTGGGACCGAGGCAGCCTTCTCAGCTACCGAGCTTTCAGCTTCTCCTCTGATATGAATTACAGCCAGGTCACTCAGCCAGTGCTATTTATCACGGGTGAGCCTGGCAGCAGAGGCAGCACACTGGCATGTTCAAGTGTGCATTCTGGCTGGCTAAGGTGCCTGGAAAGCACTGCAGCCTGACTTGAACAGGGGTGCCCGTCATACTGACTGTGCCTTACGAGCACGACTGGCAAAGGGAGCCTCAGTCCCCCCTGCTGCATGTTTAATTGAATACCATATGGGATGTCTGCTGCAGGGGAGCGGGATCGGCAGCTGACAGAGGGCGCCAAGAAGGTGAGGCAGGCGTTGTTGACTTCACTGTGTGAGCGGATTGCTATGCACCACTGCGGGCCATGCTAGCGTGCTCCCAAGACCTCATTGCAAGAGACAACACTGCACGCTGCTGGTTCTGCTGTTCTGTCTCCCTGCTGTTGCTGTCAGTCGCGGGCTTGCATGCATGCAGCTTGACGCCCTGGTGTTCCCGACCCTGCTGATGCCTGTGCATGCCTGCAGGTCAAAGCTCTGCTTGATCAGCGCGCAATAGGTGGTGACGCTCATTATGTGGAGCTCACTTGTGGCCATGTGCCTATGGATGAGCAGCCACAGGAGTTCTTGCAAGCTTTGAAGCCCTTTTTGGAGGATGTCCTAGTTAGGGACAACACCCAACAAAGCGAATATGTTGACACTGATCCTTCTGACGACCCGCCCCTGCCTCTGTTCCCTGCCTCAGAGACTTCTGCATTGTAGTAATCAAACTCGCAAGAACTGAGGGAATTTCAAACATTGCCAAAGTACAGAATGCAAGTTGTGAACGTGTGTTCCTTATTTGGGTCAGACACATCATGCTGACAAGGAAGGCCACACCCTGCAGTGCAACAAGCGCGTGGTACTGACAGGAAGAGCTGATGACGAGAATCCAGCTCAACTCCTGGAGCTCGGGACAGATGGTGGTCTTGGGAGTTTGCTAGTTGACTGGGGGCTCTGAATGCTGCAAACAATCAATTGGGGTCTCTGACGGCAGAACCATGCACATCGACTCCAGGGGACAGACTTAAAAGTCTTCCGTGGATGAAGGTCGCTTATTTGTGTGCCACCCTCATGGTGTCCAAGACGGCTGACATGAGCCCATGTGTACTTTGCCAGCATGACAAGTGCCTGTGACAAGTGCCTGCTTGCGCTAGAGGGGCTGCGTGTGCCCCTCGGGTGCGCACCCAGCAGGGTGCCCAGGCACCTCCCTCACTGCATGACGACGCCCGCCCGGTCCAGGGGCGCGAATATGAGGGGCTTGTGCGCCTCCAGAGTGGCATGGGAGCGCCGCCGGTTCATGCGGTACTGGTCCACGAGCTCCAGCTCAGGCACATTGGCTAGGTGAATGACACGGACGTCTATATAGTCGTCCAACTCCTCCTTCAGCTCATCCTCGTGCAGGGCTGAGGGAAGGTGCACCACAGGCGCCTTGCGGGGCTTGAGGGCTGGAGGGGCGACAGCTGCACTGCCTCCCGACGTGGAGAGCGCTGCTGACGCGTTGGCGCCGGCTGCTGCTGCAACCTCATCAAACCCTGGCTCATCGGCAGCCAGGCTCCTGCCCAGCGCTTTTGCCGCGAGCTCCTGCAAGAGGGTCTTACTGTGTCAAACAAAGGAGGACGATGGCCAAGTCCCAACTGAGGAGGTCTCTTCAGACATTGACTTGCTGCTGCCAGGCTGCCGCCGAGCGCCTTGGCCGCAAACCCTAGCAAGGATTTGGAGCATGCTTTGTGCTCATTCCCGCTGGCAAGCTGGTGTTGCAGAACGCCACTGAGGCCTTGACATACCCCTGGCTCCCAGCTGTCAGCTGCTACAGAGGAAGAATGGGGGACTGGTTGCATGCAAAGGCTCCTGTGCCAAGCTCTCGCAAAGGGCTGTGGATATCCCTGCAGACAGTGGTCTGATGACACTGCAGGACCCTGGCTGCGCTTTGGTCATGCCTACTCCGTGATGTCTGCTCAGGGCAGGCCAGAGGGGCAGGTCCAACAAGCGGTGCACAGGTACCTGTAGGCAAGGTTGGCTTTGCTCCTGGGGCGCAAAGAATGCAAGCAGCAGCCCCACGGCCCACAGACCAGGCGTCCCCTCATGCGGCACCTGGGTGACACATGAAGTGTTGCCCGACGCAGCTTGCTGATAAAGTGAGCCCCAGGCAGTAGCCCCAAGGGGGCAGTCACCTGCAGACGGGGCTGGCTGCGCTCCCCCGGGAGCGGGGCCTCCTCCCGAATGCGCTTGCGCCCCGTGGGGGTGGTGATGTTGCTGGTGGTCTCTGGCGCAGCGTCTCCAGCTGCCGTCCTGCCCCGGCTCCCGCCTGCCCCAAAGGCTGCTGCGATGGACTTGCCGGTGCTGATCAGCAGGCGGTTGGCACGCTTCTCGCCGCCAGTGGCGGTCTGCTGCCCCAGAGGGGCCCGTGGCGGCTGGTCAAAGGCAACGGTCAACACATCGTCCTGCAGGCAAAGCAGGCATGACTGAGAGGCAGTGGCAGGAGTTTGAAAGGCAAGCCTGCTGCAGCTGGTCAGCGGCCAAGGCACAGGTCCTGGCTGCAGGCGCACTCAGCAAGAGGCAGTCATGGGGAGAGGCACCTGCGGCAGCTGGTCGAAGGCCAGCGTCTGCACAGCTCCTGCAGGGAGACTGACTGAATAGCACTGCAGTGGTACCAGTCGGCAGGTGCAGCTCAAGGCCCCAAATCCTGAAAGCAGCACAATGCTGCAGCAGCAACTTGACACCACACTGTGAGAAGCCAGGCAGGGCCTGCCAGTGCACCAAGGCTTGCACAGTGCAGGCCCTGTGGCAGCAAGCATGCTGTCCCTGACGTCAGAGGCACCCCACTGTTCCCAGCAAGGTACTCTCAGCAGTCACACTGCAGGCTTGTGGGCAAGAGCTTGAAAGTGCCGTGCTTGCCTTGACTTCTGGGGGAACCCTAGGGTTCTCCATGAAGGTGCTCTCCCGGTACCAGATGGCGGGCCCATGCTTCTCATCCATGTCTGTCAGAGACAAGATGTTGAGCATGTGGTCCTGGGGGCAGATGAAGGGCAGCTGCTGGGCATCAGCTCCAGGGAATCTGCACAGCCACGAAGACTGGTGAGAGTGGGTAAAGCATGGGTGTCATGGTTGAGCCGTAGGAGCTCAGCCCCCCAAAAAGCCTGCACAGCAAATGTGCATGTGCTCAGCTGCTGCAGAGAGGCTGAGAGGAGACAAAGAGCTGCTGCTGGCTTTCAGCTCCAGCACAGCGTGCAAACAGAGAACGTGACTTCAGCTGTCGTTTCCAGGGAGTCTGCACAAACTGAGCACTTCAGAAGAATGACAGGAGACATTGTCAGCTGACTTGGACATCTGCCGGGCTCCTGTTCCTGGGGTGCTGCAGATTGTCAGTGTACAGTGCGCACTTGCCGTGCACCATCCTTTTGCTGGCCAAAGGCAGCCCCACAATGTCATGGGGGACCGGACACCACCCTGGCAAATCCTCCAGGGCATAGTGGTTAGGAGATCTGCTGCAGTATCACTGCATTGCAACACGCCATCTGCATACTTGCACTTGACGTCCTCCTTATCCTCCAGTGCGTACATCCACAGCTCGTCGCAGAAGCACAGGAACTTGGGCAGGATGATGATGCGCTTCAGGGCCACTGCTGTTGCAGCTGCCTTCCAGAACTGCAGCAGCAGCAGGGAGAGAGCGATCAGGGTGCATCTTTGTGCTGCCCTGGGCTCATAGTCTGGGACCTGATGCATGCAGTCAACTTGGTTGCCATCAGACACCATGCAGCCTCACTTGCCAGCTCAAAAGGGGCAGAAGGCTGCTGTGGTGCGCTGCGTGAGGGGCCTCCCTGCAAGCTGTGTCGCTACCACATATTGCTAAAGCAGGCCAGCTGCTGACGGCTAACATCCGTCAGGGACCTCTGACCCCAGGGTTCCTGGCCCTCTCAGGCATCAGACATCAGGCATGACCCCGCACAGTCCTGGTGGAGCTGCATGTCCTATTCTCAAGGGCCTGCGTCCAAGCCTTGCCCATGATTCTCAGACACATACATGCTGCAGCTACAGCCCCAGCTACTGCATGCACACCCAGTGTCAGGCGTCCCACTGCTTGCTGTCTAGGGGCTGCATGACACCGCAGATGCCTTGTGCTGGACCCCTCACCTGGTCCTGCTGCAGCTGCAGCGCCTGAAGGTGCATGCCCACGCGCTGCCGTGCATCCCACTGCTCCCAGTCTGGGGGCTCCTCGGGGTACTTCATGTCGAAGGATAGGTAGAACCCCTTGTTGTAGTAGTCCTGGTGGTCATAAGACCACAGCCCAGTCTCGCGGAATCGGTGGCGCTTGTAGCCACCAGCCACGTAGTTGGCATGAGCCACATACAGGTCGTAGGGCAGATCCTGCAGCAAGCAACATATGTCAGTGAGCTGCGACCTGGGTCACATGCAGGTCATAGGGGCAGGTCCTGCAGCAGGCAATGGGTGTCGGTGGGCTGCAACTGTGTGGCAGCATGGGATGCACACATGAGAGATGTCATGCAGCATGACAAGAGAAAATGTGCCAGGTTGGGCATCATCTCCAGAGCCCTTGATAGTGCTGCATCTACACATTATAGGCTGCTCAGCCGCTGGGTGTGGTGGGGAGTTGCATGGCAGGGGAGGTTGTTTGCACGGTGCAGCCCAGCACAAGTGAGCTCCCTGGTGGTGTGAGGCTTTGTGGAATCTTGAGGACCTGCTGGCTGGCTTGTGATGTGAAGCTCTCAACATGAGGGGTTGAGGATGCTGCAGGGCGGCCCACCTCACATAGGAACAATATCACGAGCACCATGAAGAAGCCCAGTGGGCAAACCAGCAATGGGTGGTCCCAGTCCTGGGCTCAGCATTCAAGTGCCAGAGCAGCACATAGCACACAGGCAAGATCAACGTTGCCTGGACGATGGCAGTGCTAACCACTGCACACAAGCAGGACTGCCGCAATGCACAGGCAGTGGGGCTCCGGCAGTATAGAGCCTTGACTACCCACAGCAGGGCTGCTCACCTCATACAAGCGCTGAGTGAAGAAGGCATGGCCATTGGGAAAGCCAGCGATGGGCAGCAACCCGACAGAGATTGTGTCATGGAAGCCCCAGATGACCCGGGGGATGGTCTCGTGAGGGTGGATGATGTTGAATGTTCTGCAGCCAGGCAGGGTGCCAGGATGAGGACTTGTGCCCAGTACTTGCAGGCCACCAGAGCACGGGCAGGTGACCTGCTCATGGCCTGCAGCAGACATGCGCAAGAGCAGCTTGCTGCCATCCAGGCCTGGCACCCTGAGACTGACCTGTCATGGTCTGGTGTGTGGTCCCAGAAGCTGCCATGGTTGAGGAACATGCCCAGCCGCAGCAGGTGGTTGAACTGCCCCTGGTCCCACACATCTGGGACCCCCTCATCCAGGGCAGTCTGCCAGGCCTCGAGGAAGATTGTCATGTTGGGGGAATACCTGAGGCGCATCAGGCCTGCAGGGCAAAGGGAGGAGAGTCATGCTAGGCATGGCAGCCGACATGTCACATGACCATGACTAGAAGCGGTGGCGCTCAAAGAACATGAAGGCTGCAGCCGGGGGTTGTTCTGGGCAGGAGGACACCAACACAGGGCCTGCGCTGCTGAGCCAACAGGGAAGACTCTGCCCTTCTAAATCACATTGTGGAGGGCAAGTAACTCCATCGTGGACCTTGCTGATGATGACATCAGCTATGCTGAGGGCCTTGGGCACTGCCTGGCCTGTTGCCCTGCATTGAGGTCCCAGCAGGCTCATGCAACAAGCAGCTGCTCATGTGATCACCACATGTCCAAGCCAGCCATGTTGCAGCCCTGGGGCGCCTCGTCACATGCTAATTGTTTGCAGCCCAGCCAGATTGTGCTTGGCAAAGCTCAGTCACATGCTGTCATGCAGCCCCACTCCAGTGCATCCATAATCCTTACCAATGTTCATGTCAGCCATGCCGCAGGCCTGGGGCGCCTCCAGCCCATCATCACTGTTGGTGGGCCTGCGAACATCTGTGGTGGCCAGGATGTCCACCTCAGGGTACCGTTCAAAGTACTCGAGAGGGTTTTTGAACCACACTGCAGCCAGATTGACGGGCAGTCAGCAATGCGCAAAGCAGGGGTTCCTCAACCAGCGCAAAGCGCTCAGGCAATGGGCTTGGGTGTCTACCAGTGCCCTTGCGGGGCAGCGCCTGACACTGGGCAGGTGGCATGCTACCGTCTGGGGCTGCACCTCACTGAAGCTCAACAGGGCAGCAGGCCTGCTGCAAGGCTGGTCTCATTCCACATCAGACAGCACTGGGCATGGCCTCACAACAAGCAGGTGGCAGGCTGCAGAGCATGCCTGGACCCCACAAACCGGCAAGGCAGGGTCTTGGAACCAAGCAGGCAACATGCTGAGGGGCTTGCCTGTGTCCACACCTGAGAGACCAGAACAGAGACGACTCCAGGCAGGTGGCATGCGCGATGAGGCTTGGCTGCAGCCAGCACCTGCCCAGCATGGCAGAGCCTGGACCAAGCAGGAAACAAGGCTCACCTGTGTCCACATCAGAGAGCACCAGGTCGACGCCGTACGAGTTGATCTGGCGCGCCAGGGGCACCTTGTGCTGCCCCAGAAGCAGGAAGCCCGCCGACAGGAACATGAGGTCCCCTGCACCACAGCGATGAGATGCCCACTGTGACTGGCCGGGGGAGCAGCCTGTTTGGTCGAGGCGCACCAGAGATGGTCTGCCCAACACTGGTGCGATGCGTTGTGTTTCCCCAGAAACCTTAGCCCCTGTTGGGCCAGGTTGAGCACCAAAGGAGGATGGCGTCATGCACCCAAGTGGCAGAACCCACAGGCCTGCACACTAGACAGACACTCACATGCAGGGAGCCTCTTTAAAGTCATCGCACATATCCTGCATTTCTTTGTGAAAGTGAGTTACTCCACATCCTGCTTTAGAATCCCCACAGGCTTGCCTGCTCCCGGAGATCAGTCCAAGCCCTACACATGTGCTCCTGGAAGAAGAGGCCTTGACGCTAGGGTGTATAATGACACCCCTTGGCTCTCCTGCAAGGACCTCCTCCCCATCCTTCAATGCCAGCAGTTGCAGCTTGACAGAAACAAACCCCTCAGCAAACCTGCCACCCTTGAGAACGTGCTCCATACCCTTACCACACCAACCTTAAAGCCCGTCAGCTCACCTGCAGGGAGCTCGGTCCCATCCTCATACATGTTGAAGGTGTGCACATCCTGCCTGAGCAGCTCTCGTGCAGTGATGGCATCCAAAGCCCCCACCAGGTAGTTGGTGATGTTCAACCCCTGCAGTGGCAAGCCATGGCAGATGTTGAGCTGAATGGGATGATGCATCCTGCGCAACACATTGCGGTGCTGTGCAGGCAATTGATACCCTCCCACCCTGGTGTGAGCTGCAGAGCAAGGAGGTGCTCTGTTTAAGCCTTGGCATGGGGCCAGCTACTGATGAATGACTTTGAAGCCAAGACCCTGCCAATGAACCTGGTGGGATAAAGGGCAGGGCAGGGCTGGTGAGGCGGCACGGGGCAGAGCTGGCACCAGGCAGGCGACGCACTCAAACGCATGGGGTTCCCTGTTACTCACCCTGACGTAGTTGATCCAGTTGAAGGTGTAGTCCAGGTGGTTCTTGTTGGAAAAGGCCACGATGATGGTATTCTTGAGGGCATGCTGGCGTACCAGCTGTTCGCTCAGCTTGGGGGCACTCCATTTGCTGGGCGGAGCTGCCACGCGGCTCTGTGACCTGGCTTTAGACTTGGACTTGGCTGAGGGTGCTGAGGAGCCTGCAGGGAAGGCAGGAATATGCTGTGAGGCATGCCAAGACATTGTGATTGCCAGGTCTTGGTGCTGGTCTCAGCCTTGGCTAGGCGCTGAGGAGCCTCCGTGCCTTGCGTGAAAGTGCTGTCAGGCATGGCAAGAAGCAAACGCCAGCTTGTTATTCGGCTACAGGCAATGAGGATTCTGCAGGCATGAACGCCTTGTCCTTGACTTGGCTGGTCAGACGGAGGCAGTGAGGAAGTTGCAGACATGCACTGAGTGTGTCTCAGTATTTGGGCTGACACTTGCTGGGCAGGGCCTGACCTTGGCTAAGGACGGCACATGAGCTGCAGCCTCCCTGATAAGTCCTGAGCAGGTTTGCGTCTGCTGGGTGCTAGCAGAATGTTAAGTGAGCCACAGGGCCACCAGGCAGGTCTGGCGTGCATCAACGCCACGCAGCACCAAGACGTGCCCCACTGAGACATGCCATAGTCAGCGATCAGGCTTGCCTGGTGTACTGGTCGTCTTGCGCCGAGACCCGCTCAAGGTGGATGCGTCACCACCAGATGAGAGGCCACTGCCCGACAGCCAGCCTGCAGACGTTCAAAGCGTGGCCTCAGACAAGCTTACTGCTACTTTGCAAACCCAGCACAACTGGCCACAGGTGGGAGTACTGGGGGCTGGACTGGCCTCCTGACGAGATACAGAGGGCAGGCGCTCTGCCCAGCAGATGGTGCTGCCCACCACGCTCACCTCATCAGACGTTGCTGCATTGACAGCCCAGAAACATGTCACGCAAGGACTTGCCATGCACAGCAGAGGATACCACAGAGCCCAGCTGTCTTCACCCTGTCAAGGTGTGCTACCTTTGCAGGCCACACACATGTCAGAAAGGGGCCCCTGCTTGGGATGCAGGGTGGGCTGCCGTCACACAAGCACCCACCTGCCAATAAGCCTGGAGTTGCTGTGGCTGCTGCCACAGCTGTGGGGGCCTGCTGCGCGCTGCCACCATGATCGGTGTCCTGCAGGCATCCAGGCACTGACTCAGTCTCCCAGCAGGCCTCCAGCGCAGCAGCCTGCCTCCATGCACTGGGCTGGCAGCTGAGCTGCACAGCCTGCATTGCAGCCCCCGACAAGTCGCCGCTCAGCCTGCTTTGGACTGAGGCACGTGACTTGGCTGTGCAAGCTCATGGCTGCTGAACGCAGCACCCTCCCTGCCCGGCATCTGCATGCTGTGACGCCCCTCAGGCTTATTTTGAGCCCGTCAGGCCAGCGGGACCCCCTGGGCCAGCATCTGCACCAGCAGTGTGAGGCGGACAGCTCATGCGTGATGTCTAGCGACCATGTGGCAGGCCCCGCAGCTCACCCGCCAGACGAGGTACAGGATTGTCAGGGCCAGTACCAGCACCAGCAATGCAAGGCTGCATGTTAGATTGGTCCCTCGCCTCCAGCTGCTGACAGCTGTGTTGCTGGTCGTTCTCAGAAGGGACTGGCGCGGGCTGCGGGGGCCAATTCGGATGGTTGGCAGCAGGTTCTGGGCAGCATCACCTACACAGCAACAGTTGATGCGGGTCAATCAGCTGCCATGTACATGAATGCAGAGCTGAAACTGATAGCCAGTGCTGGGAGGTCCCAGACAGGCATCTGCACACTCAGTCACAGAAATGTGTTGTTTGCAGACTGGACAGGCAATGCTGGTGGGAGCACCACCTGTCAATCAGATCCCAGCCAGGCACCAGCCCTGGGCATAGCAGAGCACCCGTGGAATGTTGCTGGCAGCCATTCCCAAACCCCGCATGGCGGGCTGAGCCTGTGGTGCTGCTGACTGCATGCTGGCAACAGCTTCCAGGCACAGTGAGATTTTGCGCTTGAGGTGCTGTGCCCACAATGTAGACAGCCTGTCAGCTCAGCTTCAGATGTGAGGCCGCATGCATTGACGGCCTCTGCAGGGCCTGCATGGACCCCTGACCGTTGGGCCCCCCAAAACAGGCTGGCTAGCAATGCGCTACAGAGATCAACTGCCAACAGAGCTGTGGGCAGAGCTCAAGATCTGCTCTCAAGCTGCCCCGATCTGAATCCATGCAAGAGTGGCCTGCCATTCGAGAACCCCAGGTTATTGGCTGCTGGCCAGGACAGGCTGCCTACAGCCAGTACAGCGGCAGACAGCATTCTCACCCTCCTTTGCACTTCACTGGGCATGCATGGACCGCTCCCAGATCTGCGGAAAAGCCCAACCTTAGCTGATGGGCCACAGCGGCTCACCATGCCACTTGCGTTGATTGGGAGAGCTGACGCCCTCAGTTCCAGCGGGTCCTGAGTCGCCACTGCTGTGCCCATGTACATCTCCCCGTGGCCCCTCAGACCAGCCAGGCCTTGGCCGTGGTGCCGCCAGACTTGCTCAGTCTGGGCCCCACACAGACCCCTCCAGTGCTCTGCTGCTCTCTGGGGTTGATGACCCACACTGGCCTCAAGGACAGGCGCCTGCGCTCGCAGCGCAGTGCCTGCTGCGCAACAACGAAGGCCTGCCTGCTGCAAGGTGGTCTTGCAGCCTGCGAAAGGCTCAGGCGGGCTGTGGCCGCACTGTGAATGGCTTAGGGGGTCTCCTCAGGCCTAAAAGCTCTGGTTCCTGTGCAGGCACGTTGTCTGTGTGGCCTGCAGCGTCAGAAGGGGACCATGCACACCAGGAATGCAACAGCATAGGTCTGCAGAACAGCACACTGCAGGAGCCCTCAGGTCCAAACATCTGGGCTGATGGGATCATTCCTGATGCCAGGGAGTCAGCTGATCACAAGCTGGCAGCCGGAAGCAGCGTCCAACCGTACCTGAATTGCGTAGCACAGAGAGGCAGTCTTCAGGCAGCGAGACGGACAGGTGATGGAGCAAAGGTGGGGCAGAGGACGACAAAGCAGGTAGTTACTCAGATGATTTAGAATCTAGGTCACTAACTGACCCTAGTCAAGCAGAGATTACCTGTTTACTGTCTGGCCAGATCAGGCGCTTTCTGGTGACATGTAGGCTGTTGGTGCAGCTCATGCTCAAGAGCAGCAGCCATGAGCTTCTGCTCGACAGGCGAAGGTCTCTGCCCGCCCTCAAGGTGCCCTATCGCAACAGCAGGAGGAGAATGCTGCCGGCTCTGCAAGTCCGCCACCAAATTGTGCTGGCATGCTTCCTGGCCACCTTCACAGCCTATGTGGAGCGCGTGGGGTTCTCCATTGCATACACAGCAATGGCAAAGGAAGCACAGGTACGCATCAGCTGCGGCGCCATCAGTGACTTGCAGAGCGATGGCGCTCCTGGCATGATCATTCAGTAGCAGTATGCCGTCCTTGGCCCAGAGCATGCTCCGGCAGCTGCCTTGCATTGACCAAGACATACTTGCACAGATTCAGGTGTATAGTTCGTGATCCAGGTGGACGAGGCAACTAAGGGAACAGTGCTTTCCGCCTTCTACTGGGGCTATGGCATTTCACAGGTGGGCACCCTGCTGCCTGAGAGGCACCATGCACAGCCAGAAGATGCAGTGCATCTGTGCTCCAGGCAGGACTTGCTTGACACCAACAGGCCGGTTGGAGCAGGCTGTGCTGGCTGGCCAGTCTACCTCTGGTGTGCATCTGTTACATGGCTATCTGCCAGCTTGCCGAAGCTTTTCCTGGCCGCTGAACTGCGCATCTGGGAGGCAGACTTCACACAGCAGCCATGGCCTTGGTGTGCACATGCCCAGCTCTCAGCGACTGCCCTTCTACTGCCTCGACAGCCCATCAGCAGCATGCTGATGAGGCCTCTGCCCAGTGTCCAGCTGCAGATCTGCAATTGCTGCGCTGGCTGCAGATGTCTGGCACCTGTGCAGCCACCCAGTGCTGATGACACCCATTGCCCTGCGCCACGCCTCGTGTCCATGACTGCTTGCTGTCGCCTGCAGATCCCTGGGGGCTCTGCAGCCCAGCGCTATGGCGGCCGCCTGATGCTGATGGTGTCCTTTGCCCTCTGGTCCACTGCTTCCCTGCTCACGCCTGGGTCCGCCCGCAACACAGCCGCCATTGCATGCGCGCGAGTCCTGGTTGGAGTCGCGCAGGGGTTCCTGATACCTTCTGTGCACACAGTGCTGTCTCAGGTGAGCGACTAGCCTGCCATTGTGCAAGACACTGGTATGCGCAATTGCTGATTGGGTCGGGGGGTCTCTGTGTACCCTCTGTGTGCACCGTGCTGTCTCAGCTTGGCTGCTGGACACAGACATGCATCAAGCTGGTCACATCTCCTGCGCACCTGCTGCGTCGCAAGCACGCACCTGTTCCTTTTGGTAGACTGCTCAGGACGACTTGGCTAGGCATTGGCACATAGGGTGGTGCCCAGAGGCAAGCTTCATCTAACCGTGCCCACTGCCTGCACATGCTGCCTTGGGGGCTTGCCACTGTTGAAAAGGGAACCCCTGCCATTGCTCGCTACTGCCACACACACAGCAATGCCCTGCTGGCCCCACAAAGGGTGGTCACCCTGCCTTTCAATGCTGCTCAACCCTAAACCCTGGACCCCTAAACCCACGGCCACATCCAAGGTGGCAAGCCCCTGCGAATGGCTTGCTGCTGTCAGTCTGGCCCAGAGGGATGGCCACATTGTGATGGCACCCTGCCTCTCAATGACGGAGTGCACTCAACAGCAAGTGGCCCACATGCGCGTTGCACCATGCCCGTCATGCTGCCCCGCCTGGCAGATGGTGGGCAGCTCCATACCAGCTCTTTTGAATGCTTGTGCGTGTCACAATCCTGACGTGTCCTGGAGGTTTGGTGAGAACCACCCTGCAAGCAGGGTGCTGCTGAGCTGTGTGTAGGGACACACTGCTGGCACACACATGCTGAGCGAATTGCAGCTGCCATGGGCGCCACCAGTCAGCGCCCATGTCAGGGCGCTTGGCGCCATGGCCTAACCCATGCTGTCCACCCCGACCACCGCATTGAAATGCAGTCTACATCGTGTGCTGCAGTGGATCCCACCCCACGAGCGAGCCAAGGCTGTCTCCCTGTCCACGTCAGGCATGTACCTGGGCTCAGCAGGCGCCATGCTGGTGTTGCCAAGCGTGGCAGCTTGGAGAGGGGCGCCCTCCCTGCTGCGCCTGGTTGGCTGCCTGGGCCTGCTGTGGCTCCTGCTGTGGAGCCTTGTGGGCAGGGAGGTGCCCCACAGGTGCAGGCACTGGCTGCCAGGTGCCTGCTTTGTGCGGTGGCTCCTGCGGTGGAAGCCTTGTGGGCATAATGTGGCCCGCAACTCCAGGCACTGCTGCCTGCCTGTTGCTGTGTGCATTAGCTCCTGCAGGGAAGGCTCCTGCTGTGGGGTGTTGTGGACAGGGACGTGCCCCATTAGGTTAGGAGGTAGGCACTGGCTGCCTGTCTGCTCCTTTGTACTGCAGTGGAGGTTTGTTGGCGGGGATGCCCCATAGCTTCATGCACTGGCCGCCAGTTGGCCTGCTGCAGAGGCTTGCAGGCAGCGATGCGCCCCAGAGGTGCAGACAAGATGGCGCCCTGTTTGCTGCTATGAGGGTCTGTGCAAGCATAACGTGCCGCACAGGCGCACGTGCTTGCTGCCTGTCTGCTGTGCTTCTGATGCTGCTGGCACAGCTGCTGACTGGTGGCCCTGCCTATCTCGAGACCCGGCCATATCCCCTGTGATGCTAGATGGAGCTCCGGCCTGGGGGTGCTAGGATGTCACTGGCCTGCCTGCAGGGAGAGCATTATTCCCCTGGCAACCAACCACCAGAAGCAGAAGGGCTGCACGCCTGCAACCCCCTGGGCTAGACTGCTGTCCTCACCAGCAGTCTGGGCCATCGTCATCAATAACTTCACCTTCCACTATGCTTTCTATGTGGTCATGAACTGGCTGCCCACTTACTTTGACAGAGTAAGTACAGCTAGGCAAGCCCAGCGCGGCTCCTGGGTAGCTGTAATGCCTATTGTCGGCGCCTTGCTTGTCGTCCACTAAAAGATATAGCCTCAGGACATGCTGTGGGCTGCTGAGCACTCTGGCAGCACCTTGATCAGGCGCCTGCATTGCTTCCAGTGATCATCAAGCATGTCATGGGCTTGTTCTGAAGCAGAAGTTGACCTAGGCCAGCCGCTGTTGGCGCCTGATTTGCTGCCCCTCATGTTGTTGCATATGTCTGCAGGTGCTTCACGCTAACCTGGCAAAGATGGGAGGTGCCAAAACAGCCCCCTACCTGGCCATGTTCGTCACATCCAACTTTGGGGGCTGGCTGGGTGACAGGCTCATCCATCAGCATCACTGGAGCACTGCCAGGGCACGAAAGCTTGTGAATAGTCTTGGTCAGCAGCAAAACTTGGCTTGGCAGCACCTGCATGCTGCAGGAACAGCCCCTGACGTGCAATGCAATTGATCAGCCAGGCTTCACCACCAAAGTTGTGTGCGGCAGTAATGTGATGTGGACCCCTTTCCTGCAGGTTTTTGGGGTGCATCGTGTGCCCTTCTCCTGATGCCCCTGGCAGGATCATTGACCAGAGGGATCCTTTTCACCACAGCTGCCTTGGCCTTTGCTGGCCTCGCAAGAGGTGGTTTTTCTGTGAATCATATGGACATTGCCCCTAAATACGCTGGCATTGTTATGGGCATCAGCAACACAGCTGGAACTCTTGCAGGTAGAGGTCTCCCGGGATGTTGCTGCTGCACCCTTCTGCCTCAATGTCTCACAGAGGCTGTGCTTGGTTACAGGTGTGGTGGGGGTCAAGGTCACCGGGTCGCTGCTGCAGCGGGCAACTCAGGCCAATCCTGATGGCCTGGACGGCTGGTGGACTTCATTTCTGGCAGCTGCAGCTCAGTGTGTGGCTGGGAGTTTTGCATTCATCATGTTTGCGAGAGGTGAACGCCTTTTTGGTGCAGAGTCATGATGTTCGGCAGACAGAACGCAGGACTGGAAAATGCATGTTTAGCAATGCTCCTCAGTTCAGGAAGCCAAAATGAAAGTTTGCAAAAGGCCTTGCAGCTGTTGAAGGGTCGCATTTGAACTGTTCCAGGGTGTCACCGGAGCACCTGCTTCAACTGCTTGCGCAGATTTTTGCAGTCTGGGTGCTGCTCAAAGCCTGGGTTGTGGCTCACTGCCTGGTCAAGAGCGTCAGAGGCCTCGTGGTACTGTTCAAGGGCACCATGAGCTTCAATCTGCACAGCAAGGAACACTGCGGTACAAGACTGCGGCCTGCTAAGCATGCAGCCGCTCTGCATGTCTGGCTACTGTTCATTTGCAGGCAGACTGTACCGCAGTGCGCTGTGACTCATCTTTTCATGCATGAAAAGACGAAGATCAGTGCAGCAGCCAGCTGTGTACCTCCAGCAGCGCTGCAAGCCACAACAGCCTGGAGGCACGGATGCCAGCCTTACTAGTCTGATGAAGGCGGTGGTGAAGCCTGCAGGCGCCTTCTCTACAGCCTGCTGCCCATCCTGTACAGCTCCAGCGGCATCCCCAAGAGCCAACTTCACCCCTGAGCGGTTTGCATACAGCAAGTGCTGCCCACGAGGCGGGTTCAGCTCAAGAGCCTCTGAGTAGCACCGAAGAGCTCCCCTGAGATTTCCATCACGGGCTTCCATGTTGCCTGCCAGCCGCAACTGCAGGGGAACAGGAGATTGAACCCAGGGTGAGCCTTGTCTGTGCAGCCAGACAGATTGCAGCAGACTTGGGGCTTACCTGTCTTGCATGGGCTTGGTTGTGCACACAAGAGATATCGCAGCATGCAGTTTTGCCTGTTGTCTGTAGCCCTTTCTGCAGCTTGTCACCCTTACCTCTGTGGCCTTGAGCAAGACGTCTGGGACATGCACGCCACAGAAGAGCTGCAGCGCCTCCCTGAACTTTGCTGGTGTGCTGACATGGCTCAGTAGCTGTGCCTCTGCATCTCCATGGGGCATGATCACCACGTTGGGCCCAGAGCCACACTCGCCTGCACAACCAACATGGCTTCTGTGGCTGTGTCTTCCTGTGCATCGATGTTGTAAGTGCCTACAGCCCAGGCTTCATGTAAGGCCACAGACCCGATGGGCTGAGCTGTGCTGGGCATCAGAGCTGTGCTGGCCTACAAACGCAACAGGGCTGTCCTGCGCTGGGCATCAAAGTATGGTTTTGGCATTTCTTTGGCTTGGGCCAAATGCATCACATTGCAGGTTCACTTGTCTGCACCAGCAGGATTCTCCTCAACATCAGCCCAGGCGAGGTGTACATCCAGCACATGCCCCCAAGGCAGAACAGCCTGATACAGTGGCAGCGACAGCGGCAGCAGAAGCTGGGCAGCAGGCTGCCTCTCAGAACGAACTATTTGCTGGGGCTTCTATTCAGCATCAACAGGCCTAAGGGGCCTTGCAGCACTGAGCAGCCGAAGTGCAGTGCTCAGATGTGCAGTCATTTAGCACAGGCCCCATGCGTCTGTGTAGCACTCTGCATCGCAGTGCATGCCTGCCCATAACCAGCTTAGAGTGGCACCCAGCTCCTAGGGCAGTTGTAGCATGAGGGGCTCACCCAGACAGCCTGTGGTGGTGATGTGAAACTCCTCCAGCCCCAAGTCCTGACCGAATTTGGCAATCTGCACCAATACTTAGCATGTGAATGGCTGAAAGCCGCATGGTGTGCCTTGAGCACTAACAAATGCAGGGCCTTGCCTGCTGGGAGCCCTGCTTTTTGCAGGTCTTGTTGACACAGATGCGTATTTGCCTGGACTGGTCTGCCATCTGCGAAGGTGACTGCGCAGTCTGGCTGGCAGCGCTGCGGCGCACCTGCCTGTGGGAAGCAGGTCTGTACCTTGGGAGTTGCCGAGCTGGCATCTCTAGCGCAGCTGCACTTCTCTGGTGTGCTGCATCGCAAATGCATGGTGAGGGCATATGCATTGCCATACAGTGTCAGAGTTTGCAATTCTTGATCGAACGACCATAACTCTTGCACAGGTTTGACTGTTCGCAAGCGATCTGCCCTCTGTGCAAGGCAGTCGATGATCGCCATCGTGCCAGCCAGGATAGAGCTGACGTTCACGCCGTGAAGCCTCAGTTTCGCCCTTTACAGCTACAGCAGGCGGCCTGCCCCTGCACCTGCAGCCTTCAACACAGTGGAGATAGCAGGCGGCCAGACGATATGAGGTGGACCCTGAGGCCCCCTTAGGCCTCTGCCCCCATTTGGCGGCAAGGCCCCAGAGAGAACAGTGAGGCAGCAGCAGTCCAGCAAAGTCCAGGATGGACCTCAGACAGTTCCTGCCCCTTGTTGGCAGCCTGCTACTGCTGCTGCCAATTGGCCTGGCCCAGACCTTGTTGGGCACCTCATCTCAAGCCAGCACCCCTACACTGCCCCTGGCATCTGGGAGCGATGCAGCAAGCAACAGCTTGGCCGACCCTGCGCTGCTCACTCAGGCTGCAGACGCAGTGATCCAGCTGCAAGGGCCAGATGCAGTCCCCTTTTCAAACTACAAGGCCCTGGTGGTACAAGACAGCCTGCGCCGCGTCCTGGCTGGGTGGAGCAGCCTCAACCTCACACTGCAAAGCTTTGAGGTGAGCCAATCACAGTGAGCACGTTAGTGATCTGCTGCCAGCACACCATCACAGCTCCGTATGCCCTCAGGTCTGACCCTGTTTGTCAGAGGCAGGCTGCTGGGTTAGCTCACCAGCCACATCTGAACTGCTGCAGGATGTGAATGGCAGCGCGCAGTCTGTGGTGCAGATATATGTCAGTGTGCAGGTCACGGCCAGCACTGCTGACTTGACCAGTTTCTACATTTTCCTGGCCGGGGATGCCATGCGCAGCCTGGCGACATCTCTGCAGGCGGCAGGTAAGTGTTCAAAGTAGCTGAAAGCTTGTGGCTGCAAGGACCCTGCATGGAACTGGCACACCGGCCTGTCATTAGACAGCTTGCTGTGTACGAGGACCCGCCTTGCATCCAGTGGAGGGCAGTCGCACGGGTGAAGGGCGCTGAGCCTTTGCACATGACATCAACCTCACATGGGCACAAGACAAGCTACGCAGAACAGCTAAATGCAATTCCATGCTTGCAGGCTTTGGCGTCTTGCCCTCTGTCAGCAGCGTGACTGCAGGTGCAGCACTGGAAACCGCTGGGATTGCACCAGCACCAGGGTGGCAGCAGGCACTGACAGCGCCCTCCCAGGTACACTGCGCAAGGGGCTTCATACTAGCTGAATGCCTGTATTGCACCCTGCTAGGGGGTTGGAAGATCCTGGCAACTTGCAAGTGCAGTGATGATGCAATTGTCCAATTGTCTGCTGAGGTTTTGGCCCCTGTGCAGACTGAGCAGCCCTTCCTGCTGGACATCCAGTTAGCTCTGACTGGACCGCAGCTGTTGCCAGTGGATCAAGCAGAACTGCAAACCATTGCGACCACCGTGCAAGCAGTGTTGAACCCAATCGGTGAGCAGCAAGCATTCTGGTTGCTGTGCAGGTCTCTTGTTCAAGGGTCAATCACAGCTTGATGTGGCATGCATCATGCAGGTGCATCAGCGGAGGTGCAGTCAGCTGACCCTTTGGTAGGGCAAGACGGCCTGCTGCTGTGCATGATGATTGCTGCTCCTGTTCTGTCGGGCGCCACAGAGCTGAATGACTTCATTGCCAGCCTCCCTCTGCAGCTCAACACCATCTTCACAAATGAAGGTGGCCCCATTTGCACAGAAGGTCCCTTGCCAACTGCTGTGCTGGAGTCTGATGCAACACATGTTGCCCAAGTTGCGGCGCAGTCCTCTCTGCACCTACTGTGCTTTAGTCTTGTGCCACTTTTAGGGCTTGGGCTCCTCTGGCTGCCATGCGCCAAATAGAGCATTGGCTGTCTTGCGGTCAGCTGGATATGTGGTTACAGGGTGCTGCTGAAGTACCATGTGTCCAGTGTATGAGGGCAATACAAGGAGTGATAACTGTGCAGGTGTGGAGGCATCGGCTGCAGTGCAGCATGTTGCTGTGGCCACCACTGGCCAGGAGCCTCTAGGTCCAGCTGCAGCACCAGTCGCAGGGCTTGGAGGTGCGACCCCACTGCAGGTGCAGCTTCAGCTCACAGGGGCAGTGGAAGCATCAGCAGGAGTGCAGGCTGCCGTGCTCCAGGCTGTTCAGCAGGTGAGCGCATTCCAGGTGTCTTGAACTCAGATACGCTGACAGGATTGCTGCAGAGTCAGCAGGTTTTTGAAGCCACCTTGTGGCAACATGCACAGCAAGCCTGCTGATAGCAGTTGCAATCCTGACTTTAAGGTGCAGCTTGCAGCTGTTCATGTGCTTGGTGCCTGCATCAATTCGTATGTGTTTGTTGCAGGCGCTGTACTCATTACCAGCAGCAGCCGACGCTGTGGTCATGAACGTGTCTGCACAGCCCAGTGCAGCCTCAGCTGCAGGTGCTGCGGGCAGGCATCTGCTGCAGGACGCCTTTTCGTCTCTCCTGTTTGGGCCCCGCAGGTTTGGTCATGTGCCTAGCTCAGGGACCCAGAGGCCAATCACATCCCAGCCCTCTCGCTCAGAGCTGCTGGATGCCCTTCGCAGCGGCAGGCCAGCTGCTGAGCTTGGCTCTGAAGCGATGCAGGTAAAGTGGCAGCAGCTGCAGCTCAGCTTGCCACCTTCTGGCGCAAATGCCGCACCTTTCGAGTTCTTTCTGACGCTTTGGTCTGCTTGGCTGCTGGACCAGCTTGGCTGCATGTCTGGCTCACATGTGCCGACTCTCATCTGACATGTGGTCCAATGAGCGCAGGGTGATGGAGCAGCCAGCAAGCAGCAGGGGATTCATGCCACTCTCAGACTGCGAGTGAGGCCTGGTCGTGGAATTGAAGCGGATCACGCAAGACCTGATGAGATGGCGGCACCAGCCTCCATTGCAACCCGGCACATTGCGGAGGCAATCATGCCACCAGCTGAGGAACACCCTCAGACAGTGGCAGATGAGCAGCAGCTTCAGGTGGCAGCAGGAGCAGCAGCAGCAGTTCTGGAGGTAGATGTGCCTTGGCTGCATCCTGGAATTTCCTGGAGGTTGAAGCTGATTGGAAGAGAGGCTGATTTTGACCAGTGCTGCTGTGCTGTGGCGGTAATGTTGTGCATGCTCAGCCATGCCCTCAGAAGATGTAGCCTGCACACTCTAACAGATTCTGCTGGCATAAAGAGTTCAACTGCATATTGCAGCCTTCAGCAGGGCTGATGGCAGACTGGCTGCCTCTGGCATCACTATTTCTGCGCTTTGTGTGACAGGAAAGTTGTTGTTGCAGGACGGTGTGCTTAGGGCAGCACAGGCTGGGACATTCGTCCTTCCAGAGTTGAGCAGGCAATTGCAGCTCTTTGTGTCTCAAGCTAGGGCAGCTGCTGCTTCCAGCAGCGCACATGTCCTGGCCGCAGCAACTGAGGCTGGTAGGTTGCCTCGATATCAGAAGCTTGATTGGTTTGCACTGTGGTGCTTCAGATGGGCTGTGGGTTCTGCCTGCTGATAGACAGATGTGCTTTGGCAGCCAGTCCCTCAGTGCTGCTGGCAGAGCTACTGCATTGCTGAAGACATTGCCATGCATGCAGGCATCGTGCTCGCACAGCAGAATGCAGAGGCATTTCCAGACATCCCTTCGAAGGAGGGGCGTGCTGAGTCAGAGCCTGTCAAGTTGTTTGCAGGTCAGCATATCCCCAAATTATTTGAGCCGCTACTCCCAGCTCACCATGTCAGAAAACAGCTATTGCTTCCAGCTCCCTCTGTTCTGTGCAGACATGGCAAAGCTTCCTTCATTGTGATGAGATACCCCATGTCATCTGCAGGTGGACAGGGAGCACCCCTTGTAAACCAGCACAGGCGCCTCTTTGGGCCCAGCAAACGGTCCTCAGCAGACCTGGGGCAACCCAGCTTCATGCATGGGCTGCCTGACCTACAGGCAGACCCCAGTGTGGCCACCAGTGGTGGGCCCCTCTTCCTGCAGCAGCCACTCCTTCAGTCTAAGGGCAGTGCAGAGCCTGAGCACCAGCAGGCCCGGTTTGCAGCAGACCCGGGCCTGCGCAAGCTGTTTGGAGTAGTGTCAGCGCCTCTGGCAGCCTGGCGGCATCTGCCTGCTGTGGCAAGCCGCAGCAGCAACAGCCAAAGTGCTAGCAAGCAGTCTGTACCAGCAGAAATCTCCATTGTTATGAGCAGCAGTGTTGTAAGAGGGGCGGCAGACAGCAGTTACAGCCCACGAAGGCTTTTTGGGTCCAGCAGCACTCTGAGTCAGCAGTCACCAATGCCAGGCACTGACAGCATTCATGGCGGGTGGCACAGACAGCTCCTGGCTGATGCAGCTGCCAGCCCACTGAACATCACAGTGAACATTCAGGCAGGTAGCAGCTGGACTACAAGCCACAAGTGACCTCACCGCAGTCTGTAGTATGATTTCCCTGCTCACTGCAGATACCCCCTGGCAGCGATGCAGAGCAGGCTGCGGATGTGTTGAACCAGAGCACAGATTTTGCCACAAATGTGCAGCAGAGCCTTGCAGCCCAAGGTGAGCACTGAGGCATGCAGGACTCATGAATGTGTGTGTGTGTGTGTGTGTCTCTGCCTGGCATGCCTGCTTCATGTGCGTTCCTGTGAAGATGTCTGGATCATGCTGCAGGTCTGCCACTGAATGTGTCTGTCAATGGAGCTCAGGTTCTGCCGCAGCAAGCAGTAGTACGCCCACCACCCCTGGCCAGCCCCTCTGGCTTGGGCTCCACAGTGTCAATCAGCCCTGCTCTCCTCGCTGCTGCCTCAAGTCCCCTACAAGGGCCACCAAATACAGCAGGTGAGCACTGACAGCCGCCCTGTGCACATGCTGCACTCTGAGCTGTTTTCTGTGCTGTCCATCAGCCGCAGGCAGTGGCTACACTGCTCAAGCAACTGGCACGATGTGCGCTCAGGTTATGCACCTGACTCAGGCCAAAGCGTGCACCCGTCTTGCTAACAGTAGCATCTACACATGCTGCCTGCAGGGCCTCATCCACCTCTGGCGTCGCAACCATTCCGTTCATCGAGCCCAGTTGAGGTGCCCCCTGCTGCAGCTCCACCTGCTGTAGCCACCTCACTGCCCGCAAGTCAGCAGCCATCTGGCTTCAATCTCAGCACCCCAGCAGCTGCTGCTGTGCCAACAGCAGGCACAGCCAGCGCTGCCGCCCCATTGTCCAGGCAGCAGCCAAATTCAGAAGGGCCCGCTGCCCAGCTCTTTGGGCCACCAAGCCCAAAGATGATCACCACAGCCGCTCCATTGTCTACTCAGGCGCCTGTGCCACCACCTGCACCTTCTGCCCAGCTCTTTGCACCGCCAGCTCCTCAGATCGCCACCACTGGTGCTCCATCATCCACTCAGCCGCCTTTGCGACCACCAGCATCAGCATCACCTGCACAGCGGCCTTCTGCCCAGGAGTTTGGGCCCTCAAGCTCAGAGGCAGCCCCCACAAGCGCTTCATTGGCACCTCAGCCGCCTGTGCAGCAGCAGTCACCTGCAACAAGAGGTCTGGAGTCCCCAGCATCACGCCTGTTTCAGGCATCAAGCGCAGCGCCAGAGGCAGCGCCACCGTCCAGCCTCCCCCTGTTTGGGCCCCTGGCCGAGCTCCCCTCACTGCTCACCCCTTCTGGAGCTGAACTGTCTCTCTTTGGGCTGGGGCCAAGCCCAGATATGCCAGCCCAAGCAGCACAGCTAGGTGTCCCTGCGACTGCTGCTGGCCCTATGCCAGTGGCAGTGCTCCCAGCTGCCAGAGAGGCGCCAAATGCTGTCATTGCTCAGGCGCCAGTGCTGTTACCTCCCCTTGGCGGGGCATCTCCCAAGGGCTTGCAGGAAGCAGAGGCAGTTGCAGGCACCCCTGCTGCAGCTCTGGTTGGAAGCCCCATCCAGCATGCTTTTGGTCAGGCTCCAGGGCCAGCAATGTCACCAGCAGACGCACCTACACCAGCTGCACTGCATGCTCCTGCGGGGCAGCCTGCCCCTGCAACTGGAGAAGGACTTGTGCCGGCACCCGAAGAGGCCAAGCCCCAGTTTCATTGGTGGGGACAGGCAGCACCAGCCGCTGCGCCAGGGCCTCAAGCTGAGAGCCATGCTGCAGCAGCCACGCCGTCTCACACAGCCAGCACAGTTGCTGCAATTCCTGGCACAGGCAGCCCCACTCTATCTGGAGCGAACACAGCTGCCGCCTCCCCTAGCGCGGGCAGCACAAGTATGTTTGGGGCTCCTGCTATGGCTCCTGGTGCCATCATCAGCAGCAGTGGCCACATGCATGAGGCTGGGCAGTTGCCACAGCAGCCGCAAGGGGCTGTGGCACGTTCTGCAGCGAGCTCCGCCGCAGTGGACCCAGGGCCTATCGTCGGGGGTGTCTTGGGCGGCCTGATTGCTGTATGCTCAAGTGAGTGTCCCAGTCGGCGGTCATGCCAGAATAGAGTCTGAGCTTCAACTGACGCAAGCCCAGCAGGAACTTTGTGAGCACTTGGCTTGGGTACCATTCAATTCTCTGCTATGATTTGACAGAAGACCTGCTGCTCAAGCATGAGTCTTCTGTCAAATCATCACTGACTAGCCCATCCTGCTGACCGCAGTGGCTGCCATTGGAGTCTTTGTCCACAGACGGCGCCATCGCAGGCGTTCCTCACAGAGAGCCATGTTTGGGAACCACAGGGCCCTGCAGTTGTCCCATGCTGAGACGGCGACGGGAGCAGCAGTGGATCTGGAGGCTCAGAGTGGTCAGTGCCAACCACTGTCAAACTCCTCAAACAGCTGTGGACCGCATGTCAGCTTCTTTGCCTTCTCCCAGCTGTAAGCATGCCTTCGAGACCAGACGCTCATGTGCACTTCATGCATCTCTGCACATCTGCCAGTCATTTGGTCCATATAAGTCTACTAACTGCCATTGGCTCTGCACTGGCACTGCAGACCATACTGTACATCATCCTGCCCAGGGGTCAATGGGTGGACGGGAGGCGGCATGTCTGGCTCAGCACAGACCTTCCCACAGCAACGCATCATCCAGCTCTAATTTGTCAAATGTGTCTCTCAAGGAGGTACACAGCTTGTGCAGCTATTGCAGTCTGGCTTGCCTGCCTCTGCCCGCACCCTGCCAAGCATGAGTTCAAGCATGAGCTGCTCTGCATGCCTGCAGCTCAGCTTGCTGCAGCTGCAGCCCTAGGCTGGAGCTCTCAGGCCTACATGTCTCAGCACTGGCAGCTGTCTGTGTCCTCCACTGGCAGCAGCTCCCTACAGATCACTCTCTGTGCAGGCGCTGTCCAGGCTGCATGCAAGGGAGTCCAGCAGGGGGGCTCAAGCCCTGTCACAAAGGTCGCGTCATGCGGAGAGCACCATCTTTTTGGTGAGCCCCTGCCTGTTTGCAGCGGCCGTGGAACTTGTTTCAGGCAACACTGCAATATGTCTTGCTGGTACTTGGGGTCCTGCAGAATCAGGTGCAGCCCAGCTACCTGGCCCCCCCCCTCCTTTCCTGACGGGTGCACTGTTCTGTGGGAGTGGTGTCATGCTTGGTGCTGCTTTAGTGTCTTTGGAATGATAGCAGATCCCCCGATTTGATGCTGCAGGCAAGCCATCTGCGGCCCGGCACCCTGTTTGCTGACAAGTACCTAATTGGCAAACAGCGTCGTCGCAGTAGTGCGACATTCACAGTGGCTGCCGAAGTCCGCAACGATCCATATGGCGATGAGGGCATGGAGGTGTGGCACAGATGTAGGGGTGCAGGCTGTGGCAAGCACCGCCTGCCTGCTTACAGCAAACCACTTGCAGGCACCAGCAAAGTGGCCTGTGTGTGCCAGCAATTGTCTAATGAGCATCGGGAGGGCAGTCTGAATGCAGCAGCTAACTAGGGTGGGTATGCCAGCAAGGTGACCTGATTAAGGCAGCAGCCCAACGCCTCTGTGCACCAGCAATGCCCACAAAACGAAACACCAGGAGCTACTACAACGCAGCACAGCAGTGCACACCTAGCAGGGTACAGTCCCTGGGGCAGAATATGCCAGTCTTGGCATTGCAAACGGGAGGGCTGAACTCTCACTGCTGCTGCAGGTGTCCATCAGATTCTTCCCTGATGAGAAGGCATTCCAGACAGAGCAGGACTTCTATCACACTGCAGCTGCTATGCCCCCGGGAGAGCGCAGTCTGCTGCCTCAGGTACATGACTATCAACCACCTGCAGTTTGAGTACATCAATGCATGTCAGGTCTTGGACAAAGCGCTTGGGCCTCTAGGGGCCATTGACCTTGCGATTTGATTCTCGAAGCTATGGTCTCTAAATTGCCAGGTTTGCTGCTGCCCTGGCTGTTTCATGCCGCTGCTGCGGCTTCGGCCATGGCACATGCAGCCACTGAGCACTGTAATGCTGGCCTATAACAGTGCCTCGTGCAAGGGGCCTCACGGCTGCAGGCACCTAGCAGCTGGCTACTCTGCTGCTGCGCTGGCACTTGCATCAGGCATGCATACCCCTTACACAGATGCTCATTGCTCTGTCACCTGTGTGATTGCAGGTGCGCGAGATTATCCCGGCCTCCAGCCTGACGTGGAGCAGCGACAGCAACCCGCCAGCACTGGTGATGGAGAGGGCAGCCTTCAGTCTTGAGGTGCACCACAAGCAGGATACTTCTGCACCAGACAGTCCCTTGATAGGCTTAGGACACAGAGCATCACCCTGCTTTTCCAAGGGGCCAAGAGGTGGAAAGCAGGAATCAGCACCAGAGCACTCCCTTGAGATGTCAGTCTGGGCTGCCACTATGGCACTGCCCCCTTTCAGAGCACCATGCAGAACAGCAGGAGCTTGGTCCATTGCAAAGCTGTGGCAGTGACCTGTGCTTGTGGCCATGCAGGACTGGCTGGCAGATGGGCAGTGCAGGGCAGAGGCCGGTGGCGACATCAAGGCGCACCTGTTCAGCATGTGCAAGGCGTTGCAGGCACTGCACAACAGAGGCATTGTGCACAGGTCAGTGCATCTGCTGGTGCAGATGTTCGCATGCCATTAGTCATTCAAGTGCGTGCCCATTGCGCCCTGCAACCCCTCATCGGCAGCGTCACAGATGCACAAGGAAGCGTACAGGCTGCACACCTTGACAAGGTGGAAACACCGAGCCTAACGCTGGTGCACAGATTAGCTCCATTGATGTTCACTGTGACAGGGAGTGCCTGTGTTGCAGGGATCTCAAGCCTACCAGTTTCCTATGGTATACTGAGGCCTCATGCTGGAAAATAGCTGACTTCAAGGGGTGGGCTCACACAGGCAGCGTGGCGGCAGCCACTGGCACCTTACGACATGCAGCTCCAGAGGTGGGGCCATTGCTTGACCATGCAGCGCCTCCTTGTTGTTTTCTTTTCTGGTGCCACACTTGTGCGCTAATGTGGGTAGCGTGGTCATCACAGCAAGAGGCCAAGGTATGAATTGCTTTCAGTAAGAAAGCATCTGGGTCGCAACTCGCATCAGGCTGCATGATGCCACAGCAGTGTGCAGCAGCCTTCTGAACCCTGCATCGCTGCGGTGAGCTGAGGATTGAGCCCGGCTTGCTCTGCAGGTGATGGCTGCAGTGGTGTCTGACCTGGCTGCCACTGTGTTAGTGGACATTTCGGCTGATGTATGGAGCCTAGGGGTGCTGGCCTGGCACATGCTGTCTGGCAGGCCCCTGTTTGACCCCAGAACCAAGGATGAGCATGTGCTCAGCATGCTATTGGGGTAAGCCCTTTTTGGTGATGCACAACTGTCGTTGCTGGGCATTTGTTGGAAGCTCGTGCACTTGCCTTAGCAAGCTGCTCAAGCTGTGCACAGTGCATCATGAGCCACTGCAACCAGCTGCGCACAGCAAGGAGGCCTCTGTTTGAATATCAGGGCATGTAATTCTCTGTCTTGAGCGTCATGCTGAGCAGGGCATTCTGCCACCGTGCAGGTACAGCTGCCTGCCCTTTGAGGCAGACCCCAGCTGCTGGCTGCAAATCCCCAACAGAACTGCCCGCAGCCTTCTGCAGTCCATGCTCACACGGCGGCCTGAGCAGCGAGCCAACATGGACAGGGTGCTGGCCTCGCCACTCTTCAAACCTGTGCGAGAGCAGCACTGATGACACTGTTGATCAACTCGGCGCCATCATTCCCACCGCCAGGCTGCCGCCTGCTGAGCCTCAGCCCAACAAATCCCTGTGGCCCACTGCAACCAACCACGACGGCCCACCAAGACAGATGAACAACCCATCCCACGCAGCTCATCTGTGACTGAGCTCATCATCTTGCCCACCAGTTCAACTTTTTGCTTCTGCAGGCTGTATGCAACACTATTCATTTCAAACGCCATGTCCAGCCATGCACACCTCTGTCATCCAGCACCTTGGTTTCTTTTCTTGGGCTTCTTCTGCTTGGCAGGCGGCCTGTGACTGTTCTTGATGCCAACACGGAATCCCTGCTTCTTGCTCTGCTTGGCAGCCGCACTGTTGGCGCCAGCCTTCTTCCTCTGCGCAGCAGGAGCTGTGCTGGTCCCCCTTGCCTGCAGTCACTGGGTTTGTCAAGCTGCAGCTTCTAATGCCAAGCAGCTTGCCAGGCTCTGCAAACGCAAAGGCGTCAAGCTTGCAAATCACTGTGTGGCATACAAAGTTGCCTCACCTGAGCTGGCTCCTCAGTTTGGATGCCTCGCCTTGCAGCCAACTTTGCAGCTCTCTCCTGCTGACTTTGCTCCTTGGCTGATGCCCGCATGTGTATCAGCTGAGTGAAGCGGGCATCCAGAGTGGTCCCCTTGCCATCTGCATCCTTGTATGGCCCGCGACCATTGTTGGGTCCCACTGTAAACACCTTCCTACTCTCAGCAGCTGGAAAGACCTGCCGCTGAGCCTGCTGATCGGCGGACAAACCAGCCCCTCTGCCAGTGGCAGGCATCACCACCCTGTTGCTGTTCTGATGCCGCATTCTGTCGAGTTTCTGGCTCAAGCGTAGAGATTGACTTTGCTTTGACCGCACATGTTTCCCTTGTGTTGTGCCATGTAGCGGGGGCCTGAGTCCATCGTCATTCAAAAAGATCGTTCTCAGAACGCACAGCAGGACTCCCCATAACCCAGTCCACAAACCTCAGAACGACAGAGCAGATCAAGCCAATGTTGTACAACACCAAACCAAGCTGCCTCAACGTAGGTGCTGCTGCCTCAACCAAGCTGTCTCAGGGCAAATGACGCCGCCTGCTGGGCCGCATCGTCAGTCTGCATGCAGCGCATGAGCGGCAGGATGGCACCGCTCTTCTTGATGGCTGCCCCGTTATGTCTGGACGCCTGGGCCAGATGCCCCAGGGCTGTGCATGCCTCCTTCCTTGCATTGACTGAGCCGGTAGACAACAGCCTGATCAGGGGCTGCAGGACCCCTCCTTTCATTATGGCTGCTGCGAAAACATTTGATCCAGATGCCATGTGCGCAAGGGCCCCTGCAGCTGCCCCCTGGGTGTCTGTCTCGCCAGTCCTGGCCAGCATCTGAGCCAGGAACTGCACGCTGCCCAGTGAGGCCACCTGGGATGCAAGGCTGCCTGAGCTGCCTGCAATGTTGCCCAGCGCGGCGGCTGCAATCTCCCAGCTGCTGGGGTCACCCAGCTGCAGCACGCTGACCAGTGCCTCGATGGCAGGTGCCATGGCTTGCCCTGATCCATCTGCCATGGCAGCGATTGCTGCCAGCGCTCCGGCTGCCTGGGCCTGCACACCGTGTTTGTGCATGCTCAAGTGTCCGCTAAGATCCAGTGTACAACATGCAAGGACGCTTTGGCTACCTGGCCCTGCACACAGCAAGAATGTTGAAGTGTGCATCTGCAGGCGAACTCGAGCCCCTGGGCTGGTACACGGCATGTCTGTCCTGCTGCTTCCTGTCCAGAACCCAGACACAGCAACTTAGCGCACCTGCACGCTGCTGACCGGCAGCAGGTTCAGCAGCCTGGAGACAGCGTCAGCCTTGAGCATGGATGCAGCCAGGCTGCGCGACCTGTAGGCCATCAGGGCAAGCGCCTGGCAGGACCACATCTGGGCGGCTGAGTCAGCCTCGGAGCAGGGGCGGTCCAGCAACAGCAGCAGGGCGCTGATGGCGCCTGCACTGGCCAGAAGCTCTGCCTGCAGCAGGGGCAGGAGAGCAGCAAAAGTCTCTCTGCTGCTCTGCAAACCAGGACCAGCTCACAGCACAGCCATATCAGCGCTGGTGCTGCACAGAGAGCCATGTAGTTTGCACATAGAGCTGAGTCTGCAGCCGAGACAGGGTGCAATCTTTTGTGTAGTAGTCCAAGTCATGGTAGAGCCTAAAGACTTGTCGGTCAAGCACCGAGGCTAGGGTTGCTCAGCATTGTGTTGCACAACCACAGGGTTTTAGCCAGATGGCTGAGGCTAGGGCAAGGCTGTACTCCACTCTTTGGCTGGAAGCACAGTCTTCCCAGACGGCCCTGCCAGACATTGTGTTCATGGTCTCACCAGTGCAACATTGTCTGGGTCTTTCTGAAGCAGGCCACAAGCTGCCTGAGCCGTAACAGCATTCAAAGTGGCACCGGCGGCAGAGAGACAGGTGACCAGGGTGGACAGGTGGCGAGGGGAACTCCTGTAGGGCAGTTGGACAGCATGAGCATCCAGCCAGGAGCTGGGTGGATGACCGCAGCCGTCAGTGCAAGGTGGAGTGCATTGGTCACGACATGCATACTGGCAGCAAGGTAGGTGCTGAGTGAATGAGAGCAGCAGCAGCAGACAGGTGCTGTCTCCATGTGGTCAGGCTATGCATGCAGCAAGCCACATTGGGTGCGGCAAGCTAGCATGGGGTGTCAGCAACAGGCTGTCATACGGATTCGCCGCTTCGCAGGTGCTGTACCTGATGACATCCAAGACATGGTCTGGCTGCTCTGTGCATTGGCGTAGCAGGCTGGACGCCGCAGCCACCTTGCTGTCTTGCGCAGCATGCGGCACGGCCAGAGTTCTGAGGGCATCCTCCAGGGACATGAATACCTGTGGCTGCTGAAGCTGCTGGTTGACCTGAGGGGCTGACCATGATGCCAGCCTGCAGAGCAGCTGTCAGGGCAGATGTTTCCTGAAGTCCTCACCAGGATGCCAAAGTTCTCTCATACTGCTTGCGAAGCCTGAGCCTTCACCTCGTCTGCAGCTCCTCCATGTGCGACTAGACAGGTATGCAATCCAGCATGCAATCCCTGGATTTTGGCACACAGAAGAAGAAGTTGCGAGCCCACCAAGATCTACTCTTTCATAGGCTATCTTCAAATTGCGGCTTGATGACAGCTGTTGCTGCCAACGGAGACAGTGCCAAGAACCTCCCTTTTCGATTGTGGGTGGCCTGCTGACGGGTCCATGCATCGAGCACGTCTGGCTGCAAACATTCGGCTCCTGTTGCAGTGATGGCAGAGTTACATATGACACTCCAGAGGATGCAGACATGGTGTGCAAGACTCTAGCGGTGGATGCAGAGGTCAGCCGTCTGTCAGGCACTGGCAAGCCCTGCCCCTGCAGATGTTCTGCACAAGCACGCTTGAAGCTGTGATGCCAGTGCCATGCCTGCATGGCAAGGATCTCAGTCATGCCTAGGCCTTGCTGTCTGCGATGACATCTGGCGCCACCAGGCATCTGCCAGACAGACACTGGCGGATTCTGCCTGCCTGTGTCACCTGGCATGCTGAAGGCTTCAATGTTGGACGGACGAGTGCTACCCCTGCAGTTGAGGCCTGAGCAGGTGGAGCGCAAGCTGACCACTGATGGCAAGGACTTTGTCATGTGAGCCCACTAGAATGAGAGTTCAGCTGGCTGCCTGATGCATGTACATTCATGGAAGCAGCCAGCAGCATGAGTGCAGCCATGCCGCCAGCGTTCTGGCTGCTGTTTGCTGCAGGCATTTCCAGGCGGTGGACGCCCGCACACTCAGGGCAGCTGTGGGGACCTTCTGTGACCTGCTTGCACTGGCCACAAGGAGCATAGAAATGTTTGGCGACACCCGCAAGCAGTGAGGCTGGACGGGTGCTGACAGCCTTCACCTCATTGCTGGAGCACACTAATTAGAGGCAGCAGCATGAGCAGGGGTCCTGTCTCACAGGCAGCTGAGGCACCCCTTCAGGCCAGGAGGTGTTTGCCGAGAATGAAATGCAGACGCATGGGATGGTCAGGGGGTTACAGACCTGGAGACAGCAAGGGTTGGCTGATGGCAACTCCGCTGGGCAAGCCCCTGAAGCGGCACTGGTGTTGCTCTAACATTGACCATAAGCATCTCAAACGTGTCGGGGCCTGAACTGTATGTAGGAAATGAGCAACAGCAGCGTTCAGGACCATTCATTCGGGATCAGTAAGTGCCTGTTCACTGACAAAGGTCAGTCAGGCGCAAGCTGCTGTGACACCTTGCGCTTGCGCATGAGGGCTCGCTTGGTGGCCTCCAGCTTTGCCGCAGACCCCATGTTTGTGGGAGGGCCCCACTCGTGGCGGGCAATGCAGCAGGTCTGGGAAGCATGCCTGGGCAGGAACACCAGCTTCCACACCAGGCTGTACCGCGGCCTGCCACCAGCCAACTGAGACGGGGTGGACACCCTGTGCAGCACATCCTGCAGACCAGAATGTGCCCTCAAGAGCTGACATCCTCATGACATGAGCCCTAACGGGCCTGAGTTCCAATCATGGACAATGTGTATCTGCTCTGCGCCGCTTTCCACACTGGCAATATACGAGAAGCCAGATCGCTGTCACAGCATGCTTGACAACAAACCCACCCTGATTGGAGGCAGTGGCAAAGGGTGACATCTAGACCACATGGCCCATGCCACACTCAAACCCCTACTCACGGCAGCAGCCTGGCTCAACTTACTGCAGCAGCACAGACTGCTTGTGCGCCCACCTGGTCCATGAGCACAGCCCTGAAGCGCTTGGGGCGCACCACTAGCCCAACATCGCACTCGTCGTCCAGGAAGAGAGTGTCTGCCTGCCAGTCGCGTGGCCAGCAGTCGTCCAGGTACAGCAGAAGGCTGACAAAGAGGGGCTTGCCTGCAGGTGGGCAAGCTGTTAGTGCAATGGGCTTTACAGCCCTCGCAGGTGGAATGCTCTGCCGCTCAATGCATCAGCAGACTGACACAGAAGACTGTGCCTGCAGGCAGGTAGGCAGGGGCCAGCAGTGTGCAGGGCCACCTGCGCAAGCCATAACATGGGTTGCCTGAGGTACAGCAGCAGGCTGACACAAACAGGCTTGCGTGCAACCGTGCAATGCATGTCCTGCAAGCTGGTACCTGCCGACTACAGTAGTCAGACAGATGAGGGGCCCTGGCCCACAGCAATGCATTGCCTGCATGTCCAGCGTACTCGAGCAGCGCCCGTGCAAGGTTCAATAAGACGGCCAGGACTAATCTGTTCAGCAGCTCACAGTTCGCAACAGCCGCACCTGCACCAGGAGCTGCATCAACCGCTTCTGACAGGCTCAGCTGCAGGACACAGCCTGCTGGCGCAGTTTCCGACACTGCCTGAGTCTCTGGCTGGCACCCTCTCGCTGGAGCTGAGATCACCTGGCTCCCCATTGAGTAAGCTGCCATGGGGTGGCGTCCAATGCACCCTCTCGCTGAAACACAGGTAACCGGGCTCCCCACAGGCATACACCGCTCACCTGGCTCCCCATTGACATAGCTGCCATGGTGGCGCGTCCAGGGCCCGTCAGGCAGGCTGGCAGGGTCTGCATCCACGTGGTAGCTGTAGCAGTCCCCATACACAGGCGCATTGCCCACAAACTGCCCGCAGTCCACTTCAGCAGGGCCTGCTCCCTGCAGGGGTGCCTGTGGCCGGGGTCCCTTGCTTTGGGCGCCGGGGCACCACTCATGACTGATAGGTGTTGTCTCTGCCCTGTGCACGTCCTGCTGGGACGGGCAGCCTGGGCTGAGGGCGCTGCTGTCGGCCAGCAAGTCTGCATCAGAGTGCAGCCTGGGACGGGCAGTCTGGCTGCTGCCTGCGGGCCCAGGGGACTGCGAGGTGCGCTGTTCCCTGCTGCCTTGCAGGGCGGCCCCCGTTCTGGCTGTCTGTGCAGTGACAGAGCTCTGGATGAGCTCTGCTGGCATGTGCACGATGTCGCACTCTGGGTAAAGGCGGCACAGGCGGGTGTGCACTTCGCGCACAGCAGGTACCTGAGCCTCGGCCAGCTGGTGCAGCATGTGGTCCTGGAGACCCCAGGTCTTGGGCAGCCCTGCACCACAAGGGCTTGCCGCTGAGCCTTGAGGGGCTGTGAGCAGCTCTGCACCAGATCAGCAGGTGGGTCGTGGGCATTGGGCAAGTTGCAGCTGGACTGTATACGGCCACAGCTGGTGCAGCATATGGCCACAGGGGCTCCAGCGGCCGTAGACAGCCCTGCATCACAAGAGGTGGCACATTTGTGGCAGTGAGCATATTGCAGCTGCAGCGAGCTGCAGCTGGTGCCAGAGGCTTTGAGCAGTCCCTGCACCACACATGCAGGTGGATTCTGGGAAAGGACAGGTTGCAGCTGCATAAAGCTGCGGCTGGCACAGCATGTGGGTCCAAGTGCATTGAGCAGCCCGAGGGCAGATGGGTCTTTAAGCAGCTTGCCGCTGTGGCTGACGCGGCGCGCAGTCCCAAGCTGGGCGCTTTCGCAGGGACACCTGTACATTATGCGCCACTGTGCTCTGACACAAAGCCTCTTTGGCCTGTATGGATTGCAGCCACTGCAGGGCCGCGTCTCACGCAGAAAGCCGCCAGACCGACTTGATTGGTATGGGTGGTACGCTTTGTCATGATTCATGCTGACATAGTCGCATCAAGCCTTGCTTTGGCAACAGGCAGGTGCTACTCAGCATTGCATGCTGCACCTCAGGGCACATGTACTCACCTGCCCCATCAGCTGTCTCTCTCTCCCACTTGGAGGGAGGGGGCCCTTGGCTGTGGTCCCAATCCGGAGCTGTCAGCAAGTCCAGGAGCTCCTGCCGCTCGGCCTCTCCTGCAGAGACGACGAGGGCAGGTCAAGACAGAGGAGCCTTGCACCTCACGTGCAGCTCTCCTCATGCCTGGACGCACAAGAAGTGGTAAGATGAGACAGCCACATTGCATGCATGCACCTTTGGGATCTGTTCCATCAAGCTGAGGCTGGCAGCTGCCATGCGGGCTTTGTCCCAATCATCCTGGCTCACACGGCATAGCCAAGATCTTGCAGTGGCTGCCCCAACAGTCATGCTGACACCAGGCCTCCTTAGAGACCTCTGTTGTGAATGGCACAGTAACAGCAGCAACTGATCCCTCACCAAGGAAGTTGTCCAGCACCACGACATGGGCATAGTCTACCCTGAGGCCATCCGGGGTTGCTTCAGAGGGCACCAAGCGCGCGTCCAGGCGTGCGTTCAGGGCACAGGCCACAGCGTCAGGGGCCCAGGGGGACTCATGGGTGGCCAGCGGCCGAAGGGGCAGCTGCGCAGGGCCTGTCTGCACCTCCATCTGGTGGCAACCCCTGACAGGAGGGCACAGGACTAACGGCAGGGCTGCATGGGGCAGCAGGGGTGGCAGCCAGATGTTGCTCAAGTTCAAGGGGATCAACTTGGGGGACCAGCCAGGCCACGAGTGTCAGCAGTGTTGTGTCAGTTGTGTGTCTCACAGCGCAGTGCCTCACTCCTCCAGGGATGTGCGCTGCACACTGGTGGTGCTTCCAGAGCTGCTTGCACCGCAGCTGCTTTGCTGCAGCCCTTGACAGTGGGTCAGCAGGCTCCTGCTGACGGTCTTCCAGCTGGCAGATCAAGCAAGGCCTGGTCCAGGAGCGTCAAGTCACCATCAGCGGGCTCCTGCTGAAGGCCTTCCAGCCCGCAGCGTGGCTGTAGCTGGAGCCTAGCAGGGCTGTGTTGGTCACTTGGACTCCCTGAATTGCTTCATGAGGCGCTGCTTGCGGGACAAGAGCAGGGTGTCGATCTGCGAGGTCTCCTTGAGCTGCCTGCTGGCCTGCAGCACACAGCAGGGGAGGTGATTGATGGAGACAGGACTGGTGTCGAGCAATGCTGCCGCTGTGCAGGAGGTGTGCATGGCTAGTGCTGACTGCACGTCTGTGCCATGCAGCTAGGCCATGCCAGCATCTGGTGGCAGGTCCCTGACAATGCCCACAGTAGAGTGGCTCGTACTAATTGCAGGCAGCATATAGCTGTGCGCACCCGGTAGGCTGCGAGCGTTTTTGGCATGTCCTTCATGTTCTTTTCAATGTCTTGCTGCCTGCAGGTAGACGAAAGGTGTTAGGCTGAGAGGAGGCCCGTGTCAAGTGGCTGGCAGTGGGCTGCTCAGTCCAGACACTGCTCAGCAACAGTGGCCAGGCCTCTGTCACATGCTGCAGGACCCATGGGCTGCACATCAAGCTGCTGAACAGGGTTGACAAGCCTTACTTTTGAGCTGCCAGCTTATCGTGCTTGTGGCCCTTGGGTGGCCGCCTCTGACCAAAAGGCTTGGCGTTGGTCTGGGGCTGCTCGAAAGGCCACTCCCTGCAGCAGCCAGCCATGCACCTGTGGCCATCTTGTGTGCAAGTTGCGGCTACTACATTGCAGCAGCTCACTTCTGACTCAGGAATGTATCCTTCCTCAGTCTAGCAGCATAGCGCGCACTGATAGGTGGCTTCCTCCAGACTCCCTTCAGTAGCTTAGGCTTCAGGGCAGCCTCCCCAAGGGTCTGAAGCAGCTTGACAGCAGCTAGGGCGCCTGACATGCGTCACTCAGGCCTTGTCTCAGGTCGGTCTGCCAGCCCTATCTGACCAGAGGCCGGTCGATATTACAAAGGCTGTCTCATTGAAGCCCTGTCACTGTCGGATTGAACTGTGCATCTTCCTGCAGAGCTCATGCAGATGCAATACAGGATGACATTCTGACTGTGCATCAAAAGTCAGCCCGGCCACTACCCAGGCAGCACCATGGCACTCCTTCTCTCAATGAATGGCTCACAACAGCCAACTGCCTCAGTAATCAACACATGGAGACCAGCCAGCAGCCCAACTTTTGCATAGCTGCTGCTGAGCACAGGCTGCTGTCCTTTTGTGTCTGCCTGCTACTGCCTACAGGCAGAGTGGTTGCCTGCTAGAGCAGCGACTCTAGGGATGCCATTGCCATGCAAATGCAATCATGGGTGCTGGCCTCAGTGGACGTCAATGTAAGCAGGTTTCAAGCCTAACGATTAGCACTAAAACAATTTTTTCATGAAGACATGGGGACTGGAGTCGATATCTCATGAGGCAGCAATAGTTCCTGATGAGCAATAAAGGGCAGATGTTGACCATCTACTTCTTCTTGCCCTTGCCCTGAGGCTTCTTGCCCAGCTGGATGCGCTTCATACTGAGCTTTGCCCCGCCTCCTGTTCCTGCTGGGGGCACCTTACCCATGGAGCCCTCCAGGCCTGCACATGCACCAAGACGTCAGGGCACACATAGCCGCCAGGGACCAGTCCGGGCCCGACATCATTGATGTAAAGTGCAGATGCTTCAGGAGCGCCAGCCGTTGATAAACACAGCTGCAGCATTGAAGTGACGGCAGGGGCTTAGCAGTTTCTGCCTCCAGCAGAAAGTCATCAGGTGGTGTGCGACATGGCAGTTCAGACAGGCACACGGCCGCCTCTCCAAAGCCACAGTCAGGTGGGTGCGCAGGCAACTCATGAGCGCTTGGGGTCAGGGCACCAGGTGCTCTTCAGCTCATTCTCACGAGAAGGCCTGGGTGAGAGGCCAGGGCCCCACATGCTTGAGGCCTGATTGGCCAACCCCGCCTGGGGCGTGGCGCTCACATGCACATGAGGTGCAAGGTGAGGCTTGTCAACCCCCCTTGGTACCTAGCACACTTGGCTGCGAGGCCCAAGAGGTGTTGCCTACCTGATTGGGGCCTCATCAGCCACCCCAACAGGGTCTGGCGCTCGAACGCAGTTTCAGGCACAGCTAGATTTTGCCACCCTCAATGTACCTGAGCACAAACAGAATGGGCCAGGACAGGGGGAGCCCACCTGCATAGCGCCGATTGAAACGGTTGACGCGACCCTCATCCACGAGCACAGTTGACTGGTTGCCCTGGAAGAAGGGGTGGTTTCCGCTCCAGACATCCACATTGTAGCTCTCCTGCAGTACAGATGAGGCAGGTAGTTTGCAATAGGTGGTTTGGAACATGTAGCCACAGTGGTGTCAGTTCAGAAACTGTGTGTTTGCTTTCCTGCAGCACAGAGGGCAAGCAGGTAGGAATGGATGCCCCAGACACCCGCATTGTAGCTCTTCTGCACCACAGGTAGGAGACGGCTTGTGACAGGTTGCGTATTGGCGTGATGGCAAGCAACTTACCACTGAAACATGCACCTGCAAAAGAATCAGTAGCCTGCAGGCAGCTCTATTGCCAACACTGTTCAGTTCACTGAAAGACAGGTGAACCACAATGAGGAGCTTACCTTGGACCCACTGACTGTCAGCACCTCCTCTCCATTGCAGAAGACCTTGGCCTCCTCAAAGTACTCTGGGTGGATGCCCTCCTTGCGCATGACAGTGCGGAGGCCGTTGGTGGGGCACTGCAGTGGAGGTGGCACACAGCTTGACATTGCTGCTAGACTTGGAGTTGTCATGACAGGCTGCTTAGCCTCTCCACTTCTGTGGCTGAAAACAGAACTCTTAGCCTGCCAGGCCCTCACCTGCTGCAGCCGACCACGGTTACCAGCTAGAGACTGCCTAGCAGAAAAGACACGGCTGCCAGCAGGAGTCTGGTGTCCGGTGCACGTCTGCATGCTGCTGCAATTTAGGTGCAGGACCCTCATGCTCGCTGGCGACAAATGGGGATTGCTACTATAGCACCTAGCTAGGGTTAGATAGAAAGCAAGCTCCTCTTGCCGCTTTCCCTGTCCTCCTTTGCAGAACACTTTACTGTCAACACTTTGCTGCCTCAACGCCAGCTCACAGAGCATCGCAGCTTTCATCATCCTGGCTGTCAACAGCATCTGATCACTAGCTGTCAGCCACATTACAAGGTGAGATGTCACAAGCACTGCAGCCTCCTCATGATGGCTGCAGTCAATCTCACATCTCTGGCATCATCAGTGCCTAATCCGGCATGCCTCATACAAAAGGGTGAAAGAGCACAGAGGCAATGCGCTAAAACTCATTACTGCAGGCAGATTCTGGTGTAGAGTTAAGAGGAAAGCACAGAAGCCACTTCAGGCGCGCTGCCTCCCACTCAGCGTCATGCCGAGCGGATGGGAGCGGCTCAAGGCAGGGCTGGGCATGAATGAGCCAGAGCCAGAGCCGCAGGGCTTTGGCGGGCAGCTGATGCACCAGATAGATGAGGCCACCACACTGACAAAAACGCAGGTCTGACAGTACCACAACAAGCGCTATTCAGAAGTTGGCAATATTGCCTTTGTAAAGTAGCACAAACTGTAGCCTGCTTCTCAGCCACTCCAGGAACCTTGGCTTGTGCATCAAGCCTGCCATGGCCAGCCACATGTTGCTGTTTCTGTTCGCTGCGCAGCTGATCAGAAGCAGCTGTCTTTTTGCCTGTACCAAGTTGCCCTTTCTGCTGCCGTCTGCAGAGAGTATATGGTTTTGGCATTTCCTTGGGTGTGGGCCTCCTCTTTGGACTGCTGGTGGGTCCTTGCTAAAAGCAGGGGCAGTCCTTCTCTTGCCAAAAGGCAGTTTGCATTGTTCGTTGGTCACTGGATGCAACATTTCACCTGCCCGCAAATGCAGGCAAGCGTGTTTTGGCTCATGCCTACAAAATTTGCAATCCTGTACACCCTGGCAAATGTCTTCTTCCTAGCAAGGTGTGTGGCAAAGCACAGCCACTAATGCTGCGTCATGTGCATGCCGAAAGGCAGGCAGCTCAAGCCTGGTAGACTTGAGCATCACATGCATTTGCGCTGATTGGCTGCCTACACCACATGCGCCACAAGGCGTCGGCCTCCAGCACAGGCAGCAAAAGCCTCAGTGAAGCACATATCGTCTGCCTGCCAACCAATCTGCTACAGCATAGGCGCAGAAAGGCCTGTGCGTGGCATACATGGCCTGCATGCATGGGGCCTGCAGCACATGCACAGGAAGCCAAGTCCTGCAGCATGCGCAGCCAAAGCCTGCATGTTGCGAGGTCTGCATGCTGACTGGGGTGCCATCTGCCTGCAGTACAGCTTTCCTCATGGGACCCATGGCGCAGCTCAGAAAGATGTTTGACAAGGGTCGGGTGGTGGCAACCCTGGTGAGCAGACATAGTGCCCAATGTAGCAGGGCTCTGAGGACAAGCAGGCCTGCCAGTTCACCCGCCAGACAGCAGTTGCTGAACAGCTCTTGGGAGGGAGACCTTCCCAGGCTGCCATGCACCTCACCTATGCTTAGCCAGCACTGCTGGCCTTGACGGCTATACAGGTTTCACGCACTGTCAATGTCTGCCATGCAGCTCTACTTCCTGTTCATGGGGCTTACGCTATACTTTGCTTTGGTGGTAAGCCCTGACTTTCTGCTTCTCATGTTGAGCAGAGGTGCTTATGGTGCCTGTAATGAGTTTTGCTCAATGATCTGTTGTGTACCTGCAAAGCCAGACCTCCTGCACATGCACTGCCTCTGCTGCAGGTCAAAAGCTTGATAGGCACACTCATATGTCTCATCATACAGATGTGCGCCCTAGTATGGTAGGCGATTTTGACCTTAGCCATGTTCTGCAGCGCACTGTGATGAGGCAATGATATCAATGTCCTCTGTCTGTCTACAGGTACTGCCTATCATACATCCCCTTCGCCAGGTGGGGAGCTGCTGCTGCACTTTCTTGTGGGTGCCTGATGCCTCCCAGGCCCTGTTCTGCTGTGTTGTGCACTTATCTTATACTTTGGTATGGCACTGCCTTCTGTGTGCTGCTAGTGTATTGTGTGACATGTATGCCATTGCCAGGTAGGGCCAGGTGCTGTGTCTGGTTGGCACTGACATTAGAGTGCTCAATTTGAGCATTGAGTGTTCCCAACACCTTGTTCTGCAGGGCGATGGCTTCAAAAGTCTTTGTCAGCCTGTTCGAGTGAATCTTGATTGTCACCTAGGTTGCAGTACTAGACTGAGAGGCACTCGATTGCTTTCAAGGCATAGCTTCGACCATGACAAAACCAGTACTAGAGGAGTCAGTCAGAGAGGGACAAAGGTGCTGCTGCAGCCCTGGGCTCTGTGGCTTGCCAAGCTGGGACCTCATTTCACGTGCCAAGAAGCATGACGTGGGACCACACCACATGTGAACAAGGCTGGCAGATGTAAGAAGCTGGAACGGTCAAAGCCAGCGACCAACCAGCAGGGCAATGATGGCCACCAAGATGATGTGTATGATATTGAAGCCCCCTCTGATGACTTTCTGCCGTGAGGCCACCCCTCCTGCCTGCAGGCAGCATGTGACATCATGTTACCAGCTGTTCAGATATTGTTCGCCTCTGCCAGGTTGAGCCAGCACCAGAGCAAGGGGCTGGGACACTGTGCCAGGGCAGGACCAAGGGATTATGAGATACAATACTAGCCATGTCAATCATGGGGGTGGGAGTAGTACACTGAGAAAGTCCTGAGCACCGCAGGTCTAACATTGTGCTGAGCTGGCCCACTGGTGGCCGCCTGCTGTACAGGGGCCTGTATATGCACGCATAGGCTGCCCCAAAGCCCGAAGCCCTGTTGCTATCACCAGTGACACAATGCCCTGGGTCACCTGAACTGTGTACCTTGATTATGCAGCGTGTAAGCTGTGCAAGGTCAAGGGCACTGCCGCAGCACCTGATGTGTGTTTCAGCTGCCAGACATGCTCCACCTCTCAGTATCTGCCATCTCCTCACTGCCTCCAAGCATGCTTCCCCTGGGTGAATCCAGCTGTTACAGTGCACACCTGCGCTTCGTGCTCTGTTTTGCTTCCCCTGCCAATGCTATGGGGCCCTGCTGATGCTTAAGCAGCCTGGTCACCACAAACCTGCCACCATGTCCCGCCTTCTGCAGCATACGAGCACCCAACAGCCCCATGCAGCACCTCTCAGCAGAGCTCAGATGCCCTTAACACACTCAAGCTGCTTGTGAGGCGCACACCAGCACACCTGGCCGCCTTGCTCCACCCTCCGGAGCATCTCCTTGTTGTCCCGCTCCAGCCTGGTGACCTGCTCGCGCAGCCTGTTGCGCTCCCGCAGCACTGTGGCCAGGTCGTCTGCGCCTACATGCATGCAACTGCTGTTCAGAGTGCAACCAGTGGAGGCTGGGGTGTCAAAACGCCTATGTCTGCGCACCGCATCTGGAAGCTGTTGTTACCTGCGCCTGTCAACATGCATCGTGCTCTGCTACCCTGTGAGAGCCTTGCCAGAGGACCATGCTGGATGTGGGTCTGCATGCTGTGGCCTCAGCGCCGTGGCGAGATTGTCTGCGCCTACAAGCCATCTAGTCAATGGGCAAGGAAGCCCCTCTCAAGAAGCACTATGCATATGCGTGCACATGCAGACTGCATGCCAGAGCAGAGTCTGGTGATATACAGGACGCCTGCCAGCATGCAGCACAGCAACCAGGGCACCTGCATGCTGTACAGATGTTGCAAGTGTGATCTCGAGCATGTGTGGCCTGCTTGGCAGGGCTTACTTGGGGCAATGGGGCAGGGCCTGGATTTAGCCATGTTCTGGCATAGCCACAGATTGATGAAGGGCCATGCTGGCACTGTGTGCAAACCCTCACCAGCAAAGGAGTTGGTGCCCAGGCAGAATAGCGCGTCCACCATTGCCAGAGAAGTATGAGAAGTGATATGCTGGTGGACTGTGCCCCTGGCAGGAGCCTGGCTCACCAGCAGATGTGTTGTGTCCTGGCAGGACCTGGGGTTCGCCACGTCCAGCGTCCCTGTTGGGCGAGGGCTCCTCCTCATTCCCTTCTGGTACGGGGCTGGGCGGCTTGGGGGGGCCCACCTGCAGCAGCACATTGCGCAGTGCTCGTAACACAATATAAGAACAGCCAACGCCGCTCAAGCAGCAAGGCCAGCCTAGCGTGGAGTGCTGCAGGCTCCTTCCCTCATTCCCCGTGCACCAGGCTGGGTACTCTTAGAGGGCCACACCTGCAGCAGCATACAGACAGCAAGCTGGCCCTGATCATGCTGCAAGACCAGGTGCTTGCAGCTGATGCGTTCCTTTGCTCTCACTGCCATTTGAGCGCAGAAAGGGCCAGCCAGAAGAGATTTCACCTGCAGCAGCGTAACAGCGTGCTCTGTGCCGAGCTGGCAGACTTGCACCAGGTTGCAATTGCAAAGCTTTGGCAGCCTGGCAAGGTATGGCCGGCTGTGCTCCCTGCAGCGGACTGCCGCCGGCATACTGCGCACAGGGCACATGGTGCGCAGTACTCTTCTCGGCTGGTTCCTCATTGTCTTGCACTCAGCAGACTCCAATGAAGCTGTTTGGCCTGTCTGCCTGCAGCATGTCTGCCACTGCTGGTGAACACCCTTCCCAGCTCCGAACTGCTCGCACCAGCGTGACACGCAGCTTCGACTGCTTGATCTCCTTGTTCTTGCCGGCATCGAAAGCATCGGGCAGCACGTCCTTTACGTCGTTGTCCACCTTCACCCACTGCACCAAGAATTTGTCCTTGCACTCTGCAAGATTGCCTGGGTACTCCCGTTGTGCCTGCAGCAAGGCATCAACAAGTATGTGGCACTCTGGCCATTTCAAAAGAACATCATTGAAGTGCACCATGCAGGCGCCGATCAGCAGCCCAGATGTTGGCGCCTGCCAGCAAGCTCACTGCAGCACAGGATGCATCAGAAATGACCAACATTCACCTGCATGATGACCTGCACATCCTTTGTGGTGCCAGGGTCCACGAAGCCGCTGCTGGGCCTGACGCAGTATTTCTTGGGGCTGGTGGTCTTTACTTTGAAGCCCACACGCTCTGTGCCAGGGTTGTGCAGTGACAGAGTGACAGGGATGTTTTTCTTGAGCTCAAGCCTGAACTTGAGCTCGGTGGGGCTGATTTGCAGGTGTGGGCCTTCTGAGACAGTCATCTTCCTGCTTCCCAGGTCAAGCTGGTGGACTAGGAGGGACTGCTGGGCAGATACCCAGCACAATGACACTTGCCCAGAAGCTGTCAAGGGCTTTCTGCTTCACAATTGCAGCGCTGGGAGCCACCAAGTCAGCAGAGCACCGCCAGCTGGAGTGCTCGAGGTCCTGAAAACCTTTGCTCCTTTCCTGCTTTTTGCCATAGATTGAGTTCATGTATGCCGGCCAGGCACCGGCGTTGAGTGCACTGAGCCAGAGCTGAGTTATCGGTCGCCATGCTTCAGTCAGTATAACACCACCCAGCATGGAGAATGGCTTCTTTCTGGTGATGCACGGCATAGCCCTGTTCTGGTGATTCACAGCAAAGCACATGGACCTGCTGCACAGCCCAGCATGGTTGATGGGTCAGCAGCTTCGCAGTGCTGGTGCTGTAGATGGCAAAGTCTCTGCCGAGCTGTCAGCCCGCAAGTCAGAGCTGGAGAGCATGCTCAAACAGGTCAGCAGGGACAAGCGTCAAGCATCATATAGACTCTGTGCTTTGCAAGCCTCTGGGCAGGAGCTGCCTGGCAGGCTCCTTAGCTCCTTCAAGTTCTGGCCAGCACCTGAACCCATGAACAGCTGGCATGCAGCCTGCAGCAACAGGCCAGCAGATGGGCCAGAGCTTGGCATCCTATGCTCTTCAAGCATGCAAGACAGATGATCGAGCAGCTTGGACTGGGCAGGCTGTCTTGAATCTGTGCAGGTGAAGCATATGGAGTTGAATATGCAGCAGGCCAACAGCGCAAGGCCAGCGGGCAGCATGCCATTTGGGTCTCCCTTTGACAGGACGCCCGCCCAGGCAGGCAGTGCGACTGGTGCTGCCGCTCATTTGAGCAAGTTGAAGCCTCACAACTCCACAGGTGTGTCCTGGCAGTCCCTGTCCCCAAAGCGCTCTGCAGCTGCAGGGTAAAGGCAGGTTTGTTGCTGGCACAGCAGTGTAGACATGCCCCTGGCAGCTTGGCTCATCTGCTCACAAACTCTCCTGTCATGATTGCTGCCCTACCTGCATCTCACCTCATGGTGTTGGCATGGTGCAGGTGAGAAGCTGCAGGTGCCAGCTGCAGGCCGTAAGGGCGCTGCAAGAAGCATCCTGAGCGATGCCAATGGGCCCTCGCGCCCTGCAGGGGCCGGGACAGGCAGCGTCAGGGAGCAGTCCGGTGCTGCAGACAGTGTGCACCAGAACCTGGTCAGCCGCCTCAGCGCCGTGAGGCGGGGAGCAACAGGCGTCCTCGATGCAGGTGGGACCCTGTGTGGGAGGTTGTTCTGCATTGCTGCACCTGACTCTTGTCGTTTCGCTTTGCCAGCGCTACTCACCCAGATACCTGACCCATTCAATGCTCTCACCGGCTGCCACGGCTCACCAAGGCAAGGGTCCATTGCCAAGGTCCAGCCCCAGACTGTTGCATGCTGGCTTGGCAGGCGCGCAAGCCTTGCCAGTGTCCAAGGGCTAAGGAAATGTACCGCCTCTCTGTGTCTCAGCATGTTTGCATGCATAACCTGGCGAACATCAGCCGGTAACATAACTGGTGTGGAGAGCCATTGCCATGTGTAGGCAGCAGCTGGCCGGCAGAGCCAGAGACCGCCATCCAGAGCTCAGTGCAGCGGCTGAGGCGCTTGAACTCTGAGATGACCTCCAGGCAAGCCTGCGGCCCTGGGCGGGCAGAAATGCTGGACCCTCAGAATAATCCAGCTTTGCTCGATTCATGCACCACAGGCCCAGCTGCTGCTATATGACACCCAGGCTGGTGCACCCCTGTCATTGGCGAATTGCCAGAGCCCACTGCAGACACCTCTTTCACTGCAGGTTTGGCCCTGTCTTGGTGGCTGTCACACACCTGTACACCATTTCAATGGTGGTGGCAGCGTCAGCAGAGAGGCCATTGCAATTTCATTGGGCAGCCTGTCAGAGCTCACTGCAGCATGTCCAAACCAGCACTCATTTGTTTGAAGCCTGCCGTGGTTATGCCCACCTCCTATGCCCTGTCAGGGTGACAGTGGCTGCATGCCTGTGTTCGCCTGTCATCTGCGCGGAAGACTGCATCTGCAAGTCCTTGCCTGATGCCTCAGATGGTCTGCCTGCAGGGGAGAGTCGCTCGCCAGCGCAACTGCTGCATACAGGAGGGGCAGCCCCTTCCGCCGGCAGAGCGTGGGCAGCCCACGGTTGCCAGATGTCAGCTTCAAGGCGGCAGGGTGCGCGTGGGTGCAATCTCCTGAGCCCATGGCCGCCTGCCTGGTGCCCAGCTGTCCTGCATGGTGCCCAGCTGTCTCATGCGAGCTGGAAGTGCACACCTGCAAAGCTTGGCATGCAGCTACTCCAGGCAGCTCAGTAGACATGTCTGCGTGCACTCAGTCACACAGCCCTGGGCTCTAGTGTGCCCGACACGCCTCCGGGGCGCCCTTGCTTGTCTTCACTGCTCAACAATCAGAGGGTTGCTGCCTGCTGTCTGATGCAGGCCGGGCGCTGCACAAGGCACCCCAGACCTGCTGAAGTTGTGGGGAGGAGCAGCAGCCAGCGCTGGAGTCCAGCCAGGAATGGAGACCCCTGTGCTCATAACCACGAATCTGGACAGGTGTCAGTGGCCGCCTTGGTGTGTCCAGTGGCAGCAATTGCGATCCTGGATCAGAGGCATGTTCTGAATTGTGCAGGCCTGTAGGGGGCCTGACATCGAAGACATCACTCAGACAGGGAGACGCCTGTGCTCATTGCGCACGATGGGTGCCCGTGGCTGCCTCAGCAAATTGCTTGTACGGTGAAGAAGCGCTGGCCCGTGCTGAACGTCATGGGCTCATGACGATGCAGCTGGCAGGTGCCCCAGCGAGCCTGCTTTGAATCTGTTCTGGCAGAGCTCCGGCCCGGGCTGATATGCACAGCTTGCGCCTGTCCCAGTAAAGAGGAGCTGTGCTGGCCTCTTGTGGAGCCCTCCTGTTGGCCTTGGGCGCGCGGCTGTCATGTCAGGGTGTGGCCCTGCTGCTTGCTATCTAGGTCGCCAGATCTGCCGGTGTCATGCATGCGCAATGACCTGCAGGCTGGCTGTGGACGATGTGCGGCAGCGCCTGCTGTTCCAGCCAGACGGTTCAGGATGGGGCCCTGGCACTCCTGATCTGAAAGGCACCACAGGCGACCGTGCAGCCTCGCAGCAGGCAAGCCCTGCAGCAGGCACAGACGATGTCGGTAGCAGCTCCTTCAGCTTTCAGGCCAGGGGACCCGCGCCTGCAGCAGACGCTGCAGAAGTGGCCGCAGATTGCAATGCCCCAGAGGTGTCTGCGCGGGCTGTCCCTCTGGCGGCGGATGTTGGCGGCAGCAGCAGCTCTGGAGGCACAAAGACGCCGCACAGTTGGTGCCCTCCGTCTGCGCAGCGGCAGCACAGCTCCGCAGCTGGTGGGATCACAGGACTGGAGGGTGCCGCACCACAGCTGAGGGACAGAGGTGCTGACGGAGGCAGCGTCAAGGACGCTACCAGGCCACCATCGGCTCGTCGGCAGCGGGGTGCTGCAGCTGACAATGGCTCAGGCAGATTGGTAGAGGGCAGCGCACAGCAGCCGAGGGCCGAGGGCACTGGCAGGGGCAGCGGTGGTCAGCCCCGGCCAGCCTCCGCTCAGCAGGCAGTGCAGCAACAAGGCTCCCCTGCCACAAAGGCAGAGGCAGGCGCCATGGCAGAAGGCCTGACGCGCAGCCGCAGTGCTGCCCGCCAGGGTACAGGGTGCGCCGGGGTGCATGCTCCCTGGACCTGTGGTGTCCATGTTTGACCTTCAGCCCATGCAGCCTGTCCGTGCTACCTTGACTGCTGCAAGCGCAGCCATGTCCCACGCGGCAGGGGCATGCAGCGTGTCCATGCACCCCTGCCTGCTGCAAACCTCCTCTGCTGCAGGCTGCTGCCCCATGTGCACTAGCCTACCGCAGACACTTTGCGTCTCTAGTTAGCCTCCATGCACCTTTGCCTAACTCACACCTTGTGTCTTCCATGCAGCGGCTCCATGCGTACTCGTCAGCTGAAGGATCCTGAACCCTTGCAGGGCGCATGAGGGCAGGTCGGCCATTGCTGCAGAGCACAGCGTGCAGCCAGCTCAGGAGAAGCTGCTGCAGCTGCACCTCAGAGATCAGGCGAGGCAAAAACAACGGGAGCTGGAGGCTGCACAGGGGGAGCTACAACAAGCACAGGTGCAGGAGTTGTTGCGCAGCACACTGACGGAGTGATGCCAGACGTTGTGCTGCTGCAGATTGTTGCCCCTAGCCTGCAGGCTCAGGTGGCTCACCAGGAGCAGGCATAGGTGCAGGCACGCAGACTCTGCTACAATGCTCATATGAGGTCAGGACTCCTGTGCCGATTGGCCCGCAAGGAGCAGCAGCTGCTGGCCGCAGTGCCCATGCAATACCGGTGCCCATGCGATATGAGCGCTTCAGTGCCCCTGCGATGTGAGTGTTCCTGTACCTGCAGGCCCAGCTGGCCCGTCAGGAGCAGCAGCTGCAGGCCCAGGCACGGGAGGTGCACATGCTACAGGCCACGCTGAAGCGCCAGGCAGAGCAGCAGAAGCCGGCGCATGAGCCTGAGAGCAGCGCCCTGGCAGCTGGGCGGCTCAGGCTGCAGGTGGCAGACCTGCAGCGGGAATTCAGAGAGACCCTGCAGCAGCTGGAGGATGCACAGGTGGGCCTGCAACAGCTTGCAGAGGGGGCCACACTCCAGCTTAGCACTCACTCAACGCAGCTTAGCACTCTTCCACTGCAGGGGTCAGGGAATGTGGCATTCGACAGCTTGGGCGGGGGCAACACCGTAGATTGCAGCCTGAGCCCTGCCAGCCAGCTTCTTTGTCCGTGTCAGGCATGTTTGCTTATCTGCATGCTCTGTTCAGTCCTGTGTACAGGCAGCCCTGTCAGCTTGCCAGTTTGTTTGCCCTCACTGTGGCCTCTCTGCAAGCTTGTCACCACCCTGGGTGCAGGGCGCTCTCAAACAGGCTGAGTCCCAGCTGATCAGCAGCAGAGGGGATGCAGAGGATCACAGGTCGCGGGCGGCACACCTGCAGCGTACCGTGGCCGCCCAGCAGGTGGGCCTTGCTGGTGCCTGCTGCACAGCAGATAAGCTTTTTGGCACGTGCTTGCGGTGTGGCAAGCTCTGCATGGCCTGGTGGGCTGAGGATGCCTGCCAGCTTGGTGCGGGCAGCGCACTTTGGCTGTTCCGCAGGTGGGCCATGTTGCTGTCTGCTGCCCGCCAGGTGTCAGGCTTGCAGCATTCTAGGTGTGGACAACACAGCCGTGTGGGGGTCCCTGCCACCAGCCATGGGCGATTATGCAGAGGAGTCTTGCTTGTCACCAGGTTGCATGTAATACCCTGAGGCTGGCGACTGTGTCTGGCACCAGTTCAGAAGCTCCAGCCCGGATGCCCTGGCCTGAAGTCCTTGACAAACTGCTCCCTTTGCAGCCATGTTGCACCCCTGCCCTGCTGCACTGCCTGTGCAGGCCGAGCTGCAGCAGAATCGCATCCACACCCTGCTGTACTTGCTCTTTTGGGCGACCTGCAGCAGCACTGCGACCTCACACAGGTGCACTGGCTGTGCAGGGGTGAGCTGCAGCAGCCTTTCACTGCCGTCAGCTGCACTTGCTGCCGGCTGAGCTGCAGCAGCGCTTGACAACCACCGGTATGCATGGCCTCTGCAGCATGCTGATATGCAGCGGCGCCGCACCCAGACCCTGCTGCCCTGGCTGTGCAGGCTGAGCTGCAGCAGCATCGCACGTCTACCAGCGACCGCAGCCTGCGCATCGCGCAGTTGGACACAGAGCTGGCTGCCAAGGAGGCAGCAGTGCAGGTGTGTGTGTTGCTGCAAGCCTCAGAGGTCCTCTGCTTTGAGCATAGTCTTTTATAAATGCACATGCATGAAGGTGGTAGACTCCCCTTTCCCCTGGTATTGAAATGGGGTGCTACCTTGCAAGCTGACATGACTGACAGGGCCTTGCTGACTTCAGCAATGGCGTCTGTGTTGTGGGCACTGGCTGCCGACATATGCTCTCACCATACTGATCTCACGGTCCAGCAAGTGCCACATCTAAGGAAAGCTGCTGGGCAGGTGTTGAGCTGCTAGCTGCCTGACTTAACAACTGCTGCCTGGCATCCATGCTTATGCTGAACCACATGTCAGGATGACTGCCGATAGGGTGGTGCATGCGATGCCCCTCGCTGCATGGAAGAGTGTTGGTCTCAGATGCCTGCCTCTTTGTGCCGCGTGCAGCTGCTGCAACGGCAGCTGGCTGAGGCCAGGCAGCAGAGGGAGCTGGCCGGCCAGCAGCTGGTTACCGCCCAGCAGGAGCTGCGGGGGCAGCAGAGCTCAGGGAGGGTGCAGGGTACAGAGCTGGCAGAGTTGCAGAGTGCTCTGCAGCAGGAACGGCAGCAGAGGCAGCAGCTCCAGCAGGAGCACTCTGCTGAGCTGGCAACGCTGCGCAAGCAGCTGCAGGTGAGGACTCACTGGCAGCACCTGGGCAGCTGTGGCTGTGGAAGGTGCAGCAGCAGAGGTCGGCCTACCAGGCAGTGCTGCGCAGCAAGAGGTCAGGTCTCACAGGCAGCATCTGGGGTGCAGCAGCAGAGCAAGGCTGCCAAACCATGTTGCAGGAGGAGCTGCAGGTGAGCCTGAAGAGTCGGCCCATGCGCTGCTGTGGCTTCGGAAGACAGTGAACCTTGGCTGACCTTGACATGCTGCGCAGGCTGCTGCAGGAGGCATGCACACGCAGCCTCCGGGGTGCTGTGACAGTATGACGTGCAGCTGCAGAGCTTGGCTGATCTGCCCTGCCTGGGCAACAGCCTGTAGGTGAGGACATGCTGGCAGCATCTGGGGTGCTGTGGCTGTCAAATACGTCGCTGCAGAGCTGGGCTGACCTGACCATGCTGCGCAAGCGGCTGTGGGTGAAGATGCACTGGCAGCATCTGTGGTGATGTGGCTGCCAGAGATGTCGCTGCAGAGCTGGGCTGACCTGCCTTGCCTGAGCAAGCAGCTTTGGGTGAGCATACACACCTCGCCACATTGCACATCCAGCTGCAGGTGAGGGGGCACAAGCAGTATGCGGCCATGCCAACCCAGCAGCTGCTGGCGAGGGCGCAGCAGTTTCTGCAGCAGCTGTAGCAGGAGCACCTTACATTTACTGAGCTTAGTGTGCAGGCAGCTTCAGGTGGTTTGCATTCATAGGCAGCAGCTGCAGGGGTGCTGTGTTTGCATGCTCCTGTGCAGACCGCAGCCGCAGGAGGGCAGGACAGGGGCTGGCTGCTCAAGCAACCTGCTGCTGCCGGCCTGCGCAAGCAGCCGCAGCCTGCACCCCTTCTAGCCGCCGGTGGTCTCCCAGCCTGAGGCAGCCACCCACCCGCTTGTTGTGCCCTGGCATTGCCAGGAGCATCGTGCCCTCCAGGCTGCAGCACGACGCGCTGCAAAGCCTGCATAGTTGCCTGTGCCAGGACTGCCTGTGGCTCAGTCGCTGTCCTGCCCTCAGGAGCGCTCAACCACAGCGGAGGAGCACCAGCAGGCAGCTGAGCGGCTGCAGGCGCGGCTGAGCGGGCAGCAGTCTGCAGGGGCTGAGCTGCAGGAGGAGCTGGGCGAGCAGCAGCAGCTGCTGCAGCGGGCGCAGGAGGCGCGCAGGGCTGCTGTGGAGGTGAGCGCCCTTGCAGGTGCCTCCTGCCACTCACCAGCAGGAGGCGAGCAGTTGTGGAGGTGAGCAGCCCCACGGGTGCCGCCTGCACCCCTTGCATGGTGCAGGAGGCGCGCAGGGCTGCTGTGGAGGTGAGCACTGCCAGGGTCATTGCATACCACCTGTTCTGCTGTGATTGGTGGTGTGACCTTGTGATGCTCACACTGTGGCCAACAACCAGGTTGCAGCAGCCTCAGGTGGTGGTGCCCACCTGCGCACCTCTATAGGGGCCTCAAACAGGCGCTGAGGAAGGCCACAAGCAAAATCTCGGCCCTGCAAGGGGCAGCGCAGTTAGGACAAGACAGCAGTGGGAGCCAAAAGCACAAGCACTCACGAGTCATCCAATGCATGCGGACCAGCCTGCCCAGACTTGCCTGCAGGATGCTGCAACTGGTCAACAGGCGCTGGGCGTATCTGCCACAGCTGTGAAGCACTGCTTGAGCCGATGCACAGCGCATACCCATAGACAAGTCTGTACCCAATGGCACCCAGACCACATTGGTGGTAGCAGTGCTGGCTGGCTGCGCCTGCCTGTAGGAGGCAGCACCAGTGCTTGGCACTGGCTGAGGCCACCAGCAGGCTGCAAGGGCTGTGGGGGGGTTTTGCAGCTCAGTTATCGACGGCAGAAGTTGAAACAAGGGCACCTTGGCGCCTCCCTCAACTGCTGGTGCCTGCCTGCAGGAGGCTGCAACAGCCCGCCAGGCACTCACCGAGGCCACCAGCGAGCTGCAGGCACTGCAGGGCATTGCTGAGCAGCGCGATCGCCTGCAGAGGGGCCTGGAGGCTGCTCTGGCAGAGCGCAATGGGCTGCAAGATCAGCTGCAGAGCCTGCAGCAGTGCTCAGAGGCTGGGCTGCAGCAAGTCACTGCTGAGAGGGACGCGCTGCAGGAGCAGCTGGGCTCTGTGACTGCAGAGCGTGACCTACAAGGGCCCAAGGTCAGTTGCCAGCCAATCTGCTCAATCCACCTGATTATGTGGGGTTCAAAGTGGGTGGGCAGCAGTCACAAACGCGGGCCGTGCAATTGCAGATGGGCCTCGTCATGTCAGAGTCATACCCAGACCAAGGCATGCTGAGTCGCTTTGCAGCATCCCCATGTGCTGGCTCCTATGGTCCTTTTCAATGGTAAGCAGTTGCTTCGCACGTAAGAGAAGAGTGGCACAGAATTGGGGCGGGGACTGTCCTGCCTGCGGGTGACCGGGCCTCCAGGTGAAGTGGGGGGCCTTCTGTGTGCAGCTGGCCGCTGTAGCTGGAGGGCAGGCCCCGCAGCTGCACATCCCGGTACATGCAGTCACGGCACCTTGACACTGTAGGATGGCTCCTCTGGACGTCACTGTGGGCGGGCAGCTTGCAATCTTACTGGGAGGGTCCTGCAAACATGACTGGGTACTGGGACTTCAGAGTAAGGGGAAAAGTCCCAGAGCACTCAGTGCACCGCCTGCCCTTGCAGCCTGCAGGGCCACACATGGCTGTGCAGCCCTGATCAGCTCCAGGCACTCCCTGTTGCTTCCCAGGGACCCCTGTTGCGACTGCAGCAGGCACGGGACTCCAGCACTCACTCCTGGGGTGTGCATGCAGCAGGCAGAGGTGCCCCAGATCGACCTGCCTCCGCTGTGCATGTTGCTAGCACCAGATAAACGCCATCCCTTGATGCTCCTGCTGTGTATGCACCGGGCAGAGACGCATGACAGCAGCGCCTACTCTTTCAGCAGTGCGTGCAGCCACTTGTGGGGCACCAGCAGAAACCATCAGCATTTCTGTGTGTGCAGCTGGTAGAGCTGTACCAAGCTGCCGCGGCACCAGCATTCTCTTACAGCTGTGCACTGGCTGCCAGAGGGGCGTCAGCATTCGCGTGCAGCCAACAACCACACAGCGCCATCTAACCCTACCGAGCTATGCACACAGCCAATCGTGGTGATGGTTTTGTGTTTGCAGCTGGCAGAGGCGCAGAAGCTGCTGCAGCACCAGCAGGCGCAGCTCAAGTCGCTGCACAGTCAGGTTGGGCGCAGGGCAGAGCAGCAGCTGAAGGCTGAGACCGCCGCCTCAGCAGCCAGGCAGGACCTTCAGGTGTGCAGCCACCGCTGTGGTCAGACATTGCGCCTGCAACACCTGTGGTGGATGGAGGCCTTGCAGGGCAGCTGCCGCATTGCAGCTGCACAGACATGCAGCATGTGGGTACACCCAGCAACAAGCCAGCACACTGCGTGTGCAGTGGCAGCGGCAGGCTTGTGCAGTGCACCAACTGAGCCAGGCCCCGCAGGACTCCACTGCTATAGCAAGAATGTCTGCTGAATCATTTAACATTTCACGTCACCAATTGAGGGCAGACCTTCATTGCCCATGCAGAAGAAAGAGGGCGAGCTGCAGCTGTTGCAAGAGGAGCTGACCACTCAAAGGGCCCAGGTGCAGCTGCTGGAGGAGAGGCAGGGGCAGGCTGCTGACAGAGCAGCAGCTGCAGAGAGCGATGCAGCTGGCAGCCAGGCCAAGCTGCAGGGGCAGCTGGCAGAGGCCATGACTCTGCTGGACCAGCGGGGCAAGCAGGCGGGGCACCAGTCATGCTCGCCCGGAAGATGCATGTGCAGCGCTCAATCTTTTTGCCCTGGCAGAGTGCATCCCGCAGCGGCCTCCCTAAGCAGCCCTGACTTGGTTGCGTCAAACCTTTGCCGCTTTCTTGCTGCAGGCAGCACATGTGCAAGAAGCAGTTGAGCAAGCACTTCTGTCTCAACTTGTGTCAAGCCGTCACTGCTCTCCGCTGCAGGTAGCATCCCTGCAGAAGCAGCTGAGCAAGCAGCAGCAGCTGGCTGCCGGCAGCCAGGCATCTGAGCAGCTGCTGTGCGACACCCAGGAGCAGCTTGAGCAGTGCCAGGCAGACCTGCAGGAGTCCAGGCAGCAGGGTGCAGCCTCTGAAAGCACTGCCCAGGCTGCCAGGACGACTTTAGAGCAGCAGGGCAAGGCACAAGCTCAGTTACAGCGGGAGCTGAAGTCGACTCTGCAGCGCCTGAGCCAGCTTGAGGCTGAGCGCTCGTGTCTGCAGAAGAGGGCGCAGGAGGCCGAGAGCCGTGCACAGGATGCTGCCGCTGCGCAACAGGTAAGGGTTGACAGACTGTGGCCTGCAGATGCAAATGATAACAGCCCAGCCTTGGGGGCAGGACAATGCTGCTGTGCTGAAAGGAAAATCGGGCAGTACTGAGTACCTCACTGCTGCATCACAGCATGCACGAGGCTGAGAGCACTGCTCTGCTGCAGGGGACACCTTCAGCACAGGCTCAGATGCTGTGGTCGTCTGCTTTTTGAGTGCAGCACCATCCTCTGAGTGCTACGTGTGCACACGTGGCTGCTCTGCTGCAGGAGGTGCAGCAGGTGAGGCACCAGCTGCGGGAGGCTCAGGGTGAGCTGCAGCAGCGCCAGGAGCACCTCACCAGGGAGCAGCAGCGCTGCGACGACCTGGAAGCCCAGCTGCTCATGCAGGTAGGAGTCAAGCAAGACCACCTGGGGAACATACAGGGATCTCTGGGGTATGTTTGTAGGTTGCTGGCTGGCCACTGCAACAGCGTCCTGGCCAGACGCCAGTCGCAACCTTGAATTGCTGCAGGCCTCTGGTGAGAATCTTCTTGGCCTCCTGCCAAACAATGCTGGCTGCCAAATCAAGTCTCACAATGTTGCGGGCCTCCCATGAGAAGGAGCTCGCACAGGCAGGCCTCCTGCAGCAAAGCTAGCTGCCAAAACTAGCTTCATAGTGTTGCAGGCCTCTGGTGGGGAGGGTCATGCACCAGCAAGCCTCCTACAACAGTGCTGGCAGCAGAATAAACTCCCTCAGTATTGCAGGCCTCTGATAAGGAGGAGCTTGCTCAGCCTGCTCTTTGGCCCCAGCCTTTTGCCAAACACTGCAGCACTGACTGCTTCAGGCCTCAATTGGGTGGGGGCGGCCTTGGACAGCCCATTTGCTTGTCAGATGACAATTAGCAACAACAGACAGTGACTTGCTGCAGGCCTCTGATGAGGAGGAGCTTGCCCAGGCCAAGCAGGCACTGTCTGAGACCCGCGCGAGGGAGCGCATGGGGCAGAAGACGATCGCTGACCTGCAGCAGAGGCTGAGCAAGGCCTCGGGCTCTGCGCAGGCGCAGGTGCAGCAGCTGCAGCACCAGATGGGGCAGGTACGTGCCGCGCATTGCACGTCACAGGCTGCTGTCCTGCCTCCCTTGCTTGCTGCGTCCCTCTGCAGAGGCGGCACTCTAGTCTGACAGAGCAGCAGTGTGTGGTGAGGGCGGCTGGTTCTGCTAAGGTGTGTCCGTGAAACAACCAGAAATTATCCAGGCTGAACTGCAGAATGTTGCCAGTGGCACTGCAAATTGCACGAGACAGCTTCAGGGTTCATATGCTGGCTCAGTGCCACCATGATGCGCCTGCCCTTCAGACCAACTGCTGCATATCTGCCACCCTGCAGGTGGCACAGAGCCACAGACAGCTTCAGCGGCAGGTGCAGAGCCTGTCAGCCGAGCGTGACCAGCTGGCTGCCCAGCATGAGCAGAGGGAGGGACACTTGCTGGAGCTGCAGGGACAGCTGGACCTACTGCGTTGCACGGGCAGCGAGTCAGAGGCCTGGCTGACCAACATGTGATTCAGAGCGGGCCAGAAGGTGCCCTTAAGTGTGTCGTTATGTGCCCAACCAGTTTGTTCCATTCCATGACTGCACAATGCTTTCACTTGATGACACAAAGTTCAATGCAAGAAGCTTCCCCTATGTGGGCTGACTTCTCCACGTGGAGCCCTGACTGCCAGTTCGAATTTGGACATCATGCCAGACGGTCAGCTGGGATGCGTAAGGCCCTGCATCCAGCATGGCCAGGCCACAGCAGCTTCGTGTAAAGGTCTTGGCTCCTGAGCCCAGCCCCAACTGAGCCTGGGTATGAGCCACTGCAATGATGGGTTTCGCCCAAGCCCTGGCACCGTTTACAAATGCAGTCGGCAGCAACCAACACTTATGGAAGCGAAGTTTCAGCGGGGAGGAGCTGCCCATCTTGAGACCTGAAACTGTCTGGACACGCCTCCCTGCAGCTGAAACAGCATGGGGCCCTCCTCTCCAAGCCTGGCTGGTACCGTGTCTTTGTGCAGGCAATGCACATTGCTGCAACGCCAGGTGGGCCTGCAGGTGGGCGGCTTCCTGTGTGAAGGGCATATGATTTTGCAGCAGCCCCCTATGCCTGCTGGCAGAGCAATTCATCTGTAGGAGTTTTCAGGCGCCTGGTGGTAGCAGACCTGATTGTCAGCAAAGGAAAACCCTGTTCACTCACTGCTGCCAAGTCTTGCTTTTGGATTGAAGAAAGTACCTTACAAGCACCACGATAGGCGTGGTGATGATGTTGGTCTTTCTCACTATGCCTAGTATGAATATACGATGTCAGGTTTGGCTCTGCACAATTTCCAGGGTCTTGCGTTCATGTGATGGCGATCAAACAATGCCAGACAGCAGTACTGGGACCACAGGGTACACAGGCGCTGAGTTCAAGAGGAGAAGACTATCTCCCTGCAGCAAGGCTGCCCTAAAATAAGCTGCTGCCACCATTATCTCAAGCTGAGGAGGGAACGCTGCTACCAATTCAAGGGAGCTGGTGTGTTCACCACTTGCCCCAGTCATCAGTATCTTGCTTTTTTTTGGCTGACTGTGCTGTTTGCACAGTGTCAACATCGTCCCAGCCAGCCCAGGCACCTGAGTCCTCTCCCTCAGCTGTAGGCACAAATCAAAGAGTGCAGCGTTAGCATGGCAAGCTTGCTACAACTGGGAAGGAAGTTGAGCACCTGGCATGTCAAGCGATGCCATAGGGGCCACGCAGAGGCAAACAGAGATAGCAGCAGCAAGTATTAGCAAAGGAGGTCAGGCTGACACAGCAGCATTCCTGCCTGTGTATCATGCTGCCTGGGTTGCCCATGCAGGCCACGATGCAGCGCAGGACTGACCTGGGCCTGGTGCCGCCTGGATGTTGTTCCGGGAATTGCTGCGCTGATTCAACCCGCTGCCAGTCGACCCATGCCGCGACATGCCAGGGGACGCCTTTCTCGGGGCGGTGCTGCTCTGTCCCAACTGTGCAGAAGTGCTGGGCTGGTCCCAGCTACTGGGCATTAGCTCTGCAGGACAGCCAGAGGAATGATGAGGTGGCTGGGCGATATTCTTCTTGCCAATAGGGAGGATGAATCTGTGCAGCCATCATTGCCGGTTCGAGTATAAATTGCAGCAGTCTTTCTTGTCTTTCCTGAGGTGGCTAGGGAGGGGCAATGCTCAGCACGGCCCACAGATGGCAAGCAACAACCAGCCTACCTTCCTCTGCTTCTTCAAAGCCAGCAAAACCACTGCTACTGGCGCGGTCAGCACTGCGGAAGCTGCTCTGGCTGCCGTAGCCCTTGTTCAGCTGCTCTCCATAGGAGTCATTGCCCCTCCCGGTGGCATGGTTGGGGTCTGCCTCGTCGGTCTCCAGAAGCGAGGCCTGGCCCCCTCTATTGCCAAAGGCGCCCACACGATGGGAGTCTGCAGCCTTTTTGGCACCTGCAGCATTTGGGCAGGGTGGTCGATCAGCCTGTGCTGAAGGCACTCATGCCATGGGATATTGCAGCCTGCTTGGCCCATGCAGCATGCGGGGCAGTGCCCCTCGGCCCGCGGTCAAGACACCCACGCGGTGGGAGCTGCAGCCTGCTCAGCATCTGCAGCATAGCGGCCAGTGTCGCTCAGCGTGCAGGCACGGCCCACATGGGACCCAACCCCACTTGCAGCCTGCTGGGGGCAGTGTCGCCCAGCACAGCCAGCTGGCATCACATGGCACCACACTGGCAGCTGGACCAGACAACAACAGATCTGGCAGGGTGACAGGGGAGGCAGCAGCCACGAGGTTGCTCAATCTGGCCGCCGCATCCTGCACAAAGGAGTTGAACGTCGTCAGCGGGCGCTGTCAGGTCACGTGTCACCGGGGCCCACTGGCTGCCTCAGTCAGCCAGGGCCACCCAGCACTGGCCAGCACGTCAGAGACAGTGCACAATGAGGGCCCACACCCAGGTGCCAGGCGAACATGAGTCAGCAACACTCAGTCAAGAATGGTGGAAGTCCCATGCCAGACCCAGACCAGAACATCAATGCGCGACATGCAACACGGGCTGCGCAGTCGAAACACTACTATTGCATCATAAGGCCCACTGCATGGCTTAGCCGGAAAGTCTGCAAATGCACCCTCGCCCGAGCACGCTGAACAAGGCCTCAGCCCGGCCTGTCAGGCTGGGCAGCGCAGAGGCCTGCAATGCACACATCTGACGACGAAGTAAACAAATCAGTGCCAGTGCTCACCCAGGTCAACTTTGTAGCCGTTGTCACGTGCAACGTGCTCCACCTGTGTCGCCACAGTGGCATACACCCCCTTCATGAAATTCCACGACTTAGAGCTGATCTCCTTGCCCCTCTCCACAGCCACGGCTGCCCCTTTCTCCAGCTGCTCCCCATACTGCCCCTGGCGCCAGTGCTGCTGGGCAGTGTTCAGAGTGCCACCTGCATGCAGCGTGCCTGGTGACACACTGCGTGGGAGCACTCGTGAGAGGGGCATGGCAGTGCGAGCAGGCAACACCTTTCTGCTGGCGCCACTCATGGGCAGCATTGCTGTGAAGACAATGGCAGGTGCATGCCTTCTCAGTAGGCTGCTGTGCCTGGCGTCAGGCTGCTCAGCCTCTCAGGGCGCCACCCGGTGACAGCATGCCTGGTGAAGTGCTGCTTGGCAGTATGAGACTGGCAGCGGGTGCATCTTGAGCATGGATTGGTCATGACAGCCTCTTCTCTGGACGAGAACAGCTCTGCCGACAGCTTTCCAGGCACGCTGGAGCTTCAGTCCCAGGCAAGCCTGCTGGCAGCACATTGTCGTAGCACTGTGACAAGAAGCTCTGGGTGCAGGAACACCCCCTGGTCATTTGGTGAATGGATGAGACACATTGCAGTCCGTGTGCTGCCCAACTCTCCTAAGCTGACACATGCCTCACCTGTTTCTGGGGAGGGCTGCAAGAGTCCACCCTGTCACAATGCTCAGGTACTTCGTGGCCGCCTGGGCAATGCCCAAACTCCCATGCTTTACGGCACATGTCACCTGCTGCAATGGGAAGCCATGACAGACCCTTGGAGCGGTAGCACAATCCATCAACTACTTTGCCATCTCGCCTCGACACAGGTACATGTACCGACAAGTGCTCCCACCGCGTGAGGCATGTGCCAACCTGCTGCTGTGCAGGGCCTCTCAACAGACTGGCCAGGTCATGTCTTACCTGTTGCGTCAGAGAGCTGCGACTGGAACAGGTCATGGCCAATCTGTTGCCCAATTCCCCAAGTCTGAGATAGGCCTCACCTGCTGCTGGGGCGCTGCCAAGAGGCCACCCTGTCCCAGTGCTATCCCATGCAAGCCCAGGCAGTGCCAAAGTCTCCACAACTGTGGGGCACATGTCACCTGCTGCGGTGGACAGCTGCGACAGGCCCTTGGAGAGGTATGCACCCACGTCCTCCCCGCCCTGAGATGGGTTGCCGCCCGGACCCCGCCGTGGTGCGGGGGGAGGCGTGGACCCGAAGCCCACATACTTGCCACCCTGGTTGGGGGGCACGTGGTCCGGCCGGGACGCATTCTCCTGCAGCAGGAACGAGCAGGAGCATTTGGCCTTGAGCATGCAGCAGGGTGTGACGATGCTGTCGGCCTGTGCTAGCCGCCTCATCTGGGATGTTGCGTGACTGCAGCTCCTTGTGCCGGCAGCAGATCCTGCAGCAGCAAAGTGGAGGCTACAGAGGGTTCTGCCCAGGCAGGGCCGCCAACAAGCTGTGTCTGTGCTGCCGGCCAGCCCAAATGAACACCCAGCAAAGCACACTGTCTCAAGGCACACATGCCTCACTGTCACCTCGCACAGCAGAAGGCTGCAGCCTTAGGGCAAGCAGCCCAACCAGGCTGAGTATCTGCCTCAAGTTCTCCGCCTAGCAGTGGATGCTGCATCACCCGTGCTGCTTCAGGGAGGCATCCGCATCCCGGCTGCTCAGCTAAGCTGCCCCAGGACAGCCACATCCCTGAGAGGGACACGGCACCCACCTCCTTTGTGCAGGTGACATGTAGGCAAGGCAAGGACCACACTGTGAGGCGGAGATGTGCATCGCTTTGTGCAGCAAGGGCAAACGGGACCCCTGGTGTGCTCCTAGCTGCTCCTGCTTGCTGATCAGTGGCACATTGCCTCAGGTGGCGCTCCCTGGCACTTGTGTTAGGTTCACCAGGGCTGCAGCATGCTGGTGCACCCGGCCAGAGTTTGGGGGCATGTCGAGCTCACCTCCATCCTGCGGGCGAAGAATGAGTCCTTCTGTGCAGCTGAGGCCTCCAGCGCTGACCGGGAGTAGTCAGTGGTGCCGCCGCTGGCTGCCCTGGTGTGGCCCGGGTCGCTGCTGAAGCTGGAGCCTGACTTGGCTGCCTGCAGCACTATGCCCAGGGTGCCTCAGCTGAGCGTTTGAGTCACAACTGGCTCTGGTGGTGTGAGCAGCAAGACTAGCACAGTATGCATTTGCAGGGATGGAGGGCCTCTTCCATAACAGTTGCCAACAATGCTGCAACTTCAATCTTGCAGGACAGGAGGGCTATGTGTCACAGGTGCAGAAAGGCAGCCTGCCAGCGCAGTCATTCCAGCACTGCAACGCGACGCACAGAGGACGCTATTAAGCGTCAAGGCAGGAGCCCCTTGCCAAGGCCGCACACAAACAGCCTGCAAGTGCGCAGCCCGCTGAATACCCTGCTGAACCCAGCCGCCACAGCACAACGCTTCTGGCAGCCCCATAACGAGGCTGCAGTCACCTTCTTGTCCCCCCAGTCATCCCAGTCGTCATTGTTGTTGCTCCTGTTTGCCACTGCACGCCCGCCGAGGCTCTGCGAGCTGCCGCTGCGGGCAGCCATGCCCCCAGTGGGAGGCAGGCGACTGCCAGCATTGCTGGCGCTGGGGGGTGGTACAGAATAGCTCTTGCCCTCTGCCTCCGCCCGAATCTTCTCGCGGAAGTACTGCAGCAGCAGGCGCTATCAGTCAAGCACCACATGCTGCTGCATCCTTCTGCTGGTCAGCTGCTTGAAGTTGCTCCTGCCTTCAGCACCGCCTGTGCCCGCCCTCACTCCAGCCCTTAGCAATAAAGTGGTGCAGCCTGAACACAGCAGGACAGCAAGCAGTAAGGATCGCAGGGCATGCAGCATGATAGGGCCTATCATCTCGAAGTGCTCCCTGCAGCAGCTGCGCCTCCTGGCCTGGACAGTTCTACAGCTGCCAAGCAAGGAGAGCCCCATGGCAAGGTAATTTACGCAGCCTCCTGTTGGCATATCACCTTGCACACACAGCCAGCCTGGCCACTGAGTCAAATACACACTCCCCCAGCGCAGGAAACCAGCGCATGTCAGCAGGGCAGATGTGGGGATTTGTGCAGGAGCAGGCAGCTCCCCTCTGGTGTCTGGCCGGTCTGTTTTAGTACTGAGAATCTACAGCGGCAGGCACAGCCATCCAACATGTCCCCCTTGAGCTCACCTGTGCAGCTTGAGGGTTTGCAATGCGCTGAAGATCTGCAGCCTGCTCTGCTTAGCAAGCAGGCATTCGGCCGGCTCTCCCTCTGCTCACCTCTGCAGCTAGTATGCTGAGCGCTGGAGACCTGCACCCTGCTCATCCAAGCCCCAGACCCAGCACAGGGGTCCAGCTGGTCCTTCTTGTGCTGTTTTGAAAGTCTGCAATACACTAAACCTTTGCACACTGACCAAATCAAGCCCCAGTGGCAGGCACAGGATCCAGCAGGTCCCCTTGCGCTCACCTCTGCTGCCTGGGAGTTGTACTTCTCCTTGATGTCAGTGTACTTGTCGATGCCATACTGCTTCAAGAAGTTGTTCACGACATCGTTGCCGCCCAGGTGCATCTTTTTCAGCTGGTCTGGGCTCCATGCATCCATAGACACCGACCTGCAGAGCGGAGCCTTGCGTGAGCATGCAAGCAGGGCAGTCTGAGCGGAAGATGACAGGCCGAAGTTCAGCGACAGATGGATGCAGCTGACTTTTGCGGTTGCTTACCGCACAAAGCTGATGTGCACTCCCAGGCCCCTGTGCCTGCCGCTGCACTCTAGGCACATGAAGACCCCATATGACACGCTGGCCCACTGTGGGTTCCTGGTGTTGCAGTCCACACAAGTCTGCAGACAGTGGATGGCTGATGGCTGTGGCAGCATCCAACTGAAAGGTTAGAGTCACAGCAATCAATGCAGAGTTCTGCCGAGCGCGACATGCAGGGCAGCATTCATCCTCAGGCATGCGCTGGGCCATCTGCAGCTGCTTCAGCAATCTTGCCCACCTTGTTTTCAGGCCGGCTCTGCAGCCCTCTCAAGATTTTGAGAGACTCGGCGCTGGCCATGTCAGTAGACTCTGGCCAGACAGTGATTCAAAGAGGCAGGATGGCTGTGGCTGGGCAGAATCGACTCCACCGTGCGCGCCTTTGGTGCCTCGCCTGCTGTACCTGATCAGCGGACGATGGAGGGACTCCAGGAATCTGGGAGGGTGCAGAGACTCACTGCTGCAAGGCACACAGCCCTATTACTGGCTAAGAAAGGGAGTGACTATGATCAGGAGTTTTCCAGAGCGTACGCAACGGATACACAGTCTGTAATGAGGTGTGCAGAGTCAATGGTGCCACAGTCGGGGATTCAGCAGCTGACCTCTGCTGCAGGGGAGCTGTTCATCATCTTGTTCGCAGGCATGAGAACAGTTGGCGTTTGCCAGAGAGGTATTGAAGGGTGCAGAGCTTGCTGATGCAGCTGATGCTGGCCAGGGCAGTGCAGCAACACGCCAGTGGCTGCCAGCAGCCACAGGCCTGGCTGAGCATGGGAAGGGATCCTGAAAATGGTCTATAATATGGGCTGCCTGGCACGCAGGTGATGTTATCACTGCAGTAAAATGCAGAGCTGGCAGGTGCCCTGCAGACCAGGCCTGGCTCACCCGGGGAGCTACCCAGGGACCAGATGTTGGTGAAGCATGGCCAACCTGCCCGTACCTGAGTGGGCTGCCATCGGGTGCCTGAAGAATGTGGTGGCTCTGAGCAGGATATGCCAGTCAAGCGGCGTGTCTGTGCCGCTTCGCATCACATCAAAGAAGGGCTTGCATGCATGCAGCATGGCACTGGCAACCCGAGTTGCTAACCCCTTAGGCCCCCCCACCACCACTCCAATGTCGGCAGGCTCCTGTGCAACCAGGCACCTGGACAACACTACCATCGTGACCAACACTCGGGGTTCTCAGCAGGTTGACGCACTCTGAGCTGTCTTCCGGGATGCCTGCCACTAGGTGGCTGTGGCTGCTAGTTGCTTGCTACAGAAGTGCATCTACCCTGACAAGACCAGGATAAGCATAACTGCAACGCGCTCATGATTGAGTGCTGTGCACATAGACGGCTGGATCGCACTCTGAATGCTGTTGGGTCTGTACACTAGTTGTGACGCTGGCTGCCAATGCTACTGCCTGTATGCTGCGCAGTCCACGAATGGCAAGTGCCCCTGCCAGCCTACAGGCTGTGCCTCACAACTGAGTGGCTTCTTGCTGCTGCTAGAAGCATCAGCTGGCAGTCATGCCATGACCTTTCCAGCAGCCGCATGGTTCCCTCCAGCCCAACAAGCAGGGCAATACTGCAGCGTCCCCTGACACAGCAGAATGGCAATCACAGCACCACTCTTCAGAGTGGCAATCATAGCATCAACTTCAAAGTCTCTGCAGAGTGAAGCAATTACCTAGCTCTGGCATCCGAGATGTGCAGACCATCTCATATGTTTACTTGACTGGTGTGTGCATTACCATGGCTCAAGCTGTTTATATCAAGCATGAAGGGACAACTACTTGGGCACAACTACTTGGGGTTCCTCAACACAAGGATGACAGAGTCTCCACGGAGAAACATCTTGCTGATGAATCTATCTCTGTTGACTGGCTTGGAGCCCTTCCTGCCCTTGCCAGTCTTTGGAATCTGCAGCAAGGCGGACTGCGGTCAGCACAGTGCACCTCAAACAATCAATGTGTGACAAAGCAGGTGCTGCCAACAAGGCCATGCAAAGCAGTGGCAGCGCAGGTCAAAGACCTCATGCCTGGGCAGGTCAGCGTGTGCAGAGAAATGCACAGGCGTCTGAGCATGGCCATCCGTTCAAGAGGCAAGCATTGCCACACCTCTGTCCACATCTCTTTCACATTCTCCAGGATCATGTTGCAATGCCTGTCAAATGCCTTGATGCGTCCCAGCAGCTTCCTGTTGTTGCGGCAGTTGATCAGCACCTACAGAGACAGGCAGAAATGTGGTTCTCTGCAAAGCAGACTGAGCCCCTAGTCATGGGGACAGGCACCTCAGACGAGCAGGGCTTCTGAGCCTGGATGCTCCTGGCAGCAGCACACACCGTGGAGTTGCTTTTCACAGAGGTCGTCAGCACTGACAGGGGCCCTGTCTTGAAAGCTTCCTCCTCGCGCTTCTCCAGCTCATCAACGGTTGGCTGAGTTGCTGTGGCCATCTTTCTGCTGTGCTGCTCGCTGCAGTGCCTGGGAGGCTGTCAGGCACCAGTAAGGCCTGTCTGGTGTCCTCTCCTGTCTGGTGTCCTCTGCAGACAGGGCCTTCTGGCAAGATCAGTGGGAGCCTCTCTGCTGTCACAGCAGCCAGGACCAGTTTGCAGAATTGTCTCAGGTAGGCACTGGAGTTACCGTTGACCATGACTTGACCTTGGCATTGCTCAACAGAGCGGTACAACTCGCCTCTTTACTGGTCTGGCAGTGCTTTTGGTACTTTGTGCCCTCCTTCATCACAGGTCTCGTTTGCCTCCAATCTGCCAATTGCAGTCGAGAACAGGGCATTGAGTCCACACCCCTGGGTGACATATCAGCAGGGGCAGCATGGTCAATCAAAGGCTGGAGGGCATGGTGCGCAGCACATGATTGCAACAATGTAGTCGGCATGTCATTGCTCAGCAATGTGCCAGCCTGCATGCTGGTATCGTTTGCTTGCTGCGCCAAGGCTGTGGCATGATCATGCCTACAATCACTGCAGGACCCAGAGAAGTTCAAGAGTCGGATGCACAGCCTGGCATATGGCAATGCCATGATGGCAGCCGCAAAGGATTATCAGAAGGTATCATACCTTGAGAGCCTGCAGCAAGATGTGCTGGGACCGCCAGCTTAGCGTGCCATCTTACATGCTTGTCTGCTCATCAGCTGCAAGCATAAGGGCTTGGCAGTGCTGCCTATGTGCCCAAGGCCAGGCACCCTTCAGCCAGCTGGGTAGCCTGCACTTGACTATCCAGTGGCGCTCAGGCTCGCAGTTCTGCACCTCAGCTTGACAGGATGATTGATCAGCTGTGTGCTCCTGCACCAAGCAGGACATGCAAAGCTGCCTCTCAGCAGCAGCCAGTCAAGGCCACTTACACATATTGCGCTGCAGAACATACAAACAGGTGACCTGCACTAGCAGAACCCCAGGCTGGACCCTCCTGTCGGCTTTGCAGTGCCTCACAGATTCAGGACCCCTGATGCAGGGATCAGCAGGACACTAGATGCGATGACAGCAGTGACTGGTAGCACGCAGGAAATTGCAGTCTCCCCATATTCAGCATGTCTGCTGCAAAGGTAGCAAAATGCCGGCTGCGCCCCAGTGGCACCTGGTGCGCAACTCCCACGGATAGATGAAGTGCTGTGCTGCAGGAGCGGCAGAATGCAGGGATGACTGCCTGCCGCCGGTTCAAACCCTGGCTTCCCTGCTTCACAACAGCATTGCCCCACCTCACATAAGCAGCACCTCACGACCGCAGGCCCGCGCGTGCCGCAAGAGCAGCAGCCTCCTGGCAGCAGCAAGTCTGGGGGAGTCTGTCAGATGGCCTGCTGTGCTGCAGGAGCAGCATGTCGCAGAGCCAGCGGCTTCCTGGCAGCATCAAGTCTGGGGATTGACAGAAATGGCCTGCTGTGCTGCAGGAACAGCAGGATGCAGAGAGTGCAGCCACACGGCGGCAGCAGGTCCGGGAGATCGACATAGATGACTTGTTAAATGACCCAGAGCTGGAGCGCCTGCATGCAGAGCGCCTGGCTGCCGTACAGCAGGAGGCAGAGAAGCGACAGAAGCTGCAGCGCCAGGGGCATGGAGAGTACCAGGAGGTGCAGGAAGGTGGGCGCAGTTGAGAGCACGAATGTGCAGTGTGCCATGAGCAAGCAGCAGGAAGCACACATGCTGCAGGAGCTGTAAACAGAGGCATGGGCCATACCAGAGGTGCAGGAAGGTAGGCAACACTGCAGGGGGACTGCATCCAGTGCATTTGGTGGAGTGCTGGTGTCCACAGGACAGGATGTACCGCCTCTGCGTGAGTGGGATGGTGTGCAACAGTCATGCAGTGGGAAAATCTGAAGAAGCCACAGGGGCAGGAGCAGGTGGCGCTGGAAAATGCGGTGATGCAGGGGAAAGTTGACAAGGTGCAGCAGCCAGCAGAAGCGGCAGAGGCCACAGCGGCAAGGGCTTGGGAACACTAGAGGTTCTAGAACAATATAACCTTGTGAGTGGCCATCTCAGCGGGCTGGTGGGCTGAAGCTTTGAGTGTGTGATGGGGCATGAGGGTCTCCGTATGTCAGTCATGGTGGTGGGCCTGCTTTGCAGCACAGCAGATGTGCCAGATGCATCCTGCCTGCCTGCTGGAAACACAGCCACAGAGCCACCCTCTCATCCCCAGGCTTGCTGCAGATGATGGCCTTCCAGGGGTGTGCTGCAGCTGGGCGCCAGGCTGTGACCCTGATCTGGCAACTACCTGCTGCCCTGTTGGTGTGGCACTGACCCAAAGGCACTGTTAGGCATGACAGCATCTCCACATGTCGGGCGTGTGATTTGCTGTCCAGGGTTGGGGCTAGATTTCGTGCAGGTGTTCAGCCATCTTCGATCACTCTCCGACAAGCAGTAGTGTGTGCCACAGCAGCAAAGGCTGCTTGCGCTACTGATCAGCAGGCATGCCCATCAGCAGCTGGACTTCTGTCACGCAGCGACTAGTAGGCGCAAGCACAGCCAGGCGTGTTGGCCCTGTCAGCTTGGGTTGGCTGCGCTGTCCTGCCAGGTGTTTCGTGGAGGTCATCACTGCAGCATTCACTGCCCAGCAGCACAGCAGTTTATCACCTCTGAAAGCTCCTGATGTTGCTTCATTGCTGTGCTGACCTGGGGGGGCCTTCCTGGCAAGTGTCTCCATGGCAGAGCAGCCAGAGGGCCTGTCCTGCTTTGCAGCAACAACTGGGAGCCAGCACAGCCAGGCATGTGCCTCTGAGCTGTAAAAGCTACCAGAAAGCCCTGCTGGCCTGCAGGGGCTTTCTGGAGGTAGCAGCCAATGCCAGAGCAGCATTCCTGAGCGCCAGCACAGCCTGGCATGTGGTTACGAGCTGTAGCAGGCACATCTTCGCTGCCCTGCAGGGGATTTTCTGGAGGTTGTCACTAAGGCAGAGCGGGTGGTCTGCCACTTTTTCCACCGGGACTTTGAGCGCTGCAAGATCCTGGACAAGCACTTGGCCATCCTGGCACGGAAATACTTCGACACCCGCTTCATCAAGTTGTCTGCGCCGGTGAGGCCCAGGACATTGCGGTGGCCACAGCTTGAGGTTGCGTGGCATCATGCACCGTAGGCTGGTCTCATCCAGCCGGCAGTGCCTGTGGGTGCCTGCCTGCCCACCTGAGGGTCTGCGAAAACTTCTCCTTTGAGGGAAGTAGCGAAACAGATCTTCTCTGAAAGTCCCTGCTTCAAAGCTGCTCAAGGGCAATGCAAGAGTGGGCCCTGCGTATGTGGCCCACCCTGCGCCTGGGGAGCTGTTCAAGCTTCTGTCCCTTTTCAATGATGTTGGGAGGCAGCTAGATTTACCCTGTGCCTGCAGGATGCCCCCTTCTTCACTGTAAAATTACAGGTCAAGTTACTGCCCTGTCTGTTGTGCTTCCTCAATGGTGTGGCCACTGACAGAGTGGTTGGCTTTGATGAGCTGGGCGCTACAGATGACTTCCCCACGTCCTCAGTGGAGAAGCGTCTGCTGAAAGCAGGTGAGTCTCTACTGCCAGGAGTGCTGCATGACACACTGAACAAAGCAGACGTCAGCTGCTGCATGCTGGCAACAACACATGGATTTGCCTGCTCTGCTTGATGCAGGTGTTGTGGCGCCTCCCAAAAGGTCTGAGGATGATGATTCAAAAGACAGGCTTGCAGAGCACATGAGGAACTCCGTCAGAAGGAGTCAGGCTACAAGAGGGGACTCTGATGAAGACTCAGATTTTGACTGACTAATAGGTCAACGCGTCAGATCGCCCCTGCCTGGCCTGTGGCTGTGACGCCCTCTCTTTCAATCACTCCCAGGGCACACGGTGCCGGAGTCACCAGTAAGTTACACTGGCAGCCAAAACTCAAAGGGTTGAGCCAGGCTCAGGCCACCTGACAGCAAAAGTTGGGTAGGCCTCAAGGTTCTCCGGTGGGCCCTCTTGCAGTCCTTGCATCTGAGGATCGGTGTCTCTGTGCAGAAACCACTCCTTCTCAATGGCAGGGCCAGACTTTGAGAGGGGGCCAGCGACCTCCGGCCCCAAGTTTGGAGCTGCAAGTGCCCCTCTTCCAGCCCTATCCCAGCCCGTGATCAATTCAGCCTCTCAGGCCCTGCACAGCCTGCTGAGCTCAGTGGGCATGCCTATCATCAAGCAGGCGCTGCTCCTTCTGGTGGAGGAGCCTGGGCCACAGTTGGCAAGGTGAGGACAGCCTGCCGAGTGAGGGAGACCCCAGTAGCTGCCACACACTCAACACCAGCCACGCATGCCTGGCATATCCTGCAGAGCATGGCAGGCATCAGGGGCTGACTGGTTCTCAGACCTCTGTACTATAAGCACAGAAGGCATGCAGTGCTGACTGCAGTAGTAATATAGGAGCAATGCAGCACTGCTTGCCATCATCACTCATGTGCAGCTGGCTGGTGACTGCAGCCTCATTGAAGCCAACAAAGGAACACGTTTCTTGGAGCCAGTGGTCATTGCCTTTGTGCTGGAGTACTCCAAGCCCTCAACAATTGAGCCACAGCAAAACTGAGATCGGGGCCCCCCCCTTGGTAACTTCCTTCCCCATTAGTCCATCACTAAGTGCTGGCCACACACCCCCTTTTAATTTCTCTAACCAAGTTGATGTGCAACTCTGGGTTCAACATTATGCCGCAAGCTGATACATGGTGTCTACTCAAACCTTTGCCAATAATTGGCTCGAGCCTACATCAACGCTGACATTATGAAATAAACACTGCTGCTGTGACTCTGTTTAAATCACCACCTCTGCCTCAAACCATGCTGTGCGGTGCGTGATGCTTCCTGCCGGACTGACAGGCGCCGTTTCCACATGGCGATCTCTAGTCTACAGTCCTGGAGTTCCTGTTTCATCTGCTCTGCCCTGGAGTCCGCCTGCAGGCATGGGCGATGCAGCCATATGGAAAAACAGGATTTATCGACAGCTCCGTGCCCAGGCACGCTGCACGTGCAAGGAGGCTCATGGGGCAGAGCAACACCAGGTTGTTGAGCATAAGTTGTCAAGCACGAAGTGCACCAGCCAGTCTGCATGCACCATGGGCTCAGGAGGCAGCCAGGTGATGAACTGAGCTTGCTCAGTCTGAAGAAACCAGTGACAGGCCAGCTTCGGCTCATCAGTGGGCAGCTGGGTGCACAGGCACACCTGCAGTGGAGATTGTGCCATGATCGTGTCGTGATGATGCTTGATGGCAGCAGGCTGCCAACACTGCGATGCTGTGCCAGCACGCCTGCATCATCAAGAGGGGTCACGCTGTAAGGGGAGCTTTGAGAGGCTGGGAAAGGCCAGCAGATGTACATGTAGGCCCCCTGCACACCTGGCGGCTTCAATTTGTTCTGTCTCCTGTTGCAGAGACCTGAGGCGAGTGAAGGCTTGATGAAGGTGCTGCCTGGCCTCCTGAACATGTGATCTGCAAGCCTGCATGAGGCCACAATTTGCATCACATCCTCCTGCTGAGCTGCCGGATCTGGCTGTGGCTATGGCAATGATTCAATCTCATAGGCACAAGGCTGCTGCCTGCTGAGCGCCTGAGAGGTTTTTATCAGCCCCAGCCTCAATGCTACACGGGAAACAATACCTGAGAAGCCCCATTACCTGCAGTGCACTCTGCAAGTTCATTGTCTGCAAAAGCCGTTTCCTTGCACGCCTCTGTCTTTCAGCAATGTACCTACAGGGCTCAGACCACAATCACACTCTGCTGCAGCATGATGCTGCTGTTCTCAGAGCTGCCAGTGTCACCTCATTTTGAAGGTTTGAGACCAGGACCGCTGCTGCCGGTCTGGCACAGCCCCATAAGTCTCCTGATACAGATGCTGCCAGACAGCCTCTGACCCTGCCACATGCATGCAGCACTTGGAAGCGCGCATCATGCAACATAAGTCTTGCAGGTCCAACAGGCAAGCTACTGCCTCCAACAGCTCGTGGCTCAAGCTGAAGAGGATGCTTTGCTCTTGCTTGTGCCTGCTGTCCATCTGCAAGAGCGTCAGGGTCTGCTGCCCTTCTTTGCAGTCTCGATGTCACCTTGTTTTACACTGTCAATTGGGCTGCCCCCTCTGAGCCATGCCTGTGGCTGTTGTGACAGGCAGCAACAGAGGCATTGGACTGGGGGTGAGGGTCCCTTTCCCCAAAGAAGAAACTTTGAGCTGCGGCTTGCATCTCCTTTATGGCTCACCTGCACGTCAATGCTGCAGTTCGTGCAAGCTCTTGCCCATCAAGGCTATGAAGTGTTGGCCACATGCCGGCAGTCATCTGATGCACTGGAAGCAGTGGTCAGAGTTATTGTGATTTCAGGCAAGTTGTTGCCAGGCAGATGTATCCTTTGTATTGCATGTCCCACTGACACTGCCCCGACGATGTGCAGGTGTGGATGTCTCATCTGATCAGGGCTTGCAGCCTCTGTTTCAGGCTGTACAAGCCCGCAAGGTGAGCACCTCAGCTGCTGCAAAGTCCCTGATGGCAATCTTGTGATCTCAGGACAGATCTGCGTGCAGGTCGACCTGCTGGTCCTCAGCGCTGGCATCATGCATCCAGACTCGCTGGACAAGCTGCAGTTAGATAGTGTGAGGCAGCAGGTGAGTTGCCAGCCCACGCTGCTGTGCACCAGCAGCAAAGCAAATGCAGCCATGATGCCAATGCCTGGCCAGCCGCCTGGCCAGTCCTAATTAATACCCTGAATCTGGCTGGGCGTCTGTACATTGCTGCAGACGTCCACCCTTGATCATCGCTGGAGCTTGTGGCCTCCAGCGAGGCGCACCACATGTACCCAAGCCCCTGCGCACCAAGGCTGACCTTAGAATGTCCTGTGCAGTGCAGTTTGAGGTGAATGCTCTGGGGCCCCTGCGGGTGGTGCAGGCGCTCAGGCACAACCTGGCTGCCGCCGCCAAGGTGTGTGCCAAGACATCTGCAATCGTCTGCGACTCCAAGTGAGCTGCAGATATGCCTGGGGCTGCCTGCTCTCTTTGGCTGCTCTATCTCCCCGTGGTCTGGCTGACGGAGGCGTCTAAGAATTCCTGACAGTGAAGGGCCACATGTCTTCGTCTTGAGTCCACTATGGGCAAGCTTATGCGCAGGTCACTTGCAGGTAGTCTTTTTGGCATCAAAGCTGGCCACCTTCTCTGGCAGAGGCAGTGGAGGAATGGTAAGCTGGGGTGCATCACCTGTTGCTCTGCCACCTGCTCTTCATCTGCCACTCTGAGTTCACCCTTGTCCCTGAGCCTGCTTCTGCTGGACATGAAGCAGCAGTCCATAGTCTGTGGTGGATGTTCTCAGGCTGATGCATGGCCGCTGCCAAGGCGCCTGAGCACAACAAGCTGTGCTGCTGACTGTGTCACCTCACCGTGCAGTATGGATACAGGCTGAGCAAACTAGCAGTCCGTGGGGCAGCTGCAGCGTTGGCGCAGGATCTGAAGCCCTGCGGCGTGTCAGTCATTACGCTGCACCCTGGCGCCGTGAGTCTTGCTCAACTGCGATTTGGGCTTGCACCCCTTAGGCCAAGTGTGAGAAGCATGGCGGCTATGGGTCAGTTTTGGCTGCCATGCCTGCCGCAGTTCGGGGCGGCAGGTGCAGGCCCCTGCCCCATCGGTACTCATGTCAGTGAGGTGTCCTGTGCAGGTGCAAACAGATATGTATGAAGCCTTCCATGATGGCCAGAGGCAGTTGCAGCAAAAGTGTACTGAACGACATGGCAGTGGTCTCACAGAGCCGAACAGGGACTCGCAAACAGGTCAAGGGCATGGCAGACCAAAGCCGCTCACTGTGTCAGAGAGCGTGGCAGGCATGTTGCAGTGCATTGACCACTTGACGCTGGATGAGTCTGGCTGCTTCTGCAGCTGGACCGGTGAACCCCTTGACTGAAGTGTGCAGCATTTCTGAGTTGCTGTCAAGAAAAAGCACAGAGGCATGCATTACAGGGACTGGCTGGGGAATTGCTTGACTGCTAGTCTGCAGCAGAACTGCGGCCTGAACTTGATTGAGACAGATACACACTTGACAACATAACTGTCTGCTCTAGCCACGACTATGCTGCAACAGTCATGTAAACTCTTGTCGAATTTGCAGCTGCAACTCCTTCAACCGGGTGATGATTTCTGGCTTCATGAGCGCTGCTGCCTCTTGCAGCATGCTGCCAGATGCATGCTGTGCCTCATAAGCAGCCAGTATAGCGTCCACCACCATCAGCAGCCTGGCTGGCGTCCTGCAAGTATGTATACACAGAATTTCAAACTGCAGAGGTGCAACTTCTGATGTCACCACCGCCAGCACTCTGCATGCTGGCCTGCACACTTACAGGGCAGACCATGGGCAGGACTGCAGACAGCCTGGGCTCAGGCCATGCATGGCCACAAGCTGGAAGCCTGGGGTGAAGGCAATCTGGCAGCTGTAAGGCAGCGACTATGCTGGAGCTGCCACTGAATGGTGACAGAGGCGCAGCAGTCTGCCACAGCCTCAAAGAACACAGTGCTGCAGGCTGCAATACATTCACACTGCCAGCCGGGCCTCCCCTCGTTGATCCACCTCAGGCAAGCACTCATGGCTAGTAGGCCCCACAGCAGCTAAGACCAAGAATAGTAGCCACATAGCCCCCACCAGCACCCTGTGCCTGCAGTCCTGCTCTGCCCCAGCACTGCAGGGCTACCGCTGGCCAAGCTGTCCCAGCGGCCTGCGCCAGGGTGCTGAGACCACCCCCTCGGCCTACAACCCCAACACCGGCGACTGAGACTCACGTTGACAGCAGGTCCTGGCCTCCAACCTCCACCTCTGGCCCTGGCGTGAAGGCCTCTGTCAGCGACGCCCGCCGCTGCTGAGGGTCCTCCATGGAGAGCAGATGCTTCATGATGCGCACCTCCTTGGGCTGCTGGCGTGCTGCAGTCTCCTTGGCCTGCATGTGGAAGGCCGGCGGTGAATCCGGGATGCATGCAGTGAGTATATTTGCATCGCAAGCTGCCACAGCAAAGAACAATGACTGCAGACAAGCTCCATGGGCTTGCTGCTGCAGAGCTGTGTCCTTGGCCTGGACAAGGCTCCTCATCATGCATGGTGCGGCGATATGTCCTGCTGCTCAGCCTGAGGATTGCAGAGTGCCTCGTCAGGCAGGCGCCCTTGTCCAATCGGGGAGGAGCACTTAGGCTGGACACATGCATTGGAGACATCCTGCTTGGGCTGCTCTCAAGCTCAGAAGCAGGCTGCCATGCATGCATGGGCGGCCTTTGTGAAGGGTGCAGCGACTCTCTCAGGATCCCTTTCAGCAAGTGCACCACTGACACTTGGGCTGAGGCAGCCTGGTGTGAACAGGCAGCATGCTTGTGTGACTATTCTAGCGGCTCCCCGCCCACCTTTAGCTACATGTGTGTCGTCACAGCCTCTATTCAGCCAGCCGGATGCAGCCAGCATTCACTAGCTGGTGGTCAGCCGCACCCTGACCTGCAGTCACACCACACCCCAGCCCTACCTTGAAGTACAGGTGTGCCATCACGTCCTTGACCTCTTCCCGAGTGTAGTCTGTATCCTTTACGCTATTGTGCGCCTTAGCGAGGGTGAGCATCAGTGCGGCATCCAGCTGCCCCTGGGCTGCCATTGTGTCCAGCTTGGTATCCATCTCCTGCAAGAGCACGTGTCAAGTTGTGGTGCCTTCCTCACAGCAAACCATTCCATCTCCTGTGCAGAGCTACGAGGCCATGCCCTGCAGGGTTGGGTACAGAAGCTGGGCTGCGGCAGTACACAGATGCATCTGGACAGCCATTCTGTGTGTTAGCAGCTGCTCAAGAACTGCATCAAACCTTACAACGAAGCGGAGCAGCCGTTGAGGTCTTGAGCTGCCTCAAGTCACACTCGAGAGACCCCCTCACCTCAGGGCTGTCCATGGTCAGCAGGGCCTTGCACATGGGCTGCGTGCTATGCTGTAAAGAAGCGCGACTGGAGCAGCATTTACCTCAAGGCTGCCCACAGTCAGCAGGTCTTTAAACTTGAGCTCAGCCAGCTCCAGCTGCGAGGAGTCCTGCTCCACGGCGTCAAACGCCTGTGCCAGCGCAATCAGCTGCGTGCCGACCCGTTTGAGCTCTGCAAGCAAGCTGGGCTGTGTCAGCAGGCAGAGATGTATGTGGTAAGCCACAGCTGTCCGGCTCCTGAAAGCACCCTGATGATGTGCAGAGGCCCATAAAGGATACGCCACAAGACTAATAGCTGCCCTCGCTGTGCGCTCCCTGCTGCTGGCCTTGCATGGCAGGCCCAGCCAGCCGCTGCCAGCGAGGTGGGTGGATCAACTGAAGATGTGGCAGGTTGGAAAGGCTGTTATGGCATGGTACACAGCTCAGAGGGCAGCCAGCGTCAGGGACATTGCATTACAGAAGCCAACAGCATCTATAGAGACCAGCTGGGGAGCAGGCAGAAACGAACCTTCCTGTCGGGCCTTGTCCTTGTGCGCTGCATCGACGAGGCTGGTCAGGAACTCAAAGAACCCTGTGGTCAGGTCCTTGCGTTTTACCGCGACGAGCCCCTCCCAGGTGAGGGCGTCTGCGGCCTCAAAGAACTGCAGGGTCTCCCTGTATGCCGTGGTCTCCTCATGCACCTGCACCATGTGGACCCGTAGTGCATCTGCTGTACCATTGCTTGTCATACCCAAGAGCCAAATCTCCCTGCAGGCTGTTGTGTCCTCACACACCTGCATCGTGTGGTAGCAATGCGTGCATGTGCCTTACACTGCCTGCATATTGGTGCCAAAGGGCCTGGGCATGGAGCCTGCTCCCACAGTGGTGCCTGGCCAGTCACTTGCATGGCCTAGGCCCTCTGCACACCTTGAACAGTTGCAGCCTCAACAGCTCAGCAACTTGTCCGTCTGGTGCAAAGGGCTCGCTGGCCAGCTCGCCGGCCAACATGTCAGGGTCCGCCAACCCAACGTTCTGAGGCAATAGTGCAGCGTGGTGAGACCACCACCAGTCGAATTCAGAGGCGGCGGGGCCTGACACTTACCTCCTTAAGGTAGCGGTGCATGTCCCTGTCATGTTATGCACATAGTTGTGCCTGCCAGCTTCCCTCTGAGAGGCGGCAGTGCGCTGTCATGCTGCAGGCAGTGAGGCCACCAGCTCACCCCCTGATGGCGGCAGCAGCGTAGCACTTGGTCTCAGACCGGTGCCATGCCAAGGTCAGAGGTGGCAGGGGCCCGGCAGCTCACCTCTCAGAAAATGTGTTGCATACCGCTGTCATGCTCAGTATTGTAAAGCCTAACAACCCACCTCTCTGAGGCGGCGGTGCAGCCTGCGCAGCTCGGTCATGCTCATCTTCTCCGTGGGGTCCTGCAGGCGCTGCTGCATCCTGCACAGGCGGAGTTGCAAGGCTCAGCGTGCATGCCTCGACAGGGTGCACAAAGGGCTGCAGCCTGCACTGTGGGCTGCACCATGCCGAGTGTGAGCAGCAAGGCTTGACATGCATGCCGTCCTGGCAGGGGAGTGTCTGCCAGTGCCTCCTGCAGGGTGTGGCAGCACCGCTTCTCAGCAAGGCGTGACATGCATGCGCCAGAAGGCGATGTTGATGAGTCCATTCTGTACTGTGGTAGCAGTGAGTTCTGCCCTTGACGCCCTGGCGACTGTGCAAGACAACACTCTGAGGAGGTCTTCAGCTTTTCCAAGCTGTATCCTGTACTGTGAGGGCACCAGTAACCTCCACCCTCTTTCCAGCACCGCGTGCAGCAGGGCCATATGCTCTGCATGGCCGACTGCTACCTTTTAGAAAACTGATGCTGGCACCACTGCAGCTGAATGACCACCTTCCGGCCAGGCCAGCAGGCCTGTGCTCGCTGCAGAAGACCTTGTCTTGTGAGCCTTCAGCAGGGCTTGCTAGAGGTCCTGCAAGACGCTGCTGACCAGCTGACTGGGCAGATGGGACACCAGTATCAGCTGCACAGCAACCTTCAGGAAATGCTGTCTGGTGCTGTGACTGGCCGGAGACTGTCAATACGCAGAGCAGCTGCAGGGCATCTCCCATGACAAGCTGCTTGGCGCTGCGACCTTGCAGCATGGCACATCAGCGAGCCAGGCGTGGTGCCTCACCGTGCAAATACGTTAGGCGCCAGGGTGGGCCACTGGGAGCTGTGGGCTATCAGCTTGCGCCACTCCTTCAGGTTCTTGCTGGCAAACACAGAGATGAGCTTGTCTGACACTATCTGCAGGGCAGCAGAGGCTCTGCTTTGTTTGCCACCATCAGCAAAGGCTGGAACTGTGGCGGTGGCTGAGGCTTTGCACGCCACCAGCTAAAGGGCGACAGTGGCTGGCACCAGAGAAGCTGGCGACCACTGATTAGTTGTCGAGCAGCACAGCCATCGTTTTTTGTTCTGCCCCGAATGCTGTCTCATCTGGTGTGAGCAGGTTTCTTTTGCTTTGCAGTCTTCAGGGCAGCACAATGGCTTCCTCGTCACATGCTTGAGTGCTCCAACAGCTCAACTCAAGGCAGCAGCCAGCTTGCCTGCTGTGCAGCAACCTCCTTGGCGGACAGCTTGGCACCAGAGGTGCTGTCCTGGCCTGCCTGCTCCCTGTTCCCTCTGCCAGCATTTGCTCCAGGCTGCGAGCTGGCAGTTCCATGAGTCCCGTCAGAGCTGCTGAAGCTGGCGTGGCTGTGGCTGCTGCGCCTGTCAGCCTCCTGCAGTTCTGTAACAGTTGCTGCCTGAGCTGACACTCTTGGCAGATGTCTGCCTGATGCTGCAGTCCACATAGGAACACGGAGCTGATGGCAGTGGTGCCATCTTGTAGGCCGTGGCAGGCATGTGTGATGTGATCTGTGCAGGTCTGCGGACAGAATAGCGGTTCTAGGCAAGCTGAAAGCATGCATTGTCACCTTCACTTTTAACCCAGAAAGGGAGAAGCTGGCTTTGACCCTATGACCAGGCATGCCCATGATGACTGTTGTGCTGCAGCAGCAGGATCATGAGTGCAAAGCTGCTGCTGCATCAGAAGAATTTACTCAGATCATTGCTGATTGTTGTCAATGGTTGTGCATCCCGAGATTGCTGGACAAGAATCGACTTGATCTGTGGCCAGGCAGATCGCAGGTCAGGCCAGCTTAGGAGCATGCTGGAAAATCCTTGTCCAGTCTCTGACTCATTGAAACTATCCCTCTAAATCATTGATTCAAGTCCTTCATGATGAGGTGAACAGTCAGAGTCCCAATGGCAACCTTGCCAGCTGGTAAATGGTGGGACTGATTAGACTGCTGCAAGGGTGCAACTTCTCACCCCTCCCTACATATGTTCCAACAAATCCATGCAGGTGCATGGCAACTGCAATGCATGCACTTCAAGTCTTGGAAAGAATGGAAAAGGCAACGCCTGTAATGGCTAAGGAGGCAGACAGAGGCAACATCAACCGCCTGTCAGATGTTCAGTGACTGACTCAAGTCGAAAGCTTCATTGCTGCTCAGACAGGGGGTCTGTGAGCTCATGCCTGCGCCGCCTCCCATAGCTCCAGAAACCATGGACTGCAGGAAGGGCACCACTATTGCTTGCAGCATTGAGCAGGAGTGGAGTGATGCCTTATGCGCTGCTTTGGAGGCAAGCTCCGAAAGCTTGCATTGGAGATGGCTACAAGGAGTGGGCAGGAACGGCACAACTTTTTCACGCTCCTTGCATGATTTCACTGGGCGATGCAAAAGGCGGGACTGCAGCTCCGCCATGACTGTGGTGCAGCTGGCTCACCATGAGAATTCCATCCATGCTAAGCCCATTGCTGAGCAGGGCACTCATGCCACCACCGCCCCCCTTGCCGGCCTTCATGCTCTTCAGCGCACGGTGCATGCTGTGCAGCAGGTCTCCGTAGCAGATGTGAATGCCGAATTGCTCGACAGCCTGTGTGACCACACAGAGCACTTCAAATGCTTCCACTGCAAGAGACTGATGCCTGCTCTGATGAAAGTCACCGCAGCCGGTGGATTGGGCCACCGCTACACCGCCTGTGCATACTGTCAATGAGGTTGCAGATGTAGAAGTCGTACTGGTCTACAGCGAGTGTGGGAACACAAAGCAGATGTCTACTACAGTGCAGCACTTGCTGCACGAGGCAAGCGCTCCCACTGCTCTGCAGGCGGTGCTGACAGAGACAGAGCATCCTGAGTTGCTAGGCCACCACAATGGGCTCAAACACCATGATGCTGGCGCCGAGAGGCTAGCTGGACAAAATGAGCCTCACTGTTGCTGGCAGCCATCCTTGACTGGCCACCTGCCAGCCTGGCATGAAAACATGCTGTCACAACATGCTTCACAGGCACCTGCCAGCTCAGCAGACAAGAGCAGAAGCCACGGGCAGCCATGCTGCACATGCAGGCTGCCAGGACGGGCAGATGCAAATGCTGCTGCAGGGGCCAGGCTCCAATGACATAATGCGCTTGAGCAGACAGACCTGGATGAACGAAAAGGTGGCAGCTCCAGTGGAGACGTTGCCCGACAGCTGATTCGTGTCTGCTGCAGTCTGCTCATCTGTGCACGCCGAGAACTGGATGGCCAGGCCCCCATGTGTGCCCTGCAACACCAGAAGCTCATATGTTGGCTGCAAAACCTCTCCTGTCTGTGATGTGGCCCCTAAAGCCTGCTCACATGTGACTGACTGCACAAATAAAGCTCCTGCAGCTTGACAAGGCTACATGCAGCCCTGCGTTGCCCAGCTCAGGTGGTACGCAGCTCAGGCGATGCCCAACCGTGCAGCGTCTGCAGCTCTGCAAGAAGCCACCCTGTCAAGGTGGAGAATGGCTCAATGCAGCACCTCCCTGCAAGTGACCCAAGTGGTGAGCCAGCCAGGCCGCCAGGACATGAGCATCAGGCAATTGCAGCAGGCAGTCTCACCTTGTAGGCCCGGGTGGGTGGCTCTGCCACCCAGTTGACCCTGCCCTGCTGGAACTTGCAGATGTAGGGCATGTCCAGCACAGTGCCGCTGTGGCAGGCGTCGATGATGGCATGCAGCCTGACCTGCAGGCAGGCACAGCAGCAGGTGGCCAGGCTGTTGGACAACTCTGCAGCAGTCATGCCCATAGCCGCGGCCACCATCTGTGGCCTTCTTCCTTATCCTAGCATGCATGCCCAGCTGCTCCCCTAGCAGCTAGGCCACAAAGCAGGCACCATCAGCGGGCAGCAGGCAAGTTTCAGACAGGGAGCTGCTTGCGTAACCCAAGTGGCATGGTGCATTTGGGCCGCGCCCTTTGCAAGGCAGGCAGCAGCTTGCTCACCCCTGGTGGCAGTGGGTTGCACAGCAAAGCATTCAGCTCATCATCAATGATCATCCCTGCTGTCTTGAAGTCCACAGGGCACCTGCAGGGCAGGGCAGCCAATTTCCCAGTCAGGTGCAGTGTCGCAGGCACCAAGGAACTATGGGGTGCCAAGACCCTGCGTGATCTGCAGATGGGCACTTGCAGCTCTGTAAGCAGAGGGTCTGCCATATGCTGCCCAGTATCAGAGGCACAGGAAGCCCCACACTGCTTGAGGCATTGACATGCTCAGGGCTGCTAGGTGTGCCTCAGAGGCGCAGCTGCTTCAATGCGGCAGGCACAGAGTGCAGCAGGCAGGCCCAGAGTGCAGCAGGCTCAGACTCCAGGCGCAATGCACAGGCACACAGAGGCCAGGTACGCCGTCCACTGGATCATGGCTACGCTCACAGCCTGGCGAGCTGAAGGTCAAAGGGTTCATTTATGCGGCGTAAGGGGCCAGGCAGTGCCCTTGGTGGTGGGGGGTGGCTGGGTGGGAACAGGCAGTGAGTCTCTACCAATGCTCATTTCCCAAGCTGGTACTATGCCTGCCCACGAGTGCAGTGCAACCCGCTGTGGCTGCTGGGTGGGCACTCACAAGGTGTCGTTCATGCCATCCCTCTCCTCGCCCAGGGGGTCTCGCTGCTGGGAGCCATGCCCTGCATGCACAGGCGCAAGAGTGACCACATCACAGCTTGTGTGTCGAGGCAGCAGAACGTCAACTTGTGTATCTGGGCGGTGCAGCCTGCAAGCAAATGGGCACCCGCCCCTCATGCCCCTCAGGGCCAGCCACACCATGCCTGTGTCAAGACAGCATGCAAACAGGCCAGGAGCCAAGGCTGCTTGCTGTTACTTCTCACCTGAGTAGTGGAAGATAAGACTGTCTCCAGGGGTCAAGTCAGTCATCAACCTGTGGGCACCACATTATTGATGTGAGCTGCAGGCTGCGAGAGAGTTGGTGGCTGCCTGTGCAGGAAGCATGCCGCACAAATTATAGGCCAAGTGATGAGGAGCTCAGGTCACGCAAGGCCTGGCCGTTTGAGGCCAAGCAGGCAGATGGGGGCTGTCGGAGATGCCTGCTGCTTTCAGGCATGGTGTGCACAAGCGTCTCAGGGGCACCCAGGCGGGCGCAGTCTGCTAGACAGGTGCTTTGCTGCCTTTTGAGCATGTGTGCTGAGGGCCTCTAAGGGGTCTCAGGGCACCCAGCCTCACCAGCGAATGCCCTGGCGGATGTTGTAGCCTGTTGGCACCCGTGTGGGGTCCTGCATCTCATCTGCAGGCCACAGGAGGCAAACTCAAGCATGCAGCAGGCTTTGAGGATCCACTGCTTGCACCATCCTGCAGAAAGCATTGCAGACGCCTTGTAGCACTGGTGCTTGCAGCAAGGCACAATTTGAAGCATGGGTGTAACAACCAGATCAGGACGCAGAGAATCCACTGCCAGCAGTTGGGTGCGCCCTATCCAGCCCAAGCAAGAAAGCTTACCCGTCATCTGCAGAATGCCGTCATTGTGGAAGCCAAAGCGTGTCTTGAGCAGGTGCACCATGCAGTTGCTGTCGTTGATGCACCCGTTCAGCTTGTTGCTGGATCCAATGTCTGCATGAACACCTCTTTGGGAGTCAGACAGTGTGACATGCAAGCAGCATCAGGTGCCTTCTGAATCCGAATAGAGAATGAAAAGGCCTGAACACCAGGAAATGCTGCTAGGCACCACCCATGCTGATGCTACTAGGCAAGTGCATGATTCAGCGTCAGCATGCTGCCGCAAGACCTTGGCATGCAGGTACCTTTCTGAGAAGCTACGATGCTTCCTGGTGGAGAGGCCACTACGAGTGCATACAGCAGGTCGCACGCATGGCTCACAGTTGATGCCAATTGTGAAACACTTGCGCTTCCCAGTGGGCACCTGCCCGGCCAGGTTGGCTGCACTGTTGTTGCTGAAGCCAGCGTGCTGCATCTGCCATGACTGGTCCCCAGGCCCCTGTCCCTGGTGCGTCTGCATGTGCATGCCTGAGGGCGGCTGCGACCCTGCAGGGTGGGAGCAGCACATGGTGCCTCCCCACTGGGCGCTGGGGGAGGCTGGGCACACTGCACTTGGACATGCTGATGATGTGGAGCAACTTGCTGGTTGTTCCAAGCATTGCTGCTACTGTGCAGCATGCACTCTCTTACAGATAACTGTCAGCAGCAGGGGGACCCTGCCAGCGCCTCAGTTTCAGCAGCACAGCACAACCCCTCTGCAAGGGACCACAGTCAGCTGCATAGCTGCAAGTGCTCAGCAGGACACTCAAGGAGGTGCAGAAGGACATCAAATGCCTTACAGGTGGCAACACCGCCTGCAGTCGCAGGAGGCAGCACTGCCGGTCTGTATCAGAAACTGCATCTGCCCCAGGCCCAGCAGCAGAGCTGTTCACTCCTCAAAGGGACTCACCAAACTGTGCAGGGTACTGCATGCCTCCAGGGCCCGGCGCCATGGCTTGTCCCTGCCACTCCATGTTGGGCTGCCCCATGCCTCCCTGGATCTCATTCCCCCTGGGAGGGCCTTGGTACTGGCCGCCATAGCCACCCTGTGGCTGCCCCTGGCCATAGGGCCCCCCCGGGCCGTAGCCCTGCTGGCCGCCATAGCTGCCCTGAGGCTGCCCATACCCCTGCTGGGCCCCGTAGCTGCCCTGAGGCTGGCCGTACCCCTGCTGCGGCTGCTGGCCGTACCCCTGCTGCGGCTGCTGACCGTACCCCTGCTGCTGGCCATACCCCTGCTGCTGGCCATAGCCAGCCTGGGGAGCCCCATAGCCGCCCTGCAGCACAGGCAGCACCAGAGGTGGGCTGCCAGGGCAAGCATCGTGCTGCCCCACACATGAGAAGGGTTCCATCTCGCTACTGAGCAACAATTGAATGCCGGCAGGGCCATGGCCAGGGGCACCTGCAGGGAGGCTACAGTCAGGGGCAGCAGCAGGGATTCACGATGACACTCGTCTCCATGTCAAGCAGAGAGACAGACATCAAATGTGGTTGATGTCTTCTGGAAGGCGGTCAAGGTGGAGTGCAGCCACACAAGCTGCCAGCACCTTCGTTAGATGCCTCAAAATGGTGCACAGGGCCTCTACAGCTTGACCTGAGGCAAACAGCTGGGCAGTGGGTGCTCACCTGCTGGTAGCCCTGCTGCTGCTGATTGCTATACTGACCGCTGCTGCTTCCTGGACCAGTGCCTGCAAGAAGGCAGCCATCAGGCTTAGCATAGAAGACCTTTGAAGCATTCAAGATCATCATGCAGGCGGCAAATGTCACAGGCGCTGCTTCAAAACCCACTGCTTACCAGTTATCTTGTCCACAAACTTATCGATGAAGTTCATCTCTGAGACTCAAGCCCCTTGAGGGGAGTCAGCGACTTGCAACAGTTACAAAGGAACCTGCAAGAGTGCCATGCATGCATTAGTGCTCTAAAGGCAGGTCCTGGACCATGGACACGCTCATCTGTCTGTGGGAATGCTGCCTCAGATCTCCTCATGAGCATTTGAGGAGGCAGGCCCTGCTGACTATAATAAGCAGTGCACCATTGCGCCATGTATGCCAGCCCTGAGAAGCCAGCCCTCAGAGCCCTGTGTGTGCAAGGCCTTTGATGCATGAAACCTGATGCTGGACCCTGGGCAGAACCTGCAAGCACTTGCCTTGCCTGTGGTCACCTCACTGTCGGTTTCCAGATGTCCTGCAGCAGGCACAGTGAAGCACACTGAGCATTTGCCAATTGAGTAACAAAATGAGCAATTGCCGCTCTCATGGGCATGCCAAGCACCTTCGAAGCATCTACTAGTACATGTCACCCAAAGCAGCAATGCAACAGCAAGCCCCAAGCCAACTCAGCAAAGTTTCAGAGCAGCTCGGCCCAGCCTTGTACGGGTCTGCTAGACCCAGGAGGAGCTTGAGAACTGCCACAGGCTGGACTCACTCAATTGACACCTTCCCACCTCCCTGCTGTCTACAGCAGTGATCTGCTCTGACAATGACCTGCACGAAGCATGATAAGCATAAGGCGACAATGGCAACAAGCCATCTATGGGGAACAGCGCTTGAAGTGGTGGGGAGAAGAGTCACAGGACGCCAAGCAGGACTTCGCTCATGCAATACCCATCACCAGCTTCAGTGTCGCCATGGCATGCACCTGTGAAAGTGAAGGACTTGGCCTGTCAGCTTGCTGGCAAATCTTTAACAGGCACACTCCGGCAAAAATTATGCCTTTGGACAGTGTGCTGGACACCAAGGTCCATGCACGGAAGTGAAGTGACTGTGATAGGTCATCATAATGACAGGCCCATGTGACACCCCGCAACACGATTTCAGAGTTCGCACGCAAAAGAAGCCAGAGTAAAGATTCAGGATGTTTGCAGCATGCCTTCACACATCTCGGGCCTGTTTGACATGCTACAGCAATGCACATTGCCGGTGCTGAGTTTGCAGATGTATTCTTCCCATCCCCCTGTGTGCTGAGGAGCGCCGGTGTTCACCTGCTTATTCGGCAGGCTACTCATGATGATGCCATGAATGGTTCAGTCCAGCTCCTAAGTCCAAGGGATAGCAGTGGGGCAGACTGTTGTCCACTCATTTCAATCAGATTGAAATGGCTCGTTGTGCTATGTGGATTCTCTTCCTCAGCTCAGAACCAGGGGTTACACGTGCACACTAAACTGCTGCTGCATTTTCGAACTTGGTGGACCACAACTTACAGACTTCAGGCGCTGATCTACATCATCGATGTTTGGCTGTGCCCCAGCACTCTTGCATGTGTTGCCAATACAGTTTATCCAAGGGTTGCTCAGTAAGTCCTCTGCTATCGGCACAGCTTGGCCACGCGCAGAAGGCTGCATTTGCTGCAAGAAGGCATGACCCTCTGGGCTTCTCACAACGTTCAATTTGCGAAGCACGCTGTCAAGTATAAGGATGTCAGACGCCTCGTTGTATGCATCCCCAGCCTGCAGGATGTCATTAGGGCACGTTTCCAGAGTGAATGCGCTTCTGCCAGGCCTCCCACACAGCTCCAAGTCCAGCAGGAAGTAGCGGCTATGGAAAAAAGTGCAGGCTGTGTTGTCCCAGCGCAGATTTCTGTGGACGAACCCGGCCTGCACAAGGTGAAGAGTCACCGCCTTGCCCTTGGCATGTGACCTGCACAGTTTGGGGACTGCACTCCCTTGCTGTTCCTGCAGGGGGACAACTCCAAACAAGCAAGTCATCCCACACCTGGCACACCCGAGTGCCATCAGCTTTGCATGAGTTGCGCACCTTGTGAAGAGCGGCGAGGCCATGCAACAGGCCATGAGCTGCGCTAGCTGCTTCCTCTTTATTGCGGGGCAAGGCATTGCTGCGCTGCCGACCAATTGGCTTCAATCAGACACTGTAGGTGCCCTCCTCAGACACGCCTGGGGGCTGCATTGCGTGCACAAGCCCAGCACAGCCTGCAGTAAGACAGTACCTCCTGCAGCTCAGCAGGGTCCACGCCACAGGCGCCGCTGAAGAGGCTCCACTTCTCGATGGTCTTATGCACAGTCAAATCAGACTTGAAGCACCTGCAGGCGGACTACAGGCATGTCAGGGTCAGCAGGCAGCAGGTTGTGTGATGCAATGCTCTTTGCAAGTATCTGAGTGGTCTCAACATGTGGCAGACCAGCTGACTGCTGTGCAAGGGGGCCCTGCATCCTGTGAGCCATGCTCAGCAGCATCATGCCATGCAAAGCAGGCCAAGGACAGCATCAGCCTGCAGACCGACATTGGTGCTGCCCCTGTCAGATGCACGCTCTGGTAATGGGTGCAGAGGGCAGAGCAGGACACTCACAATGTGCGCGTGTAGCCAAGTTGGTGTTTGGCCCTCTGCGGCAGGTCCACAGAGAGCACATAGTCCGGAAGGAGGACCTGGACGGCGTGCAGCAGGCGGTACAGGTTGAACATGGCAATGGCTAGCTCAGCCCGGTCTGCTGCGAGGTTGAGATTCAGCCGCGGACCGATTGGCAGAGGCATGGAGACGCTCTCGCGCTCGATGGCGAAGAATTGGAATTGTGGCCCGGCAGCCGCAGCTGTCAGAATGTAGGGCAGCTCTCCATAGTAAAGGGGGGACCATGCTGCCATCTTCACTGCAGTCAGCAAGGAAAGCAATTTTTGACCGCAACTCTGCCTTGTAAGTGAAATGTTTGACCATGCAGCAGTTGGTAGCCAATGACTTGCTTGGCGATCTGAACATAACAACACCTGCTTGTTGACAAAAGCACACTGCAAGTGCACAATGCTAGAGGGACACGCAGCCCAGGTGAAAGCAGAATGTTGTTCGACCCTTTGTCTTACATCTCAAGTCCTTCACAGCGTCCTCAGACTGCACATCCGCAGCCTTCTCCTCCCACTTGAACAGCAGCAGCTGGCCATCTGTGCTGCGCAGTTGACCATCTGGGCATAGGCTCTTGCCCTTGTCCGAGCGGCGGGGTCATTGTGCTGTCAGAGTCACCCTCATCGCGAAGCACCCTCACCGCCAACCGCTGCTGTGCTGGCAGCAGCTCGTCCAGCCCCTCTACCAGCAGCTCTATGAGGAATTTGTCGATGAGTCGCGCAGTCATGTGCTCGCTGCCAGGCCTGAAATTGGCACACATGGCGGCTGTGACTGCCACTGCCAGGGTGAGGTGGCTGCCATCATCCTGCTCACACAGGGCCTCCAGATCTGCCCTGAGGCCAGCCAGCGCTTTGCGGTTGACGGGCAGCTTGGCAGCTGGCCTCTGGTACAGAACGCCTTTAAACTGTGTTGAGATAGTCAGGCTCTTAAGTTCTGGCTGCACCAGTGCTGCTGCTCATGCAAGGGACACATCTGGCCGGGGACCTGCAGCAACAGCAGCCCAATTGTAATGCAGAGCCCAATGTGGAACCTTTCCACCGGGCCCCTTCGACTCCATGGCCAGCAAAGTGACCCACATAGCATGTTGCAGGTCATGTTGCCACACACCTCCCTGCAGCCATCCCCCAGGAGGCTGAAGGAAGTAGGCCCCTCCCCATTGCAGATGCAGCCCTGTACGATGGTGTGCAATGCCTGCAGGATGAGCACAAGCATCTGCTACCCTAAGTTGCCCTGCCATACAGAGATGGGTTCCTGGGCAGGTCCCCAGCAAATGAGCCAGCACACAAGCTGCAGCCCTCTTGAAAGAACCCATCACAAGGTGATCATGCCAAGACCTGGCCATATGACTCTGGTGTCCCGCACATCACAAGAAGGCCTTGCAGATGACTGCCAATGTGGCCTCTACAAACAGCTCAGCAACCTTAAGTCTTCATCCTCATGGCGCACTGTAGAGCTCATGAGGTTCACATTTCCTGGGCGCGCAGGCTCACCTGCACTTGACTTCCAGGCCTCAACACTCACGCTCTCAACCACTGTGAGACAGGCTGACTGGAAAGACTGCTCACCTGGAGGGTATGCCTCGAGCCACTTGGCATGCATCTCCATGAGCAGCTTTTCCTTGGCAGCCTAGGTGGTAAATGTCTTGTCCAGTGATTCAAACAGCCTGTCATTCTGCTGCGGCTTTGCTGCCTCTCCGCGACGCTGCTGGCGCAGGGTGCGCAGGTCCTCCCTGACCAGAGCCAGCTCATCCTGCATGCAAGATTCTGGATGCCAAGAAGCTAAAGCAACGGCTGAAGGCACTGGCAGAGATCTCTGGCAAGCGTCCCAAGCTGCCAGTACTACCAAGGAAGCACGCTGAGAATCTTTACCTGGAAGGGGGGCCCATGTCCAGCCATGATTGAGATGCTGACCAGCGAAAGGCTGACCTCCCAAAACTTCGAAACTACCTGATCGATGGGTGGATGTAAATTCGGAGTCGGTGGCCTCAATGACCGGGCATAGGACTATATGCAGATCAAACAGATCAGTATACTGTGCTAGTGAATGGTGAGTCTCATACAAGTCAGACTGTCAGTTGCTTTGCCTGACAGGTTAAGAGGCAGCAGTTGGACTAGGGGATTCCCACGGCACATGGAGAGGTCACATAAAGTGTCTGTTTCTCATTGAGGCCCGGGTGCACCCCCAGTGCTGCCCAGCATATTGGCATGCTGGAGCAGTGCAATCTGGCTTGGAGGTTGCTGGAAGAACCTCAGCAATGACTGTTGCGGCTGAGCAAAGAGGTGGCTGTGCGCAAATCGAAGGTCTGCAAAGCCTGGGCAATGTACCAGAATGTGGTGCTCATCCTCCACAGCGCTGGTTGACTTGCAGATGCGACAAGTTCTGTCCTTTCTTTGCATTGGGCACGTGGCAGAGGCCAGTCTGCACAAGCAGCTGGTAACTGCTGCATCTGATGCTGGCAAAGGCTTTGCGGAGCCAAAAGCCTCTGATCTTCAGTAAGTATGGCTGCATCTCTCAGGCTGTGCTGGGACCTCGCATCTGTAAGTAGGTAGTCACAGTGGCAGCCTGGGAATACCTGAATTGCTGCTCATGTCGCTCTCTGCTGGGGGCAGTGTCATCGCTGCCATGTGCCGGCAGTGCACCAAATGGTACACCTGAGCGATCGTAGCAGAGCTTGAGGCTCCAGGCAACATTATACATGGCCCACAGCCAGGGCTCCCTCTCGAACCTCAGTTTAGGGCTCCTCAAATGCTGCCTGAACCTGTCCACCTGCCATTGCCAGTGCACTGACTAGGGGTATCTGCCAAACTCAGCAAGTGCAATCAGGGTGTGCACATGCCGGTGCACGCCAAGGAGCCTGCGCAGAAACTGCGCATGCAGGGACTCAGCCTGTGTCGTGGCCCGTGCACCGACCCTGTGATCCCAGATCCACACTTCGTACCCATAGCTCAGTATAGGCAGCACCAGTGCGCCAAACAGTTTGCTGATGCCATGCGGGCATGTCAAGCTGATCTGTGCACAACGCCTGAGCATGTTGTTCATAACCTTTCATGCACGTTCTAGGGACTCCCCTAATGATTTGGCACAGCCATCTGTGGTAGCTTCGAACAAGAGGCCGAGATACTTGAAGGCGGCTGAGCGCGTCAAGACGTGTCCAGCATATGTGAATGCTCTGCAAGCTTGGCGCTCCGGTTCAAAGACCACCACCTCTGTCTTGTCCAGGCTGACTTTGAGCCCCTCATCTCACAGACCATCTGCAGGGCATTCAAAAGCCGCTGTAGTCCCTCTTCACTTGTGCTCATGAGCACTAAGTCTTCTGCAAACAGCAGCAGTGGTACATCCTCTGACTTGAGCTGAGGTGCATGGCTACCCTTCAGGTTGCGCATGACCTTGTCCAGCACATCAATCATCAGCCCAAAGAGCAGTGGTCTGAGGGGGCTTCCTTGTTGCACCCCTCGCAGGCATCTGAAAGTCTCAGATATGCCCCCTCCTGCTCTGACCGCCGCTGAGTCCTGTGCATACATGCTCTGGAGGCACCTCAGGAAGTCTCCACAGACACCCAGGTTCTGCAAGACAGCCCACAGGACTCCCCGATCCACAGTGTCAAACGCCTTCTCAAAGTCAACAGAGCAGCAGAACAGCTTGCTGTTGAGCGGTCTGTATTTTCTAATCAGCGTGTGGAGTGTACTTAGCTGCCCAATCAGTACTGTGGTCCTTGCGAAATCCGGCTTGCGGACGCGGTCTCGGATTGCAACCTCCGCCCATCGTGTCATGCGCTGGTCCATCACTGTAGCGAACAGCTTGGCCAGCACCGGGACAACTGTGATGGGGGGCGGTTGCTGTCATGCTCAGAGGGCCCTACCTCTTGCCTTGGCGACGGAAAGTCTCCCCTGAGCATGCTGGGTGAAGTGAAGTGACTGTGGTAGGTCAGACTTGAAAAAACTACACTAGAAAGTGCAGTAATGCTGGTATTCATCAACTTTGGGGGTGGCCGGAACCAGGTATGCATGCAGCCTGTGGACATGTTTGGTCATACTCCTCCAAGCAAATCAGGAGCTTGTCTGTTTGCTATGTACAGGTGTGGCTCACCATGGGCTGCCTGGCCATCAGCCTCCTGACTCAGCTGTTCAGCTCAAGCTCAGGGGTGAGAGGTCATGCCATCTTTGCCAGACTGTGCAAGGACCCATTACCACTTGTATGCTGCAACATTCTGCAGGGGCTGTGGCGCTCGCGGCCAGAGCACTGGCGCTTGCATGACCCGCAAGCAGAGCAGGATTATTCAGCAGAGGAGGAATATGCAGACGAGGATGATGCGTGGGCCAACAGTTCCTGGGGGCCTTCCCTGGTCTTTTGTCTGGCGCCTCTGCTCATCCTGGGGGGAATCTTGATGAGCACCTTTCTGAAACACGTAATCAGCTGACGGCCTGCCTGCAGCATGCGCCCAGCTGCAAACTTCAGCCTGCATCTGCAAAGACACAAACCCAGGCTGCAGGCTGAACATGGGAGGGCATCTCTGGTCTGCATTGCTTGCCTCTGCGCACTGCAATGCCATCTGCAGCCAGATGTGGTGCTCACTGGCCTGCACCCTCCAGGACCTGCAGCTCACAGCACATTGGGCTGCAGGCGCGGGGCCGTGGCTGGCACCCTCCTGAACCTGCACCAGATGCACTGCTGGCTGCAGGCTCAGCAGCAGGGGTGGGCGGCAGCTGTGCGCAACACGCGTGAGGCTGTGCGGCGGCGCTGGCGCCCCCCTGAGCAGGCACAGGAGGCGCGCTTCAGGCTGATCAGCCAGCAGCTGCAGCACCTCCCAGTCGAGACCTTCCAGACACGGGACGAGCTGATGGAGCTGCCCCTGCCTGAGCTCAAGGTCAGCCAAGCTGCTCTGGGCACTGCAGGCTGGACAGCTGCTCCGCTGTTGATGCCGCTGGGTGTAAGTGACCTGTGAGGTGGCTGCTGTTTGCTGAGCTGTGATGATGCTGCTCCATTGCTGATGCCCTCTCAGTGACTCAGGTGCTGCCCAAGTCAGCTCAGGTGAGTGGCACTGCAGGCTGGGCAGCAGTTGCCATTGCAGTGCTCAACCACTGAGGAGAAGGCTGCCGCTGAGTGAAGTCAAGCACTGCTTTACTGGGCTGTCGTCGCAGACTGGCAGCTGCTCTGCTGCAAGCAGCTAGCAGTCAGCTCGGCTGTAGAGCACGCTGGCGTGCTTGACCTCCGTCGACAATGCTGCCTGCTGTGTGCTTTCTGCAGGCCAGATGGTTGCAGCGGGGGCTCAATGCTCAGGACATGTTGGAAAGGGGGGACATGGTGGACTGCCTCTTTGGAGCCGGGACCAGCAGCACAGAGTGCAGCATCTGTCATGAGGAATATGCCTCAGAAGAGGACATTTTGCGGATTCTGAAGTGCGGGCACAGGTAGGACAAAGTCACCCCTTCCATGTTGGCTTCTTTAAGAGTGGTTGCAGCTGAACATTGCGCTGCAGCTTTGCTCCTCTGAGATAAGATTATCTCCTACTCATGAAAGCGCCCGACGCCATGCAGGTACCATGTAGAGTGTGTAGACAGGTGGGTGCTCAGCTCCATGAACGGCACCAATCGGGAACCAGCCTGCCCCATGTGCAATGCCAGCATATTCAAGGACTAGGGTCACCAAGTGCATTAACAGCTTGCTGGAGAGCCTTCACAGAGCTTCATGACAGTAGCCTCATTGTGAGAATGGAAAGCACATGATCTACATTTCATGCTCAACAATAATGTACACTGTATGTCTTATGAGACACTGTAAGGATCAAGTCTGCTCCCTGGCCTGACTGTTGGCCTGCTTCTTGGCCGACAGTGCCCTGAGCTCCATGGCTACAGGGCTCCAGGCATCATGGAGCTTCCTGGTAGCATCATTGGCTGACGACCAGGGTTTCCCATATTTGCTGGCTGGCGTGTGTCCCGTATTCTCCTGGCCAGGGTCAAGGCTGAGTGGTGTGTGAGCATGCTGCACCTCATTCTCCCCCTCCCTGTGGCATGCAGGGGCCTGCGGCAATTGCAGCTGCTGCATCTGCTGCACTACTGTCTGCTGCAGCTGGCTCCTGGGAGTCCATGCAGCTGCTGTGTGAACCTGTGGCTGCAAACAGGAAGTCAAAGCCTGTCTGGAACATGGCATGTAGCTTGGCACAAGCCAGAGCGATGCTTGTAGGGTCAGCAGACCTGTGCAGCATCGCTCAGGCTTCTAAGCTTCTGCTTCAGGATTCTGTTTTCCTCATGAAGGAGATGAACCAATGTCAAAAGGTCCTCCACCGCCATATCAGGAGTCTCTGTCATTGCTACATGCCGGTAATCTCATTCATGCGTTGACATGTTGTTCAGCATGGCTGCTCAAGGTGTTCATCTTCCTTTCTGGGGATCTGTACCTAGCCAACATGCTGTCAACAAGGGTCCCCATTACTTCGCTGACGGTCCTTACCTGCCTGCACACACCACATGCACACAGAACGCACAGCCGGCCCTGGTCAACTCTGCTGACATCTGAAGGCACCTGGCAATGGGAGAGCAGCTGTTCATGCCAGGCTCAGTCAGCCCAGACACCAGGTGAGCAGGCTGCCTAAATGGCCATCTCAGCAGAAGCAGAGCTCCAGTTGTTCTGGTGCTGCAGAGGCCCCCGCTAAGGAGCGAAGGGCGGCCAGTGAAGCACATTACGATGTTGTTGTTACACGAGAGCAGGGCAAAAATGGGGAGTTCACCAACCTGCTGGAGCAGGAAGGGCTTGCAGTCCTTGAGATGCCTTTGGTAGAGACCACACCAGGAGCCGATAGGTGAGGGGAGGCTGAGTGCCTTTGGGCAAGCTTAGTGCGACGGCGGGGCATCCGTTAAGCACAGTGCTGAGCACCAGGGCCAGGTGTGCCCAACGCTGCAGTTATGTTGCGGCCACCCGCTATGTGAGTCTGCTGCTGCTGCTGCAGGCACCAGCTACCCACCCAGCTACAGGCACAGCACTTTGATTGGGTGGTCATCACCTCCCCAGAAGCAGCAGCTGTGTTTCTGGAAGAGTGGCAGGCTGCAGGCAAGCCAAAGGTGATGCCCCTGATGGCATCTGAACTCGCTGTGGACCCCACACGCTGGCTGGTGTGTCTGCCATCACTGCACTGACTTCTGGGGAGCATGCACCAGAAGTGTACATCCCTGGCTGATGCTGTATTGGGTGCAGCATCTGCTGCGCCTCTGTATGCTGCCCATGCCCAGACTAGGCCTTCTGCTGCAGGTGCGCATTGCCGTCGTTGGGGAGGGGACCGGGAAATGCATCAGGGCAGCTGGGCAGCCAGACCTGCTCTGCCTGGAATACACTGCCACAGTGGTAAACATCGTCCCTGGTGTGGCGCTTGGCCTATGCTAAGGCATGAGTCCATGGCTAGCTTGCAATGCTTCGCTGAGATATGTGGTCTGCTTGCTTGAAGCTGTTTCAAATGCAGATACCTTGCCTTCGTCACTTGCTACACTTGGATCACAAAGGCTCAATAGGGGGCTGGCGCCTTCTGCAGGCTAACGCAGAGCACCTCTCAGCAGAGCTGCCGCAGATTGAGGGCGGCAGCCAAGCAGTTCTGTACCCTGCATCCACTAAAGCGGCAGGACGGCTACAGGTAGCTTTAAGCCGTGATCCTTTGCTGCCCAACATGCACTGTGCAGGGCAGGCAACAACTATAAGTGTTTGCTGCTGCAGGACGGCCTGGCAGCCAGAGGCTTTGATGTGACGAGGCTGAACACTTACAACACTAGCACAGTGGAGAGCGTGGAAGAAGGCACCCTGCTGGAGGCATGCAGAGCCCCGGTGGTGGCATTTGCGTCCCCGTCTGCAGTCAAGTGAGCTGCATTCAACATCTAGGCTGTCTGTGCATATGTCAAGCTTTGAGAGAATGACGCTGCCCCAAGGCTGCCCCCCTCCAAGAGCAGGGCTCTGATGCCTGCAGGGCCTGGGTGGCAATTGCAGGCAGCAGGCGGCGGCCAGAGCAGCGCTATGCCTGCATTGGAAGCACATCTGCTGATGCTGCCCGGAAGGCTGGGCTGCACTCTGTCCTCCATCCCAGCAAGCCAGGCCTGCTGGGCTTCTTGGAGGCAGTTCAGCAAGCACTGCAACTAGACTAATCCCCTTGCTTCCCTTCCCTCCTGTGAAAAGAACCCTTACTGTGAATTTAGATTTCATGTGCATCGTCTGAGGTGGTTGGGCATTGCGCGTGCCTGCCAGGGCGTCTTTACAATTACACTGAGAGATCAGCCATCATGGCTGATGTCGAGGTTGCCCCCGCCCCAGCTGCTCTTGCTGAGCGCAAGGAGCGGATCAAACTGCTGCCCAAGCCGGATGATGCGGAGATGCAGGCGCAGACAAGCAAACTGAACGATGGCATTCAGGTCCGTCCCAGCGCTCAGGGTAGAAATCATGGCACTGGGTGCGGCACAGGGTTTCCCACTGCCCACTGATTGACAGAGTGCGTGGATTGCCTCAAGAAAGCAGATCAATGCAATGCAAATGGCAGCGCAGCGGTTGGCGTGGGGGTTGAACAATGGTGGGTAAATCATGAGGGCTAGGGTGCCTGGTCTTGTCAGTGCAGACTCGCAGGCCGCTGCCGTCTAGGACAGTCTGAGGGGCTGATCTGTGCACATGTAGCTACATGCTGAGTCACCAGCTGGCGCCCATGGCCAGCTTGTTGCATGTGACGAGACTTGCAGGTGGCATGAATCAACATCACGCTGGCTCAAGCAATCAGCTTCATGCATTCATGTTTAGCCTGGCTGCCGTCTTCTGCAGATCCCTGATCTTCACAATATCAGGCTCCTTGATTGTGTTTCGGGCAACAAGCAGCTGACCATGCCTTACACCTGATGCTGGCAGCATGCTTGCTTATCGGCAGCCCACCAGGTTAGCTGGCTGCCCTCTCCTATATGCAATCATTCCAGGTTGGGCTTCAGCTGCTTAAACCCCCTTGGCATTGATCTAGCGCCTCGGCTGCATGCAAATTGAGAAGGAGAGCACGCTTGCCCTTGCACAGGGCTCCTATGGCCTTTCCTCCAGCATCGTCTCCTCATAGTCTACAAGTCAGTGCGCCAGCAGCCCTCAGCTACGTGTATCCAAAAGTCCCTGCAGGCTCATGAACCCCACTCTGTGAGGTGTCAGACAGGACCATGCAGGCTATCTGGAGCAGACTATCTTCACGCCTACCTACTTAGCCTCTCAGCTGCGTCTCTGCCTACCCTGCAGGCTCGAAAGGCCGGCATGCTGAGGTGTTGACTATGGCCATGTCCAGCAGGGATGGCCTCAGCATTGCCCACTTGGCCCCTTAGCTGTGGTCGTGCCTCCCCTGCAGGCTCAGAAGAACCGGATTGCAGAGGTGTCGGACATCATCTCTGCGCGGCATGCCGGGCGCTCTGCCCGGTCAGGCCCCCAGGGGCAGCTGCGGACACAGCTGGTCGAGCTGGGGGCAGCCTTCAAGGCTGAGCTGGTGAGTGGTGGGTGAAAGCTGCTGAGCAGGGCTGGGCCCTGAGCACCTTCCTGATGACAGGGCAGGTGGCAGAAGGCTGACAAAGGATCGCACTGCCTGTGTGTCCTGCCAGCCTTGCAGTTGGGTCTTGCTGGTCAAGGGCGTCCTTGTCACAGCCAGGGGCACGCCAGCGGTTGCTGAGCGCAGTAGCAGGCAGCAGGGGCGATAGTATGTGAAGACGGCCTGCTGTGGCCAGCAGACTAAGTAGGCAAACAATGAGGTGCCTGCTCTGTGCAAGCCCCAAGGCTGCTGTCAGGATTCCAGGACTGGCAGGGCAGGGTCAGACCATCCTTTGCTCAGATGAGTCCTGATGCACGACACCGCGCAGCATGTGCATAGGGTGTGCACAGGTCCTCTTCACGCAGACGCCCTGGCATCCCAATGGTTTGTTCAAACATTGTCCCTCTGTGCGCCGAAATGCAGCGGACAGGGACACACATGAAGTGGGCTGATCCCAATGCAGACTTGCCAGGGTCAGCCTGAGACCCTGTTCCCTGTGGCTGCGGGAGTCAGTCAGCAGCAGGCGAAGAGGGTGTTGGTCTGTTGTTTGCACTCCACTTGTCACAGCATCTCTTGTGCACCTGACTGAATCAAGCATTGGGGCCCGGCCTGAGGCAGGCGGCGTTACGTCCTACGCTGAGCCCCTCCCTCCTGCAGGGCACCAAGCAGCAGTGGCATGCATGCAGATTGTCAGGTGTTTGCATGTGAGCATTGCAGGTCACCCTGACACGCCTGACCTGACATGGCGCTCTGCAGGCCACCAAGCAGCGGGCACGCGCGGACCTGGAGCGCGCCACCAAGGCGCGCGACGCTCTGCGCAATCAGACGCGTGAGATGCGTGGGAAGATCGAGTACATGACCCCTGAGGCAATCGACGAGCAGATCTCCAGGCTTGAGGAGCGCATGAACCACAGCAGCATGTCGCTAAACGTAAGGGTTTGGCATGGGTCATGCTTGGTGCTGGCTGAAAGCCTTTGAATGGGGTTGCAAGGGTGCACGAGCCACAGCAGTGTGGCTCTTGGATGATGGCATGGTTTTCTGTGCTCAGCTGCATCTGGCTGTGTGCTGCCCTTGCCAGGCTCCTGAGCCCTTTGGCGGCTGCCTCTACACCTTCACGTGCTGCCAAGCCAATGATCAAAGCTCCCTTGTACAGCCTGCAGCTTTTGCCTGTCTGCAGATGCAGAGAGCCTGGTGCTGCCAGGCCCCTCTCTGCTGCTGATGATGCAGCTGCAGGAAGAGCGCAACATGCTGGATGGTTCCAAGCGCGCAAAGGCAGCACCGTTGCAATTGTAGAAACAATCCTGTCTGCTGCAGGAGGAGAGAAAGACGCTGGACGACATCAAGCGCCTGAAGGCCAGCCGCAGCACAGTACAACAATACAATGAGCGCATAGAGCGCTTGCAGTCAGACGACGGCCTGCGCCAGACCATCGTCAAGCAGCTTGAAACAGTGAGCAACCCTGAAGCTGTGTGACTGGAGTTGTAGATGCCTGCATTTGTGGCTGGCCTGCGCCAGTCAGGCCATCTCCATGCAGGTCTGGCTAGTAGCACCCTACACAAGCTGGCTTGCTCATGGTGAGTGCAGTTGTCAGAGGGCATGTGGCTTCAGCTGGGCAGACTGAGTGGCCACTTACACTGAGGTCCAGTCACAATGAGATTGTGTGGAGCCCTGACGTGTTGTCGATGCTCTCTGTGCACGGCAACAGGGCTGATGTTGCAAGTCAGGCCCAATCTACTTGTGGCTGCAGACCGCTCTCCTGCTTTCTCGCTGCCGAGCTTCAATCTGTTGGTGTCTGCAGTCAGACAGGCGCCTGAACGAGATCCAGGCACAGCAGGATCAGTTGCGCACACAGCTGGATGACCTACGCAGCGCGGAGCAGTTTGAGGGGGCCGACATCCCCACCCTGATTGCGGAGAGGGATGAGTGCAGGCGAGTCCTTCTGCCTGTCCGTCCTGCTGTTGGCTGCATGGTGGTGCTCAAGGGTCCCTCAGCGGTGACTGCTGCTGCCAGCAGGCACAGCTGTGCAGGTCCTGGCTGTCCCACGCGGCTCGGCAGCCCTCAAGCAATGCCCCAGGATCAGCTGTGCTCTGCAATGCAGCGTGTTGGACAGCAGTCGGGTGTCCGCTAAGCAGCTGAGATTTGCCTTTGCCTGCCACATCATCAACACGAGCTGCTGCCTGCCGCATCCTCTGCAAGCAGCCGATCACTCTTCAGCAGACTGCAGTGCAAGGGCTGCAGGCCACTAAGCTGGCCGCGACACTTGTGGGGTCTGCAGCTGCCTGTAGATGTTGATGTGCATGTTGCAGGATCTGTGGGTGCCTGCTGCAGGGAGGTGATCAACCAGCTATATGCCAAGATCAAGGAAATTCGGTCGGAGTTCAAGGTCAAGAACGATGAGTACTACGAACGCCAGAGGGCGTTCCGTGCGCAGCAAGCTGAGGAACGAGCAGAGAGGTAGGGACATCCCTGATCGGAGTTTGGCAGCCAATGGGTGTCAGGTGGAACACCTGCAGGCTCATGCCTTGAGACTCACTGTCATGACTGGCACCCACCTCAGCATTGCTCAAGACTGTCATCTGAAGCGATGCTGTTCACAGCAGGGCGCTGCGATTTCATCTATGTGTCTCTCACTGACGACTGGCCACAGCAGGCTGAGGAGAGGTACATTTGCCATGCCCGTTGCAGGGCCAGACCCTCGATCACATCGACTGAATGAGTCATGCAGCAGGTGGAGTGGGGCAAGCCTCAAGAGGGCGCTGCCGCTGACGTGTGACATCTGAGGAGTAGGCCACCCTCTGTGCTGTCTGTGTGCAGGCGCGCCAAGCAGCAGGCGGAGTGGGAGGAGCGCCAGAAGGTGCGGGCCGCCACCCAGAAGGAGATGGCCGGCGAGCCCTTTGACGCCGAGGTGACCAAGTGCGAGCAGCTGGCGACCTACCTCGCGAAGTTCACCGCGCAGGCTGAGGCGCAGAACGCGGCGGCAGCGGGTGGAGGGGCAGCAGCTGCCCCTCCGAAGGGGTACAGCATGCCCAAGAAGAGGGGTAGGTGACTCATGGGGCATGCCAGCAGGGAGTGAGCATGGTTGCTGGGGGGTGCCTCGCCTTTGTGGGGCGCAGGGTGCAGCTGCGGGAGGGTCAGGGGCGGCTGCTGCCCTGCCCCAGGCGTACAGCATGCCCAGGAGAGGGGTGAGCTGCAGGGCATGAGAGCCAGCAGGGAGTGAGCAGGTTGCCCGGGGCTGCCCTGCCTCCAGAGGGGACCCCTCTCGTTGCTGGGCTGACAAGGCGCCTCACCTGACACGCACTGAGTGCAGCGGCAGCAGGGGCAGCGCTGCTTCCCATAGGGTGCAGCATGCCCAAGGTACATCGATGCAATTCAGCGTCTGATGAAGTATAAGCTGCAGCCCGCAGTGCAGAAAGCTGCAAAGATGGGTACTTTGTGGGTGTTTGTGTAGGCGTGGCTGCTTGCTGGTAGCCAACGCGTACTGCTTCCCCACAGGCAGGGTGAGGGCAAGGTCGCTGTGCCAGAAGGAATTCAGCTAGACAGCTGAAGGTTGCAGAGGGCTGTTTTGGTTTCCAGAGGGGCCCAGGCTGGTGGTGCGCACCACTTCAGAGCGCAGGCAGATTTTCGCATCGCTTAGCATCCTACACTGCTGCAAGCCAACCGCTGAGGAGGCGTTCCGCTTGGTGCAGATGAGGACGAGGACTTTGGGTACTCCCTGGGCGGGGGCGGCAAGAGAGGGAAGGGCGGAAAGAAGGCCAAGGGTGCAGCCAAGGCTGCAGAGGCTGAGGGCACCCAGGACAGGAAGATCACCCACTCCCTGGACATGCTGGGGGCCTTCCAAACCCTCAAGGTCAGTAGCCGCCCGCACGTGAAGCACATCTGTCCTAAAAGCCGCAGGGGTGCTGCAAGGCCTATCAGTGAGTGCATGCACTCCTTGCACATGCTGCAGGCCTTCTGATCCCTACACTACGTGGCTGGTAGTACAGAAAGTACTGCGTGTATTGTCACTGGGCTCCTTAAAGACTGCACCGCTTGGCGACAGGGCTGATTGCCCCTGCAGGTGGAGGTGCCCAACAGCACCAGCAAGGTGCAGGGCACGCTGGAGGCTATCGAGGCGCGCAAGGTGTACTACCTGAAGAAAAGGGCGGCCGTCAAGGACGGGACCTATGACGCTGCTGCCGACCCAGAGGCTCCGAAGCAGAACGGGGCTGGCAAGCAGGCCAATGGGGCTGCTGCAGGTGGAGATGACGACGACTTTGAGCATGTGAGTGGCCTAGTCAAATACTGGGACAGCACCTGACATGCAACGAGTCTGGCGCACATCATGTCCTGTAAAGGCGCCTGAGATTCTGCCAAGTACCGTTGTCGAGGCTGAGGCAGAAGAGCCCGATGGTGCAGCTCGCTGATGCATCCCTGACTGGCTCCCCTGGTCTGTGCAGGTGGACAGGTCTGAGGCAGAGGGGCCCGACGCTCAGGCTCAGATTGCCCGCCTGGTCACGCAGCAAGGGCCCCAGGCGGAGCCCACCGCCTCAGCCCTGGCTGAGCACGACGCGGCCTTCCCTGCCATTGGGCAGGGGCTCAAGGCTGACGGCATCCCTAAGACTGTCCCCAGGGACAGTGCCAGCGTGGCTGCCACCACAGGTGACTTCTGTTTTCGGATGCCGTTCAGCCTGACTGTCAATCGTGGGTGCCTGGCTGATGTTCATACCGGTGCTGAGAGTGGAGGTCAGCATGAGCCCAAGCACAGCAGCAGGCACCATTGCCCAGCGGTGGGTGGTAAGTTTTTAGTTGGACTCAAGAAGTTTCAAGCCGCCACACAATGCTTGCTCCTGCAGGTGGCGAGAGCGTGTCGGGGGCGCCAGAGGTCTCCTCCTGCGTGTCGGTCGTCCTGACGCTGCAGGGCGACGACTCAGTGACCCTGAGCCTGTCCACTGACGAGGATGGCAGGTGACTCCACACAAGCCCAGTGGTGCTCCTGTCCTGTCAGGCGGCTCACATGTGTGAGACTGTGTCGTGTGGGGTTACAGATGTACCCTGCCTGTCTTGGAGGCTGGCTCAGCTTGCAGGCTGCTGTTGCCGGCAGGGGGAACACAGGGCACAGAGACTGGCTTACGAGCTCAGTGCAGCTCCTGCCAAGCTGGGCGGCTCAAAGCCTGCTGGCCCTGGCTTCAGTGCCTTCAGCCACACGAGGTGCCTGACTTACACGGGCTCAGTGCCCTGCCGCTGCTTGCTGCTTTGGTCCAGGCGCGATGTTGTTGGCCATGGCATCATGCCGTCATGTCATGTCTGCTGTCGCTGTCATTACTCTGCTGCTGCTGCTTGAGGTGGTGCCATTTCCTGTGCTGCAGCACATCTGCACACAGCAGCAAGACCGGAGCCTCGGCTGGCCATGCCAGCAGCCACACCAGCCCGCCTTCCAAGATGAGCTACAGCAGCATTTTGTAGCCTGGCTGAGCGCCCATCTGGAGCTGGGCGTGCAACACAAGTGTAGCTCCTTGCCTCATCTCTTTAGCGCCCGCACGGGCCGGAGCAGCAGTCCATCAGTGCTCAGCTAAAGTCACAGCAGCTGTCCCCTCGATGATGATCACAGCCCTGGCTGATGTGGTCTCTGTCCTTTGCTGTGCTTGTTTTTGATTAAGTTCAACAGGATCTAGCTTCTTCACTGGCTGGGTAATGCGCTACTGAAGAGAGAAGGCGGGGGGGCTTACTTCTGCAAATCTGCGCTGCATGGGGCTGCTTCTACCTAGTTCTGCCCTGCAGTGCCTGCTCTGAGCCTGGCACGCAAGGTGGCTGAGTCGAGTTGCTGGGGCAACCGCAGGTGTCGCTCAGAGCTGCAGCACGAGCACACTGTCAGCGATCGAGCTTCAACATGTCACTGGCTCCCACATTCACACATCAAGGGCGAGCAAAGACAAGGGCAAAGTGTGAACACTGGCAGTGGACCACAACACATGCTCTGTGCCTGCCACAGGCAGACCACAGTCCTCAAAAAAATCAACCTGGGTCCATGGGGAGAGCTGCCAATGGATGGTTTCCCCCAGGAAGTTCCAGACGAGGGTCCCAGGCTGCTGGTGTACGACCTAGAGATCAACATGCTCACTGGCCCTTGGTCCAAAGAGGATCGACTGATGGTGGGCATGTCCATCACCTGGCGAGGGGCAGGGTCAGGGGCCTGCAGTGATAAGCACCCCTTCGTTGATCAGCAGCGATGCCCAGGGAGTGGCAGGGTGCTCTGCTATGCGGCGCGGTGGAGGCTGCAGAGGGTGATGGTTTGTGAAGCATGGCTTCAGGCCAGCAATCTGTCATGCTGAAGAGACAGAGCACAGGCGAGCAGCACCGCTGCATCACACAGCACTGTGGTCCCTACGCTTGAACATCAAAGGCATGCTTCCAGGTGACTGGTGACTCTATTGGAGATGTGTCGCTCTTGGCGACGCAGGTGCTGACTGCAACGCGCCGTCACCCACCTGTTGGAAACTTGACATGTTCTGAAATGGGATGCAAGCCAAGAGGCACGTGCGCTGCACTAGGCTGCACAGAGACCCACACACACGTTGTTTCTGCCCCTTTCTGGACCTAGCTTCATGCTGCTCATGCAGGCGCTGGCCCCTGAAGCAACACTCAACTCATGAGACCCACCCTCTTAAACCCTGATGACAGTCTGAAGAGAGACGCGAGGCCAGGGGACGCGCCGGAGGGTGGCGAAGGACGCTCCAGCCGCAGAGAAGTTGGGATAGACTCGGGGTTTGGTGCAGGGCGCACCTCTGGGAGCGGAGCAGCTGAAGAGGTCCGCGGCAGAGCATCCTGCAGGCAGCGTAGGTTATTGGCAGTCTGCAATCGCTGCACACCGGGCACAGCGACAACAACCTTAAGAGCTTCGCTTGTTGATGACAGCAGAGCCTCCTGCAGGCAATGCATGGAGTGAGGGTGTGGTACATGGCCAGGCAGCCGGAGTGGTCAGCGGCTGTGCATCCTGCAGGCAGGGGTAGGGTGCAGGGCAGACCAGCCTCAAGGGCTCAGGGGACAGAAGCTGCCTTTGGAGCCACAGAAGCATCTGCCTAGAGGCAACAAAGCCTTCGGGAGCCGACACGCTTCCTGAACTATGTACGCACCTGCAGGTCAATCGACCTGTGGCTGACATCGGCTGAGGTGCCTGCTGCGCCTGTTGAGGATGACTCATCTCGCATGCCAGCCCCGCTGTCCCCGGTGGGGTGCCGCCCATCAAAAGGTCCAGCCCTCTTCTTGGTGGCTTTTCGGAAGCGAGCTGTGAAGTCATCTGGTCCATCTGCCACTGCATTGGGGAAGGCTGCTGCGGGATCCACCTGCGCTTGTGGGAGGGCTGCTGCTGCCTGGCTGCGCTGCATGTCTGCAATGCAGCAGTCAAATATCAATCTGTTCGAACTACCTGTCACCTTGCGTCCTGCTGTGTCCACTGTGAGGAAGGTAGAGAGAGCAAGCATCTGCCACCCCGGCAAAGCATGAGTCACTTGGCAATCCAGGACAAGCTCAGCTGAAGTCTGCGCTGCACAACCAGCAGCAGCAAGACAGTATATGCCTGCTGCTGCCTTCCAGACATGTTGCCAGACCAGACTGCCAGTGCATGCCGGGCAGCCTGCTCCCCCTGTTGGCATGCAGCGCCCCTCGCAGCTCCAGCTCAGGACCCTGCAGAGGTGTTCCCGTGTGCGACAGCCACAGCACACAGCCACCTGCCAGCTGCGGTTCCGGGTTTGGATGTGGCGCCCTTGGATGGCTTCTGTGCTTGGTGTGGGGCTCCTGTGCACCAGGACTGACACCCTCTGCCCTCAATTCGCCACACGCCAGCCATGACCCCAGCATGCAGCACTGCCAGACCTCCTCACCTGCCAGCTCCAGGCTGAGGGCGCCAGGGCGGCGTCCCTGAGTCCCCTCAACTCTGGGCACTACCTCCTGTGCCCCTCCGCTGCCGCCATCGGGGTCAAGCTCAGGCAGCTGTGGCCAGCTGCTGAGCTCCTGATGGCCCTCCAGGCTGCCTCCCCTGGGCCCCTCGTGCAGCGCAGCCAGTTGCGGGCGGGTGTTCTCCTTCTGGCCTTCGTGCTCCTGTTGGAGCGCTTGCATCCCCAAGCTGCCCATGTGCACGGAGGCGTCCCCCGCAGCACCATACGGCTGCCAGGTCCTGCACAGCGCTGACCCTGTCGTGCAAGCTTGCAACACGCAGGCCCTCGTCAAGTTGAGCAATCTGATAAGCTCGCTTCAGCACAACCTGCACAGGCTGTGCATGCTGTGTGGTGTGCCCTCAGACTGCAGTCCACACTCTGCGCAACTGCATACCCTCTCTTGATGAACCCCCCCTGACTCTGATGCACACCTATGCCACCTGCACATGCACTGGTGTGACACCCGCTCTGCTCACCTCCCCAGGGCCGCCCCAAAGTGTACTGAGGCATCCGGGGGATGCTGCGTCTTTGCTGCCTTGCGCGGGCGCTCCCTGCCAGCAGCCCTCTCGGGCGACTGCAGGGGCAGCTCCTGGAGTGGGGTATCCTCCTGTGCCTGATTGGCTTCCTCCAGCTCCGAGGCTGCAGGCAAGGCCAGACAGCGGTGTCAATTTGTACCAGCCAGGTGGACGGACTGTGTGGCAGGTGCAGGTCCTGCAACCTGCTGCATGCCGATGCTGTGGACTCACCGCCCAGTGTGGGGCTTTCATGGCCTGCCAGCAGGCTGAGTGCCGTGCAGCATTGCGCATGCATCAGGAGCGCCGCCTGCTTCCATCTGGATCCAGTTGACACAGGACAGTGGAGGTACCATGCAAGGCAGGTGGGCCCAACAGCACACAGCTGTACATTCCTGAGCACTAGACAGCAGGCTCATCACTTTGAACGGACTGCCGCCCACTGTTCAAACGCATACTGCCCATGGACGGCGCTGCAGTGCCAGTCCAGATGACTGGCACCATCGTAGCAGCAGACTGGAGGGCGAATCACAGCAGAGAGGTGGTCTGGTCAACGGACAACCTCTCCGTGGTTGGGCTGCACATGCGCACGCTGATGTCAGATAGCCGCCACATTTTAGTGCTACTTTGACTCTCTCAATTGTTGTGCCAGAGCCCAGCTCACCTTGTAGGGACTGCCGTGCGAACTTCATGCGCATGCTACCCTTAGACAGCGCTGCCAGGCGCTGCACAGCCGGGTCAGCTGACTCCTCGGGCACTGTCATCAGGTGACTCAGGTCCTCCATTGTGGGCACCTGCCCCTGCTGGCGCAGTCGCGAAGCTTCCTGCCACAGAGCATGTGCCTGGGACTGCAGGCCGGCACAAGCACTGTCAGGATGTCTCACAGATGGCAGGCAGGCTCTGCACAGCAGGTATGCAGCCTAGCCACAAACGGTGTGAGGGTGTGCGCCTGGGGATGCAGGGCAGCAGGCAGGCCTACATGACCGCATGAGGAAGTGGCAAAATCAAAGCCTCTGTGGCCCAGCCAAAAACCCTGCCAGAGGCCCGTTGCCTGGCAGCTACAGACAGGTCATCGAGCTGCAGTTGCAGCTGCGGGTCGAGAAGGCCTTCTGCACCCCCGCCCAGGTGCACAGGGCTTCAAGACAAGCGCCTTTCCGCAACTAGCAGACTGCTGCTCTGGCTTTTACATGCGGGGCAGTGGCAGCTCTGCGCCTGCACCTGTCCACCTGTGCTGTACATTGCAGCTTCACCTGTGCAGGCAGCAGCTTGAAGCTTTCCTGCACTATGCAGCTCCGCCATGCAGGAGCGAGTCCACACTGTGTACTGGGAGACGAGATTCACCTCTGCAGCTGCCCTCATGCATGCAGAAGCCCAATAGTGTGCCGTGACATGCAGCCCCACCTGTGCATGCAGCAGCTCCAGGGCAAGCGCTGTGCTGTACCAGGTGGGCATCGCCACCTCCTGGTCTGGCCTGAGCCCCAGCACGGCGGCCGAGTCCAGGTTGCACAGGATCTCTGCATGGTGCTCCCCTCCATCCAGGGGCTTATTTGCTCTGCAGGACGGGGGCTACCGGATGTCTGATGTCTACACAACAGACAAGGTCTGTGCAGATGACCTTGTCAGCCTGGGGCTTGCAGGCTCTGCTGACCGGCAGTGAGGGCTCATAATGATATGACGTACGCCTGGAACAGGAAGGCAGCAGAGGCTGCAGAAGCATGACTGCAACGCTGGGTGTCTCGCCAGGCGGTCTGTGATACAGCCACCGGGCACCAGGACTGGCAGCCATGGCGCCAAGGACCAGCAGGCAGAGGCTTGTAGGCATGCATACGCATCCGCTCAGACACAGCAACAGCTGTGATCGTTAGGGCAGCTGTCTCCAGGCGTGCACAGGCGCCCAATGTGCAAGCCCAGTTCAGGCATACCCCACACGTAGCCAAGGCATGCATGCAGACATAGCGGCGCGCCAGGCCTACCTCTAAAGGCAGCCACAGGATGCCTGTAAACACTCAGGCAGTCTGCCGCACCAGACTCACCTTTTAAGGCAGCCTAGACAGCCCCCGCCCCCGCGGGTGGCATCTGCGCAGACCTCCCGGAACTGCTTCCCCTCTGGGAGCAGGTCCAGCACAATGAGCGTGGTGTCATCCCGCAGCCCAGAGTGGCGCTGCTCAATGACCTGCACCAGGCGGTCTGGGCACGCCTGCAGCCAGTCAATGCGCAAGAGGCTGCAGCTGGGGTCCAGTGGGATGAGTGTTGTGAAGGCTGGAGGTCTGGTGCATCTGCTGCAAGGAGCCAGGCGGCGCCTGATCTGCTAGGGCCATGCAAATTAAGGGGATCTAATTGTGCGCGAGCAGGGCGTATGACATTTGGGCTCACCAAGGCCTCTGCCTGGTGCCAAAGCATGGCAGCAGCAGAATGGCAGGACAGGCACTTCGACACAGCAAGGGGGGAGCCTCTGCCAACAGAGCAAAGGCAGGCCAGCTTTGGCTGCTGGTGCGCAGGGACCCTGCCGGGAGTGGTGACACGTCCAAGAAGAGCTGCCCACAATAGTGTGTGCTGACCAAGGCACCCGCAGATGTCATGGTGTGTGCAGGGTGCCAGACCCTGGCGGCAGGAGGGATTTGCCGTATATCAACAGCAGCAGCAGCTACAGCTCCTGGTGTCTGAGCCCCAAATGCACAAGCTAACCTCTGTGTCCCAGTGCCTTGCCAGGGCCCCCACACGTCCCATCGTGTCGAAGGCGTCCCAGACTCCGTCAGAGGCCAGGATGACCCGTGCTCCAGAGCGGGGCACACGCACCTGCACGCCAGCCATGCATGGTATTGCGACCAGGCCCTTTCACTCTGCAGACAAGCCTGCTGTGGGAGGAGGCAGCCTGCCAGAGGGAGCCACTGGAACGGAGGTGGCAGTCGCGAGACATACGCACTGCAGAGGGCGGCAGCAGCATCTGCAGCTCCCACAGCTTACTCTACAGAGCGGTGACAGTGCAAGGGGCAGCTGCCGCCTTCCGCAGACAGATGGAGAGACCAGGTGGCTGCTTCTGCAGCAACTGGCTGCTGAGACAGCAAGGCAGCAAACACACCTGGCAGATATGTGGAAAGGGGATGATGGCTGCACCGACGTCAAAGTCCCCCACTGCGCGGGAGAGGCACAGTCCCCCAGGCCAAATGCGCAGCGGCCCCGCGCCCTTGGAGCCGGAAGCTGTCGCTGGTCCATGGGCTATAGCACAGGACAGCACTGCTCAGCGCAAAGCCTTTCAACACAGCAGGACATGCAGTCGCCATTGCGACTGTTGCCAGGCTGTGGGCTGCAGCGCAAGGACAGGACTTTGTAGATACACATGCGCCTGACAGCAGCTGAAGCTCACGTTGAACTGTGATTTGCAAAGAAAAGGTCACTCGTGAGCAGCAGGCAGCCAGGCTTGGCATGAGGGCTCTCAGGCAGGAGCCTCATCCTTCTGTCAGGCGGGTAGTGGGCAATGTTCCTTGGTGGTGCTGATCCCTGCAGGGCGCAGGTCCCATCTGGCACGGACTGCAGCTGAGCGTGTCTTACCTGTGGCCCAGGCCAAAACTGCTCAGCTTACAGCAAGTTTGTGTGATGCTCACATGCTGCCAAAGTGGCCTCTTCAAAGCATTGCCTAAGGCAGCATTGAAGGCGTTGTTTCAAGGCACCGCTAAAATTTCTGGTCCAATCACCCACTCTCTTTGGGGTCCTCAGTGCCAATGTGGCAACTGCCCCAAACCGCCCGTAAGGCCTTCAAGCGATGCAATCCCGCTTGCCAAGCATTTCCAACTGCTCGACCAGGAGCAGCACTTACTGTTGAGGTCCACTGGGGCTACGACGGCATCAATAGCTGCCAGTCGCTGGCGCTCTCCCTGGTGTGTGGCCACCCTGTGGTCCACCGACAGCTGGATCATGTCATAGCCCACATCCAGCATGGCCTTAGAGTCCCCCAGGCTGGCCACAGTCAGCAAGTCGCCGCTCTGCAGCAGACGCCACCAGGAGTGAAGCTGTACTCAGCAGGCGGCCACTCTCGACGGCCTGCTGAGGCTGATGGGGGTGTTTGGAGAGCCTGGTGACAGAGAGAGCACCAAAGCATGTCATCACAATCCCGGGTTCACATGTGGCCTGGCCTGATGCAGTGTCCTAAGAGCAGCAGCATTCAGCCTGCAAGCCCTCTGGCCCGACTCAATGTCAGGGCAGTGACAGTGCTGCCCCCAAGGACGCCACTGCAGGCAGTGTTGTGTGCAGGCCCCAAAAAGCTGCACTGAGTGCGTTGCCCCCACCTGAATAAGGACAGTGGCAGTGCTGCCCCCCAGGACACCCCTGCAGGCAAAGCTGTGGTGCAGGTCCACCATGGTGGACACCAGTGCCTGCTGGAGGCCGCTACGCCAGGCATCATAGGCTGCGCAGGCCTGGTCCGCAGGGGGGGCGCACGGCAGCCTCTGCCGCAACACCTGCAGGCAGCAGGTGGCCAAAGGTGGGAACAGATGAGATTGGTCCAGAACGCCAGGCGTTCAGCCTATGGTTGTACAGTCCTGGTCCTCAATGGAGACGAGCCACGCAGCCTCTGCAGCACCTGCAACCAAGCTGAGGCACATTGGGGGAGAGGGCTCGCACCCCAGATGAGCTTGTCCATGCCCCTGCGCACCTGTTAAGAGGCAGAGCAGTTGCAGTATTGGGTGCTGGTTTGAGTCGCTGTCTTGTGCTTTTCCAGGGGGACTTTCAGCAGGCCTCACCCTGCAGACGAGCTCCTGTGTGTGGGCTGCCCAGCCAGCTCAACCCAATGAAGCGCAAATGATGCTGCAAGCTCGATTGTCACCACCAGCAGAAAGTGCAGCCAGGCCCCACCCCGCAGATGAGCTCCTCCATGTGGGCTGCACACCTCCGCCCATTGTGGCCGTCAAAGACACAGAAAAGGCCGAACCCTGATTGCTCCTGTGCCCGTGCAGACTGCTCTTCAGCCGCCGGGGAGCCCATGTCTGAGCTGCTGCGGCTGCTTGCTGTGCCATTTGCCAGGTGGGCTGCTCTGTGTCCAGCATGGTCTGCTCCGCTGGGGTGGGCAGCAGCTGCACTGCCTGGCTGGAGTCCAGGCTTGTCAGGAGTGCCTGCTGCCAGGCCACCTGCATGCCCATTCATGGCAGGCCCGTGGCAGCTGCTGTTGGGCTGGGTGGGCCAGCGCATATGGGGCCGCACCAGCACAACATCCTGCAGCATGAGTGGTTGCATCAGGCCAATGTACATTCTGAGCTGCACGCGGTGACGCAGAAGCAGAAAACATTGCTGCAATTGTGCAAGGCTGCAAGTTCATCTGGTGACAAATTTATATGAGCTCAGGACAGGTCTGCATCTGCTGCACAGCCAGAAGCCCCAAGAGACTGTTGCCTACCTCGCCCTTCAGGATTGCTGACCCAGTTGACCATTTTAAGGTGTACCACCCCATAGCAGTGCACCGGCACTACACGGTGCCTGTGGCCATCAGCGGTGTTCACAGGTCACTCTGACAGACAATGTAGGCTGTGAAAGTCATTGCAGCAGCACACTGAAATGTTGCAGCAAGGTTTGCTGCAGCCTGGAGACAAAAGCAACATGCGCTGGGGCCTATCAAACTCCTGGATATAATAAGCAGAGTAAGGGATCCCTGACAACAGCAGTAACGCTCAGATCATCTCCCACATGCCTTGGGGAGACCACATGATCGATCTGGCCACGGCTGTGGGCTATTGTTCATTTCCTGCAATGAGCACAGATGAAGGTGCCTCGGCCTTGCACAAGATCAACGTTCACATCCTCACTAGGTTCATTGCAGTAACCATTCTGTCCTACCTTGACAGGTGATCTTGACAGCCAGGAAGCAAAATCCTCTCACCCCCTTTGTGCAGAGGCCTGCACATCCCTTGCTGCGGGCAGCTGAAGATGATGCCTGTCTGCAGAACAAATTTAGCATTTGCTGCAATCCAGCTAAATCAGCAGCTGGGCTTCACAGATTATATTTATGGGCTAGGGAGCTCTGTGTTCTTCATAAGCTACAGTCTATGCCAGGTGACCGCTCCAGGCAGCTTTCGATAGGTGCCTGGAGCTTGGCTTCGACGTTGCTGCCTCTCATTGTGACATCTAGCTTCTTGCTGCTTGCAGGTCCCCAGCAACCTGGCACTGACCAGGTACAAATGAGATCCCTGCTCAATGGGAAGCAGTGTGGCTGTTGTGTGGCAAGTCCGGTACCCATTTGTGCAGGTTTGGTGCCCCAACGTGGCTGGCAGTTATCATGGGAGTCTGGGGGGCAGTGGCAACTGCATTTGCCGGGCTGCGGACGCCGGCCCAGTTCTGTGTCCTCAGGCTATTGCTAGGGGCTGCAGAAGCAGGCAGGTTTGGGCTCACATGCCACCCCGTCCCTAGCACTGCCATGCAGCAAAGGCCTTGGCCCTGCCACCAGCAGATGCACTATGCTTTGCACAGAAGGCTGCATTGAGCAATCTGGGCAGCGTTGCCTGCCAATGTCATCAATGCCACAGTGAGGCATCTCAATCTCATTGGGGCCATCCATGTTCTGCCTGCAGGAACCATCCCGGGGATGTGGTGAGCGAGCAACCCCCCCGCCCTCAGCACTTCTGCACCACAAGTTGCCAGATCACAAGTTGCGCACCACAAGCTGCGGCAATGCTGTGTGGGCTCCCATTGGGCCAATCTGTGTCGCCAAAGCAGTTGCAAGCCAATGCTGCGCAGGTTTCACATGAGCCAGTTCTATAGCGACAAGGAGCTGGGTGTCGCCTACAGCTGGATCTCTGCTGCACAATCCATTTCGTCGGTGTGGACCTGTTTGTCAGCCTGCTCAAGTCTTCTGTCAAGAGCCCCTGCTGCACCATGAGCAGTGTCCCCGTGTTCCTGCATGGATGGCATACACTTCTGAGATTCTTGTGAGGCAGTGCAGCACTCCTGCTTCTCCACCTGCCCTTTGTGCTTGGGCCTGGCACAGTCACCTGCACAGCCAGCTGCATGCCTCAGACACAGCTGCTGCAGCTCATGATCCTGGGGTGCAGGTGCTGGGCAGCCCCATAGCTGCATTGCTGCTGTGGATGGATGGCCTCTTTGGTTTGAGGGGTTGGCAGATCTTGTTCTTGGCAGAGGGCTTGCCGGTGAGTGCCACAGCTGGTGCGCTTTCGAAGGGCCATCAACCACCTGCTTCCATCCATCTGCTTGTGCAGACAATGGCCAGCTCAGCCTGCCTGCCTGCCTTGAGCCTGTGGCAAGCAGATGCACGTGCTGGCGTCAGTGCTGAGTGCCGACCCCAACATCCCTGTTCTGCACGTCTGAGGCTGACGCCCTGCGTGCCCTGCCTGCAGACGGTGCTGTGTGGCGTGTACTTGAAGCTGACGCTGGCAGAGTCACCAGCCACTGCCAAGTGCCTCAGTCCTGAGGAGCAGCAGTGGCTCAGTGCCCAGAAAAGCCACCAGGAGGTGTGGGACGGGCTATTTTGTACTGGACAGGGTGGCCTGGCAGGCCACAAGTGGCCATGTTGTAGGAGGCTCACTGCAGCTGTTCGCATTCAGGCACAGCCAGTTGGCTTGTAGTGCTCAAATGGTTGATGAGTATGGTAAACCCATATGCTGCTGCTGGCATGGGAAGGGCATGTTGCTCTGTTGCAGCTGCACTGCCTGGTCCAAGAGATTGCTACCTGACAGCTGTGCTGCCCCTGCAGGGGGAGCGGGAGCAGGTCCAGAAGTGGTGGCACTGCTTGAGGGACACCCGCACCTGGGTCATCTGCTTCCTGGCCCTCGGAGAGCGCACAGTCAAGTGGGTGAGGCTGCAGCTGGCCCTCCAGTCTGTGCGTCGCTTGGGCGTGTGGGCCGTCCTCAATGTCACGTGATTCAGCACAGCTCCGCCTACATGTTCTGATGAGTGACCCTGCAGCAGCACTGCAGACCTGAGAGTGAGAGACCCAGAAGATCTGCCGCAATACTGCTCATGCCTGGCCCATGATATGGGTCACAGAAGCTGCGACGCTAACACGCTGCAGGCAATCGTCTACTGGACTCCGCTGACCATTGCCAGAATACTGGAGTCCCACTCCAAATTGGGAGATGAGCAGTCCAGCGGAGCCTCAGCGGCTCTCGTGACATTGCTGTCCATGGTGCCCTTTGCCACAGGGGCAGGGCTGGTCATGTTGAATGCATGGCACTCCCAGAAAACGGGTGGGTGCTGCAACATGGGGCTCCTTTGCAGCAAAAGAAACAGTGCATGGCAGATGTGCGTATTTACACAGATATGCATGATGCAGATGAACACTGCAGACTCCGTTGCAGCAGCTGGTCTCGCATCAGCTTATGGCCCCTGCCCACCCCAGTCACCGTCGTGATGTGATGCCAGCCGACCAGCTGCTTTTCAGATGGCTGACTCTTACTTGTGCATCGGTGGCAAGCAGAAGAGCGGAGAATGCACATCACGGCAGCATTTGCTGTGTCAGCAGCAGGACTCCTGCTGATGGGTGCCACAGCATCAAGCGCGCCAGCCCTTGCCTTTGTGGCACTGCTGGCTTCGACAGCCTCAATGGCGACAGACACCCTCAATGTGAGCGAGCTAGGTCATCTTTCCTGTGGCCAGCGCTTGTGCTGCACCTTCCTGCTGACTGCAGCATGACATGTGTAGTGTGCAGCTTCTATCAGTCATGTGTAATGGTCCAGCAATCGCAAGGCTCAAGCTGAATGTGTCTCCTTGCTGCAGCTATCCTACATTGCAAGCATCATGGAGGGACCAGCAGCAGCGACCTGCATTGCCACTGTCAACTCAGTTGGTAACCTAGGAGGCCTCATTGGACCTTTCATGATTGGTGAGGCCAAGCACTGTGGTGCCTGCCATGACTGCAATGTCTTGGTGCTGCTATTGCCTGCTGCTTCAGTAGTGAAGCAGCACCTGCACGGATTGCGTGGCTATTTGGAGCACGTCGTTGGAGGTGGCGGCAACTTTGACTAGCTGATTGCCATCGCATAAAACTATGCAGGTGTGCTCAAGCGATCAGATGATGACCATTTCACTGGAGCGTTAGCATTGAGTATAATTGCAGCTGTGTCTGCGGCTGTGGCGTTGAGCTTCCCAGACCCCAGACAGCAGGCCTTGCGACTGGCTAAGCGCAAGCGCAGCAGCACAGGACTCAGTGAATCTGCATCTCTGGAGTTGGAATGGGGTATGTCTTTGAATGATGAGGAGCACTTACTGCATGATAGACTACGGGTACAGGACTGAGGCAGTGATGTAGCCCTTGTACATTCTGAATCTGTGTACAGACTATGAATTCACAAACTTCTCAAGCCATCCATTCATTGATGAAACAGATGCCAGGACATGCCGACAGAAAGCATGATGGCTCCACACGTTAGCTGCATCCCGCAAGCATTGGTCATTGGCCGCTTCCCTCCTGCTGACCTCCAGCAGGTGTGCCTGAATATCACAACAGAGACTTTAACACAGGTTGCCTTGAGCATCAAGAGCATGTCCAGCAAATGTTGGGCACATCCAGCTGCTGCAGGCAGTCAAATCAGCGCAGAGCTCTGTGGACTGGACCCCTCAGAACATAAACACCGCTGCACATCGAGCGTCAAGCACATGCCACACAACAGGCGGGGAACCCCCTCACCATTCAGGTGCTGCTGCACGCCTGCCTGCAGTGGCGTGCCCAGCCGCATGGCTCCCTGTGCCTGCTGCAGCTGATGCTGGTAGACAGATGCCGGAGTCTGCTGCTGCTGCTGCTGGGGCAAGGCCTGCTGGGGTAATACGCCCTGCTGGGTCACAGCTTGCTGGGGGACCTGCGGGATCCAAGAAACACATGACATCTTCGTGAATCAGGCGAGACAGCCCACTCGCTGGCATTGGCCAGAACTTTTACCCCAAAGCAGCATCGTGTGATGATGAGAGGCACCTCTCAGGGTTGGGTGCTCGCACAACAGATACTTGCGGTCTGTCTACCAGTGGCGGGTAGCAAACAGCTCAGTCCAGCTCACCTGCTGCCTGGCCATCTGCATGGCCAGAAACTGCTGGAGCGCAGGCTGCTGGCCAGAGGACACCTGCTGCAGCTGGCCCAGCAGGTTGGGGGGCAGCTGGGGCAGTCCAGGCTGGGTGGGGCGGGCTCCCTGAGGCATGCCACCTGCAGCAGTGAGCATGACTGTTGTCTGCAAGTTTGCGGCGTCAAGCATTGTGGTGTCGGCCAGAATTAGTAAGCTGCAGTTCGGGAGGGCCGCCTGTTCTACCAGCCGGGTCGGGCATTCTGAGGCATCCTGCATGCAACGCATGGTATGCAGAAGTCGAGGAGCTTGGAAGGCGGGCTGTTGGAGGCAGCGAGGTTGCCAGCTGCGAGCTGGCTGAGTGTGATCTGTGCAGCAGCTTGCTTGCTGCCCAGGCAAAGCAGCAGGGCAACCCCTGGGGTTGGACGCCATGCAGACAAGCAGGGGCTGGAGCACACAACGCTGCTTCTCAGCTTATGAAAGGGTGGGAGCAGCTGAAGCCCCCACTGAGCTGAAGTGCACTGGTGACTGACCTGACACGGGAGGCCGGACATACTGCGGACTGTGGTGAAGCTGAGCAGCCATGGCCTGCAGCAGATGCTGCTGCTGCTGCTGCTGAAGCTGTGGCCGCGCCTGGCCCGGCACCTGCCCTTGCATCTGGCTCTGCATGTGTCCCAATATTTGCCCCTGCATCTGGCCCTGCATCTGGCCCTGCATCTGGCCTGACATGTGTCCCTGCATGTGGCCAGGCATCTGACCCTGCATGTGGGGTCGTGCCTGCTGCTGCTGCTGGAGTTGGTGCTGATGTGGAGGCGCCATCATGCGGTGAGCCTGCAGGCAAAGGGGGGGTGCACGAGGCTGTTTGGCTCGGGTGCCCGTGAGGGGGCTGCGATGTTGGCAGGGCTGCCACCAGCAGTTGGGCACAGACATGGCCACAAATGCTGGTCTGGCCTGCAGGTTGTGCCCTCATGCATGCATACCAGCAGCCACCATAACTCTACACACTCGGGTGCTGCAGCCAGGCAGGCATTCTGCACAATGTTCACATGCACACAGTGGAGCAGCCGCATGCAGGTCAACGACCTTACCAGAAGGCGTACCCGCATGCTGAGGTGCTGCGGCTGCCACAGCAGCTGGGCTGGCAGACAAAGCAGACAGAGACGGCAATGCATGCCAGCAGTCACTGTGCAGGGACGCTGCTGCGGCTGAGGCTCCATGCAACCATCAAGTGCAGACAGCACGCCACCAGTGGCCTGAGGAGATATACCTGCATGCTGGGGTGCTGCTGCGGCTGCATCTGCGGCGGCTGCTGCTGGGGTCGGATGTGCAGGCCCAGTGCAGCTGCCTCTGCCTGCCACTGCGCAAGTAGCTGGGAGGCCAGGACGGTGTGGGGAACCACCTCTGCAGGCAGGGCAAAGGAAGGTGTTTCTCAAGCAGCATACAGCAGTCCAGCCCGCACATCACGACCATGCAGTGCACCTGCAAATAGGGCAATGTCTGCTGAGCTAGTGGGGCAGCATCATTGCGACAGCATGCTGCATTTCACCCAGACACTTGAGTGGTGCACCAGGCCCCCAAAGCATAAACTAAAGCCCAGATTCGTTAACCCTGGGCACAGCTTGTTCCTCAGTGTAATGCTGTGCAAGGAGGTTCGACACAAGCATCAACACAGTGTACTTGTCCCTGGGCTGCTGGACAAGTTGGGCAAAGAGCATGCACCTGATGATGCTATACTGTCAAGGTGCTGGCATAGTGCTGTGCAAACAGCAGACTGCACCTGCATGGCGGTCACTAGGCAGAACACATGATGACTTGGCCAAGCCACAGGCGAAGAAGTGCAGGCAAGCACCATCTTACCTTGGAGGAATTTGGCCTCGTCCCAGGTCGAGACGGCAGTGGCTGCAGGCAAGAAGGCATGCCATCAGCCTCGCTGCAAAGGCTGGCAATCACGCTGAGCTGATGTATGACAGCTGTGACAGACTTATTGGAGGAGCAGTCATGCAGCAGCTTGTCCCGCATGGGCTGTGTGGCACAACCTGACAGGTAGGTAACCAGGGCAGGGCCTAGGGCACCTGCAAGCTGTCAAAAAGCTGCAGGATTTTTGCCAGCACTAGCAAACATGCAGAAGCTTTAGGGCCTCTGCAGTATGTATACAGCGCAGCAGCAAGCCTCTGCAGCACCTACTAACCCTGCAATATGCTGCAGACGCCTGCTGCAGCATATTGCTGAGGTGCAGGAGGGTGTTGAACATGGTCATCACCAGCTGCCTTCACCCGGCCGACAGCAGGTCAGGCTTGATGAACAACTCACCAACATCTTTGTATTGCAGCATGCTGCGGTGCTGCTGTTGCATCTTGGTGCCTGCTCTGCGTGCCAGCTCTGCCGCAAACATTTCCTGCAGCAGGTATGCTTGAAACTTTTGTCTGCTGGCAGAGTCTAAGCAACACAGCAGTCTCATGGCCCCTATAACAGAGGAGCACAGAGACCTCTGTGCAACACTTGCATGCCATGTGCATGATTTGTGTGCATGAGTGACGGCTGTGCAAGACTCAGGGCCGAGGACACTTGCGCGCACGTGTGGGGCCAGCCTCGCAGCAGGACACTTCACGCACGCACCGTGGCCTTGGTGATGGCATAGGTCGCCTCCTGAGAGACTGCCTTCACATCAGCATCAATCTTGATGAGGCGCTTCACTTTCGTGATGGGGAGGTTCTGCAGAGACAGATGAGCTTAGGGCTGGGTCCTGAATGCTAGGGCTGCAGCTGCAGCTTGGGGATGCTGGCGCACCAACTCAGAGCTGTCCTCATGCGGGGGAGGGGGCTTCACAACCTGGACAGGTGCCACGCCAGGCTGCAGTTGCTGGAAGGGCACAGCAGCTGATCCGTAAGGGAAAGGGGCTGAGCCCTGCTGCTGGTGGCCCTGCATGCGGTCGGGCTCTAAATCACAAGTTAATATATGGATCGTCACTTTTGCCTGTCACCAGCAGCTGTAGCTTGCTCTAAAACTTCCTGGTCATGCTTGAACTAAGCAGCGATATGCTTCATCAGCCCTACTTTGGCATTTGACAGATAGGCTTAGGTGGGACCCTGCACCGCAGTCATGCTGCGTTTCAGGACTACTGCATCAGCATTTGACGCCAGCTGTCTTCAAAAATCGACGCTGGCCTTGCTAGAGTTTTGCAGAGACAGGCAAGTGCATGCAAAGGGTCAGGAGATGGGCCATCCTGACTCAGTTTGGTTGCTATCACAATTTAAGTCTAGATCTCAACTGCGGCCATTTGCAGGTGTTCTCAGGCAGCCAGCTTCAGCACAGAAGCCTCAGGCAGCTCCACAGGGGCTGTCATAGAGCAGGAAACACTTTCCAGGGAGCTGCCTGACATTGCAGGGGTGAGACCATCGCCTGGCAGTCTGCACCTTCCTGCTCTGTTGATGGGCACTTCAAAGTGCTGCTGCTGCGTCCATTGCAGCCAGTGGCAGAGGGGCAGGCAGGAGGTCCTCACAACATCAGCCAGAAGGAGCTTGAACAGCGAAAGGGCGGCGCTGTCACAGCCTGGCTGGTGCACAACATGCACGCACATGCCAAAGGACCGCAGCAGGCTGTTCAGTGCTGTGCCTGAGCAGCTTGGCTGTTTCTCAAATATCGATGTTTCCCAAATTCAACAGGTGGCGCTGCCATGCAGGAGCAAAGAATAGGACGGGAGAAGGTGGCAGTGGCCCGCATTCTTCAGCGAAATGGAGTCATTGTCAAGGGTGGTCAGGAACAAGGTTTCAAGCTGATGGATGAGCTTGTGGTGGGCTGAGCTCTGCTGCCTGTCTAATCACAAACGACTGCGTCACATCTGACTAGCCTTAGTCATCTTGCAGGCATGGAAAGCTGAAGGATCAGAGCCATGACTGGCTGGCTGCTGCAGCCAACCTGAGAGCTCAGATCTCGTGTCGAATGGCAGCAGGGCATGCGGCAAGCCCTGTCATTTGGACTTCTTTGGCTCTGTTCCCCCCTTGCCAGCAGAGGGTGGCCGGCGCACAGCAGCGGTCTGCTTGCTGTCTGGCCTGGCTTGCTGTAGCCCAGGCATTGGGATGAATGTTGCCCCTGCACACAACAGCAGTGGCACTCCTGTACATCATGTGCCTCAGCCTGCTGCCAGCTCCTGTGGTGTCAGCTCACATGCATTGTGTCTGGTGCGCTACGATACACAGTCCAGCGTCCACAGCATGGCTCACCATGGATCAGCCGGGCAATAGGATATGTGTAATCCCAGGAGTACCCTGAGATGTCTGCCAGAAGGCCATGCGCCACAAAAAGTGTAGTAACCAAGGCCTTGGCCTCATCACGTGTCAACATCTCGAGAACATGGCTTGTCAGATAGTAGATGAGAGCGCCCAGGAACCCACTCCAGACAGAGAACCCAGGCTGGGTCACCTCTGCGGGGCCTGCATTGGCATGCCGCAGCTAACACCAACCTAGCAGCAACACATGCCAGTGCAGCTCAGCAGGAGCTGGCATGTCTGCCACAAACTGAAGGTTTCTCAAACAAATAGGAGAACATATTGCACAAGACTGGGCCCCAGGGATGCTGCAGATCGGCGCCACAGTAGCAGCCGCATGGCACCTTGCACTGGTGCAGCTCATGCAGAGGTGGTACATCAGTTATAGCCTGCTGCACTGCGACAGCGTCAGGAAGCAATCTCATGAGCATAGAACAGACTGCCCTGCCTCACTGCCAGTGCTGCTCACCTTTGAGATGGCCAGAGGCCAGTGCAACCCCATCGCTGATGAGCTTGCCCCCGCTGCCTGCAATGGTGCCGATCACCAGGGCTGCAAGGACACCCCCTGGGTACAGCTCCTGGGTCACGTCTACCCTGCCGGCAATGAGGCCGGCTCTGAGGATGTTTAAGCACACCTGCACCACATCAGATGGCTAGCAGCCTTGTGCTGAAGACGGTGCAGCAGACATGTGCGCAGTGCATGCGTTAGCACTGTCAGTCATGCCAATGCAAAGTCTTAGTGTGCTTGGGGGGGGGAGGGGTGGGGAAGGGGGTGGCAAAGCAAGGCAGGACAACTGTAGGATCAGCGGCACAGGGCCAGCTGATGCCCTCACACATACACCAGCTTCTCAGAAGTTACTCAAGTAGTTAGGCTACAATTGCAGGCCCGCACAGCCTATCAGACGGCTGCCAAAGTTACAGGGGAGTGCAGCAGCTGGAGCAGGGGACAGAAGGCAAGCTGAGTCAGGGCCCACCTTGGCTGCAATGCGGAACGGAGGCAGTGAAAAGATTCGATAGCCCACATCACCTGGGCAGTACGTGATGAGCCACCAACAGATTGTCCAAATCCTACATAGTAGACCAGAACCGTTGTCTGAACTGAAAGGGCTGGCAGCAGAGCATGCGCAGCAATGTCAGCTTTGAGCCTTCAAGGGCAGGCTACTTGCATGTCACTGACAGCTCCCGGCAGGGCAAGGTCAGCCATTTGAATCCCCTTTGTTGCAGGCAGATGCGTGCAGTGCTCACAGCCCAAGGTAGTTGTCTGAGAAGACGGCTATGGCAGCCTTGTCTGGCTTCTGCAGCAGAATGCTGCTTGCTATGCCTCCTCCAAATGCTGCTGTGAGACCGATCTGCAGCATTAGATTACTGATCCTGGATACATGTGGCCATGTCAAAGCTGGCATGCATTGCCGTGGTTTGGCAGGTGCCACTGCAGGTCTGCATGGGCACATCCAGGCCATGTGTGTGCATGCTGCATGGGCTCATGTAGACCCTGTGTGCACTTGCGCGATGCTGAACGCTGCCTGAAAGCTGGGCACCCACCCAATAGCAGAGCAGGAAGCGATTGCGCCATGGATCCCTGAACCAGCTGGACACCAGTAGGCAGTGCCCTACCAACAGAATTCTCGCATCTGCTGTCTTATACACATCTGAGGCAGATCTCAATAAGTCCCTCATTTCTGGATCAGCTCATCAGCTGCCAGCCAACTGAGTTCCAAGTCCAGCCTCGGCAACAAGAAAGAGAAGTTCGGGCGCGGAGTCCGTGATCTTAGATACCCAGCTACATTGCCAGCTGCAGCCATGAAAAGAAGCTCTCTGCAGGCACTGAAGATGGGTGTGGCATGTCTGGGCATTCATGGGCTACTTCATCCCACCCAGGCCTTGACCACTACAGAGTGCTGTGCTGTGAGTGGAAAAAGTTCAATGCCAAGATCAAAGCCTGATCTTGCACTGCGCTCATAGCAGCAGCCAATGTGATGGTGTGAGCTGGTGCAATTCAGGCCCTGCTGTACATCCTTGATGCTGGCCTTGTCTGGAGACAGGTGGGCCAGCACAATTCACGCAAGCTGCCACACAACACTTCTGACCTTCTGAAGTTGCACGCTGCAGCAAGGACTCCTCAGTGCGCGCAGGGCTCTCCTGGCAAGTGCAGGCTGGGTAGCAGTGCTGCTCTTCCTGGCTGCCTGCCTTGGGGCATCAGTCCAGGGGCAACCCTGGCAGTCTGCAGCATGGAGCTTGCTGGTCACATCATGCTGTATGTCGGTGAGCACCTGGGCCGCCACTGGGTGGTGAGGTGCCTCTGCAGCACACTTGCTGACAATGCTGCAGTGCTGTGGCACACCTGCACTGGATCACTCTACTGGTGCCTGTTGCTGCAGGAGCTTGCCTGGGAGGACTCGTTCCCAGCTCCCTGTGCTGTGCTATTCAAAGGCCCAGACAAGGGTGTCCAGGGGCCAGCCAGCTCTCTCAAACAGAAAGGCTCTCAGCAGCAATCTGTGGTGCCCAGCTGTGAAGCTGACATTACGAGGAGATCAGCTGCTGTACAGTGCATGGCAAGCCTGTTGGTGAGGCGTGGGGACTGGCAAGCTAATCCTGCTCCAAGGCCAAGGAGCATGTCCCTGATAGGCCCAGCTTTGGTGCAGGGAACCTGGCTGGGGGCTTTTGTGATGCCACTGGACTGGGGCATGCCCTGGCAGGTGAGTTCTTGGCTGTTGCAGTTGCTTGACCTGCGTGGACAATGCCATGGCTGCTGTGCAGGAGTGGCCCATAAGCTGCTGCTGTGGAGCCCTGGGGGGCTTGCTCCTGTCCTCAATTTACAATGTGGTAAGCTGAGGATGATATGAGCAGTGGGGCATCACCACGACTAATGCCACCAAGACAAGGGCGGCTGAGTGACCGGCCAGTCACCAATCACCATCAAACTCATGTTGTGGCAACATAATTGAAGGTCATGGATGCGTGTTGATGGCCCTTCATCGGGGCTGGACCACTTGCTCATGCGACCAGTGGCAGGCGGTCATTGTTCAGCCCAGAGCATTTGGGATGTGCGCATCGTCATGGCTCCTTTGCCAGAGCGTTCAACCACCAAGTATTGTTAGAGGCTGCTGTCAGCCACCTGGTTCGGCTCGCAACCTACACACAGATAGGGTGAGGAGGGTGGGTCAGCTTGATCCAGTTGACTGCAGCACAGCTCAGCGGCTGAGCCCAAGGTGCGAGCCTGGCCATGGGCGGCCATTTCCATATTTGTTTGCACATGCTGAGTGAAGGGCCCATGCTGCAGGCAGCATGGAGGACAACCCAACTCCCTTCAAGGGTGAGCCCAACGTGCCCCATGTCAGCGAGGAGTTCTTCAAGGTGTACTGGCTAGGGAGCCAGGTGAGAGCTGGATGCGCAGAATGCCTTACTTCGCTGCTGCTGTGTTCTGTGCCACATTGATCAGGCAGCTGAGGCAGTGGCACCGCGCTGCAGCTGGCTGTGGGCATGATGCTGGCACCAGGCAAAGTTCTTGGATCAGAAGTCCGGCCTAAGAAATTCAAGTGAGGCGCCTTATGCCTTCCAATGCTGCCGTGGTCCCCAGCTTGTTTGTCCTGCTGGACACTCACAGGTGGTGTGCTTGATTGCTGCAGCGCAGACTATGTCATAGCCGCCTGTGATGAGGCAGCCATGCAGAGGGAAGTGAGGCGGGGCAAGCTTCCAACACATGCCATTGTAAGTCGGGCCTTTTTGCTGCTGCTCTGCTGACGACTGTAGCAGGTGATGGCTTGTGCAAAGCTGGGCGCTTCCTCAGTCCTGGCATGTTGCGCTGAATCCCACCATGACTGAGAAGCTGCTCAGTGCTTTAGCAGGCACTCATTCATGCAGTCGTCAGCGCTGGTGTTGTGGCTGCTCCCTGACTTGCTGACCTGTCCTGCTTTGCAGCTCAAACCCACTGAGACACGCAGCAGTTGGGTGCGCATGTTCTGGAATCATCTGCACCACAAATCTTGGATGCTGGATCGGGAAGGTGGCGGCTACATGAAGCATGCATAACATCTTGCTTGTCTTTTGCTTGCTTTTGTACCAAGTATGCCTGAAAGATTTGCAAGGGTCATCTCCAAATCAGGAGCAGCAGCGCTGGGCAATGTTATAAAATGACCTGTCTGCTGGGCCTAGAGTTGTTCTCTGATGTGTGTCATGCATTAGGAACAAGCACAAAATGAAGGGGGGTCACTATGGTACTACTGGAAGACAAATTGCCGCTTCCAGACGTGGTCTCTGCGCTTGCGCCAGAGCTTTGGCTGCAGGAGGGCATCATGAGCTTCTCTGTGGTGCTCTGGCTTGAGCTGTGCCTTCCAGAATTCGAACAGCGCAAAGAAGGTGGCTGACATGATGGCCGTCTGGGCCACGCGTGGACCCTGAACAGATCGAGCAAGAGATCACAGCGAGCAGCTGCTTGACAGGCTCAAATGCTACTCTACACCTTACGCTGGACTTGCTGTACATGGCGAGCAACAACCATTGCATTCCATACAAAGCTGGTCACAGGTAGATGTGCAGAAGGTAGCAGCCTCACCATGCCAGCAAACAGCCCCTGCGGCCCCTGCTCCCTGAGTGTTTCAGACAGCACCTTGCCTAGCTGATGGCCAGAGCCACACTGGATGGTGGTCTTGGCATAGTCCAGAGGCATGGTGGCTGTGGCAGCTATGGTACCACTGAGCCCTCCTAACACCAGATGCTCCCAGGTCTGAAGCCGCTTCCTGGCCCATTTAAGCTCCACTACTTTGCGAAGCCTGCAGGGTGCACCCTCAAATTCAAAAATCTGAGCTAGAGGCAGGGTTTGGCAGCAGGAACAGTAGAGCTGTGCTCACCTTTCATACAAAACGAACTGCAGTGCTGTTTCGGGGATGTCCCTGCAGGTACGCAGTGGAGGCTGCAGATGGGCGTATTGTGCAGCAGCCTGCTGTCATGCACCAACTGTGAGAGCGCTGGGGTGTGCAGGGCAGTAGCAAGGCACAGCAATGTGTCATCAAGCGACACACCTGAGCAGTGTAGGCGCCAGCCCATGGTACAGGCCTCGGATGCCCTCTGAGCGCAGAATGTGGTCACCTGCCTGCACGCGGACGACAAGACCAGTGGGCAACAGGAATCCGCTGCAGGCCTGGGCCTGTCAAAGACTCATCAAGGCAGATGCCGCCTGCATACACTGCGGCACCTTGCCAGGCTCAAGTTGCTTGCATGACCCCTAGGCAGCAGGCTGCAGCAAGCACGGCACAGTGACTGTCTTACAATGGCCAGGGAGGGGGGTGGAGACTGCAAACCCAGCAAACTGCATGCAGCTTGTGGTAGTAGGGGCAGCACAGGTAGAGTGGCATGGTCTCCATGCGTAAAAGCAACTCCTTTATTCTAGGTGTGCACAGCCTGCTAAGTCAAAATGTGCACAGGACAAGGTGCCGCACAGCCCAACAGCTCTTTTGTGCAGTTGCTGAGATGCAGCACACAACCACCACCCTGCTGCTGAGCGCGGCAGCCCCCACAGCTGGAGGCAAGAAGCTCACTGCGAATATATTAGGATACTGGTAGGCCTGCACCCTGTGTTTGAGGGTATCTCCTGGGACCCGCACAGCGGCTGACAGAATTGCCCCCGCACAAGCTGGCACAAGGTGGGCCACAGCAGAAGGCAGGCCCCTCTGCTCCAGCTTCCCCTTCAGGGACTCATATGTGCAGAAGTAGATGAAGGCAGTGGGAACTGTACAGAGAGGCACTGACCAGAGGCCCAGATACAGGTCCAGCGGTCCCTGCCAAGCACGCAGGAAGGTGTGGACATACAGAATAACATGCATCAGGTGGGTTCAGCTGTCAGCAGGGGTGCAGGGTGCAGGAGCGTGCGCCAAGCATGCACAAAGGGAGTGCTCGTTCATTTGCAACATGCAAGCAGCAGGGAGGGAATTGAAACACGAGCGACAGGCTGCTGTCAAGCAGGGTTCTCATGCAAGCCTCTGGCTGCAGCATGGTGCACCAGGCAGCTGCCGATCATGAAGGGGGATCACACCTTGACCAGCCAGTTGCTGGCATGAATCACTCTGCGCCTGCCAAAATAGATGTCCACAGCCTTGGCCTCAATCTTGTGCCGCCAGCTCAGCAACCGCCTGGCAGGAGCACTGACCTGCAACAGCAAGCCAGGGTCATAGTGGGCAGCATGCATTTGCTGATTGAACACAGCTTCAGCTTGCTTCTGTTACCTGAAGACGGGTCTTCGCTGTGTCCAGAGGATGGATCAGAGCTTGGGCCATTGTTCTGGCACAGGTCCCTGCCATGATGTGGCGCATCTGCAGAGCCCATGGGTGGTTGGCGTGTGTGTATCCTTGGAGGGAAGCTGATGCCATCAGCTGTGGGGTACAGCGGCGCCATAGACTCACCGTATCTGATTGCAGGATGAAGGATTCAGCATCTGCAAGGAACGTGGAAGCAATAGGGGCAAGAGACAGGGTGGCCATCAGCATCTGGCTGGCACGGTGGCTGCCAGGCACGGCTATGTCGCTTCTCACGAAGCGAGCCTGCCTCACAGGCCTTGAGTCTAGCTGCTGTCGCATCCTATGGATTGGGTTTACTTGAGTTGGTGCATCAGGGCTGCAGGCATCCAGGAGCATCTTGCCAACTGCAATGAGCTCTAGAGGGGCCCTCAGGCATAGAGGGCTCCATCGCCGCCAAGTGCGGATGCGATGGCAGCGGATTGGCTGTGGGGGAGAGCATCTGTGAATTTTGATGTAAATCCTTGACTCAACCAACAGGCACTGTGGAACCACGCAGAGACTCTCGCAGAATGGTGGCATAACCCAAAATGCCCTGTGTCCATCATGATGATTGAGATCACCTAGCTATTAAGTTTCCCGCTAGCGTTGAGCAATGGATGAGGAGAGCCTCTCTGACCCACACCTGAGAGTGCCTTTGGTTCCCTTGCCGGGCGGCAGACAACCTGAAGGTGGCTTTACTTCCTGGCAAATTTGCATTTGCAGACTATACATGGCCTGGCTCCTCTGTTGTCATGCTGCTGTTCCCATCTGAGGAGAGGATGCTAACAGTGCTCCTAAACCACTTCAGTGCACCAGACAGCACACATGTTGAGGTGTCAGCTGGTGCATGTCCCTCTGATGGGGATGCAGCCTGCATATTGAGGGTGGCACTGTCCATTTGCACCTGTGCAGTTTCCTCCTTGTCGCAAGGCAGTAAGAGAAGGGACGCGGGACAGTTGATGCGGCTGTCCTGCACTTCCCTGCCTGCCTAGACTGCTAGATGCCAGGTAGGCTGCAGAGGAGATGGTGAATGTCTGTGCCTGCCCTGCGAGGGCAACATGGCAATTTGGATGAGCTCCCTGCCTGCAGATTTGGATGACCAGGCAAGGCTGCACTTCAGCAGGGGGAACAATGACTATGTGGGGCCTTCGGAGGGCTTAGATGACCGCGAGGATTTCCTGAACCATCGCTTTGCACCAGCCTTCAGCCTGCTGAGCCTGTTCAGAAGGTGGGTCACGAAGGCAAGCTATCTTGCCCAAGCAGATTCTCTATGCACCACCTCAGAGTCCTTCAGGCACCTGTACCCAGGCTGTCTGCGTGCTGAAACACATTCAGTGCAACAGGCCCGCATACTTGTTTCTCATGAGCACTTGGCAGAAGCATGCAGGTTGAGTCAAGTTTGTCTGTACGGCCATGCACACCTAGGCCGCCTGGCCGCTTGCCCCAGGGTGTGCAGACAGTGAGGCACAAGCCTGCCAGCGCTGCACGGCATTGGTGACAGCATCACTGCTCACTGCAGGGGTCACGATGTGGAGAGCGCACGTCACAATCATTACTACACGCGAGAGGAGCGCCAGAGGCTCAATGATATAGAGAGCATCGACTACTTGCCGCCCAACAGTGCTGTCTACAGACGCTGGGTGGCCCAGCAGCCCTGGGGGTGAGCCCAGCTATGAATCGCTGTCAGGGCTAATGCAGGTCCAGGTCACAAAGCAGCTGTACACTGTTGCCCTTGCAAAGTAAGATCTTCAGGTCTGCACAAGTGACACTAGAGGTGCTTGATCCTGCCTGGCAGTGGTCGACCCTGCAGAGCTAGCTGAACACGCTGCACAATCATGCCTGATAACAGAACTCCCCACAACCTGAGGCAGTGCCAGCCACAGCCTAGCTGACCATCCCGCCTACCAGCACATGGGCCTGCGCAGATAGTACAGTATCAGCTACACAAGGAGTCTGCATCTCTGCCTGTTTTTCATGCAACGCCCAAAGCTGTGGCCATGCCCGTGGCGCGGCCAGAAGGAGGTCTACAGACGCAAACTCAGGATGTTGTGTGCTTGAAGCTTGGACACAGAGGCTGAGCTGCAGCTGCTGCCCACGTTGCTGTTTGTGGGAGTGTGCACCACAAAGCAAGCGGAGCCTGCGCTTTGCTGCTGCTGCAAGCGCTTGAGTCATTGCCAGGTCACAATGTGCAGCAATGCATTTGGCTGACTGAGTCTGCGCTCTGCTGCTGAAGAGGGCGCCTGTAGGACCGCTCCTGCTGACGTTCACATCAGGCACATGCCTGCCTGCTCCTGCAGCACACAAGCTGAACCTGCGCATCGCCGCCGCTGCAGGCAGACATGGGACTGCTGCTTTGTGATGGGGCCTGGGGTCAACAAACTGCACTGTGCCCTGCTGCTTCTTCAGGCACATGATGGACCCCCAGTCCATGCAGAGGACATTGAGTCTGAGGGACTGCGCCTGAGCCCTGCTGCTGCTGCAAGCACTTGTGGTAGCGCCAATTTTGACAGTGAGCTGTACCTTCTGTTCTTTCCATTACCAGACTTGAACGCCAAAGCCTGAGGCTCTGTCTGCTCTGCTGCTGCAGGCGGACGTGGGACCGCTGGCTCATGATGGGCGGCATTGGGGTCACAGTGGGACTGATCGGCTTCCTGCTGTACACCTTCATTGGCATCTTTGGGGCAGTCAAGTACCACAGCGTCAGGTCAGTGCCTTTCAATCGGTGGCACGGGCGGGCGCTCCCGGCTGTCTCTGATGGTTGACTGGAATGCATCCTCGCATCAGCTCAGGTGCATCATCAGTGCAGACTGGCCCGACGATGAGCTGAGAAGGCACTGGAGCTGAGGCGAGAGTGCATCTCAGCCAAGTCCCACAGCATCTGAGACTGGTCTGAGGTCTTCCTTGCAAAATTTCGCTTCTACAGTACTCAAAACTACACACTGCTAATGCCAGGTCTGCTGTACCCTTTCTAGGCATTCAGGACGACTCAGTCAGGTCATTCCTGCCGGTCGAGGCGGGCTGCTTCTGTCTGGCAGAATTTGTTCCAAGTGGGGCTGCTGAGCTTTGTGATTCGTGGGTCTTTCATCAGGTGTGTATTTGTCTGAGTTGCATAGCCAACTGTTGCAATGGCCAGCTGGGAAACAAAGTGTGGCTTTCTTACCAGGGTTGTGCTGCATGAGCAGGCTCTTCGATTGACATAGGTGAGGAGCGACAACCACACCCAGATAAGTCAACTCAGGACTATATGACGTCTTCTCTGGCCGCCAAAGCAGCACCTTTGCTACCTGTCTGTGCTAGGCTCCTGCAGTTAGCATGGGGCTGCAGCCAACTGAAACAGACCTTATGCCACACAGCACAGATCGGTGGTCAGTATACCTGCTTCAGTGGAGGCGCCAGCTGAGTCATGCTGACCAGCACTGCACAAGACAGTTGATGTTGCCCTGCAGGCAGCACGTCAGCTGCAACAGTCTTCTCATGGCATGTTTACTCTGGCCTCCAGCAGTGTGCAGCCCCAGTGGCACTTCCCTTTTTGCCTGCCTTTCAGGCGGCTGATCAGCCACGCTGGCCTGCTTGTGGCTCGGCTAGTCAAGGTCCCAGCGGTGGAGGGTCTCACGTTTCACAGTCACTACAGAGAGAGCCTTGTGTCTGCTGTGCAGGTTGCTGATGAGCTGCACCAGCCTCTTTCTGGCTTGGCTGTGCAGATCTTGAGCTGTCTTGTGCCCACAGTTGCACCACATAAGCACTGTTGCCTGCTGTGCAGGTGGCTCATCAGCCACACCAGCCTCTTTGTGGCCTGGCTGTTCAACATGGCCTACAGCCTGGCGCTGGTGTATCTGGCCACATGGACAGTGGTCTCAGTGGCTCCCCAGGCTGCAGGCGCAGGCGTGGCAGAGGTTACAGCCTACCTCAATGGGTGCAGCCTTCCCAAGGTGGGCAGGTGCGCGACATGAGACTTCACGCCCAGGGTGTGGCGTTCTGGGTCTGTACAGCTTGGAGTTGCAATAAAAGCAGCCCACCTGCAGATTCATGTGATCTGTGGCTGACCTTACTGGGTGCATTCAAGGGGTGCAGGCATGCATGCCATGGGCCTGTTGGCCAGCCATGCTGCTTCTGCATGAATTTGCAATCTGCAGCAGCCAACCTGCAGCTTCATATGACTTGCGACTGTCCACCTCAGTTGAGGGTCGCCTCAATGAGTGCAACAAGCCAGGGGGTCTTGGCTAGCCGCACTGTAATGCCTGGGGTGCAAACTATCGCAGCCCATCTGCAGCTTTGACTGGCTTGCGCTTGACCACTCAAGCTGCACGCAGCGGGTGCAGCCTTGGCATGGTGCGTCATGAGTCCCTGAGACAGCCCACGCTAAAAATGGCGTGTGGCGTGTACGCTTCAGCCGCGCACCACCCCCACCATCAGCTTTGCCTGCCATTCGTGCGACCAGTGCTGGCTGGTGGCCTTGTGAGATGCCGCTGTCAGCCTTCAGCAGACTACACGCTGCCGCAGTGTTGTACTGCATACGCAATGCAAATGCCACGCAGTCTGCTGTTACTCTGCTTTTCCCCTACAAGCTGGCAGCTTGAGAAGTCCTCAGCCTGACGTGTGCAGCGCCCATCAGAAGGACAAGCACCCATTGCTGTGCAGGTGTTCATGCAGTCAATGTCATGAGCTGCGCAGCGCATGACGTAGAGCCAGCATGGGCCTTACAGAGCCCCTGGAAAGGCTCATGACTCAATCCCATGCAAGCGTTTGCTTGAGGACGCTGGTTGTCAAGTCCACCAGTTGCGCAGCAGCTATCGGCAGCGCCTCAGTTGAGCCATGCAAAGCTCCTGAAACGGACAATGATGCATTTTGTGCAGGTGTTCAATGTAAGGACACTGGCAGTCAAGTTCATCAGCTGCGCAGCAGCCGTGGGCAGCGGGCTGCCTGTGGGGCCGGAGGGCCCTATGATCCACATTGGGGCCATGATTGGGGCCGCCCTCAGCCAGGGGCATTCCACCACCCTGGGATTCACCACAGGATTGTTCAAGCGCTTTCAGAACCCCAAGGACAAGCGGGACTTCGTGACGGCCGGTGGGGAGGCTGATTATGCACAGCAACATGACATGAGAGGGTGTTTCCCCAAAACCAGCCAAGCCCATACGTCCTGTTCCTGCAGGAGTTGCCGTGGGCGTGGCGGCTGCCTTTGGTGCACCCGTGGGCGGGCTGCTTTTTGCCTATGAGGAGTTGGCGTCCTTCTTCAGCCAGACCCTGGGCTGGCAGGTTTTCTTTGCCTGCATGCTCAGCGTGCTGACGGAGGACACCCTCCGCTCAGCCCAGAGCGCGTTGACGGAGGGGCACTTTGGCCTGTTTGACGGAGAGGCCTCTACCATCTTCTTTGAGGTGGGCTGGCATTTGATGACAGGCTGGACATGTGCACCTGCAGGCTCACTGCTACGCTTTGGCAGATGAGACGTGCACTGTTGCCTGGCAATGTTGAACAGCTGGCTTGCAACGCATATGCAGCAGCTGTGAAAAGCTCTTTTGGCTGCCAGCAGCTGATGTGTGGCTCTGTCAAGCGTCTATGTGCCATTCACCCTCCTGCAGGTGCAAACCCAGCTGGCCAACCACGTGGCGGCCGTGGGGCCTGCCATTGTGATTGGCACCCTCTGTGGCCTTCTGGGCATGGTCTTCACTGTGCTGAACCTGAAGGTCATGCGCCTGCGGGACGCCACGCTTCAGGTGCGCCACCCTGCTTCTGGCCATCACTGGCTGCGCCCCATTGTGCCCCTGACTGCTGCCATATGCACATTGGGCTGCACATCTGTCTGGCCAATGCACATTCCCTCATCTAGGAAGATAGCGCTTCAATCTGCACCTTCTGCCGGCAGGCATACAACGTGTTTGCACTGCCCAGCTGCCTGAAATCTCAGCAAGCATCGAACAGTTGCTGCATCATGGAAGGTAGTAGTGCTGCTTGAAGCCTCAGCCAGCCTCAATGGGCTGCTTGCCGTGTGCGCTACCTTGCCACGCACCTGGTAATGCACAAGCAAGCAATCCTGCCCTGCCAGCCTCAGCAAGCACTTGACAGCTGCTGTGCAGGGGCGCAAGTGGCGGCGCATAGGGGAGCCCCTGGTGCTGATCAGCATTTTTGTGACCATGGGCATGCTGCTGCCACTGGCCTTCCCCTGCACCCCTACAGAGTGCTACATCAAGCAGGGAGACACAGCGCCCTACTGCCCCGAAGGCACCTCCAGCAGCATCAAGTGAGTCGTGCACATTGGCCTCGACTGTGGCAATCTCAGCTCAATCAGATATCAGCAAGCTGCCTTGTGCACTGCCAGCTACAGTCTAGGCATGAACACAGGCACTGATGGTATACCAGGCATGCCAGGCAGTTGTGCCGCACCTTGCCGCTGTAGTTGTGGTCAATTACAACTGGCTTCAGTGTTCAGCACAGGGTGGCGCAGGCATCCCCAGGGTGCTGGAGTCCATCGCGCACTGGCTGGCCCCTCTTGCTGAGGGCACCTCCTTAGTGCTGAGGACCAGCTCTCAGTTGCCTGCGCCACATTTTGGAAGGGCAGAGAGCCTGCTAGCACACATGCAGCTATAGCAACATGGCTCAAGCAATGGTTGGCCACTCCCACCTGCAGACCTTCTGTTGTGGAGACTTCAGACTACAAACATGCACGAGCCCCAGGAGGTGCAGGGGGTCCAATGAAGCTACCTGACCGAATCCCTCCTGTGCAGGCGCATTGTAGAGGAGACTCTGGAGCTGTACACCTGCAGCCGTAAGTCCACAGACACTGAAGTTCCAGGCTCAGATGCACCCAACGCAACGCGGTCCTACAATGAGCTGGCCACCCTCATGTCGGTCACAGGTGAGGCAGCCATCAGTGCACAGTTTGCATGACATTGGCTGGCCCTGTTGACGACATGCCAATACTCATGGCCACAGGCGAGGTATACTTACATCTAAACATTGCAAAGGCCTATTCACAGGCTTTGATACTGCAGTGAGCCAGCCACCCTGGTGTCGGTCACAGATTATGATGGCTGAGGCTGCAGCCTGCTGGGGGGCAATAGTGAGCTGGGTCTGTTGTGAGCTGACCACATCTGTGTGAGCCACGGGCCAGCCAAATGTTTTGAGGCAGGGGCCACCTGCTTGGAGTGGTGCCATGGCTGACGCTATGGCCAAGAGGCATTCCAGGCTGCTGCAGATGCTGGTTGCAATGCAACGTCAAGCTGGAGCCATGTTGCCGCAGGCTGTGTTATTCAGAATGCCAGCAGCAGTGCACACAGCACCTGCAGCAGTCTCAGCTGGAAGCTCACTTGAGAGTGGCTGCAGTCACTGGCCTACGCATCGCCATTGCACCAGCTTCCTTTCACTTGTTTGCAGGCGAGGATGCAATCAAGCACCTGCTCAGCCGCGGCACCCACTGGGAGTTCAACTACGGATCGCTCATCGTGATGCTGGTGTTCTATTTCTTGGGGGCAGTCTGGGCAGCAGGGAGCGCCATCGCCAGCGGCCTGTTTGTGCCTATGCTGCTCATCGGCGCCTGTGTGGGACGCTTGGTGGGGCTGCTGTTTGTGCACGCCGCAGCAGCCAGGGGCCGTGGGTCCCCAGGGTGAGCCATGCACTGCCTCCTCCTTGCACCTGCTTATGCTGGCAGCGCTTGCCTGCAGCCTGTTTGTGCCCATGCTGCTGATTGGTGCCTGTCTGGGGTACTTAGCTATGCTGGCATTGGTGCACATTGTGGCAGCCAGGGGGCACGCCTCCCCAGGGAGCCCTGCAGTGCACCCTGCTTCCTGCAGACCTCCTGAGCTGGGTGCATGCCTTTCTTCAAGTACTGCTGCATGCATCACTGCTGGCCTGGCTTTGCGTGCTGTGCTGCAGCCACAAATGGCCCAGTGTGGCCCAGGCTGGGTATGTTTCATTGTCTAAGCTTTCTTGTTGTCTAACTCTTCGTCCCTTGCACCCACCCACCCCTGAGCAGCCTGGACTTGTATCGAGGCCCCTCCACTGACCTGTACATGGCATGGTTCGCACCCTGTGGTGCTTCATGCTCAGCATGTCTCCCTGCTGCTGCTGCAGGGCACCCCCCGGCGTGTTCCTGTCACCCAGCCCCTGGGCCTGGATTGATCCTGGGGCCTTTGCGCTCATTGGCGCTGGCGCCTTCATGGGTGGCGTCACGCGGCTGACCATCTCCCTGGCAGTCATCATGATGGAGGTCAGTACAGGAGACTTGCCTCCTGCAGCGCATGGCTGTTGCTTCCCTGCCTCCTTAGTTGCATGTACAGCCTGCACTTGACAATGTTGATTGACGCAGTGGGAGATTGCCTGCTACGCGCAGCTGTGTTGCCAGCTGTTTTGCTTTTCCAGTCCTCACTTGGCAGTCCTCACTATGTTATGAGCACAACCTGCAGCATCTGAAGTCCACCCACCAAGATCTTTGTTCCCTTTGTGTGCTGGATTCTGTGCTGCATAGCTCAGGAGCCTCCGGACCAGCTGGAAATATTCATTTCACGCAATGTCTTGCCAGTAGCTGCCTTGTGTGAGCCAGCCCTCTTCGGGGGTTATTCATGCGGATCACCATCACGCTGGCATTATCTTGATCGATGGAGGAGGGTGCCCTTGCCTGAGGTGTCCTGAAGCGAATATGACCCTGCTCTACATGCTCTCAGGTCCTAGCTAGCTCCGGCCATGCCATGAGGTGCTTCACATTGCCTGCAATCTCCTGACAGTGTACCCCTGACCATTTTCACAGGTCAGCAATGATGTGCGCATGCTGCTGCCGGTGCTGGTGGCCATCATGGTGGCTAAATGGGTGGCAGACGCCTTCACTCACAGCCTGTACCATGCTGTGCTGGAAGTCAAGTGCGTGCCCATCCTGCACAGCGAGCCCCAGACGGGGCAGAGCCTGGACCTGGTCCCTGTGCACGCCATCATGGCTTCCCCGGTCGTCACGCTGCAGGTCAGAGACGCACTGCGCTTGGGCATCAGCAGTTGTGCAGCAAGGTGTGGGGCCAGCCTGTTGCTGGCCTAGGAGCCGACCAGTCACTGTTAGCATCAGCTCAGCTATTTGACATTTGATGGGCACACCCATGTTCTGCTGCGGGGCGCTCTGAACAAGCAGTCTGTGCTGCAGCAGGGGCTTGATCTGCCATGGCTCATGTCAGTGGCTGCCGCACTGGACTTTGAGGTACCCTGTCATAGCATGCAAGGTGCTGGCGATGTGTGTGCAGGAGCGCATCAAGCTCAATGTTGCCAGGGAGGTGCTCAGGGATACGCGGCACAATGGCTTCCCAGTTGTGCGGAACACTCCGTATGGCCAGGTAGGCCGCCTCGCTACAGAATAACCACTTTAACGTGTCAAAATTGCAGGGCTGTGGCCTGCCATGTTTGAACTCTTGGCAAGATCTGGTCTGTCAGCTGGCCTCCGTCAGGTCTGACACTTAACCACCTCTCCGGTACTTTGACCTGCTGCTGCTGGTGGCACTGATGCTGTCGGCTGGCAGGTATGTGCAGGGTTGGTGGGCAGGAATCAATCCATCCCTGCCCACCCTGCTGTTGTGTCTCAGAAAGGCTCTGCTGCCTCCTGGCAGGTGTTTGTGGGGCTGGTGGTCCGAGACCACCTGATGGTGCTACTGAGGACAGCCATGCTGCGGGGCAGCGCGTCCAGCCTGGATGTGACGTATGAGGAGCTCAACCGGCAGTTTGTGAGCGCTGCAGCCCGCAGCCTGATCACAGAGCAGCAGATGGCAGTCCTCCAGGTGAACACTTGGGGGGCATCGTGACTGGGGCTGCTTCCTTTGACAGCTCAGTCATGTTTCAGCCTTGTCTGTGCTGAGTCAGCTTGCCAACATAACTTCCATGGACAATCCCGTGCAGTCGTTTTGTAGACTGTTGCAGCTGCAGTTGTGCTCGTCAAGCTCTTGCCCAAACCAGACAGCTGCACCTGCAGGGGCGCTCAGTGGATGGCCTGCCAGCTGGCAACCATCCTGTCTTTGCAGAAACCATCGACCTGGGGCCCTACATCAACAGCAGTGCAGTCGCAGTCCAGGAGACCTTTTCCATTGAGCGCACATACACAGTGTTTAGGACCATGGGCCTGCGACATCTTGTTGTTGTTGACAGGCACAACCATGTCAAGGGCATTGTCACCCGCAAGGTGGGGACCATTCATGTCAAGCGCCCCACCAGCAGGCAGCTTGAGTGCAAGCATGGAGACAGGCTGAGCAGCATCACATTCTTGTGCAGGACCTCTTGGGCTTCAAGCTGGACGATGCTGTCAATAAGGCAAGGGTCAGCACTGCAACATTTGGCTCCATGTCACGCTCTATATCAGTTGCCTCGTTGCAGAGTGAACAGAACCTGCTGCCCATGGCATTACATGAAGTACGCCCACTTTGGCAAGATGATTGACCCTACAACATTCCAAAGTTCCCGCATGCTAGGCTTAACTGATGCCCGTCAGCAGGAAGTTGCTGCTCACAGCCTTCTAGTTGGCAAGTGGGGCATGCAAGCAAGCAGCCTTTGGCAGAGATGGAGATGGCAGCAAGAGGCTGTCATAGATGCAGCCACCTGCGTTTGGTTGCAGCATGCTCTGCGCAGCAGAATCTGGTGTATCTGAGGCTTGCCTTCAACAAAAGGCGGAGCCCCCAGATGCACAAGCCTGCTTGAGCAACTTTCCTGTGCTATCATGCTGCTGATCCTATCTGTGGGTGATCTAGACCGGCCTGGCAATCTGAACAGTCTCAGTGTGGGACGCTCCGAGCTCTCCCTCATTCCTCCACCCCTCAATTACAAAGTTACCCCCAGCCCTTCTAGCTAGCAACTTGGGCATGGATGTCAAGTCAAAGCAGCCTTTGGCAGTGATGCAGATGGCAGCAGGTTGTTGTCAAAGATGCAGCCACCTACATTGTGATGCAGCACGTTCTGCGCAGCAGAGTCCTGTTTATCTGAGGGTTGTCTTCAGCAAAAGGCAGAGCCCCAGATGCACAAGCCTGCTTGAGCAACAATTCTGTGCTATCATGCTGCTGATCCTATCTTTGGCTGATCTGGACTGGCCTGGCAACCTGAATAGTCTCGGTATTGGACAATCAAGACCTCTCCTCATGCCTTCAGCATCTGGAATATGTTCAAAGGGGTGATCTTCAGGTTGACTATAAATAAATACTGACATTTTCGGTCAAAGGCGGTTTGCCCTCCATCGTGAGCGCCAATGGCGCCCCAAGCTCTGAGAGAGAGCTGTGAACATATCGACACTGGCTACAGTGGGTCATAGCATGCAGCTGGCACTGATGTGATGCCAATGTGAGCATCTGCGTCGCCACAGCAGTGTCCCATGGAGCCAAACAATAGCAAAGCTACTCTTCAAGCAAGCCTCCAGCTGCGCTTCGAGGATAGTGAATGTGAAATAAAGGAGGACCCCGCGGCACTGGCAGTTGCTTTTGTGAGTTTGAGGTGTTAGGATGAGCATCTCGACAGCAATGAGGCACTCTCTGAAATGCTTGTTGCCACTGCCTGCAGAAAACAGGTGGAGGCCAAATCAGCAAGGTGAGACGCATATCAACTTGCGTGCATGAGCAGTCTGCTGGCCCTGACAGTTGTCTGACCTGCTGCAGCAAGAAGCTGGTTTCTTCCTCTGGTTCCATGCACTCACAGGGGAGGCCACCTGCGTGGAGCTGGCAGGCAGCGGCGTGATTGCAGCGTGCGTCAGCGTACTGAGTGCGCCTGCCAGCAGCTCCTCTGAGAAGTCATGCGCAATGGGTGAGCGCAGCTTGCTGCAGGAGCTGCTTGCAATCATCAGCGCCTTCCTGAGCCACCTGCAGTGTGCCTGCCTGGCAGAGTCAAGGGCTTGACCTTGGCTGCTGCATGAGCTCTCAAGCAATGAGTTTGCAGCTTGACTGCATGACAGACTGCAGCACTCATGTGAGCTGACATCACCCAACCAATAACAGCAAGCAATGCAACTCTCCTGCAGGCATCCTGTACAGCTTGTCAGAGATCGATGCCAACAGGGAGCAGCTATTTAAGACAAAGAACCAACAGGTGCTCAGAAAGATGATCTGCTGATGATCTCACAAGTCGCATCTCACAGTTGCCTGTGCTTGCCTCATACCGTCACAGCTACTGCCACAACACGTGAGGCGGTGAATGGGGCAACCACAACGCTGCTGCCCTCCCACACCCTGAATGCACCACCTGGACACAGCATGCGTACGCTACCATCTCCACATGAAGTGCCTGCTCTGAACTAGCTCTTGATAGGATTCTTCTTGCCCCCGTGCTTGCAGGGCGACAGTCTGGTCATGCTGGCTCTGGAGTACCTGGGCGAGGCAAGCAGCACCTCTAAAGTCAATGCTCTGGGAATGCTGCGCCAGCTGCTGAGCAGTCTAAGTGTGAGCTGCTGGCAGCTGCCCAGCTGCATGCTGAGCCAGACATATACTGGGTGCGAGCTGCCATGATGTAGCTCAGCTTCACTGTGAAATGCATGCACAACATCAGGCACAATTTCTGCGCTGCCTTCGCTTTGGGGCTCATCAGCTAGCATTGCAGCTGCATTCATCCTACTCCTAGCGTCCATGCGTGCCTTTACATGCACCTCGCCTGTCTGACCAGACCCTTGCATCCCCAGCCAGCCTTGCAGCTGCACGGCCTTCCCCGGCTGCCAGCCTGTGTGCATGCCTCTTTGCCTGCCTGCCTGCCTGTCTCAGCATGACCTGCCTCCCCTGTCCCTGCCAGGTTCGCGCCCAGTGGCATGCCAAGGCCAAGAGCCCTGATGCGGGGTACCTGTGGACTCAGATCCTGGCAGCATTTGCCGCAGAGGTGGACGCTCCTGATAACGTCCCAGCCGTGAAGGGGGAGCTGGCGCTGCTGATGCAGGCCTTTGTGGGTGAGGTGAGTGGGGCCTGAGTTGCATGTGCAGGAAGCTTCTGATTTAGGTGCAGAGGTGCTGTGATGACACCTGCTCTGAGTAATGTGGCCCTGTATCTGCGTGCAGCCTAGCCCTAGCCCTGAAAGAGGTCGGGCAGCACGCTGCCCTCAAGACAGGCCTCCAATGCTGCCATGGGCTGGTAGCATGACACTGTAATCTGAGCTGCCAAGTGGTGCCCAACCTGTCCCCTTAAGAGTGTCTGCACCCCACCTGTGCGATCCTGGGTCACCTTTCCCAGTCATGACATCAGCAGAAGCAGTCTCTGCAGATGGCCGCATGGACACAGCTTAAGACAGGCCTCACCATAAAGCATAGCCTGCCCCTGTAGGAAGCTGAGTGGCGCAGAGCAGCGGGCGAGGGCGGCTGCATTGAGGCGCTGATCGTGGTGCTGAAGGAGCTGGGCAATGAAACAGCGCTGGAGGTGGAGGGTGGCTGCCTGCTAGGCTGGGGCGCCAGCCTTATGATCAGAGACTATCTCAGCAGGAACACAGATCTGGAAGCCTGTCTGGCAACAACATTGGGATTGGCCTGCCCATCAGCCTGGCTGGCATTGCAGCAGCCAAGTTTGCTGGCATCAGGCTGTGTGCTGCCAGGACCCTGTGCTTGCATGTGCGAGGTCCCAGTCTCTGCCTGATGTTCAGCCTGTTGGAAGGGGCAGCTGGTTGGCCTCAGCGGCAGCCTCACAGCTTCATCTTGGTGGCGCCTGCAGGCAGTCGCCAGCCTCCTAGTCAGCCTGCTGGAGGAGGCCAGCAACCTGCCTCGGGCAGTGGATGCGGGTGCCATCCCTGTGCTGGTGGACCTTATTGGGCCTCCCCCTCCCAAGGTGGTCGAGCTGGAGACACCACCAGTCACAGGCGGGCCCGCATCTGTGCATTTTGCACTCAAACATGTCAGCCATCTTTGCTGGCTGCCCATGGCTGCTGCAAGTGGGTATCACTGTTTTGCCTGCCAGCCATCACTGGCAGCAAGGAAGCAGCTGGTCTACCCATAAAGGGAAGCTTGGTGGGCAGGCGTGCCAGCTGCCTTCCACACAGGGCTACTGCTGGGCAGACTTGGCACGCAGCATGTGCATGACGGTGGCCTGCGCAGCCGGTCAATTCAGCATGTCTCCAGCAGCCTCTGTGCAGGCCACTTGAGGGGGCGCACTGGCTCAGAGCAAGCAGTCCTGCTGCAGGGGGTGGCAAGCGCGGCGACAGGCTGGCTGAGGCACAAGCTGCAGAAGCCAAGGCCCGTCAAGGGGACTGGACTGACATCGTTGCGCAGGGAGACCCTGAAGACCTCGAGAAGGTGGGGCGTGGCCAGCAGCCAAGGCTAGCAGAGTGTACAACCCTGCATATGGCTGAACTTTCTGGTGCTGTGACCTCAGTACTAGTCATGTGCGTGTCTGGCCCTGCTCATCTGGCAACAGCAGTTGGCAGCCGCAAGTGCAGGTGTACGGCCGCCTTTTCTGCCACATGTCAGTCAGTCAGTAAGTGTCAGCTAAACTAGGCAAAGATGTGATGCTGGGCCTTCTGTGGCTGCAGGAGGAGGCCTTTGCTGCCTCAGTCAGCAGCGCCCTCCACAAAAGCACCTTCTTAGGGGAGTGCACCACCCGCGCAGGTGGGCCCCATGTGTGCCGCTGCAATGTGCTGATTCCAGAGCTTGTGCTACCATGTAGGCTCCACCTAAAGGTGCACAAGCGAGAGCACAACATTGCAGCTGCATCAAGAGGTAGTAATGCTTTGCATGTGGCTGCCCCAGCAATGGGTACAAGTGGGCAGCCATGTGGGTGAAGGTCAGCTGTCAAGTGCCTGCAGGCAGCAAGCCTGCTGTGCCCTGCCTGTAGGCTGGAAGGGCAGACTCAGGCTGACCGTACGAGTCAACGCGGCAGGCTGCCTTTACAGGCTGTGCCGGGAACCCCTGTACTGCATTGCCGTCAGCCAAAGGTGTGACAGCTCTGCAGAGTGCTGGCATGACACTCCATGTACATGCTGAGCTTAAGAGGCCTTGGCCCGGCAAGAAGCTTCCTGTACAGCAGCTGCCATGTAAGATGTGTGAGGTACACTGTTGCTTGCTGCACTCTTGCAGCAAGCAACACAGGATGCGGCCCTGTGCTCTGGGTCCAAGAGATCTATCTGATTTCAGATTCCTTTCTGCAAGCTGGTCCTCCTGCAATGCGCAGATGGCTCATCGCTAGGCCAGAACACCAGCACTTTCATGCTTGCAGGGCGGCAGTCCATCGCCTGGTCCCCATGCTGGTAGAAATTATGACTGCCACCTCAGAGGGTGAGGTTGCTCAGCTTGGCGTGGGCACCCAGCATGGGCCATTCCTCCGTATTAAGTGCAGCTCGCATGCAGCAGACAGCTGGCATGCAGATTGCATTGAGCCCGTCCATGCTATTTAGCATGCTGTAGAGCAGCCAAATGCCCAGCCGTGTGCAGCTTAAACAGCCCTCCGGACAGCTGCATGTATGGCAACAGCAGAGTGTGCACAGGGCCTCACATGGACCCTTGCCGCCCCTGCATCCCTGGACCAAAGAAGGCGCACAATTAAATGGGGCAGCACTGCAGGTCCCAAAGCGCCCAAGAATGCAAAGAAGTCCAAGGACCTCCAACTAGAGCCTGCACAGGAAGCTGCTGCCATTGAGGTCACAGGGGCGCTACGCATGCTGACTAACCTGGACGGTAATAAGGTGTGGCCCCTCAGCGGCCCCCTGGCTGCTGGCCCAGCCATGCAGCAGGCGCCCGTGACAAGGGGTGCAGAGTGAAGGACTTGCCCGTGCTGCAGGTGCGCGTTGTGAAGTTGAAGGCACTGCCTCTGCTTGTGAAGCTGTTTGAGGTGGGGCGCCGCAGCAAGCTGAGAGCCAACGCTCATGGCATCCTAGGTAGGTCGCTGGCCGCCTTTGTCTGTAGCCAGCCAGGCGCTGGTCACGCCATCTGCAACCATGCAGGCAATCTGGCAATGTTAGCAGAAAATGCTAATGCACTGGTGGAGGGAGGGCTGCCAGAGGAGCTGCTCTGTCCTGCACCCATCAGGCTGGAGAGAGATGACATTGAGGCTCTGAGGCTCGAGTATGGCAGCAGCGGCGCCACGTGAGCTTTTCAGATTGTTGATCCTGTGTGTCGCTGCCTTGGAGGGCCATGTGCCCAGGAGTGTCCGAACGCAGCCTTCTGACGTCATCTCGCCTGCTGCAGGGACGTCATGGCCAAGTGTGCCTGGAGAGTGTTGCAGCTGCGGCAGACCAGGCATGCATTGCAGGGCGGCACCTTCAAGCCTGGCCACATTTGGGCGGGTACTGCCCAACCGCCGGGGCCAACGCCAAGCAGTGGTGCAGTTCTGATGGCAGGCATTGGAGAGTTGTATGGCTCGACGCCAGGTATGCAGCAGCCTTGCTTGAACTCTTCAAGCTGCTCTGGGCTGACTCCCTCATGCATCACCTCATGCTCTGCAGGGGCAACCTCGGATAAACGACCACCTCTGGCGCTGGACCTTTCTCCAATCTTGGCAGGGGCATGACAGACAAGTCAGCTTGAATTACCAGTGTAACAGGGAACAAGACGCTATCTTGGGACTGCATCATTCTGGACTTCTGAGACATCTTGCTAGCTTGAGGCCGTGCAGGGTGGTCAAAAGCGCTCATTGCTCCTGTTTGGCCACCCTGCTGGCCACTAGTGACGCTGCGCAACAAAATAATGTGCCAGGAAGCAGCATTCAGGTGAATTAGAGCATTTCCGCATCTGAACTGTCCAGGCGCTTGTGGACCCATGTTGCCTGGCAGATCACAGCTCCTCTGCATCTGCATCGTCCAGAGGCAGCTTGCCCAAACGCCTGAGGTAGGATTCATTGAGGTAGCCCTTGGCTAGGGAGCCTGCTTGCCCACTTGCAAGGAAGGCCTGCGCTGCAGTCGCCCCCTTGTCCATCTGCAGCACCCTGGCGAGGGTCCGTTCGGCTGCAAGCTTGGTGGGCCCAGCTGTGTCTTGCAGCAGGCTGCAGATGGAGGGCACCAGCGAAGGGTAGTGCGGCTCCAGGGCTGTTGGCTCCACAGTGCAGATCTTGCGGAGCGCCTGCACACATCCAATTCAGAGATCTGATGTCTGACAGGCAAGTAATGAACATTGGCAGGGCTTCAGTCTTGCATTCTGCATGTGAGGTGGTGACAGGGCTTGAGTGCAGGGCTTTGGGGGAATGAGTGCATCTGCTCCTGAGCACACCAAGCTTACTGCCCGGCCGTGCAGCCTGGCCACCCCATACGTGACAGGGAGGATGCCCTGTGCTCACCTGCAGCCCAAGCCGCTGGACCTCAGAGGCCTGCTCCTGCCCCAGCAGGGCCACCAGCACCCCCACCAGGGGGCTCAAGGCTGCCCCGCGGGGGAGTACGCCCTGCAGCTCTGCCAAGATCAGGTAGGATGCAGCCCGCGCGCTGGCCAGCTTGAGGGATGTCTGCTGTTCGCGCAGGAAGGTGCTGCAGACGCGCACACAGGCTTCTACCAGCCCCGACTCCTCGATCCTGCAAGGCACAGCGGCAGGATGCACAGGGCTGACCAACAAGACTTGGCTGCTGTGCTCATGCAGCAAACAAATCGCTGCCTGCGGTGCACATGCTCCTCAAACTCCTGCGGTCTTCACAGCAGCGCGCAGCGCAGTGCAAGCAAGCTTTGCTGAGGAAAGCCGGCAAGATGGCATCTATGCATGTGGCGATTGCAGCATGCAGGCAAGCTAACCTGCTGGCAGCATGCTGCGCAACAGCAGCCATCGTGAGGGCCTGCCCCAAACGCTCTGTCCAATCAGGGCTTTGATGAGCAGCCAGGGGCCCCTGCTGAAGCAGGGCAGCTGCCTCCTCACGGCTGCAGTGCCGTGCCCACTGGCCCAGGCAGGCAGCAACGCTGCCATGCAAGGCTTCATCCCCTCCTGCAGCGGCACAGGGCTGAAGCAGTGTTTGATCAGAGCAGAGCAGCTCCCGACACAAGCTCGATTTGATACGGCATGCAATGCATGGCCTACTGCAGTGATCCGACCTCTAGTGCCACTGAGGCCTTTCTTGGCCTGGACACAAGAAGAGTATGAGCAAGACACATGCAGCTCTTCAGCATACATTGCTGCAGTGGGCACTCACAACTTCGCACCTGCGGAGCTCTGCATGCCTTGCACGGCCCTGCCCGTTGTGGAGAGCACCTCAGGCTTGAGGCGGTCCCCACTGGAGGCGTACAGCCCCTGCAGTGCTGTCAGGTAGGCCTCCTGCAGTTGTCACTTCAAATTGTCAACAAGTGGGTCAGATGGCTCAACAACATGCAATGACATCCAGATAGGCCAGGGTGTTTCAACCAGGGCAGTGTCTCATGATGTGGCAGAGCTGCAAAATGAAATGTCATGCGGCTGAAGCCCATGGCCACGCCAAGAGCTGCTGCAGTGTGGACTGACTTCAACATTGCTTGCAGGCATGCAGGTCCTGAGAGCTAGGCCACCCACCTTTATGCTAGCATCTGCTGCGCGTGCATTGTTGGACAAGTCTGTTGCCAGCTGGTCCACTCGGGGGCTCATGCGCACCAGCTGCCCCAGATTGGCAGCCGCCACCTGGCGCACAGCTCGGTTCTGCAGCAGAACAGGCAGGGGAAGGAAGACGTCAACCGATGGCAGGCCATAGCTTGAGTAGTAGACTTGTGGTCATCCACCCTCTCGGGGAGCACAACGGCAGACAGGGAAACTTGGGGTGCTGAAAGCCAAGCAAAAGGGAGCCAGACAGTCACAACACCGCCTGGCTTGCAAAAGCACAAAGCTGGGATGGCACTGATAGCAGGCACAGTCGTTGGGTTGAGTGCGGTCTGCAGCTCTCCATGCTGGCAGTGCCAGGGACGCAGGACTCGCAGGCATGTAGGCGGAAGATGCAGACTGTTGGTGCCCTCAACAGGCTGACCATTGCTGCTCCTTCTGAGCAGGCCCTGGACTGACCTGGTCTGCCAGGCTCTTGCTGAAGGTTGTCTGCAGCTGGGGCACAAAGGGCTTCAGGTTCTGGCTGGCCTTGGTGATGAGCAGCCCCAGGGTGCCCAGCACGGCCTCCCGCACATCTCCCGCGGTCTTGTCGCTCATGATGCGAATCAGGGGACCTGCAGCGTGGACCTGAGCTCATGCTGAGGGGGACAGTAACACATCACAACGAGTGCTGCACCACAGGCTCTTGACTAAAGGACTCAGCAGTGCTGTGCAGGCTGCTTCAGGTGAGCACAGGCCAGGCCGTCGATTACTCAATCCAGCCGTGCTGCAGAGCCCTCCTGCGACCAGACTGCGTGTGAGCATCACAACAGGCAAGCCCCTCCAGCCGGTCTGACATAACATCATGTGCCGCACCCCACCTGTGGTCATGACTTTGAGCACCGCAGCCCACCTGTCACGAAGATCAGCTGCTGCAGCACAGGCAGGCAACCCTCAACTGCAAGCCAGTCATAAGCCCACCACACCTGTGATCATGACCACAAATGGCCTTAGTGCATCCTCGCTGGTCAGCTCCACCAGCTCCCCCAGGCCCTCCGCAGCCTGCCGCCGGATGTCCACCAATGTTGTCTGCACACAGCACTGCGCTCAGCATGATGCCTCTTCTGTGTTGCTCACAAGTGCACAGCGGGCGAGCCTGCCATGCTGACAAGCCTTGAAAGGAAGCCTGAGCACAGCAGCTCCCATAGCATGTCTTCCTATCGCCACTTTGCCAGAAGCAGGCCGCTGCGCGTCAGCAGACCATGCATGGCAGCAGCTTCTAGCGGTGTGGCAGCTCAGGCACAGACTGCAGAGCACCCACCTGCAGCAGGCCCTGCAGGAAGATGGGCACCAGCGGTCCCAGAGCCTTGGGAGGGTTGCAGAATCCTGCCAGCAGGACTGGCCCAGGGCGGCGCTTGCGGCGCTCCCGCTCCTTGGCAGTGTCCACGCCCTCCTTCAGGGTGCGCACATAGCTGGCCTGCAGGGGAAAGGACCCAAGCAGTCAGGTGCTGCATGGCCCGCCGGCACAGCAGAAGCAGGTGGCCCCATGGTGCTCTGAAAAGAGGGGTGCAACTTTTGATATCTGATGCTGCAGGGACCAGTGCAGCGGTGATGCATTCTGTGGACGCAAACATGCTTGGGGAGCTGGCAGTGTGACCAAACATCCCAATCTACTGCGGCCAGCATAGGGAGGCGCAGCCTCTGCAGCAGCCAGCAGGCCCATTCTGTGCAGATGTGGGGGCCTGCGCACACCTGGATCTCCTTGGGGATGATGGACTGCAGTGCTGCCAGGGCCTCCCAGCAGGCTTGGAGGGCATCTGGGTCATCGTCGGCCATATGAGGGACCAGGTCCTGAGAGGGGCACAGCTGTCACATCAGCTCTCTGAAAGACCATCTGTGCCCATGCAGTGCACTCAGCAGCTGAAGCCTGATGCTGGCAGGCAGCGCTGTCAGTCACCTTGCCGCGGCAACAGACATGCAGCAAAGTGTATCAGGGAGCCCAGTGCAGGCGCAGCAGCCAGCAGCAGTTGCCGAGCCCAGGAGCAAGCCGCTGCAGTGCTGGCCGCACTGAAACAGGCTGCGCTGCCAGCAAACCAGTTGACGATAGGTGCGCACAGTCTGTGTGCTGCCAGCGCCAAGCTCACCCCAAGCAGGGAGTCCCAGTGCTCCTCAAACTTGATGCGGCTGTGGCGGCAGTAGTGGGTGATGGCCTCAGCAGCCGGTCTGCGCATGCCAGGCTCCTCCAGCGCCTTCTCCAGCTCAGAGATGAGCAGGTACACGCCATCCTCAGTGACAGCAGCAGACACCTGCATGCAGGGCCAGGGAGGCTCCCCGCACGACAACTTGGCGGACCAGACGTAGGGAAGTGCATGCTGTCCCCTGTGACACAGCTCCTTGCATGCATGCATGCTGGTTGCACGGACACATGAGCAACGACAGGTTCACATCTGCAGGAGCAACTACCATCTGGATCTAGAACATCAACATCCCAGAAGGCAGCCGTGCCTGCGAACACAGACAGACTGCAGACCTTGTGGTGACCAAAGCAGCAAGACTGGGAGTTAGTCTGCACAGCCTGGACGCTGCTGATATGGGCATATGCAGAAGCAGCACAGAAACTGTGTGTGGGGCATCAGCTGCTGAGCTGCTGGTGACCAGTAAACGGGAAGGAGCCTCACCCGAAGGATGGAGTCCCGTGCAGCTGCGCCTGAAGGCTTCTCAGCAGGGACCTGCCCAGCTGTCTTGAGGAGCACAGGCATGATGTGGGAGAGGTGGCTGTGGATGGAGGGCCCTGCCACCTCGGCCAGGGAGCCCAAAGCCTTCAGGTTGGTGCTGGTGTGCGGCGGGCGCAGCAGGCGGGGGACCATCGTGTTCAGCGTCTGGGGGCGCACGCTCAGGATCACTCGCAGGCCCTCCAGCGCCTGGGCAGGGGAAGGAACACCAGAGTTAACCTCGACAGCAGACCACCATGTCGCTGAGATGCATCAGGTCAATGCAGGCACCTCCATCTGGCAGGACAGGCTGGACGGGCTGAGCAGCATTGTAGTTTGCAGAAGGGTGGCTGACAGTCACAATGTCAGGTGATGCCTGGGGTTCAGCTCTGGCGGACAGCAGTGCCTGCTCCAACAGCAGCAGCGTCAATACAGGCAGAGGCTGGCAGATGGCCACCACCAGAACAGGCAGCAGCTGCTGACCTGGGCTGACTGCTGCGCACTGCCATCCAGGCCTTGCAGCAGCGACGGAATGACGCTGTCCACTGCTCCGCCTGAGCTGCCCCTAAACAGGATGCTCACAGCGCCTCCAGCAGCCTGTACACACAATGCAAAGCCATGATTGTGACAACTGCAGACACACAGACACCAGGCCTCACATGCACTCAGTCACACATCTGCATTCGGGCCTGCCTAGTGGAGATGAGATCGCAGCACAGTATGGGTTGCGACCAGTCCAGCAGCGTGTGGGGTACCTGCTGCCCTAGACCAGGTAAGGGCAGCACAGAAGCAGTGCCCACCTGCCGCACGCCTGCATCGGAGTCACACAGTGCTGACTGCACTGCTGGCAGCAGCTCTGAGAGGTGCTCCTGCAGCTGCTGCCTCGTGATGTTCTCTAGCAATTCTGCCAGGCCAATGCAGACACCCTGTCGCCTGGAAGCCTCCTCTGCCTGCAGCCACAGCAGCAAAGGGCTAGGGTTGAAAGCTCCTTGCGGTAATGCAGCATGTGTCAAGCAACAGGTCAGGAGCAAGCTGGAAGACCCCTGTGGACATGTAAGTAGACAGCCAACATGGCCCCAGAAAACCACGACATGTGACAGTGTTGCCCCCAGCTATCCTGCCCAGCAGACAATTCTGACAAAGCCTGGCCCACCTGCATGCCCTGTTGCAGGATAGGGATGATCTGCTGCAGCACGCGGTCCCCCATCTTGCGCACCAGCTCTCCCAGGCAGCGTCCAGCCATCTGCTGACGCTCCTCACCTATGGGACAGCAGCTTTCCATGGCTCTGTACACATATACAAAGGAGTGGCAGGGCTGGATGGTCTGATGACAAGGTCAGAAGCAGCAGTCTGCTCTGGACCCTCTTGGAAGCACAGGGCACATGGACTGCAGGAGCAGGACAGAGAGCAGGGCAGCAGAAGCAGCTGCCCTGCAATTGCCAGCAGCCTGAGCTGCCTTTTGGCACCTCCAAAGTTTTTTCTGAAACCTGAACAGAGCAGCTCGTACAAAAGAACTCACTGTAATGGCCCAGAGACTCAATGATCTGGTCCATTAGGGTTGTGAGGATCTCCCCAGTGGTGCGGGGCGTGTTGGTGACGACTGTCTTCCACACATGAACTGCTGCTGTGCGGACAGTGTACCCAACATCAGAGCGCACCATGAAGATGCGGGCCAAGACCTGCACACAGTGGCACCTGGAGTCAGCTGCCTAGACCAGCCGATGCAGAGCAGCGCTGCTGTCCAACACCAGTGCCCCCCAACAGCATCTGGTCACAGCTGCGACCCAGTTTGTGTCCATTCGGATCTGCATTGCAGCAGTCCTGCTCAGCATGGCTGCCCCCTGCACATAACAGTGCTCAAGACTAGGTGAGTGTTCCTGCCCTGAATTGAAGACACTTCCTGAGCCGTGCAGGTCACTCAAGGCCCTGCACGCAGCTGTGCTTGGCGTTGCCTTCCTCTGCCTACCAATCAGATGCAGAGCTCCTGCACAGGTGAAGCTGCAATGCTGTGTGGCAGGGGAGCTGAAGCCCTGCACGGCAGCAAACTTGGTGGCTGCTGCTGCAGAGCACTAGCAAAGGGGCTGCCTCACCTCATTACGCCGCTGCATGCCCAGTGCCTCAATGATGGCCAAGCCATGCATCTCAGTGGAGATGCCCTCATCGTTGTCGGCGTCCCCGCTGGTCTGAATCTTGCCGGAGGTGCCCGCCACCTGCACAAGGCAAACAGAACTACTAAACCAGATATGCAGGCCAGGCTGCATGCGCTGCAAAGGGCCAATAAGGTATAGAGCAATGTGGCTAGCAGAGGAATATGGGTTGTGCAAGCTTTTTATTGCCAAAGAAGTGCTGGCCTGTGGTGCTGCGTGCCAGAGACTAGCGAGATCATGAGACTAGCACAGAATGTCATGCAGAGACGCCTGAGGCCACATCATGCCGAACACCCTCCTACAATGGACGTATCCTGACACTTCTCACGCAGAGAGGAATCAATTCACCATTCAAGGTCCACAGCGTCCATGCAGACCTGGCCAAGTATGCACTCGCCAATGAACAATGCCACGGCGCCCTGCATATCACTTGCGATACGCCTCACACCGGCCCCACCTTGAACAGCAGCTCGCCTAGCAGCTCCACCGAGCTCTGCCGGATGCGCCAGTTGTCGTTGACGATGCCGTCCTCCACTGCTGGCAGCAGCAGGGGCAGGGCTGTCTGCGCGTACAGGTCTACAAAGGTGCGCCCGGCAGCCAAAGCTGCATCCCGCACACCCTCTGCTTCATCGGCCAGCCCATCCAAGATGGCGGGCAGCACCTCATGCAGGTGGTGCTGCAGCAGTTGGCCCAAGGGGTTGCAGTCCTGTTGCATGCTGGGAGGACGCACCATGTCTGCTGGACATGTAGGCAGCACCTCATGCAGATGGTGCCCCAGCAGAAGGGCAACACACTGGAAGCACAAAATAACGAGCGCATGTCAGGCGGCAGGCAACTTCGAAGCAGGGCTGACGTGCCAGTGCCCCAACACTCCTCACCAAATGCAGCAGGAGGAGAGCCAGATGCAATGCAGAAAGGCTGCCTGGCTGCTGACAAGCTGTATCTGAAGAAGAGAGCACTCCTGCATGCTTGAGGCAAGCATGACAGCATTGAGCACTGCCAGGCATCAAGGTCTGCAAAGCTTCCCCGCACCTGGAATTGCTCTGGCATGACCAGCGGCAAGAACTTGAACAGGTTGAGGTGGCCCTCCCTGACAAATGGCGACTTGTTCTTCGTATTGGCCATGATGTCTGGCAGCAACGCCTCCACCTGGCGGGGACCCAGGACAGCCAGAACTTCTGCTAGACCCTGGGCTGCACCACTACGCTCCACGCCTGAGCCCTGCAATGAGTAGCAGCCGACGCTGATGCCTTGCTTGATTGCTATGCTGAATGAAGCACCTTAATTAGCCTGAGAGGAGCACTTCCAGCTCCAGGAGACCATCGGAAGTGCTGCAATCAAGGCTCCCAGCCACTAGCAGCAATGCCTTGCCGGCCTGCTGATGTGCAGGGAGCACAGGCACTCCCTCTGTCCAACACCTCCCACCTCAGACTTAAGCTTCTGCATGAGGTATGGGAGGACGTCCTGCAGGTACTCCTCCCCCATGCCCTTCAGCAGGGACCCCAGGGCCTTGGCTGCCGTGGCCCGCACTTCTGGCAGGGGGTCCACCAGGGCATCCTTCAGCTTGGGCATCAGTTTGGGCACATAGGGCGCCATGTCCTGCAGGGAGAGGCACAGCAGCTCCACTCTGTGCCGCCAGGATGGCACCAGGCAGGTCTCTCTGCAGGCTCTAGCCTAGTAGCTGCAGCCCAGCAGGGTGTGGATGCCAACAGGCTGACTCCCAGCAGGCTGAATGCCCTTCTCTGGGCAGCCTGCTCCTTCAAGAGGCAGCAGGGCAGCACTTGCTGCAGAAGCACGGCAGGCTCAACAGGAGCAAGCTCCTGAGCGCTTCAGGCACACCACGCCTGTTCAAGCCACAGCCTCACCTTAGGGTCGTTGATGAGCGCGCACATGTTGCCTACAATGCGGGCAGCTCGCTTCTTAGCATCCCCCGACCGGTCACCCAGGCCCCGCTGAACCACTGGCACAATCAGTGCCAGGCTGGGCGCGTCCACAGAGTGGATGAACACTGTCTGGAGCAGAGTGTCCAGTGCTTTGCTGCTGTGCTTGTTAGGGTTGGCAATGGCGGCCAGCAGAGGCTTGGCCAGCTTCTGAACCTCAGGGTTACGGATGACTGAACCGATCTGCAACGCGGCAGGGACGCTTGTCTTGAGTTGCTGGCAAGTGCAGGCCCCTTTGCAAGCTGTATTGGGCCAACAGCATTATAACAGCTGCAGTGAATGAGGCTGAGAAAGCTTCTGGGGTGACGTACAGTGTTACCGTGTGGGGTGTTGCGATCTGAAGCCATGACTGCAGCAACCAGGCAGGTGTGCTGTGCACCCACAGGGCGCCTGCTGAGCGCAGCATGAAGTGCCTCCCCCAACCCAATCGCTGAGTCTAGACCAGCCGCAGCTTCCTAGATTAAGTCTTGACAATGGGGCAGACTGAACATGAGTGGCGGCTCACCTCCTCAAGCGCCTTCTTGGCTGCATCTTGCACCTTTGGGTGGGGATCTGCCAGCGCTGCAGTCAGCACTGGGACTGCCTTGGGCAGCATGACAGACAGCTGCTGGGGCGCGCAATGGGCTGTCGTACCCAGCAGCTGCATGCTGCCCTGCTTGCTGCGCCAGGCACTGTCTGAGATGCCGTCCAAGATAGCTGGCAGCACCAGCTTGATGCCTGCAGCAATGTGAAGGCCTTCACTGCGATGCCAGAAAGTGGGCCCAGCAGTGCTCATAATGGGCTCATGATGCAATCAGAGGGACACCGCTGAGTAGCTTCAGTGGGAATCTGCCTGCTGCCATGATACAGCTCACAACACTGCACAGGCTGCTCACCGTGGGCAGTCAGGTTGCCCATGATAACCCTGGAAGTGATGACGGCCCCCTTGCGCACGTCTGCAGATCCGTCACCCATCAGCGCCAGCAGCCTGGGGATGACCTTGGTGACATACGGCTCAAATAGCCTGCAGACCAGAGTGGCCTGCTCAGGCATGCCCTGATGTCCTAGGGCAGCGCTTATGGTCAGGCTGCTGGGGGTCTCAGGCAGGCCATAACAGGAAAATTTGAGGACTGTCGGGACAGCTGGCTGCGGTACTCACTTGCCCAACTTGGCCTCGAAGCATTCTATAGCTGAGAGGGCACCATCCCTTGCGATTGCTGACTTCTGCAGTGCAGAGGGGGACAAGCTTGATCTGTTCCTGTGAACAGGTGATGATAATTAACGACTCAGCAAGGGTGGGGTGCAGGCAAGCAGTGCATTTATGTACTGCATGCAGGCAAGGTACTTCAAGTTGATGGATGCTGATGGCAGCTGAGCAGTGCAACTGTCTGCAGCAAGCATGGACCACTCACTTCATCATTGAGGCCTGCCATGACTGCATCCAGGATGCCGTAGCCTTTCAGCGAGGCAATGCCAAGCCCCTTCACGATGCCTGCGATGCCCCACGCAGCGCCACGCCTGCAGCAAGGAACGAATGTGCTCAGCAGCATGCCACTGCTAATCTGAGGAGCCTCCAGCTGGTAAAGCCAGGTCAAACTTCTTGAAGCAACCGTCCCACGACCTGACTTGCCCAGCTGCCAGGGCTACTGGAACAGGTGAGAGATTGCATGTTCTGGTGACTGGGAAGCTGCAGTGCCCCAATGACAACTTGCCCATCAGTTGTGCCCTTGACTGACCTTTGTGCAAACTGCGGGTGCGTGACCAGGGTGCAGAGCAGGCGCTGCAGCAGGTCTTCAATGAAGGACTTGTCATGTGCCAAGCCCGTCATGAGAGGGGCCAGGCACCCTGACACTGCGTCCTGCACTGCGTGGGAGGGCGTGGGAAGCGCCTCTTCCAGAGTCCCGATGATGGACTTGACCTGCAGGGCAGGAGCGAAGGCTCGGGTCCTGAGTTTCTGGGCAGCTTGCTTTCTGATCTTGCCCTGCTCAGCCTTACTCATGGGGCACAGTCTTGACAGCTTGATCTCCTGCTGCCTTGCAGATGTTGGCAGCGAAGACTGACAGTGTCCTGCCGTCTGCAGCAGCGAGGACAGCTCATGCTGCTGGCTGGAGCCTGAGCGCCTCCCTGGGCAGCTGATGATCAATGCAGCACCTGCTGTGCGGCTAGCTACCTGCTTGCCTGCCAGCTCCCTGCTATGAGGGCAGCCACCCCAGGAGGCCACTCCAGGAGGCCCTAATGTGTGCGCCGGCAGGCATAGCAGCCACTGTGACTGCCTCAACCATCAGGCTTACTTTGGAGTCTGAGGGGTCCTTCGGAGTCCTGGTGTGCCAGACAAGCCAGCGCAGCACGACTCACACTGCAGCCAATACCTCAGCTAGACAGGACACCTTGATGCGGGGGCCGTCCCAGTTCCCTGGACATAAGACAGGCAGAGAGCGACGGCGACCCTCACCTTGGGGTCAGCAGGGTCCAGGTGGCGTGCTAGCGTCCCCAGGAAGACGATGGCGCCCTCCCGCACCTTGTCATAGGAGGCCTCGTCGTGGACCGACTTCCTGTCCAAATAGCGCTCAAACAGCTGCAGCATGGGCTGAAAGGCAGCCTTGCCATGGGCATTGATGATGTCCACACCTGCAGGCAGATGCAGAGGGGGTGCCTGCTGCAGCGGGCAGACATCTTTGAGAGGCGCAAGAACAGGCAGGGTCTGATGCAGGCGGACTGTGAACAGCTCGGGAAGGAGCAGATTTGCACCAGGCATGCTGCGGCCTGGTCTCTTTGAGGGCCACAGATCATGCCAGGCATGCACATGTCGAAAGGCTGAGGAGCGCATCATATCAACTCAGAGGCGCCTGGAATAAGCTGCATTTTTAGGCTGCAGCGTTGGCGTCAAGTGAGGTGCGCATAGCCCCTGGCAGCGCTCAGCGCCCACCAGCCTGCATCATCTGGTCCCCCACTGTCAAGTAGCCACCATCGATCAGAGCTTCATCCGCCAGGCCCTGGGTCAGCAGGAACTCCAGCGCCTGGGTGAGCAGCGGCCCAGCCAGGTGGGGTGCCAACGCCTGGAGCCCTAGTGCTGCGCCACTGCGCCGCCGCACCATGCCTGCTGCATAGCCCTCCACCACACTCTCAACAGCTGTAGCTAATGTGTCAGGGAACACCTGCAGCCAGCAGGGAGGCAGCCTGAGCGCGGCCACACAAGCAGCACCGCCGCTGTGCTCCCACAGACCTGAAAGGTCAAGGACAGGCATGCAGGATACTCAGGCCAGTCCCAGTGCTAAGCCACAGGGGCCCTGAGATAACTACAACAATGCCGAGCAACTCAGCGCGCTTTATTACCCCTGCTCACCTGCACGCCGGCTGCCAGAGCCCGGGCTGCGGCCACACGCACATCAGAGTGCTGGTGCCCCAGATATGGGACCAGGTGGGGCAGGAAGTCTGGGCGCAGCTGGGTCTGTGCCAAGTCCCACAGGTCAGTAGCCACCTCAGCATTGTCTTCTGAGGGATCTGAGCGCGCCAGCCACAGCAGAACCACCTGAGCAGGATCTTCTGGGCAGTCCCCTGCAGCAGATGATCGACGGTTTCCAACTGACTGCCTGCAGGTTTGAGAGCTGAGGCAGAGCATGGCTGTGCAACTTGCGCAGATGCCCCACGCATATATATGCATAGATGCAGCAGGGCATTTCTGCTTTTCATCAGGTATAGCCTGACCTCTGCACATGCCTATTGCAGTCCATTCCCAGCAGTCCAATTCCAGCAGGAAGATATTGTCTGGCCATTGCTGTTTCATTCAAATTGTTTGCACATCTTCACAGCATGTTTGATTGAAAGCAGCAGCCCCAAGATAAGTGCTGTCTTGCAATGATCACGGCTGCAACTCCCAGAGGAGCCATAGTTATGGCCATAACTATGGCTCCTCTGGGGCTGCAGCCCGCTATAGCTACTGCTGTTGCTGGCTCCCCTGTCAGTCACAACCCTAAGGTGCCTGCAGGCGCAGTGATTCAGGGTGGACTGCAGGTGCCCGTCAGCATCAATGCTGCGACCTCATCTGGCTGCTGTCAGATCGCTGGCCACAGCCCTGTGTGCAAAGGGGTGCCTGGTGTCCGCCAGCTCGCCAAGGAGCACCTGAAGCTATGCAGTCCCAAGCGGCATGCCTCACCTTGAGCCAGTGCAGGCACAAACTCCAGTGCTGACAGTGCTGCCATGCGAACGTGGTCTGACGCTGCTGTCAAGCCCTGCAGCGCGGCTGGCAGCTCCTGTGCGCCAATGCCTGAGCACACATCAATCAAGAGATCCTCCACCTGCTGCCTGCAACATGTAGCGGTGCCTCAGCCTCAGAAGACGCCTGCACCGCTCAAAGTGTTCTCCAAGGGCAAATTGCAGCAGGACTGTTATAAAGCTATGTGCAGGGGAGGGGCCACCTGCACCTAGAGGAGCTCAGCCTGCTCACATACAGCTTGCACGAGCCGCTTCTACGTGCCACGACGTAAGCCGAGCTAGAGTGCCATATAGCCATGCGGCAGAGAAACAAGGCAAATCGGGCAAGCCGGGCAGTAACTGACCGGTAGGCTGGCATGATCTCCAGCACGTTGTACAGCAGAGCCAGGGTCTCTTGTCGCGGCAGGGGCCTGCCAGGCGACACGTGCAGGGAGACGACTGCAAGAGCCATGTCGTGCAACCGTGTGTGATCTGGCGTGCTCAGAACTGCTGCAAGAATGGGAAAGCAGAGGGCGTAGGACGGGCCTGGCAGCGCCTGGGTGTCGGTCACTGAGGCAGAGAGGGCATGAATGGCCATGCCTACAGGATCCAAACTTGGCACAGCCTCTGGCAGCAGCTCCGAATCTGCATGCACCAATCAAGAGCTGCTTGCCATGTGTGCGGCTTGAACCATTGAGGGCAAGGTGCTGCGCAGCCAGCAACAGCAGACCTCTCAGCAACATGCGGGACTGCAGGTTCATAGCAAGGTCACAGGCAGCCTTCTTGTGCAACCAGAATCAAGCACAACCAGAGTCGCGTTGCTTGCAGGCAATCCCCTTCATCATTCAGTAGTGGCACCAGCCAAGCCTCATACTCACAAGCAGCATACAAGCCAGGCTCGTGCTGATGCTGACCTGGCTGCCGGCTCAGCTCCACCAGCCGCAGAGCACATGCCACTGCGTTTGCATTCCGCGCCAGCCCACACGGCAGGCTCTTGGCCAATGCATAGATAGCTGTGAAGGCAGAGCCCTCCCCCACAATGGACGATCCCAGCAGGGGGAACACTAGCGACTTGAGAGCATCCAGGTGCTCTGCTGCAAAGTCAGGGTTGCCAGCTGCCACCGCCGCCAGGGCATGCAGACCAGCATCCAGACGGTCCTTCACGCCCTGCACGTGGGATCTGACCTGCGCAGGTGCAGCAGTCAGTCAATATGATCCCCTGCCAGGCATGGCTGCAACTGAGCCCCAGGCCGCACATTCTGCTGCTGCTAACCCCAAATGGCTCAGCCCCACATGGCTCAACACACCCATCCAATTTCTGGCCCCGGCCTGCACTGGCACAGAAGTGCCGCCTGCTACCAGATGACAGCTTCTGGCACTTCTTTGGAGTACTACTGAGTATCATGCAAGGCAAGCCATCAAGACCAAGCCAAGCACGCCGCTTGAGGTCCTGCCAAAGCCCACTATGTCCCATCACATCGGTACATACCTCTGCCTCCTGAGCTAGCTGTGCCTCCTTTGCCTCCTGAATGGGGTCCCGCGCCGCCCTGCCACCCTTGCCAGGCTTGCCAGTGCCAGCTGACAACATGCCAGGACCTGTGCGTGCAGATGCCACTGAGCCCTACGCAGCCATGGGGAAGCAGCCTCAGTTGTGATTGCAATGTGGTGCTCAGCTGCCAACTGTACTGCAGCATTAGCATGGGTGGCTGTTGGCAGAGATGAAAGCTGCTCTGCTGCAGTGGCACACATGCTGCAGGGTTTGCTGCAACATGGCTAAGCATGCATGACTGCCCTACAGCCTGATCACCTTGGTGACTGCTGAGGCAGTCCTGCGCGGAGCAGCGGAGCGCCTGGCGTGCTCGTCCAGCCCATTGGGAGCTGCACTGGTGCCATTGGGCATGGCCACTGCATGCACATCTGGCTCAATCGCAATCACGCCTGCATGCAGTAGCAAGTCAGCGTCAGGCAGGCAGGCGTGGGAGGTGTATATGCGGCTCAGACATCGAGAAGCAGGCTCAGGCAGCAAGCAGTCGATAAGGTCAGGCTTGGGGCTGTCGGCAGAGCAAAGGTGTCAGCAGCGATGCAGCAGGCAGAATGCAAGTGGGAGAGGCTGTGCTGAGATCAGAGGCAGTGCAAAGGTACCAGCAGCATTGCCCTGCCTCAGACCAGAGGCTCACCCTCAGGAGTGAAATAGATCTTCACATCGTTATGTGTCAGGCTGGCATGCTCTGCCTGATCAATGGTGTGCTGCAAAGCCTGCTCTACATGGGGAAAGAGCTCATGGGGTGCCTCTGCCATTGCGCTTGCCAGCGCCAGGTTGGCAGACTGCCGCTGCTGGGCACTTGAGCTGGTGACGCCTGTGTCACTGAACAGCACGTCTACCACCTGCTTAGGTGAGCCTGCAATGAGAAGCGCGGTGAGCACAAATGCAGACGCCATGCATTTTGAGGATGCAAAGACTGGCCAGCCATGATGTGGAGCCTGCTGCACACCCCCCTGTCAATGTATAAGGTGCCTCTCCCTGTCAGATGAGGTGATCATCAGCTGACCAGATGCAGCTCTGGAGCCAGCTGGCAGTCAGTTGCCAGGGTGCTTGACAAAGGCCTACAGGATTGCAAGCCGCCTTGCAAAACTCCACCTGACAGCAGCAGGAACGTCCAGCAGGGCCTCGCACCCAAGTGCAAAGGCCTGCTATGAAGGCCCACCTGCCAGCTTGCTGCCCACAGCTCCTAGCCTGGACATGACCACCTGCCACACAGCTGTGCTGCAGCGGCGATGCGCTGTGATCACTGGATGGTGGGCTGCCTGCATGAGCCTTGCAAGCTCCCTTGCTGGCAGGTGCTGTAGGCTGCAGGGTGTCACCGCTGCAACTGCCTCGCCGTAACGGAAGGCCAGCACTGTGGCGGAGACGGCCCCCCCATCCTCAGTCAGGGCTGCTGGGTCTGCCGGCAGCGCTGCTGGCAGACCCTCATTTTCCCAGCGGAGAAGGGCCTCGATCAGAGCGCCAGCAAGCACTGCAAGCAGGACATGTGTTCAAAGGCAGCTCTTGAAGCACTGCCAGGTTGCTGTTGCGCAGCTGCCCAGCCATGCACAACTTGACAAGCAGAATCAGGCGCTCATTGCAGACCAGATGCACCTGGCACGCAACCGGCAGGCAGGCCCAGTTACAATGCCTTAGGCAGTTCCTCACTGGGTTGGGGACCAGTCAGGCACATGGTCGTTGCCTGGCCGGCTGCATGGCGGACAGCTGCAGACCAGTGCAGCAGGCAGGCCACCAGCAAAGAGGCCACAGTGCTTTCAGCATCTGGTTGAAGCCTGTGCCTGTGCCTCTGCAGGAGCTCAGCGCACAGCATGGGCATGTCTGCTGCGTCATCCTCAGGCAACTTTGCCATTGCCTGAGTTGACAGCAACGGCGAGTCCTGCTTCAGTGCTGCAGCCCACACCTGCAATGCAGGGAAACTGGACTTGATCTCAAGTCGCCTGCTGCCCCAGTCAGGACAACATGTGACAGCAAGCAACCAGCCTCAAGAAAATTGATACATAAGGAGACATTCCAACGTGATGTCAAACGGAGACAGCAGGAGACTGCGAAGAACAAACCTGTCTCTCACCTTCGCCTTGTCAAACAGAGCGTCTGTGTCTGCAACTGCAGGCGCAATGCAGGCAGCCATCAGCAGGCCTGCCATGGCATCAGCCCTCAAAGCCGGCTTGCTGACACCATCATTGATGACCTTGGCCAAGGGGGCTGCCAGAGCGCCTGCCTTTGCCTGGAGCGTGGCATTGTTGTGCAATGCCTGCAGTCATAGAGCACCAGGCGGGTTCAGACAGGCTGAGCCACTAAGACGGGTCTTGGCATTGCCAACAGAAGCAGTTGCTTGCATCTCTATGCTACAGGTCAGGCACGACTTCACCAGCACCTGAAGGTAAATAAGTCGACGGGCACAATTGTTCGGCAATCGCTGCGGCAGACAGGCTGCCCTGGTGGCGAGCTGCCGCCTGTACAGTATGCTGCCTGAAGCTGCCCTGTGTTTGTTGCACATGGTTCTTACCCGGCCATAGGCCTTGAGTGTGGCCTTCTTGACAGCATCTTTGTCCTTCAGGCCATCTGCAAAGCGCTTGGTGACAGCCTCGTGCAGAGCCCCAGCCCTGGTCAGCCACCTGCCAATCACCAGGGTGGCGGCCACCTTGACTTCCTCATTTGCCTCATCCCTGCAGCAGTGCATGCATTGGTTGACACCTGCTCATTGACTTGGCAAGTGAATCAGCAGATTGCATAGCTGTGTGTGCACTGGTCTGCCACATGGCAGGTGACAGGAAGCTTGAGCAAGACCAGCAGTGGTTATGTTGTAAGGCCACATGTCTCAGGGGCCACGGGTAGCAAGGTTGCAGCCGCAGAGCTCACTTGCAGAGGCCTGCCACACAATCTGCTGCCTCTTCAGCCAGAGCAGCCATGGCTGGGTCCGGCTCCGCAGTGCCGCTGCCTCCTGGGCCTGCATTGCGCTGGCGCTTGCTGCCGAGGCGGGGCCCTGCAGCCGGGGACTGTGCGGGGCACAGCGCGCCAACTGCTGCTGTGAGCCCTGCCCGCTCATATGCGTTGCGCAGCTTGCCCTCTGCTGACCCGTCCAGCAGCTTCTGGAGTCTCAAAAAGAGCTCTCGCAGGCTGCTGACGGAACCTACCCTGCCAGCAAAGGCTGATATGGCTTCCACTGCCAGCTGCCTGCAGGTACCATACCGGCTGATCAGTCACAGTGGCAGACGCATCTCATTTGCAGGTCTGTGCCTTGCAAAGGTGGCAGAGCTGCTGGTACAAGTCATGGCAATACGAGTCCAACGCACAGGTGCGATTCTCAGGTGCACAACTTTGCTGCAGCCAGTGCGGCAGTGCAGCAACTTTCTGCGCTCACTGGCAGCACCAAACCACATGGCTGCATCAGCATGAGCCACAAGGTCTTCCCACCTGGTGGGCTAGTCACTGCAACCATAACTACTGTCCTTGAGCAAGCACCCACCCAGATGTGGGTACAGGCAGCCAGCGCAGAATGACTTGCTGCAGCACAGCACCTCGCACGAGTCAACGTCCCGCCCACCTGATGAACTCCTTGCCGCTGCGCGCCAGCTTGGCCAGCTCCCCAAACAGGTCCCCTGCCATGCTGCCCATGTCCAGCTGCACCGCATGCAGCAGCATGGCAGCTGTGGGCAGCGCCGCCTCAGGGGACCGCTTGAGCGAGCGCAGCAGGGGCGGCAGGACATCTGCTTTGAGCTCCTGTTCACTCAGGGTCATCAGCAGCGGAGCATAGGCCTGGCCCACTGCTGAGGGCAGCGGCTTACTGGCGCTAAGCACCTTGTCACAAAAGGTGGCCAGCAGAGCGGGCCTGAGCGCCTGCAGCTGCTCCAGCAGTTGTGGTGTAGCAAAGCGGCTCCTCTGGGCATACAGCAGCACCTGGACGGCCCCTGGTGACCCTGCAGGTGGGGCAGCAAGGCTCTGTGTGATGTCTGGCGGCTGCCTGGGACAGGAGACAGGTTTTTGCTCACAAGAAGCTGTTAGTGCCCTTGGCTTACCAGAGGCCTTGGCAGCTGCGCCGTACTCCTGTGCCAGCTGCGGCCGCCTCCTCAGCAGCCGCCCTATGATGCGCTGCACAGGCCCCCAGCGCACCTCTGCCAGCAGCAGCCTGTCGAGGTATGTCACCTGCAGCAGGAGTGCGGTCCAAAGCATGCTGTGATGCCAACAAGGGCTTGGGGAGCAGCAGGTCCTGTCATGCACTTGCTTGCAGCGTCCCTCAGATTCGCCTTCTATTCAGCACGGGCTTGAGCATCAGGCAGCGGCCTGCAGCAGTCCCCGAGCCTAAGCCTGTCTGTTTGCTGAGAGCCTCAGCAAACGATGTCATGGGCTGGCTCTGCCGCAGTGCTGCCTGCTTAGATCACTAAGCTTGTCGTCACAGGGAGTAATCACATGTAGCACATCAGTGCAATAGTCTGGATGCAGCGGACTGGTAGAGTAGATCAGACTGTAGAATACCAGTTGCGCACCTGGCACTCCAGCAGCTTGTCCACTGCCTTCTTTGCAGCAGGCAGCTCCAGCTGACGCACCACCAGGGCATTCCAAGCCAGCAGCACTGCGCAATCCTGCATGCACCATGCTTGGTTGGAGAGGCCTACAAACATGTACAGACCTCACCTGACAAAGACAGAGCACAAAGTGTCAGAGCATCTGGACTGCATGAGCAAGTTGCACCTGTGGGGACGCCTTGCTGCCTGGCAGCTTCACCAGGGCTCCTGCAAAAGTCTTTGTAAACGTTTCATTGTCAAGTGCCTGCTGCAGGAATGCGACCACTGCGCGCTGAGAGGGCGAATCATGGTACTCGGGCAGAGTTGCCAAGACCAGCTGGACCAGCTCCGCAGCATGCTGGTCCAGAAAGCCTGGAAGGACAGGGAGCATGGTGTGAGTGTCCCTATCTGCAGTCCATGCATGCAACATCAATAGCCTGTGAGAACATGCATGCCACACCTGACTCTGCTACAGCATGGGGCAGTGTGCCACGCCACAGCGCGATGCGCTGCTTGGGCCTGGCAGCCAGCTGCTCCACTCCCTCAGCTATGATCTCGTGATCTGCCATTGCTCCACAGATCTATCAGTGAAGGTGGCAGTGCCGCCTTCTGTGGATCACATCCATTGCGGGGTTCAGATTGTCCTGCCTATTCGAATGATGCGGGTGGGGATCTGTTCGAAAATGCTCATGAGGTGAGCCCAACCCTACTTGAAGCAATGTCTCAGGTGATCTGGGAAGGCGCTTGCTTCTGCGCTGGGCAACAGCCCTGTGATTACATGATAATGGCAGGCAACAAGGTTGGGGCATGGGGCGAGGTTTACACACATTGAATGCATCACTTCAGAAGGCTGCGGACAACAGACTTGACGTTCAGGCGCTTGAGGTCCACGTATGTCTGCCCGCACCCCACAAACATGATGGGCGCCCCGCTGACATAGACCATGCTGAGAGCCGCTCCAACCTGCAAGCAGGCAATAGTGTCCAGAATGCTCACATCAAACTGCCAGCAGAATGTATTCTCAGCTGTAGGAGGCCTGGCCTCTGCATGCCAGCATCAGGTTCAAAGCCTGCAGGGAGGCAGTGACCTTGCAAGCCATGGGAAGGCACGCAGCACCAAGGGCACCGCAGGCAGGGAGGCTGCGCGGACACACACCTTGTCATCGATGGTGTCCATCTTGGTGAGCACCAGGCCCTGGATCATCTGAGCATTGGGGGTGCGCGCCAGGTCAGCCAGACGCTGGTTGAACTTGGTCAGCTGGTCCACCGCATCATTGCCGACCAGCGCCTCGCCCACAAACAGGGTCAGGTCCGGCTCGTTCAGGCTGATCAGGTTGCTCAGGGCGCGCATCAGGGGCTCGTTGTCCTGCATCCGCCCTGCAGGAGGCAGGCTGGCGGTCTGGGCAGCCAGCTGGGGGCACTGCTGCCAGCTGCTTACAGCTGGGTCAGGGGCTGATACACTCGCAAAGCAGAGACCTGAGCTGAGACCGCCACCTGCTGATCTGACACCATGGCAGCAAAGACATCTCCGCCAGGTAGGACACATCAATACTCACGCTCTTAGTTGTAGCTAGCATCTGATGCAGCATGCACCTAGGACCAATGGGATGGCGGCGCGGCCACAGGTATATCGCGGTAGCTCGTATGGCAAGCTGATAGAGACGCAGCAGGGCACAGTCAGCGGAAGACCCAGGGGTGCCACCAGCGCGCTTATGGTACCCTTGGGAAGCCTACCTGCGGTGTCTACCAGCACCACATCGATGTTGCTGCGCTGCGCCACCTTGACTGCCTCAAAGGCCACCTTGGCTGGATCCTTCTCGTAGCCACGTTCATACAAGGGGACATTGAGGCGGTTGCAGTGGGTGCGCAGCTGCTCCACAGCACCAGAGCGAAAGGTGTCACAGGCTGCGATCTGGACCTGCAGGCACCGTTGGGTCTGAAATAGGTCAAACACAGAATGGCTCCGACCTCGGAGGATTAGAGTCAAATCAGTGCAGTCCCCCAGCCTGTCCTGCTTTGGAAGAGGCCAGCACACAGAGCACAGCTTACCGTCATTTTGTTCTGCAGCAGCCAGTAGGCGATCTTGGCAAGATTGGTGCTCTTGCCTACGCCGTTGACGCCAACAAACACGATGACGTAGGGCTTGCCCCTGCAGGCAGCACAGCACTGACTCTTCAGAGGTGCTGCTACTGGCTAGCTGCCACCGCTCTTGCTTGTGCACAGGCCAGACTGCAGGGAGCCAAGGTGTCAGCATGCCCACAGAAACTGACCTGTGCAGCTCACCACAGGGGGGTCGGCCGTCAAGTTGCCTTGAACAGCATATGCTCACCTAGCCTTAGCCTGCTGTGCCTCCCGCAGCACATCAATGGAGCGCTTGGGGGTGAGGATGCGCGTGATGGCCTCCTCTACAGCGGTGCGCACAGCAGAGGACACGCGAGTGAAGCTGCCCAGCCTCTGCCCCTCCAGCGTGCGCGTCACTGACTCGCACAGCCTGCAGGGCAGACACTGGGGGCTGGCCGCAATCCAAAAAATCTTCTGCTGGGCCACACAAGGCTGGAGGAGAAACCCTGGCTATGACCTCAGAAATGTGGCAACTATGCCCGGCTGTGACACATCAGCCTCTCTCAGACTCTTCGGGGTGTCCCTCATGGGTGACTACATGCAGCCCACAAAGGCCTGCCCTGAGGCAGGCCAGCTCTTCCTCTGCTTGAAGCAAGGTGCACCCCACCATCGAGCTAAGATCTGACGTTGACACACAGGCTATCAGTCTGCCCATCCCAGCACCCACTTGGCAGCGATCTCCTCAGCCACGTTGCGCTCCATGAGCTTGCGCTTCAGCTGGACCAGGCCCGGCTGAATGTCGTCATATGTTAGCGCAGCTGTGCCCGCGATATTCATGCCAATGTTCCGCACAAGGGAGGACAAAATGCCCCCGGACTTGGGGGCGGCCTTGCCAGCTGCGGCTACTGCCACCTCCTCATCCTCCTGAGGGGCAAGATGACCATCATCAACAGCAGAGCGGGTGGTGCCCTGTTGAGGGTGGTCTCTGGACTGCGGCCAGCAGGGCAGCCTCGGCCAGCACTTGCAGCCACATATGCACATGTCTTGTTGGCTCAGGCTGTTTCTCATTGCAGTTGTCAGGCCAGAGGGCTGCCAGCGTGGGCGTGCAGTGAGGCACAGCCTGCAGTCAGAGGTCCAGGTGGCCCACAGGGCAGCACGCCCCAGCAGAAGCCCATGCAGATGCCACTGCAGCTCAGCAACGCCCACATGTGGTGCAGCTCAGGCAGACACCATGGCCCCACCTCCTCGCTGTCAAAGTCCTCGTCCACATCCACCAGGCTCTTCTGCTGCAGGTTGGCAGCCACAGCATCTGAGGCGCTGTCGGCATCACTGCCAGACTTGCCCTCAGGCTTTTCGGAGAAGTCCAGGGCCTCGCTGCCCGAGTTGGAACCCGCCCACACGCGAGCCTCCTGCAGGATGCGTGGGAGGTTGATGCTGAAGGTGCCTGCACAGGGCATCCCTGCAAGCCGTCGTGGCTGGCGTGGCAGCACACAGGGCTGGCCCAGCGAAAATGCGGTCTGGGGAGTGAGCATACAGGACTGCACAGGCCCTTCCTGCAGTCCATTGATACGCAGTGGCAGGCACACCCGAGCATGGCAATTTGGGGGCTCTGGCCATTTCAGATGCTGCAGCAGCAGGCATGACAGGGCAGGCACCTTCTTGGGCTTGGTCTTGGCCTTCCCATTGTCGCCCGTGTCACTGCCCGTCGTCCGGCGCTGTCCCTTGGCCTTCTCCTGAACAGCCCGCTTGGACATCTGCAGCACAGCGGTGCCGGGGTTCCAACACCATACCAGAGGGTGTCACAAGCAGCACAAGAGGGAGCAGATATCTCTTTTCCTCTGCCAGAACGGCGAGTGGAGACAGCAGCCACCAGAGACATCGAGCAGGGCTATCAGCATGCAAGCCTGGTCTTGTGTGCCCCTCTACGCGCATGCGCCATGAACAGCTAAAATCGTGAGGGCTGTGGGCATCTAAGCACCCCCTCTGGGCGTGCTTTACAGACAGGGACCGCCAATGATGGCAGAGCAGTGCGGCCTCATGGCAGGCTCACCTTGGCCATGGGAGGCCTCTTGGCCAGCTTCTTGCTGATGGCGCTGGTGTCAAAAGCGCCAGCCTCATTCCCACTGTCTGCTGAAGTGTCCACGATGTTTCCTGGGCCCCGGGGGCCGCCAGTCTCGTTGCCGCTTTGCTCAGTCTCGGTTCCACTTGCTCCATTGGCGAAGGAATTCTGAGAAGTCGAAGGCACCAGGCTGCTGCCATCTGTGTCCCCGTCCTCGTCTGTGGCGCCTGTGCCTATTCGCTGAACGCTGACGCCGCTGCCATTGAGTCTTCGGTGAGTCAACTGCACAGCAGATTAGGATGCCGCTGCCAAGGCTTACGTTGGCAGATATGCAGATGACTGCCAGTCACTTGTGGTACTGCTGCAAAACAGGCAGCATGTCTGGGGAACCTAACGTGACCCTCAAGGCAACCGAGCAGCTGCATGCTGCGCACCTTGGCGCCCTTGCCTCCGGAGCCTACTGGCCGGCTTAGCAGCGTGCTATCCTCAGCTTCCTTCAAAAGCCTCTGAAAGGTCTCCTCAAACTGCTTATAGTCATACTGCAGACAGGCATGCAGGCTTCAGTGGGGCTGCAGAACTCAATCTCCTTGACATGCTGTGGCAGAGCATGAGGATCACAGCTGCATGCATGATTTGCTGTGAGCGAGCCATCTCACGACATCAGGTTTGTAGTGGCCCTTGAAGTCCTCCTTGACTCGCTCCAGAAGGTCATCCACATAGAGCAGCTTGAGCGCTCTCTGGTATACTGCCACAAACACCAGCCCCAGGCCCTGCAGCAGGAACAAAGGCCTCCATCTCAGTTGCCAGAGAAGCTCTGTTCAGGGCACATGCAAATGCAATGCTGGCGGGCAAGGACCATATGCATGGGTGCTGCTGCTGCAGAGGTCCCATCGGCAGAGGCGGCACTGCACTGCTCACGTTGTGGAGGGTCCACTTCATGGTCAAAGGTGGGCGGCCCACAGGGGTCCAGGAGAAGCTGCGCTCCCCAGAGCGCTCTTCCAGCAGGCAGTTCCGCACCTGCACGTCACATCAGCTCAGCACGCCACCGCTCTTCAGTCCACACAGTCTGCATGAGCAGCTCGTGAACACTACTTTGGGGTTGATTTGGGCAAAGCAAACATGCGAGCGTGCTGAGGTGCGGAGGGGCAGAGGCACAGCCTGTCTAGACAGGGGCGGCAGACTGCTATGTGTTAGCTGACACTCCTCACCAGCACATCGATGGGGTTGCCCCGCAGTGCAGTCAGCTGAATGGTCCACAGCAGCGCTCCACCCTTGGTGAAGATGCAGAAGTAGTCCAACATGGCGCCCACCCGCTCCTAGCCCCCACTCAGCTCAGCCGGTCGTGGTCCTGAGCACTCTGCTACCATTGGCACCAGAAAAAAAACCTCTGAGCAAGCATATTAGCAGATTTGGTTAGTACAGCACTCACGAGAAAATCTTTTGCAATTTGCAGCTGTCAATTTCATTGACATCACGGTGCAGCGGGCAGTGTGGAACACTGAATGATGCTCTGTGCATTTCAGCAGGCCGCACTGACTAGCTGATTCCAGTCGGTAACTCCCTATCCATTGACACACATGCATGCATTGGATATCAATCAGCTCATGCTGCTCCTTAGCCCACCCTACAGTGTGAATACGTATTGGCAGAGCTCATTGCCACGCATGCTATCTGCAGATCAAACAACCCCTTGAGGTTTAGGACTGGGAAGTTGTGGTTGGTGCTGGCAATGGAAGCATTGTTCAATGCCAAATGCCATGCTGTTACATCTGGGCAACCCATGGCCAGCAGCACTTTAATCAAATAAATGGTTTGTCTCTGAGCCACTTAGTCGCTACCCTGCATTGCAGAGAGTGCTGGCTCAACACAACATGGCTCTGTAGCTGGCATCATGGAGCATGTAGCTCATATCATGAGGCACTTGCAGGTCAACAGGGCGCACCATTTTTCTCCCTCGATCACAGGGCAGCCCCCGTGCAGTGCATGCTTGTCGAAAGTGCCATTTGGATGTACACTATAGAAGAGCACAGCATCTCCGGCTCTGGGCAAGTACTTCAAGCCATCTGCACACTTTTTGAAGTCAATGCCTGCAAGCCTTGCCATGCCTTGCTGCCCTTCAAGCGGAAAGATAGTTTCCCCTGCAGCGGGCAGAGAGAGTTCAGAGTCATCAGCACAGAGGCCGCCAGGTGTTACAGCAGCTGCTTGCTGTCTCAGGAAGCAGGACAGCGCTTTGCTCAGCATACCTCCCTCCTTTACATCTGTGAGGTACACCAGCACTGTGGCCACCCGCTGGCTGGGCTGAGGACCGTAGTCTTCAAGAGAAAAGGCATCATAGCTGCACCACAGGCATAAGTTGGGAGCGTGCAGGGGCCAATGCAATCATGGCAGCAAGGGGCAGAAGCTGAGCGCTCACTGGCTGTCATAGTGCTGCCCAGGTTGATATCGCAAAACATTGAAAGGCTGCAATAAGTTGAGTGGGTTCAGCCAGGCAGTAAAATTTTGTCTGGGCGATAGAGAAGTTCGCGCTCACAAGGCAGCAGCAATACAGCAGCAGGACGGGGAAGCCTCACCTCGCCATGGTTGGCTGGGATGGCGGTCAGCGCTGCAATCTTGTCCTCTACATGCAGCAGCACACCGGCAGGGTCTTCTCTGCTAGCAATGAAGGTGCCTGACGAGGTGCGAACATTCCTGCAGGTAGCCCAAGCTTGAGCAGCTTCAAGCCAAGGCAGACAGGCAACTCAGCGTACCAGAGTCTCTGGGATTGTCACCTGTTACTGGCCTCAGTGTCTCCCTTCTTAAATGCCAGCCCTGAAGGCCGCAGTCTCCTCTGAGCGAGCTCCACAAAGTGATCCGCCTTCTCCCTGTCCAGGAAGCCGGGGAACAGATATATTCTGCATGCCAGCTTGCACTGCTCAGGCGAGCTGAGTTCTGGAGCGCACTAAGCAGTATCCTGGCATGCTGCATGACCCCTCTGCCGGGTGCAAAGCATCGAGGTAATGGAGCCAGCATGTCAGGGCCATTGGCCCCCACCAGCCTGCTGATCACGGTCTTCACTCTGAGTAGTCACCTGGGGTACCAGCTCAGCTGCTGAAAGGGCTGTGTGATGAAGGTGTTGCTGCCAGACTCTCCAGGGGCTGTGGGTGGCTTGGCCGGCAGCAGCCCGCTGCGCGTGACTGCCTCATTGAAGCTGCGGACCTCAGGGGCTGCACGCTGCCCCTGCAGCAGCTCTCCTGCAATCTCCTGAGCCTGTACCTCAAGCTGCTGGCGGCGAGCTGCAGGCTCACTCCTTGTTGTGTGATGCCACTGCAGGCAAAAGGACTTGGGTGAGCAGGAAGCTTGCTGCATGCTAACAGTAAGGATGCCTGCTCTGCCATGCCAGCTGTGACCTGGCGGCAAAGCAGATCTGGCTCCAGGGGACCCCTGCGTGCCAAATAGCATCTTGGAATGGCTCACACCTTGCTGCTGCTGCTTGCAGGTCCTTAGGACCTGCCAGAATGCAGTCCAGTAAAGCTGATGAGCTACATCTAGCCAAAATTTGCCTCAAAGAAAACTCAAGTCTTGAGTTTCTTACCCCGGAGGTGCCCCCAGGAAGCCCTGCAGGGAGCTGCAAGAATCGGCCTCCTAGAAATGCAGCGAAACACAAGGCCACCACAAAGATCAGTGAGTACCCTGTCCTCCTTTTCGGCACGTCAGATGCCCTGCTTGGCAGCATATTCAATGGGCTGGCATGGCAGTTCAATGGGCTGGCATGGCAGACATGACACTTCGTTATTTCGATTTCATGTCAGTTGATTATTCAGCCAGGCAGACATGCCATCAGAGCATTCCAATGTCAGGAGGCCTCCACGACCCCTGATGGATAGTGCAATTCAATATCAACACCAGGCAGAAATTTCTGAAGGCTGGGAACAGTCATATCAGGGCTGTCAGGTTGTAGGTCACACAGAGTCAAGCTCGTCAAAGTTGTGAGGGGCTGCAGAATCTGATGCACCAAAGCAGCACCTCGGCACCTGCAGTGATCTGCGCGAATGTGCTTCAAGGTGTGACCCAACCCAATGAAAGCCCAGGCTGCCTGCCGTTCTGTGAGTGTATCAACTGTCAAGCTTGTCAGGGACTGAGAAATCAGGACTGCATAGGGCCCCACAGCGCCAATATGCAAGCTCTGCAGGTCCTTCAGGTTTGCCCCAAAGGTCTCGACGTCTGGCATATGGCTGTCCTCGAAGCTGAGGTGGGTCAGGTTGGGCAGCTCCAGCTGGATAGTGTCTAGGATGGCTGACTCCAGCATCAGGCCCCTCAGCGTCAGGGACTGCAGCTCCGTCAAGTGGCCCAGGACACCAGGGTTGCTGAAGGCCGGTCGTGGCATGGGCCACTCTGCTTCCACTTCAATGTGCACCCTTTTCAGTGCGGCAAAACGCCCCAGAGCAAGCTCTAGCCCTGGCATGCTGCCTGCCAGGTGGGGCGACAGCGGGAAGCTGACCACCAGGCTGCTCAGCCCAGAGACGTGCCCAACAAGCTGCAGATTCTGCCGAGCAAACACACAGCTGTGAAGTTCTAGACTCTTCAGGAAGGCCAGCATGTGGAAATTTGCCACGACCTCTATGGAGCGCAGCCGCAGTTGCCCCAAACTTAGATGTCGCAGGCTCTTGCCAGAAACAGAGAGATGATGAATGGTGTAGTGCGCATTGCTGTGCTGGCAGGAGTCCAGCTGAAGGGAGGTGAGGTGGCTGGCCTCCTACAGGCAGCCCAGCAAATCATCATCAGTCACTGCCAGTGAGCCAGAAGTCAGGGACAACAGCCTCCAGACCTGCGTCATGTCAGCTGTGGAGGGGCAGAGCAGCCCACCACGGCAACTCATGCTCACCTCCAGGCACTTGAGCTCTGAGACCGTCTCCAGGGGGTTGCAGCAGCGCAGGCTCTGCAGCTGAGGGACGCACTGGAACAACATGGCCAGCACGCCGACGGGCTGCTCCTGGGCAGCCATCAGGCCCAGGCTGACACACGTCAATTGGGACAGCACACTAAGGGGGGCCAGCTGCCCCACGATGTCTCTGCTGGACGCGTCATGCAGCTCAAGCTGGCGCAGGCTGGACAGGCCCCGCACCTGCTGCAGCCAGGGCCTGGCAGCATGCCTACAGGGCAACATGGATGTCAAGCATGCAACATAGGTGCATGTTGCTGGGTTGGCCTGTTATTCACACATTGAAGCAGAGGCAGTGCACAACAGAGCCACACGTTGCTTTTAGCAAGGCTCACCTGGCCTTGTGCAGCCGCAAAACCTGCAGGGCTGTCAGCCTGCTGCCTAAGTCTAACGGTCCCAGCCACTGTGCATCTGACACAGTGAGGCGCTTCAGCAATGGCAGAGTGGCCACAGTCTCTCTCAGCAACGCGACCTCCTCGTCATTTGACAGCTGGGCCACCTGCATGCCACTGGCATAACGCTGCCCCTATGGCGTGGCCAGCGAATCAGGTCTCAAATGGTCCCACCTGCACATCCACCAAGGCTGACAGCTTTTGCAGAAGCCTAGCCAGCTCTCCAGCGCTGATATCCGTCTGCCTCCCTGGCGGTAAGAAGAGCGGTCAGAAATGCACGAAACGTGACTGGACATGCCTTGCACGGCTTCTGGACTGGCGAAGCCAGCTTACCTGGTGGCAGGTGCAAGCGCGTCACAGTCTGGTCCATCTCTTCTCGAAAGTCTGGGCCCAGCAGCCTCATGCAGTGCACAGCTCTCTGCAGCTTCAGCTGTAGAACGATGTGCCTGATGCTGTCACGATCCAGGGAAGCCATAGCCTGTCAGGGCTACTTTGCTCGATCGGAAAGTGTACAGGAGGCCGTGCAATAGCAATGAGAGGCTTTCATGCAGACAGCAATGCAGCAGCTGGACATCATCTCTCTTTCCAATCAGGGGCCCCCGCCGGCCGGACACTAAGGTGTCAGGGCTTGAGCATGGGCAGATTATCATTATTTAGAATGTTTGACTCCAAGCTTCAATGTCATTTGCGATACAAGCTCTTGAGGTACCTGGCGGAGTTGCCCACTCCATGAGTGTAGCTCGCATAGCACCAGCCTGCCCAGGCGACCACGCCTGCAAGATTATTGTTTCGTATGTTGCATGTTGTGCGCAAGTGGCCATGCTGCAGGCCAACTACTGCCATGCCTGCACCAGCGAGAATGCACCAGCCAGAGTATGAAAGCACTTTGCCAGTGGGGCTCACCGACCAAGCTGGTGATCGCCCAAGCTCACCTCCAATCTGGGGGCGCTCATAATGCCACCAGCCAAAAACATTGCTGATGAAACTCTCTGCGGTGGGAGCGCCAAAGGCCAGGAGCACAGCCAGCAGAGCTCCCTGCTTGGTTCCATCAAATGCTTTCCAATTGGCCAGCGCCAGCGGCGCCAGCGCCAGCGAAATCTGCCAGTGTGGCCAGTCTGCCAGGTACAGGTAGCTGCTCAACAGGAACATGGCTGCCATGGAACCCCAACACAGCATATTGTATGGCAGACTTTCCGCACGCTGAATGGCTCTCTCAGTTGCTGGCTGCAGCAGCATACCACCCATTAGAATTGAGGCAGAGATGCCCACAGGGCTGAAACGCTACATGACAGAGCATGCTGCAGAGGACTCTGGCTGACAGCACAGTGCAGCAGCATTCACAGTCATGCATGTGGCTCACATCATCGGCAAAGACCTCGTCCAACAGGGGCTGCAGATACCCGTACAGCACCCAGATGGGGACCAGAACCAGAGGGATGATGCCGGCCTGCACCATGGGGCCCAATGGCGTATCTACCACAAAGGGGAGCACATCGTACACCGGAAGGAACCCATTGTTGTGAACAGCTGCAGCACGACATGGCAGCCTGTCAATGGGCAGGCAGCTCAGGGGCACCTGGCACAGCAACTTCGAGGCTGCAGGGTACCACCAACAAGGTATTGATCATGCATCAAGCAGGGCCCAGTTCAAAGCGGTTCTAAAGCCATCTGGACCGCCAGACGCACCTTGGAAGAGCCATCCAAATGTCAAGCTGATCGCAACCTGGCCACCCAGCACAGACTTCCATGAAACCCCTGCCTCATTCAGGCGATCATTGGCCTGCACCACAGTCTGCCATGGACCGCTGTCCTGCACGGCCTCTGCAGCCTTGCTGGCCTGCTGCTTGGGTTTCTGAGACCCCTTGACAGCCCCACAGATGTGTTGGCGCGCTTGTCTGGCTGGATGCTGTGACCTGCCATTGATCAAGGCTGCAGCGGGCTTCTGCCAGTACTGGCTGCTGCTGTGTCCACCTGCACAGCACAGTCCTCAATGCACAGATGACGATGGGAGGGCCGCCTTATCATCACCCAGCTTTTCATCACAGAACTGATCAAAAACATCAGGAGATGGCACACGACACTGCAATCAGCAGGTCAATTAGAAACAGCTTCCCACCATCTCCATTCAAGGTTGGGCGGACCACCCCGCAGTGCTTGAGTCCCTGCATGGCTTCTGGCCAGGTGATCACTGCGCTCTCCGGCAGATGCGGAGTACCGGGACCTGGGAAATGAATTGCCACGTTTGACTGTGAATGAAAACATAAGTCTGTCTAGTCTACCGTGTCTGACATCCTTTGTCAGACAATAAGTCACGAGCAAGCTGCCCTGACACATGGCACGCAACTGACAGTGATCTGATGCTCTTGGGACCAGCTGTGCTTTCAAGCAACAAAGTCTCCCGAAAGATTTTGACACCCTTGCCGTATACACTGCCCCCCAGCACGCTAAGCTCTGCAGATGACAGCCACTGAAGCCCCTGCTGATCATCTGGCCAGCTCCTTGGGAACCCTTGCTGGGCATGAGACCTTGGACGAGCTCCTGCTGGTGGACATTTTGGTGTGGGGCCCACTTGCGCCTTGTGCAGCACCAATCTGAATGTGTGTGCGCCTCATCTGCAGAAGCACCTCCCATCAGACAAGCTTGCTGAGGTTCGGCGAGTCCTTTTCGGGTTGAACAAGGGCAAGCCAGTGCGACAGCTGCCGCTATCCAAGCACTTGTCTGATGCGGTGAGACCAGTGCACCTTGGCTGTGTCCAGCGCATGCAGCTCTCTGAGAGGCTGCTGCCTTCAGGCTGGCACTCACAACATTGATCTGCAAGGGTATGTCTTTGGAGCCAAGGGCGAGCAGCTTCGCCAGCCGCGTGTCGTGAGGATAGGACTGGTGCAGAACAGCATCAAGGCGCCGACCACTGCACCCTATGCAGAGCAGCGGCAAGTGAGCAAGCTTCCTCTCCCTCTGCAGTTTCCCTCTTCAAAGAAGAGCTGCTCACTCTGCCATTGGTCCTCCTCGCCCTGCTCAGCTGCATGGTGTGCCTGCCCTCCCTTCCTCCCCTGGCAGCTGACAATCATCTGCCGGCCAAAGCATGGTGTGCCCTTTTGAACCCACAGCGGCCCGCGCTCAGATGCAGACGTTGCTCGTTGACTGCCTGCAGGCCATTGCTGACCATATCACCAAAACCATCGATATAGCAGGCCAGGCTGGTGTCAACGTGCTGTGCCTTCAGGAGGCCTGGACCATGCCATTTGCCTTCTGCACCCGCGAGAAGCAGTGGGCAGAGTTTGCTGAGAGTGCAGAGACCGGGAAGACCACCAAGCTGCTACAGGCAGGGATCATAAGGATGGCTGCATGACTGCCCTGCATCTGGGCGCAATGCTCGGGCAATTCAGCAGGCTCCAGCTGCTTCTCATCTCTCTCTGGGTACTGTGGGCCAGTCTGCAGGACCAGTGGCTCATGCTGTCTTGTGGCCGCAGCCTGGCTTCAGCCTGCCTACAGTTGTGCAGCCTCCCAAGCCATGACTCCATTGAACAGCTGCAGGCACATTCCCCTTCCTTGGCTGTGTATGCAGCCAACAAGCACAGGCCCCTGACCTTGTCTATGCCCTGGGCTGCAGACGTATGCCAGCAAGCATAACATGGTCATCATTTCCCCTATCCTGGAGCGGGATGAGACCCATGGGGATGTGCTCTGGAACACTGCTGTTGTGATTGGCAACAATGGGGCGCTGCTGGGGAAGCACAGGAAGGTACAGACTGCCGTAGCCGGACTGTTGTCTGTGGTTTGAGCCAGAAGGCAGCCAAATGCAGCTGCATAAAAGCGCTGCTGCAGAGACGATGTTATGTATGCCTCTGGCGCCACCAGCTCGCTTGCAACATGACCCAGCAGCCCTGCAAATCTTGCTGTGCAGAACCACATACCACGTGTGGGGGACTTCAATGAGTCCAGCTATTACCTAGAAGGCAACACAGGGCATCCAGTATTTGAGACAGTGTTTGGCAGGATCGCCATCAACATTTGCTATGGGCGGCATCACCCACTGAACTGGCTGGTGAGGGGCCTTGCTACTGTGGACTGTGCTCAGGCTCGCAGGCTGGCAAGCTTGCACAGCAACCTGTCTGACAGGCTGAGTGGTTCCCTGCAGGGCTTTGCTCTTAATGGGGCAGAGATTGTGTTTAACCCATCTGCCACTGTGGGCGAGCTGAGTGAGCCCATGTGGGGTATTGAGGCTCGCAATGCAGGTCAGCCAGCCTGCCTTGCACGCTGCAGACACCACTTCTCCACTGATGATGACGCGATGCGTCTCTGCCTGCAGCCATTGCCAACTCCTACTATGTAGCAGCCATCAACAGAGTGGGCACAGAGACCTTCCCTCACGCCTTCACCAGCGGCGATGGCAAGGCTGCCCACAAGGTGCAGACCCTGTGCCTTCACAGCAACCTTGTGTTTCCAAGTAGTATCTCTTCCACTCTGTCAAAGTCAAGGCATGCCAACTTGCTTCCACATGCAGGATTTTGGGCATTTCTATGGCTCAAGCTATGTGGCAGCACCAGATGCAAGCAGAACGCCAAGCCTCAGCCGGTGCCGGGACGGGCTCATGGTGGCAGATGTGGACCTCAACCTGTGCAGACAGGTCAGACTCGCACTCGGCTACAGGGTACCTATACAGCTAAAGCGTCTGTCTGGCTACCTTGCAGCTATTTGTCATGGACGCTTGACTGGCATGCAGGTTCGGGACCAGTGGGGTTTTCAGCTCACGGCCAGATACGAGATGTATGCTAAACAGCTGAAAGATTATGTACACCCTCACTATGAGCCAGAGATAATAAAAGACGCCTCCCTTGCATGAATTGCCACATAAGATTCTCTAAAAATTCGAGTGCTCAGTAACGGCAACAAGAGGACCATGTTTCATGGCAGTGAGTCAATCATATCAAGTTGACAAGCTCTACCATGTGTCAGGTGCCTGCACAGGGAGGTGGCACAGACACTGCCGTGGGAGCAAGCACATCAGGCAGCAGGAGTCCTGGGATTTCAGCAGCGGGTACCTGCATGCCTTTTCCCATGAGCTGCATGTATACACCTGCAGCCTGCTGTATGAGACTGAGTTTGTCAGTGGTCTACAGATAGTCTGGAGGGGTCTGCGCTTGTAGCCTGGGGGGCTCGATAAGCACATGGGCAGTGTGTCAACCACGGACAGCGTCCAGACGGGCCTGCAGCTGGTCAACCTCTGAGTCGTCCACCTCTGCCTCCTCTGCGGGCTGCACATGCTGGGCCTGGGCCAGGCGTGTCCGTGGGGCTGCCGTCATCTGCTCTGCTGTCTCGCCAGCAAGCTCTGCCAGCACCTGCACCGGGGCCAGGCAGGCTATGCACAGATCATGTGTTGCCCTAGTACAGGCAGGCTGAGGTTTACTGTATGGCAGGCTGAGAGGACGTCATACTTGCATCCCACCCAAGGCAGCATCAGCGAGGACTGTTTTCAGGGTAGGAGCACCCTTCCTGCAGCCCTGGGTGCTCAAGAGGGACGATGTCAAATCTCAACAGGCCTGCTGCCAGCGAATGGCCACGCAGGATGTGGGGTAGCAGGAACTGTGCCTGCAATGTGCATCAGGCTGAGGAGGGCTCTTTGGCTGATTGATCAAACCGCTGCACAGCGCCGCCAGGCAGCTCTTCATTTGCCTAGCTCACCCCCACACTGAATTGGTGCACCGTTTGCTTGTCATAGTCCTCTCCTGCTCGCATGAGCCAAGCGCTGCTCACACCTGCCAATCTGCCATGCCCACCTTCAGCTTGTGCATCGCAGATATAGCAGACCTTGCCCACTTGCCTTTTCCACCTCCTGATCGGTCTCTTCCTCCATGTCCTCTGAGTCCAGGGCATCGTCAATGGCGTCCCCCATCATCTCATCTATCATGCCCGCCTTCATCATCTCCTTGGACATCTGCTGCATAGTTGCACTCAGCTCAGGAACTCTCATCAAATTGTTGACCTCCTTCATGACCTGCAGCAGCAAGTTGCCAGTCATCAGGGCGCGCACGCTTGGGGCCCGTCCTGCGGCAGCCAGCACGATGACGCAAGACCATGCATGGCTCAGCAGCACGGAATGCTTGCGGTCATCAGCATTTGCTGCAACTATAACAGGTGCATGCCCTGCACAGCAATCTGGCTGCATCAGGTAGAGGCTTGTCAAGGTACAGCCCAGGCACTCAAGACACTGCGGCTGCTGCTGTGTCAGCCACCAGACAGGACCAGCGCAGCGCCTGCCCCATACTCACCACAGTGCTCTTATTGAGAGTGCCTGCCACCTTGGCGATGCCCAGCTGCTCAGTCAACTGAGCGCTCATGTTCATCATGTGTGCCTTGTTGGTGTACAGCCGTGTGGTGGCTTTGCGTGTGTGTACAAGCTCCTTTGCTAATAGCTGCAGACAGTAGCAGGTACAACCCCTGGGACTTGATGGACGAGGATGGTGCCACTTCGCTGACGCCTGCCAGTACTTTCTGCGTGCAGCCATTTTAAGCAGGGCAATCAGAGAGTGGAGGCATGACACAGGTGCAGGCGCTGTGGACCGCAGCCTCACTTTGGCTGTGGTCATGTCACTCCGTTTTGCGGCTTCCTTGATTTGCTTCTGGGCAGTCTTCTCCAGGCGGTCATTGTCTCGGATGGCCTTGTCAATTTGTCGCTGCTCTCGCCGTATGTCAGACTGCACAGCGGGCAGCGATTGATGTTTGCTGCCGCACAATAGCTGTCGAGCAGCTTGCCAGGATTGCAGCCCCAAGGAGCAGTCATAAACCTGATGTCATATGGCGAGTGTATGTGGGGGACAGAAAAGCTGACGTGCTCCAGGTAATGGGCTGCAGTATCCTTGCCTGCCACTTGCGAACCAGCTCCTTAGGATCTGGCGGCTTCACAAAGTATTCCTTCACGTTCTGGACCAGCGTCTTGGCCTCAGGAAACATGCTATGGTTCCTCCAGCGTGGGTGCGACCTGGAAATACTGCTCCCTGAGGACTGCTCTACCTCAGCCAGTGTCACTCAGGAGGGCCTTCACGGCGCCTAAGTCTCAGATTGGATTGGGGGACAGCCTGACAGACAAGGTGTCGAGAAGTAAGCACACAGCAGCAGCAATCCAAGACCCACACAACACGACGCGTCCTGTCAACGCTGACCTGCTCTTGATGGCCTCTAGTAGACTTTCCTTGGCTCCTGTTATTGAGGGTACTCCCTCTTCCCCGCTTGGGCGGAAGATCAGTATGTCAGGCAGCTGACCTAGGAGCTGCCCAGCTGGTCCGACTGTACACTGTATAGAGAGTAGCAGACCAAAATGGCACATGTTGATCCAGACCAGGTGACATCTCTTGCAGCAACATTCTTGAGAGGCATACTACACAGAGAGCCTGATCAATGAGGCCCTCAGAGATCCCAGATTGCTCGCTGCGCGTTCTGCGATATGCAGTGGTGCAACATCTGCAAATCAGGCTGACCTGCTACTGATCTCAACCTGCAGATGTGCCAGGCTATTCAAGCCCTGTTTGGCAAGGATGCAGCCCAGCAGCAGCACGCAAACAGGTGGCTGCAGGAGGTGTCCGCCACAGATGCAGCCTGGGGGGCTGCGCTGGAGCTGCTGCAGCCGCAGCACCCTGTGGAGGTTCAGTACTTCTGCGCCAACATACTTCTTACCAAGGTGCACACCAGCTGGGGCGGCCTCTCTCGAGAGGCCCAGCAGCATCTCAACCATGCTGTCAGGTAAACATTCTGCATGAGGGGGGAGTCAGCGTCCACCAACTCGGCTTTGTTTGTGTCACTGCTCAATTTTGATATGGCTGGGGGACTGGCTTCTCATATCGACTCGTGTGCTGTTGCAGCTCAAGGTTCCACCAGCTGCTGCCCAGCAGCAGCCGTGTCGTCCTGCAGCGCCTGGGGCTGGTGATGGGTGCCATAGCAGCCTTCGAGGGGGGAGTGACAGCCACCCAGCTGCTGCAGGCGATCTGCGAGCTGGCCCAGCGGCAGGCAAGTCAGCCCCTGTGTGCTCAAGTGCTGTGGACAGACATTCATGAGTCAGCAAGTTGTGTACCACACTGCCATGCCTGGCATGACGCTGTCAGGTGGCAGGAGACATCCTCTGACTTGCAAACTCATTCAGTTTGGGCGCTGTCAGTGTTGGCATCTATGCTGCCCTTGCAAATATTCCAGGCACTGATGCTGCGACCGCTGTGCAGGACACCATGCTTGCAGCCATTGAGCTGCTGACAGGGTTGATGGAGGAGGCCCCCTTGCTGGAGGGGCGGCGCCAGACAGCCCTGCTCGCACAGGCCCTCATCCCCAATGCAGCAGCCGTAGCACATGCACTGGCAGGGACACTGAAACACTGCCTCCAGGCTGGTAAGTCCTGCTGATGAGCCCCTGCTTTGGTCACTCTGTCACACGCGTCCCCAAGCAAGAGCAGCGTCGGATGCCGAACTGTGCCGTCATGCTTTCATACTGCTGCTCAAGTTTGCTCAGGCGTGGGGGTTGCCTGTGCAGAGGCTAATAGTGCATTGGCAGCCAGCACCTTGAAGTGCCTGGAAGGGTGGTTCAAGCTGGACTGGATGTGCGAGCCAGAGGGAGCACGCTATGGGTCCCCTGGAGGGGTCAGGCAGACACAGGTGGGCTGGGCGGTGCAAGGCCTCATGTCACACCCCTCCCTGCACAGTGCCGATCCAGTGCCACCCCCATCTGCAGACTCTGGCATGTGCAGCTTCATGTCATGTAAGCAAGAGCATCAAGCAGAGATTGCAGGCCTTGCGGCAGCAAAGATTCCCCATCTGCAGGCGCAGCTGTGGCAGGCCCTGCTGAAGAGCTTAGAGGCCAGGGACGCACCTGTTATGGACGCCGTGGCTCACGTCTTTGAGGCCCTGTTGGGTGAGTGCTGTCCCCAGTCGTGGAGTTTGCTGCCTGTAGGTTCAGGCACGCTTGATAGTAACAGATGGCCTGACACCTTGAGACCCACCAGGCACTGCTCCTTCTACGGTGTATGCAGGCCCAAGAATGCAGGCACACCTCCCTCTCTCATTGAGCTCAATACGGCTGGCAGGCGCAGTTGCACAGTGAGATTCTTGGTGCCTCAGCGCTAAGCATGTGCGTGCAGGCCCCTCAGACCTGGCAGGACTTGCTGTATCAGGTACCCTGGAAGGTTTTGACCACCGCAAAGCTTTGGAGGATGTTGTGCAGGCAGTCCTTGCACAGCAGTCGCGCATTGCAGGTAAGGGAAGGCAGGTGGCAGTCAACCTGATGGCTTGCTGCCTGCCTTGAAAAGCTGACATTGCTGTGAGGCAACCCCTGCTGGAGTGGCTGTTTGCCCTGGCCAAGCTTGGCCTGTTTGCTTGGTCTTTGGCCACGCACATCTGCGGCAGTTCAATATTGCTGATATACCAAGGCCCCTGCCTGTGCAGGCAGCGAGGACCCTGAGTGTAGTTGTGCACGTATGCTGGCGCGTGTTGCCACAGCCGTGGCAGAAGCAGACACACTGGCTGTTGCCCGAGAGCTGCCCGCTGCCGTCTCCTTGGCGTCCTTAATGCTGCGCTGTCTTGCCATAGGCACGTCTCCCCACTGCATGGAGCATCAGCGTGGCTGCAGCACTGCCAGCTGCAGATGTAATGCTCGCCCCAGCTGCAGTTCATTGTGTTGCGCTCTGGTGCAGTCTGCTGTACATGACAACGACGCACCCTGGCTGTAGGGGACAGAGCCACAGCCGAGTCGGTCATAGACTACCTCAACAGCCTGGCCACTGTGCCTGTGCATGAGCGGGCGCCAGAGCTGGGGGCAGGGCTGAGCCGTGGCTTGCTGCCCCTGATGCTGCGCCTGGCCCAGTTCCCTGAGGGATTCACCTCCTGGGCAGAGTGCGTGGAAGATGACGAGGAGGCCTTCAATCGCTTCAGGTGCACGCAGCCTCAAAGCCAAAGCCTGAAAGACATCAGCAGTGAGTCATCAACATCAAGTTAGATGACAGAGGTCAGGCGCCCTGTGGGAAGCGTGGCAGCAAAGTGGAACACCTGCAAGAGGCTTTGTGTGCCCCGTCGAGGATGGTCTGCTCTCATGGGAACCGCACTGGACTGCATGTCATGCCACCATCACTGCCAGGAACGGCCAACTGCTTTGGCCATTCTGGTCTCACCAGGAGTCTGTACAGACACATGGGGGACGTGCTTGCAGCTTACATTTATGTCCTGCAGCAACAAAAGACTGGCCTGCTGCACTGCAACCGATGGTGCCTGCCTGCAGGGAGCAGCTGGTGCAGGAGACCCTTGAGAGCTGCTATCTCATGTTGCGCTCCGAGTTCCTGGCGTTTTTCGCGCAGCAACTGCAAGCGGCACCCTCCTGGGAGACGGCAGAGGCTGCGCTGTTTGCACTGCGGTGAGTGAGGCTGCTGATGCACATGTGCAAGGCCAGGCTTGCACAGCAGCACACTTCAATGACACCGGCGCGGCAGCTTTAAGTGTTGATGGGAGCATGGCTTTGTGAACGTTGCTCACATGCTTCCTGCATTGTCAGCTGCTGGCTGAAGTGCACGTGCTGTATGCAGGTGTGCATCGATCCCCGTGAAGGAACGGGTCAACTCAGCTGCGCCTGCGGACCATGCAGCCGTTGCACAGGACAAGGCTCAGACTGTCGCCTTCCTGCAGAGTCTCTTTGGGTTCCTCTGCTCTGATCAGGCTGCGGAAGGCATGCTGGGCAGCAACCCCTGGGTCTTAGCCACTGCCGTGCGCCTGATTGGGGACTATGCGGCCTGGTTTGGCAAGGCTGCAGACGTGCCTCTGGAGGGTGCTCTCAAGTATCTGCTCAGAGGCCTCTCCACTCAGCAGGTGATTGTTCAGCCAGCGGTGCTGCCTGTGTGCTGGCAGATGCTTTCCTTGTTCAATGCGGGCGCTCCTCAGCCCTGTTTTGTGTGCTTGCTTTCTATGTGCAGAGACGCTGAGGTGCTTTGGAACCAATTGCGCACAGCGTCCATTCACAAAAGGCAATGCTGGCCAGGTGAGCAAGAGGTGGACATGCCACTTGCTGCAGTGCAGGCGGGTCGACCAGCTGCCAAGGCCTTCTACAACCTGTGCATCCGCTGTGCACAGCGGCTGCGGAGTCCAGCCATCTTCTGCAGCCTGCTGGACGCTGCCTCCCGGCCACTTGAGAGCAGCATGGCAGGTGGGTGCCGGCAAGCTCAGATTTGAGTGACTCTGCCACCGTCTGACAGAGTCCATTTGAAAGGCAGCCTGTAAGCTGGCAACAGCATGCACTGGCAGGCAGTTTGGCTGCTCAAGGACATTACTGCGCCATGGGGTGTATGCAATCTGGAGGGTTTGTGCAAGCATGACTGACAACCTGCCGCCGTCCCTGCAGGCAGCCAGAGTGGACTTGAGGCAGAGGACAGGCAGAACATTGTTGAGGGCTTGGCACGCATCGCAGCTGTGTTACCACCAGAAGATGCAGCTCAGGCAGCGCTGCAACTGGGCACGCCTATGCTGCAACGGCTGCAGCAACTTCTTGCACAGGCGTCAGGTGCGCAGCCTGTATGGACATCATGTAGTGCAGCACTACAACCCACCTGAGGAAAGGTATACATGGGCCTTGAACTTGTGGTAAGGGGGCATCGAACAGCAGATCCTTGGGTTTGTGCAAGTGAGCAACACAGAAGCTGTTGCTCACAGGAGCATCTGCCAGCAGGGAGCTGGCTGCAGCCATTGCCGGGGAGCTGATGCTGCTGGCATCTGCCATACGCTTCCTGGAGAGCAAGGTGGAGACACCTCAAGGTCTGCCACAGACAGCGCCAAGCATGCTTCCCAAAGGTGCTGCGCTTGTTGCTGCTGTGCCCGCCACCCTGCTTCAGGGGGATTGGGCCAGATCTGGCTCCTGCTGTTGCCTGGCATCTCATCTGAACTTCTTTTTGCATGTTTAGTAAGGTGAATGAGTGTGCAGTCATCGGCAGGCAAGCATTGGCTCAAGCACTGCGCGCCCTTCGTGCAGGAGCAGATCCTGCCATGCAGCTGTTGCAGACAGCCTACCCTGTACTAAGTCCTCTTGGAGATCACAAGTCCCTGACAGCCCACCAGGCGGTGTCAGAGGCGCTCTGCGAGGTGCAAGGCCTGAAGTCCCATGATGCACTTTATTCATAGTGCCTGTCCAAGCCTCAGGGCAGTTTATAGCGGTGCTGCTCTGCATGTCTGCAAAGTGACATCTGCTCTTTTTACTGTCACATCTGCCAATGCGTTACCTGGTGCGTCTGCAGGTCCACCAGCGAACTTTGCTGTGCCTCAAACATTGCTGCGGGGACCTTCTCCCTGCAATTGTTCGCTCTGTGGTGGCGCTTTTCCAGGAGCAACAGCACCCATGCGGCCTGGATGTGCTGGCAGTGGCTGCTGAGTTTGTAGACCCCAGTCAGAGCAATGGTAACCTGATGAGCCAGGCTCTCAATGCAGTTGTTGCACAGGCAGAGCCTTTCATGGGGGTAAGCAACTATGCGATATGACTCGTGTTGTGTTGCTCTGCTAACCAATCATTGGGGCACTCGTAGCCCTTGGTGCTTGCCCTGTAGGGTCACGATCTGGCTCATCATGGAGACATTGCTGCCGCTCTGTTCAGTCTAGGCGATAAGTTCCTTCTGATGGCTGCGCCTCTGGCCCTGAGGTCTCAGGTTCTGCAGCCACTCTTTAGCTGGGCAGTCAAGGCCGTTGGCCTGCGGGAAGGCGACCCTGTGAGGGCCGCAGCCAGCCTGTTGTCGCACTTGATTGCCCCTCCTGACAGCATGGCAGCCTGCAAACAGGCAAGCAGATGTGAGCATGGCTTGTGTTTATGGGCTGCTCAGATCACGACATGACTTGCATGACTCTGATGTGTTACTTGCTGCCTCCATCTTCGACAAGCTGGGACCACAGATGCGTAACCTGTCTACTGCAGGACTTGCAAGTGCTCAGCCAACAATGCAAGGTGCAGCATGGACAGCTCCTTCTGCGCACCCTGCTGACAGCCACTATAGACACATGTCCTCGTCAGTTGGTGCGGAGCCTCGCAGCTCCGCTGCACTCGCTGTTGCAAGACCAACAGCTGGGCTCTGATGCTCGAGGCTGGCTGCAGCAGCTGCTCAGCTTGCCAGATCTTCCAGGTGAGTTGAGCCTAAGACTGTGCAAGCAACTATATCCCACGAGCACCCTAGCTCTTACCTTTGAATGCAGGCATGACAGGTGGCCGCTTGACAGTTGAGCAGTGCAGGCACTTTTGCCAGGCAAGTCTTCAGCAGCCGCCCATGCCCTTGTCCAGGTTTGCGGCATTGCTTCAGGACTTTTCTGCTGTAGCCAGGGGTGAAGGCACCACAGACCTGTTGCTGGCCTATGAGCTGTAGCCTCCAGTGAAGTACAGCAAGCAGCTATCACCTGGTTTTGTTGAAATTTGTTGAGAGGCAGTCAGACCAGACATGCCAGTCCAGTCTGTGAGAGTGTCCCACACTGGTCAAGAACATTCTGCAATCTAACCCTGCATGTTCAAGAAGCTTCTGGAACAGACTCTTCTGGAGCCTTCACATTAACTCATAGCAGCTTCCATGAACTAATATGCTTGACCGTTGACCAGTGTATATAAAGGCCTTGGGCTACACACACACTTCACTACTGTAACACATGTGCTAGCCAGTCACCGCCAATCCTTCAACACAGCCTAGCCTGATACAGCATGTCACAGGTGAGAAGTCACCATCATCTTGGCATAGTGCAGCTGCATACATCGTCACAGGGACTGTGCAGAGCAGGGCTGCATCTCAGTGTCAGATGTGCAGACTGAGATGATGCGCTCAGGGCAGCTATTCACACCTGGACACTTTGGAGATGACCTCAAGACCATGACGAGGGCACAGCTGCTGCGGTGGCTCCCTGCCTGGTCCAGCAACGTTGCCCCTGCCTCTGCCCCTGCCTCTGTCCTTGCCCCGGCCTGAAGTGGTGGATGGCTGGCGTGCTCCGTGCGCACCTGTCATCCCTGCCAGGCTGGTTCCCTGGCCGCTTGCTCCTGCTGTGGCAGCAGATGCTGTGAGTGACAAGCAGCATCTGTGCACAAACGTGTTGAGCACTTTTCGCACCCAGTTGGCAACACACCATCGACAACACGGCAGGAGTTCGGTTGGCTGTGTTGGCAGCGGGAGCGGGCGGCTGCAGCAGGATGATGCGGCTGACCTGGGTGCAGAGGTCCCGCTGCTTCGATGGCAGACACCTCAGTGCTATCAGCAGTGCCAGCAGCCTGCGACCCGTACAGCAGCTCAGCATTGCCAGCCTTGTCTGCGGCTTTTGGAGGCTGCTCTGCTGCCTGACCCTCAGCTTGCTCAGCTGACATGCCTGAGGTGCCCTTCTTGCGGCCCTCACACTGCTTCTGCTGCTGTGAAGCTGCCTCTGAGGCTGACCTGTTTGTTATTTTGATTCGTTGTCTGCCAGTCTCTTCGCATCTGCTGCTCCTGACAGCTGCTCTGATGTGCTGGGCTCATCTCGCTGGCCTCCTTACTGCTGTCGTTGTGGACAGCAACGGACACCTGGGCTCTGCTGCTGACCGTCCCTGCTGGCTGACACACAGGCAGGCGGTGGACTGGAGAGGCTAGTTGGCCATCCTCGTCCAGCCCTGCGCGGCCTGAGAGACGGCCAAAGCAGCAGGAGCAGCAGCAGCAGACTGCTGCGAGCTTCTGCTGCTGAGAAACTGCCGCCCAGCAGCAGCTGAGCCCCTCTGCATGCCCGCACCGGTCAAGGCGCCACCTGCCACAGTCCTGCAGCCAAGGAAAACGGCTGCACTGCATGTCTTCTGGCTTTAGCAGCCTGTCCCAGCATGTTTTGTGGTGTGTCCAGCCTGTCTCAGCAGCTGAGTTGTGGTCCCTTGGTTGACCTCTCAATATGACTTTGTAATCCGCCGGACTTCAGGGCCCTGCCTGGGGGCGATGTTCGCCACCTCAAAGGTCATGCCGTGTTGTCAAAGCAGCTATCGTGGGTCAAGGCCATGCATCAGTCAGCAGTCAAAAGTACAGCTCAAATGCCCATTTGTGCGCATGCTGTGCCTCCTGGCGGCGTCTTTGACGGGGTTTACAGGCTGTAAAGTATTGTAGTGATGTCATGTCAGGTGCTTGACTGACACCTTGCGGGCATTTTACTTATGGGGCAACCTGTACACAGCATCTGAACCATCCACAGAGGCAGCCCCTGCAAGGAACGGGCAATTGGGTACGGTTTTGAAAACCGATCAACCCCCCAGCCCCCCGCCGGGGTGACACAACCTCACCCCTTCGGGGTGACGCCCACCTGTGACTTGACTGTGGTGCAAGGCGATCTCGAACTTTCAATGTGCAGTTGCCGCCAATTTCCTGATCATAGGCTGCTGGGTCAGCAGAAGCTGCAGCGAAACCGATCCCCTGTAGCTTTTCTGGTGGAAAGCTTGCCATTTGCCATGATCAGCAGAAGGGCTGTTGAATGCCCAGGTGAAAAAAAAAATTTGAGTGCCACAAGCAATGCACGATGACAGAGCTGACGGGGACATACTTCAAGCAAATAGGTTGCAGCACGCAGCTGCCTACCAGAACCTACCAGACCTGCCAGAGCCTTCCACTGCACCTGCCAGAACCTTCCATGAGCTTCACATAAGAATTTCTTACTCAAGAACAAAGATATTATAGTACATACAGCACTGTCTGCAATTCACACACACTCTTCACACCTCATGAAGTCCTGGCACCCATGTAGATGGCCTCAGGGCCCAAGTCCACAGCAATCAAGTAACCTCTTGGCCACTTAGGTGGCTTGTGTTACGGTTGGAGATTGTATCACAGTATATTCTTGAGCAATGCAAGGTGATACAGCCCTGAGGTAGGTCACAGCTAGACAGGGCCCGTCCAAGTGACATTTAAAACGAGCTAGCTGCAGCGGGACATCATAAGCTCGAAGACTCCACTGCGCAAGACGCCCCACACGTTGCCTCGCCCGCGCCGTTCGGAAGTCTGTCCAGAAAAATGTCCATGTTACAATATTGTCGCTTTCATAGACTGCCAAGAGCCAGCTGGGTAGCAGGTCTGTAGCACACAGCTACCTACTAGAACCTACCAGACCTGCCAGAGACTTCTACTGCACCTGCCAGAAGTTTCCACTGCACCTGCCAGAACCTTACATGAGCTTACCTTGAAAAATATAATCGATAATAATATGGTATATATAGCACTCTGTTTACCTGGCTAGCAGACCTCTCATACTTCACACACCTCACATCCTTGTACCTGGCCTCAGGGCCCAAGTCCATAGCAACCATGTAACCCCTGGGCCACAACTTGGTTTCGGAGGTTCTGTTCGATCATTCCCCATGGACCCAGCAGCCATGCAAGCCAGGATCATGCAGCTCGAGGCTTCCCTGGTCACAGCCACCAGTGCCCTACAGCAGCTCAGCACACAGCAGGCTGTCCACTCAGCACCCAAGCCACCCAAACCACCCAAGCCAGACAAGTTCAAAGGAGACCGCCGCAGTTGTGGCCTCGCTTACAATGTACGGTGGACGGTGGGCTCTGAGACGGTGTTCAAAGGTGTCAAGGAATGTTGGTGAAGTGCCAGAGTGCTATATATACCCTCATATTATTATAATATTATAAGGAAAGGAAAATCAAGGAAGGTTCTAGCAGGTGCAGTGGAAGCTTCTGATAGAGTCTGGTAGGGTCTAGAAGGCAGCAGTGTGCTGCATCCTTCCCCCCTTTAGTATTGAAGTTCCTTGGGGAGGCGTCTAAAGTTGGTCAGCAGGCCTTGGTCCACGTCCTCCACAGGCATCCACAAATTGTCCTGGTTGCCTCGGTCCCGCCATTTGATCAAGAACTCCTCCACAGTTTTGTCACCAATTTTGCGGCGTCGGCGCTTGAGGATGGCTTCTGCTTGGAACTCAGAAGTTGGCTGGCCACTGCTGAGGTCTGGTGTAGGCAAGGGTGGCGTAGACTGAGTTGGCGTGTTTGTCTTGGTGGTAGATGAGGGTGGCAGTGGAGTTGCTGTGGGCAGCTCGCCCTTGTATGGCTTCAGGAGCGAAGCGTGGAAGACTGGGTGCATCCGCATGTCGGCAGGTAGCCCCAGGCGATAGGCTGTGCGGGAGATGCGCTCTGTGATGGGATAGGGTCCCAGCCACACGGCGTCCAGTTTGCCATGGCGCAGGTTGCGTCTGGATAGTAGAACTTGGTCACCCACTTGGAACTCCAAATGGGTGCGGCGTTTGTTGGCCTGATGGGCCTGCCTCTCCTGTGAAATCGCTAGGTGTGCCTGAGCTCGCTCTAGGGTGTCCCTCAGGTGTTGTGCCAGGGCTTGCGCTGTGGGCGCGTTGCGGTTAGGCGGGACGTCCAAGTTGACAGGTAGCAGAGGGTGTCTCCCAGAGTTGAGGTAGAATGGCGTCTGTTTGGTGGAGGCTTGCTCTGAATTGTTGTAGGCAAACTCCATGAGTGGTAGGAGCTTGTCCCAATTGTCACGGCGGCGGTTGACAAACGCTCTCAGCATCTCCTCCAAGGTGCGGTTGGCACGCTCCGTCTGGCCATCAGTCTGAGGGTGGAAGGCGGTGGACACCCTCAGGTTGGTGCCAAGGATGTTGAAGAGGGCTCGCCAGAAGTTGCTGGTTGTGCGGGGGTCTCTGTCTGAGATGATGATGCGTGGTAGTCCATGGTAACGGAAGACGTTGTTGATGACAAGGTCGGCCAGGCCAGGACCAGTGACTGTCTTGCGCGTTGGGGAGCAGTGAATCATCTTGGACATGCGGTCCACAATGACAAGGATGGTGTCATGGCCCTCGGAGGTGGTGGGGAGTCCTGTGATCAGGTCCATGGTGATTTGCTCCCAGTTGTGCTCTGGTGTTGGCAGAGGTTGAAGTAGGCCGGCGGGTGCGCGGTTGAGGGGCTTGTTGCGTTGGCAGGAGTCACAGGTCCTGACATAGTCAGCCACATCATCGCGCTGGTGTAGCCACCAGAAGTCCTTGGAGACTCCTCGACGCAGCTTGTCCATGCCCAGGTGTCCAGAGAAGGGGGTGTCGTGGTACTTGCGGAGAATGTCTTGGCGAAGGTTAGCACCAGCTGGCACGTAGACTTGTTGAAGGATTGGCGGTGGCTGGCTAGCAAATGTGTTACAGAAGTGAAGTGTGTGTGTGGCCCAAGGCCCTTATATACACTGGTCAACGGTCAAGCATATTAGTTCATGGAAGCTGCTATGAGTTGATGTGAAGGCTCCAGAAGAGTCTGTTCCAGAAGCTTCTTGATCATGCAGGGTAGATTGCAGAATGTTCTTGACCAGTGTGGGACACTCTCACAGGCTGGACTGGCATGTCTGGTCTGACTGCCTCTCAACACTCCCACGCAGGCTGTGATGGGTGTCCAGGACTTTGAGGCCGTGTTGTCAGTTAAGTAGCCCCAAGCCGTCGCGACAGAAGGTGTGCTTGCCTTCAGCCACAGGCTTGGTCAGGAAGTCTGCCAGCATGTGCTCTGTTTTCACATACTCGAAGGCCACCTCCTTGCGTGCCACTCTCTCCTTTGTAAAGTGGTAGATGACGTCGATGTGCTTGGATCGCAAGGATGTGATGGGGTTCTTGAGGAGCTTGACAGCCCCTTGGTTGTCTGCACGGATGGTGATGGTGCTGACTGTCCTCTGTAGGTCATCGATGAGCTTGCGAAGCCAGAGGGCCTCCTTGGTAGCAGCTGCTGCTGCCATGTACTCTGCCTCTGTTGTGGATGCCGCAACTGTCTGCTGGCGCCGGCTTGACCAGGTGATGGCACCTCCGTTGAGTATGAAGACGTAGCCGGTGGTTGAGCGTCTGGTGTCAAGGTCTCCAGCGTAGTCTGAGTCACAGTAGCCCAGCAGCTGGTTGCTGCTGTTGCCTCTGCCAAAGCAGATGCCTTGGCCTCTGGTACCAGCGAGGTAGCGCAGAACTCCAAGGGCCGCTGCCCAGTGGATGGTGGTTGGTGTTGTCATGTATCTGGCCAGGGCTCCCACGGCTTGCGCAATGTCTGGCCGTGTGCACACTGCCAGGTACATGAGGCTCCTAATGAGCTGGCTGAAGCCATACTTGTGCTTGTCCAAAGGCTCCCCCTCGTCCTTGGTCAGCTTGGTGGAGGCTGTGAGCGGCACTGACTTGAGCTTGGCATCTTGCATCTGGTACTTGGAGAGCAGCTGGGTTGTCATGCGCTGCTGGCTGAGCTTGAGGCTCTGCCTGGTGCGGTCGCGCTCGATCAGCATGCCCAAGTAGATCTGTGCCTCCCCCAGGTCCCTTGCCTCGAAGGCTGTCATGACCTTCCTCTTGGCCCACTCCACAGAGGAGAGGCTCTGAGCCGCAATGAGGATGTCGTCGACGTAGACCAGCAGGTGGATGGTGTCTTCTTTGCTGTGGTAGCTGAAGAGGCCAGGGTCAGCTTCTGACTCTGTGAAGCCAATGGCCTCCAGCTCCTGCTTCAGGCGAGCATGCCACTGCCGCGGAGCTTGGCGCAATCCGTACAGAGCGCGGTGCAGGTGGCAGGCCAAGTTGCCGGGTCCCTCCTTGTAGCCAGCTGGCTGTTGCAGGTAGATGTCCTCCTCAATGGTGCCGTTGAGGAAGGCTGTTTTGATGTCCAGCTGGTGCAGCTCCAGGTCCTCAGCCGCCACAATTGCCAGCAGTGTCCTCAGCGTGGCGTACTTGCTGACTGGTGCAAAGACCTCATCGAAGTCGATGCCTTCACGTTGTCTGTAGCCCTTGGCCACCAGCCGTGCCTTGTAGCGCTCTGCTCCGCCGTTGGCTGCTGTCTTCACTTTGAAGACCCACTTGACTGGGATGGCTTGAAGACCAGGTGGTAGCTCCTCCAGCGTCCAGGTATTGTTTGCCATGAGAGAGGCAATCTCCTCGTCCATGGCTTGCTGCCACTGCTCCGCTTCCTCTGAGGCCATAGCTTCTTTGTAGGTGTCTGGCTCCATGAGAGAGGCTGACGTGGCGTTTGCTGTGTCACACTTGGAGCTGAAGCTGGCGTTGGCTCCAGCAGCAGTTGGCTGCTTCCACCATTCAGATGGCGGGCGTGGGGCTCTGGTGGATCGGCGCAGAGTGGTCTGAGGCTGAGGTGCTGGTGGTTGGTCTGAGTCTGGCGGCTCCTCTGGCAACTCCTGATGCACCAGCACTTGCTCCTCTTGAGCTTGCTCCTCAGGGTCTGACTCAGAGTCGTCAGCCTCCCACTGTGGAGCATGTTTGCTACCGATGCTGGTGACTCCAGTGCCCTCATCAAAGATGACACTTCGGCTGATGATGACTGTCTGGTTGTCCAGCAGTATGCGGTAGCCCTTGGTGCTGTCTGGGTAGCCCACCATGACTTCACGGATGCTGCGGTTGTCCAGCTTCTGCCTCTTCTCCTCAGGTAGGTGGCTGTAGGCTGTTGCTCCAAAGGTTCGCATGTGGGAGACATCCGGCTTCTGACCGAAGAACAGCTCCCACGGGGTCCTTAGGTTCTTAGCAGCAGGTGAGCGACACCTGATGTAGTTGGCTGTGTTGACAGCTTCTGCCCAGAGCTCCTTGGGCAGCCCAGCGTCACTGAGCATGGCCCTGGCCCGCTCCATGAGTGTGCGGTTGAGCCTTTCGGCCGCGCCATTCTGCTCTGGGGTGTAGGGAACGGTTGTCTGGTGGAGTATGCCTCTGGACTTGAGGTACTGGGTGAGCTCTGTGTTGACATACTCGCGCCCGTTGTCTGTGCGGATGGCTTGCACTCTCCTTTTGGTCTGGTTCTTCAGCAGGTGAAGGACTTCGCGAACCGTTGTGGTTGTTTCTGACTTGTAGGTGATGATCCGGACGATGGACAGCTTGGAGAAGTCGTCCAGGAAGGTGGCCACATACTTGCTTCCACCGAGTGAAGGTACGGGCATGGGCCCGCATAGGTCCATATGTAGAAGCTCGAGAGGTTCTGCGCTCTCCCGCTTGGAAGCTGGGAATGGCGCCTTGTGGTGCTTGGCCAGGATGCAAGGCTCGCAGACTACTGCCTTTGCAGCCTTGAAGTCCCTCTCAGGGACCTTGATGCCATCCACCATGTCCTCACGGACCAGCGCCTCCAGGTTGTGGTAGCCAAGGTGCCCAAAGCGACGATGCCAGAGCTCTGCTGTCTCTGGCTTTGGGGTGGCCGCCAGTGCTGTGGCTGCATCCCTCAGGCTTGGGATGTATTAGAGGCCATTGGGCCCGCGCTTGGCGGCACCAATGTCTCTGCCATGCTGCCTGATGGAGCAGCATGTGGGCCCAAAGTTGAACTTGGTGCCCCGCCCAATTGCCGTGGTGATGGAGAACAGGTTGGCGGTTGCTGTTGGGATGTAGAGAACACCCTTCAGCACAATGGTTGCTCTGTCTGTCTCCAAGAGAGCATCGCCCATGGCCTGGGCCTCGACAATGGTGCCATTGGCAAAGCAGACCGTGATGTTGCGGTCTGCTGCCCTGACGTTGCTGAGCAGGTCCTTGTTGCCTGTGATGTGGTTGGATGCTCCTGAGTCCAGCACCCAGTCCATATCCCAGTTGACGACTGTGGCCCCCATGGCAGCCACTTTGCGGTGGCCACTGTCTCCCATGCTGGGATTGGGGCCACTGGAGCTCCAGCGTGCCCAGCTGTGCCCTCTCTGCTCGTCCCGCTTCTTCTTCTGACACTCTGCCTTGAGGTGTCCCCGCTTGCCACAGTACCAGCACTCCTTGGCATTGCCTGAGCTGCCAGTGCCAGCTCTGTGCTGTGGCTTGCTGGCCTTGTTGGTGAAGAGGGCACGGTTGTCAGCCCTTTCTCCGCCGCCCGGTCGCTGCTCTGCTTGCAGCAGCTTGGCCAGCACGGCCCCCAGCTCCAGCTTGCTATCCGTAATTTTCCAGGACAGCCACGACGGTGTCAAACTCCCTGGGCAGCCCAGCCAGGATGCACATGATGAGCTCCTGATCCTCCACAGTGTGGCCAGCGGCCAGCAGCTGATCCCGCATGTCTGTGGCCCGGTTCACGTACTGGACCAGAGGCTCATGGGGCTCCTTGCGTAGGCTGTTGAGCTCTTTCTTGAGGTGTAGCTGCCTTGCTGTGCTCTTGGCTTGGTAGACTGCCTCCAGCTTCTGCCAAGCCTCTGCTGCTGTCGTTGCCTTGGACAGCATATGTAGGTGGTGGTCCTTGACGTGGAGAAACAGCTGAGCCAGTGCCTTCTCGTCTGCTCCAGCCTTGGGCTCACCCTGCCCAGACACAGCGCCCCAGAGGTCCTTGATGGTGAGGAAGGCCTTCATCTTGACGCTCCATACAGCATAGTTGTCTGTGTCCAACTTGTCAATGTCCACATTGGTCATCTTGGTCCCAGGTGTAGTCTTGCCTTCCTTTGCTGTGCCCACTCCTCTGGTGGTTGGCTCCTTAAGGCAGAGACGGCCTCTGTGGCTGGCAGCCGGCGAGGACTGGGCCCATAACCTGTTGAAAGATTGGCGGTGGCTGGCTAGCAAATGTGTTACAGAAGTGAAAAGTGTGTGTGGCCCAAGGCCCTTATATACAGTGGTCAACGGTCAAGCATATTAGTTCATGGAAGCTGCTATGAGTTGATGTGAAGGCTCCAGAAGAGTCTGTTCCAGAAGCTTCTTGAACATGCAGGGTAGATTGCAGAATGTTCTTGACCAGTGTGGGACACTCTCACAGGCTGGACTGGCATGTCTGGTCTGACTGCCTCTCAACAAGACTGAACCCTCCTTGCGCCAGACGCCGTCCAACTCCTCAAGCACTTGCCTTCCACTCTCCTCCAGGTAGGTGTCGCCTTCGTAGGCCGACTTGATGCGCTCCATAAGGTTGTGTTGGAAGGTGCCAGTGATGGCATGGACGTCTGGGCGGCGGGAGAGGGGGTCTGCGAGGTTGTCACTGCCCGCCTTGTAGTGGATGTCCAGGTCAAACTGCTGGAGTGTCTCCAGCCAGCGAGCTTGTCGCCGGGACAGGTTGCGCTGAGTGGTGAGGTATTTGAGGTTGGGGTGGTCTGAGTTGACGCGGAACTTGGATCCTTCCAGGTAGCAGCGCCATGTGCGAAGAGCATGGATCACCGCCAGTAGCTCCAGCTCATGTATGGGGTAGTTGCGCTCGGCGGAGTTGAGCTTGCGAGACTCGTAGGCGATGGGCTGAAGTCCATTGCCTTGGTCCTGAAGCAGCGTGGCCCCGATGGCAAACTGGGAGGCGTCTGTGTAGAGCTCGAAGGGGTAGGCGAAGTCAGGTGTGGCCAGGACTGGTGTGGTTGTCAGAGCATGCTTGAGCTCAGCAAAGGCCTTGGCCTCCACCTCGCTCCATCGCCAAGTTGCCTTGGCGCCGGTGATGTTGGTCAGTGGCGCTGCTATGTGGGAGAACCTGTTGACAAAGCGCCGGTAGAAGCCAGCGAGGCCCAGAAAGCACCGGAGTTGGTGGGCGTCTAAGGGGTCAGGCCATTCAAGAATGGCCTTCACCTTCCTTGCGTCCACCTTGATGCCTGCCCCGCTGATGGTGTGGCCAAGGAAGTCCAGCTCAGCCATGCCGACTGGCACTTGGAGGCCTTGGCGTAGAGGTGGTGCCGCTCCAAGGCACTGAGCACAGCCTCCACATGCTGCGCGTGCTCCTCAGGGGACTTGGAGTAGATGAGGATGTCGTCAAGGTAGACCACGACGAATTCGTCCAGGAAGGGCCTGAGCACTTGGTTCATGAGGGTCATGAACGTGCTTGGCGCGTTGGTGAGCCCAAAGAGTAGCACCAGGAACTCAAAGTGACCATAGCGTGAGCGGAAGGCCGTCTTGTGCGTGTCGCCCTCAGCGATGCGGACTTGCCAGTAGCCACTGGCCAGGTCCAGCTTGGAGAACACCTTGGCGCCATTGAGTTGGTCCAGGAGGTCATCAATGCGTGGAATGGGGTAGCGGTTCTTCACAGTGATTCTGTTGAGCGCTCTGTAGTCGATGCACATCCGCAGGCCGCCGTCCTTCTTGTGCACGAAGAGGATGGGTGCTCCAAAGGGGGACTTGCTGGGCTTGATGAAGCCCTTCTCCAGCGAGTCGTCCAGCTGCTTGCGCAACTCTCCAAGCTCCACAGGGGACATGCGATAGATGCCCTGATATGGTTGGGCGCCGCCAGGTTCCAGGTCGATGTGGTGGTCAACGTCCCTCCTTGGTGGTAGTTTACTGAGAAGAGGCTGGAAGACGCCTTGGTGCCGGTTCAGCACCTCCTGTAGCTGGGCGTGGGGAAGTCTGTGGTGCCGGGGTCACTGTGGTTGTCTCTGCGGTGGTTGTCTCTGCGGTGCGCACCAGGGCAAGATAGCCGCTGGCGCCGTGTCTGAGTGCTCTGGAGGCTTGCAACGAGGAGATGACTGGGATGTCCTTGGAAGAAGTTGTCCTTGGTGCCTCATTGCTGGGGGCCACTATGATCTGTGTTGGGCGTTCAGGTCCTTGGATTCTTGGCCGCAAGGTGCGCTGTGCCCAGTCGATGTCAGGGTTGTTGCTCTGGAGCCATGGTTGTCCCAGGATGAGATCATGGGGGCCGAGGTCTGTTGACGTGGAGGTGGCACGAGGTCTGGTAGCCACTGAGGGTGACGGTGTTGTCGCTAATCTGGGTGCATGGGCGCACGCTGCCGTCTGCAAGCGTGACACGCCCATGGGGGTCTTCCTTGGTCTTGAGTAGTCTGTGCTTGGCCATGTAGCGGTGGTTGATGAAGTCCGAGGAGGCACCTGAGTCCACCAGGATGTTGGCAGGGTGTCCGGCGCAGGTGCCTTGAAGGATGAGCAGGTCTGGGTGGCATGGTGGTGTTGTCATGGTGGCGACTCCGATGTGGCTTTGGATGTGTGCCGGCGCAGCTCTGTGCCCAAAGCCTGTGTGACCAGGCTGGCCAGCTAGTTTTCTGGTTGCTCATGTGATGAGGATGATGTGGGGCGCGTGGTGTTGAAGTAGGTGCACTCCTCAGCAAGATGTCCAGGCTGGCGGCAGCGGAAGCACCTGTCCTCTCTGTACAGGCGCTCACGCTCTGCCGGTGAGAGCTTGGGTGCTGAGTGGGCAGCCTGCTGTGTGCTGAGCTGCTGCAGGGCACCGGTGACTGCTGCCAGGGAAGCCTCGAGCTCCCCGATCTTGGCTTGCATGGCTGCTGGGTCCATGGGGAATGATCGAACAGAACCTCCGAAACCAAGTTGTGGCCTCGCTTACAACGTACGGTGGACGGTGGGCTCTGAGACGGTGTTCAAAGGTGTCAAGGAGTGTTCGTGAAGTGCCAGTGTGCTATATATACTCTCATATTATTATGATATAAGGAAAGGAAAGTCAAGGAAGGTTCTAGCAGGTGCAGTGGAAGCTTCTGATAGGGTCTGGTAGGGTCTAGAAGGCAGCAGTGTGCTGCAATGCAGGTGCAGACTGTCGGGATGCTGCAACTGCTGGTGAGCCTGCATCGCTGATGGAAGCGCCTTAACGGCGTGGGGCACAGCGCGCTCAGGACTTTAACACCCCTGCGGCAAAACGCAGTGCCAGTGGTGCAGTGAGCCTCGACACCGGATGGGCTGCCAATGCCTTGCCACAGCTGCATGAAGCGTGTGCCGGTGTGCTTGGGACGTCCCTGCCCGAGATGAGATTGCATGCCATTGGCCAGCCTGCATGCGCTGCCTCACACCGTGGTGATCTCTGTGGCCGCCTGAGCATCTTGGCTCCCTCTACCTTCAGGTGGAGGTGAGGAGGCAGGGCTGGGCCAGGGTGGGCAGGCAGGGGCAGTAGATGAACCCCTCGCAGCTCAGCGTGTGGCCCAGAAGCGCGACGCCGGCGCCGGCAGCCGGCAGAAATGGGCTGCCCCAGTGAGATTACACAAACGAGGCCGGGGGTCTCAGCGTATGCTGCTTCTCTGCCGAGTGCAGGGGTTGCTTCACCTGTCTGGTGTGACATTCTCAGATGAGGCAGAGCAGCTGGGAGGCCGTAGTCTTCAGGTCTTGGCTGCTGCAAATCACCGGCAGCAGATTCCTGCGATGCAAGGCTGCCAAGAGCGGCAGAGTGTGGGGCTGCTGCAGCTGCTAGGAGCGACAGTGCGTGGGGCTGCTGCTTTAGTGGGGGAGAAAAAAAAACACAGCAGGCATAGGTATAGATTGCCCTGCAGTGCTCAGCAGGACTGAGACTGCTTTCCAGCAGCAGCCAGCCAAGGGTGCATGCCGCAGTGCAAGGGACGTTTCCAACACATCTCTGAACTGGAGAGAGCATGTTCTTTTTGAAGGCACGATGCTCTGCAACACTGTGTTCCAACGCGGACCTGCTATATACTGCCTGCGGCAGGTCCCGGCTTTCCTGGACTCGATGCAGCACTGCAAGAGACTGCTGCAAAGCATGGTGGAATAGAGCCGGTCTTGCTTGAGAGGATGCTGCCCTAGAGCACTCAGTGCAGCTGGACCTGCAGCAGATGCAGCAGCATCTGCTAGCAATCTGGCCTGTATGCATAGTACATGTATGCAGTATTCGCAGCACGTCTTGCACAAAAGCATGATGCCCTGTAGCGCTCTACAGGTGCCAGCAGCAGCAGACAAGTGTGCTGGCCTGCATAAAGCAGACAGCCATCCAAAGGGCCACCATCTCGAGCCCCAGAAGGCACAGGAAAAAGCTGGCGCTGACCTGGCTGGGGCAAAGCCAGCAGTAAGCAAGCATCAGCTGATCTATGAACCTACAGTACAGCTTTGACAGGGTTACATGCCTCTCTGTCATACTTGACACACCTCACATCCTTGTACCCGGCCTCAGGGCCCAAGTCCATAGCCACCATGTGACCCCTGGGCCTCAACTTGGTTTCGGAGGTTCTGTTCGATCACTCCCCATGGATCCAGCAGCCATGCAAGCCAAGATCATGGAGCTCGAGGCTTCCCTGGTCACAGCCACCAGTGCCCTACAGCAGCTCAGCACACAGCAGGCTATCCACTCAGCACCCAAGCCACCCAAACCACCCAAGCCAGACAAGTTCCAAGGAGACCGCCGCAGTGGTGCAGCATCCAACTGGCTGCACCAGATGACACTCTACCTCACCCTCCTGGGACTCTTGGACACCGCACCCGCCATCCCCCACGCCGTGACCTTCCTCACTGGAGCTGCAAGAACCTGGTGGCGCGCCCAAGCAGACTCTGGAAGCCCATAAACCACCTGGACAACATTCAAGGCTGCCTTCCTTGAGGCCTTCCAGACCCTTGATGCTGAGCGCATCGCCAGAGACAACATGGAGAACCTCAGGCAACGCACCTCTGTCACAGGCTACGCCAACCAGTTCTCAGGCCTACTCCTGGAAGTTCCACACATGCACCCCGCGGACGCCATCTACCAGTTTGTGAAGGGCCTGAAGCTCCAGATTCGCCTCCACGTGGAGCTTCAGCGGCCAAGCACTGTCAACGACGCCATCCGCCTGGCACAGGCCGCCGACTCAGCACTCTGCTACGCGCGACCCACCTACCCCTTTGATTGGCCAACACCTACACCTGCCTACATGAGGCCACAACCCAGGCAACTGGGTGCTTTGACCCCGCTCTCACCAGGCGAGCGTGAGCGCCTCCTCAGCGAGTACAGGTGCTTCCGCTGCCGCCAGCCTGGACACCGCGCTCAACAGTGCACCTACAACAACACCATGCGCCCAACGTCATCCTCAACACAAGAGCGACCCAAGTAGCGGGGCACTGATCACACAGCTTTGGCACAGATCTGCGCCAGCAGAGCCACGCCAACATCGACAACCCAGACCAAGACTTCCAGTCCAGGGGACCTCCTTGCAGACTAGAGCGGACCGGCTCAGGTAGGGGTGACCCTTGGGCAGCAACTCCCAGACCACAACACCTCAGTGACTACGAGAGCCTGTGCCACATCATGGATCCTACACACCGGAGACAACACCATCGCAGAGACCACACCATCGCAGGGACACACCATCGCAGAGACCACCCGGGCACAGAGCACCTTGCGGCCAAGGACGTAAGGACCTGAGCAACCAACGCAGACCACGTTGGACCACAGCAACGCAACGCACTTGGCACATCCCAACGTGCGCCACACAACATGGAGCCCTCCCCAAAGAGCTTTAGCATTAAAGGGGGGAAGGATGTAGCACACAGCTACCTACTTGAACCTACCAGACTTGCCAGACTCTTCTACTGCACCTGCCAGAACCTTCCATGAGCTTTACGTTACAATATTATGATGATAACATGATATATATAGCATTTTTTTCACTTCACCAGGGGACCTCTGTAGCACACAGCTACCTACTAGAACCTACCAGACCTGCCAGACACTTCTACTGCACCTGCCAGAACCTTCCATGAGCTTACCTTTATAAATATAAATAGAGGCCTGGTGTCCTGCTGTGCACTGCCTGCCTGTGCTTGCTGGCCTGCAGCAAGGACCTTTCCAGAGACCACAAAGACCTCTGGTCTGTGACAGCCGCAACGCGCTCCGACAAAATTCCAACCTCTCGAGTCTTCACTCGAAGGAGTGCGCACGACGACAAGGATGGGCAGAGGTCACTGCTGAGGAATACTCAGATCAAGAGGCCTGTAGCCCCCTCCATAGCCATTTTTTTCCCTGAAATCTATTAAACTCTTGGAACCCCGCTGTAGTCTGCAGGGACATTCCTCCCAACCAGTTAAAGCAAAGTGACTGGCCGAGGCACCCATCGAAGCTACGTGAACCACTTCGCATTTCAAAGTCCCCCGTGTGCGGCAGTGCGCTGGGTTCCCCGAGCCCTTCTGCCTGCAGCTGGCTTCAAACAAGAAGCAAGACAATAGTAAAAGGTCCATAGTGCGGTGAAGAGCAGCGGTACAGTGTGACAGGTGTGGTCAATGGGGCACAGCTGAGGCTGCTCCACCAATCACAAAGAGAGCAGCCTGTGTTTGGTGGTCACCTGGCATACCTCTGTTACTGTCGGATTCTAACTACCGCACAGCTGCACAACCAACGTCTCTCTCCAGTCTGTGAAGCTGGGGCAGGTCAGTCCTTACCGACAACCCTTTCAACTGGCAAGCATTGTATTGTGTGGACTCCACGAAGCAATAGCAATGCATAGAATCTAGCTGAATATGTACAGCACTCACCGGTCATTGAGCCTGCGCTGAAATGGCAAACACTGTGACACGGTGCAACTTATGAGTAGCTGAGTGTTGTACAACGCTGGCATGTGCCTGAGCCACAGCAAGTATAGGCTAGAGCTGCTAGTCTACTGTGCAGCGCGCGGGGGTGTTGAAGGAGGCGTGACCTGGGAGGTCTGCGCCTGCCCTGCCAGCCAGGCCCTGCTGTACTTGAGCTTGAGAGACTGGTCCACAACATCTGACTCGACCTTGTCTATGGGTGGCTGCATGAGATGGTGCTTCGTCACCCCCTGGAATGCAGCCGCTAGTGCCAGCACCTGCAGAACCACAAGGACAGGTGGATCATTTCTGATTATAGGCACATGCCAACAGGGCACCAGGCCTCTCTCAGTTGGCTGGCAGGCAGGCCCATGAATAGACATGTAGGTGGCCCCAGTGATGCTGACCCCAGAAGTTGGCTTGCAGGCTACACACCATTTCAGGTGGTGCACAACTCCCTCCCCCATTTTCAAGTAGCTGCGCTGGTTGGTACCATGACCCAGCTGTTCTACACGCTGCCTTCAGTTCTCAAGGCTGCTCACCTGATTCTGAACATCGAGCCTCAGGCAGTGCACGCAGTGGCAGCAAGGACTGCTTGCGACCTCACCTTGTTGTCCTGGTAGATGGGGGCATAGATTCCCATAGTTCTGGGATCTTTCCTGGGTCCCTCTGTACCCTTCACCGGCACAAAGCTGGTGGGGACTACGATCTGTGGCAGCCCGACTAGATTGCCGTCATAGGCTAGGAACAAGGGGGGCCCGAGGAGAGCATCAATATTGTTGTCCAAGAAGAAATTTTCGAGCTCCTTGATGATTTGGCCGCGTGCCCGGGTGGCCTGCAGTGGTAGCCATTGGCTCGTTGCACTCCTTGTAAGTGGCTGTTTCTTGACATTGCTCAGTACAGCATGTGCTGCAGCTCCTTGCGTGCTTTTCATGCGTGCCCAGCGACGCAACACCCTTGCTGGCTTTTCTTTGGCGTGTTTCTGTGCCTCTGATGCATAGAACGCACACTGGACTGCCGTCCTGATGGCAGTGCCGTATGTGCGCATCGCATGGTCCTGCTTTATGCCGCACAAGCTGCGTGGCCCTAGTGTAGCGCTGCAGGACGCTACACCTAGGCAGACAGGCGGGGGTCAGGCACGCACATCTCCAACCAGGAGACAAGAGATGCTGCGGACAGTCGGTACCTGGATATACTCCACGCCGGGGATGGTCCTGGCAGCGCGCAGGGAAGGCGGCCACAAGTCCTGTCGGCGGTTCTGAGCATCGCGTCCAGACCTCTGCCAGTTGTCAAAGTGGGCAGCAGTCTCCACGTCTGCGCAGCAGGCAGCCCTACACCTTGACGGTCAAGGCCTTGGCTCTCTTGGGCGTGCGACGTCGTGTCAAGCTGCACTGTCATTAGGTAGTCCCTTTGCCTGCCTTTTCACACTGGACACCTTGCGTTGTTAAAAAAGCTGCATGCAGGCCTGCCAAAATAGCCTGAAAGGCCTGCACAGAGGTGCTCATCTCAGATGCACAAGAGGGAGTGGCACGGGACACGAGCCCAGTGGCGCTGTGCGCCCCATGCGCAACAGGCGCAGATGAGCTCACCCAGAATGATGCGGATGGCAGCCTTGGCCAAGGGGCTGCTTTTGAGGGTCACAGGCACAGTCTTGATCCCAAGCTTCTTGAACGCCTCCAGCACCTGCAGATTGCAACAGGCATTTGCTGCAATCACTCGCCTGCCCCCAGCAGGCAGGTGCTGGCATCTCATGTGCACTACATACACAGTACAAATGGCACGACACGCCCCTGAGCAACGCAAGTTGCGCCAAGAAAGCAGCCAGCGCTGGGAGAAGAGACCGGGCACCAAAGCAGGTAGCATGTGCTCCTGGGTGCAACCATGAGACCCCTACCTGCTGGCAGTCCCAGTCCTTGTCCTCAACATAGCCGACAGTGAGGGTGGTGGTATCCAGGCCAGAGCTCGCGCCAAAGGGGCCCTGCAGGGGGGCGTCAAAGGAGGAGGGGTCGCGTGGGTCCCGACCCCGGATGGCATCTAGCACGACCGCCGCATCCGCGGCCGTGCGTGCGAAGGTGCCCGTCTTGTCCTGCAGGCATTGCAGGAGGAGCTGTCCCTGGGTGCCGGCGTGGTTGGCATGCTCGCGTCAGCGTCGACGTGCAGACTGGCACAGCCATGTAAGCTGGGGCTGCGCTGTCAGGCCTGCACAGACGTGTGCCAACTGTCAGGTTGCAGCTGCTCCACTCACATCCCTTGAAGAGCTATGCACACAGTACTGTGCATGTCAAGATGCCAGACCAGTGGCAGAAGCTACCTGCGAAGGCCATCAACCAACGTTGGGGCACAGAAAGGAGCAAGAACCCACTGTCAGTCGGCATGAGCAGGTGCATCATGGCAATTGCTGAGCATGCAGGGGTGGGCTGCAGCTGAGGCAGGGTTGCACCAGCCTGCTAGCAGAGCCACGCACCAGGGAGGGGGCCAGAGCCATCACGCCGGACCGGCCCACCACGCCAAACGAGGGTCGGAAACCTGTGATGCCGCACTGGCTGGCGGGGGAGGTGATGGAGCCGCAGGTCTCTGTGCCGATGGCAAATGGGACCATGCCCGCCGTGGTGGCTGAAGCCGACCCTGCACGCCACCAGCTTGAGCGTGTGCCCACTGGTGTCCAGCACCATGCGCTGCACTGCTGGAGGAGGTACCATCTGACCATCACTCAATGGCCAGTGTCTCCCACGTGACACATGTCCAGCATGCTGTCATGGTGCATGCTATCTGGCACGCTGCCGCAGCACAGGATGCACACCCAGGCCAGTGCCCCTGGGAGGGGCCTCAGAGGCACAAGCTTTTACAGCCGCAGCTTGCGCGGGTGTTTGACAACAGGAAACATGCGATGCAGCAGCCAACCTGCAGAAGACCCGGAGGAGCCCTCCAGCAGGTTCCAGGGGTTTTTGGTGTAGCCCCCATGCCACACATCGTAATTGCCCATCTCCCCTGTGGACAGCTTGGCAATGAGCACCGCGCCCGCTGCCTTCAGCCTGCAATGCAGCAGCCCTGAAGCTGCTCAGGTCAGGATGTCCAGTATGCAGCCTCTTTCGAGATAGGTGGCATGCCTGGTGCATGCACACCCTAGAAGCACATGCAGGAGGTGCAGGCCAGTCCCAGAGCACATGGCGCACACGCATGCTCCGGCCACGCACCGGGTGTACACATTGGACTCCTCCGCAATGACCTGGTCCTGGAAGGGCACGCAGCCCCAGGTGGTGGGGTAGCTGGGTACGGCTACTATGTCCTTCAGGCCATAGGGGATGCCATGCAAGGGCCCTAGGTAAGTGCCCTGGGCCAGCAGGGCATCTGCCGCCTCCGCCTGCTGCATGCCCAGCTCCTCTGTGAAGCAGATGACTGCTTCCAAAAATTTGTCCATCCTGCACGTGGGCTTGTTGAGTTGAGTGATGGTGGAGAGCAGAGCCGGTCAGTCCTTCTACCTCTGCAGCGCTTGAGCACCCTCTGATTGCCATCTGTAAGGCCATGCTGGTCACACACTGCTCATGCACATGTAGCTCTGTCAAGCAGTAATGAGCCGTTGTGCCTTAATCGGGTCAGGCAATCTCTAACAGGCATCCTTTTGCTACGTGTAGAGTGCCAGAATGGAAATATACCAGCTGCGCTTAGGTGTAGGTCTGGTGTCAGCAACGGCAGCTTCACAAGGTGTACACCCCAGGACACAACACCAGCACACAAAGGTTGAGGTGCAGGTAGGTTGGGCAGCAGGGACTCACTCTTTGGCACGCTTCAAAAAGATGGATGTCAACTCCACAGAAGAGATCTGTTTGGTGCTTACGAGAGCGGCTAACTCCAACACCTGAGTCACAGCAGTGGCAGCCTGCTTCAATTCACAGGGTATACGCTCACAAACTTAAAGCATGCACAGGCACAGCTCTAAGTGTATGCGCCCTGTCGTGCAGCAACCCTGCCCAATTCTGACTAGCCTAAAGAGCGCACCAGGCCAACAGCACAAATCACAGCAGCTTGCAGGGCAGCTTGGCATTGCTGTTCTTGTTGTGCAATGTGGCCACCGTGGGCACTGCAGTGCACACAGCACACTCAAACAGACGCCAACCTATCGTGAAAAGCACAGCCCCCACACAGCAGCGCTCACCGGCATGAAGCACAGGGCAATGTCGTCTGCGGGGCGGCTGGTGTTCTCGGGCAGCGTTATGGCCCAGCCGTCTGACCGGGCTGGCTTGCCGTTGTGCTGACCGGGACGGTTGCCCATGGTGCTGTCAAATATGAGGGCCATGGGGTGGGCCACGCCGCCATCTTGGTGGCCGATTGCCTCCCGCAGCTGGGCATACCAGGGGAGGTAGTCCTTACTGATCCTGGCAGCCATCTCCGCCCTCTGCACACAGCGCAGGAGTCGGCACCCACTGCCATGAGCCTGTGCTGCTGGGAAGGCTGCATGCTGAGAGGTGCACAGGCACCTTCCCTGGTTGTAACTTGGCATATGCAGCTCCCATGTCAGGACCAGCTTGCAGTCAGCTGAAACCAGAGACTGCAAGGACTTGCGGGGGCTGCACCCAGGAACATGGACGGGACAGGCCATGCCCTGAAATGCACAACTTCTTTGATTGCAGTTATACCCTTCGATTGCAGTTGTACATATGTATGGTCCACATCTAGGGATGCGCATATTTAGTCTTGCTGGCAGGAAAGCCTACCTGGGTATCAGGGAATGGCCCAAAACCCCCAATCGTCTCTGCAGCCGCCACCAGGCTGACCATGCTCAGGCTGACTACCTTCTCCTGGCCTGTCTCCTCACTCTTGTCCTGAGGCGTCTCCTCCTTGTCCACCTGTGGACCCAAGTCCTCCACAACCTCTGCCTCCGTCTTTCCGCTCTGCTGCTCAGGCATGGAGGCTGAGAGCTGTCACTGGCTGGGGCGGCTGCAGCCTTTCCTTGGGCCTGCGGGGAGTTTAGTGCAGGTACTCAGCAGATGCCATACTGTGAAGGCACTGCAACATTGACTGCATACATCGGTCTCTACATGCTATGGGCAACACAGCAACTGTACCACAGCAACCCACAACATGGCTCACTTCGGCTCGTGCTGCACCCACGAATAGGTTCTGGGCTGTCTGAAACTGCTGCCTGCGGGTTGCAGCTTGCTTTTAGCGGGGTTGACCTGGCAGCCTGCATGTACAACACCCTAGTCAATCTTGTGGCAATTGAGCAGAAACATTGATCCTAGAGTGCTACCGGAAGATGAGTTGAAAGAGGTTTGGAACCTACACAGTTGCGTCTCGGCACAAGATCACCTGGGGTGCTGTTCACAGGTTTTGCTTCTTGCGTGTGTCTGATCGAGCCCGCTTGTTGTTAAGCAGCGACCAGTGCGTGATGTCTTCTTTTGAGAGGGCAAGGTGCGGCAGGGTTTACAGAATGACACAGATCAGTAAGTTACAAATTGACAGTTAGTTTGACCCGTCGATGCCGCGGGCACTGTCAAGTCACAACTAGACTTTTCATCATGCAAAGCACGCATGCGGACAGTTGCACCTTCGAAATGGACGGCACGTCCTCCTCATGGGGGCAAACAACCTTTGGCACCCGTGCCAATGAAAAGTCATCATAATTGCTTTCAGAGAATATCTTTTGCTAGCACTGAGCCTGATGGCTATCTTTGGAGGTTGCCCTACAGTGGCCCACAGTAAATGTACGTGTCCTTGTCGTACCCATCTTGCATCACTTCAAGTCGTGGATGGTGGGAGGGCCATTGCGCAATATTTCTAGATATCAACAGCACCAGCTTGCAGGGACCACTTATCATGTTGGCCTGCCATAAGAGCAGGCCTCTGATTCTTTTGATGCTATGGCAACATCGCTGAATCCGCTTCTCTTCATTATATTTGTTACCCTGATGAGTGCCCTGCTGACTCTCAGGACTGTGACCTGTTTTGCTCGCATGGCAGGACCTACCTGTGTACTTGAGGCAGCCCTTACCCTGCACGGCGTGCATGACACAGACCAAAGTACCTGTGCAGCTTCATGTTCAGACTTGACAATTAGGCTGTTGCAAGGCCGCTGGTGAGTGCAACCACAGGACGGCCGAGGGTTCTGCTTCTGATGGCCATATCTGAAAATTGCCACAAGAAGACTGAGCTGGTGTGCTACCGCAGTTCTTCTGCATCGTCTGTCAGCAAGCAACATGGCATGCTGCTTGCCAGGAGTGGCCACTCCTGGTGCAACCATGGTGCAACCTTATCGCAGATGTGAACACTGTGAACACCAAGGAGCAAAGCTTACAGGCATTTGGTCAAGTTGCCATCTCTTAAGTATACAGCAGAATTTGATATCTTGCAGGTGTTGCACACGGTTAGTCAAGAGCGAGGCACTCCATCACTTGAATACTGAAAAATAAGGGTGCGAGGGTAGGGGGAGGATGATGAGATGTTAAACTGCATTCTGAGGCGGCTATTCAAATGATATGTGAGGGTCCACTGTGTTGCTATGTCGCTGTCTCGGAGTTTGCGGGCCATAGCAGCCTGCAGGCAGGGCAGCGAGCTCACTGCTGATGCACAAATGATGTGGCAGTGTGTGGCAGTGAGTGACATGATAGCAGGGACTCACCTGCAAAGACTTGCCAAACTGTATTTCCACTTCTGTGCCCATGGTCAGCGATGACAGCAGAGCTGTCGGATCACTGTGTGGGTCAAGACTGAGCAGCCCAGGGATGCTTGGGGCAGAGACTAGGCGCCACCTGCAGCACCACATGGCGTATACATATCTGGCTGCCCGGCTGGACTGCATGGTCTACTGTGTGCACCACACCTGGCCTGACCCAGCTGGCCCTGTGTCTGAAGCTTTGGCATCACAGCGTGTGCCGCTGATGCTGCAAGGCTGGACAGTGCCAGCTGGCCGTCCTCAGCCAGCAGTGCAGCAGCCAGCTGCCCCTCAAAGATCTTTGCAGCATCAGCAGGGTCTAGATGTTCCACACCTTCACCTGCAGAGAAGTGGGCACTGGAAGATTGTCACCGGCAATCATCTGCAAGATGCTGGAGATATCTCCACACAGAGTGAGACATGAGCTCAGCGCACCTCCTGAGCCAGCCAGAGGGGTCAGGATGAGGTGGTCCTGCCAGCTGGAGGCACGGCCCTGAATAAGGGCCCGCAGGTTTGCCCCTCGCAGTGCCATGTTGATGTTTGGGTCCAGGCCATGCTCAGGCACAAACTCAAGGCAGTTGGGGTGCTCCCGGTCTAGCGTCAATTGTGTCGCAACAAGATTGACCTGCAGCATGAGGTACCATAGCTCAGCCATGCACGCCTTGGCTTTCATTCTATCAAGTTTACGGCAGTACTGCAAAGCTGCTGGAGTCAGCGGCCCACCTCGCCAGTATCAAGCTTGACAATTCCTGCCAGCTGCACGGCGTCCATCTGTGCGGGCCCATTCAGCACCACCTCGCCGCCAATGGTGAAGTTCATGACGACGGGGTAGCTGGCTCTCAGGTCAGGTCCCAGCTGCACCTTGAGGCCCCGCAGGACGACTTGCTCAGCAACAGCTGGCTGCACAAGAGGTGGCTGCTCAACCTGCGGCACAGTGCAGGATGCCATGGTCAAACCTTGACATTTTGCAAAAGCTGAAAGCAGAGAGTGGAGCTTGCCAGTCCTTGTTGCATGGACTTGTGAGTCTGATGGACAGGAAGAGGGCCCCATCTCATACAGAAGACTGAGGCTCCAGCCAGGACTGGAAAATAGCCTCACGTGCAGCACCTCCAGGCGGTCCAGCTGGCGAGCCAGCCCATCATTGTGAGCAGCCAAGGCCTTGAACGCCTTGCTGACAATGTCTGGCTCAGCCACCTGGCTGTCGGTGCCAGCAGACCCTGATGGGACTGGCGCAGAAGCCTGGGGGTTGAGGGAGGCTGTCCCGCGGCTGAATCTGATGTTGCCACCAATCTGGGGGTGCTGCAGATTGCCGCGCAGCTGCAGGTGGGCATCCACATTCCCTGCAGCGATAACGCCGCAGCTTGGTGAGGCCCTGTAGGGCTGGCAGCGGAGCCATGCAATGTGAGAGGTCTTTTCACGCTTGCAGCTAGCACTTTCTGTTCGTGGGCCTCCTGCATCAACCTAGTCAGTGGTTTCTGACCAGCAGAGGTTGAGCAAAGCCACAATGAATCATGTGCAAGCAAGCCCTTCAGGACTGGGCTATGGTCACAGCAGGCTGTAGAAAGGTGTTACTGCTGACCTGTGTATACATTGCGTACACGAGTCTCCAGGCCGTTGACATCCATTGTGATGCCGTCCATCGGGGTCGATCTGCTGCGACCTCCCCGCTGCTGGGGTGCAGGCTGAGCGGGCGTCTGGGCTGCTGTCAGGGGCAGGCCTCCCCTCACACTGATGTGCCCCTTGCGGCCGACCCTGGCTTCAAGAAAATCCACCTACAGGCTAGCAGTCTAAGGCTGGAGAACATAACTCCCAGGCGTGGAAGGGGCACAGGGCATACAACACTTAAATGTTCTGGAGGAAGAAAGGGTTGGAGCTGTGCAGCAGACAGTCGCCCTTCCTTGCCCTTGAGACTGCAAAGACGTCGTCTTCCCCTGCCTGCCCTGAAGGGTCAGCGCTGCGCAGAAGACTGGGCAGGCCCACCTGCAGGGCGTCGCCCTGCAGCGAGATGTTGGCGCCCACGCCTGTCATGGGGTAGCGCAGGTGAGGGCAGATGATGGTGGCCTTGGCAATCTGTGCCTCGCCAGCAACGGCTGTGTCATGCACCTTGCCATGCATCCTGCAAGCAGGGCAACTCAGCATCAAGCACAATGCAGCCTTGTTTGCTGCCACATACAGGACACATGCAGAGGGGCGTGGTGCATGCAGCCAGCAGAGAGGGCAGCCCACCTGAGGTCCACAGCAGCACTGCCAGCCTGCCACTCAAAGTCAGGGGCAGCCGTGCTGAGCAAGGCCATGCCATTGTCCTTGAGGCTGACGGTGACCTCCATCTCATCTGGGGCCAGCTGGGGCTCCCCTTCAGCAAGAACGGGCTCCTGCTGGGCTCCTGCTCCTGCTGTGTGGGCAGCTGCAGCCTGAGATACCTGCAGCAGGCCCACAGCAGCGCTATGGATCTCCAGAGTCACCAGAACACCCTTGAGCAAAATGTTAGTCTCCAGTCTTCTCCAGCACAGCCAAAAGGTGTCAACACCGTACTGAATGTGCTTCTGTTGCAAGAAGCACATGCTACCCAAGGCACATCTGACATCCCCACACACCCTTTCAACCAAACTGTCAGACCATACGTGAAAGATGTCTCCTCCGCATGGAATGTGAATGGGCTGCACACGCCCCTCAGGCTCACCACTGACGACTTGTAGGGCGCTGGCGGCGGCATGAGAGGGATGCTGCCCGCCAGATCGACGTGGCCTGTCTGCCTGAGGTCTGCAGGGACCAGGTGCATGCTGAAGGACAGGCGCTGCTCATTGTCCAGCTCTGCGTTGGCCTCTGCCTGCGCCAGGCGAGTAGTGCCCACGGCGCCGTCGTAGATGCGCACAACCACACTGCCCTCAGGGACGGCTGCACTGCCCTCTGCAGGCAGCCAGGGAGCTGCTCAGGGCCAGCTGCACCGTGCCGTATATTGGTGAGTGTTGCCACTCCCCTGTGCTGGAGGGGTCACGCTGCACTCAGGGGCACCTGTGCTGCACACAGCCAGGGGGGGCTGCTCGGCGCCAGAGCAGCCTGCTCCTCCTCCTGAGAAGTTGCACCCCTGGGACATGCCAATCTTGGGCTAGAGGCACAAATCACAAGCAGCTTACTTCCAAACACAATGCGGCCAGCAGCTGCAGCTCACCCAGCGATCCACGGATGTACAGCAGCCCATTCACAGGGCTGCTGGCGTACATGTCGTACGCAGGGCTCTTCTCAGTGCCTGGGCGGCTGCCGCGCACAAAAGGCATGCTGATGCCGCTGAAGGGATTGCTGTCCTTGGAGTTGGGCACCCCTCCGGCAGGAGGGGATGCCCCCACAGCTGGGGCAGCATGCCGGAGAGCAGGCATGGCTCGATAAACCGGCTGCAGCACTGCCAGGGGGAAGTCTGTGAGCAACAGGGTGGCCTTCTGGCGTGCCCCCAGCAGGTTGCCCCGCACCAGCAGCTTGGCATCCCCAGCCTTCAGGCACAGCTCCTCCAGCTTGATCCCCTCAGCGCTGTGGCAGCTGCCAGCAGCCACTACCTGCAGCAGGCAGGCGCATCAAGCTGTTGGTCTCAGCAAGAAGGAGCCAACTCACGACTTGCTTGCTGCTGATGGTGACAGGCCGGCAGAGGATCACTGCTGGTGACACAGCCCTGCTGGTCCCATGTGCATGCGGGACCAGAGCTGCTGCAGGCTGAGCAGGCTCCCAGCAGGACCCACCTGGTCCAGGCAGTACTCCCCCCACTGCCAGCTGCCGCCCTTCACATCAAATTCCAGGTTGGTAGCTCCCCCGCCCCCGCCATAGGCCTGCAGGCTGCCGTTCCAGCGCCCACGCAGGTCCTGCAGCCCTGGTAGGGCATTACGAGGGCTTCCCTTGCTGCTGTTGCTGGCTGCAGCATCATGAGTAGGTGGGCGCAGGTCTGCAGGGGCCTGCTGCAGCTCAGATCGTGCCTTGCGGGCCACCTCCTCCAGCTGCTGACCCAGCTTCTGCAACAGGGGGCACAGAAGTTGTTTACAAGAACCAACCCAACAGGTTCTGAGCTCACGGGCAGTGCAGACAGGTGCTGTGACTCACAGCATTGCTGTGCTCTGCACACCAAACAGCAACAGTGAAAGCACACTGGCTGGGACAGCCCAGCTGATGGGCCAGCTGTTGGTCTGCAAGAATGCTGCACCACAGGCTCTCAACTCAGCACAGGTCTGCTTGGCCTCACCTCAGCCTGTGCGCCAGCGTTCTGCAGGCCCTGCAGAAACACACCCTTGGCCTGTTCATAGTCGCCTGGGGTGACTGCAGTGGCCCGGCTGAGCAGGCGGGCAGCCGGAAGCAGCTCCTCCATGTCAGCATCCGGCACAGCCACCTGCGCACACCTGGCAGCCTGAAGGCTCTGCTGCCACCATCCACACAGCCAGCTCTCTTCAGGCTGTGCTACAAATGCAAAGGCAACAGCATCCTGAGAGGATGTACCCCTCAGTCTGGCAACGCAAACGCTCCCATGACCTCCGGCGGCAGAGGCCTGCACAGCTCACCTGCACACGCCAGCGTCCAGTGGGCTGCTGCGGCAGCACAGGCGGGGCATCAGGGCCCTGCCGGCTGCGGTGCATGATGTCCAGCGGAGAGGCTCCAGGTGGCAGCTGAGCCATGCTGGCAGCGCTCTCGGGGATGCGGGCATTGGGAGGAATGACGTATTCGCCCTGTACCTCATACCTGCAGCAGCCGCACCTGCCTGACACTGCCCCAGGACCTCACAGGCTGCAGCCAGCAGTCCTGGTCTGGCAGCACTCATTTGCTGCACCACACATTTAAGGGGCCTGCAACCCCTGAAGCAAAGCAGCCTTCAGATCATTTGTGTACCACTCAGCCTGTTGCACAGACGTTGCTGCCATGACAATGATCGGCCCTCTGGTTTTGCAGCAGTATTGCCTCACGGTGAAGCAACTCGCTGCAGGATGAATGGTCCATCTTTCCACAGCTTTTGTGGGAGATGCTGGTAGCCACCTCTCTACTGGCTCAGGGACGCAGAATAAGCAGGCCTGAGGCTGCATCTTGCCTCATTTTCAAGTGACCACCACCACAACTGCCGCTGCTGCAGGCATGGCAAGCAGTGAGTGGTAGCCAGGTCTGCCCTCACTTGGAGATATGCTGCTTGAGGAGCGCCCTCTCCAGGCGCACCACATCGCGCTCCCAGCGGAAGGACCCGCTCAGGCTCTCCCCCTGCAGCCCGCTAAAGCGGGGGCCGTCAACGTTGACCCGGCCCCGCCCAGTGCGGGTGTCAAAATTGACGCTGAGGGAAGCCTCCTGCAGCTGCCCGCGCAGGCTGGCCACCTCCAGCTCATCCAGGGGCAGACCGAGCACAGCAGCCTCCACCACGCTAGTGCTGCTGTTCACCTGCGCGGATGTGGGTGGATGGTCTCAGGCGCAGGCTTTGACGGGCATCAGACACTGCAGTCATTTGTCACTCAACCCAGCTGCTGTGCCCCGTCACACCTTCAAGAAGGGTCAGGCTAGCTGCAGTGGGGCTGACAGTGTAGCCTGCAGCAGATATGCATTAAACGGCAGAGTTACCTCTGCAGACATAGTGAGCTGGCCGCATCTCAGCGAGAAGTGGCTGCCCCTGTCCCCATTGCCGGCAGTGACTGAAGAGGTCACTGGTGTCGTTGTGGACCCTGCAGGCCCAGCAGAGATCTTCAAGAACACTCAACCTAAAAAGCAAACAGCAGGCTGACACAAAGAGGGTAGTCAGTACCTGATGGCAGTGCAAGAGAGGGGCCAAGACCAAAGCGTGGCACAGAGAGGATGTCTCCAAGCCCCAGAGGGTTTTGCCGGCGCACAGGCTGCTCCACAGGGGCCGCAGCTGCCTTGGGCTGCGCCTGAAACAGGGGTAGGGCCAGCTCCACATCGAGTGACTCATCTGGGCGCTGCCCCTGCAGCACGATGACGGCACCCTTGGCTTCAATGGCACAAGGGTGATGTTGACTTCCACACAGACCACAGCTGAAGGGAGCCCTCCCACCTTGGCATGCACCTGGACCTCCCTGTCTGAGACTTGCAGGGTGCCGGTCAAGCTGCGGGACAGCTTGAGCTGGTTGATGCGCACTCCTTCTAAAGAGAGATCGCCTGCAACACGAACCGCGGGTACAGTGGGCTTCCCCGTCGCTTTGTCTGCAGACCAGCAGTGAAGCAGAGCAGTGTTGGTGCCCTCTGCCTGCCAGTGATCACCTGAGAATATGGAGCCTGCCAGCTGCTGAGGGCCAGCTGGCTGAGCATCGCTGTCCGGCCTGGACAGCGTCCCATTGAGCTTGGTGTGCCCTGTCAAACGCAGCCGCATGGGCTGCCCAGAAGCCAGATGCTGATCAGCTGCAGCTCCTGGAGACATGAGGGGCAGCACATCCAGGCCCTGCAGCAGTACAGCTGTGTGGTGAGGAAATTGGCAAGCAGGGATTGGTCAGGGTGTGAGACAGCACACATCTCGCGCCCACAGGGCCAATACACACACCCACACTCAGACACACACACACACACACTCTGTGTCATAGGGCAGTGAGGACCTGGCCCCAAGCCTAGACGCATTGGAGGCTGGATCTGCCCCAGGTGCTTCAAACACTGGCAACAAGTGTGACATTGAGCTTGAGGGATGTGTGGCTTTCTGATGAGAAAAGCAGCGCACCTTGAGGTCTGCGTCGACCTCCGCCCCCTGCAGCACCAGCGCAGTCAGCTCAGCCATCTCCGCCTGGGTCACCACCCTCTTCACGTCCTCGTGAGCAGCTGGCCGCACATGCAGCACGCCTGACATGTCCAGCGCAGGGGCGCGTGCCGACATGCGGATGGTCTCCCGCTCCAGTGTGAGGGAGCCCTCTGCCTGGGCCTCAGGCAGATTCCAGCTGGCATCAATGACTGGCTCCAGATGGCTGCCCTGCATGGTGCCGTGGACCTTGCCCCTGCCAAACTCCATGGCAGGCGGCAGGGACGTACCCTGCAGTGTAACAGCCGCAATCAGCAGTTTGCGGCAAGTCATACCCAAAGCAGTCAGTCTAGAGTAGCTTGACGGCCGCCTCTGTCAGGGTGGCAGCCTATAACCAGCTGGCAGGCCTGCACTGCATTAGCTCCATTCCGCTTGCATTGAGCTTTGGAAGTCTGATGGCTTTTAGCTTAAGCTGAACACAGTGGCAGCGGTTGGCAAAGTGGCCAGACCAACGCCCAGGACTCCCAACCTCTCCAAGCTGCACATACAAGAGGCAGAGATGTGGCCACACCTCTGGCAGGTAGCGTTTGACCAGGCTCTCAGCTGGCAGGTCATGGCCCTCCAGCCAGACCTTGACAGCTCTGGGGTCAGCCTCGGCAGTCTGAGCCACCCACATGCGCCCAGCCCCTAGCAGGGAGCCACCACCAACTGGCTGTGCCTGCATTGCTCACCAGCACCTTTGCAAGGGCAGCCTGTGCTTGGCAATTCTGCACATCTAGGCTGCTTGTTTGCAGCTGCTGTGAAGAGACAGCTGAGCAGTTTGGATTTGACATTGCACAGGATTTGGGAGATAGTCTCGTCAAGGTAGAATGCACTGCCAGCATATGCTACACTGCAGCAGTAAGCTGACCTGGATGGAGTGCATTATGAAGATGTCGGTGGCGGTGTCCATGGTGAAGATGCAGCTCCCGCTGGAGAAGGGGACTTTGTCAAAAGCGCCGACAGCCTGGACTTCAGCAGCTACAGCCGCCTTGGCAGGTGAGTCCTCTGCAGCTGCCAGCATGCCCTGAGTGGGGCGCATAGCCACTGCAGTGCCTGCAGCCAGAGCAGCGGAGTGCAGCCAGGTGCTTCCAGCAGGCAGCAGCCCATACCACCCAAGCTCAGAGTCAACTTACAGGACAGGAGCAGCTGGTAAGCAGTCATGAGCAACCTGCTGCACAGGTGCAGACCTCTGCAGCTCAACACACCAGCATAGAAACTCTCTGCTCACCTGAGAAGACGGGCTGCTCAAGAGGCCCTGTTATGTGCAGCACCCCTCGCAGGGCTCCCCCAAGGGAGTTGGGGGCTGGCCTGATGCCCAGGGTTTTGCGCAGCTCATTGGCCTCCACTCCAGGCACATCAGCTGACAGGTGGTAGTACCCTGAGTCTGGGTTCATGCCAACATCCCCTGCACAGCATGCAGCAGAAGCTGACGTCTGTGGTCACATCTTTGGACTGTGCCCTTTGTGCTGGCCACAGCTCCGTGATCTCTTAGCTGGGCTACACAAGCTCTACATAGCCACTTCCAGTGGCGTCAATGCAAGATGTGGTGCTACAGTGTAGCATTGACCACCATGGTGTACCCATGCCTGGCACAGCTAACTTGCTTCATCTCAATCGAGCTGCTGACACAGGCTACACTTGCGAGCAGAAAGTACCTGACAGCATGAGGGGGACTGCTCCAAAGTTGCCCATGGCATTGTGCAGGTAGAGTCTGTCCCTATCATACACCAGGTCCACCTCCACGCCTGTGAAGTCGTCCACGGCATCCCAAAAGTGGAAGCCGCCATTCTGCACATGGATGCTGCCCCCAAAGTCTGGGAAGTGCCAGCTCTGCTCGTCAAAGCAGTGCAGCTTCAGCTCCCCGTTTAAGCGTCCTGCATGCATGGCACCGGCTGCTGGACCCAGGGGCTGCCAATCTCAACAGCTGCTGCAAGCCATGCAGTGCTGGACAGGCTGTGTAACCAGGCAGCAAGGCATTTTCTTCATCGCATGACGGCTGAGGGTCTTAGGACACGCAAAGCCTAGAAGCAGCTGCTCATGGTGGCAGGGCACCTTCTGTGATGTCCATGGGCAGCTCCAGCAGGCGCTCCGCCTGGGGCGCATGCAGATTAGTTCCTCTGATGGTGCAGTGCATGTCAGGCCACACACCAGGCGCCTTGGTCAGCCCCTTGCTGCTGATGGACACATTCAGCCGGCCACCTGCAGCATCACCGGGCACCTGTAAAGGTGCAGAGAGGCCTCAAGGCCTGTTTGCTCACGTATTGTGACCCAATACAGTGCAGGCCCCTGACAGCCATCACTGTGCCCGTGGGCGAGATGGGTGCCAAGCTGACCTGTCGGCCTCCCCAAGCGGGCATCTGCAGGTTGATGTTGGTTGCTGCGAGCAGTGGTGGCCTGCTCCCTAGAGTCCCGCAGATGTCTGTTGGCAGTGGGGCTCATCATGGTGCACTTGTACGTGGAGGGGTCCCGCTCATGCACCGCAGCTGCGGGCAGGCAATATAGCAGCGTCACATCTGGTTGCCTGGCCAAATCCTGCCCTGCACAACAGTGTCTGGCGCACAGGAGGCGTCAGCACCTTGCCATGGCATTGTCTGGCTTGCAGGAGCAGAAGGCACACTGCCGCCTCGTGACATGACAGACCGGCAACCAAGGGCAGCACATTGTCAGGGAAGGCAGTACCCTGCAGATCGATGGCCAGCGACTTATAGTCCCTGCCCAGCCTGAGGGACATGTGGACTTGCTCAAAGTGCCGGGGCACCGGCTCCCCCGTGATGTGCGCCCTCAGGTGGCCCTGGGTGATGCAGACTGAGTCCAGAGCCACACTGGGTGCCTTGAGCTGGCTGCGTGCTGCTGCCCACTTCTGCTGCAGCCATACTTTCACACCAGCAGAGCCTGCAGGGAACATCACAGCGGCATTGAGCTGTCGCTTCCATGGCCGGCTACCAGCTGGTGCAGGCTGGAGACGCCGGCATGCAGAAAGGTTGCAAACTGCCTGCCTTTCACGTAAGCTGGTAGCAAAGCATTTCAGAATGCGTCCTTGGCAGGCCAGCAGCTGCATATCTCATTGATGTCACAAGACAGCACATGAATTGCTCAACAGTGATGAGGGCTCAGCCTGTTGAGCAGGTCCACAAGCAAAACATGCCATTGTACAAAGCAGCTTGAGTGTATGATGCCACTTGTCTGGTGCAGACAAGGCGCTGCCTCACCACGATGCGGCCGCTGGACGGCTGCCCCTGGCTTGTAGCTCTCGCTGCTGAAGCCTGATGCGGGCTTCTGCTCTGCATGTCTCCTGGGCCGCTCACCAGCCTTGTCGCCGGGCTCCTGTAAGGTGGCAGTTGCCTGCTGCTGACCATGTGCAGCTTTCTGGGAGCCCTCTGCCACAGCTGTCTCCTCCCTGGACGCTGCCAACTGGGCAGGCAGCTGTTCAGTGTCAACGTGATATGGTTCGCCTGCTGCCTGCTGGTCAGCCACTGCTGCAGGCTGCTCTCTAGTGGCAGAAGGCTGCCAGAGCCTCCTGACCTCAGCCTGGGGCACCTGCCACCTGGACACTTTAAACGCCGCGGGCACAGGGCTGACCACAGCAGCCTCGCCACTGAACTGCCTGCCAGCCCCCTGCCGTGCCAGGGACAGCAGAAGCCGGCCTTCACTGCGGCGCACCCGCCAAGGCAGCCGCTGTATGGGCAGAGGGATCTGGCCAGTGGTGATGGAATCGGAGTGACGTGTGTCAAATGGCACACTGTCAGCTTCGGTGGTGGGCATGCCCTCAGCAGGTGCGGGAGGAGCTGGCTTGCTGAGCCAGCGCAGATTGAAAGGCAGCTGAGCGGGTTTCTGGGTTGGTTCCTGGGGGTCTGAGAGCGGGGCCTGGAGGAGGCTGGGCTGGGGCTGGCTGTCGTTCTGACTTTGTGTGCTGGAGTCATGCAGCTGCAGTGCAGGCTCATCAAGCTGATTGCTGATGTCCTGCTGCTGCCTCACATCCTCATGGTGGCTGAGCTGGTGGCTCAAGGTGGCTGCTAGGGCATCTGCCACAGCATGAGACTGCTGGTGTTCAGGCACCTGAGCCTCTGCAGATGGAAAGCAGCCCTGGGACCTTTGTAGCTGGTCACGCATATCCAGCAGGCTGCAGCAACACTTGAGATCCCAGGTGGGGCACACACTCAAACCCGGCCCGTGCATGTCAGGCTCACCCTGCAGCTGCTGCTGCTGGCTGGCCTGCAAGGGCTCCACCTGCGCCCGCCCAGGCCTGAGGCAGCTGCGCTCTGCCCGCAGGGTTGGCAGGCGCTCCCTGCCCCCCCAGCGGGAGTACCCGCCAGCCTCCTGGCTGTGGTGGGCTGGCCGGAGTCTGCCATCTGGCTGCTGAGCGCTGGGCACTTGTGCAGATGTGGAGGCCTCCCCTGCCTGCCTGGCAGCGGCATCCCATCTGGGGTCCACCCCGCTGCCGGCCTTGGCAGTGGCGGCCAGCACAGGGGCTGTGTCCTCCTGAAGCTGGAAGGCCACCCGCTCCATGCCTGCCCCAGCAGCAGCATCATGGCCCTCCTTGTGTTGCTGCTGCTGCTCAGGCTGAGGGTGGGCAGCGTCACTTGTTGGCCCACTGCCGGCAGACCCCTCTGCCAGCACCCAGACCTCGGGTGGGGCCCAGGTAGCTGAGCGCTTGACTGTCAACCTCTGTGACGGCCTGACGGTCTGGGGCCCATGATGGAACCCCAGCCAAGCAGCTCTGTCTGCAGCCTGGCGGCCGTTGGTCTGGTCCTGCTGCCAGCCCTGGTGCACATCAGCGGAGATGCCTGCTGGCCTGCTGCCGCCAGAAAGGTGTCCTGCCCTGCTGGCCTGCTCCTGAGCGCCCCGCTGCTGCTGCTGCCCTGTGCCTCGCCGCCTGCCCCGCTGGCTGCCACTGATCCAGGCAAACCTGCCACCGCTGCTGGCAGGGCCAGCCCGATGACTGCCGTTCTGTCCATTGCCTGGCTGTCGCTGCCGGTCAGCAGCAGACTGCGAGCCTGGCTCATGCTCCTCTGATGCCCCTGGGTGCTGGCCTGCCTGCGACCAGCTAGGCACTACAGCGGGTTGCTGGCGGGCGCTGGCAAAGTGGGGAAGGTGGAACTGCCTGGCAGCGTCAGCAGTCCGCTTCTGGGACCCATCCTGCAGCAGCTCCTGCCCCACCACAGGCACAAAGTTGGCAGATGCATCTGGGGGCCCCAGCAGCATGCGGCGGCGGGCCTCTTTCTGGGCCTGCTTGACAGCTGCTGCCTCTGCGCGCCTGGCCTTTACGTCACCCTGTTGCTTGGTCCGGGCTGGGCTGCCCCCCTACATGCAGCAGAGGCCAGCTGCTCAGCTAGGAACACAGTGGCACCATACACAAGCACAAGCATACAGTGCGGCAGATTGCCACCTCACCTTCATTTTGCCGGGCAGTACATCCCTCGCAGATGGTATGGTGTCATCTGGATACCCAAACCAGGCAAAGTTATCCAGCTGCACAAGATCCACCTGCAGCACAGGGCAAATCTCAGCCCCTGCCCGCCTGCTGAGGGGCAGGCCCTGGCTATCAGCGCAGCGGCAGCTGTCATCCTCACCCCCACGTGAACGGCTGCTTGAGTCTGACAAGCCAGCTGTGCAGACTGTGTCCCACCTGAGCAGCTGGAATGTGGATCTTGAGCACCACCTGGCGCTGCACCAGGGACTGCACAGGGTCCATGCTGATCTGCACATTCGGCAGCAGGGCAGAGGAATGCTCGATGGGACCTGGGCCGACCCTGACTGGCCCTATGGCTGCCAGCGGGTGCAGGCCCAGCACCCCTGAGGGCGCCACCCACTTAACCCGTCCCACATCCACCTGCAGGCAGATGGCATGCGCTGATGGCAGGCAGCAGCATGCAAGACTGCAGGACAGCTACTGTGTCTGCTGATGCTCCGCACCACTAGCAGCAGCCAAATGGATCATGCTCACCTCTCGTGCCATCATGGCAGCCATCTGCGGCTGAGCAGAGGGCAGCACATTGGAATTGAGATGCCGCACCCCCCAGATGTTGGCCGCAGCTGTCGTGATGCCCAGCACCAGGGCCAGTCCCAGCAACAGCTTGACGTACCTGCAAGGCATCGCAGGTGACAAAGGCATGCGCGACATGCCTGCTGTGGTGCGCGCTGAGATCTAGGCAAGTGATCTGGGCTGGTCATGTGCGCTGAAACTGGCCTGATGCTGCGCACCATCTCTTGAGCCACTTGCGCTGGCTGGCCCAGAACAGCATCATGGCATCTGCAGCCCTCCTGAGGACGGCCAGAGCACGAGTCATGCTGGGCATCTGGGCGCCATGCCAGCCCTCCACACACTGCACTGGCAGCAACCTGCGCCTTGCAGCCCTGATGGCATGCTGCCCGCTGTGGGAGAGCCTCCTCAGCGCTCGTGCTCCTTCATGAAGAGGGGCAATGATCAGCAGGCAATGAGATGGCAATGAGTAGGCCAGCTTATCTGGTGCTGATGCACACCTGACAGTAAAGGAACAGCATCACGACCAATTGCCGAGCAAAGTCTGCCATAACAAGCAATCTGATTTGCTTGGACTAGGGTCCTGAGGGGTCCAGCGTTGCATGCCCGCAATAGTCTGGTGTCAAGCCCGGCCCCATGCTGCATCTGATTGTTGTGGTGTTTACATTAGTTCAAACATCAGCATGCGTTTGTACCTGAGATGCTGCTTCAGAGGTCAATCCTTGCCTACAGAGGCGACATCGAAAAGTCAACACTGCGGACCATGAGGAGCACCAGAAGTCAACACAATTCCCTGTTCTTTATATCTCCAGCCACAGGCTTGTGGCGTGTGGCAGGCAGGCGATCCCATAGCACCACAACTACTTGGTGCACAGCAATAATGGGACTGCAAATGCAAGGCTTTTGCCACGCAGTTCCCGAATTGCAGATTGGGCTGCATACTGGGCAGCAGTCCTGCGGCCAGCACGGCCTGAAAGGCCGGCAGCGCTCATGCAGGGCCCTAGTGACCCAAAGGCGTGACAGGCATGCAAAGCGCAAGTTTGCATGTAACAGCTCCTCCAGTGAGGGCCCTAATGATGTGGACATGGACCAGCTCAGCGCCCAGCTTGCCCAGGAGGCAGCACGGCGCCAGCAAGAGCTGCAGGACCGCAGGGGTGATACCCCTGCTCTCAGCTCTTTTGACAGAGCCTTTCAGGATGAGTTGGCCACTCGCAGCAGCACAACCTCAGAGTCAGATGATGACGAGGAGAGACCAGCGCCAGCTGTGATCAGTCCCTTTGGACCAGAGGTGAGCGCGTGTGGGGCGCACCTGCCTGCGGGAACCTTTGGATGGGCAGTTGCCTGAGTTTGTCACTGCTTGCAGAGCAACTCTCGAGAGGATGAGATTTTTGCAGAAGTTGGCGATGGCGGCTTCAGCACAAACGAGTTCGAGCTTGTTCAGCAGCTTGGCCAACTTTCATGGGTGAGCTGCTCATGCCTGCATCCTTTGCTGCTCCTTTTGAAGCCCCCAGGAGTGCTTGCACTGCTCCCGAGGCAGCAGGACAGCATGGCAAGTCCAGCTTGAAGACTCTGCATGCCTGGCGTGCAGGTTACTGAGACGCAGTCAGCCGACCCCCTCGCGCTTGGGCAACAGAAGAGCGCCCAGCAGGCAGCTGTGGTGGCCTTTGCTGCACGCTACCACAGCCGCATGGCCTTTCAGGATGCGCAGGTGGTGCTGCTCAAGGAGTACCTGCCAGGCGCCCGCTCACTGGGCTGCAACGAGCTGCAGCTGCTGAATCACCTGTACAGCATTCCAGAGCGCAAGTGGCAGGCAGCCAGCGCACCCTTGTCAGCAGACCCTCCTGTGGTGCCCCTCCTGGGTGAGCTGCCCTGGCGGCGTGGAGACAGAGCTGCTGCACACCCATGTGCAGTGAGAGACTGTACCTTTCCTGTCAAGACAAGTGGCTCTCGGCCAGGGCGCGGCGCAGTCAGGGCGCCCGGCAGCTCCAGATGGCAGCAACCATCAGGCTTTTGTCTGCAGGTTACTTTCTGGCAGGCCAAAGTGAGACAAGTGCCCGCATCAGCAACTCCAAGAGCCCAAATGAGGGCACGCTGTGGCTGGTGCTCAAGTGGGAGGCCCTGCAGCCCCTCAGCCAGTACCCCTTTGCGCAACAGTCCGGCGGCGGCTTGTTTGGCAACAATAATGGGGCAGCCCTCAGGTCGCGCTGCACCATGGTCAGGTAAGGGTTCGTTTGTCTCAAGCAGACTGGCCAGCACTGCTTGACCCTCAGCTCTTTCAGCTTCTTGTTTGCGTTTGCAAAACACCTTCAAAGCCAAAATGTGCAGCAGGCAGGCCAACCGACAGCCTGCTCCCCCTGCAGGTCGATAATGCGCGGCGCCCTGCAGGCGCTGGCCTACTGCCATGAGCGCGGCGTGGCCCACGGGTCCCTGGGCAGCGGGTCCATCCTGCTCAGCGCCTTCGATGATCGCCGCGCAGGCGACCTCATTGTCAAGCTGGACAACTTTGGCTTTGCCCGCGCCAGCTTTGCATGCAGCTTGACGCAGCATAGCGGTGAGCAATGCATGGCCTGCTCAGCGCATTCCTCCTTATCAGCCTGCTCTTGAGCCATGCAGACCGCCTAGCTAAGCTGCTTGATGTGGCGCTGCATTCCAGGCAGCGCCTTCGAGCTGGTCCTCACAGGCCCAGTGAATTGTCAACTTTATTATGCCAACACGCTGCTGGCTGCTACAGGTGGAAGCCTCCCATGTGGTGGGCCCCTGTACCCTGGACCCCGCCCGCTGGATGAGGATCACCCCCTCATGCTGTCCCAGCAGGAGGATCTGCAGGTGAGGCCTGGTGCTTGGTGGTCTTGCATGGCAGCTGCCTGCAGCTGTGTCTTTGGCATGCATCAATTTCAAGCATTCATGGCTCTGCAGTGGATGGTGCGCAGACCATTTGTCTGCAAACAAACACATCTTCTGGTATTGCTGCAGGCGCTTGGCAGCGTCTTCCAGGAGCTCATCTTCAGCGCTCTCAGCACGGCAGGCCCCTCTGAGATCACCAGCGGTGCTGCCCTTCAGCGACTGCTGACAGACGTGTTTCAAGGCCGCATAAATGAATTCAAGTGAGCATCCCTCATGCCTGTGTGTTTGCCATTCATGAACAAACGCACCCTGCTCAATTTTGATGCCTGCTGCAGGCGGTATTGCAGCCAGGAGCCAGACTGGCAGGATGCGATCCTGCTCCTAGATGAGTTTGGCAGCTCGGGATGGGATCTCATTGCCAGCCTTGCTGCTGGCGAAAAATCTGCAGGAGATCTGCTGTTCAACCCCTTTATCTGCAATTGAGAAGATCAACTTGCTCTCTCTGTCTGGTGTCAATGTGCTCACAATAATACCAAACATTGTTGTGAAAGTTTGTTGCTAGGTCAGATCTCTTATCGTCTGCGTGGCCCCCCTTGCAGTGTTTGCCCCTTACATGATTTCATGCGCTTCACCGCCTCTGGGGCCCCACCAGTAGCACTCCTAGGAACGTCAGCACCTCAGCAAGTTCCTCGCCAGCGATCTCAGGATAGCTCTATTCCCTCAGGGAGCAGAGGCCCTGTGTACCCCCAAGAGGCTGCCAACAGCATTCTACAGAGGCAGGCCAAGTCAGCGCAGGCACCTTCCCAGAAGCGCCACATTGACAGGGATCCCCTTCTTGAAAATTACTATGGGCAGCTGCTGGAGGGGCCCGAGCCTAGCAGCCTGCATGCCTTAGTGCAAGCAGCACAGGCAGAGACAGCGGCAGACCCTCCCACAGAGCTCATCTTCCAGCTTGACAGGCGGGGTGAGGGATGGGGGGAGGAGATCTTCCCCACCCTGACTGTCATCAGGCGCCCCGTGGTGGCTCCCCCCAAGAGAGATCGCAATCGTAGCAAACGGCCACCACCCTGGACGGTGAGCTCCTCCTGCTGCAGCCGGGCCTCAGCCTGCCAGTATTGGCTGCTGGCTCCAGTCAGGCAGCATGCTGCTGTGAGCCTCTCTGTACTCCAGGGCCTGCATGTCAACCATGCTGCCTGCCCTGCCCTGGCCAGGGGTGCGCCGCCACCTGCACGCGTCGCAGTGCGCTGCCAACTGGCGCTACCCTGTGCTGCTACACAGGGCCTGGGTAAGACCCTTGGAGCGGACACACGCAGGTGGTGGTGCGCACCTCGCCCAGGCACCGCTCCCAGCCTGACAGCCTGCCAGGCCTTGCCCGCAGGGCTGCCCAGCCCACAGCTGCGTCTGCAGCAGGCTCGTGGGCGGTGCCTGGCATACTCCATGCTCCACTTGGACCTCTCCCTGCTGCCAGACCCCCCACAGGACACAGCAGCCACGCAGGAGCCGGAGACAGACCCGTTCAGCACAGCGGCTGACGCTGCAGCACCTCGCAGGGGCCGGGGGCGCCCCCGCACTGCCCACCTCAAGCCTGCTCCTGAGAAGCCTGCTCCTGAGCTGCCTCCTGCTTCGTGCTGGCAGGAGGGCAGCGCTGAGCTGTTCCTGCGTGACGTCTGCGGCGTCCCAGAGGAGCGGGTGGACGCAGTGCTGACTGCGGCTGTGGCCTGGCGCTACACCGCTGCTGGCCGGCCGCTCATTGACCGCCGCCGCCGCAGTCGAGTGGAGCGTAATGCCGTCATCTGCGCAGAGTACTTGGTGGGCGAGTGTGGCATCGCACCTGGTGGGGCTGACCTGCAGCAGGCTTGCTGTCACCTTGTTCGAGGGTGATTGAGGACCTCTTTGGCTTGGGCTAGACTGCAGCAGCTCCTGTGTCTTCTGATTGGGCAGATGTCTCAGAGCCTGGCAAAGCCTGCCCAGTGCAAGTTGTCTTGGACCAGCTGCAAGACCACAGCCGGGAAGCCACATCTGGTTGAGCTATCTGAAGCAATGCAGTACAGCATTGCACCTCTGGCCTGTGCAGGAAAGGATGGCGTGGGCGCCATGTTTGCTCACATGCCTGAGATCATGCTGTGCAAGCCCAGCAACCACGACAGATGGGATCGGCGCCTCCTCCAGCTGGCGGTCTTCCTGTATCGACATGGGCACTGCAATGTGCCAGAGGCAAGTCTTCACGCCTGTGCACTGCCCCGGCATGACTGCATGGGGACTTCTGCCACCTGGCATGGCGCAGCAGGCCTGGCAGAGATCAGGGCCTGCAGACCACTGCACTGTGCACACTGCATGATGAGCCAGTGCTCCTGCAAGCTCCGCAGCAGCTCAGCAGAGCATCAGCTTCAGACGCTGCGTGAAGCCTCATGCCCTGGTGTGCCTTCAGGAGTGGCCGGACAACCCTGAGCTGGCCACCTGGGTGCGCCGACAGCGCGCTCTGCATTCCCAGGGGCAGCTGATCCCCGAGCGCCACCAGATCCTGAGCGCGTTGGGCTTTGAGTTTGGGGAGGGCGCCCATATCACGCAGGAGTGGGAGTCCAACTTTGACCAGCTGGTGGACTGGCTCCTCTGGCAGGTCAGGGCCCATGCGTTTACTCTGCTTCTACTGCCAAGCACTTGCTGCAGACAGGCTGGTGGCATGCACAGTATCAGTGTGCGTAGCATGGCTTTGCCTGTGAGACAGGCACTGGGCGGTTGATGCCAGCATCTATAATGCTACCCATCACAGTGTGGCCACCTTGCTGCAGGAGGAGCGCCCGCGACACCTGCGGGGCTTCAGCTGGGTGGGCACCGACTGGGGCGCCCAGGGCGGGGTGCGGGCGCGGCAGCTGGCCCTGTGGCTGCAGCTGCAGCGTGAGTTTCATCGCCGAGGGCTGCTGGGCAGCGAGGCAGTGCGCCGTCTGGAGGCTGTGGGCATGCCCTGGGAGCCACAGGTGGGCCGCCTGGTGGTCCTGTAAACAGCAGGCGCTGCATCAGCCAGAAAGGCCAGCAGCAGCATGGCCACCGGAGTCATGCACAGTTCAGACAGATTTGAGGACTTCACAAGCCCTGTCCGAATTTCCTGAGTCTTAAGCTGACAGCCTGTCAGACAGCCGCATGTCCGATGCTTTCCGCACCCCAAGCCTGGGTGCACCAGCTTCTCATATTGAGTTCCTCCACTTTGCTACAGGATGGCAGCCCTCATGACCAGCGCTGGATGCACCAGTTGGGAAAGCTTCTGTACATGAGTGATCGCCAGAGGCGGCTCACCAAAGCGCTCGAGGGCAACGTTAGGGCCAAGCTGGCTGGGCAGGCCACAGTGGCGCCCGCCCAGCAGCCCCGCCCTGTCTCTGCAGCAGACGTGCACGCACAGGGCTCTTGCAGCAGCTCAACTTCTCGTGGGCACAGTGGCTTTGATGACTGGGAGGTGCTGAAGGGGCAGCGCCAGTACCCTGCGGCAGGCAGCACCCTGGCTGAGCCGGCAACAGCTGCCCTCAAGGGGCAACCGGCGGAGGGCTTCACCCACCTGCAGGAGGTGAGCTGCCAGCAGCCCAGCTTCCTCGCAGAGAAACCCACATGCCGAGATTTAGCAGTCGCATTTAGTAGCAAACCTGCGCACTCCAGGGCACAGGCTGCCTCACTGTGGTAGCTGCTGCGCCTCAGCTGCCCCTGAGTGCTCTGCATCCGACAGGGCTTCCCTCTGCCCTGCAGGACATGTCGTGGAGCAGGTCCAGCCTCCATGCAGCCCGCCTGATGGAGGGCGTGGCCTTCTGGCTGGCTCGTCAGCGCTGGCTGTGGTGCCAGGGCAGGCTCCCCCTGGAGCAGGAGCTCATGCTGCAGCTGGCAGGCGTGGAGCTGGACAGCCAGACCCCCGCGCAGTGGCGAGCCAGCGCCCACGAGGCTGCAGAGTACCTGCAGGGCACCAGCGTCCCCACGCAGTCCACGCTGCCTGCACGGTCGGCAGCTGCCAGCAGCACGGGCAACTCTTCTGCCAGGCCCCCTCCAGCACCCTCTGCTGATGGTACTGCAGCGTCGGGGCCCGCCAGGCAGCTCTCCCCATCGAAACGGACGGTGGCTGCTCAGCTTGGCGGAGCTGGCCCCTCAGCAGCAGCGCTGGTGGCTGCTGCGTTGGGTCGCCCAGCAGAGCCCCAGGCAGCCGCCCGGCCAGCAGCTCGCGCACTTCTGTACCTGGGCCCACCCCCTGGCCGACCTGCAGGGCGGCGCTGTGCAGTCAGGCGCTGGGTGCTGGTGCAGCGCGCCATGTGGCATGCAGGGCGCTTCACCGCTGCCCAGCTTCGCTACATGACGGTGCTGGGTGAGCTTGCGTTGCTGTGCCCGGGCACTGCCTCTTGGATGTCCCACAGTCCAGTCCCAATCTGGTAACCTGCTAGAACGTCATCCACTGAACGCTTTGCTGCCCCCGGCCCTGAACGAAGACCTTGCGCTGCAGGCCTGACATGGGTGCTTAGCGATGCAGCCTTCTGCATGCCATCCTTCGAGTGGCAGTGCAAGTTCCAACTCTATATTGATCATGTCTCCAGCCAGCAGGATGCGGAATGTTTGCTGCCAGGCTGCGAGGTCTTGCGCGATTGGCTGCAGCATCAGAAAGCCCTGTACGCCCTAGGTGAGCTGTGGACAGAGAGGTCCATCTGTGCGGCTGCTGACCCAATGCCTGGGTGCTCAGCCTCACTGAGGCTCTCAACAACTGAGTCTTGGCTGCTTGTGCAGGCATGCTATCCCCAGAAAGATTTTGTCTGCTGGAGGAGGCTGGCATAAACTGGGCGCCCGTGACGACAGCATCAGAGCGCAAATGGCAGCTCTGTCTGAGCCAGCTTCTGGCTCATAGGCGCGTACATGGCGCCATGCAGGTGGGTGACATGGCCTGTGACTATGCTGAGCAGCCCCTCTCTGGTCTACAATGCCTTACTGGACTGCACAATGCAGGATGGGCTCACAGAAGAGAGTGACCGGCCTCTCAAGGCCTGGCTGGATCAGCAACTGCTCCTTTGGCGCCAGAACCAGCTTCATCCTGGCCGCATGTCTCAGCTCAAAGCTGTGGGCATTACACTGGATGTCATGTCAGCAAATTGACAATTGTACTGAAAGCTGTGGGCATTACACTGGATGTCATGTCAGCAAATTGACAATTGTACTGAAAGCTGTGGGCATCACACTGGATGTCATGTCAGCAAAGCGACAGTTGTACTGCAATTATTTGATGCATTCCTTTGATATCGTGCCCCCTTTTGAATGCATGCTGGAGCAGCTTTTTAGGCCTGAGGTGCTCAGAAGTTCAAAAGAATGTCCTGACCCGTTGCTGGCCCTGGCAGAACCTCGCCAATCACGGCTGCTTCCAAGTAGCCAGCAGCATGCAGGATGTCCACCAGCAGCCCAGCAGACTTGGCTGGAATGCCTGCCAGCAAGCCACCACCTGCACAGCAGTAGCTCAGGCTCTTGCAGATGGTGCTGGTCATGTGCATGACAGCTGTACAGACTTGGCCCAAGCCCTCACCTGTCTGTGGGTCTACAAGCAGAGGCCATTTTGCATTATGTACAGCCTCGCTGGAGTTCTGCACAGCCGCTGAGGCCTGGGCATTCTGCCCATGAATGCTGCTCAAGGCGCCAGCCTGAATGCACTCTGCGGCGCCCTCCAGGACAGGAATGGCTGCAACATTTAGCTGTGCTGTCACCTGCATGGCGTGACCACTGTCGGAACGTCTGCAGCAGTCCAGCTGAGGGGAGGAGCACTGCTGGACCACGCCTCACCTGGGAAGGCCTGGTCATTTCTGTGAGATGGCCCAGCAGTCCAAACCCAGTCACGTCTGTGCAGGCTGTGGCGCCTGCTGCCTGGAGGGCCTCAGCTGCTCTCTGGCTGCTCTGCTGCATGCTTCGGAGAGCCCCTGCAGTGTGAAAATCAGCAGTCCAGGTACCGGGTGGTGCTCGGCCGCTGCAGGCTGCTGTCATGTGCAGGCAGTGGAGCAAGCTTGAAGTGCAATTCATAACCAGTCATTGATCTGTCTGCAGCACAGTACGGTGGCAGCCTGACCTGTGACCCATCTGCCACGCGCCTTCCCCCGCATGGCAGCAGCCATGATGGTGCCAGTGCCCAGGGGCTTGGTCAGAACCAGCACTTGCCCTGCCTGCAGGCCGCCCTTGGTCATCAAGGCGTCCTCCCTGGCAGTCCCTGTGACAGAAAAGCCTGCGAGAAAGACCATTGCTGGGAAAGACAGACGGTAAGATGATCCTGGCGGCTCCTGCTGCAAGCCTTCCTGTGGCAGGTAGATGCTCAGGTGCATTGCATACAAACCCTCCCAGGCCAGCCTGGGATGCAGTGGTTCCCCACGCGAGGCTGGTTGCTGCTGCAGCGGGCCAAGGCAAGGCCCACAGGTGGCCACCAGACAGCCTCACCCAGGGACAGCTGCTCTGCCTCGCAGGTGTGGCCCCCAGTCAAGGCGCATCCTGCGTCCTGCAGCACCCTGGTAGCGCCTGCCATCATCTGGAAAAGCTCCTCCTCCACTTTGGCATCCAGGCCATGGGGCACGGCAGCGATGGCCAACGCTGTTTCAGCCTTGGCACCCATGGCCTGACAGTCCTGCAGGGACCAGTGTCATCCGTCAGGAGGCAGGCGGCGCCGTATGCCTGCACAAGCAGGCAGAAAGCAAGCACGGGCATGTTGCACAGAGTCTGCTCCTGTGCACAAAGCTCAGCCAGGTTGTCCACAGCACCCTGCTGCTGGGCGTGGCAGCTGGCATGGCCTCACAGGCCAAGATCAGAGGAGGCAGCAGCCATCAAACACTGGGCAGCTCACCCCAAGGGCATGGTTGGCAGCAATGGCGCCGAAGACAAAGGGGTCCTCTACAATGGAGCGGAAGAAGTCCACTGTCTGCACCAGTACATGGCCAGGCGGCGGGGGCCGCATCACTGCTGCGTCGTCAGGGCTGCCCAGCCCCATCAGGACGGAGGGGTGCTGCAGGGGCTCAGGCAGCCGCGCAAGGGCTCGGGACAGGACGCTGGCGCCCACCTGCAGTGCCCCCAGACAAACAGTGCGGGCTGGCTGCTCTCATGGGTCATGCTGAGCCCAGCACCTCCAAAGGTCGAGTCCAGCCAGGGCAGACCTCAATCTCACCTTGCCACCGCAGCCGCCGCAGCGCATCTTGGCGGCAGACAGGGCTGCCAGCGCCTGCGGCCCTGAAGCTGCTCCCACCGCCTGCGACATCCTTGCCATAGCAGCAGGGTCTGGTGGCTTCATGCCCCTGCTGCGCTGGGCACCTGCCTCTGCAGGGCCGTCAGACATGAAAGGGAGGTCATCGCCGTACTTCCGCATCCACCCACGGTCGATCCAGTCTTTCACTGTCCACAGCCAAGAGCCCTGCACGTGCACAAGGTCAAGAGTTGTTGTGCAGGTTTGGTGTGAGCCTTTCAGCGCTCTCATAGCTCTACTCACCTCCAGACAGAGCCAGCCCTTGGTGCCTACGACGTGCTTGGTGCCCGTGGTAATCAGGCTCAGCCATGTTGTCTGGGGCACATAGGGCACCAGCTCCTCCCCCTTGAACTGCCTGCAGGGCGAACACAACACATGACTGCACCACACAACCTCAAAAAAGGACGAAGCCTTCAGACCACCTTAGGCCCAGCCACACCAGTGGAATGACTGGTGGGCACACTCTTCAAGCACGCGCAGCTTGGGCAGAGCCCAAGCCGCAGCGCACATCCTTCATGCTCAGGGCCCAAGGTCTGACTTCTTCATCAAGCTTGGGAAGCTTGCCTGTGTTAGAGAACACGACAAGGTGTATCAACTACAATACAGATCCTGTACAAGTATAGTCGATAACCACAATGAGATTTTTGAAATGACATACAGCCGAACGACCTGTCGACCTCGAGTATGGGGCGCTCACGAAAATTGCCGAATAGGCGGCAAAGGGTCTGGGGAGGCCTCACCTGCGCAGGTTGACTGTGAGGGGCAGCCCTGCTCTGACGGCAAAGACGCCAGCTTTAGGGCGCGGGTATATCACTGAGGTGGCCACGTCGCCACAGGCAAAGATGTTGGCTGGCCCCGCCGCTGCTTGAAGGCACTCATTGATCAGGATGAAGCCTTTGTCGTCTGCAGCACACCACCAGCAAGCCCTCAGCAGTGAGTGAATCCGGCAACGCAGGGCCGGCTCTGTGGCGCATGCGATGCTGCAGTCACCTAGCTGGAGGCCTGTGTCTGCCAGCCAGGGTGCTGCGCTGGCCTGTGTGCACCACAGGCACTCGTCAAAGGGTATGCGCTGCCCGTCCCCTGTGGTGAGCCATCCCTGCTCCACGCCTGTGACCTGTGCGCCCTCAAGCAGCTCCAGACCTTGGTCCTGCAGCAGAGGCACAGCAGCTATAAGCTTCGAGGCCTTCTGAGGGACTGTAAGGGTACTGCTGCCAACATGCAAGGGACAAAAAGGTGTCACATGCAGTGCAAAGCGTGACAGTGTGCCAAGTTGCGCTTGAGCACTGCATGCAGCCGATCAGCCTGACAGCCTGATCACCTGCATGATGCGCAGAAACTTGCGGCGAGCTGCCGGGGTGTGCCCCTGCAGGATCTCGCCGCCGCTGAGCAGCTTCACCAGGCACCTCCTATCCGCAGCATGGCCAGCTGCAGCACGCTCAACCTCCAGGCGGTGATTCAGAGCTAGGCTGAGCTCCACGCCCCCCGCACCCCCACCCACTACACACACCTGCACATGTGGCGCGGGTGACAGATAGGAGGAGCAGGCCGCCACACAGCTGCCACACCGGCTGTTTCAGGCAAGCTGCTGAACCAATGGCATCCCAGGCAATGCTGGCCTTGGGAGCTGACTACGCAGCTGGCCGGCAAGTGTACGACATCCTCAACAGCAACGGCTTTCAGAGGTGCTCACCACGAGGGGTTCTGCGCTCGTCTTGCAGTGGTCCAAGACCTTGTGGAATCTGTCCACAAATCTGCACAGCAGGTGCCTTGCTCTCACTGGTGCAATGGCCCTCTCAAAGCGCAAGGGCTCCATGCCTGAGCCTCTGCGCCAACCAAGGCAGACATGCATGTGCTGGCGATGCCTTGCGCTGCAGGATGGGGCACCTGGAGATGGGCTTGACAGGTGTGGCCACTGAGCTGGAGCCAGGGACGGCTCTGCTGGGCGTGATTCCTATATCGACACTGAGAGCATCATATGCCACAGCAGGACGACCCTGCAGCTGTACGCGCTGAGTCTGCAGCAGGCAGCGCGCCTTCATCAGCTCAGCATCTGGGCCCTGTGCTGGCTCTGAGCTGGCAGGCACAGCAGTACTGGAAGCGGAAGTCTGCATGTAGCATCAAGCTGCAGAATACCTTGGTGCAGATGCCGATGGCCTCTGCGTGTATGAGCCTTGCGCGGGCAAAAGTGCACAGCCTGGCGAGGTCCACATGGCACTCGTCAAAGGTGTACCAGCCAGCCACGAAGCCAGGCAGCATGCCGCTGCAACACAGGCAGCACTGGCGCTGATCAGCGAATAGGCGCGGTTGAAGCCCACAGTGTAGTGGCTGGGCAAGCAGACCTGTAGGGTGTGTTGACATCCTTGGTGACCAGTGTCACCCTGACGCCAGGCATTGGCTGCATGCCAAAGCTGCGCACCACCTCCACGTGGGCATGGCCACCGCCCAGCAGAACCAGGTCCTGTCGCAGGGGAGCAAGTGCTCACTCAGCGGGAGTGACAGACCTGCGCCGATCCAAGCTGCAGATACCACCTTCAGGACTGGCACATTCTGCATGCTGCCTGCCAGGACCCTCTGCTGATACCGCCTGGGCCTGGTGGTGTGGCCAATGCTGAAAGAGTGCTTCACATGGGAAGACCTTTGTGCTGGGCAGATCAATGTGCAGTGGCAAGCAGGTTGTGAATGCAAAGGCTTCCTGCTGCTCTGCCCAGATGTAACGAGGACAGTGGAGCCCTGCACTGTAGTGCAGTACATGCCATGTCCTTGACCTCTCTCCACAGCTGTGGTGCATGCCTCTAGTTTGCAGCATGAGGCTCCTCATATGCAGCTCATCCCATACCTTCGGGATGCCGGTGATCTCTGCTCGTTGTGCAAGACATCTCAGAGCAGTGTTGGTGCAGGCCCAGCAGTCACAAGAGCGCACCAAAACTGTTCTGATCACAGGCAGGCTGGAAGCATGAGTTCAGTGTGGCAGGCAGCATCTCTTCTTGCCAGGAATGGACCGTACCAAATTGCACCAAATGCAGGTGCCTCCCCAGGCGGGATTGGCTGTGCTACTGCAGAGCAGCTGGCCGCCAAGGGCTTTCATGTTGTGCTGGCGTGCCGGGACATGGAGAAGGGACAGGCAGCAAAGCAGGAGATTGAGTGAGTGTTATGGCATGCACCCACAAGTTGCCCAGCATGGTCCCCCAAGTAAGTGCTGCTTGTACTGCCGCACAGGGAGGAGGTGGTAGGCAGTCGGGTGGAGCTGCGCAACCTGGACTTGGCTGATTTGGACAGCATCAGGCAGTTCTGCAGAGCATCAGTCGACTTCGGACATCCCTTGGACGTTTTGATCTGCAATGCAGCGGTCATGGCCTGCCCTGAGCGGTGGCAGACCAAGCAGGTGGGGCTCTCTTCAGTGCCTGGCCCGCAGCACTGCTGGCGCCCATGACCTCGACCTCTGATTGCCTGCATGCAGGGCTTTGAGCTCCAATTCGGCACCAATCACTTGGGGCACTTTCTGCTGACCATGCTCCTGTTACCCATCCTACAAACCCCTGAAGTGTGAGGTGTCACCTCTGTCTGCCTTGAGCTCAGCTCTCAAAACAGGAGGCTCAAACTCTGGGTGCCTGCCTGCAGGTCTAGTCGAATTGTAAATGTTTCTTCGTTCAGTCACGCAAGCCCGTCCCTGGACCTGGATAACTTGATGAGTGAGAAGAGCTACAGCCCCTGGGGGGCCTACTCTCAGGTACATAGCCTCTCTGCCCAGCAGTTGCATGGCCAGCATCCTGAACCGATGACCCACATGAGGGCATGACCCAGCATATCCCCCCACCTGCAGGGCAAACTCGCACAGGTTCTGTTCACCTACGAGCTGGCAAGGCGCCTGAAGCCAGAGTGCAGGCTGACCTGCAATGCTTGCAATCCCGGCCTGGTCAGGACCAACATTCAGAGGTGGGACGCCTGCCAGACGCTGGTGCCACTGCGCCTCTGTAGCTGGACAAGCTGCTATGGTGCTCGCAGGTTCATCACACCCCCCGACATGGAACACAAGACGCCAGATCAAGGTGCAGAGACCAGCGTGTATCTTGCCAGTGCAGCAGAGCTTGAGGGTGTCACTGGCAGGTACTTCCAGGACTGCGCAGAGAGCCAGTCCTCTGAACTCAGCCATGACCGGGACCTTGCCCTCAAAATGTGGAATGAGTCTAGTAGACTGGTTGGAATTGATGCCAATTCCCTTCTCCAATCAGAAGATGTTCACGTCTGAGGAGGATAGTAAAACCCACTACCCGCCATTGGCGATGATTATATAAGATCAGAGATTGCGTGCAACACAAAGTCTAAGAGATGTGGTCTCTGCATGATTTCAGTGGTGTAGTAGATATTCAGTGGTGCTTATCAGGTTGGTAGCATCCGCCAGCCACTTTTAGCATGCCGGGCCTGAGAGGGTGGACCGGGGTGTTGGGCTGGGTAGGGTGAGGAACTTTCCTTTCCCAAAGGCCATGCAGAGAGTTGGCTTCCTGCATAAAGCATGCAACAGTCCGCGTGCAGGTCTGCTGTGGTGCTGTACATTACGCTTGACAATGCAGCACAGGCTTACTGGGGAGATGGAAGCCCCGAGGCTGCAGCCCTCCTTTTTGCAGAAGTCAGTATCATCACATCAGTAGATTGTGTCATCAAGGCCGCTCATGCTCTGATGTAGGGTTGCTCTGCCCTGCAGGTCCCTCAGCAGTGGTTCAGATATAGTGCAGATTTCTTCCTTGCAGGTTCAGAACAACGCCTTGCCAGACAAGTCCTTTACTTGGGCAATTGCTGTGACTGTGTTTTATGTTCCCTGCAGCATTGTTTGTTAGTCTGCTGTCAGTGCTCTATGAGGACAGCCCAGCCAAAAAGCAGGTGATGTCCTGGGCTCCTACAGATCTGCAATGCCTTCTGCTGATTCTGAAAGTAGTGCCCTTCTGCAGGCTGCGGTGCTGTCCTGCCTCATCAAGTCAGTGGCATGCTATGCCGACTGGAAGCTGTCTGTAGATGGCAAGGGAGTCATCTGGGACTCTGCTGGATACCCCTTTGTGGTCAAGCGCTATGTCAATTTCATGATCACTACGCCCACCATGCTGTGAGCAACAGGCCAGAATTTACCCTTCCCACCCTGGGTGCACAGACATTTGGTATCCGGTTCCTGCACATAGCGTCTGCACTTGGTGTCTGCATCTGCTTTTGGTGTCTTGAGGGGCAGGGCAGCTGCTGCTATGCTGATGACCTGGCTTGTGGAAGTTGTTCGCTGGCTGCCTGCGGATTGTGAGCCCTGCTGTTGCTGGGCAAGCTGCCTGGATCCAGACTCGACCGTTCACGCAGGTACCTCCTGTCAGGCGTCTCAAGCTTTTCGGTGGGAGAGGTGGGGCTCCTGCTCAGCTGCTGCGCCAGGCCCTTTTGTATGTTGCGACCTCTCACTCCTTGCTTTTCCAACTGCAGGTGGCAGCTACTGCAGGCATGCAGTGGGGCTGCGTGGTCACTGGGCTGATCGCCTCCCTGACTTATGGCTTCTGGAAATGTGAGGTGGCAGTGCATGAGCAATGTTGTGGCTGCTACTGGGACCGGCACTGCTGCGTGCAACGTGACGTTCAGCTGCACGCTTTCTGCAGGGTTCTGGGTCACTCTGTCCTTTGCGTTCTATGGCCTGGTGCTGCGCGAGATGCAGCGCATGGTCAACTCCGCAGCTAAGGCAAATGAGGGCACCAAAATGCGCCTGAGAGGGCTCAACTTCATTCACAACTACTCAGGTTGGGCTGCTCTATCACCAGAGGCATGCGGTGGCAGAGAAAGCTGCTGCCGCAGCAAGACCCTCTTGCATGCAGCGCCAGGCAATCCGCAGATGCAGGAGCAAAATGCCTGTGCATTTGCTGGCCCTGCCTCCTCCTGCTGCCCCGTGGTAGGATCCAGTGGCGCTGCCTCAATGTCTTAGAGCTTGCCTCTTCTTGCAGTGGTTGCTTGGAGTCTGTTCCCGGCAGCCTGGGTTACGGGGCACCTTCACTTGACAAGCATTGGCGATACAGAGCTGCTCATGATGGCTGGGAATCTGGTGGCTAAGGTGAGTGCGGGCTCAAGCAGGTGCAACCTGAACAGGTAGGCAGGAGTTGTAGACTGGATCTGCGCGATGGGTTGGCCTGGCTGTTGCAACTTTCTTACTTAGGACATCTGCATGATGCCCAGCCTTTAGTGGCCTGGAGGGCAGACAGCCACTTTCTAGCCAAAGGTCCACTGCTGCTGCAGCTGCTGTACAGCTCCGGCATCATGTATGACAACTTTGTCACCGTCTCGGAGCGGAGGGATGCAGCAGCTGCCGAAATTGAGCAGCGCCAGCGGTTGGTGATGATTACAGAGCTTAAGTCAGCCATGCAGCGAAAGGACAGCTTCCTGTCAGTCATGAGCCACGAGATGCGTACTCCGCTGAATGGTGTTATTGGTGGGTGCTGCCAGCCTCACATAGCCCTGCCAGCCTGCTGTGCATGCTGCAGCACAGCCTGAGTGCTCTGCTTGCGCAGCTTACGGGGAAGTCATGCTGCAGCCCCTCCTCAATGTGGGGCACAACAGCATCAGGGCAGTCCAGCAGCTGGTGCCCAGCTTGATTAGCCGCGCATGGAGTTCAGCAATGCCACATGCTGACGCAGCAACACCCTTTGTGACTGGCAGGGCATTGCCTGCAGGTCTCACTGATGCGCTGCTGAAGGGGAGCAGTGGCAAGATGACAGAGAAGGCTGTGAAACTGCTGCACACCATCCACGACAGCGCCAACTACCTGCTGAACCTGTGAGTCATCTAACTGAGGTGCTTGTAGAGGCATCGGTGTCGGTGCATCCCAAGACATGAGCCAGTGCTGCTGCTGCCTGAGGCATGTGTGCAGGATCGGCCGGTGGGCTCCTGAGCGGCTCAGCACAGCTGCCGCCTGGGGTCTGTTTGCACCCATCTCAGCTGGACTGCTGCAGCCTGAGGCATCCTGACCTGCGCCAACATAGTGCTCTACTTGCCCAGACCATGTCAGACAGTGTCAAGCCATGGTGCTGTCACCTGTAGGGTGAATGACGTGCTGGATGCAGCAGCCTTCAGGCATGGCAAGCTCAAGCTGATGGTGCAGCAGGTCAGTACACGCCAGACAGCTACTTTAGCGCTGAGCTGCTGTCATGGCATTCAATGGGCTGCACCTGCAGGCTGTGCGGCTGACATGGCCTGCCCCGCAGACGTGTGGTGCACTGTCCAGGTGAACATCTCGGAGCTGGTGAACACAGTCTTCTCCAACGTGCTGACCATGCAGCAGGAAGGGGTCAAGCTGCACGCTGAGGTGGACCCTCGGATGCCCATCATCATTGCCGACAAGGACAGGCTGACTCAGGTGATGCACACTGATGCCTGGGTGGTGAAGCAGCCGCTGTAGCTGGTGCGCCTGCTTGCTGCTATCTGCCTCTCCCCCAGCTTCCCAGGTTTTATTCTATTCTACTTGGATCCTCTAGGCCAGGCCTTGCTGGTCACTGCTTCATGCCCTGCAGCCCTCAAGCCACCACAGTACCACCGCCTGCAGGTTTTGTACAACATTGTGGGGAACGCGCTCAAGTTCACATCGATGGGTACTGTAGGTGTGCTAGTGAAACCATTTGCTGACATGAAATCTGTGGTCTTCACAGTTGCGGATACAGGGATAGGAATCCCTGAGAAGAACTTCTCCAGCATCTTTCTGCCGTTCGAGCAGGTGAGGCATGTGCGCTGCTTGGTGAGAGTCTGCTGCTGGCTCGTGTCCTTGCTTTGCTACAGGCACAGCAGCGACAGGTATGGGGACGCTGCTTGCTCATGATCCTGACAGCAGGGGGCCATTCAGAACAGTAATGGCTGCACTTGGCCGTGCCATTAGCCACTCAATGCTGCCTGCTGGCTGCAGCTGGACATGTCCCCTACCAGGAAGTATCGCGGCACTGGCCTGGGGCTCAGCATCTGCAAAGTGCTGGTGGAGGCGCATGGCGGATCCATTGCTGTCTCATCGGAGGTTGGGGCGGGGTCCACTTTCACTTTCACGCTCCCTGTGGAACCTCCCCAGCCGCACAGCATACGTGGTGATGGCAGGCTGTCCAATGATGGGAGCCTGCTGCCCAAGCCAGAGGAAGGTGTGTGCAGATGCCAGGATTCGGTTGCCAGGCTCTTCCTGTCTGACTGCGCAGGGCATGTCGCAAGCTGACAGCCTGCTTCTACAGCCTCAGGGGCACGTGTGTGCAGCGTGCATGGGGTCAACCAATGACTGCTTGAGGCTGCACACAGCTAGCTGCCCTGGCTCTAGGCAAGCGTGCTGCACACCCCCTGAATGCTCCTGCAGGCTCCCCCAGCAGAGCATCCTTGCAGCTGGCCAACCCTGAAAAAGCAATATCTGCCGGCACTGGGGGCAGTGTGGCCGCTGGCAAAGGGCCCCTGTCTCCCTTAGGAGGCATAGGGACACCAAGTGCAGGTGGAGCTACAGAGTCCAAGCTGAAGGTGTCTCTGCATCACGGTGAGGCGATTGTTAAAAACTGCTGACAGGCTTGGAGTTTGATAGGGATGGCTATGGCAGCACATCCCCAGGCCTGTGCAACTGCCCAGTTCAGTTGTGCTGGTGGTCTGGTTGAGACTTGCTGTCCAACACTGTTGCTGTGATTCTTAATGAGGTGTGAAAGGCCTGACTGGGGGGTGCAAGCATGGCTTTGGTCGGTGCAGATGACTTTTCATTGCCCTGCTCTGTAGTGGCCAGCTGCCAAGCCCTGGACAGGCGCAACAGCAGCACCACCCCCCACAGCCGACATGCCTACACGCTGGACCATGTCAAGCCCCTGCACGGGCAGGAGAATGGCACCTTTCTGGTGCTGAGTGTGGATGACGACCCTGTGGCTCACCTGGTGCTGCGGGAGATGCTGACGCCAGAGGGGTACGAGGTGAGGCGGGTGGCATGGCAAGTGCCTGAGGGGTTCAGCGTGACTGTCCTTGCATCTCTGAGCAGTCTGTGCCTTCAGAGAAGGCAGCATATGCAATGGGTCTTTGGCCACCGCGGCACACTCAACACTGTGAAGATGCCAGCCCCAGAGGGCAGGGGTGTGAGCGATCTGGATGCCGCTCATTTGGGCTGCCTGCCCTGCATTGCCTCCAGGTAGCAGTCATGGCGTTTCAGCAGGCTCCACACTAGAGCTGCACTCACTGTCAGTGTAGCCAGCACCATGTGCCTTTGGGAGAGTGCACCCCCTGCGGCCTGCAGGTGCACTCAGAGCTGGATCCCCAGAAGGCGCTGCAGTGGGTGGCGGCCTCCCCCTTCCTGCCCGACATCGTCCTCGTGGACTGCATGATGCCAGGTGGACACACCAGACCTCACCAGCAGTGCATGCTGCCCACACCTGCAGCCAGGGCATGCTGCGCCAGCCTGACCAGCAGCGCATGCTGCTGAAGCCTGAGTTCAGGGCATGCTGACTTCCATCGGGCCCACTCTGGCACTCACCCCACTCCTGCCTGGTGCCTGCAGGCCTCACGGGGTATGAGGTGAGCTGCTGCACCACTGTGGCTTTGGCCAGTCCACTTCCGCTGCGATGGGATGCCTGTCGACATGCTGTCTGCCATTGGATGCAGCTGCATGCCCTCTTCCTGGTGCTGACTGTCTTGCCTGTGCATGTCTGCTGCAGTTCACTGCCAAGCTGCGCGAAACTGTCCCCCGCACACTTGTGCCAGTTATCATGGTGTCGGCCAAGGCTGAGGGCACCCTCATCAAAAATGGCTTTGATGTCGGCTGCAATGACTTTGTAAGGTGGGCTCTGCTGCTTGATGGCGACCCTCTTGCAAATCAGATTGGAGGGCTCACCACTCCAGGCTGCACTTTTGCGGCATCAGGTAGGCACTCTTGGCTCCTGCATAGAAGGCCCCCGCATCTGCCAATTGCCAAGCCTGCACCTGTGCAGTTTCAGCAGTTGCTCCAGCAAGCCCTCCCTGCCAGCTTTTGCCATCATCAGTCAAACAGCAATGGCGTTAGTGGGACCTGAGCAGCACTTTGCTCACATGAGACATGGGCTGGGCACCCACCGCGCGGCATGATGTGTTTGTCAAGCCACACTTTTGAGCCACACACACCACTCGCAGTCTGCTGGCAAAGTGCCAACTTGAACAGCATCAGATGCACCATGCCCTTTACATTGGGACTGCCCTGCCTGCACCAAGTTGGTGGTGCTTGTGCTGGTACCCAAGAAACAGGTCCCACCCAGTGCTGCAGCCAAGGGTGGCGTGAGACCTGCTCCTCGTCTGGGCTGCCTGCAGGAGCCGGTGGTGCAGACCCTCAGGGCTTGCAGTCTGATGTGCATGGCACAAGACCAGCAGGGGTGCCCCACATGGCGTGAGGTGTGGGCCCTGTCATGCCTGCAGCAAGCCAGTGATGGCAGAGGAGCTGCTGACGCGGATGGCTACCCACCTCGATCTGCGACAGGACGCGCCCGGGTGGATGCAGATCATCACTGGGGGGCCCAGCAAGCTGGACAACGAGGCCCTGCGCCTGCTGAGGAGCATCCTGCCCGACAGGATCATCCGCCGCATGAAGGAGGTACTCAGTCTCTTGCACTGTGGGGCTGGCTGCGCAACTCTGCTGCAGCACGCTCATTTGGTGGAGGCTGCTTGCTGCATGTGCAGGCTGCTACAGCACATGCATGTGAGGGCTGGCTGGCGGCCGCTGCAGCTCTGCCTTAGGAGCTTCTCGTCATGTGTCTAGTGCACACAAGCTCTGTGAGTAACGGCCTGTTGGCAGCATGTGCAGCTTTGACTTGAGGCCTTAAAACAATGTGTGCATGGAGTCTCAAGGTAGAGTGCAACCTGGGTAGCCCACACTGGCTGCTTGCTCTTTGCCTCCGCAGCTGCTGTGCTATCCAGATGACGACAGGCTGTACGCATCTCAAGATGGTGTTTGCAATCTGCAGGGGCAGACGCTCATAGCAGACTCACACCCCAGCGTCTGCATCCTTTTTGCGGGTGGGTTACCAGCTGAAGCACCTGCTGTGATGTGCACCGTGTCCCTGGCTGTCACAACCCTTTGATGCCTTGGACGCAGACATCTGCAACTTCACTCCCCTGTCATCATCCATGGCCACGGCTGAGGTCTTTCTGCTGCTCAGGTGGGCATCTGCATCTGCGGCTGCTGCCCAGCCTGCACATGCATGCTCAGCAACAGCGTGCAGTGCGGCAGACCAGATTGCTGCTGTGCTGGCTCAACTTTCAACCTGTTCCCTTGCTCTGCAGCAACCTATTCTCCCTGTTTGACAAGCTGACGGACCGCCACGGTGTCTACAAGGTTGAGACCATTGGGGACTGCTACATGGCCTGTGCAGGTGGGATTTCCCTGCCACCAGCTGGCTGCAACCTATGTGGCCATCCCGGTCACCCAGGCACCTTGTTGCTGCTGCTGCCCCTGGGGACAATTGAGGCAAGCCTCCAAATGATTGCACCCCAAGTGGCTGCTGAACGCGACTCCATATCGCCTGAGGCAAATGGTGGCCTGCACCTCCCTGCTGCTGGTGCCACCCTGGCTTTCAAAGGAACCCCTTTGTGCTGCTGCAGGGCATGACGAGGACGATGACAAGAAGGCCAAGGGCTCGCCTACACAACGCATGCTGGCCATGGCTGTGGACATGCTGCAGGCGGTGCAGGATCTCACGGTGCCCAACGGGGGCAGCGTGCGCGTACGCATCGGCATGCATGTGGGGCCCGCCTATGCCGGGTGGGTGCCAGGGGTTTGCTGAGGAACAACAGCACTTGGGTACACAGCTGCAGGGCTGACTTTTGAAGATCCCTTTGGATGTGCTGCTGCACCTGCAGCGCATGGCGTATACCACACATGCTACTCAAGCTGGCCTAGCATTGACTTGCTGCTGCTTAGCCCCTGTGCAGTCTGCAGGGCAGGATCTGCTGCCCTCGACCTGCCGATCTGCTGCAGGGTGATCGGTCAGAAGTGCCCACGCTACTGCTTTCTGGGAGACACAGTCAACACAGCCTCGCGCATGGAGAGCAACGGGTTCCCCATGACCATCCACCTGAGTGACGCAGCCCACAGGGAGCTGCTGATGTGCATGGATGGCAGCAGTTTTGCGCCGCTGGGCAAGCGGGCCATCAAGGGCAAGGGGACCATGGAGACATTCCTGGCCAAGGTCTGGCCTGCACTGCACTCTGCTGAACAAAAGGCATGGGCTGCAAGGGGCTGGGGCTCCAGCTCAGCATGGCCTGCATGTGGAGACACTCCTGGGCAGCATGAGTTGAGGCTGCCCTGCACTGTGGCTGCAGGCCACTGGGAAGGTATCATTTTATCACTGTTTTACCAGGCAGGCTCCTGGCTGAGATGTGCCAGCAGAACGCTGCTGACTCATGCAAAGCATGCCCAGCTCAGCAGTGCCCATGGCAGCTTTCTGGCCACAGTGGGCCTGCTCAGTGCTGGGGTCTCCCCGGGCGCAGCTGGTAGGATGTTGGCATGGGCTGACTGCGTGGCACTCCTGGCCAACGATGGGCCAGTGTGCTGCCAGGGTCATAGCACTTGGCAAATTGGGACGAGACAAGCAGCTTTGCCCAGGCGCCAGCTGACTCATAGGCTCAGCAAAGTAGTTCATGCAGAGGGCTTTGCTGTCAAGCGCTCCATGCAGCGGGCTCCAGCCTCTGGAGGTGCAGCACCCTAGCTGCCCTTCCTCCGCAAAAGGCCGACTTCAACCTGCCCTGCAGCAGAGTGCAGGTAAAGAGCTGTGCACATGGTGCATTCAGCCGCAGGCATCCTGATGTCAGCTGCTGTTCCTGCAGGAGGGCGAGTGGAGGGCAGCGGTGGAGGCAACCCAGCACCCCAAGCCTGGCAAGCTGAGCAAGATGAGGTCTTTGCTGCCTCTCATCCCTGCCTTGGAGGTGAGGCATGTTTGGCCAGTGCACAGGCTCGTCCCATGCAGGGTTGTGCTGCTGGCAGCAGCCCTGCGAATCAAGGCGGCGTTGCCTCCACCCCTTGATGTTGTCAAAGGGCGCTCCCTGCATACAGTCATGCGTACCTCGCTACAGGCCATGCTCCTTGTGGGGAGAAGTATGCTGCCAAAAACTATGCTCGGCCAGAACTTGCAAGGGTGTGGTATGCTTGGTGCAGGCGCGCGGCGGTGATGCCTCAGTGCAGCCAGGCATGGCGGGGGATGTGCATGCCGCAGCCAAGCAGGCTGCTAATGCTGGCTTGCCAGCCTTAGCAGCCAGCTCGCGGCATGCCGCCAACGCTGAGGGCGCAGCGGCCTCTCGCATGGCCTCCGAAAGTCCTGCAGCCGTCCTCAGCCCGAGTAGGGACGGCAGCCAGGCCAGCACCCTGCAGGCTCAGCTGGAGGCTCAGCAGCATGCGCTGGCTGCAGCCAGGGCCACGGCAGATGCGCAGCTGCAGCAGGTGGGCAGCAGCATCTCTGCAGCTGTCTACAGCCCACCACCAGAGAACATGGTTGCCTGTTGTCTGTGAGCTGGGATGCCACAGGCCTGCATCACCTGGACTGCCTTCCTTGTGGGTTGTGGACTTTCTGAGGGATCCCACACTAAAAGCTGGCTGACACCACAAGTGCCGTGGTTATGGCTGTGTGCCCACCCAAGCGGGTGTGTTTGGAGTCTGACTGCCTGGCGATGGCACCTGTAACACCTCACTGATGCAGCTGCCGTGTGGCTGCCCTGCAGATGCTGCGCGTTCAGGGCCAGCTGCAGGCGGAAATCCTGCGGCACCAGATGCAGCGGGACCAGGCCTCTGGCTCGACTTCTCGGGTGTCCAGCTTCAGCGCCCTGCCTGGTGAGCAGCCTGTTGTCTGGCCCCACTGCTTGCATGTGATTGGGCTTCCCCGTGATGACGTGGATGCTGCTGCCATGCATGATGTGTCGATCACTGCTTCATCCTGTCACATTGCATCCCTGCAGGTATGCCCTGCACCAGAACCTTCTGCTGTCGAGCACTGGACAGGCTTCCCGCCCAGAAAGCGTGGCCTGTACAGTGCTTCCTGCAGGCTGCCCCACCCTGGAAAGTATGCACCAGGTGCCCTTCTCACCTGCACCCTGTGTGATACTGCAGGTGCAGATGCCATGGCCCACCTGAATGGGGGCGGGGCCCTGAGCCTGGCCCAGTTGCAGGCGCTGGCTGCAGCTGGCGCAATGGGCATGGACATGTACGGAAATGCTTACCCAACCACACCAAGAGGCTACCCTGGGATGTACCCTCCGCCTGGTGGGTACTACTGGCCGCCACCTGGGCCCTACTGGACGCCAGGCCCCAGCTCTGTGGCAGGGGCTCCTGCAGCAGGTGCAGGGCCGGTCCCAGTGCCGTCCAGTGTCGACCTTGAGCTGCGCCTGAACAGCGCGCCTGTGGCCAGCACGCGGACCTCAGTGGACCGGGGCTCAGGAGATGCCTCAGGTGACCTCCTGCCCTGTTTGCCAAGCCTGCCTGCCACCAGCATGGGTGGCCTGTCTCAGCATGCAGCCCTTCCCTTGCTGCCCAGCCCCAGCAGTGACGGCTCAGAACAATGGTTGTCCCATGCCTACCCATCCCTGGCTGTCTTGGCTGAGGAATTTGGCCTGTTCTGTTCCCAAGGTACTTGGTCCTGCGTGCAGGCAATCCAGGAAGTCCTGACAAGACTCCAGCTGGGTGGACCAGAAAATTGTTCAAGAAGGTGGGCAAGTCGGGCCATCATGCGCCGCCCAGGAACACCAGCCTCCTCTGACTATGGATTGGGGGCACCATTCTTGAAGTACACACAGAGGAGATATGGTCACATGCCAAGATGCTGTCCTCAGCAAAATAAAAGCCGAACCAGCATCTTGGCAATGACTGCCTGCCTCAGAATGTCTGCAGAACTGATTATTTAGTCGGCGCTGTGTCAGTGTTGAGAGGCTGATGTGGCCTGCAGCATTGTCAGGTATTGCTCGTGTCTATGTCTGATAGGTCCAGCAGTTCATAAACGTATTGAGCAATGTACAGGGGCCCTGCCTGGACGAAGATAACTTTTGCTGCACTTGATGGCATTTGTTCAGATGATTTAAGTGAAAGCATGGGAGACATATATAGGCATGATGAGCAGCCCTTTGTGACACGAAACTGCACTCAAGAGCTTGGAACGGAGGGCGGGGCAACCATTTTTTTATGAAATGGCAGTCATCGCGGCCTCAGTTAGAGAGTGGCGTGTGTTCAAGACCAGCAGCCCTGTCTGAGACAGGGTTGCTCAACGACCGCCAGTCGTGCCGCCCAATGCTGCGGCGCGGACTGACCTGCTGGAAGGGTGACGGCCCATCAGCAGCCGTTTGCAGCTGGCCCCCCGCTGCCAGTCCACCCTGCCCCTCTACAGCCAGCTGCTTGCCGCCACTGCCGCCGTCCTTGGCATCTGCCTCAGCCTGCTGTATGAGGAAGTCCAGCCACTGGTCAGCCAGGGAGTCGTCCCCAGAGGGGCCCCTGTCGCCCACAGGGCCGTGCCCTGCATCCAGCATGCCCCGCACCAACGACAGTGGAGCGCCTGCCACCGTTCGGATGATGCCTCGCCGCTGCTGAGCCCCCAGGCCAATGCGGCGCTTCTCTTCCTCTGCAGGGCAGCAGCTGCAGACTCTGGACCAGCTGTCAGGTGCCCTGCGTGTGAAAGGGCCTTGCTTGTCACCCGCTGGAAGGCAGTGACAGCAGGTGGTGCGGGGTTGCAGGCAGCGGCCATCAACTCTGACGCAGGCAGCAGGTGGGGCCGAAGCCGCCTGCCTCTGCATGATAAGACAAGCACATCGCTTGGTATCGGGCACAGCATCAGCATATGTCAGCTGGAAACTTGATGCCAGAGCAGTTGTATGCCACACAGCTGCCAGGAGGGTCCACTGTTACCTTTGGGTGCAGGCAACTACAGGCAGGATAGTGCTGCGCGCCAAAAGAAGCCAACCTGCTTGTTGAGACCAGCACCAGCTCCAAAGCTGGGGTATCACACAGGTACCCACCTGTGAAGCCGAGCATGCGTGCCATGACCTGCAGCACCTCTGCACTGTGCCCCTTCTCGAAGTAGGTGGTAAGCAGCTTCACGACAATGCGGCGGTCCACCTGGGCACTGCCCTCGGAGGCCAGGGCGCTCATGCGGCGCATGGACTCCTGCAGGGACCGGCGGAGCATCGCTGCCTCCTCCTGCAGCCGCCCAAACACCATGTCCAACGACAGCACTCAACATGTTGCTGAAGCGTGACATAGGCATGGCTGCTGGCCCATTTCTGGCCAGCCGTCGGCTCCTGCGAGAAGCTGCACGGCAGGGTGGGCCCCCCCCTGCAGCCACCAGAGCAACTCTGAGCAAAGCCGGACTACCAAGTGGCAACCCTGGCTGCTGGCCAGGTGAGGGCTCTGGCAGCATGGCCGCACCCTCCTCCCAGAAGGCAGCAGTTCAGCTGAAGCGGGTCACAATGGATGCGTGGATGCTGCCCACTGAGCTCATGCAGCAGATGCTTGACCACGGATGGCCGCATTCTCCTGAAGACTTGCCGCATGGTAGCCAGCATGCAGGCACAACATGGGCAGCTGGTGAAGTGCTGTGTGTGCAGGCATGCCAGCAGGGGGAGTGTGAGGGACTGATGGCCCCTGCTGCAGCTGGGTCTGGACATGAACATCACCCAGGCTGCCCTGGGGTCACCAGAAAGTGCTCAGCGCGAGAGGAGGCAGCACCCAAAACAGGCAGTCAGACCTGCAGCTGCCGGTCGCTGTCCTTTCGCAGCTGCACGGCATGCCGCGCCTGCTCGGCATCTGCCTGGGCGTCCCGCTGTGCCTGCTGGGCAGCCTCAGCCGCCGCCTGCGCAGCTGCCACCTGCTGCTGTAGGGCCCCCTGCTGGCACTCTGCGGCTCGCAGCTCCCCCCTCAGGCGCTCAGCCGCCTCGCTCTCAAAGGTCAGCTCCCCCAGAGCAGTCTGCAGCCAAGCATGTATTCTCAGATTGGACGCCCTGCCAAGCATGAGGACTGCACCGCCTCCCTTGCAGAGGCAGCACAAGGCAGCACTGGGGCCAGGTCCATCCCAAGGAACTGGGCTGCCAGACCTGACGCAGCAGTGCTGTCTAACGCACAATGCACCGACACCCCGAACGTCTGATCATGTCGTTGACAAGCTGAGGGGCGGCCAATGCTGGAGGCAGGGTGTATCAGTGTGCCATGCTGCCAGACGGCACAGTCACAGCTGCAGTGGGGGGCCTGGTGCTTGCACATGACTGCCACAGCTGTGGGTCCAAGGGCCACAGCCGCTGACCTGCAGGTTGGTGAGCTCTGCATCCCGGGCAGCCACAGCAGCCTCCCAGGCGTGCAAGTCTGTGACCATCTGCTCCACAGACGCGTTGGCCTCCGCCAGCTCGGTGCGCAGCCTCTGCACCTCGTCTGCAGGTGTGCACGAGCAGGCATAAGTCGACTGTCATTGCTCTGTGAGGTGCTCTGCCTTTCTGGCTGCAGCGCCACTTGACGACCAGTGCACCCCCAGTCCTGCAGGGCCAGTGCAGATGCCACCTGGTCCACTGGCAGGTCTCCAGCACACTCACTGAGGCAGCAGCTGGCAGCACAACGCTGGATGCACGACCACATTGTCCTGAGGCCCGCCTGCTGGTGCCGCTCAGCAGCCACATCACCAGGGCTGCCAGACCCAGCAGCGGGCAGCACGTGTTGAGCATGGGTGACGGGCTCCTGATGGCTCCTGAGCTGTGCAACAGCATGCACACCTGCCTGATTGGTCCCGACCGCCGCGGCTGCCCAGCTGTTGCTGCTCAGCAGCCAGAGTGCTGGCCACTGCAGAACCAGCACCTGGCCTCACCTGGCTGGACAGCTCCAGTATCTGCCTGCTGCTGCGTCTGCTGTTCCGTGGCCAGGCGCGCCCTCATGTCCTCTGTGGCCAGTCTGACCTCTGCCTCCACTCGCCACCGGACCTTGTCCTCCTCCTCGTCCTGGTCTGCAACCATCTGCTGCTTCAGCCTGCAGCGACGTCAGGGACCTTAGAGAGCCACAGAGCGCAATACAACACACGTAGCAGAGGGCTTGTCACCACCTGCTGTTTCAGGCTGAAGAGCTCCAGGACGCTCACTGCTGACACGGCATTCTGTGGCAGTGCAGCAGAATGCAGCAGATCTCAGATCGCCAGAGGTATATTTTGCTGCAAGGCTCAGCCCACAGCCGTGATGCACCCTCAGCCCTGCCTCCCACCATGTCTCTGCTCATTCTCTATGCCCATGCCTGGTGAACAGCATGATCTTTTCCCTCCAACAGGAGGCAGCATAATCTTTCCCTCTTTTGACACCAGTGCGACATGGCATTTCTCACCTGCTGAGCTGCTGCCTGGCCTTGTCCCGCTCCATGTGGGCTGCCTTCAGCTGCCCCAGCAGGCTGGCGAGCTCCTGCTGCAATCCCTCCACCTCAGCTGCGGCAGCACCACTACTCTCTGCTGGCGCTGGAGAGGGCTCAGCAGCCTCTGACACCGTGTGTGGGAAGCCAGCCTGCACCTTTGCAGGCGCCGGCGCGGCAGCAGCAACCTGGGGAAGCACTCCGTTCCCTGCTGGCTGCTGCTGCTTGGAGGCAGCGTCGGAGGCTGCTGTGCCAGCTGCAGCCCTCAGGGAGTGAACCTCAGCCTGCAGGAGCTAGCAATCAGCCATGGCTGCACGCCAGACAATGGTAAGCCAAGGCTACTTGCCCATGTGGCAGCTGCTATGGCAGCAACAGCCCCCAGTTGTTGCATGTCACATTGGGCCCCTGCGAGAGCAGCTCCAGTCGCAATGAGAGCTGACCTGCAGGTGTCAGGCAAAGATCCAGCCACGGCCATGTGCAAGGTGCGCAGCAAAAGAGACACCGGCTGGACTGTGGAACATCATCTTTTGGGGACAAGTCAGCAGCAGTGAGGACAACATGCGGGTCTAACGATGCTCATTTCAGTACAGTGTGTATTTGCCCCAAGCAGTCCAAGAAGCACAACACTTCAGATGCACCTGACCTGCAGTCGGCTGACTTCTGCCTGGGCGCCCCGAAGCTGTCCCTCCCGCTGGCTGTGTGCAATGCCTGCCTCCTGCAGAGCCCTGTGCTGTCGATCCGCCTCCTGCACAGTGAAGTAAAGGCCCATGCATGGCAGTGCGTGATGAGGGGCCCACTGGCAACCGACCAGGACCTTCAAAGCAGGGCCGCCTCTGCAGAAGAGAACCGCATCAATGTCCCCTTGAGCCTTTCACACAAGCTGCCTGTAAAGGTCATCCAACCCACATCTGCTCACAGCAGTTGGTTGGTACAGGCCCCAACATGGGCATGGGCACGAGACTGGCCAAGTCAGGGGCACCCATGCAGGCCACACAGCAGCCCCAAGCAGCAGGGCATACCTGCTGCAGAGTGACCGCCCGAGCCTGTTGCATCGCAAGCTCTTGCTGCAGGCGGGCCACCTGCTCCTGCAGCTCAACAGCTCGAGGGCCCTCCAGCTGCTGCTGCGAGGTTGCTGTCTGGCTGCGCTGGTGCTCCTCCTGGAGGGCCTGGTGCTCTCTGAGGAGCTGGGCCAGCGCAGACTCACTGCCCTCAAGCCTGCCTCTCAGCTCACTCAACTCCTGCAGAGGGGAGGGTGCACAGAGTCAGCGGCCCAGCTTCTGCGGGAAGGACGCGTACGCTCAGTGTGCAGGCTGCTCCCCTGCTGGCCCTGCCTCCACCCCGAGGGGAGAGCATATGGGTAGTGGAACAGTGCTCCAGGAAGCCGTGACTGTACCCCTGCATGGCACAGCCTGCCCCTCTGGTGGCATGCCCCCAAACCACCACACGTCTGCTCCTCAGCTGGCCTGCCTCATGCACAGCAGAAGGAGAGGCAGTGCTTCTGCAAGTAGCCCACTTGCTCGGCTCCTGCAGATTGGCAGCACCGCTGCAGGCATCGTGTTCCTGAGTCCGATCCACAGGGAGGAGGATGAGTCAGACACTTGCCAAGTGAGGTGGCTATCTCAATTGACACGGGATAGCACCAAACCACTCCACCAAACCAAGTCGTTGCCTTGCTGCTGGCACTGGCTTGTGTCTTCAGGCCCCCTGCCAACACCAGCCCAGCACACAGAGAGATGCCAAGAAGGGCACCGGCAAGCAGCCAGGCGCAACCGCCTCCAGGCGGGAAGCCTGTGCCTGTGCAGCACGAGTCTCGGCCTGCTGCTCCTCGAGTGCCTCCTGCAGCGCGTGCTGGGCCTCTGCAGCGTGCTGGCCCGCCTCTGCTGCTGCCAGGCGGTGCTGGTCCAGCTGCTGCTGCAGGCGATGAGCCTCATCCCTGCAGACAGCTGGCTCCTGGGTGCAACATGCTGCCTGTATTGTGTGGGGGCAACAGGCACCGGCAACCCCATGCCAGTGCAGGCATTGTGCCTCCTGCATGGTGATTGAGCACCCACAGTGGCAGCCAGGCCATCACTAACATGCCTGTTGAGGTGATCCAGCTGCTGCTGCAGGCGATGAGCCTGTGTCTTGCAGAACATGCTCAGTCCACCGGTAGGTGCTGCACAGAGGGCAGCAGGAGGCCACTCCCCTGCAGAGCAAGCCTGAGTGGCTGACTTGGAGATGGCGCACAGTCAGGAAAGGGGCAGGCTCTTTTTGCTGCAGGCTGCAATCAGACTTCAGCATGGCAATCTTTCCCCACTGCACAGTCACTGAGGCTGTCTCACTTCCCAGCCAGACAAGAGACACTCAACACTCTGGGCTGCACACTGTTTAAGGAACTCACTCTGCCAGCGCCTCTGCGTGCTGCAGCTGGCTCTGCAGGGAGTCAACCTGTGCCTGCAGCTCTGCCTGGGCTTCCTCCTGCCGGGCTGCAGAGGTTCCGGCGCCCTGCCGCACCTGTGCCAGCTCAAGCTGAAGCTCCTGCAACAACACAGCCCAACAGTTGGTGCCCGAAAGCGTCCCTCTGCATCAGCCCGGCATACCTGAGCCATCTCCTGCCATAAGCTCTACAGCTGATCAGGGGCAGGCTTGTGTGTGGCCACTGAGGCAGCATCAGTCGGCGCCTGTAGTACGCCATGTACATTCCAATTGTGGCAAGTGCAATCCATGGTCGGTCTTCAGCAGCGTCCCTGGCTCAAGTGTTCCCCCTGGGTTGCCTGCCAAACCTGAGCCTGTTTGTGCAGCAATTGCAGCTGTCCACAGCAGCGGAGCAAGTGCCAATCAATGGCAGGTGATAGGGGTGGCCAGTAGCACGTGGTTGTGCCATGAGCGTGTTGGCAGTCAAGCGCACGGGTTCCAAAAGTGTTGAGCTGCTGAGTGGCATGTCAGCTACACAGAGCCTTGCCTGCACATGCTGCTGAGCGTGCTGCCTCTCGTGCTGCTCCTGCTGCAGCTGCTCCTGCCAGGCCGCCTCCCTGGTGGCTGTGGCAGCCTGCACTGCTTCAGCAAGCTCGCCACGAGCCTGCTGCGCCTCTGCCTGCAGCCTCTGACACTGCCCCTGCAGAGCACTGGAGGTGACTGACGACCCAGCCTTGCCATGCCAGCGTGTCGGGGCATGTCTTGAGGGCAGCCAGTCAGACTGGGACCACCTGCATGCTCCCATGTGCAAATGAAGCAGGGCACTGTCAGGCGACAGCTTGTGCTTGCTCAGCAGAGAACTTCTCACACCCTCCAGTCCCCGTGCGTCGTGCCCTTTACCCCTTCCAGACGATCAAACTTCTCAGATGCCAGCATAGTCTCACCTGCAGAGTGTCTCGTTCAGCAGTGGCTTCAGCCAGCTGGCTGCGCACGCGCTGCCACTCGCTGCGCTCTTGTGCAAAACCTGTGGCTGCCTGCCTGAGGCTCGCCATCGCCTGCCTGACAGTGGCCACCTCCTCGTGGAGCTCGCGTACCATTTGCTGGCGCTCCTCGCCGTCAGCCTGATGGGCCTGCGCAGCTGCCAGGGCCTGCTGCTGCTGGCTCTGGAGCGTCTGCACCTGCTGGCAGAGGGCACCAACCTCCTGAGCATGCACCTGCACCCAGTTCCACCATGGGTCACAACCTGGCACGCTCAAGCATCAGGGTCAGGACGCCTTTGGGCCCAGGCAATGCTGGCATGCAGCTTCTGCTTGCCATGCTTTGAAGCAAAGTCAAGGGGTGCTGAATGCACGAACGCAACTGCCTCTCCAAAGACAGGTCACCTGCTGCGAGTGAGAGAGCACTGCATGAAATCCTTGGGTTCGCCACAGCATTCATGAAGTGATCAGTCACTGCAACTTACGCTTGACAAGCTGCCAGGTGTGCTGCACGACAGGCTTACCTGGTGTTGCTGCTGCAGATCTGCTGCATGTGCAGCATCTGCAGCAGCCTGCGCCTGCTGGCTCTCCTCAGCCTGAGCCTCGGAAGCCTCTACCAGCTGGCGCTTCAGCTTGGCAACCTGCTGCTGCAGCTTGGCCACCTGGACGGCAGCATTGCCATCTGACGCAGCCTCTGGGCCTGTCACCAAGGCGTGAGCCTGCTCAGCGGCAGGCTGAGGGCCGGTGGGCAGTCCATCTGCATCCAGCGACGCTCTGTGAGAAGCCTTGATAGGGGCACGCGGCCAGTCAGCAGCAGCACTGGCCACGCCTGCTGGCTGATGCTGCGCATCTGCCTGCGCAGTGTCAGCAGCGTGGGGCAGCCACTGCGATTGGTTGTATGCCAGGCCAAGCGTCTGAGCGGCATGCCCACCTTCAATGACCTGCGGCTCATGCTGTCGAGCGCCCAGTGCTGCAGGGGCAGCTGAGCTCTCATGCTGGTGCCACTGCTGCCCCTGCGGCTGGAGGAGGCCTGCTGCCCCAGAGACAGGGATAGCCTGAGCGTCACCCTGAGCCTTGACCTCAGCATCCGGCTGTGGATGAGGCTGGCTTCCATCCCAAGCATCAGCTGGAAATGCAGCCTGCGCCTCAGCTGGGCCCGCAGCTGGGGCCTCATCCTCTGCCGCTTCACCCTCTGGCTGCGCCCAGCCCAGCCTGAATCGATCAAACATGCCGGCCACGCTGCCGGCCCCTGCCCTGGAGGCAGCCACTGTGGGCTCCCCGCCATGCCGGGGTCCCTCTGGGGCAGCAGCAGCGGTGGCGCTGCTGCCATGCTCAGTGCCCCAGCTTGCAGGCCTGTCCAGCCAGCTGCTGACCAGGCCCACAGGGCCAGGGGCAGCCAGGCTGCCACTGCTGCTGATGCTCTCAGCCATCATTGCCGTGGCACTGCCTGGCTCGTGAGGTACCTCGGAATGCGCCTCAGGCAGCAAGCCGTTGCCGACAGCGGCGCTGGGCTCTGCAAGCGGCCGCTGGGCAGTGCTGCGGTGGCTGCCTGGAGTGGATGCCGCTGAGGATGCGCTGAGAGGGCCGGGGGGAGGGGCCAGGGCAGCACCAGCCTTGCTGGCGGCTGCAGCCGCCCCTCGCAGGGCCCTCTGCAGGTGCTCTGACTGCCACACCTTCCCTCGGGCCCAGCGCGACACCCCCCACCCCTTCAGCATCTGCTGGGGGCCCTGCTCCTGCTGGTCTCCCTCTGCAAAGTCAGAGCCTGCCTCTGACAGTGGCCACTCATGGCCCGCCTGAGACTGCTGAACCTCTAGATGCTGGCCCAAGCCTTGCAGAGGGTAGCTGGCGGGATTGGCCTCAGCCAGGGCAGCCTGTGGCTCCTCATAGGCTCCCCCGTGCCCGGCAGATGCTGCCTGCTGTGGGGGAGGTGCTGACAGGGAAGTCTGTACCTCCTGCTGAGTTCCCCTGTACAGGCCGAGCCCACCTTGCTTCGGGAGCACAGCTGGTGCTGCCACACTGGGCTGGGCAGCGCTGCCATGGTGCCCTGCGCTGGCATCTGCTGGCCGAGCGCCACTGGAGAGGTCGACAGACTCAAAGCTAGACTGGGGCAGCGCCAGGCTCGTGGCGTGCCAGGCAGCGTTGGTGCTGGCAGCCTCGGCACGCCGCTCATCAGCTGAGGGAGCAGCAGGCTGCTGCCAGGGGCTGCCACTGAGAGTTGCGTGTGCGGTCCGTGGTGGTGGGCTGGCCACTGAAGGCCAGCCAGTAGTGCTGCTTGCAGGGTCAGGCTGGGGCTGTGGCTGCGACTGCGCCCCTCCTGCACTGCCTGCAGACCAGGGAGGTTCAGCAACAGAGCAGCGCCGCATGTGACGGACAACGGGCAAACGCAAGCTTCCGCCATATCTGCTAGGCTAATGCATGCTTGCCTTGGGCTGCTCTCCTGCGCTCCTCCCCTAGCTTGGCTTTGAGCAAAGCAAGTCTGTCGGACACTGCAGACTGGCCGCCAAGGCTGGCCGGCCCTTGCCGGCCTGGCAGAGTTTGACCAGGCTTAGCCTCCAGCTCTGGGGACGCTGGGCTCTTGATGGGCTGCCAGATGTCCTGGTGCAGGCCACTGGGCCGGTGCAGGGGCCTGAAAGGAATGGCGCCCGCTGCTGGCTGCAACAAATGGAATGCTAAGGTCAGCACCATGTAAAGCTTCGATTGCATGGTGCTGACCCTCATAAGCATGGGATACCTGGCTCTTCCCCTCAGGCTCCATGACATCTGAGGCCTTGGGCCCAATGATCCACAAAGTTGCTATTGATTTGGGCCAGCTCTGTGCTTTCAACAGTCAGCAGCATCGATCATCATCGAGAGAGGCTTGGGCCACACTGTTGTCACGCTGGGTGAGGAGGGTCAAAAACTACCAACAGAGCCGGGCCTCTCTCCCGTGATTTCGGATACCAGCTGCTGTGCCTCTATCCTGGCAGGCTGGAACCTCGTGCAGAAGTTCAAAGTACCGGCCAGCAAGCTCAGCGCACATGACTGATGGTACTTCACTGTTCTACTAACTCCAGCAGTCTTGAGGGCATTCGAGACCGCTCGGCAGCGAGAGGTGGCGCATTTTACACTTGTCCGTTCAGCCAAGTTTGCTAAGAGCCTCGTGACACGCTGGATCCCCTGCCCTTTGCTGCGGTGCAGCTCAATGAGCGAGCCATACCCCAGCGCAGGCAGTCACTCATCAGCATTTCTGCGTGTGAACTCTGGCAGCAGCCCGCGGGCGCCTGCTGTCCTGATCTGCAAGGAGATTCCTGTGGACAGCAAGGTAGACAGACAGACAGACCGCTGCGGCACCTGTGCTGCTCTGCACCCTTGTGCAAATTGACGAAGGAATCACGCAGATTTCACGGGAGCAATCCATGTGCCCTGCAGGCCTCCATCCTGTATGCCGACATCTGGGAGGAGTGCGCTAATGACAGTGTGGAGAGCAGGTCGGTACAATGGTCACTGGTTCTGCCGGGCAATGCCAAAGCCCACCTCTACAACCTGCTGCAGGGATATCTTCCCCTGCCGGCTAGTGGGCAGGAAGGGTGCCACTCCGCCTGTCACATACACAGCCCACACCACCACGCTGGACCTGGCTCAACACAGGTGACGGTCCTTCAGAGAGCTTGGCCACTACTTAGTGGACCTGGGGACGAGCAGCATGACACTTCATCTGTTCAAGCAGAGTGGGCCCAGTGATTCTGCGCCAGTGCCTTGCTAATGTGCGGTCCAGCCTGCTGTGGGCACCCCTCTGGCCATCTGTGGTCGTGCCTGATGATTCAGAGCAAGCCTGCACCAGTGCCATGCAGCAGGCACCCACTCAGGGCGACCGCATGCCCCCTCACAGCTCAGTGCCGCCTGCAGTGCATGGTTCCGAGGCTGGCTCAACCAGCGCAGCTCCATGACGGGTGCCTCCACATCCCTGGGCAGACTCCAGCCCCCCTGTGCTGTGGACCAGAAAGTGTTACATGACATAGTGGGGGCTCTGTACAAACACAGCATCAGCCTGTCCAACGAGGTGAGGAGCAGGCTGTGCCCAAGCGCTGCATGTAAGTGCATTTCATGTTGAAGGCATTCTCACCCAGCATGCAGCAGGGGCAGCCACTCTGTGACTGCTGCGGGCTGTAAGCCTGTGCAGAGTAGCTGACGCTTGATGTGCACTGAACCTGCAGAATGTTGAGGCGACTCTGTGCGCGGCAGACAGCATGCAGGTGGGCAGGCCGCCTGCACAACACAGCAGTGCACCCCAGATGCTTGCCTACTTGAGCTTCTCAGAAGGGAGCTGCATGTTTACTGTTACCGGCGTGGTCCTGGCAAGGGCATGGTTCCTGGCTATTTAAGTTTCAGCTGTCAGTGCTGCTGCTGCTCTGCAGATCATGTGCATCGTCCAAGCCTGCCGCCTCTTCATCCTGAAACATGTGCTGCCAGCGTGAGTTATGCCTCATGCTGCTACTTGGTGTTTGCAGACTGTGGACTGTGTGTCGGTGTATCCTGCTTCAGCTCGGTCGTTCAATGCAGCGATGGTATCCTGTGCTCACGGCATGTCTCCCCAGCGAAGCCCCTTGGCCTCAGCTGGCTTTCAGAAGTCTCAGCAACTTGCATCGAACCTGCTGTCATGATTGTGCACGTGGCCAAGCAGCATTGCGTCCCCCTACACCGCACAATCCTGTCTGTTCAACAGCATAGCCTCGTTCTGCAGGCAGCAAATGGCTGGCGGCGAAGTTGCTTACCATGGCTCACTGCAGCATGCAACTTTCTTGCTCATTTTACCATGTTCTCTGTACAGGGACCCTGCGGCTGTTGTGCACCTGGCCAAGAAGTTTGCTGACCTGGACGCAATCCCTGCCATCAAGACCCACTTCCTGGGCAAGTCCATATTCACTGCCAAGGACGAGGAGGCCCTGCTATCCCTGCTGGACGATGCAGACGACTCGGTGGCCAAGGCGCTGATTGCCCTTCTGCTTGACAGGGCAGTGTGCAAGCTGGAGGTGAGCTGCACCTGCATCCTGCTGTGGAGTACTGACCAGACATCACCTGCCCAGGTGGGCGTGGGGAGGGGGTTTTGTTGGGCGGGGGAGCTCTTGGGCTGACTGCTCGGCTACTGAAAGGGGTGCCTGCCATCTGAAGGCAGGGTGGACATGCTTGAGAAGTGTGATGGTTTTGCCGGAGTTCCGTCTGCAGTGGAGTTTGGCAGCGTTCGAGCTGGGGGGTGGCCCTGCGAAAGTGGATGCACCTGCTGCATGCAGTCGTCCTGAGGCACAGTAAGGGTTGCAGGGCCTCTTCCAGGGCTGACTGCCTTGCTTTGAGTGGTGGGCAAGCTGAAGATGGGTTGGAGTTGACAGGATGTGGGTCAGATGAGCTTGCCTGCTGCCTTGACAGGGTTGGTGTGCCCTTTCAAAAACTCAAGGGCAAGGATCGACAAGCACCTCCTCCCTGGCAGGCCCGTTTGTATATGCAATGCACCCAGAATGGTACATGCGGCGCTCCAGACAGACCTACTGCCTGCTGTGAGCCCCAGCTGGGACGACAAGAGCTTCCGCAAGCCACGTGGCTGAGCTGCGTCAGCATGCCTCAGGGCCGCGTCATCCTGGCCTGGCCTGCTGCAGGTGTACCGTGTGGTCAGCAGGAGCATCAGGTCAGTGGACTACCTGAAGCTGCTGGACGTCAACCGGCTGCAGAAGGCAGAGGCTGACGCTCTGATCAGGTGGGCAGCAGCCTGCACAGTGACATTCCCCCAGGTCTGGAGCTGACTCCCAAGCTTTGTTCCACGCTGGCGCGCAGCATGTGCAGCGTCTCTGGACGTCATGGCAGGCAGGCGAGCTGTTGTCGCCCACAGCCCAGTAGCCTGGGTGAAGGGCCGCGCAGGTGTCAGCCTGGCGACTGCAACAGCTCGTGCCTCCAAAGCAGTCGTGTGGGCTATCCCACGCACACACACCCAAGTGCACCTCTGCATTGGTTGTGATGCCGCCATCTGGGCAGAGCCTGGCAGCTCACAGTCCGCCGGGCACCAGACTGGGCTGCCGTTCCCACGCTGCGAGCCCTTCTGCGCAGGCACATCTACAAGATGACCCCCAAGGAGCGGTCCCAGCCCTTCTGGTCAGAGCTGCTGCCAGAGGCAGCCATGCGCTCAGTCAGGGATGTGCACGTGCAGCAGCCAGATCCCAAAGCCACCTTCTATGCAGGCGAGGCTCCTGTGCCAATGCCCTGCATCCGTGCTCCACAATGCTGATCTGAATTTAGTGCAGGCAATGCCCCAGCAGTCCTGATTGCGCAGATGCATTCGATGGAGGTGCAGAGAAGCTTGGTCCCATTCATAGGCACAGACTGTGCAGGGCTCTCCGCCTGCTGTCATGCTGCTACCCTTGATAGGTCCTGACCTCGCATGATCAAAGCAATGCCTGGCTTGCTTTTGATTGCTGCCAACCTGTTTCCAGCAGGTGTCGCTGCCAGCCCATGTCCACCCAGCCTGTGATGCTCTGTGCCTGCAGACCTTGACGTGGAGAGCCTACGACCAGATCCCAGGGCGGCAAATATCCGCCTGCATGCAGGCCGCCTGGATGGTCGCGACTACCAGCTGCTGCTGCAGCCAGACCGGGAGACAGGTGTGCTGGCAGCCTCCACTGTCTCGCGCCCCATCATTAGGGGCAGCACCCAGAGTTATTCTGCACCCTCCTCAGCAAGGCTGCAGTGGCCGTGTTGGTATGCTTTGCCTGCCTCTGCTGCATGAGTGCCTATCTTTGGGCATCCTGGGACTGAGCAGCGCTTCTGTCAAGTTTGACAAACCACTGCTGTGCCAATCCCGCCACCCTGAGGGATGGCAGGCTCAGCTGAGTGTGCTGCCGCCCTGCTTGCGTGCTGGAGCAGCTGAGAGACAGATGAGTGCCTGCCATCAGGCCTGTCTGCATGTTGCTGTGATGGACTGCCCCCCTGGGAGCACAGCCTGCACCCCACAAGTGCTGGAACCCCCTGCAGCCTGCACATTGTCACTCTTGAAAGCTGCTGCACTGCTCACTCATGAGTGCCCACCTCTCAGGTGTGTGGGGCCTGTACTGCGCAAGCCGCGGGGACTTCCACAAGGATGAGGGGAAGCCGATCATTTCATTGTTCATTCTGAGCCAGAGCACGCTAGGGATCTACTCTATGCTCATGAATGCCTCCAGTCCTCGCGAGCTGCCCTTCAGCGGGTGGGGCATCGCTGAAAGTTTTGCTAAGGCAGTGCTTGCGGACCCTGCTGCTCAGATGCTTGACCCTCAGTCTCAGCGCAGGTTCATGTCTGTTGGCATGCATGTCAAGCACACCAGGCAGCACGCTTGATTGGCACAGCCATGCTGCCGCTCTGACTCCCCTGTACTGAGGCCCTCCCTGGCTGTATGCTGCGCAAACGATTTTACTAACAGACATGCCATGAACAGCTGCATCTACCATACACCTCAGAATTGCATTTATTCCCCATTCTCTTCATGCATGCTGCTCCAAAACTACATCTGGCTGTCAGCTGGCAGGATGCTGAAAGACACCGTGCAATGTGCCCAACATTGTTGACCTAAGATTATCTCATCTCCCAAAGAAAGTAAGTGAATCTGACCAGAGACCCCCATCATTCACCATGATGCAAGCACTTCGCCAGCCATACAATGCTCGACTGGCTGCTGCAGCCACAGGAATGGCAGGAGCCCTTTTCTGGGTGAGAGAAGTCATCACTCATGAAGGGCCTTCTTCTGAAGGAACAGCACCCTGTACCTCGACTTTGTTCACCTCCAAATGCATGCATGCCTGATGCATGACCCACCATGTGCATGCAGGGTTTCCATGCCCTTCCTGCCCACGCCGAGCAGCAGAAGGAGAAGCAGACCTCTGGCGCCCTGTCACCAGATGAGTGGAGGAGCTTTCAAGTAAAGGAGGTCAAGGACATCAACCACAACACCAAGCTCTGGCGGCAAGTACCCCATCAAGCATCTGCTGCCTGTGCTGCGTGCCACATCTGCTCCTGTTGAATTGAAGTGACAGTGTGAGGGGCAGTAGCCCACCACAGGCAACAGTCTGCCACACCACAGCCGGTGTGTCATGAGCTGTGGCCCGTCGCTGCAGGTTTGCTCTGCCTGACGCAAATCAGGAAGTGGGGCTTCCTGTTGCTTCCTGTCTGGTGACCAGGTACGCTTCCAATGCATTCAGTCTGCAGGCATGATGCTATGAGGTCTGCTGCTTCCCTTGACAGCCAGCTTGCAACCACATCGCTGCATGGCTATCAAGAGGTCCAGCACGTACGCTGCACAAGCAGGCATGGGTGCTGGGGTGCCTGCTGCACCCTTGATTGACAGCAGGCATTGGCTGTGACACCTGTCTTGTCCATGCAGGGCTCCCATTGGCTCTGAAAAGGAGGATGGCAAGAAGGCCTTTGTGATCAGGCCTTACACACCCACCTCAGAAACAGGTGAGGCATCTCCGCCCCTGAGGCCTGGTGCGCCTGCCCCCCCCGGGTCTGTCGAGTGCATCTGCCCAAGCAGGCTGTGCAGCTGCAGGGCATGGCTGTGGCCTGCCACTTCAACCAGGCAGCAGCATGGCGCTCTACCATCCTGTGCAGAAGCGTTGTGTGTCCGCTGCCCCTCACTGATGTCCTCTGCTGTACAGATGCAAAGGGCTACTTTGACCTGGTCGTCAAGGTGGGATGATGCTGAGTGTCAGCAGCTCCACCCTCTGCATCCTGGACAGACCAAGTGCCGTCAAAGTGGGGCCCTACTGAGCCATGAATGTGGCTGAGCTGCCAGCTGTGTGGCCTCAGCGCACTGCCTGCCATCCAGCTGGACACCTGCCACTCCCTGCAGGTGTACCCTCAGGGCAAGATGTCGAAGCACATTGGGGACCTGAAGGTGGGCAGCTGCCTGTCTGCTGTTCATCTGTGCTGTTGCTCCCTGCCAGATGCGGCAGGTGCCGCCAATGCAGATGATCTGCATCAAGTTGCCAGTCGCTCAGCTCTCGCTGAGATGCTGGCATGCTGGTGTGCTCCCTGCCGGCAGGGAACTTGCTGGACTGCAGCAAGTCCTTCCTGGACAAGTTGCCAGTCACACAGCCGGTGCTGAGATGCTGGTGCGCTCCCTGCGCGAAGGGGACGTGCTGGACTGCACGATGTATTGTGGATGCTCTTACTGTCACCCAAGTGATGTTGAGATGCTGGTCTGCTGCCTGCAGGAAGGGGACTCACTGGACTGCAAGGGGCCCATCCCCAAGCTGCCCTACAAGGCCAACATGAAGAAACACATTGGCATGGTGCGCAACCAGCATTCAGAGAATCCTGCATTGCCCCGGCGGGCCTTCATCCCAGCAACAGCTTTAGGCCACCTCAGCAGCTAAAGCCAGCAGTGCATGCTGTAGCACATCTTGAGGAGCACTGGCATGCATGGATTCATGGCTGTGACACAGATTGAGGGGCAGTGCCAAGGCAGCACGCTCTACCCTTAGAAGAGGTGCAATGGGGGCAGGGGTCACCAGCCGGCGGCACCGCTGCAGAGTGTGGCATGCCAGCAGTACTGTGGCCGTTGATGTGCGTATCTGCTGTCAGCCTCTGCCCACACTGTCTCCAGCACAGGTGGTGGTGCAGGTCTCGCATTGTACGATGCCAAATTCCAGCAAAGCCATGCTCTGACAGACATCCACCAATGCCCTCCAGCACATGTGGGCTCTGCACTGCCCCAAGCCAGCTGCAGCAATGCTGCCCCCAGACTGAGACTGCGCAGGTGCCGCAGCTGAGCAGCTGCCGGATCTGCTGCAGCCTGGCCGGGCTGCAGCTGCTGCTGGGAGGGAGTAGTGCCCGGGGGTGGGCAGGGCAGCCAGGCAGGTGCTGCTGCCAGCGGGCTGCCCTGTGGCAGGGGCATGAGCAGGGGCACGGACCTGGCTAGTTCTTCCCCGCCACCTGCTAGCTGCAGGGTGTCTGCAGGTTTTGCAGCGGCAGCAGGGGATACGCCAACTGCCAGCAAGCCACTCCTTGATCTGCTGCAGGAGTGAGGCCTGTATCAGCACCGGCTGCTCCCAGACTGACGCTGCACCTATGGCTGCAAATGCGCAGCTGCAGACTACGACACGCCAGCTGCCCTGATCATGCATTCCAGCGCCGGTAGCTGCAGTGCACAGCAGCAGCAGGTCAGGCCAGCTCTCACTCCGCACTCCTCAGCCAGTGAGGACAGTGCCGCTGGCTGCAGGTGTGCGGCGGCAGCGGGGTGACACCCATGCTGCAAGTGGCTGGCCACATCCTGCGCAACCCTGAGGACAAGACCAAGGTCTCCCTGATCTTCTGCAATCAGACTGAGGACGACATTCTCCTGAAGGCAGGTACTGGGGTACACACACGTACAGGGCTTTGCATGGCAGCACTGATTTGGCGGCTGGCAGTACCCAAGGCTCAATGGCTGAGGGCCTCCAGAGGGCTGCTGTGTGCCCGGCTGTGCACCAAGCTTGCTCAATTGTTCTTTCAAGCAGCTGCTGGCATGCATCAAGCTCAGTGTTTGGCTCAGGACGCCTCCAGAGGGCTGCTTTGGAGGTGATCTTGCCTTTCCTATGTTGTTGAGCCAGGCTGTTTGCCCCGCCGCTGGCACTGATGCTGGCTTCTGGCATTCATCTGTCACAGCAGGAGGCAGGACTTCTGCCCCTTGCCTGCTCTTTACCAGTGAGCTCAGGTTGGCCTCTCTGCCTGCAGCCTGAGATTGATGAAATGGCTAAGAGTGACCAGTTTAATGTAAGCTGCCCATGTACTGCCATGCATTACTTGCTCACAGCAGCATGCTGCTGCATGCTATGCGGGCAGTGCTGATTCAAACTTTGTGCAGGACTGCTGCAGCATGCCCTCCTCCTTGCGTGGACTGTTCAGCAACCAATGTGCAGGTTTACTATGTCTTGGACCATCCCAAAGGCAAGGACTGGAAGGGTGGTGTGGGCTATGTGACCGAGGAGATGGCCAAGGCAAGCCTTGTATCACATAGCCTGAAGTAGCCAGATGCTTCTCGAAACGCTGGATTATACCTTTGACACCACGAACTGGCAAGTGTTGCAGCTAAGCAGCCAAGCCGCCAGAACGTGATTGTGTAGCACTCTCTTATGCAGCCTGGATGTGCATGACAGAGGTGCAGTCCTGGTTACTGACCATTGGAATTGTGCTGTTTGTGAACAGCAGAGCTTGATGACATTCTTCATGCTGCGCTGCAGAAGCATCTGCCACCGCCCAGCGATGATAACCTGATTCTTGTGTGTGGGCCCCCGCCAATGTACAAAGCCCTCAGTGGCGTCAAGCCTTCACCTAAAGATCAAGGCGCGCTATGCATGCCACATGTTTCACAGCTTGACTGGCTTGCCAGCCTCAAATGCAGTACTGCCGACATAGTATGCGTTCCAAGTCGCAACTTGGAATTGCGTACCCCAAAAGATTACTGTGTACTGCCTTGCAGGAGAGCTGACAGGTCTTCTAAAACAGCTGGGCTACACTCAAGAGCAAGTCTATAAGTTCTGATAGCTTCAGGCTTGCTCTCTAAAATTTTTTAATGCATGTCACACTTGCTGCTTTCATTCACAAGGATGTGTCTGCCCACAACAGGCAACAAGTTGTCAATCAAACATTGTGGCCTGCAGTGGGCAGGAGCTTTAGCAAAAGGGAAGGAATTCCAAGCAAAAGGAAGGGGGCTGTGCATGCACGCCTCAGTGTATGGCAACGCAGAGCGATGGCGATCCTGAAATTGAGGGAGCCTGCTTTATGCCCCAGAGCTGGCCATGTACAGGTGGGGGGACAGAGAGCCAAATCAGGGCAACATACTGGATGGTAGGCAGTACTTTCAGTGCTTGGCAACGGGGAGCAGTGGCGGTCCTGAAACTGAGACAACCTGCATGATGCCCCCAGACCTGGCCATGTACAGGTGGGGGGACAGAGGGTCAAGCCTGGGCAACACTGTAGCTGGTCCGAGGCATAGGTCAGTGCCCACCAGGCCATGTAATTCTGCCAAACCAGTCAGTGCAGTTGATGAACGAGAGTGCGTCCACTGAGTCAAAAAAGGACCAGTCCTTGCCCTTTCCACTGCCTGACTTGCGGGCCATTTTCTCTGCAAACTCCTGCCTCGACTTGATTGCATAATGGTATATGGACACCTGCTTGGCATGGTGGAGCTCTGTATAGTGAGACTCCACTGGCTCCCCGTCCTCTGAGACTGGCAAAGGGGAGCCTGCCTTGTACTGGAATTGATGGGGGTTGATGACTGACTCCACGTGGTCTGTGTTGGCTATCGTCTTTACGTGGTACTCTGCGGGGCCGTCCATGGGGGTGCACATGTCATAAGTCTGGAAGACGTTGGGGTTTGCCGGGCGCTCTATCAGGCCGGAGCTGCCAAAAAGGACCCAGTTGGCTACCAGGCCTGCAGGCAAGGACATTGTTGTGATGCACAGCTTCACAGCAGGGGCTGGGGACCCAAGAGAACCAGTTGGCTGCCAGCAGGCAACGGCAGAGCCACCGTGCAACTTCAGGGCCTGGGCTGGCATCTGCAAGATGTGTGAGCAGGGGTCAGGCAGAGCAGCCCAGCGCAAAGCCAGCACGCGACGGTTGCAGGCTAAAGTCCGCCAGCATGGGCAATGCCACTGCCGGCAAGAGGTTCAGGAGGCATTGTGGCCTGCGCTCAGCAGCAAGCAGGGCACCAGACATAGGCACTCTTGGTAGTGGTGGTACACGATGCAGACAGCAAGGCATCACGCACTGCAGGGCTTCTCTGGCTGCAGCATCTCACTTGGCTGCAGGCTTGAAAAAGCATGTGCTCCACACCAACAGGGGCTGGGGGTCGCAAGTCGGCCCATGCACTCAATGCTGGGAGGGGCAGTGTCAGTATTGAGTTGCTCCTTGACGCAATGATGCCGCTGCTCAGGTTTTGGAACTGCCCTAGTGCAAGATGTACAAACGCCTGCACAGAGCACAGGCCCATGCAACTGGCTTGCCCTGGCAACCCCCCTGACAGGCTGGCTGGCGGGCCGGCAGCAACACAAATGCAGCGCAGTGCTGAGTGATGGCCACGCCTCTGTCCGCCTCTCAGATAGGAACTACGGAGAGCAGGGACGGCTCACCTCCATACTGCTCATAGTTGCGCAGCAGGTCTGGCAGCTGCTTGTACTGCGGATTGTGCAAGACCAGGTACTCGTCGATGTCAATGAAGACGATCCATCTGTGCCGGTGTTTGAACTTGTCCAGGCAGCGTTGATAAGCGTACAGCTGAGGGGACTGAGGAGTGGGCCAGGCTGCAAACCAGTTATCTGCAGACAGCAGAAGGGGGTTGCTGCCGCTGCTATAAGCTCAAGAAACTTATTGGGGCCCAAAACAGTGCTGCTGTTGGCCCTCAAACAGGAGCAGTTCCTGGTGGAAACAAGGCCCGCAGGAGCCAGGTCAGGCCGCTGCGGGGATGCTGGTGAGCAGCCATGAGAGGGTCTGAAGGCTCCTCAATGCTTCTCGGAGCATGTGATGGACACACTTTGGCGACTAAGCACTGGCCCCAAAACGCCCCAGAGGGCACACAGTCAGCCCAGGTGCCAATCCACAGGGGAGGCTCGCCAGGATATGGGGCCCTGTAAGACATGCTAGTGCAGCCCCAACCAGTTGTGCGGGGCAACTCACACTGCACAATGCCGTCATCAATGTGATCTTGCAGCGCAGAGCTCAGAGGAATCGTGCTGTTGTTGTCAAACAAGTAGACACGGGGAATGCCCAGAGCGTAGTGGTAGTCCACCCAAGCCCTGATGTCTGCGGGCTGATCCTGCAGCGGCAAGAAGGCAGATCTACAAAGGGTGCAAAGGGCAGCAAACAGGGACTGCAGCTGGACTGCAGGTCTTTGGGCCGGAGGAGCCACCATGCATGTGTGCAGCCGTGTATCTTCACATCCTCCTGTCCTGTCTAGGAGTGCGTAGGAGCTTTTGGCAAAGGCAACTCAACAATAGGCAGGGCCTGACCTTAGCCACAGCGCAGATCGCCAGGTAGCTATCGGCCGGGGGAGCATCCCTCGAGACTCTGCCCAGCCAGCTCCATGCTAGAAGGAAGGCAACAACTGTCAGGCCTGCTATTGCAGCACCACATGTCAGGGCGGCGTGATAGAGACGTGAACGAGAGTGGCAGGGAGAATCGGGAGCCTTCGTCATCTCCGTTCAACAAAAGGAGAGCTTTGACAGGGGCTGGCCCTGTGCTAGGTCCAATGCCTTGCTGCATGAACTTTGCACCCGCTTTGCAGCAGCGGCCCCGGCCTGCGACGCAGGAATTTAAATCAGTCTCTGGGCGACTTCCCTTCTCTGTGTCACGCTCAGCGGCAGCCTGTTTGCTAGTTTGCTGCTGAAGTAGCAGAGACATGTTGAGTACCCGACTGAGTCGCCCTTGAGTGCGTCCGACCTCAAGACGCAGCATGCTACGCAGATTCTGTAAATTACATGATTTTCATTTGAGGCCCTCAAAGGCAAGCTACATCTTCACAGGCAGACCGAGATCCCGCCCGAGGTTGCCGATGCCGTGACGCCTGACCTTGTTGATTAGCTTTCACGATAGCACCTTCAACAGCCATGACCTTCAGTGGTCCTGTGGACCATTCTAGGCGTCTGAAGTGGTGTTCCCACTGCTTGGGCGTGCCGCAGAGCTCTTGTTGCCGCTGTGCACCGTCAAGCAACGTTGCGTGCTGTCAGCGTGCTGCAGCCAGCCTCTGCTGGTCCCTTATGGCAGCCCATGCTACAGATGAGCCCTTAGCGTGCAGTGGGAGTGCAAGCCAGCATGCAGGGCTTGTCTTTGCCTGGCAGGTGCATTCACTTTGCGGTTGGCTCTGAGGCCCTAATGACATCAATAAGTCGTCATGGCATGCAAGCAGCAAGCCCTTGGCAAGGCGGCCCTGCATGCACCACCTGCAAGTCTGCCTGGTGTCCAACAGTGACCCCAGGGCGTCTTGTGTTGAATTGGCTGCTGCTCTACGCTGCGTCCCTGACATGCTGAAGCTCTACGCTGTGTCCCTGGCAGCAATCATACATCTTCGCGTTCTGAGACAGCTAGCCTCTGGCTGCAGCATGCTGACAGCAGAACCCCACGTTGTGTGTGTCCTCCCACAAAAAACACCTGCCAAGCCTGGCGCAGCCCAGTGCGATGCAGCAGCTGCTGGTGGTAGGTAGAGCCAACTCAGACAGGTGCACTCAGCCTTGCCGGAGCAGGCTTAGAGGCTGGCAATAGCCAGCCAGCCAGAACTCATGCCTGCTGCAGGCTGCTTCTACCCTGAATTGCAGCCCTTCCATACAGCTGGGTAAGGTGGGCAGCTGTAATGCAACAGCTGCTAAGTGCCAGGAGGGCCAGCGCAGGGGGCAAGGCATTTGTGGTCTCTCAGGTGTCAATTGTGCCCTGGGCAGTCTGCTGTTGGCCGTACAGGACTCAACAACAGAGGAAGGAGCAAAGGCAGCTTGTGAGATGCCTGTTCCTAGTGCAGCGCTGCAAGGCAGCCCACAGCAGCTGCTGAGACACCAGGCCCCCAACAGTAGCCAACAGATGGAGCTGCAGATGCTGCACAGACAGAGGGCTGGATCATCACAGCGGTCAGCATTGACGCAGTGACTGGAGCGTGCACTGTTTAGTCACTATCTGATGCAGCAGCAGAGATGCAGCCTTACGAGGCCGAATTACACTGCTGGCATTGATCTGCGCTGCATTGCACATCGTGGTTCTGAAAAGCTTCATTTGTTGCCCCAATGTACTACACTGAGGCCTGTGGCTTCGTTACAGCGCACAGACATGACCTCAGAGCCAGACATGCATGTGTCATGAGGGTTGCAATGCTGCAGGCAACACTGCAATGCCTATTGGGCAGAAGTGCACCCTTGCTGTGCCAGGCACTGCAAGCTAAAGTAGTGGTCAGGAACAGGCCATACGTTGTTCAGATGTGCCATTGGCTGCTGTGGAGGAGCCCGCTGAAGCACCTCCAGGTTGGTCATGCCAAGCTGCAGCGGCGCAGGTCCTGCTGTCATGCACGCTCACATGCTGGCAAGCCCACACTGAAGCACTCATGTGGAGCAGCATTGGCGCTGGTGTCTGCGCGTCACAGTAGCCACCCCTCAAAAGCACAGCAGGTGGCCTCCTTCAGGTAAATTGCTGCAGGTGCCTGTGCTCCAGGGTTGCCTACCTGATGCAGCCATTGCAGCGCTTCACAGTTGCTGCTGTATATGTGTTCCTGTGGGGACACACATCATGTCCCAGGCATCTTGGAAAGCTGACAGGTCACCCTGCTCGCCGGCTTTCAGGCAGCTGCAGCCAAGAGCAGATCTGGCATTGATCGTGGCAGGCGCTTAGACCTCAGGAGAAAAAAACATCAGCTGTGTTGTAGCCTCGATCTCAGGCAATCATCTCAGCCAGCCTGCTGAGGCGTGGTCAACGAGCCAGATTCCTGTCATGGTCAGCACTGACGAACTTCTGTACCGCAGCTCTCAGTGGTTGAGGGATGCAGGCAGCTTGGGAAGGTGTACATGCCTGCTTCAAACGGCTCAAATTGCCTTGGAGCTGGTACGCCCCCCGGGACAAAGGTGAGGCTTTGCAGTGTTCCCGACCTGGTTGCCTTGCACCTGCTCTGGGCTCCGACTTGCTGCTGCTTGGGGGCTCACATGCAGTTGGGCTGGCACAGTATCTCACGATGCATCCTGGCATGCTCAGTCAGCAAGCTCTGTCATGCTGCAATGATGCAGAGGCCCAGGCCCCTGATGCTGAGGGCGCTAGAGAAGTCCCACAGGGCGTCAGGTCAGCTTGACTTGTGCTCTGAAAGCCCAGTTTGACTGGCTGCTGCATGGCGCAGTCTGCTTTTGTGTCAGGCAGACATTGCAATGGAGGCATGCTGTCTGGAGCGCACACCAGAGCAGTTGAGCTGAGCACCTCATGCAGGCTGGGCAAGCGCAAAGCCCCAGAGCCAAGCGCTGGCGTCAGGTCAGCTTGACTTGTACTCTGAAAGCCCAGTTTGACTGGCTGCTTGCATGGCGCAGTCTGCTTTTGTGGGCTGGCAGACATTGCAATGGAGGCATGCTGTCTGGAACGCACACCAGAGCAGTTGAGCTGAGCACCTCATGCAGGCTGGGCAAGCGCAAAGCCCCAGAGCCAAGCGCTGGCGTCAGGTCAGCTTGACTTGTACTCTGAAACGCCCAGTTTGACTGGCTGCTTGCATGGCGCAGTCTGCTTTTGTGGCCAGGCAGACATTGCAATGAAGGCATGCTGTCTGGAGAGCACAGCACAGCAGCTGAGCCGAGCACCTCGTGCAGGCTGGCTAAGCGCAAGGCCCCGAAGCCAAGCGCTGGACCACCAGCAGATGCAGTAAATGCGGGCATGCCAGATGGTGAGCAGGGCATGTGATGCGCGCGCTGTCTATGCCCGAGCAGGACATGCCCTGGTATGCACGAGCACCTGCAGTTCGTGCATATGGTGAGCTGCTGCAGAGCATCTTGAGAGCACTCAAAGAGTGTTGAACCTACCAAGGGGCTTCCACCGGAGTGGTTTGACAACGCCATCTGCCAGACAGAGTCTCTTGCTGCCAAACAGTGCTGCACATGGTCATGCCAAATCCCAAACAGCAGGCAGCCCCTTAGCACTAGGGAACCCTGGCAGCAAACCGGTGTCACTGTTTCCCTTTGCCTGGCGCCTGCACCAGGCGCGAGCTGCCAGGTGGCCATTGCTAAACAGGTGTCTTGCACTCCCCTGCATGGTGCTGGCCCCTCAGGTACGCTAGGCCAGACTGCCACTGCCAGCTCAATGAGCACCCCAGCGCGGCGCAGGCCCCTCTGCGCTCAGGCACACAGCATCCTGTCTCTGGTTCAGGGCCAAAGCGACATACAAGACTGTCCTGTCCAATGCAGATTGAGGCTGTCAAGAAGACATTGAGCTGTCAAGAACCCCTACATGTCTGACACAAACATATTGCAGCTACAAGGCTGACGCAATGCTGACACCCGTCAGACTGTTGCAGGCCGCCAGCAGAGGTGCTGGTAGCTTGTTTGTAGTGGCAAGAGTCACCCCAGTGTAAATATCCCTCTGAGCTGAGCTGCCCCTTGCAGCAGTATTGAGATCCCTGCAGCCTGGCTGGCTTTATTTGCAGTCCTCCTGACCTAAGGCTGTGCCTGCAGGGCAGAGCAGCTTTGCCATCCCATAAGTCTTGTCTCTGCCACACTTGAAGACTGCCTTTTGTGTACGCTGCAGGCGCCAGTGCGGCTTTTAATGCAGGGCATAAGGATGCCGACACACAACAGCAGAAGAAGAGCCGCAGTGCTGTACAAATTGAGGCGCGAGCGGGCATTTCGCCAGGTATGACTTGCTGAGGAGACCGGCATGACTGCCTGCACCTGTAGGGCATTGAGCGATGTTTTTGTTTCCTATGACAGACTGACGCTCTGCCAGCTTCAGCTCTGAGGCGTCATTGCACCCGCCAAGTGGGTGGTTGTCCAGCTGATGCCACCAGATGCCGGTCAGGCCTTTGATCAACAAGGTCCAGGCATGCAGACAACAGGTGGTGCACTCAGCTTCACGCCAGGGCCAACATGAGACCGTCTCTTGTCCTGCTGCAGGTGCCAGCAGCAGCAGCAGCGTACAGGGGCTGGGTGCCGTGACTAAAAGGTGAACGCCAGCTCAGATGCTAGTGCCTGACCAGGATGCCCAAGCCCCTGTGAGCAGCATGCCTGCAGAGTTTGCTGCTCAAGGTCTTCAAACAGTGACCACAGACTCCTTTACCTGCTCCAGTGGGGCTGTTGTGTTGTGGGCACCAAAAGGCTGTGCTCATGGCAAAGTCTTACAGTGTGACATCCTTCCCCTGCAGACTTACAAGGGGAACTGCCCAGCCTGGGCAGGTTCCTGTTGAGAACATCACACAGCGCTCTGCAGCACCAAGAGGACAAGGTGATCTGCTGGTTGACTGCCTAGCCTCAATGCAACTGTTTCAGTATGGGAGATAGCATGGTGACTGCTCTGCATCATGATTCAGTAGTAACATTGTGGGACGACCCAATGCTCCTGCGATCTGCCTAGGACTGACTACACACAAAGCTGGGACACTGCTCGGCAGCTTGTCAGGCGTATTGATCAAAGGCCTGGTCTGCAGAGGGGGTGAGGGCATCTGTGACCTCCCATGAGGCTGCTGCCCTGGGCAACCAAATGGACCAGAACCCCGCTGACGGCAGGCCCCTTCCGAGAGGGGGTGCTGCAAGTGGAGTCCCTGCATTGCAGCATGGAACAGTGCCTGCTAAAGGGCATCCAAGGGCAGGTGGGGCCTGCCTTACAGATACGCAGCTGTAACACCATGCACCTCTACCACTCAGCGGACCCTGCCAGCATTGAGGCTGACTGCAATGACGCCGAACTAAGCATGACTCTGGCAGTCTTGCCCCAAGCCTGAAGCGGAGGTGTTGATGACGAGCAGCACCCAATGTCTGCTCTGGCCTCACTTCACCTGCATTGCTGTAGGTGCCAGTTGGCATCCAGGCTCTACACCCTTCCATCACCCCATTCTTCATATTGTGTTGCAATCGTGGCAGTGGTCTGGAACCCCTTGCCCATGCCTGCAGCAGAAGGAGGTCAAGTGGTTCCAGACCACTGCCAACATTGCGGCACAGTATGAAAAATTGGGTCACGGGAAGGGTGTGGAGCCTGTATGCCAAGGGGCATTTGCCGAAGGCAGCCCTGCAGGATGTAAAACAACAGCAGCTAGGGTTGGGCTTGTTCTTGGGCACAGGGAGTTGTGTAACGAGTCCTACATGCAACGTATCAGTTGCAGGAGCTGGATTGGGTGGCAAGGTGCACCCGGCGGAGCATGCTCCCTGGAAAAGTCATATTGCTGCAAAGGCTTTGAAGACTGCATGCTTCTGCGGTAGCTGGGAGACCACTACCCGCATGCTTGCCCTTGAGCAGCGCCCCTCAGTCCCTGTCTCACGCCTGCCGGGGAGCCTCCTGTCCACTCGGCGGCTGCTCAGAATGCCATGCATCCAGTGCAGCGTAAGCTGTCTGCCATTGCTGCTACAGTTACAATGTGCTGCCGTGGCCATCATGCAGGTGTTGCTTGTGCCTCACTTACAAGCTTCCATAGCAATGCCTGAGACGCTCAACAGCCTGGACAGCCATGCGCTTTCACTGCTCGACAAATGCCCTGTCTGCCGACTGGCCCCATGTGATGCAGGGAGGGAGGCGGAGGGAATCAGGCAGGGCGCACAGGGCAGCCAAAGGGTGCAGCAGAGGCAGGCAGCCACCACCGGCAGCAGCCAGCAAGCCAGGGTGCCTGGGGCCACGACGCCGAGGGGCGCCTCAGCACGCACTGTTGGCGCCCAGACGGTGGCAGGTGTGCAGCCCTGGCTGTGCAGCACATGTTGCGAGCAGCTGACAACACCGTGCACATGCAGCTGGGTGGGGCTGCCTTCTCACAAAGCATGTCGTCCCCAGCAATTGGGGCCCAGTGTGTGACCAAACATGTGCAGCAGTCCCAACAGCAGTGCCCCATTGTTGCAATTCATTCATGTCAAAAGCATCCACATGCTCGTCCAACGTCGGGGGCCACTCATGTTGGCCTCAGCATCACGTCAATATCTGCTCGCAGAGCTCTCTGCTGCGGCCACAAGGCCTCAGCGCCTTATTCAGAGCCCCGAAAGACGCCATCATTGGCCTGCAGGGGGGACAGAAGCTGCACAGGGAAGCAAAGGCAGCGAAGAGCGTCGTGCCAAGCGCCAGTGCTTTGCAGCAGAGGCTGCAGGCGGCTGCTCTGCCAGCCAGGATGCTGCAGGGGTCCAGCCGCTGGCAGGCCCAGCTGCTGAGCTGCAGCAGCAGGTGGCCCTGCTGCAACAGCGACTGGAGCAGGCCTCAGCCGTGGCTGTGGAGCTTCAGCAGGCCCACGCTGCTACAGGGGATGGCAATGCAGAGAAGTTGCAGCAGAGGCAGCAGGCAAGGCCACTGTGCTTGACAGTTGGCATGTCAGTTGCAACCTGCAGCAGTGCTGTTGCTGCAATGCATGCCCTGCCGACCGTGTTCCACAGACTTGCGGATGGACTGGAAAGACCTTGTTTGCTGGGCTGGACAGGCTGCATCACGAAATATGTCTTATGACTTCCGAAAGACACAGTCCCTTCCGCTTCAGGAAATCTGCCGTCAACTTCAGCCAGGCATGCTCTGACTTGGGTGCAGGCTCACGCGAGGGAGCTTGCTGTACTCCACCAGCAGCTGCAGGATCTGCCACGCCACCTCCCCGGTCTCCCGGCACAGTTGGAGCAGGCCAAGGCAGATCTGCAGGCTCACCAGACACAGGTAGCCACGGTGGCAAGGCTCCAAGCAGAGCTGAACAGCACTTGGCTGGAGGTGGAGGGGCTCAAGCAGAGAATGTCAGCGATGTGTGATGACGAACCCCGCTGGCTTGAGTGGCAGGTGCACCGGATGAGGCGGCGTGAAGCGCAGGAACGGCTCCGGGTGCAGCTGCAGAGCGCCAAGCGGGAGATTGAGGCCCTCAGGCAGCCAACTGCGGCGGCTGTACAGCTGCAAGGGGGCCTGCAAGCATTGTGGGCCCAGCGCCTTACGATGCAGGTGGGACATGGTGGTCGGGACATCACGTGCCGTCTTGAAACTGACAGCGACTGCCTGCTGCTCTAGATGCGGGGGGGCAGGGCCCAACCACTGCTTGCACTTTGCCTGGCAGCTGCACCAGCTGCCACATGACAGCAGGCATGTGACGCATGTCCTGCGCTGCAGGAGCAGATCGAAGGGCTCCAGGCAGACGTGCAGCGCGCCCTCTCCAAGCAACAGGCTGCAGTGCAGGCTGCTGCTGCTGCCAACCACGCAGCGTGCCAGGAGAATCTGAGGCATGAGCGGGAGCAAGCCCAGCAGGCAAGCCTCAGAGGGGGCATGCCAATCGGCAGCATGTCATCAGGTGCTGCGGCACAGGCAGGGGTCGTGCTGGTAGCACGAGATAGGCACTGCTTGCTTGCTGCCTGACACATTGTGGCCACTGCTCTCAGGATGACTGATTGCTTTGTTCTTGGCCTTCTATAAGGATCTGGTCTCCCCCCTCCCTTCCCCCGGGTCAATGTTCCTCAGTGCCTGCAGTACCTGACATTGTGAGGAGGGCAGCAGCATTGCTGGACCCAGCACACACTTGTGTGCGCTGCAGGAGCTCCTGCTGCCTTGACTTTCTTGACAAGCTCCTTCATCTCGTCAGTCCTGGCCTGGCCGGGAGGACTCTCGTTAGTCCTGCTGGCCAGGACTGACGAAATGAAGGGGCTTGTCAAGAATATCAAGGCAGCAGCATTGCTGGACCCAACACACACTTGTGTGTGCTGAGCCTTCTGTGAGGCTTTCGCATTACCCAGATGTTTCTCAGGGTCTGCAGTGCCTGACATTTGAAAAGTGCAGCAGCATTGGTGGATCTGACCCAGACTTGTGTGTTTGAAGGAGCAGAGGCAGAATGTTGCAGCCTCTGCACCCCGCAAGGAGGTGCAGGTCGCCAAAGCACCCTCTGCAGCTTGCAAGGAGCTGCAGGCCGAAGTGGACCATGCAAGGGAGCGGGTGCATGAGCTGGAGGCAGCAGAGCAGGTAAGCCTTTCCATATGCAGCACTGCCTCTTTGGGGGCTTCACCCAGCCATTTCTGCGCTGATGCCCGTGTCTATCTCTCGAGCTGGCTCCGCGCATGCTGCCTGTGCTCAGAGGTGTTGTTGACAGCCAAGGGCGAGTTGTTGCTGTCAGCCACTCATGGGCTGGCTGGCGCCACAGACCACGCTGAGACACCCGAGTCTGGGCTGACATGCTGACTGGGAGCCATGCCTCTGCTGCAGGTCACCCAGCAGCAGCTGGACAAGGCTCGCCAGGCCAGCAAGGCCTTGGCAATTCAGCAGGAGCGGACACGCGCAGCAGCGCAAAGTGAGGTCAGTGCTTTGCTGGACAGGCTGCAGCAGGTGCAGCATGAGCGGCAGAAGGCAGTCAGGAACCTCCAGGCAAGCCCTCAGATGTCTTGCCCTGCTTCGCTTCTGGGCTGTGCAGAGCTGCTGACACTGTGCTTTGCCTGCCATGCCTGCGCCTCTGCTGTGTCCAACTGGCTCAAGCTGCACCGAGGGTCCACCAAGTCCATCACAAGGTCCTCATGCAAGTGCACTCATTGGTGGCACAGTGCTGTCAGCAGCGTGCAACCATGCCCTGCATAGCAGGTTGCCACATGACGGCTGAGGGGGCAAGCAATGGGTGATGACAGACCGCTTCCTGTGCTGCAGGACCTCCAGCAAAAGCTCAGGGCCGAAGAGCTTGCCCAATCTGCCGCCAATGCTGCAGCTGGGCAGCAGACGCTGCCTTCTGGCGCGGCTTCCCTCTCAAGGGCAGAAGAGCGTGCCCAGTCCGCCGCCCCCTTTGCAGCTGGGCAGCACACGCTGCCTTCCAGCGCGGCTGCCTTCCCAAGGGTCGAAGAGCGTGCCCAGTCCGCCATCCCCTCTGCAGCTGGGCAGCAGACGCTGCCTTCTGGCGCGGCTTCCCTCCCAAGGGCCGAAGAACGTGCCCAGTCCGCCGCCCCCTCTGCAGCTGGGCAGCAGACGCTGCCTTTCAGCGCGGCTGCCTTCCCTAGGGTCGAAGAGCGTGCCCAGTCCGCCATCCCCTCTGCAGCTGGGCAGCAGACGCTGCCTTATGGCGCGGCTTCCCCCCCAAGGGCCAAAGAGCGTGCCCACTCCGCTGCCCCCTCTGCAGCTGGGCAGCAGACGCTGCCTTCCAGCGCGGCTGGCTTCCCAACGGCCGAAGAGCGTGCCCAGTCCGCCGCCCCCTCTGCAGCTGGCCAGCAGACGCTGCCTTCCGGCGCGGCTGCCTTCCCAAGGACCGAAGAGCGTGCCCAGTCCGCTGCCCCCTCTGCAGCCGGCCAGCAGACGCTGCCTTCCGGCGCGGCTGCCCTCCCAAGGGTCGAAGAGCGTGCCCAGTCCGCCGCCCCCTCTGCAGCTGAGCAGCAGACGCTGCCTTGCGGCGCGGCTGCCTTCCCAAGGGCCGAAGAGCGTGCCCAGACCGCTGCCCCCTATGCTGCTGGGCAGCAGACGCTGCCTTCTGGCGCGGCTGCCTTGCCCAGGCCTGAGGAGCATGGTGCAAGCAACCAGCAGCAGACACCTCCAAGGAGGCATCAGGGGACTGTGGCTGAGCAGCATGTTGCCATGAGCGTCGACACGCCTCCCTCAAGCAGGCCAGTGGAAGCATGGTTGAGCACACAAGCCGGCTGGAACGTGGCAGGTGAGCCCCTGCTGAGCTCTGCTATCTCATGCCCCTGGGCAGGCTCTGAAGTTTGCAGGGCTGACTGGATGGCGGAGTCAAGCTCCTGCAGCCATCAGGCCTCTGCAGAGGAAGCTGACATGGCTCCTCTCGTAGGGCTGCCTGCACAGCCTGCCGCAGCAGCTGGAAGGTCCTGTTCTCAGGTGACGCCAGGCGTCGTGGCCCAGGGCACCACCTACTGAGAAGTACAGGCCTGCCTGGGATGCCCCAGCTGCCAGGAAACAGCACTCACGAGCTGCCTGTCACGCTTCCCGATTTGAGGGTGGTGATGGTGTGCTGTACTCCTGCATAGCATTGACTCAGCACTCAGTGCCTTCTCCTTTGCAGAGTCTGTCCCTGTGCCATGCTGCTTCCCGCATCAGCATGCCCCTCTGCTCCTGCAGGTACGCCAGTAGGGGCTGCAGCCAGCACATCATGGGCACGTCCAAGCCCACCCAGCACTCCTGTGCACGCGCCAGCTGCTGAACAGCAGGCAGCCCCTGTGGGTGGCTCTGGCGCGCAGGTCGTGCTGCCTCAGCAGCCGCCATGCCTGCCCATGCCAGTGACCACCCCGGCAGGCGCACCTGTGCCTGTCACTGCTGCTCAGCAGGCGACAATCGCGTGGCCTGGCATTTCTGAGGCCCTGTGGGCTCCACCACGTGCGTTCATTGAAGAGACAGCCACCTGCCATGCAGAGCACCCAGTCTGCTGTGCTTGTGGGGTCTGTAGTTGCGCCCTTCACAGCAACAAAGGTGCACCTGCTGAGGACACCGCAGTTCGTCATTTCTAGGCCCCGGTGTGCTTGCCTGTGTGGTGGGTTCTGGAGCCTTATTGCCGGCAGTGAAGCTGTCAGGTGGGGAAACCACTGCCTCAGAGGATGGTGCATCCTGCATCAAGCCTGCTGCTCACTTCATCTGCACAGCTGAGCATTGGCCTGTGTGGCGGATTGTGAAGCCTCTGCCAGCAACAATGGAGCAGAGTTGCAGCTGTGTCACTGCTTCAGAGCATGGGTGCACCCTGCCAGCCCAGCTACTATATTGCACCAGCAATGCTGAGGGTTCTCCACTACCACCACTTTCAAGCCGCAAGGAATGGGCTCTGCTGGTGGCGCCTGCCCCTCCACTGTCTTCAGGATGGAGATGCAGGGCATTGTATATCAATTGTGCAGGCAATGTGGGCATAGGGGCTCACACTCCCTTTGTATAGCTGCATCCAGCCTGATTGCCCGCAAGCAAGGATGTGTCTGAACCTCAAAACGCACAGCAGCTGCTGTCGATAAGCAGACAACCTTGCACTGAAGGCTCCTGCAGGTAACCCGATCATCACGCAAGCCCTGACGGCTCACTGCCTGTGCTGGCAGGTGGAGGAGCTGGGGCCAAGGCTGCGCCAGGGGCCTGCCAGCCCTCTGGGCCAAACAGGGCGCAGCGGAACCCTAACGAGGGTCCAGGCTCATTCCAGCAGCAGGATGACAACATGCAGGACGCTGGCAACAACTCTCCAGATGACAACATGCCTGATGGAGGTGGCGACAATCCTCAGCAGGGAGCCCATGCTGGGTCAGGTCAGCCACAGGCGCTGACTGACACGTCTCTTGCCCAGGGTGTTCCTTACCTGCCCCTGAACAGCCCTGTTGCTGCATCAGCATGCCCCCTTGGTCCTGCGTGTGTTAGGTAAAGAGCATTGCAACATGGCGCTGCAGGAAAGGCTGGGGCAGGCATCAGAGGTTGAGGCAGCTTAGCAGCGGAAGGGGTCCCTTCTGACTCAGGTAAACAGCATGCTCACGTCCTGAGCTGCCTCTATTCCTGCTCTGCAGGGTCACAGCCCGCGCCACTAGCGCCAGCCCTACCAGGCCCCAGCCTGGCGCAAGTCACCCCTTCCGGAATGGCTTCGACACCGGCGCACGGCTCGCCTGTGGCGCCCAACCAGCCCCAGCCCTGGGGAGGTGTGCCTGCACCCTCAGCAGGCGCAGGCCTGCAGGCCCTGGTGGCCTCCCAGCAGGGCTCATGCGGACAGAAACGGCAGCTGGCACCCACAACGTGGGCGCCAGCCATGGCAGGCCCCAGCCCGCTGCAAGTCATCCCTCCCGGAGTGTCCACGACGCCGGCGCACCTCTTGCCTGTGGCGCCCAACCAGCCCCAGCCATGGGGATTGATGCCTGCACCCACAGCAGGCACCGGCCTGCAGCGCTCACGCGGCAAGAAACGGTGGGTGGCGCCCGCGGCATGTGCGCCAGCCCCACCAGGCCCCAGCCTGCCGCAACTCACCCCTCCCACAGCGCCCCTGACACTGGGCCACCTCTCGACTGTGGTGCCCAACCAGCCCCGAACCAGGGCAAGGACACCTGCACCCACAGCAAGGGCTAGCCTGGAGGCCCTCTTTGCCTCCCAGCAGAGCCCACAAGGCATGGCAGCGCGGCTGGGCACCAGCCAGCAGGCTGCTGGCTCAGGCGGCGGCCCCGGCTCCGACCAAGTCACCGCCCGCCAGCAGGCCGGGTCGGTCCGGCCCCTCGGCCGGGCCACTGCCCGCCAGCAGGCCAGGTCGCACCAGCTCCTTGGCCGGGCAGCCAGGCGTATTCTCTCGCGGCCAGCTGGCATCATCAAGAGGGCAGTAGCAGGTGCCAGACGGCCCGTCAAACAACCGGCCAGGCCGCCTCGCTCTCGGGCGGGTGGTTCAACCCCGGCTCCACTGAGTGGCCCTAAGACTGGGTTGCCTGCCAGCTCCAGTGCTCCTCCTGCCGCCCTCGTTGCCCCTGCTGGCAGCGCGGGGGTGGTGGAGGATGCAGCAATGGACACAGAAACGCCTGCTCTGCCCAAGTCTGCCCAGATGCTCAGTGCCCCACCTCAGCCTGCCAGCCAGGGAGTGGTGGAGGATGCAGCAATGGACACAGAAGGGCCTGCTCTGCGCAACCCTGGGCAGGTGCTCAATTCCTCATCTCAGCCTGCCAGCCAGGGGAGGGTGGACGATGCAGCAATGGACACGGAAGGGCCTGCTCTGCCCAACCCTGGGCAGATGCTCAGTCCCCTCTCTCAGCCTGGCAGCATGGCAGGCGGCCTGGGGCAGAGTGCACATGCTGAGTCCAACGGCATGGCTGCTGGATTCTCCCCCAGCCGCCCCATCCGGCCTCGTGCTGTGAGGGCCAGCTTCCAGATGCCGCCCTCACCCCTGCACCCACTGCTGCCTGTGGCCACCGCTCAGGGGCCCTCCTTTGGCAGCATGCAGAGCCATGCATTTGCAGGCGGGTTCCAGCCCTGTGGGCCTGCGCCGTGGCAGCACATCATGGCCGGCAGCGGCTCCGTGGCAGCGGCAGTAGGTGCCGCCACTGTCTCCCCCGTCTCTGGCGGGCTCACCGCGTCAGCAGCTGGCCCTGGCTTCAGAGCAGCTGGGCCTGGTGTGGGAGCAGCTGTCGCTGCTGGGCAGCCTGCCCCCCACCCCTTGAGCCTGACCAGCCTGCCGCCAAGCATCCCGGCAGGCGTCAGCGCGCTGCCTCAGGCCCTGCAGGCAGCTCAGCTCCGGGTGGGCAGCCTGCCCAGCCCTCAGGCATGGCTGCAGGGAAAATTCTTGCTCGAGCTAAGGCGGCTTGGGCAAACCCTGCCTGGGGCCAGCAGCCAGGGGCTGGCGAAGAGCCTGGCACAGCCCATGGCAGCAGCCAGGGGCCAGATCAGGGGTTCCGCACAGCCCATGGCAGCGGCAGCCGGCTGGCGGCAGGTGGAGCGCCTGGTGCAGCCCCTGGCAGCATGCAGGCAGCCTCAGGCCAGCCCAGCCACTGCCAGCACGGCCCAGTCAGCGCTCTGGGCAGCAGTGGTGATCAGGTGCCACCGCAGGCAGCGCAGCCGGCGCTGCCCTCGCTGCTCCAGCAGACCACCATGGCCATGGGGCAGGCAGCGGCAGGCCTGTCTGCAGGTCCCCCAGGTGCGCTTGCTCTGCTACCGTGCCTGGTGCACATTCCCACTGCAAGGACCTTGCATCAATGCAGTATGCATGTTGCAAGGCAGCGGGTGGAACTGTCGTGAAGCAGGGAAAGCGCCTCAACAGACTGTCACTGGGTGCCAGGTCACTCTGCTTGGCTCGGGCTGTCTCCCACCAGTGGTAGCTCAGCAGCAGAGCATGTGACACCCTGGATGCTTTGCTGGGAAGCGTGTGCTCGACCATGGACCTCTCTTGCTCAGGAGCATGGTGCTCCTGGTAGCTTGGATGCGCTCCAGAGGCTCTCCAGGCAGGCTTCCAGTTCCCAGCATGCCTACAGGGGGTTCAGGCGCCAGCCCAGGGCTCGGAGTCCTTGATGGCACTGCTGTGCGGCATGGCCAGGCTTCAGTGCTGCACCCTGCGTGCAGGGCTTGCAGTGACCTGCACACACCTGTCACCTGGGGCAGGCAGGGCTCTCGGCCTGCTCCCTCACCAGAGGGAACACGCGGCACCCGGTGCCTGTGTGCAATCCTGTGGGCCACAAAAGCAAGGCCACTCTCTGCAGATGTGCCTGCCTCCAGGGAGGGGTAGCAGCTGGCTGGCAGGCTGAGCCCCTGTCGTAAGTGGCAGAGGTGCAGGCCTCCATGCCACCTTGGGCAGGGCCTGGCCAGGGGCCCAGAGCGCTGCTGTCTGCAGCAGCTCTGCTAGGGAACCTTCCTGATGGAAGAACCCTACCTTGCCCACAGGGACAATGCAGCACCAGCGTGTGAGGCAGGGGTGTCAGGTTCACAGCACCTTCAGCATTGCTGGTCAGTGGTACCTGCGGGAGCCTAGGCTGCCGGGGGCGGCACAGCGTCACATGCCCGCAGGTGGCAGCGAGGGTGGCGAGTGCCTCTCTCTCTGGCACAGCTGCTTGCTGCTCACGTGGGGCAGCAGCCTCCCACCTTGCCTGCAGGTCCCCCATTGCAAGCAGCAGGCCACTTGGTGCTCAGCTGTCAGACAAAGTCACGTGTCGCCTGGCCTGCAGGGGTTCCAGGCGCCAGCACACAGCCAGGGCCCGAGGGTGATGACGATGAGCAGGGGATGCAGCTGCCAGAGGAGGAGGAGCAGAGCCTGGCAGACCTGATGAGCTCACTGACAGGCAAGCCAATGCAGCTGCCAAAGGAGGAGGAGCAGGAGCTGGCAGACCTGATGAGCTCACTGACAGGCAAGCCCGTGCAGCTGCATGCACCACTGCCTGACGGTCTGCAACGGTAAGCGCCTGGCTAGACCCTGGCAGGTGACCAATGGCAATGCAGTCAGAGGTGACCCCTGCTTGCCTCGTAGGCTGCCCTCGCTGGCAGCAAGCTGGACAACATCCTCGGGTGGCAAGGTAGACAGGACAGGACAACTTCTCACTGCTACACCATTGCTTTCGGGCAACTCCCCACTGCTACACCATTGCTTTCTTTGCCAGGGCACATCGCAAGCAAGGCTTTGGCAGCTGCGGCCCTCGCCTGGTGCGCAGTTTGACCAGGAGTGTCTGAGCCCACCTGCAGAACATGTGGGTGCAGGTGGTGGAGGGCACGATGGCTCCGCTGCTGCTGGAGGTGGTGGTCATCCTGGATCGTCTGGCAACCAGGTCCCTTCAGTGGCTGAGGAGGCTACTGCTGCTGCCTCTCTCATGGAGCTGGCAGGCCAGGCCAGTTTGCCAGGTGTGCCCCTGCATCCAGCCAGCAGGGAGCCGCGCATGGCCTAAGTGCTTCTGTGACTTTGACTCTGAAACCAGCCTCTCAGCTGCCTGCCAAGTGCCTGCATACTTGCAGCTCAAGGTGGCTTTCTACCTGGTTCTACAGTGCTGCTGCAGTCCCAGCAGTGACACCCAAAGCCCAGAAAGCTCATGGCTGTGCTTGTCAACAGATGGCGACTTCAAATCATGCCTGTCTGCTGTGCGGGTGTCACTTTTCAGGGCAGGGCAGCTCAGCAAATGCCTAGGTCACATGCCTCTCTGCTGTGCAGGGAGCCCTCCAGCTGAGATGGAAGACTCCACAGCCCCCAATGAGTCGCCGCAGGCCTCCCCGCCTGCTGTCCTGCCGCAGCCAGGCCCTGCACCTTTCATCCGAGGGGGGACCCCTGAGCATCTGGTCCGAGACGCAACCCCTGAGCCTTTCATGCGAGAGGCAGCTCCTGAGCCAGAGGTCCAGCAGCCATCCTACCCGGGGCCGCCTGAGGGGGCTGTGGACGACCAGGTGGCTGTCAAGATTGCGGAGATGCCCCGGGGTGTCACCCTGAACGTGCTGGCAGGCTGGCTGTGGGAGCAGGCGTACTGGGGCGAGGAGGGGGTGGTCTCCATGGTGCATGTGTCGGCCCCTCAGGGCGACCAGGGGGAGCGGGTGGCCATCCTGCACTTCACCGACCGCACCGTCTGTGACCAGTTTGTGGCGGCCTTCACTGACTCCTCGTATGGGGAGCTCTTCCAGGGCCACGGAGTGCACAGCACTTCAGTGCCAGAGGTGGAGGTGAGCTGTCGCGGCAGACAAGCAGATGACATGCACTGTAAGCATAAGCCATTGAGTTATGTTCATCGAGCCACAGTGAAACTCTGAAGTGGCAGTCATTGGTGGACAAAGCAGCTGGTCATGCTTTCAAAGCAGCTGGCACACAAACACATGCATGTGCATGCACAGGAGGCCGGCGTTGTCCAGGCAGTGTTTGCACAAATGCTCGGAGATGACCTGTCCGTGTTCCTGACGGCACTGCCTGACTAGGGAATGCGGCACTGTAGGAGTGCCCCTGGCGGTCTCAAGACGAGCTGCGGCAGAACCTGGAAACACTTCCCGGTGGCACAGCCCTCATGGACGCTTCCAGCTTTGGTGGGCCGAGCCTCTTGCCCGAACAGCAGGACGAGGAGGACATGGTCTGCTTCATCAATTGAAAGGAACAGGTGGGCTCCATGTCAGGGGACAGGATGTGCCTTGTAGCATTCCCACACCCTCTCAAGTGCCCTGGCTGCAGTTGCATGGACAAGACAGGTTTGCTGTGTGTCAGGTAGATCCACCACAGAGGCTGCGCATCACCTGCCCTTGCTGCTCAGAAGCCTAGTGGAAGCTTGTCCATGCTTGCCATGCGGCTGATTCTAAGATGCTGTTGCCTGCTGCTGGCTCCATCAAGGTATCCTTCTCATCTTGCTTCTATTGCCCTACAGATCACCTGCATTGGCAATGTCTGCCGAGCACGAGCTGTCAGCCAGGTCTGAAAGCCAAGCCCACAATCAAGCCTCAGAGCTAACTGCAATAAGCCATCAGGGCAGACCTGACACAAACATGGCATGTAACAGCTTTTAACTCAAAGGTGTTACAGGTCCTGCCTCGCCAAGGATGAGGGTATGAGGCCTCTGAGCTGAGTGGCTGTAGTCCTAGAGAGCAGGGCCTCTGCAGCTGCACAACTGCAAGGCCATCATAAAAGCACAGCTGTTCAATGAGGCAGCCCTGTTGCACAGCAGCCACTGAAGCATTGCTAAGCGGGCCCCTGGTGGCTCCCTCAACACTTGCTCCTGGAGTCCAGGGCACTTTTCATGCTCTGGGCCACCACGGCATTGGCAGGTTGCCTCCATCTGCTGCTAGATGTGCATGCACATGGTGGTGCCGCGCCCTGTGCATCATTGCCAGGTGTCCCCCTGTGGTGATCGGCCAGCAGGTATTCATCTATGGGCCATACTGCCTAGCCCACTACAACAAGACTGGGTCCATGTTCTCTGCTGCAAACATGCTGCACTGCTTGCACCAGATGGCAAAATGGCGCTGTTAGCTAGCCTCCAGTTGCTGTTCACCAGCCGAGTCAACCTGCACTCCAAGCACATCTGTGATCACAGCAGCACTGCCAGATGGCCTCTGCCTCTCAGTGCAGCACAGGTCTTCATGTTACAGGGCCAGTGGACTATGTGGCTCACTGGATCACCGCCAGACCAGCCTTGCGATCTGCCCACAGCCACCTCTTTGCTCAGCCGGAGAAGGCACTGTCGAGAGTTTTCCTGCAACCTCCTAGCCAGATTGCCACCTTTGTGGGCAGCACTGATCCAGCATGTCAATGTGCCTCTCTCCTCAGCACCAGGGGTGCACCTGGGCCTAGATGAGACACCAAACACAATTATGTGACCTCTCTGTGTGTGTTGGGAATCCCCTGGTCCAGCTGCTTCTTTGACCTGCCAAGCAAAGTAAGGCTCTTCAACTTGCATAAGGCTGGAAACAACTAGCAGCACAGTATACTGATCTGTTTGCTCTGCATGCAATTCAAGGCTCGTTGGGCCGTGGAATCTGAAATTAAAACAATCAAATACTATCTAACGTGCCAGAGCGCAGCTGCAGCCGCATTCCCACCGCAGCTGCATCACCACCGCTGCTGAGGAGAGAGAGGCTTTCCCGCCTGGACATGGAGCAGATTCCAGGGGAAGCTGGCATGCAGCCACATCAAGAGCTCAAGCCCGAGCTTGGACATCAGGAGGGCCTCATCATGGAGGGTAAGTGGCAGCTTGCAGTGGATGTGAAGCCTTTGTGAAGGGGTGACGCAATGCCCCAGGTCTGCCTGCCTCTCCTGACGTCCTATGAGGCCACAGCCTGCCTCCACTGTTAGGGAGGGAACCTAGATCAGGTGCTGCAGCTGTGGCCTGAATGTGGTCTTGTCAACCTCACGCCTGCGCTGGCAATTAAACTCAAAAGGCATGTTGCAAGCTTCACTCAAAATACAAGTTGCCAGGTTCAGTTTCCCTGCAGGCACCCACATGCAGGGGGGGTTGCAGCTGCCCCCGTCTGCGGAGTTTGACCCGGCCACCCTGGCAGCAAATGCAGCTGCACTGGCCGCAGCAGCTGCCCAGGCACAGGGCAGCAGCCTGCAGAGTGGCCTGCAGATGCACGCACTGCCGCCCCACCCCATGGACAGCGAGGAGCAGCACATGGCCGGGCCGTCCCGCAAGCGCAGCAGGCCAGAGCTGGAAGGTGGGGCGTCCAGGGCAGCCTAAGCACCACATGGCTGGTCCGACATATCTGTTACAGCGCACAACTTTTGTGGGACAGAGCTGCTTTGTGAGCTGTCAGGGCACCAGTGGCCAGATGAGTAGCATCAGGTGGTGAGTGAGGAGTGGCCTGCCTATCGTGCGCCACAGGCGAGCGTGAAACCTGGCCGTCATGCAAAGCAGGGCAAGAACAGTCGCCCCAATGGCCAGCGAGGAGCAGCACATGGCAGGCAAGAGCCGTAACTTGAAGCAGCTGCCTTCAGTGCGATGCATCACTGCTGCGCAACTGTGGCTGAGTTTTGCACAAGAGCTGACAGAACGCGGCGGAGCACCTCTCCCAGCAGTCTAACTACTTTGACACTTCAAGGTGTCTTATACATCTGTACCAGTGTCCAGTTGGCTCCAATGCACGCCATCAGGGCCATCACTAGGCAGCCACCTTGGTGTTCTCCTGCTGCAGACTTCGGCCAGGGCGAGGCTTTGCTCTGCCAAGACCCACTTAGACAAGTGTGGTGACCTGCTGCAGACATGAGCTTCGGCCAGCAGCAGGCTCGCACCTCCAAGGGCCCCTACTTTGAGTACGCCAAGAAGCGCTGGGAGACTGATGACGCCTTCAGGTGCGCCTGTTGGACAGCACTGCACAAGCAGCAGAGCTCGCTGACAAGTGGCCTGACTGGACCTTGTTGGGCTTCACATCGGCAGCATTGCTGGTTCCCTTCTCCCCTTAGGTCTGCCTCCTGTCTCATGTGATCTGCTCGGTGGGATGACAGACCGGCAAGATTTCTTGGGTTGGGGCAAGGGCTGCAGTGTGCCTTTGAATGCACTGCTGCTCATGTCTGCGGTGACCTTTATTTCTGACTTGTGCTAATCCTGCTTGTGGGCAGTGGCCAGACAGGGAGGTTTGGTGCCGCTGGGCTCCAGCACAACAGCTTTGCTTGTGCTGAATGTACTCTGGACAGCGCATGCAGATACTGTTGTGACTTGCAAGCAGAATGGCCCCTGTGCACTTCCAAGGTGCTTCTTTGTGATGGCACAGTACCATGGGTTGCTGTGAGCGACTGCGCTGCCAGCATTGCTCGGTCACCAGTGCTGAGTGGTACCTGCTTTCGATGCAGGCTCCTCATCAAGGTGATTTGGCCTGGACCACTGCTGTGGGTGCCTGTGCTTTGTTGACAGCAGTGCTGGATCTGCTGATGTGAGATTCCCCCACTTGCAGACTCCCCGACGGCACCTTCTGGCCTGAGATCATCGAGGGCACCCACAATGTGGACCACGGCGTGGTTATATGCAAGCTCTGCAACCGCAACATGAAGGAAAACAATTTCACTGGTCACGGCTACAGGCAAGAGATTTCTGCCTGGGCGCCCATAGCATTGCTGGTGGATGCATGGTCCCTCAGGGCTGAGCTGGCCCCTTCTGCAGGCGTGGCCGGCCGTTTAGGTTGGTTTGGGCATGGTGGGCTGCTGAGATAGTGGCCATGAGAGTACTGCACTTGCCCTTCCCGCAAGCCCTGATGGACCACCATTCTGCACTGCTTTCTGCAGATCCCATAGCTCAAGTCTGCAGCTTCACCTGCCCAAGTTGCAGAGCAGCCCCCTGCTCACCTGCCTGCAGGAAGGGGAAGCGCAGCGCGCTGATGGACCACCAGATGAAGAACAAGGAGCACAAGCAGCTGGTGGCTGAGATGGAGGCCGGGCTCAAACGCGTCATGCTGGTTGGAGGGGTCGCCCACCGCCTGGCTGGGAAGGTGGCCATCATCACAGGTGGGCTTAGCAGAGCGGTTCTCTGGGGGGTGCCCACTGCCCGGCAAATGGCAACTGTTGCTCCAGAGGATTGCAGCTGGGAGTTGGGTGGGCTCCTCCTGTTGCAGCACAGATTGCGGCAGCTGGGGTGTGTTGTTCGCTGCCTGACCCGCAAAGCTACATCGTCCTAGGCAAGATTGGTCGACCAGCTGGGGCAATCATCACTTTGGTGGCTGATCAGATGAGCTGCAGGGAGGCTGCTGCTGCAGCAGCAGATCAATCGTCTGAGCCGATGCGCCACCATGTGCAACCTGGCACCACAGCTTTTGAAATGGTTCCACGGACTCTCAACATTCTGTCAGCTCTGGACTTGCCAGCTGAGGCTCTGCAAGTGTGCGAGTTCTCAACAGGCAGCTGTTCAGACTCAGGGCATGGTACCTGAAGCTTCAGCAGAGCCTGGATCGCGCTTGAGCATTCACACCTCACTGCTGCAGGGGCCGCCAAAGGCATTGGTCTTGCCTGTGCCAACTGCCTTGGCCAGGAGGGATCCAAGGTGGTCGTGGCAGACATCGATGAGGAGGGGGCCAAAAGGTGACACCAGCGCATCGCAACCTGCTTGATCATTTCCTGTGGGCCGTTGGGTTGCTGCCTATGCAGCAAACAGTGCTGGGGAGGTTGCACAATGGCCTGATGTGCTGCAGTGCATGTGTGTCTTGCTGAAGTCAATGCGTTATGACTATAGCTGTCTAGGACCGCCTCAAGATGCATGGCATGGGGTTGCTGCCTTGGATGGTCAAGTGTTTGAATGCCCTGCTGCCGCACACGGTGCGCCTTGCAGTGCAGCCCTGCATGCACTGCCAGCCTCCTGGCAGCATCAATGTCAGAGGTCACACAGGCACTTCTAGCTGCATGGTCCTGCGGCTCACTCCAGACAGATGCTGGTGATCAGGTCGGAATGCATCAGATCTGCTGGTTGGGCAGCCAGCACCCACAGCGTGCACCATATATGCACCATATATTATGGGCAGGTTGTGCTGCGTGCAGGGCCGTTGCTAGAGGCCCCAGTGCCCTATGATCATCTTGCCAGTGATGCACCTGCAGCTGTAGAGGTCCTTTTCTTACTGTGGGGCTGCCCCCTGCTGCAGGGCTGTGGAGGGCCTGCTCCAGGAGGGCATTGACGCTCAGGCGGTGCGCTGCGACGTCAGCAGCAAGGAGCAGGTGGGTCCCGGCCATCTCTGAGCTTTGCCCTGCTGCCGTTGCACAGGCGTAGCTTTGGTGCAGCCCCAGTATGGGAAACACAGATCGCCTCAGCTGCTGTTGCTGACCTCTGAACACTCAATCCAAAGAGGCCCCTTGCTGATGCACTGGCACAACACACAGGCCGTCCCGGAAATGTGTGGTGGCACAGCTGCCCCTTGGAGCTCCTGCAGATGGTCGCTATGGCCGCCTGGACCGAGCAGGCCTGAGAAGCAATGGAGTCTTCCCACCTCTCCGCAAAGACAGTCGCACTCCCTGTGAACTGCAGGTGGATGCCATAGCATGATGTTGGAGATGCTGCTGAACCAGGCCAAACTTGCTGGGGTTGGCCGTCCACCTCTGTCCTGCAGATGGATGACGTTTGGAGCAAGTGCAGGCCTCGGGAAGCAGAACCTGCCAATACCATACAACCCCGTCATGTCATGCGCAGGTGGATGCCATGGTGGCATGGACAGTGCAGGCCTACGGCGGCGTTGACATACTGGTGGCCAATGCCGGCATTGTCAAGGGGGCCGAGTTCATGGAGATGGAGGAGGCTGACTTTGATGAGGTGCTGCGCGTCAATCTCAAGGGAGTGTTCCTGGTGAGCACTGGGCTTGCACTATCACTTGGCAGGACTATCACTTGATTGGTGTGCATTCATTGCAATGGCTGCAGCCTGCCTGGGCGTGGTGTCTGGGTCAGGCTCCTGTGTGCTAGGGTGTGCATTCATTGCAATGGCTGCAGCCTGCCTGGGCGTGGTGTCTGGGCCAGGCTCCTGTGAGCTAGGGTGTTGGCCCTGCATCACCTCGGTCACAGCTCTGCAGGCATGCATTCAGCAGTCACCTGGTGCACAGGGTTGATTGTGGCTAGGTGTGGCTGGGGACTTGCTTTTGGCCCTTGCATGTCAGGCGCTCTGCTTGCTGCCTGGAAGCAGGAAGCTGGGGGGAAAAATGGTGCTGTATGTCAAGTTGGAGGGATCATATCTGGTGGGTCTTCCCGTCTGCATGAGCTGGTTGGGGGTGCTGCTTGGAAGGTGGGCACCGCTGGCGACTGCCGCACGCCTGAGGCATGCATTCATCTGGGGAGAGCGCCAGACCTTATTGAGGACGACAGTCTATGTGGGGCTGGGCTGGTCCCAGTTGCAGGTGCCTATCAGCACGTACATTGCCCAAGGCTTCAGGCATAGGAGCTGCAACAGCGACAGACCCTGGCAGATGTCGAGGTGGCTGCATTGCTGCTCATCAGGCAGCATGTCAGGCAGGCATCAGCCAGCATTGCCTCTTAGCTGAGGCAGGTCTACAGCCGATCACAATCCTAGGCTACAAGAGCTGCAGATCCTTACTTTGCCCCCAGTCTTCTGCCCTGCAAGGAGGCTTGACAGGCGACACCAAAAGAGTGAACCCTTGACAGGGGGAGGTTCGACAGGAGCAGATGCAGACGTGAGAAATTGCAGAGAGAGAGAGACGTAGAGCTCAGAGGGCCCTGCAGTGTTGCCCTGCAGTGGCAGCAGGCCACAATGTGCTGAATGGGCCGGTCACAGGTCCAGATGCAGCCATGATAGCCGCAGAGCTCACACTGCCCTTGATGTTATGCTCTGCAGTGTGGCCAGGCTGCAGCCCGCCAGATGGCGCGCCAGAACGAGGAGCAGCCTGGGCGTGGGGGCTGCATCATCAACATGTCCAGCGTTAATGCAGTAATGGCTATCCCCACAGTAGCTGGCTACTGCGCCAGCAAGGGGGGCGTCAACAACCTCACCAGGTCAGCTGGGCTGCAGTGCCCTGTCAGGCTACAGGGACTATATTGGTCTGCTTGCTGGCAAGCATCCTGTGCAGCGAGCTCGCTAAGTGTGCAGAACAGTCGTATTCTGTGCCGAGCAGTGGCTGCATGACGCGCCAGCTGCCTGGGGCCTGTGCAGAGCACCAGCTGATTTCGGCCTTGCGCTGTTTGAGGCCAATGCATGGCAGCCTGGCACACTGCTGGCATCTGCCAGCTTTGACTGTCAAAGGGAGTCCCTGGCAGAGTGATTGCCCTTGCTGTGAGAGGCCGTCAAAGGTTGCTGTGTGACCTGCAGGTGCATGGCGCTGGCGCTGGCGCGGCACAACATCAAGGTCAATGCGATTGGCCCTGGCAGCATCATGACTGATGTGCTGCAGGCGGTTGCAGCAGACAAGGCTGCCATGGACAGGTCCGTCACAGCTGGCCCTTCTGACAGCCTGCCTGCATGTGCTACCCCACTGTTCCTCAGTGCAGCAAGTCTGTTGCTTGTTGACGCATGGTGACATTGTTACTGTGTTCTGGCCTGCATAGCTGCCTTTGTACAGACGAGCCATGGTGGCCCTTGCAGTGCCACCTGGTCTGCCCTGCACAACACAGCTGCTGGCAGGCCTTGTTTTCTGGGGATCCATAGTGGCTCTGCTGAGGCTGCCCGCCCTGCTCCCTGCACTGTGCTCTACTACTGTGTGCTGCCTGTCTGCGCTGCACCACCCACCAGAGTCACCATGGGTCCACCCAGAGGCCTGCCACCTGCGCCTACATGCATGCCGCCAACCCTGAAAACCCCTGATGGTGACTCTGGTGGGCTGTGGTGCCGCGCAGAGAGGCCGCCGACGGGAGCGTGTCCGTGGCAGGCTTTCTGGCAATCAAGCTCAACCTCAAGTTCGAGTGATGTTGCACAGTTGCGTGTACATAATCGCTGTGCCAGGTGTGGGGAACTTTGCAGGGCCCACTTTGCATGGCACACCTGTGTCTGCCATGCTGGCCTCCGCAGGAGCAGGTTGTTCAGTACGGGAGCACATTGCAGCGTCCTGCGCTTGAGCGCATGTGCAGTCTGCTCGGCTAGCCCTTGCAGGAGCGGCCTGCTTTGCTGCGCTGCACATGCCTTGTCTGCACGCTTGAAATCGCTGCTCATCTGCTGTCCCTCCCAATGGTGCAGGGTGCTGTCCAGGACACCCATGGGCAGAGTAGGGGATCCCCTGGAGGTCGGCCAGATCGCTGCTTTCCTGGCATCAGATGCCGCCAGCTACATCACGGGGCAGACGCTGTACTGTGATGGGGGCCGCATGGCTCTGAACTACACTGTGCCACTGCCTGAGTAGTTGTGGTTTTGCATGTTGCAGCTGACCTGTAGGTTTTGAAGGCATACCCTAACTGCACAGCCTGGCGAGAGAAATTCCCTATCGATCATGCTTGTATACTTGAAAACCACATATTGATATCTCACATGTATGCCTGACCTCTGCCATGAGCAAAAGCATCAAGATCACTCGTGTGGTGCCCACTGAAGATGGGGGCAGCAAATTTGTTGAAGACACCAGGCACTTGACACATGAGACCACCATTGGAGCGCTGTCAGAAAGGGAGAAGGTCGCTGCCATCAAATGCTGCCGCATCAAAGGCTGCTTGCTGCTGAGCAATGTAAGGGGCCATCTGGCTCTTTTGTTCAGGTCAAGGACATCATCTTTCGCAGGACAGAAGGGTCCTATGATTTGGATTTCCACACAGCTCCTCAAAGGCAGTACATTGTCATGCTGAATGGCGCGGTAGACGTCACCACAACTGACCATGAGACCAGGCGCTTTGCAGATGGAGACATCTTGCTGGTGGAGGACACCACAGGTGAGCAAATCAATGCACCATTTGCACACATCATGAGAGTGTCCAGCAGGTCCTCAGGGGAGACATGGTGCTCATTGAGGCAGCTGCTGTGCCATGCACCTACATGTGCTGCATGCACCACAGCCTCTGGCCACATAGTGCATGGGGCAGAGGTGCAGCGTCCCTGCGGTGCAGGCAAAGGCCACAAGTCAAAGGCTGTTGCTGGCGGCGTCAGGACGAGTCTCTTTGTGACATTAGAATAGATTTTCACGGCCTCACACAGGCTGTGAATGCCTGTGACCCATGCAGGGCTTTGACAAACCCAAGACCATGAGACATGTGGCTATTCAAGTTGTGCCTTAGGCTCAGTCTGTGCCTGGGCTGACATGTTCAGCACTGTGCTGGAGGTGTCTAGAGACTATAATGACAATAGGACGTATTTGCGTCAATCTCATGTATGAAAACAAACTCATGCAAGGCAAATGTGATCAGAGGAAGACTCCATTCACTGGAGGCATGCAATAGTCACTGGAGACATGCAACACTTATGCTGAGATGTCTAGGGCAAGGGCAGAACCTCTCACAGAGAGCTGAGTGGACCTATGTCATGTCATGTCATGTCATGTCATTTGACAAATGAAAAAGCCGGCCTTGGATAGAGAGTTCCTGATCTGTTTCTTGTCTTACTCTTGTGAACTACACTTTGGTAGGCTCTTGAGTGGCTCAGAGGGATACCACTGCCCGCCTGCCTCCAGCTCTCCCAAGGCGGCGGTGCTTCCTAGCAGGTAGCAAGTGTTCGGGCTCATTCTTGATTGCAGCGGCCTGCTGCTGCTGGTGCTTGAGGGCTGACTGCAGCGCGGCCTTGGGGTCCAGCTCTGATCCACTGGCGCTGCTTGCTGAAGCAGCAGCTGAGGACTGAGTGTCAGCTGCTGTTGCCTGCTGTGACAAGTCCGATTCAACCTGCAAAAGGGTACAGCATGGTCAGGTGTCTGCATCAAGGCAGCAGTGGGGGTGCTACCCGCTAGCTCCGCCCACCAAGCCAGGTGCAATGCCATGCTCCACAGAGAAAAGCTGGACAGCTCAGCTTCGATCTCTGTTTTGAAGCAGACTGTCAGCTGGCCAAGCACCTGTTCTGAGATGTCCTGAGGGGGGTCCTGTGCCCGAGTGTGTACAGCAGCATCCTCTGGCTGCTCGCCGACTGCTTGGGCAGCAGCCTCTCCACTGGCCGCAGCCTGTGCCACGCCATCTGCCTCCGCCTGTTGAGCATGTTGCAGCTCTGCAGCAATGTCCCGGGGCCCTGCAGCACACCAGGGGAGAGCATCAGAGCCTGCAGGCTCCGCACTGTGCGCAGGATTCCTGGCGCACTGCTGCTCAGATAGACATGTCAGGGGTAAGCCAGGCTGAAGGCAGGCTGGATCTGAGCCAACGAACAGCATCAAGCATCAGGACCTTGAGCCAGCAGGCGCCAAAGCATGTGCTTTGCTCTTCAGATTCCCTTTGTGCTGCACACGTCCTGCATGAGTCGCCGGCACCACAGTTTGGGTGCGTTGCATGTTAGCAACTGCTGATGCAGGAATCAGGACAGGGAGGTCAACATTGTCTGGCGTCAGTACAGAGGCCTCCCAATGTGCCCTGCTCACCCTGCTGCCCCTCACTGGTGGACGCTGCCACCTGAACCTCTGGCCTGTGTGCCGCAGGATCAGTTTCTTCTGCATCTGCTTCCTCCTGCAGCAAGCCAGATGGATTTGTGAAATGGTACCAGGGGCACAGGTGACAAGAAGGACAACACAGGGGCCCATGCCGGAGGCAAGCAGACTGGCAGGAAGGCCCCCCAGGGAGGCGTAAGCCGCTGCGCCAGGCAGCCCCAAAAAAACTTCGGGGGTTTGGGCAGGCCCACCTGTGGGGCGACCAGCCGTGCCAAGCCCCCGTGCCGGCGCCTGGGGTTCCGCTCCACAGTGTCGTCCACTTCAGGCGCCAGGGCCACAGAGTTGGCACGCCCCACAATGAATGTGGCGCTGCCCTTGAGCGCCTGCTGGGCTGCTGCCCACGGCCGGTCTGTCTGCAGGTGCACAGAAGGGCTGAGTCAGCACCTGAAACTACCCACAAAGGCCACATGCGGAGCGGCTACGAATTTGGCACAGTGCAGCCTCCAGGGGTGAGGGAGCATGGTGACAGCCACAGCAGTCTGATGCAGCAGTGCAGGAAAATCTGAGGCCAGGATTATCTGTGATGCCAAGCAACCTCCACTGGTCCCCTGTTAGGCTTGGTCGACCCGCAGTGCTGCCTTGGTGTGCTTCAGAAGCCTGCTGAGGCAGCACTGCGGGCCAACATGTCTCACTCCTGCACCTGGTCCCAACTGGGCAGCTCAAGGCAGCGCTGCCAAGGCAGCGCTGCGGATTGCCATGCCCGACCACAGCCCTCTTGCGACTGCTCAGCTCACCACAGGCTGCTCTCCTGGCTGCCCCTGCTCCTCGCTTTCTGGGGACCTCTGCTTGATCAGCACTGCGTCAACGCCAGACAGGTCGCCTGCGATGCCGCCCGGTGCGGTGCCATTGAGACTAGGATGCTGCTGCACTGCTGCCGGATTGACCTGCAGGGCAGCACAGCAGGGTTGACCATGGTTTTGCATTCGGGCCTTGCTTGCCTGCTGGCCTGCAGAGCACAGTACCTCAGCAGTGCCGCAGGCCACCCAAGACTGAGTGCTTGCCAACGTCTGTGCAAGCGGAGGACCCTTGAACTCAACAGGGGTTGCAGGAGGTGGGCCTGAGGGAAATCAAAAGCAAAGAGCGCGTAGCGGCATGATGCTGGGAGCTGAGCGATGCAGCCGCAGCAGATGAGACTGTGTGGCACCATCCCAGCGGCTGTGCCATGCACCTGACCTCTGTCTGAGCTGCACTGCATGCAGGGCCAGGCCCTGCAATTCTGATCAAGTGCACTGCAATGCCGGGCAGCGGCAACTTGCTGTCATACGTTTCCAAGCCACCAGCAAGCTTCCACCTCACAATATCTGTCAATCATGTGGACTTTCCCGTTGCGCTGTCACCCAAGCAACTTGAGTGGCTGACCGCTGAGTAAGCACCATAGCAGCCCACTCAGTCAGATGCTGCTCTCTCATGCCTCAGCGCAGCCTCAATGCAATCTCTAATTCTGCCACTGAAAACTTGCAGGCTGCCACCATTGCAAGTGGTCGAGATGTGGCTGACCTCTGTCTGCGCAACGGCTGCATCCTCGTCCTCATCCTCCAGCTGCACTCGCCGCAGCTCTTGGACAGCTGCCTTAGAAAGCTTGAGCTGCCCTCTGTTCCCGAAAAGTGTGTCCACCAGTGTGTTCCCGTTTGTCTGCAGCCAGGGGGTCACAAGCTTGTCAGCTTTGGAGGACTACAAAGTGCAGGGAAAGCAGATCAAGCTGTGTGCTCCCCAGCAGCAAGACGTGGCAGTGCATGGGGCTTCCTCAGGCTGCATGATCGGCAGATCACAAGGCATTCAGGACAACCATTGCAGCAGCGGTGCAGAGCACGGCAGTGTGGCAGCAGTGAGCGCAGCCCTGCCAGCATCAGCAGCTGATCACTTCACAAGTTGGTCTGCCACTGTGCCCCTTTGCCGCAGGTGAATCATGCATGCCTCAGGCCAGCTGCATGGCTTCCTCTGCCAGCACACCCTGGAAACAATACTCAAGGGCTGTCAAGACACAGACACTGCCATAAGCGTGCTCAAGCTGCTCACCAGCAACAGCAGCAGAGACAGAATGCTGAGTATGATGAGGGCCTTCTTCAGGGCCTGCTGTCCCTGTGGCTGAGGCCTGCTGTGTGAAGGTGAGACCATCAGAGGCCCCAGATGTGTGGGGGTCGACCCTCAACACCAGGCCTCTGCCCCAACAAGCTCTGGCCTCTCCCCCCGTCCTGTTGTTTCTGTCTCGGCGCTGCAGCTCGTCTAAGTCTTCCTGCAGCGCGCGCTTCCAGCCAGACCTAATTGGAATGCCTGATTCGCAGCTTCCAAAGCGGTTGGTTGCATGCACGTTTTGAGAGTTGTTGATTCTCTGCAGCTCGTACTGGCGAGGGGGACTCTGCTGCCCGGGAACTGGAAACGGGGCGTTCAGTCACAGGTTTGCTCTCGGGGTCTAGCCGAAAAGAGAGGCAGGGTCACAGCTCAGGAGGCGCCAGGCGGCTTGGCGCCTGAGGCCTGGGTGATGAGCCACGAGGCTGCGTATGTCTTGGCTGCATCTGAGAAGTGGGACCTTATGAGGCTTTCATCCCCTGTGCGGATGGCCTTCAGCCAGTCCTCAAATTGCCGGTCATACATGTCCTTGCTGAGGTCCAGCTCAAACTGCAGGGGAGGGGTTCAGAGGCCTTAACCGGAGGCCTCCACCAGCGCAGAGGGGGCGTGAAAGGACGGTCCCAAGTGGACTGTCTGCACGTGCTGAACTGATTACAGCAAGTAGCACTGCAGCAAGCTTGCCAGGACTCATCTGCTGGTAAGGTTACTGGTGGGGCAGCCACGTGTTCAGCCCAGGGTGGCAGCTTGCAACATGCAGCTGTGTGCATATGCCTCAAACCCACCCGACTGGCTTGGCTGCAGAATGTACAGCTTCCAAAGCGACAGCATGCACCTACCAGCTTGGTTGGACCACCGCTGGCAACACTGCAAGTAGCACCGTATCAGACAGCCTGCAGCAGATGTGTCCCTGGCAGCTGACCTGCTGGTACTTGTCCTGGCCAGGCAGCCGCACTCTCAAGCCAGGGTTCTGGTAGGGGTCTGTGACAATGGCATGGAAGCCATCAGCAAAGACGTCCAGCTCTGAAAAGAAGTCGGAGCCGTGCAGCAGCAGTGTGTGGCTGAGGGAGCCCACAGCCCCTGACTCAAATTTGAAAATGGCCACTGTCGCACGGTTGTTGCGGTTCTCAAAGGGCACCTGCAGGGCAGGCTGGACTGTGATGCTTGGAAGACCCGTTGCTTGCATGTGTGGCGGCAGCACATTGACTGAAAGGGCCCAGCCAGCAACATGGGCAAGTGTCCTCCAGTATCGACAAACAAAAGAGCAATGGACAAGTTCAGCAAGCCTCATATGGCCTGCTGCATAGCAAGCGTTATAGCCTCGGGGATTTTCTGCTGTGGCCCAGCAGAGATGTGCTAGCCCTGAGGATACCAAGGCAGCAATGTAAAACGATACCAGCTGCAATGCTACTTAAGGAACAGGTAGCCTCTTGTCAGTGTCTGGCAGTCACTGCAGGACGGCCCCCAGTGCAGCAGCCCAGTCCTCACTGTCTGCTCCCCGTGCTCCGGCATGTCGCTCAGCTGCATGTCTGGGCCCACACCCAGGGACTGAATGGAGTCTTGGATCAATGTCGAGCCTGACAGGTATCTGCACAACAGCAGAGACACCCTCATGATTTGCTTACTGCTTGGCAACTTTGGCTGCTGAGAGCAGGGCAGAGTCCACAAAGAGCTGCCAACATAGCCCTGTCAAGCGAGGCTTGCTCAAAGCGAGCACGCTGTAAATTGATGTGACAGAAAGCATCATGGACTTGGGACGCTGTCACATGCAGACTGCACAGCGGCAGGCTGCATGGTGAAGTGGCTACACAACAGCCAGCCCGCTCAGCAGAGCACAAAGGCCCGGCTATCTGAACACCGACCGACACCACAGCGCCTGCCTGAACCAGGACGCGTCACAAAGGGGAATGGCCTGTTCCACAATGGCTGGCAAGTGCAGAGATGCACAGGCAGCCTGCACATCAGCATGGCTGCAGAAGGGCTACCCCGCCGCAGAAGGGCTTGCCCGCGTGGAAAGACGGAGGGCGCCTGCGATGACCAACAGCATGGCTTCCTGTCTGCACCTGAACATGTCTACAAAGTGGGTAGCCTGCTCCACTATGGGCCCGCCCGACCGCTGCGCATCCCACCATGCGGGTTTCTGGATGTTGTTGTAGGGACAGCTGTACCTGCCAATGATGGCGGTGGGCTGGACCTTGTACTGCAGCAGGCACAGGCACAATCAGAGTCAGGCTGCTCAGCATGTTGGAAGCGCTGCAGGCAGGAGCAGAGCTCAGTCAGGAGTCATGCTGGTGAACAGGGTTCTGGACGCAGCAGGCACAGGCAGGCCGCAGTCAACACTGAGCGGCTGCTGCAACAATGCCAGGCAGCAGCATCATGCTACAGCTGCTCCTCATGGTGAAGCAGGCAAGCGGCGGCAAGCTGCATTGATATTGCATGAACTGATGCTGCTCATGGCAGCAGGAAACTTTCACGTCTGGCCCACCTGTTTGAGCAGCTCCCTGAGCTTGTCAAAAGCTGCGTTGAAGCGCAGCATGTAGCCAACAGCCACAATGACTTTGTTCTGCGCCGCCACCCGCTTGAGCTCCTGCAGGCAGCATGCAGCAGCCTCCAGTACCCACTGTTTACACTGTGAACCAGTGCAGAGGTCTCTACACTTTCTATATCTGACTCAGCGCTTGATGCACTCCACAGCAATCCCACCATGCGCACAACCTAATACTGAAATCTGCACTTTGCAACAGACTAGCCTCAAGAGTTGTATGGACTGGCAGTGCCTAGCCATGGAGGGGCCGCCAAGTCCGGCAATCGTTGAAGTCCTGGAACTGTACTCATTCGACAGGGTCATGACCTTGCCAGCCCCAATTAGAGTGCCAGACACCAAGAGGGTTGGTTGCTCACCCCCGCAAGCCTCACCTTTTGTGCTGTTGTCATTGTGTAGGGCTGTTGACTTTTGCTCAGTAAAAGAGACACCTGGGGTGCCTCCTCACCTCTGCAAGCCTCTCCACCTCCTCTGCTGTTGTCATGGTGATGGGCTTCTCCACCAGCATGTGCACGCCAGCATGCGCAAAGTCTAGCTCAAGCGTCTTCTCAGGATCGTCAATGCGCCCTGCATGTCAATCCAAACTTGATGGGTGAAGCTTGCAAGCTTGAGGCTTGCTCATCTGTCTGGAATCACCCGAGTGCTCTGCAGGCAGTGCAAGGCTGCTCATGTGCCCAGCTTGGGGGATCAAATTGCCTGGTGGAAGAGCTTTATGACCAGCCCGTCACAATCGGTGTGGTCCAGCTCAGGGGCCTGCTTCAAATGATGGATGCGCCCTGCAGGTGAGGGCGGTGCCGACACTGCAGGTGTGGACAGCGCCAACACTACTGCTGGCTGCTGCATTGCAGGCTCAGGAGGCATCTTTCACTGGTCAAATGCTGTAGGCTCTGCTGTCTGCCCAGTGGATGGCACACACACTGCAAATTGAGGCAGCCAGCTGAACAGCAGCAGCAATGCAGAGGACTGCATTGGCTACCAACCATGCAGATGGCCCTGAAGGCCCGAACATACTACATCTGGCTTGTGCGTGGCCACCAGAGCTGGCACCTCAACACTGGAAGCATGCCAAGTACCCGCAGGGTTGGGTTAGCAGGTGAATTGCCCCAGATCCAACTGAACAGACGTGGCTGGAGGCTGGACTTGACACTGCAGCCCGATGAATAGCAGCCAGTACATTGCAGAGGCCATCTGGCAGAGTGGACTGACCATGCATACGGGTCTGAACACCCATCACCATTGTGTTAGGATTACGATAATTCAGCAGCACTGGTGCCTCAATGCATGAGCATGCCAAAGTGGCCATCGGCGGCTATTATCAGGCAGGCATGCAGGCTACCAGCAAGCAGGTATGGGCTGCATGTGCCTGAGGAGTCACAGTATAAGACAGGCCACCACTGTGGAGGCAGTCTAGCAGGGGACTGACCGTGCAGGTGGGGCGGAATGCCCACCACCGCCGCATCTGGCTTGTGCTTGGCCAGGAGGTCCTTGTTGTTGCTGAGCACCTTGCAGTTGCGCCACTTGGCAGCAAACTTGCCATCCAGCCGCTCCCTTAAGCGTTTCTGCAAGTGAGGAACCAACGGAAACCGGTTCAGCAATGATTTCACTGCAGGGCAGCGCCAGTCAGGTGAGCGGTAGAAGGATGGCCTGGACTGTCAGAGTTGCTGACAGGGCTGCCCCCAGGCTGCCACAGGCCATGCTGCTGCAGGTGGAGGCAGGACATGCTGATCCTGGGCATCTCAGCCTGCCTCAGGGACAGCGTAGGTACTGTGCATGTGCACCCTGTGCATGAAGGCTCCGGCAATGTGCCAGAAGCATGGTGCCCACACCAAGAACCCTCACCTCTGCCAGCTCCGTGTTGGGGTCCACAATGGCGCTGAACTCCACTCCCTCCAGCTTTTGTATACGGTCAGCATGGTTCCATGGCCCTTGAGAGCAGTAAATGCACACATGCTTGCTGTGCATATGGACTGAGCACGGGTACGGGTACATGAAGCTGTTGAGGCTGCCGGGCATGGCAGGCAGCGTCCCGACAGCGCCAGCTGTGCCAAGCCTCAGTATGGTGCTGATGCCCATCGTGCAGATAACACCACAGCTGCTCAGACGGCATGTTTGCAGCTGCAATCTTGCAAATACAGTCTAAGCAGGCCTCGGCCTTGCTGTGGCATGCCTCACCTTCCAATGAACCAAAGTTGATGCCTCCTGAAACAGCAAAGGAAGTAATTTTGTGGTGGCCGCAAAGTATTGGCTTTGTCAGGTGCTGCAGCATGCTGCACAGCATGCTCAGCAGTCAGGCGTACCGCAGCCATCACTAGCGCAAAAACCCAATCTATTGCCTACTGCAAAGCTTACATCAGGCCCGTACCTGCTCCAATAAGAGCTATTTTGGTATCAGAACCAGAAGTTGCTAAGCGTCTGGCTCCATTTGCTGCTGGACTGGCAGCAGCATAAGCAGCATCTACAAGCTGATGCCGTGCTTCAAACAGACTGGCTGCCAGGCGCCTCTGCATCTCAATGTTCTGGTCAGATCACTTGCAATGAAGGTGTCCTCTTTGAACTGGCAATGTGGGCGAGTGAAGTGGTTGCGATCAGTTCTGTCGGGCCACTGACTTCAGCCTTCTCAGCCATTACTGTTTTACAGGATAAATTGACTTGACTGAATCTAAAATCAAACTGTACTGAAACATCAGTTGTCATGACCTTTGGACTGTGAAGTGCGCAGTGCTGCAGTGCTATAAAAGAGGCCGTACGACAGCAGTGACCACTGCTTGCTGTGAGTCCCAAATTCTTTTGGTCAATGCCGAGCAGTGCTGACTCATTCACTCACTTCAGGATGTCATACTTGCCTGCAACGCAAGCCAAGTGTCAAGCAAGGCAAGCTAAGCGTAAAGCAAGCCAACACATTACATGTCTCACGGCTAAGCCAGTGGCAGGTGCTGGCTGACCACAAGCTGGTGCAAACATGAGCTTGGGAGCCACCGGAGCCACCAGAGCAGCCCGCAAGCCACCTACCTCCTTTCTGCAGAGCCACCTGGTAGGCAGGCCGGGCGTGCACGCGCTCCACAAAGGCGTGCATCTTTGGGTATTTGCTTGCTGGGAAGTCAGTGCCCCGCACTTGAATGACCTCCACGGGAAAGCTCATGATCACATCTGCACATGGAGCAGTGGCTGCAGGGTCCCTTTCCTGCTTGCTTCAGGAGAGCAATGTGCTGCCAAGCAGCCCAGCAGTAGGCTCAGGCACAAAAATTCTGGGCAGCACAGCTTGAGCCCAGGCTCCGCGGAGACTCAGTTTAACAGTCCCTCAAGTCCTCACCTGCGCCTGTGAGCTCCTCTCCAGCGAACCAGGAGCTCTTGCCTGCAGATGCAGGCAGCTTCTGAGGCAAAGGTCCTTGCAGGCTGCCCATGCAGACCCTACTGTATGCTATGGGCATATCCTCGACAAGATGGTATGAGTCATCAGGGCAAACTGTCTGGCCCAGGGGAGCCCCGGTCTGCCAATGGCTCTCCCTGTCAGCAACAAGGCCTTGAACACACACTGCTGATGAAGCAGGCAACGCCTGTCCTGCACTGCCATGCCCAGTCACAGCAGCCCTGCTCACTCAGCTCTGCCTCCAGGAAGTCAACATGCATCTTCAGCTGCTTGTCAGCAAACCCCTGCAGCCAGAATGGCAGCATGCCCTTGCTCATCATATCAGGCTAGTGCGCTGCATGCTCTTAAGCGCGACCAACATCAAGTGAGGAACCCGAGCTGCTTCTGCACTTGCCCTTACAAGCTGCAGAGCACCAATCACTCCAGGATCAGGTGCTGAGGAAAGATTGCAGCAGCCCTGCCACCAAAGACGACCGCTCACAGAAGAGCCAGCAGCCCTGCACCTTCTTGATCTGCCCTGCCACCCAGTAAACAAGTGAACTGACACCCCAGGGAGCTGCATCGCCTGCATGGTTCATCACCAGACCAAAGACCAGAAGGGGGGCCAAGCTGCCCTCTGCATAGTGCAACCTGCAGAAGCAGACATTTCTGCGTGAGTGGTGTGGTGCCGCCTGCACTGTTGCACGTGTCTATGCGAGCTTGAGGGCAGCTGATGCTCACCAGAACTCATATCTCAAACGCTGGGCCTCACTACTGCGTGCAGGGGCCAGCTTCCCTTTCCCATACTTGTCAACGAGGTAGTCCACAATCAGACCTACAGGGCCAAGATCTCAGCTGCCAATCAGGTGGTGCCCTGCTGCTGGAGCGCCAAAATGGTGTCTAGGCACAGCCCCAGCAACTCTGCAGCTGTGTGTGATGGAGTCAGACTTCACAGCAGGCTGAGCTGACCCCCAAGTGGCAGATGCATTTGTTGCCAGCGACATTGTTTTGTGGCTCATCTGCTTTCAGTGACAGTGCTCTGCTTGGAGGTCACAGGTTTCCCATGCGAACCGTCAAGCACCTCTGCAGCTGTTTGTGATGAACCCCACCCTCACAACGGGCTCTGGTAACCTTCAAGTGCACCCAGAAAGGAGGGGTGGCATGCAGGCATGCTGGCATGTGCTGCATGCAACACGCTTGCCTGACTCTGCAACGGTGAGGTTGCCATCAGTGATGACAGGGCTCTTGCCCAAAGGGTGCACAGCCTTCAGCTCCTTAGGAGCCACCATGGTCTGCATTGCCATGCACAGCCGATCTTCAGCAGGCTCATATGATGCATGCCGCGCGCCACCACCTGGTGATGGCACGTCTGCCAGTGTGGAGCAGCAGCCCTGACGGCACTCCCTGCAGTTTGTGGCATTTGGTGGCTTTGTCTAGCCCCTCAACTGACAATCAAGCTGCTGTACCTTGGGATCTCGTGCATAGTGCTTGATCTCATAGGGAATTTGCAGTTCCTCCAGAAGCCACAGGATGCGCTGGCTCCTGCAAGCATCAGAAATGGCCTGATGTCTAGGCCGTCCCCATATACACAGAGTGCCACCGGCATGGCACTCTCTTGCCTGCTGTTCTCCAGATGGTGCACGGTAACGGTCATGATGTTGTCCTGATGATCTGAAAGTATATGGTGTGGCCCAAGTGGTGCAACCGAGCCCAAGAAAAGAATACATAAAATATAAGACACATGACCCTACGGTTGTTTGGCTGATCCACCAACAGAGCAATGCAGACAGCCACCCACAAAGCAGTGCAGGCAGCCTCCTTGATCCATGCTTCAAAACCCAGTGATGCAAGATGCCAGCAGCACATCTGGGCGGCCAAGAAGCCCCCCAAGCAGCACAGGAAGACTCCTCCAGCGCCGCCAGATGCCCAGCCTGGAGGGCCACATCATGCCTTGCGTCGCAGGGATATGCTGCTGGCAGGTGAGTGCACATGCTATTCGTGATCTGCCCAATCTCATATGTGCTGACCTGTGCATTGCTCTGGTGCAGGGAGCATGTGCCCCTGCTGCCTCAAGACCATGGCCCTGACACCTGCAGCATTGGCTGCCCAAGACAGCACTGCCTTGTCTCCAGCAGGGGCCACCTGGTACCAGCGCTATTTTGCCAGCGGCATGAAGAATTTCATGGTACGGCTGAGATCTGCCTTTGTCCTCATGTCAGTCGCCTTCCACCAGGTGCTGAAAGGCTGTCTTGTGGGGGCGACATGGGCAGCAGCTCACGATGTTGGACCCTGCTTCTGTGGGAGCACTGCCCTGCAAGCCGTCTCAAGTCCAGCTCTCTTCTCTGCATGGGTCAAGCAAAATAACTGGGTCGTCTTGCCTCAGATAGAAGCGCGTGGTGCAGAGGCTGCAGGGGTTCTGCTGAACCATATCATGATGTTCTGCAGGGGGAGTACTACCGGCGAATAGAGCCTGTGAAGGAGCGTCTTTTCAGGGAACTGTTCGCAGATGGGCAGGTTCACAGGCTTGCTGAGCTGGGCATTGGCACAGGCCCCAATCAGGGCTTCTACGCCCGTCAACAGGCAAGCTTGCTGCCAGAGGGTTGGTTGCTGAAGCTGCAGAGCTGCCTGTTGCACAGAATCCAAACAGAGCTTGCACCAGACTGCAGGATGCTTGAGTGCCTGGCGCTGAGCCGTGCATCAGCATGCGGCCCCAAGGCCCTCTGGGACAGCAGAGCAGAGCATGGGGCTTCACGCCCATCAGAGCCGTGCCCACCAGCAGGCAGGGTCTTCCCTTGATGCCAATGATCTGGGTTCTGAAGGCCACCAGCCTGGCCGTGCAGGGGCTGCAGGTTACTGGCATCGAGCCCAACGGAGCCATGGCGCCCTTTGCACAGCAGGCATTCACAGCGCAGCCCATTCCTGGTGGATCCTTGAAGCTCCTCAAGGGCGTGGCAGAGCATCTGCCTCTAGAATCAGCCTCGCAGGATGCTGTTGTGACCACCATAGTAAGTATGCAAGGGGAGTCTTGGCCTGTGTGCTGATCCCCACACCCTGCTATAACCACCCGCCTGCACGCTGGGCAGACATCTGCCAACTTGACCAACATGCGCTCCTGTCTTGTCTGCAGGTGCTGTGCTCGGTCAAGAATCAACAGAAAGCGCTCAAGGAGGCCATGAGGGTGCTGAGGCCCGGTGGCAAGTTCCTCTTCATTGAGCATGTTCTGGCGCCTAAAGACCAGCAAGGAACTCGCTTCTTTCAGAATCTTCTCACCAATCTGCATATGCAACAGACACTAGCTGATGGGTGCCACCTGAACAGGGAGACACTTGCTGCAGTTGAGCAGGCTGGCTTCAAAGATGTTAATGCAATGAGATTTACTCTGGACGGCTTCTCTGTCATTGGCCCACATGTCGCTGGAATTGCAACAGTTTGAGAGGTCAGCGCTACCAAACACGGGACCACAAGGACCCAGTCTGCCTGGAGGCCTTGCAAGAAGGCGTCTAGTCCTTCGCAGACTGAGGTTGGGCTGCTGCCATGACTCATTCCACCTCTGCAGCTGACCACAAATCCCTCCTGGGCGGCTGCACTGCGCTGTGCCAGAGAACTGCCTCAGGGTCCAGTCTCTGCAGGCGCCAGAGATCCCCCTGCCATGTGTTTGGCATCCTTCAATGACCATGATCTGCCCAGGACTGATTATGTGGAGGGATATGCTGCTATGTGCCTGCTTCCACAACCTGCATCAGCCCTCCTCGCCTCTACTGTCCGCCTCTGCAGTGCGCTTGCCCGCCTCAGCATGCATGACGGCACAACTGCCACCTCAGTCTGCCTCCACAGGCTCAGTGCGTGTGAGATTGCCCAGCACAGCTGTCAATGCCTCCGAGAGATTCTGGCACCTGAACAGCACATGAGTCCGCTCTGAACTGCTGATGAGGTGGTGGCTCCAGAGCCGGCCCAACATGGACGCTATGACTTAAGTGTGCATGAACACCGGCAGAGGGCTGTGCCAGACCACTGTGCAGCCAATGAACGGCCGAGAGCACAGCCGGCATGCATCTAACCACAGGCAAACAGCTGCGCAAGGGCCACTGGGTGCTTGAAAGCACTCAGAGAAGGCTGTGTAAGAGGCCGTGTGTCAGCACTGATAAGCAGTAGTCTTGGCAAGGGCAGCGCATCAGCTTGGCTGCAAAATTCATGTCGGTCGTTGACTGACCTGACAAACTCTAAAGCCTTCAGCCTGCTGGTGGTGGGCAGGCTGTGGGCAGCAGGCATGATCACGGTCTTGAAACCCAGCTTGGCTGCCTCCAGCAGGCGCCGCTCAATGTGGCCCACTGCTCGCAGCTCACCCCCCAGCCCTGCATCAGGGAGCTGGATGATTACAGTTTTGCGGAGCAGCAGGCTGCCACATGGTGTGTTTCCTGAGCCAGATATTGCTTCATGCTGTGCAGGCAGCGCCTACTTAGCACAGGTCTCAGCAGTGCAAAGCAGTCTGTCGGGGTCAAGCAGTGGCAGCCTGCACCTGGGCCCTGCTTGCACCGGACAGGCTTGCACCACATAAAGTGAGCATGCGGACTCATAGGCTGCATCAGGCAGGCTCGCACCACGCAAAGTGAGCATGCGGACTCATAGGCTGCATCAGGCAGGCTCGCACCACATAGAGTGGGCATGCAGACTCATGAAGGCCCTTGCGCACCCTGCCAAAGTATTTCATAAGCCTCTCAAGGGCGGCCACGGCCCTGCCAATGGGCATAATGGTTGGTCCTCTGCCATGGTTCCTGACCATGGCTCCCTGAGGACTGCATTCCTGCCAAAACTCTAACAACTCTCTCAAAAATCTCACCTAGCTCCCCAATGACAGCAATGTCTCTGCCAATGGGTCTCTCATAGTAGCTGCTGGCAATGGCCATTGCCACAGCCAGGTCGGTGGCAGGCTCATCAATGGACAGGCCCCCGACCACATTAGTGTGCACCTCGACAGCGTACATCTGCAGGCAGCAGACTCTGCTGAGACAGAGACACAAGGAGCAGTGATGGCACAGGCTTCAGGCAAGTCCTGATCAAGAAGCACTGGTGATTGCACGCTGTACAGACACGCCAGAGCTGCGGTGCTGCTGAAGTGTCAGCAGCCTCCTTCTGGAGAGGAAACACACTACAGAGAGACTGGCAGCAGCCAGGCTACCTTGAGGCGAGCATGCTTTGCCAGGACAGCAGTGATCAGGCTGAACCTGTTGCGGTTCACGCCGTTTGGGAAGCGCTGGGGGGCTCCTTGGTGGCCCTGCAGGAGAGAGGGGCAGCCTCTCACACAACAGGGGCACTCAGACGAGTCAGCGACATGCTACTGGTTGAATGAAGTGGTCCAGCAGTCGGAGGTGAGTCTGGGGAGCAGCTGTCAGCAGCCCTGTGACCTGACCACTGCATCAACTGCTGTGGGCATGTCTGCACCTCGAGGACTTTGTTGTCCACCTCAGTGTCATGTCACTGCCTCAAGTTGCCCCTTCTGGAGCAGCAGCTGCAGGACCAAAAGTGCACCTCCTTGACCACCGCATGTGCCAATCAGTCTGCGTACCCAGAGAAGGGCCCAGCGCTTCGGCGCCTCCACTGGTACCGCCAGCCTTTCTGAGCTGGCTGGCAAATTGACAACCACGCTCACCTCACTTGTGCCATTGCACAGCGCCTGCACCACTTGTGGTCCTAGCAATCCTGTCAAGCTGGTTAAAGGTACACTAGCCATGCTCACACTCACCTTGCCCATTGGGGAGCACAGCGCCTGCACCTCCAGCAGAAGGGGGCGAGTGCCTTCGCAGGTCACGGTGACAGCGCTGCTGACCCCTGGGGCTGCAGCCCTGTCGCTGAGGAACAGCGCAGAGGGGTTGGCCACTGCATCCAAGCCACGCTCCGTCATGCTGAAGACCCCCACCTGAAGGGAACAGCAGCAACCTGGCTTGAAGCTGACGTCTGGCTGTGGGCTGCTAAAACAGTAAACATGCTGGCCAATGCATCCAGACCCTGCTCTGTCATCCTGACGTTGCCGCTCTGCAGAGATCAGCAGCAGCAGGACTGGCAGGTCTCTGCACTCCTGGCTGCTAGCAGCTCAAAGTCATGCCGAGGACATGCGCCTGCAGCAGACATGAACAGCCTGGCTCGAGGTCTCAACGATTGAGCTGCTAGCAGCTCAAGGACATGCGGAGGACGCTGAAGGCACCCACCTGCAGGGGACAGCAGCAGCACTTCCTGGGGACGTAGCGTTCAGCAGCCAGCGCATTGGAAGCCGAGAGATGTGCGGATGCGTCCAGGTCATGCTGAAGCCACCCACCTGAAGGGAACAGCTGGTGTATGGCTGGAGGCCAGTGCACGTGCAGCTGCTGGCGGCTCAAGTGCAAACTGACTAGAAGGCCCACCGGATGGCCTGACATGCAGAGCTGCCTTCATAAACAGGATGACACGCCTGTAAGCACACCTGTGACTGGGCAAAAGCCAAACCCCTACGCAAGCAGATCAGCTTTACATGCCAGTTTATGTACATTGCATGCAGCACTCCAGCACGCCTGCCACACGTCGTCCGTCTATGCAAGGCTGCACGCTGCTGCATGCTCAAGAGTGCTGATGCCACACAGCAAGAGCCAGGTGCGACTCAGCAACAGGACCCAGCACCTGTCCTGCAACTCAGCAATCCAGATCAGACCCACCTCGTCAGTGGCGCCATGGCGATTCTTGATGCCGCGCAGCAGCCTGTAGGCCTGGTGCTTCTCCCCTTCCATGTACAGCACAACATCAACAATGTGCTCCAGCACGCGAGGGCCAGCAATGTCGCCGGACTTGGTCACGTGCCCAACCAGGAAGACTGGGATATCGTTCTGCTTGGCCACGTGCAGCAGTGCAGTGGCGCACTCCCGCACCTGCACAGAAAGGCGGGGTGTCCTGTCTCTGTGAGGGTCAGCCGAATTGCACATGGGTGCAGGAAACCTCCCGAACCAGCACCTGGGTTCGGGTACTCCTGAGGCTGCAGGCACTCTCGGACGCCGGAGCTTGGTCAGCAGGCGCTCTGCACTCTGCCTGTGCAGCTCTTCTGTGGGAGGCCAGCAGACAGCAGTCAGCAGGCAGGACGCAGGGAGATGTGTTGATCTGTTCAGCCGCAGGCAGCACAATGGCTGCTTGCTTCTGCAGAGCAAGAAGTGGTCAGCAAGCAGTTGACGCAGCATCTGGGTGGCTTTGTGCATTGAGGCAGCCGCAATGTCCTGCATTTGCACTGCACACAGAGCGGGCACAAGGGACACACCAAGCCATTTGAGACGAAGACGCCTGCAGTACTCTATAACAGTGCTTCAAGCTACCCTTCCAAGAGCCAGGTTGGCATGCATTTGCAGGATTGCCCGCTACCTGCACACAGCTACAAGCTCTGTGCAAAGGCCAATATCTGCTGCTCTGCATGTGCTGCCACTCACTAGTTTGCAGCAAAGTGGCAGCCACACCTTCACCGCCTTCAGCTCAGTGTCCCCTACATGGTCAGCCTGTTGCTGTACCACAATGGCTGCCCCAAAAGCAGCCGGCCCTCACCTGACTGACGCTGCCTGCGCTGCCTGTCACATGGTCCAAGTACACCGTCTGGATGGAGTCAACAATGATGGCCTTTGGTCGCAGACCCACCTGCAGAGAGTACTGCACCCGTTGAATTATTGACTTCCCCCGCAAGCGCGCTGCAACATGTTGTGCACACATCTGGGCTGCTGCTACGGAGCTGTTCTCCAGCACAAGCGCTTGGGCTCAGTCGACATGCAGCCAGACATTATGGTACCAGCAGAGGACGCACTGTGGAAGCAGCTGAGGTGGAGGGCAAGCATATCACAGCACATCCATCAAGCTCACGTCAGCCGGCAGCCAGGCTGGCACGATCCTGCTGCATTGCTCCTGGGAGCCACCAGGCAGCTGCTTTGCCAACAGTCAGGCACAGGCATATGCACATGCACAGGCACAGGTGCTCCGCACATAAGGTTGAGGAGCTGTCCAGTGCCAGGCTGGCATGCTGCTGCGCTGCTCCGGGGAGCCATAGGGTAGCTGCTCTGCCGACATTCAGCACAGGCGCCAAGGTCAGGTGCCAGCCCCTGAGCCAATTCCAGAGGCCAGGCTGGCAGCCTTGACCAGGCTGCCCCCCTTTTCAAAAAATAAGAGGGCAGCCGCTCTGCCGTCAGGCTCCAAAGGCACAGGGGCTTCAGGCACGCCCCTGCGCTGCTCAGTAAAGCCCGACAAACCAGCCAAAAGGCTGCACAGGCCCAATTGCTCCACACGCCCCTGAGCTGCTTGCTGACAGCCCCCCTGCAAGGAGGCCCGCTTCAAGGCTCACCATCTCTGCCAGGATGTCTTCCAGCCTGGTCGCGCTGAACAGCAGGATGTTGGGGTTGCGCCCCAAGCCCATGCGCTCTGCACGGCTCCCGACCTGCAGATGGGCAGCTCATCAATTCCTGTGAGAAGCATGCCAGGACCTGAAGCACTGCCTTGCTTCCCACCTGCACTGAACACATGCAGGAAAGGCTGTCAAACTGAGTTCTCGCCTGTGACATGCGGATGTGGACCCCAAACTCATGTATGTGGCTCATGCGCGCTGGAGGCAGCTGGCAGGCATCTGTCTCGCCTGGAGCCACTGTGGACCTGACTGCATGGCACAGCAGGGCAGGGGGATCAGAGCCAATGATTTGCTGCGTGTCAAGAGTAGTATTGCATGCTTGGGTTGGACAGGAGATGGCAAACACCCGTTCTGAGGCAGCCCTTGGCCACTGACCATACTTGCCAGCTCAGGCTTGGCTGACAAGCTGTCATCCTGAGCCAGCTTCCACTCAGGCAACAGCCACCCCTCCAAGCTGCCGCCATTCAAACTTGTGCCGCAAAGGGTGGGCTCACCTCCTGCATGCTTCTTGCACCAGAAAGGATGTTGGGCTGCACTGACGGCTGCAGGCAATGCTCTTTTCACTTGAAGCTTGGGTTCACCTGCTCTATGCTCTCCTCAGCTGAGACGTACAGCACCTCCTGGTTCTCCAGAGGGCTACTGGCCCCGTCTGCGGTGGCAACGTCTGGCACAAGGGGTGCATCTTCTGGCAGGGCTGAGTCTCCTGTGAGCATGTCGGCAACCTGCATGGCCAGCAGAGCCTATGTCACAGATTGCTGAATTGGCCCATCAAGGAGCTGCTTCAATCATGCTGTGGCGCTGCCAGGGGCCCGGCTTGCACTTGCCACTTCCTGATGACATGCCTGGTTCGGTAAGGGACAGATGTGCTGCCTGTTGCGGTAGCACGCACAGATTGTCATGTTGCCGCAAGAGGTGTGCAAATTGCGCTGTACTAAGCATGAGTGGGGAGCAAGAACGCTTGTGGCTGCAAGGACAACAATGAAAAGCCCACAGAGCTGATGGGTCTGCAACACAATAATTCAGGAGGCAGCACTGCTAACCACCTGCAGCAGGAGCGTGCTCTTGCCCACGCCTGGGTCCCCGCCAACCAGGATCATGGCGCCTGGCACCACACCTCCCCCGAGGACGCGAGACAGCTCTGCGCCTGCGGGGCCTGCAAGCTGCAGGCGCCACTGGTTGCCGTAGCCGCGGGCACCAATCTCCGTCAGGCGCTGAGGCCCTGCAGCAGCCAGCAGGCGTTACCAGCCCAGCTCTGTCAGATGTTGCGACCTCGCAGCTGTCAGCAGGCAGCTCTAGCCAGAGCTCTGTCAGGCGCTGAGTGCATGCAGCAGCCAGCACGCTGCTCAACCCAGAGCTCTGTCTGGTAATCTCTGTGGGTCAGCCAGCAGGCAGCTTGGTCCAGAGCTCTGTCGCTGCAGCAGGCAGCAGGCAGCTCCAGGTCACGTGCTGTCTGCCTGTGGCAGGCAGCAAGCAGCGCCAGCCAATGCTTCACAGGTTCTGGGGTCGTGCAGCAGCAAGCAGGTAGCTTGAATCCTGAGCTCTGTCCCTGCAATAGGCAGCAGGCAGCTTGAGCATAAGCTCAGTCAGGGAGTGTGCCCCTGTGCAGGTAGCTCCATCCAACCATTCTCAAGCGCTGTGGCTCTGGAGCAGCCAGCAGAGCTCTGTCAGTGACTGGGCCCCTGCAGCAGGCAGCCTCAGCCAACTATGGCCCACTGTGCACAGTAAAGGCTTGATGGCTGAGCTTGACTTCAAGTCTACAGACGCCACAGGTACCTGATGTCAGCGAGCAGTTCGTAGCTCACACACATTGGCAACCACCCAGCTTCCTGTGCGCGCCGATGGGCGCCATAAACAACTATTGCCCTCAGCATCGCCTGCTGTCCTGGCTATCAGGGTGCCCCCAGCTGTACCACAGGCAATGTGGCAAGCGATGCCATAAGGCCCCAGATTGCAGCTCACGATTGTCGCCAATCACCCAACTCCCCGTGCGCCTTCCCACAGCCAGCGGGCGCTCACGGCCATTGCTTTTCCCAGTGCTAGCCCTGCTGCTGCCTGCCATCCTGGCAGCAAGGGCACCCCCTCCACCACCACCGCTAGTGCCGGTAGTTACCTCTGGGGCATAGGCAATTTTCTCCAGCCTGCAAGTTACAGTTGCCTGTGGTGCAACGTGGCTCAGCTCAAGCAGTGCAGGGACATTGCTTCTGCCAGGTCTTTGTGGCAGTCAGCCGACAAAGGTACCCAGCAGTCTGGTGTTCCAGCCTGCCCCAATGCAGCCCGTCCAAGTGCAGCATATCACAGGACCACAGCTTTGCATGTGGTGCTGTCCACACGCAGATTCAGAACCTGAGAGACAGCCAGAATGCGGTGAGCAGCAGTGCAAAGGGCTTGCATACGTGTTCCACCCATCACAGGAGGGGCAGCGTCCCTTCCATTGAGGCGTGACCTCGCCGCACTGGGAGCATTTGTATGTAGTCTTGAGCTTGGTGCCTGCATGGGCGCCAGGCAGTCATGCCAGGATATTTTGCTGCACCAGGGCACACAGAGCCCTCACCTGTTGCGCTGCCTGCTGCGACGCAGACATGGTAGTGCTGCCTGCGTGGTGCACTTGATCTAGAGCCTGCACGAAGGGCCCTGCCACACCAGGACAGGGCTCTGTGCTGCTGCAGGGCCCTCCCAGATATAGCACTCATCTTGTTCAAAGGCTCCACAGCATAATGAGACAACCTGGTGATCAGCAACCGGCACAGCATGGGCTTCAGTGAGAGGCTTGCTGTGTACTCTAATGGCCCGATCATGACCTCATGTGGGCTTGACCCTGCCTGATCTGTTGGGTTTTTATGTTCTTTTGTCTCACAGCGCTTGGCTGCTACACCCAGCTGACTGTTAGAGGCCCGTACTCACCCAGCAACTAGCTGCCAGCGCACCCTCCCCAAATCTTCCTGCCAACTACTTCCGGAATGAAGATGCAGAGTTACTATGCAGTGCTGCTGTGCCTGCTGGCCATGATGGTGGCGCTTCAGGCGGTGGCCGCCCAGGCTGAGGCTGCACCGAGCCCAGAAGCCGCTAAGAAGAAGGCCATAAGTAAGCCCATACATACAAGACGGCTGACTGCACATTGAGAGAGATAATTCTGTCGGCATGCTTTGTGTCGCGCAAGCACCCAAGCAGTACACAACTGGCGGTGCCCATCCTGCCTTGCATGTATGCTTCAGATGCTCAGCACTGATGAAGGGCTTCCCTGCTGCACTCATTGCGTGGAGTGCAAGCCAATATGCAAGCGCAGCCCCAGTGTGCACAGCTTCTTGTCCTGATTGTCTGCCCAAGTAGGTGCACCTCATGCACTGCAAGGATGGGCTCTTGCCTATCTGCCCAGAGAGCTGCTGTTTGGGAGGATGCTGCATTTGCCAGCGCCTGACGCTAGAAGGGTCAGGCTGACACACTATACATGCACCCTGCAGGCACCTTCACGTTGGGGATCACTCTAGGCCTTCCTGTGGCCTTGACCTTGACAGTGAGTGCACATAGAGCCTGCCTGCACTTCTGCCCACAGCTGAGACATGGCAGGTGTGACCAGCTCACACACAATGCGCTTCTTTCAGGTGGCGTTTTGCCTGGCAGTCTTCTGAGTCAGAGAACAACTATCTGTACAGCAGGGAAACAGGCAAGCAGCTCCAGAGTGTGTATGTCAACCATTGTCTTGACAATATGATTGACACTGCAAGCTTGCTTCCAGGTTGCAAAGGTGTACCTGCCTGCACACACTCAGCCACTCAACCTGGTCCTGCAGATTTTGACCCAGATTTTGTCTTGGCAGCCACAGCCAATCTTTAGATGGAGCCTAGGAATGAACGGACCTGTCCAGTGCAGTTAAACCTGTATATTGGCCCATGAACAACTTGAAACAGCAGCTTGCAAACAAATGTCTGAGGTACCTTGGAAGCTTCACAGGTGAATGTAGGTCAGAAATGACCGCTCAGCAGCGTGCTGCCTACAGGATGTGGCCAACGGCCATAGATCTTGAGTGAGGTAGCTGTCATGTGGCAGATAGGGGAGCTAGCTAAAGAGGTGCAAGAACAGTGCTCGGATGCGACATACAGCCATCGTATCAATCACCCAGGTACTGAAAAGCCCTGCAGAGGCACTGGGCAGACTTCATCATGTCCAGAAGTCATGTCAGCAGGGGCCCTGATCATGCCTATCATGACATGCTATGCTGGTCCCTGGTGCCACCAGCCCTCAGCTACCTGACGCCACCTGCTGATGGCCTGCAGATGGGGGTCACTTCTGCATCGTGCCACACAGCGGCTACGATGCGGTGCTCTTTGCGGCGCTGGCCATTGTGCTGGCATGCGTCCTGCAGGGCAAGTTCTTCTCCCTGTGGATCTTTGTGGCAGGTGAGACCACTGCTACAGGCAGGTGCCTGCAGGCAAGACACCTGCTGGGCATTGCAGCGCCTGATGCAGGCTGCAGCACACAACTGCATGAGGGGTGTTCCCTGAAGCTGCTGCCTCTAGCTGCTCCACTCTGAAAGTTCAGGTAGCACCAACGATAGTGCAGCAGCTGCCTGCCGTGTCGCTGGCACCGAACACTTAGCCCCGGAGGTGCCCCGGGCACTCACCTGCACATTGAGGCGCACCTGACCACCCTCATGCAAGCTAGCGTTGCATGTGCAGCCGGGCAGGAAGCAGACAAGCAGTGGCATCAACAGCGACCATGAGCGCTGCAGGCCATGCCACCCTGGCGGCCCTACAGTGTGCTACTTTAGCACTTGGCAGCTCCGAGCCTGGCCGTCATGCAGTGTGCACATGGCACACAGTACAGCAGGAAGGCAGCATCACGTCTTTGCACAATGCTGCCTTCCCGCATGCAGGCTGCATCTGCCAGGCCTGTTTCTGAGAGCCTGTCCATCATGCAGATCTGGCGTTCACACGGCACAGAGTACACCCCGGATGTGTAACGTTGCCGTCTGACATGCAGGCTGCGTCTGCCAGGCAGTGGACTTCCCCGTCAACTTCGGGCGCGTGTCTAATGCCCTGTCGCTGTGGCTGTCCATCGAGCCGCCAGATGTCTTCCTGTACGTCTTCCTGCCACCCATCCTGGTGGACTCAGCTGTCCGCCTTAACTTCTACATTTTTCGCAAGGTATGGATGTCACCAGATGGTCCTGCAGCTGCGCGGTGGCTGCCAGACTTGCTGAGCAGTAGCCAAAAATTGCTGGCCATGCTGGCTGTGCTCACATTCTCAGCTGGTTGCTGCCAGTCTGCTGCACGCCAGACACTTTGACCGCTTGACATGGTGGAGCTGGTACACACCAGTGTGGCGCTTCTCTGACGCCCTTAGGCCTAGCAGCTGCCCCTGCTGCCCTTGATGCAACAGCTCCTTGTGGCTGCCGATTTTCATTCACTTCCTATCCGTTGCCTTCCGTTGCTGCCTCATTCACACTTGGCAGCATGGTTTCCCTGGTAAGATCCACCAGCTTGCACCCCAGAATACACAGCACTGGACTTGTCTACGCAACTACCTCAGGTAAAGTCCAGCAATCAAAGACAAAAGCACTTGAGCTGTGGCTGCAGCGCGTGGCACAAAAATCTGTCCTTTGCGGCTGACAGCTGCTGACCTGGTATCCCTGCACCTACCTCAAGCCAGCTATGACAATAATCAAATCCCTGCGGCTACAGCTCATTGCGCACATCCTGTCCTTCGCCTTCATCATGGTGATTGCCTCAACGGCGCTGATGACCCCCTTGCTGCTCTACGTGCTGGGCCTGAAAGATGTGGGATGGCACTGGCAGCACGCAGCCCTGTTCTCATCCATGGTTGCCCCCACAGATGCTGTCGCGGTGTCGGCCATCCTCAAAGGAGGTGAGTGCAATGCTGAGCTGCCTTGACTGCTGGCCAGGTGGCTGCAGCATGTGGGCTCCTGCACAACACAGCTCAGAAGTCCACAGTCGTGCCCCCCCCATAGATGCTGTCGTTGATGGCAGCCACCGTCAAGGGAGGTGAGTGCTGTGCTGAGCTGCAATTGCTGCTGGGTTTATGTCTGATAGTAGAATGCTCCTGCAAACTGCACCACAGAAGATTGACTGTGCCCCCAAATTTGAGGTCATAGTGAGCTGCCTTGCCCACTGGGCAGGTGGCTGCACAATCTGCGCCTGCATATACCATAGCTTAGAAGACCAGAGGAGCTGTGCAGATGCTGAGCATCCTCAAATGAGGTAAGCACTGTGCCTTGCAGTCATGCCTGGTATCTGGCTGGCTGCTGCTTTCATGGCTGCATGTGCCTTGCAGTCAGGTCAAGACATGGTCATTGACGTGCCCTGTGGAGCTTGCCTGTTGGTCGGTCTGATGCATGCCACTCTTGTGCACCGCAGCTTGAGGAGATTATGGTGTTGTCATGTTTGCAGCAAACCACAAATCAGTCATTATGAATATATACACAGCAGGCAGACCAGGTATCGAGCTTTGCAGTAATTAAGTGCGTGTCATGACTGTGCAGGGGGCGGCCCAGAGCACCTTGTTACGCTGATGGAAGGCGAGAGTCTGATGAATGACGGTTCGTCGCTGGTGCTGTTTGAGGTCTTTTTGAAGCTGGTTCGGGACCTCAGCAAGGGCGGGACGGGGCTGGACGGGAGCCTGCTGCATACCTTTGGCACCATGGGCATGCACATCGTCTGGCTGTCCCTGGGTGAGGCTGTGTGCAAGGGGGCTCTGGCCAGTGCTGTATGGCAGGCCCTGGTTGTGCCGCTTGCCCTGCAAAACGGTGCTGCTGCACTCATGGCGATGCAGAATGCTTGGCTGTGTCTGGCTCAGGCAGGCTGGTGCAGACAATCCACTTCAAACCCTTGCACATCCATTTATCCAGCAGCACAGTGACATACAGAGGCATGTACAGCAAAGCCATGTGCTTGCCAGGAATCCTACTGCTTTTTAGTGTGCTGGTGCTGCAGCAGCCCAGTGATGCTGTGGCCGGCTGGGCGGCGTAAGCCTGCTCGGTAAAGCTGTGCTGCAGCACCCTAATCTTTGTGCAGTGCCTGAGCAAACAGCATGCACATGTGCCTGCAGGTGGTCTTGCCATGGGACTGGCTGCAGGGTTGGCCACTCGCTATCTGCTGAAGGCCCTCCACAGGCAGGGAGCAAAGCCGCCTCAGGTGGGCTGATGCATTGTAGCTGATGCGCTGTTGCTTCTGTGTCTGCTTGGTGGCAGTAAGCAAAGACGCCTCAAGCTGGCTGGGACTGCACTCCCTTAAGCGCTGCCAGGGCTGCAGTCTAGGTGGTAACCAAGACGCGGTGACTGTCGGCTCGGCTGCCATGCTGCCAGCTTTGCTACATTACGCTGGGTCAGAGCCAGAGCCGTCTGGGAGGATGACCATTTGCTGCCAACCTTGTGCTGGCAGCAGCTCGAGACAGACTCCCAGACCAAAGCAGCCTGCGCTGCCTGCCAGAGCGTCGAGCAGCCTGACTGCTGCCTCCACTGCGTGCAGGAGCTGGCACTTACACTAGGGATGGCCTACATGAGCTTCTACGTTGCTCAGGCAGGAGGTGAGCTGGTACCAACAGCTGTGTCTGCCGTACTGCATACAGGTTGCTGCACAAGCTGCTAAAGGTCCAGGCAGTTTGTCGTGTCATATTTGTTTCATGTTGTTTCATGTTGTTTCATGTTTCATTAACATGCTGCAGTTGGAAGCGCCAGGCTGTGTATTGCTATGGCTGGCATGGTGGCCCCTTCTGTTCAGCATGTTGTGTTCCACTGGAGTGGTGTCCTGCAGCGGGAGTCAGCAGCATTGTTGTTTGCTGCACCTCTGACTGCTTCCCTTCTTGTGCTTCCTGACTCTGCTGAACTGCTTGTCTGCCGCGGGGTCAACAATTTCCATGCTGTGTAGACTTGTGGACTGCAGGAGTTGTGTTGTCTCTATGCTCTACCTGAATCTGCTGAAGCCGGTGCCTGCAGTGGGAGTCAGTGGCGTCATTGCTGTGTGCACCTACGGCCTGTATGGGTGTGCCACGACGCGCTGGGGCATGTCGCCGGCCGCCGCTGCATCGGGCGTGTTCGACTCCTTCTGGGACACCATTGGCTTCATCACCAATGGCCTGGTGTTCTTCTATGCGGGAGTGGCCACAACCAACTTCTTCGTACGCTCCACGCAGGTGAGGAGGCCTGCAGGCAGAGTCGCAACAAAGGCATTTTCAGAGACTTTCCCAACACCTTTGCTGTGGGTGCCTGTCTGTAACAACTTGCTGTGCTTGCTCTGCAAGATTGCTGCAGTGCCCAGGTTGCATCGCTTGAGCTGCGGCAGACCAAGCCGTGCCTGTGGCCTTCAGGTTGATGCTGCTCCTGCAGTGCCTTGCAGTGGTCTGTGCAGTGTGGTAGCTCTCCTGCTGAATTGCTGCCGGCATCACTGCCACTGCATCTGAACTTGCATCCTGTGTCTCCTGCACTGCCCGGGGGCTGCCCATGCTGTGACGGGGTGCACCAGCTGGGGGGAGCCATCTACTGCTGTCCCTGCTGGGCTGCCTCACAGCTGTGCCTGTCCTCTAACTGCATTCTTGGTTTGCTGCCTGTCTTGTTGGCAGCGGTACCCGAGTTTTGCTACCAAGGGTGTTTTTGAGTGGGCTAGAAGGACACTCCTTTTGGGTGAAATACTGAAGGTGCTCAGGTCTGTACCCCTGAAGGTACCCAAGGCTGCAGCCTTGCTGTTTTCCGAGTGGGGTGCATTACCAAGATGGAATGTCGGGGGCTTCTGCAGAGATTTCTCGGTGGCCTGTGTGCACCTCTGCTCTGTGGGTTTTTGCTTACACATGCTGGTCTGCCCCTGAGCGGCTGTCTCACAGTGCAGTGTGGCCGGACTTGCAGGAGCTGTACAAAGACTCAGGAGCGGCCAGCCAGATCCTCGTCACATTCTGGAGGCTGCCAGTCATCTACCTGTTCCTGGTTCTGACCAGAGGTTGGTGCTGCTTCCCTGCGTTCGGCTTGTTTGCGGTCAGCTGTAATGGAGGCCTGAACAGTTGCTCCCTGCAGCCTCTGCATGCTGGTAATGAGCCCAGTCCACGTTCTTGGTGTTTTGCTCAGATTGCTCAAAACCAAACTTGAAAGGATCTGGTGGTCGAGGTGCCCCAGCAGTGCCCCTCAGGGTTGCCTCTTGCCCTGCAGGCCTGTGCATCCTGGCATTCGACCCAGTCTTCAGGTTCTTTGGAGCCCATCTGGAGATGCCAGAGGTTATTTTCACCACCATGGGAGGCCTGAGGGGGGCTGTCTCCCTGATCCTCGCCCAGGCTGCGGTGGCTGAAGACAAGGATGCAGGCGTGAAGGCGCAGCGCATCACCGCACAGGTGAGCTCCCAACCTCTGAACAATAAAAATATTTCATGGACGACAGGTAATCAGAGTGGCACGCGTCTGTGAGGCCGCCTTACGTGTGGGGCTAGGAGTCGGGGGGCGGGTCCCGCATGCTCCTTAGAGGTTGTGGTCTGAACATGAAATTACCTTCACGCCCCTGGGACCAGTCTGAGTTGAGGCCGACTGCCAGGTCGCAGCGTCTTGAGTCCAGAACCTCAGCCTTGAAGTGGCTGTCTCCCTGCAGGCTCTGCACTGCTTCAGTGTGTGTGCAGCCTGCCTTCTGTTAAACTCAGTCAATCAGGGCTTGCTTGTCCCCCTGTAGTAGATACTGTTCAGGTCCAGCCACTGCGGCTCCCAGGCCAGCAGCCGCGACTATGCATAGGGCTGTGTAAGTGCTCACACCTGATCTGCTGCGTATGCCCATCATCTTGCGAACTGCTGGCATAGTTGCAGCTGAGCACACACGCATCTCTGCACAGGCCCCACATTTGGGCGCGCACTTGGGTGTACAGGCTGCTGCAAGCCACAATTTGGATTGCACCTGGGTGCAGACGCTGCTCGTCTGCCTCACCAAGGCTTTGCAGTAGAGACATGCCCTGCACAGAGCCACCCCACCCTACCCTGTGCTGCAGATCACGCTGTGGACCGCCGGCATTGTGGTGCTGACCCTGTTGGTCAACGCTCCTCTGATGCCAGTGCTCCTGAAGTGGACCGGCCTGGCGAAGGTGTCCCCTGTGAAGCGGCGCATCCGTGCCAAAGCTGCGCGTGCCCTGCAGCGCTATGCAGTCCAAGCTCTGCAGGAGCTGCAGGCAGACCAGGATGAGATGCTGCGAGGTAGGCCGCTTGATAGGTGCAACTCAGAGGGGATGCATCATGGCCCAGCTTGCACAGCATGCTGGCGGTGCATCTGCGCCAAAGACTGCACTGTAGCAGTAGGCAGGCCCAGGCTCTGCAGGGCCTGCAGGCAGACGAGGACGAGGTGCTCTGAGGTGAAGCACTTGCTAGATGATCCACCCATGCATGGCCTGGAGGGGGGATGGTAGTGGGGGGGGGGGGGGGCGGGAGGGGGGGGGGGCTGCCATTTGCAGCATCCTGTCTGGGTGCGCACTGTGCGCAGCTGGGCAGGTCAGGCCAAGCTGGCTCAGGTGGGTCTGTTGATATTTGTTCACAAACCTACAGGATAGAGCAGAAAGTTACACAATGTACTTCTGGGGTGTCATGCAGCTGGGCTGGCCTTATTTTCAAGCTTTGTACAGCATGTCATGGTCTACATAACACTCTGGGACAGCTGGGATTGTGTTGCAGATGTCACTGTTTGCAAAAGGTTTACATTGTGCTGGCTGTGTGGCCTAAGTGGTGCGCCACTGTTCAAATGCTTGAGATGGACTGCATACATCTGATCAGCAGCATGCTTGACACTGGTACATCTGAGCAGCAGTCCGCTCTGAGCAACAATAAGTGATTAGCATGCTTGGGCATCCTGATCTGGGCCTCCTCTTGGGAAAGGGAGGCATCCTGTGTAGCAGACTCCACTTTAGCTCTATGTCAGTGTGCGTAAAATGCATTTGCTCAGTGCAAAGCTCTGTTGTGCAGGTGTGGACTGGAAAGCTGTGGCTGATTATGTGGACATCAGCAAAGACCTCGAGATCTTTCTGCCACAGAGCGATGCCGTAGGGTGAGGCATTTGTGGCCTTGTCTGCAGCACTGCAACTTCAAGAGTGCATGGTGCCTGCTGTCCCCTGGACTGCTGCCAGTTGTCATGTGCTGCTCCTGACACTCTGAAGATTGTGCAAGCAGCATGCAAGATCTCATGGCTGACTCCTGCCTCTTCCTGGAGCGTGCATGCCTGCATGCAGCATGCATGATCACTGGGGTTTGCATGATGCCATGTGTGGCTTGCTGAGGGGCTCATGGTGCGCTTGCCGTGGACACTCTCCTCAACTCTGACACGCCAGAAGTCTTGCCAGCCTGTAGGGGTGATGTCACCTTTGGCGCAAGGACGCATCACCTTTTTGCTGTGTGACCCCCAATCAACCCAACGTGGCACATGTGGGCTGACAGCTGTTTGCCCTGACCTGCTCCCCTCTGGCTGGCCTGCAGGTCCAAAGCTGCCAAGGAGGACGTGCACCAAGCAGCCAAGACTGTCAAGGAACGCGTGGCAGAAGTTTCAAGCAAAGCTGGCAGTATGCTGCGCTCGGCAACCAGGCGGTGAGTGCACTGTCACATGTGGCAGCACAGCAGCCAGGGGAAGCAAAACCTTTCTGTGTTGTCACAAGAGACAATGCACAGGCTGTCACGCTGCTGCAGGGAGGCAGTCAGGCATGGCATGGTCCTTGGATATCAAGTGGTTGTGCCTTGCCGTACATGCACTCGCACAGCAGAGTACCCAGAGCTTGGTGGCATGTGCCGATGCCTTTCCTGGACAGGCATATGCCTCAGGGCAGCATGAGCGAGGTCGTTCCCCTCCCTGTCTTGTCAAGAGGAGGGGGAACATCCATTAGTGAGCATGCTGCCCCTGGTCCTGTCAGCAATAATGTTGGGGCCTCTGCTTCCGCACGGTAACCCCCTCCGTCCCACCCTGCAGGGTTTTAAAGAGCAGCGGTCACAGCCTTTGCCTGTTGAAACAATGATGCCATTCCGTGCCGTGCTGCAGGAACCTCGAGGGCGTCAATCAATATAATATATAGTTGCTTCCTTCCCTAGCACTTGCAGGAAAGTCAAGGGTAATCGCCGTGATGGAGCCTTCCTGTCCCCTTGTCACCAGCGACAGAGGGTCTGATGCCCTCAATCTTGTTTGCAGCAACCTGCAAGAATCTTAAGGGGCGGAGCCACTGGGCAGCCCTGTTTGCCTGTGCTCACCAGCAACATGGGTAACACCGTTCTGCCTTCCTGGCATGCTGCAGGAACCTCAAGGGCAAGGTCGTTTAGCCAGTGCTCACCAGCAACCATGAGCCTATGCTTGCAAATAGGTAGATGGAAGGGCAGTGGCTAGGGCGCGGCATCTAGTCATCAGCAGAATCGAGCCTCTATCACTACACATCTCAATCTTCCTCCCTGGCCAAGTGCAGGAACCTCAAGAGCAAAGGCGAGGAGTCCTTGCCCCTGCTCACCAGCGATGTTGAGCACTCGGACGACGGAGCCAATGGGGAGGCGGAGGCGTCCTCAGATGCAGCCAACGCCTCAGCTGAGGGCTTTGTGGAGGTTCCCTCCCTCAGTGATGTAGCGACAGGGCGCAATGCGGCTGCCCCCAACACTCGGCACACAGCGTGAGTCGTACTATACCCTGTGGCTGGTCAGTTGGTCGAGGACTCTGTACAGGTTCCATCCCTCAGAGGCGTGGCCATGGGGCGCAACAAGGCTGCCTGTAGCAGCCGACACACAGCACAAGTGTGTCTGCTGTCTGAACAGTCAACTAGCTGTTGAGTTTGCACAGGTTCCTTTCCTCAACAGGTCAAGGCTGCAGGGCGCACAAGGCTTGCCACAGCAGCAGGCACGTAGTGCATCATTCTTTTAGTGCCTGAGGTTGCAGAGCACACATATCACTGGAGTGCACCGCCTGCCGCAAGTGTTGACCACTTCCGGGTGACGTGGCTGCTTGGCTGTCACATCTTTGACTGTGAGTCAGCGTTGCATGGCAGACCAGCTTGCAGCGTGACCTGTGCATCCAGCACCAGGCATGAGGCAGTGCTTGTCCTCAGCAGCGGCCGCCACACCCACAGAGGACCCACGAACCACCAGGAAGTGAGGTCCTAGCTCAGGTTGCCCACGCTCAGAGTGCAGCTGAACTCCAGCTCTGGGCAGTGGAGCGTGAGCCTGTGCTGGTTGCCTGTGCCCCTGCATGTAGGGCAAATGCTGAGGCTGCAGCAGACATGTTGACCAGCTCTCCTTCAGCCCACCAGCAGCATGTCCACGTGCTGTCTGCCTCTGCCTGCAGGGCTGAGTCAGAGGCCGCAGCCGACACCATTGCAGCCTGCCACACCCCGCTGCGCCTCCAAGGCGCCACGAGGCTGGACAGTGCTGAGGGCGGGGGCAGCGGCAAGGTCCCCCCCCGCAAGGTCGCCAGGCACAGCGATGAGATGCAAAAGATGATGGAGGACCAGCATGGACAGGAGGACACCCCCTTCCTGAGCGCTGATGCTGGGCAGGAACCCAAGAAGAGCGCTGCAGATAAGCAGCGCAGCGCTCAGGTGGGCTGAAGTCATTTTTTGAATGCATGTAATCTGTCAAACAGGAGCTTGACTGGTCTGCAGTCGGTAGACAGCGAAGCTCTCAGATGAGCCAGCGGGGTTGTGTATGCTGATCTGCTTTGTCATTCAGGACCACTGGTGGGAATGTCACCCTCAAGGTGACTCTGTGCCACTGCTGGCTGCATGCCACCTCAACACATCATGTCAGATACCGTGCTGTTAGCTCCATGAGCCGCAGGCTCCACACAAGCTGCAGCCAGCAACTAGCCCCATGGCCGAGTGGCGGACAGCAGGTCAGGTGGGCCGCAGCTGACAAGAGCCTGCTCATGAGAGCAATACTCTCTGCTATGCTGAGCTCAATGGGGGAGCCTACATTTGGCAGGCGCCTGAGTGGGCTGCAGCAGCCTGGAAGCACCCTTTTGATGTCCCGCAGAACAGCACGCAGTCTGGGTGCTGCATCCAGAGAGGTGGTGCGTTCATGGCTAGAAGTTCAGCATATAAAAACTCAGCCAGGTCCTTGCCTGACAAGCAACCCTCACCTGCTGCGCAGGAGGAGCAGGATGCCCCCGTGGGAGCTGATGAGCAGCGCCCCGCAAGCCAGGACAGTGGGTCGACGACTCGACTGGAGGGCCAAGTCCCATTGGCTCAGGTGAGCAATGCTCAGGCTTGCATGCACAACTGGTACAGTACGTAGGTTCAGGGCTTTTTCTTTTCATGCCTCCACTGTCCGCACTATGGTTTTTATTTCATTTTTCTAGTAGCACATCTCAGACCCTCAGAACATCAGGTCAGTGCAATGGGCCCCAACATGGCATCACCCTGAGCACTGCTGTTGCATGCTCCATGCTGCACCTGCACTCGCTGTGTTGTGTGATGCTCCTGCCCGCCTGACATCCTGCGGCGCATGCACAAGCTGAGCACTTAAATGAGCCTAGCCATGCTGGCTGAGCAGTCGGAGGACCCATGCAGGATGTCGAGCATGCCTTCCTGTGCTGCTGGGTGGCATTCCGATGAGGCTGCTGACCAGCAGTGGAATCTGTTTGGATGCTACGCTGTAGCACATATGCCCTTTGGTGCAGGCAGGTGCTAGTGACCACATGGAAGGTGGTCTGGGGACTGCTGGCCACTGTTGCTAGCTGCCCAATGCACCATCTGTCTGTGTGCTGCCGGTGGCTCTCATCTCCTTGTGGGAGGCTGAGCAGCTAGCAAGCCCATCTGCTCCAATCTCAAGCATGCTCTCACCTGGTGCTGCAGGCGGCCCCACAGGGTTTAGATTGAGCAGCACCCAGAGCCCATGTGCGCAAACACAAAGCAGTCTTGCGCTTGGTGCTGCAGGTGGGCACAGATGATCGCTTGGGAGGGGGCCTGGAGGCTGTGGACCAGCAGCGCAGGCTATCAGCCGAGACCCAGAGGCTGCCACAACCGCAGGGCAAACCCCTGCCATCTGTGCGACTGCGGGGGCTGCGAAGAGCGGACTCCATGGGCCGCGCTTATGACGTGGTGCCGCAGCCCATCCTGGCCCCTCGCATGGTCTCGCCAGGGTGAGCAGACGAGAGCCTGGTGGACTGCATTGCACGTTTTGCTACAGTGTGCCTTCTTGAACTGGCGGGTTGTGTGACGCAGATTGCACGGCAGGCAATATGGTGAGCAACAGGGTGCCTACCTGTGCAATGCACTTTGGTGGAAGTGGGCACGCTCTCTTGACACAGTCTGCACGGCAGGCAATGCTGAGAGACCTAGGGATTTGGCATGTGGCCTGACGCAGACCCTGCACCTGCACAGGGTCTTGCCAGGGTGCGCAATGGGAAGCTTTGACGTGCATGGCACCTTGGTGACTGAGCATGTGGCCTGTAGCCTTGCGCATGACATCTCCAGGGTGAGCACCAAGGAGCCTGTCTGTGCAGGGCACCTCAAGATCTGGGCACGTGGCCTCACACGCACCCTGCCCCTGCGCCTGATTGCGCCAGGATGAGCAAACGGGCCTCACCTATACGAAATTGCCTTAGTGACTTGGACAAGTTGCGTGACATGGACTGCAGGGCAGGCCTTGGGCAGACACAGAGCTTGGCATAGCAGCAATGAGCATGCTGGGCATGACCCGGTGGTGCACTCCCTGCTGTCTGCTTTGGCTGCAAAGTTGAGATTGGTGCAGCAGTCAGGGCTAACTTGAAAAGTCAGATGTAACCCTGCCAACATACGTTCAGGATCTGCATATGGACTATGCCACCTTCACACATGTGTTGCGCTGAAAGCTCCTTACTGTCAATGCAGGCAGCATGGGGAAGCTGATTTTAGCACGCCCACCATGAGCTGGCTGCATGTCGACCTGCCGGCCCTGCAGAAGCACCACAATGATAGCCTTGAGGGCGGCAAGGGCAAGCGCAAGGCCCAAAAGGACCAGGGCAACGACATGAGGTGAGGCTGTTTGAAGGACTGCTTGGTATACCATAGGCCCGTTCTGCACTCTCAAGTAAGCGCCTGTACTGAGCGGGAGGGGGCAGTCCAGTTCCAGCAGTCCTGCTTTGCGGCCCAAACGGCATATTCTGCCTGCAGACCAGCTATCTCTGGCCTCTCTTGTGGTTTTCAATGCTCGACAATGTTGCCCTCAATACAAGTGGGCGGCTCTGCCCTGTGTGTACAGCAGTGGCAGAGCTGTGGCATGCAGCAGAGCGGCAGCTGCAGCAGTCCTCCAATGTGAGCCTCATTCCAGTGATACTCTCCAAAGTGCAGATAGGGCTGTTGCTGCTGCATACAGCCCCCTGTGCCAGTTCTTGCATCTTGGGCTGCACCTGCCTGAGGGCGACATGGTGCTGAGGCAGCAAAGTGTACTGATGACAACGCCCTGACCATGCGGAGGTGACGGAAGCAGGGGCTGGCAGGCACAAACTCGCTCTCAGGGCCACCACTGCCTGCAACAGCCCTGGCCCCCAGCAAATGCCTTGAGCCTTCCAGAGCACTAATGCCCCCACTCATCGTGCATGCATGAATAGGGCCAGGGCTCTAGCAACAGCAAAACATGGGCAGACTGCATGTGTGTAGGGCACCCTTGAGGTGGCCTGCAAATCTAGTCACACAGAGCGCCACTGGCCCCAGATCCCAGGGCTGACGACACATGTCCCCCACCCATGCAGGAGCAACTGGGCCACGTCGCAGGCAACTCCTGCCGCCAGGGCTGCTGCGATCTGCAGTGCAACCACACCTTCCTCCAAGTCTGCCTGAGCACTGTACAGAAACTTCATGAACATGCAGGGCACTGGTGGGCACCTTGCAGCACCATGGAAAGTTGCAACCAGCAGCCTTAGTTTACACTGCCACTGCCTCTGGCCCTGCAGGAGCGACGGGGGCAGGGCATTGGCAGGCACCTCCCATGGCCAGGGCAGCCGCGGCCTCAAACGCAACCTCAGCGGGCCCATCAAGTGGGACGCCATAGAGGAGGACGAGGACCCCGACGCACAGCCTGTGGACGACCAGGAGATGCAGGGGCTGACAGAGGAAGAGGTACGCAAACAGCACAAGTGGCAGGAGTTGAGCGAGGCACAACTTGCTGCCTCAACAGCCATTGTTCCCACAGTAAGCAGGACAGATGCCTGCCTGCTGTGCATGCCAGCTGGCTACTTGTCTGCCTGCCCCTTGCTACAGGTTCTGAGGGCGCCCTCCCTTCGCCCTGTGACCTCGCTTCATCCGTTACACTAACCCTCATGCACAGGTCGTTGGTTTGAATGGTCATCTCAATGCAGAATATTGTAGAACCTGATCAAGATGCGCCTCCGTCTGCTCAGCTGCCACTGTTGCAGCAGCACGCCGAGGGTTGCTGTCCACTGTGAAGGCAGACTGACTGCCTCCCTGCCCAACTCATCCTGCAGTCTTTGATTGCAGCCTGGCACCCTTATTCCGCCTGCCGTTCCTGGTGTGACCTCACAATACATGCTGCTGCAGGTGCTGATCGAGACGCGCATCCGTTTGATCAGTGGCTTGAAGCGCTACTTCCACGACAAGCGCGCTGAGGGGCTGCTGTCTGCCCGCGGCATCCAGCTGCTGGACCGTGCCTGTGACGCCTCTATGGACAATGATAAGGAGCCCTTGCACATGCTGGAGATGATGTACACGTAAGTACCTTAGCCCAATGTGATGTTACAACCTGTGACACCTCTCTGCACATCATCAACAAGCAGGCCCTGCGCATGCATGATTCACCCAAGAGTGCTGCATATGCAGATGCAAGCTGTGCATGCACGCGCAGCTTAGGGGCATGCACACCTGTGGCTTCAATGTGCTGCACAGCTGCCGGCAGCCCTGCTCCCTTCACCCTGCGATGCTGGCCGTCGTGTGGCGGCTGCTGCCTGCCTCTGCGGCATGCCAGCGTTCCTGCATGTCGTTGGCCCACTGACTGCCCCGGACGTGACTGCCATCTCCTGGACGGCGGCATGTGCTCTCTGTGAGATGTGTGCAGTGGTTGCTCCAGCAACTGTGCCCTCTGCACTTGGACAAAGCTGCTGCTGCGGCACACTTCTGTCCTGATGGGGGCTCCCTGATGTGCCCTCAGGGACCTCTGTGGGGGGTGGGCCATCCGCACCCTGGCCCAGATGCTGTTCCTGCTGCGCCGGTACCGCATCGCCCCTAAGCGCGACATCTTCAGCAAGGGGCTGTACAGCCTGGTCCGCTGGCCCTCTTTTCTTCTGGCGTCGGTGAGCGCTTGTCCTGCAGAACAGATGCTTGAGCATCCTCGCAGCGGTCTGATTTCTTTCTATGCGGCCGCTTGAGCAGCTCAGCAGGGGTTTGCTTGCTCTTCTGGTGTCTGTGAGGACTGGTCTGCTGCTTCAGGCCTGCCAGAGGCATCCGCATGGCCCGCTTTAACCCTCCACATTGCACTGCATCTCAGGCTGAAGGGGACTGCAGCCTTAGACTGGGACTTTGTGCCACTTGTGCGGCACGAGTGGCAGTCGGACGTCTGCCACAGCTGCACAGCTTCAGCTGCTGCAGTTGCAGTTGATCTTTTGCACATGTGCAGCTTGACCAGGTGCCAGATGGAACGCTGCTGCAATGTAGGGAGGGGCGCATCAGGGACTGCTGCAAGTGAACGCTTCCCATGCTGCAGCCTGATCCTGTGCTGTTCATGTGTACAGCTGCTGGGGCAGGTGTTGGGAGGCACGATGCTGCTGTCCATTGAGGTGGCAGTAGAGTACTGGCTGGCGCTGACCTGGTGCCCTCAAGCGCAATGGCTCAACGATGCAGCTCAGAAGGGGCAGCTGCAGGATGAGGTGTGCTCCCTCTGAAGTACTTCAAGTCTCTGATTTGTGCAGGCCATGAGTTCTGGCAGAGTGCTGAGCTTGCATGTCAGCCCCACATCTGCAGCTTCTCCGCTGCAGGGGGCTGGCACGTGGGTGCATCTGGCCCTGACTGAAGCAGTGATTGGCCGCCCTCAAATGCTGCCAAGTGCCGACAGCTGGGCATGTCAGCTCAATATATTGCTCATCTGCCATGTCCTTTCCCCTGTGGGCAACTTGCTGAGCTGAGGCGTGCTCTGCCAGCCTCAAGCAGTGCACTTGACGACATGCGCTCAACAGCTGGCAGCTGGGGTGCACGCTGTGCCATCCCCACAGCATCTGTTGCTGCGACTTTGCAGAATGCGGCCAAGGAACTTGTGTGGCCTTCAGCCACGCTGCCATGCCAGGCCGCACTACTGTTCAAGCTGCCTTCACATAACATCTGCCAAGTACACCAGCTACTCTCCACCCTGGTCCCTGCTGCTGGAAGTCAAGTTGCTGCATGCTGCATGTCAAGCTGGCAGCATGTGTCTGGGAACATCCACACTCTCAGCAATCATGCAGATCAATGTCTCTGCTTGCAGCCGTCCGTAGCAAGGCCAGCTGGAAGCAAATGGACACAGGGCCTGTGGGTGCCCGAGCAAGTCTCCATGCAGCATGTGAGAGATTGTCCTGACCCAACATTGTGTGCATGCAGGTGCAGCATGAGAGCAAGAAGGCCTTCAAGTTCATCATTGACAGGGAGGTAGAGGCTCCAGCTCGCTTCCAGAGCATCCAGGCATACAGGTACCCCAAGCATGCAGCTCTGCCCTGGGCCCTAAGGAAGTGTAGTGTTCTGGTTTTCCTGGGGGATTCTGCCTGTCTGTGCCCTGCCTTGTGGAGGAGCACCTGCAGATTCCCTCACAGCCTGCTGCAAACATCTCTTTAGGTCGTCAGGGCACTGCAAACTACCAGTCTGTCATCAGTGGGTGGCTTCAGAGCGGTCCGGCATACAGGTGCACACTGCAGCTGCTGATCCGGGAGCACGCCTCTTGGCCTGACCTCATCCTGCAGAGGGCTTGCTGACCCTGGAGGCACCCTGTGTGGACCACCAGCATGTTTAGCAACTGTCCAAGGTGCCAACTGCCACAGATGCGGCCCGTGCCTGCCTGCTGCACCTTTCTTAGTGACAGCGTCGCGGCCTTTGACAGATGCAGCACTGGTACCTGCAGGGCAGCCATGGCCCTGCTGCGCCAGGAGGCGCGCTTTGTGGACCACCTGTTTGCCTCAGGGATGGTGGACGAGGCTGAGCACGAGCAGCTGCTGAAGCCCATCGAGAAGCGGGAGCGCAGAATGCAGCGGCAGGGAGCTCTGTGGAGGGTGCCCCTCATCTCAGAGGTGGGCAATCGAGCAGGGGCTCCGCATCTTGCACCAAGTGTGCGGCGACTGCACAGCACTCCACCTGTTCTGCCAGCTCCCAGCTGCTGTCACGTGCGGCACAGACAGCATGCAGCGGCAGAAGCGCTGTGGCCGGGGCCCTCATCTCTGAGGGGGGCAAGCAAGCTGTGGGTGGGTCGGTGTGTGTGACGGGGGCAGTGGCGGATGCGCAGCACCCCGCTTGCAGTGGGGAGGGCGGGCGATGTGGCAGGGCATGCCCCCCATCCTCAGAGGCAGAGGCATGCGTCTTCTGGGCCTGCACTGAGTCTGGGTCCTGCTCCTGTCTCAGGTGTGCTGCGAATGCACCGCACCCAACCTGTTCTCTGCCTGTTCTCAGCTGGTTGGCCGCCTGGTGAGAGCCGTTCCGCCATGCCATGCATGCCAGCTTGTCGAGCTGGGACCCAACTTCTCTGAGTTGAGTGGGCCAAAGGGCTGTCTACAGTTGCTAGCAAAGCTTGTGAGGCTGGGCTGTGCGCATGCTGTGCAGGTGCTGCGCAACCTGCCCTTCCTGAAGCATGTCCCTGAGGAGGTGTTCAGGGCAGTGCTCCGCCAGGGGACACTGGTGAAGTACAGCAGGGACGAAACCATCTGGTCCCCTCCACAGCGAGGTAGGCGGGTTGGGCCTGTCTGAGACTTTGACTTACTGGTAGCTGCCTGATGAGCCTGGGAGGTGTCTTCACTTGGGCTACAGCTGCACTCAAGCTCCTCCACAGGTTCATCGCTCACAAGCTTGCTGCAGGCCAGTCAGGTAGCAACGCCACATAATAAACCTGCCTCCTGAAGTGACGTAGCATGGCTGTCTGCAGTGAGGCAGGTGCATTCCCCATCCAGCTCACTGCAGCATCTGTCTGCAGGCCAATCTGGTAGCGACGGCCTGTATGTCATCATGGCAGGGCTGGTCAAAAGCAGCTTCGTCAGTCCAGATGGGCGCACACAGGTGACTACCTTGCTTGTAATGTGATCATGCCAGCCAGGCGACAAGGGGTGGCACCACAGCCTTGCATCAGAGCTGCCCAGGGACTTCGCCTCATAACAGTTGCTGGCAAGCAGCATCCTTCTTACGCCTGGCGGCTGTCATGATGGGCAGACGCTGCTTGCCATGTGCTGGCTGCTTTGCACGCTGCTGACAGCCCTCTGTGTGCTGCTGGCGCCCCCCTGGGCATGCGTCCTGACAGGCTTGGTGCCGTGTAGGAGTTCTTCCTGGGCAGCGGTGGACTTTTTGGACTCTTGCACGCCCTGGTGGATGAGGTTGTGCCCGGCAGTGGCCCCTGCTATGCTGTGGGCAACGCGCTCTTACAGGCAAGCCTAACACCCTGTCATCATGTCACATGGGCATGCAAAGCACCTGCTGCTTCGGGCTGCTACTGGGCTGCGCAAAGCCGCCAGCTTCTCTGGGCAGTTGTCCCTGCTATGCTGTGGGCAATGCGCCTCTGCAAGTGTGCCTTTCAGTGTCAGTGCGTAAGGAGGCCTGTGCAGTGCTCCTCACCACTGTCTGGCAGTGCACTTGCACTGCTACCTCCAACCAGCTGCTGCTAGTGAGCCAGAGGCCCAGTGATCGTAAGGCCTGCATGTGTTGGCGATGCTCTTTTGAAGGGTAAAACGATCATTCACGGTCCTACCCTCCCAGCTGGGTGGCATTGTTTGTCCTGCCACAGGACCTAGGCTTCCAAGATGCGGGAGCCACTGGTGTCCTCCCAGGGGCTGTTCTCTTTTCCTTGACCGATCTATTAGCGGCAGATTGCTGCTGGCTTGGCTGTCCTGTCTGCTGAGCCTATACAGCCAGAATGACTGGATACTGCTGCTGCAGGGGCCTGTGGTGTTCCACCTGCCCCAGGAGGTTGTCAACACCATCAAGCGGGAGGCGCACAGCAATGTCGTCCTGCAGCAGATGCTGCTGGACATGTTCAGGTCAGACAAGAATATCTTTTGTTCTGACTCAGCCATCCCGTGTGTGTGACGCCAAGTGCCTTGCTGAAGGACGAACTGGGTTTGTCAGCGGGCCAATGCTGCCTGGCGGAGCTTCACTGCCAATCACTCACACAGATGCATTGCTCACTTCTCGTCAGCTGCTGCAGGCTGTCTGGGCTGTACGTGCTGGAGCGCCTCAAGTCTGAGGTCATCGCCTGCGCAGTGACACACTACCAGCACTTGGCTGTGCAGCAGACGCGGACACAGACGCTGCGGCGCCTGGCAGCCCGCGAGAAGCGCCACAACAACGCAGGGCCCTTTGAGGTGGGCTGCACTGAGCTGCAGTCTCGCCCTGCAAGGCAGTGCCACTGATATCCATCCACCCAAGACAAGCCTGTCATGAAAGGCGGCGCGACAAAGCTTTGTGGATCCAATACTGACTGCCTCAAAGCTGCACGCTGGATGCCTGCCTGCCGTCAGGCATGATGGGCGTGCACATGTCAGGCCTGAGGTGGCCAGCACCTGCTTGACCACATGTGCAAGCATGAGCAGCTCGCCGCCCTTGACAGGCACCACAACAACGCTGGCACTCTTGAGGCGAAGAGATGGTGTCGTCCCTGGCCAGCTCTGTCAAGGCTGACCAAGTGGCATCCCAAGGCCAGCTGGTCATGCAGCCTCTGAAGTCTGCTGCAGACCTTGCGGCTGCTGCTGTCCAACAGCCCCAGCGCCGTGGAAGACCACACAGCAGACACCTTTTTCCAGTCCACCCCAAGCACGCTACCATTGTCTCCTGCAGACTGTGTGGGGGTGGCAATATGACAGTCATGGCATGACAGCAGTGCTGCACACGCTGCATCCATAGCACGACGTAAACAGAGACCCCCTCTGCTGTCTTGGGAGTGCCGCTGAGACAGCATTTGCAGCCTCCCGCCCTTGTTGTGACACCATGCGGCTCACCAAGGAACCTCGTTGCCCTTGCTGAGATTGTGTGGGAGCAACTGCAGTAGGCCTCCACACTTTGGGAGCGCCACTGCGACAGCCCAATCAGGCGCATGCTCATGCTGACTGCACCAGTGTGGCCAGCGCTGAGGCGGCACCCCGCCTGTGCTGCAGACTGTGTGGGAGCGCCACTGCGACAGCCCCCGCGCACTGGAGATGGTCAGCCAGGAGTTTGGGAGGGCGCTGAATGCGGGCGGGGCCTCCGCTGTGACGGCAGGGCAGGCCTCTGCTGCGCCCAAGGCCCCCTCCTCCAGCAAGGGTGGGGCCAGGTCGCAAGTGGGGGAGCCCCAGAGCTCTCACCTGTCCAGCGTCAGCCTGGCCTCCCTGCAAAACGTGAGTTGTCAGGGGACGCCTTGCCGTGCTGGGAGGTTTTCATCATGTAGCTGCATCTGAAGATGGGGCAGGCTTCTGCTGCAGCTAAGTTCCTGTTCAGGGGCTGGGTGTGGGACACAGGTGCAGGAGCCTTAGGGCTCCTTTCTGTCCACCAGCAGCCTGCAAATTGCAAATCTTCATGAAGGTCTGCACAATAATTTCTACCAGACAGTTTCTAACTGGCCTATGGGGGATTGCTGTGAGGGCTGCAGATTGCAACAGCTAATCTGTGGTTGTTATTGCTTGTTGGCAAAGTTGTGAACGTGGGGGAGGGCCAGGCGGGATGACATCAAGTTGTGAGGCTCCTTGCCGCTTACTGTGCCAGCATTTGGGCTGTCAGTCTGCCCACCTGCACACCTGCCTGCAAGAGGCTGCAGAGCTGTTCAGGGGCATGGAGGAGCCTTGCGACATGCCGACCCTCCCAGCCATGAGGGCATTGCAGGCCGTTCTCCATGTCATCCTCCGACCCTGCCTGGCGCCTGCCTGCAGGGTGTAGCAGTGTTATAAGGAGGGCCTGTAATGCCCCAACAGCTGCAGAATGCGGCTTATGTAAAGATTTTTGGAACCCCCGCAAAACATTTTTGTCTCTTCCCTGCAGGAAGACATCAAGCGGTCCAGAGCTTGGGCATGTGCCCATTCCCTGCAGCTGCGGGGGTCTTGCAGCCCGTTCTTTGTCAAACATCAAACTGCGCGTGTGCCTGTGTGCAGGAAGGGATTGAGCTGTCAAAGGCCATGGACGAGCCTCTGGACTTGCCCACACGCGCAGCCGTCGGAGCCGGCCCCACTGATGAGCAGATCCTGGGCAGCGTGCCAGCCCAGCAGGTCTGGCACAAAGTGCGGGAGCATGCGCTCGCAGGTGGGCCACTGACTATGTGAATTCTGACCCATGAATTTGAGAAGTCCACTAGAGGAGCATCAGCCTCTGGCCCAACGCCAGTGGAAGCGGGGGCTTCCGCACTTAAGGCCAGAACTTCGGACAAGTCATGTAAACCTGGGCAGCGTAACAGATGAGCATCCAAATGACTTGTCAGCAGGTCTCGCACAAAGTCTGCTGCAACACAGTGTTGCTGCCGTGCACTGCAGCCTGCCGAAACCTGTCAGATACAGCTGTCCCCAGGCTGGGCTCTTGCAAGTTTGCACATGTCAGCTGTGGAGCACTGATGTTGCCTCCCCTCCCCCTGCTGTGCAGTGCTGTCAGGTTTGCGCATGGAGCTGCGTGACGCAGAGCTTGTGAGGTTGGCGCCTGAGGAGCAGTTCGGCCAGAAGTCCAGCATCGTGCTGCTGCACGGCAAGCTGCGGGCCATGGGGCATGCTGCAGACGTCCCCCTTGCTGATCGCGTGCAGCCGGACGGCAGTGAGCGCAGCAAGGGTCAGTCTGAAGACGGCTACGAGGTCCGGGTTCAATTTGAGGGGCCCGCGGTGGTGCCGTGGCTGTGGAAGGTGTGTGGCTGCCCTGAGATGGCCGGTGTTGTGTAGTCATTTGCAATGTGGAGACCTGTATGTGCGCACTGACTATTGATTCCACTGGCCTGTCCAGTGCCTGCTTGAGCCTTGGGGACTCAGCAGCAGAGGGGAAGCTGACATGAGCACTCGGCTTCCATGCAGGACATTCAGAGACCTGGCGGGGAGGTCATGCTGGAGGCCGAGCCTGTCACGCTGACCGCTGGCGATGCAGGTAGCTAGACTATCACTGTCTTCAATGGCTGCATGAGGCAGCCTGTTATAGTGACTGCAACAGACATCAAATGGCCTGGATGCCCTCCTTACTAAGGGCATGGTTGTACAGAGATTAGTGTCACACTAATTGGTGGGACACTGGTGAGCTGTAATGTCCTTCCTGCCACACCAGGCTGATTGCATCAGCGCTCCAGTCACGCTGGCTGTGGGGGACACAGATGAGCTAGCCTGTCCTCTAGACCAAGCTGTGTCTACGTGCACTGAGAGCAGGAGACGACAACAGTCAAACATGCCCTGCAGGCGCTGTCATGTTGGTCTGCCCTCAGTCACGAAACGATGACAGCAGCTCTGACCATGATGGGGAAGGATCTGATAGGGGACCTTCCAAGTCAGAAGCAGGCCCGAGCAGCAGCAGGACCCAGAAGACAAAGAGCTTCAAGTGAGCATGGGTGTTCCGTGTGTGCTCGTGTCCCTACCCCGTTGTATGTGTGATGCTGCATATGGAACATGCTGCGTCCAGTGGGGAACACATTGTGAAGGGCATTGACTGAGTGATGGCTCACTTGTGCTTCCTGGCTGCAGGCTGCCCCACGCCCCAGAGACACAAGCAGGGGAGTTTGTAGCTCCCTCAGGCATCGCGCAGGCAGGCACCAGCCGCATGCAGTTGCTGAGTGTCATCCAGCGGCACTAAGGCTTCATAGCACACATTGTGTGCAAGCAACAATTCACATGACAGCGCCCCTGCTCCCACAGCGAAGATGGTTGCTTGAAAGGAGAGCAGTTCTGGGTTTGGTTCTGTTGCACTGCCCTGATACCATTAGACCATGAATTTGTTGATTCCTCCATGTGAATTGCACATGTGAAAGCACAGCTTGTTTGCGCTGCGGTTCAGCAGCAACTCATTCTGGTGCACTCTCAGACTGTATGTAGGCGCTCCTGCTTCTCAGCTATTTGATTAACAGACCAATGTAATGGGGTCAAACAGGAGGTGGTCTGCTCTCAAAGCTGTGGGTGTGCACTATGTCAGCTGGTGACCCCTGCAGTGAGGTCAGCAATGGGCATGCCATTGGCTGTTGCCATGTTGCCCGTCGCTGCAGCATTGCCGTGTGAGTCAGTGCCGTTTTTGTCCGCGTCTCCCTTGACTGTGAAGACATAGTGACAGACCCCCCACTCGTTCCCATGGTTGTAGTTGAACAGCTCTGAGCAGGCCAGGTAGAAAAGGCGCCACCTCACAAACCACTTGAGGCCGTTGCTTTTGCCATAGGTCTTCTGCAGGCATGGTGACAGCAGCGCAGTCGTGACAGTTGTCTGCATGTGTGGCACCTGGTAGGGACAGTGCTACACCAGCTCGTGCAAGTTGCCAGATAGCACCAGGCATGCACATGTGACACTCCAAAAGTGGCCAGGGTGGCAATGCTCTGCTGTTCCATGTTGTTATGCTTGAAGCCCGCATGCTCACCATGACATGAAGCACCGCAACAATCGTGAAAGCCAGTGACATGCCAGACACCATGTGTTCAGGTGCTATCACAGCTCAGCAAGACCATGAGAACATCAGTGTCCAAAGCCGCACCCCAGTTGATTACCTCCATGATGGGCAGAATCTGTTTGCGGTGGCGATCCTGTCGTTTTAGCCAGATCTCCAGGGTGCGGGAGTAGTTCTGCCCATTCAGGAACCAGTGCCTCTCCAGGCTCATGTGGTCCTGCACATGGAAGCAAAGCATGTGAGGCCAAGCCAACAGCTTCTTATGAAGAGCAGAGCAACTGTGGAGGGAAGGCTTCTCAAGTCCTGCATGTAGAGCTGCGTGACCTGGCGGCGGGGACAAAGGACAGTATGGTGCTGGGAAAGAGGTGGCGCTGCATGCAGTGCCAAGGAAGCTAGCAGCTGGGCCCACAGTCCACGAGGGACAAATGCAATACAGGCCAATGTGGTTCTGCCCTGAGGGGACAGCTGACATGGCAGATGACCAAACAGTCAAGCAGACTGGTGCAGTGAACTTGACTGGTGTGTCTCTAGGCTTTGGAATCCTGCTTGAAGAAGCAAGGGAGCTAATCAGTGACTTGGCTCATGTGACTCCTGCATGCTCAGCAACACTGCTTGGCAGCAGGCCAGGGAACCTGTGCTTCTCTTGGCACAGGTGGTCCTGCATCCCAGAGCTGAGCAAATGGGCTCCTGTCTGCGGCAACTGACAGCTGACAACTTCTGCAAAGTCAAGATGTCTCGTGGTGCAGGCGTGTGAAGACTTAACGTACGGTGCAGGTGGCTGCACAGCCAGACAGCTCTTGGCTACCAGCTGACTGTCCTCTGGATGTCTTGCTCGTGTTGCACATACTGAACTCTGCAGGCACCCATGCATGGCCCACCTGCTCTCTGGTGCAGAGCGAGGCTGGTGCCGACTAACCTGGAAGTACAGCAGCAGGTCTTTGGAGGGCATAGTCCCGCCTGAAAAGAAGTAGCGTGCCATCCAATCATCCACGTTTAGTTCCTGCAGTGACCTTGTTACATGAGGGAGCCCAGGCTGCTGCTGCTGGGGTCATGCCAGACCTAAGAGCCAGCATGGAGTGGGGAAACTCATGCTGCTGCTTTTGCTGAATTCAGAACAAGAAGCACAGCGCCATTGTGGCATGAGGGAAGCCATGGTGCTGGGGTCTGGCGGAAGATTAGTGAGCCAGAATGGCATGAGAGCAGTGGTGCTGAGTTCAGGCAAAACGAAGTGAGCCGCCAGGGCGCAAGGGAACCAATGCTGCTGCTGTTGCTGGGGTCAGGCAGATGCCCTGCAGCATGCTGGCTGCCTTGCTGAGGCCCCAGTCCCTGTGGGCTACACAAGCAGGTGCTGTTGCAAGCCTGAGGCAGAATAACTCACCGTGAAGTGGTAGGCGAAGCGCTTGTGGCAGAAGATGTGCACAAACAGCTTGCCGTCTCGCCGCAGCCACGTGCTGACCCGCCGCAGAAGCTCCTGCACACACATCCCACATGTCATCATCTGCTGCCTTCCAGAGCCTTGCACATGTTGCAGGAGTGCTGCTGAGCACAGAGAAGACTTGCGCAGCATTTCAGGACAGTTCCAACTAGCAAGAGGTCGCTGTTGCCAGCCACAACAAGGCCTGCCCAGCACATGCAGAGATCGCAGCAGACGTCCATGCCATGAGACCACAAAAAAAGCTACAGCTGGGACAAGGGCTCACCTCTCGCCTGCTGCCTCAGGTCCACAGTGCGAAGCCACCTGACTGCATTGCATGGTCCCCGACACCGAGGCCTACCTGGTAATTCTTCATATGCTCAAACATCTCAATGGACACCACACGATCCCACTTCTTGGTGGGCTTGAACTTGACGACGTCCTCAGTGATCACCTGCAAGCAGGTGTGCTGTGTGTCACAGCAGGGTTGCAACAGCAAGGTGGGGCCAGGTACTGCGGCACAGCCACAGCAATATCAGGTGGGAGCAGATGTGTGCTGTGGCTACCAGCTGCCAGTGTGAGCTCACCACCGGAGAATCCCTGACAAGCCTGGGCAAGCAGCAAACTTTGATCAGCAATCTAAAGGCGCCATCAGGCAAGGCAGCATCCGGCTGCCTGCGCCTGCAGCAGTGACTGGGCATGTCCCGGCTGTAGTTACAGCCTACTCACTCAATGCTGCACCGATTGTCTCAGACTCTGTTACTAGGGAGGGGTGACTGCAGCGCCAGGTTGGCACAACCTGCCAACTCCTTGGGATGCAAGCCCAATGACCCCTTGCCAATCATAGTCACCCTGTGTGACAGCCCATGACTCCCCTGGTTCATGGTTGCACCGTCAGGCAGTCTACGCTCTGCAGCCTGCACTGCTCATCCAAGCCCCGCTGCCCAGCACAGCAGTGAAAAGGCCCCTCCCCAGGGCTTGCACCTCGACAGGGTCCACTTGAGGGCAGTCGTGTGAAGTCTGCCCTGCCCAGCGCACGCATCGACACATCGCCACAAACCCACCATCAAGTTCTTGATGCCTCGCTGCTTGCACTGCTCGTCAATGAACTTCTTCTGGGTCTTGCTATTAGAAACAGCTGTGACCTGGCTGCCGGGGTACTTGGCAGCTGCGTACAGGCACATGGATCCCCAGCCACAGCCCAGCTCCAGAATGTCCTGTCCATCTGCCAGCTGGGCGCGGCGGCAGCACAGCTCTGCAGATGGCGGATGGGACCTTCATCAATCAGGAGCCAGCGCGCAACAGAAGGCTGTGCAGTGAGAGCAACAGCGTCTCCCATGCTGGGCCACAGCTGTGCAGCACTGCATAATGTCAGCCCCTGATCAAAAGCACATACTGTTTTGCAGGCAACACAGCTTCTGCCGTGTCCAGCAATAGGCTGCTATTGAGACTTGCTTGTGCAGAATTGTCTTGACCACATGTTCAGCACTGCTCACCCAGCATGGCGGCCTCTGCCTCGTCCAGCGTCAGGCTGCTGTCCGGCCACAAGCAGCTCGAGTACTTCTTGTGCTTCCCCAGGACCAGCAGGAAATAGTCTGTGGGCACCTGCAGAGGAGAATGAGACATGCCACTGCGTTGCAGCGTGCTGAGGTGTAAAGTAGTGCCTAGCTGTGCAGCGGTGACACTGCCATGGCAGTTCAACACGCTGACCTGGGCACAGGCGCCAAGCTGTGCAGAAGCAGGCAGCCTTTGCGGGAAGTGCTGTGCTGGCCAAGGTGTGTAGCAGTGAGGCATGTTTATTGCCAAGCTGGCATGATTCCAGGGGATCTTGAGGCAGATACAGCGGCTGGTAAAGGTGCCGGTGAAAGTATAGTGCAGCATGTTTGTGGCTCAGCCAAGCACCTGACTGCCCTCTATCCAGGGGACTGAGCTGTCAGTCAATGATTGGCAGTGCACACAGGGACATTGGAGGCTGGCACATCAGCCAGGATGCCAGCAGGGTCATCCACAGGGCAGCACACCTCGTAATGCTGCTCATTGGCTGCCTGAGTCTGGATGGCGACAGGCATTGTCTTGAGCTCCTCCACAAATCTCTGCAGGCGCTCCTGCATGCCCTGTTCGCCACCCTTCTGTTCCTGCAGCCAGGCATGCAGACGTGCTGGGGAAGGGGCGGAAGGCAGGAGGCAGCAAGCAGCAAGCGTGACTCTGCAGCAAATACAATCACAACCTGGAGGTGCCATGGCCTGCAGTGTGCAGCATGCTCTCCCTGTGGCAGGCTCCGGCACATTTGTTGCGATTGGACTGCAGTGCCAGCTCACCGAGGCAATGCGCAGAGACAGCATGAGCCTTATGCCGCGCCGCACAACAAAATCAGGTATTAGGTCCCGCTCCACAAAGGCCATGAAGAAGCGAAAAAGTTGCTGGTACACAAAATTGATGAGGGTCCCCATGATGCTGGCTGTGATGACAATGCTGCGGTCTGATCCAGTGGAAAGCCAAGCCGGCAGCAGCTCATGAACTGAGTGCTCTCCGCAGGCAGGACATCAAAGATGTCTTTCAAGTGCTCTGCTTAATGAAGCCCTCTGGTTAATCGCAAGTCAGATCCGGACCCAGGACACCAGGGGGGTAATGTTTTAGAGGAAACTTATGGCAACTGACACTCGAGTGCCACCTTTAATGGGACGGGAAGCTCATCCCATCACGCCATTTGAGCTTGCACTGTTGACTGGCAGTGCAACCGCAGTTCACAATGTCTGCTATGGGCGTTACTGTAGCGTTCAGAGGGAAACAGCATGCCATCTCGCTGCCAAGCAATCCCAGCATGACCGATCTGGTAATAGCACTGCAGCAGCAGCTGCAAGTCAGCCCAGAGACCATCAAGCTGGCCAGGCCTGGCAAGCCAGGTGCATTCTTGAAGCCTGCTGAGATGCCAGACCAGCGCTTGCACGAAGCAGGTCAGCTCTCATGTTCTCTTTCTGCCGTGCTGTCCTGGGTGGCAAGGCGTTGATATCGCAACTTGAAGCTGACAGTGTTCCTGGACAAATCACGCCTCCTTGCTGCCCCTTCCACAGCCTGACTGTGCAGCACACAGGCGTTGCTGAGGGTCACCCTCTCACCAGCCTGCCCGCTGACGTTGGTCTGGCACCTTCTGCAATGGGCAATATCCCCGACGCTTGCTGCGCTGTGTGCAGGCATCCCACCCACAGCCAGGCTCAGCCTCTTTGCCAGCCTAGCCTCTGAGGTGGAGCAGGTGCGCAGCAGCCGCGATCTGCCTGGCCTGGCCGACTTCGACCACGACCTCAGACGAAGTGCCAGGCGGCAGCGGGGCTCACGTCCAGGCACACTGAAACTGCCCACAGGTGGGCGGGTGCTGTATGTGGCTGGCGCCCCACCTGCCTTGTGGGGTTGCCCATTGCCTGCTGTCTGGCAGGTGGGTCTGGAGTGCGTGTGCCTGAACTCCGCTGAGGATGTCTGGCAGCGTCTGCATGACCCTAGGCTGAGAGAGGCTTGTGCATGCCCAGAGCAGCCAAGTGCTCTTTTTGCAAGTCGCCTTGTACAAGAGTATGCCTCTCAATTGCTTGCATGTCTTGCCTGCAGCCCGCCTCAGCCCTGAACCGATAGCGATGACCTGTACCGGTCCTGCTGCACACAGAGGGAGATGGCAATCTGCACTGAATCGACCTGTGCTGCACAGATCAAGGATTGCTTCTGAGTGTGACGCATCCCTGGCTTGCAGGGCCCCACACATTCCAGCGGTATGAGGCATGGCAGCTGCCGATGCTGGCCCCAGCACCCTTGGAGGCTCTGAAGCTACTGCACAGGCTGGCCGCAGACCCTGGCATTGTCGGGATCATGCAGAAGCACAGGTCAGTCTCTGCCCTGTCGCCTGACAACTGGTGCTACCCACAAACATTGTGGGTCTCAGCTTCGGGCAATGTTTGGAATTGTTGGCCTGCTGCAGCAAGGCTTTGCATCGTACTTCGGTCACATGCTTATGCTGCAAGAACGCCCTGTGCAGTACTTCAGCTGCTCACCTGGCCGCTTTGTCCTGCTGCCCTGACCCTGCGTCTACCTATGCAACAGCCCTGGCCTGATCTAAGCCCCACAACTAGCGCAGCAAGCTGCTGCACCGTCCCAAGCATCTGCTCAAGCTAAAGTGCTTACGAGGCCTTCCAGCTGTCCGCTCGCCTCCCCGGTGGTACCCATCAACCTCTTCCCCTGTATGATCTGATCACACTGCAAGCCAGGCCTGCCCACCAATTGGTGCTCTCATTCAGGTGGACAGTGGGGACATTGTCAGAGATGCCACCAGAGGGTAAGGTGGGGGTGTCCCCGGTCTGCATCCTTGGCGTGAACATCAATGCTGGACAGGAGATCTCCCTACGCCTCAGGACAGATGACCTGAAAGGCTTCCGCAGGTGAGGGTCTCCTGCCTCTTGCATAGGACTCGCACCGCAACCCGTTCGACCGCTGCTCAAGGGAGTGGACTGCTTCTTGGAAGCAATTCGTGTGCTGTCTGCGGCAAGACCCACAATCTGATGCAACCTGCCGGCACAGGAACATGTGGGCTCAGGTCATTCATCAGCACATAATCGGGGCGCATTCTGGGTGCTTGTTTGCAATGGATCAATGCATGTCATGCCGATGAGGGTGGATGCACGCCAATCATCTGTGAGCTCTGAGGCAAGGGCGGGGCCTGCAGCGCTGGAACAGTGAGGAGTGCCTGTGTTGATCAGCACTGCTCATGGGGCCTTTCTTCATGCTTGCAGATGTGGGGTTACTAGCGCACCCTATGCTGCAGCAAGCAAAAGAAGCCATACCTGCCGCAGGCAGCACGGCACGCAACAGGCCAGTTTGTTGGGATGCATCATGGTACACCTTTTGCATGAGCACTGCTATTCTGGAAAGCCTTCTCCTGCCCGCTACAGGTACGATCGCATCAGGGAGACCCTGGTGCATGAGCTGGCCCACATGGTGTTTGGGGAGCACGACAACAACTTCAAGGAGCTGAACAGCCAGCTGCTGCGTGAGTGCTCGTCCCTGGATTGGACTCGAGCAGGCACGCTGCCCAGGGCTGGGGACTTCTTTGAGCCGGGGCCCATGGATGTAGAAGAGGCTGCCCCTCAGGGTCGCACTCTTGGGTGAGCAGGGGTTCAGGCTGTACTGTCAGGGGTTGGGGGGCAGCAGCAGGGGACACAGGCCGGTGTAACTTCGTGGGGGAAAGCGGGGGGTGGGAGAAAAGGGGATGGCTGCCGGGAGCCGAGATATCCCTCGGGCTTGAATCTTCTGCTGTGGACTAGTCTGCCCCTGGGGGCCTTGCTTGGGTGTGAGAAGGTGGTGTGTACGGGGCAAGCTGGAGGCTGTGGCTCAGGTGGGCAGGAGTGTGCAACGTCCTGGGGCCACATCTTCAGTCTCAAGCATTGCTGAGGGTGCAGACTTCAGAGCATGCACACGCAACGCGGCTGGTGTGATCCACCAGCTGGGTTCCTTCAGCGCTTCACACGGGCGCAGGCTGCCAGGGGTAGTGTAAACGTTGCGCCTGGTGCCAATGGATGATGATAAGGCTGCCCCTTGAGGTCGCAGAAGTTAGGAATTCCTTGCAGGCAACATCTATGACAGCAGCAGCCACCCTACGGGACACACTCCCGGTTGAGAGCGTGCCTGAGGCGGGCTGTGCCAGGGTTGTGGGGGCATCCTGGCAGGGGGTTCCCTGCCGTAACCACAAGGCTTCTGACAGCTGCATTCTGACTGGCACGGCTGAGGCTGTTGGGGTCTATGCACACTGTTCAGTGAGCAGGTCTTTTTGGCGTAGGGCTGGCTTGGGACACAATGACAGCTGAGCTTGCAGTTGTTCAAAATCAACTTAAAAGGGGTCAAACGTAGGTCTGAGTGTTTGAGAGGGTTGCTGGACCTCTTTGCCTGTCTTGTGCACTTATCACCAGGCCTCAGCCTGGACCACATCGCCCTCCACCTGCCCACTGCCAGTCTGGGCCACTGCTGCTTTGCAGGCAGCCCGGCTCACAGGCTGGCCTGTCTCCGGCATCCGCCCGTGCAGCTGCGGCAGAGGCAGCAGCACGCAGGGCCACAGAGGCTGCCCAGCAGCCCCGGCCTGCCCCCACGTCACCTGATGCTGTACCACCAGCGGCAGCAGAGCCCACAGGCGCCTCTGCCATAGCACAAGCGTCTCCCCTGGCATCCCCTGCTGCTGCGCCAGCAGTCCAGGCCCCGGACGGACATCAAGGCGCCCCTGCACAGGCCCTGGCGGCGTCAACCCTGCCTGAGCGGGAGGTGTCCCTGGACCCCGATCAGGATGTCGAGGGGCTGGGGCACCGCAACGACAGCACTGAGGCAGCTGAGGATGAGATGAGGCACCTCGGCCTGCCCTCGCGTCCCCCCAGTCCGCTGCACAGCAGTGAGCAGGCCAGGCCTGGCAGTCAGGATGGGCAGGCAGGTGCACCTGCAGCTGGGGCAGTGCAGGCTCCCAGCCAGCTGCAAAGCTATGCACAGGCCGGTGCAGGGCCCCAGGGCAGCAGCGGGGCTGCACTGGCACCTGGGTCGTCTCCTGCTGCCAGAAATGCCGCTCCTGGAAGCAGTCAGAAGTCAAGCCAGACAGAGGCATGCCCAGAAGATGCATATGCCATGGACTGGCAGCAGGATGGAAGGCAGGCAGAGCCTGCAGCCCCTCAACAGCAGCCAACAGAGCAGCGTGCCCTCCAACGGCCAGACCCACACGAGGCAGCGGCGCCCGGTGGCGCGACGGTCGAGCACGCAACAAAGCAGGAACCTTGGATGGAGACAGGCAATGCTGCGGCTGCACGAGCCGGGCCTGCCAGGCAGCAGGGGGCAGCCAAGACAGCAGCCACACCGGCTGACGCAGGGCCAGACGCTGCTGCTGCACAGGCTGCAGATGCAAGGCAGCAGGACGAGGCAGACCAGGCAGCAGCCATGATGGCTGCTCTGCCTCAGGATGACCCTGCAGTGGAGCGGTACAGGCAGGTGCAGGCTGCGGCCCAGCAACTGGTGCGTGAAGCTGGGCACGCTGCTTCCACGGCACTTCAGACCCTGAGCAGGCTGTTGCAGGTGAGCATCGCTTCCAGCAGCAGATTCTTGCCTAGCTGACTGCATTTGCAAACACTCCCCAAGGGCGACGGCTGAGAGTTCCCCATGAGCTGCATGTGTAGGCTTCGTGTTGTGTGAACGCCACCGCTGCGATGCCCTGTCTGCTTATAGAAATCTGCTATGATACTGTCCATCTGCCTGCTCTGTATGCATGCGGTGCCTGCTGTTGCCTCCAACCTCCAGGCTGCGCCTATTAGAGGCTGCCTGCACGTGACCTCATCTGCAGACCCTGCACTTCAGCTCTGTAAAACCTTATGCCAGAATGGTGATGACATTGTGCTGTGGGCAATGCAGAACATTCTGGACCATCCCACAGAGGCCAAGTACAGACGCGTGAGGCTGGCCAACCCCACATACAGTGCCAGGGCAGGGCAGTTCCCCAGCAGCAGGGAGTTACTGCGCCTGGCTGGATTTTCAGTGGACACTGATGACAGTCTGAACTTGACTAGAAATGATCCTGGCCTGCTGTGGCTGGCTGTATCTGTGCTCAGAAGCTGTGGCCAGCCACCGCAGACATGATGTACTGCTGTTTGCATCCTCCAATCATATCATGACAGATGTGTAGCAGACAATTTGACAGCCAGCAATGCACTCTGGTGACCCCGTGTCAAGGCAGATGCCCCATCATGACAGAAAAGCAAGTTTGCAGAGAGACCCGCATCTGCTCTATAGCTGGCTGGTACAGCAGCAAATTTGGGGGGAGCAGCCCTCCCTGGAGCTTCTCAGGGTCTTCCCATGCCTTAAGAGTGCAGGTTGGCAAAGCTGCAAGTTAGCCTGCCCTTGCAACTGCATCCACGCCAGCCCAAATAGCCTTGTCAAGGCCCTGCTGTGCCAGGACTGCCTGCAAAGCTGGCCAGGTGGGCGGGTGGGGCTGCACCTGTCTAGCTGCAGGTCATCAGCCAGGCAAGCGCAGCAAGGCTGGTCTCTGTTGCACGCCACAATGGCACAAACCTCCTTGGTAGACTCCCCAGCGCTGCATCAGATTTGAACACTCTCCTCAGGCAGGGGCCTCAGTGTATCCTTGCAGTCCTTCCTTTGTTGCATTTGAGAGACTCAGACCACAGGCTGGTAGCATCAGGCAGAGTGTGCACGCTTGCCTCAACATGGCGGGTGAAAGCAACCTTGGCAGGTTTTGTTGTTGCTCGCTTGCTGTGCTGTGGCGTCTGCAACACTCTGCCACCAACCGCGGCAAGCATACAGCTTGCTCAGTTCAATGCTCACAGCTGTCATCTTGTCAAGATCCTCCATGCCCGCATGGGTAAGAAAGTTGAGGACCTTAAGCTGTCAGCTGAGGCCAGGAGGAAGCAGAGTGTCACCTCTTACTGCAGGCACACATTTAATTGAGCTGCCAGCCAATCAAGGACAACGCTGCTCTGTCAGATGATTGCCCCATCCCAACAGCAGCATGGGCAGCGGCACAAAAACCTCAACCACCTCCAGGTTCCTTGTTAGGTCACAACCCGGAACAGTTATAAAGGCCGCTCCCCCAATTCTCAGCACTTCATCAAGGTCTCTGCCTGCATCACCGGTTCTGTGTGACCAAGCCCCTCGCTTGTCAGACAACCTTCGCGCCATTCCTCGGCAGACAAGGTGGGCCCCGAGTTTGTGGGCCCTATCTGCTTTCGCAGCAACGCTTTGGTAGCCTTCGAATTACCAAGCCCCATCCTGATCAGCAGCCTTCTGATTGCAGGTCTCTCCCCCAGCTTCTGACCATGAAGTCCATGGCCATCCTCCTCCTGGCAGGCGCGGCAGGCACTGCTCAAGGGCGCACCATGCTGCAGGCTCAGGTGAGCAGCGGGCACCGCGCAACATGTCTGGTCAGCACTTTCGGCAGTTGGGTCGCCACCTGGCGCCCTCACAAACCCATCTCCCTGACACCACATGCTTCTGCTGCAGGCAGCAGCACCCACTAGTGTGCTGCCAACCACCGAGGCCCCAGCAAAAGCTGCCCCAGCACCGGTGCCGGCCCCTGCTCCGGCAGTCAGTGCGCCAGCCCCAGCGCCCATGACGCCCCCACCAACCACCCTGCCAGCCTGCGGCGCACAGCCCACCTGCCGCCTGTTCGTGGAGAACCAGCTGTGCTGCCAGAACGAAGGGCTGACCACCGGCAGCCAGGACGCAGTGCTGCGCGTCCTCTGCAACCAGCCCGTCAACATCACCTCTGACTGCCTCAGCGTGGGCGGCCTGGCCAGCTATGGAGTGGTGGACACCCTGCAGGTAAGCATTGGCTGGTCTGCTCTGGACAGCCTGCTCTTCATGAATGGCATGACCACGCATGCCAGCTCGGTGTGCCCTGCCTCAGAGCACCTGGCAGCATGTGAAAGACCCAGGCATGTCACCCTGCCTGGAGTGTGCACGCATCCACAGGCCAGGTCGTGCTGACCTGCTCCATGTCGCTGCGCTGCAGGCCGACGTCAGCTACCAGCACCAGTACATCATCAGCAACAATGCCACCTCCCCCTTCTACGGCCACGTGAATGTGGGCATCCAGGAGAACAGGTGAGAGCCTTCATGTGGCTGGCTCCTGTCAAAGCAGGGCACCAGCTCGGCCACAGCCAGCGTACAGCCTGTGTGCTGGCCTAAGTGCATGATGCATGATGCCTGACAGCCCTGCATCTGCCCAGTCCCACATCTTTGCTGACTCGTGCTCCCCCTTGCTGCAGGGCCAACGTCTCTGGCTGTGCCCTCAACTTCTCCCCCTGCACCTTCAACGGGCAGGTGCAGACCACCATGCCCACAGTGCAGGACATCGGCTTCAACATGGTGCAGCCCACCGCTTTTGAGCTGGCCTACCAGGGTGCCCCAAACAACAGCGTGGCCACCACCAACATGGTGAGCTGCTGCGACCAGAACTAGCTGCACCCTGCTGTTTGCTGCACCTTTGAAGGGCTGTGCAATAGCTAAGGCCTCTGCATGTGTGCAGCTGGCTGCCCCCCTTCAAACTGCCTGTCTGACCGCTCCCCTGCTCGCATGCAGGCCGACACCCACTCCATCGGGTACCAGGTGATCAACAGCACCTCATGCGGGGCTGTGCACTTCAGCAACGTGACCCAGGACTTCTTCAACTACCAGTACGCCACCTACGCCAGGTCAGTGCTGCTGTTTGACTGGGTGGTTGTGCCTGTGATCACATTGGGCGCTCCACCTCCCATGATGCCTGGCAGCCTGCACTCTGCAGGGCTCATATGCTGCCCATGGATGACCTGCATCTCCCTCAGTGGACGCTGTCTAACCATCCCCCTCTCTGTGCTGCTGCAGCGGCTTCCAGAACCAGTGCAACATGACCGCCAACTTTGACTCAGTGAAGGCCTTCAATGGCACCCAGGCCCTCACCCAGCTGGCAGGCAATGCCACTGCCTACAACCTGGGCACCAATGAGGTGCAGGCACTGAACACGGTCATGCCCACCGTGGCCTCCGCTTAAGCAGCTCTGCTTCCCCCCCTGATACATAGACAGTCTGCAGTGCACAAGTGATTTGGCTTTGCTTTTGCCCCCTGACCTGAGAGACCCTCTGCTGTGAGCGCGACATTTTTTCTGATGGCCCCTGCCTACACAATTTGGTTTTATTTTGTGCTGCCCCCTTTATGATTGAGGCACAGACACTGGTATTGCTTGATATCATGCTACTGGGCAAGACAGTCGATACTGCTGATCAAAGCCCTGTCTGCTGCCCATTTGACATGTTTGATGAATCCTCATCATGTAAATACACCTCCACTTACTTGGACTACACCTTTGCACTTCCCATGGGTTGGACACAACGCTTCTACACATGGAAGGGGCAAGGAGGCAAGCATTGATGCTGGCATATATTCACTGCTCAGGTCCTGAAGTTTGCATATAGGACCCCACCGTCTTCAAGGGTCATTGCGTGGGGAGTTGCCCCTGCCAACAGCCACTCTTCATCAAAGAACAGCTGCAGCTGGCTACCAGGCTCTGAGGGCCACTGCGGCGCCAGCCACTCAGTAAGCTTGCTGAATGTGTTTGTCATGAGCATGATTGCCTTGACGCGCTGCTCCCCAATGAGGTGCACATCATGCCCAACATGGCCGCCTCTCAAACAGCCTCTGACGCCTCTAGCAATACTTAGAGCTTGATGTCATGCTGCTGGGCAAGACACTCCATACCCGCTGATCACTCTATGTGCTGCCCTGTGCAACATACTGATTGCATCCTGGCAGGCAGACAGGTACTCTTGATGCATGTTCTGCACTTCATACGGTTCGGCAACAACTTGTTGCATTGGGGAAAGGTGACCTGGACCAAACAAATTTAGAAGCCCTGCCTAAGTTTCTTGCAGCTCTCAGTGCAGATATCGTTTTCGGCATAGCACCGTGACGCAGGCGTAGCCATAGCAGTCTCTATCGGCAATGCCTGTCAGAAAGAGAAGAGGGGATGATGGTGAGAAGCCTGATGCTGCCTGATCTGTCCAACAGCAGCAGCAGACTCGGCAGACTGGATGTGCCTTGATGGAGTGCACTCCTGCCACTTCCACCCTCTGCCAACGGTGCAGGCCTCCATGAGCCCCTCCTCAGTGATGGGACGCCAGCACAGGAGGCTGGCGACTACAGCAACAGCGAGCGGGCACTGGTGCACAACAGCGTCAATCGCGGCATCCACTGGCAGGAGCTTTTGCAGGAGCTCATCTCCGGCTGCATCAGCTCCTGCAGCTCTTTCTGGGGTGAGTGCAGCATGCATGCAGAGCATTGCTGCACACAAGCAAGTAGACAGGCAAAAGTGCAAGGTGTGCTCGCGTAGGATTAGGTAGTTGGTGAGGTGAAGGCTGCACCAAGCTCAAGGTCCTTAGCTGGTCTGAGAGGCTGCTGAATGCCACGCTGCACCACGCACTTCGGACAGCAGGCAGGGCTTGGTGCCTTGCCATCTCCAGCACTCAGGGCCAGAGGCGGCAATCCTATGCAGACTACTGGGTGCCATCATGCTCTCAGTGCTTGTGCAGCATGCAGCCTGTTCAAGTTGTGCACTGTCTGGCCTCACCACAGGAGGCCCAAGAACAAGTAGCATCGGGAGCCTGCCAGGTTAAAAACATATTGCAATGCTGCTGCATGAATGCAAACTTGTTGTTATGGGCATGCTTCCTGAGCAGCTTGAATGTTCTACAACAGCCTGCTCAATGCCTGCATGCTGAAGCTGGCATCCTGCAGCCTACGTTCAGTACCATCAATCCCATACTGTGCTGCAGACACCATCTTGAGGACATTCCGGCCGCTCCTGGGCGGCCATGCTGCAGATGCTGTGGAGCTCTCACCTCATCAGGTGCCGTGATCACACTGAAATGCATGCAGCCTGCCTTGAATCTTTTGCACCTGCTTCAAGGCAGCTCAAAGAGGCAGCACTGGCGCCCGCCTGCCAGGCTGGTGTCAATAATGGCTGCATCTAGGTGACATGGCACCGGTGCTTGCTCGCCAAGCAGGGGCTCTTGTTGTTCTGAGAAACTGCAGCCTGGCCTGTGATGCAGATTGGCCAACTGCACACCCTGATGCAGCGGGCAGCCGTGCCCTATGATGCTGAGGACCCAGAGCATAAGGTGAGCTGGTTGCCTGTTGTCGCACAGAATAAATGATGCTGACTTGGCAGCACTGTAGCTGGCATCAGCATGACAGCTTTCCAAGGTGTGTCCCTGATGAAAGGATGCAGGCCGGTGATAATTGTGCTTTGATCCTGGGGCCTCCCTTGAGGTTGTGCCTTGCAGCAACAGTTGATGCTGCACATGGTGCATTTGCTGTGCGGCGCTGAACTCCAATGTGCATCAGTACAACGTGACAAAGCTGCGAATATTTCATGCTGCTGTATGGTGAAGCACACTGCAGGTTTGTGCATGATCGGCTCTGCTGCAGGCGCTCTGAAAGGAGCAGGCCCCTGCCTCCCCTATCCCACCTCTGGGAGGCGGCCTTACTGTGGGGTGTTGTGTTGGCACCGTGAAGGAGCTTTGGCTTAGGCCTTGCCATGGGACTGTTCTGTGCCGTTCGTCCCTGCAGGCTCTGCCAAAGGAGCTGTCCATGAGGCATTGCCAGGCGGCCCTTTGCTGGGCCTGTTTCGAGGGTAATTTCGGTGCGCAGGCACTCTTGAGGGAGCTCTGGGAGGCCGCGTTCCCGGGAGAGGAGTTTGCAGTGCCCTCGCGGCGCTGGAAGGACATGGGGTGGCAAGGGACTGACCCTGCTACTGACTTCAGAGGTGGCGGGCTGATGGCGTTGCAAAATTTGGTGTACATGGCGCACAGAAAGCCCCAGCTGTTCGATACCCTGCTGCACAAGAAGCAGGTGAGCACTGGGAACTTGGTGTAGGGGCACAGGGTGTCTGGGATTAACATTCTTTTGCCACAGCGCTCAGCAGGCAGTTCTCCGGCTGCGGGTGGCACTCAAGCTCCGTCACGTTCCTCTTTTGATGACAGCAGTACACAGGTGCAGTGCCTGCTTTGCACAGTCAAGTGTTCCTGAGGCAGGTGCCTGTAAGTCAGCCCAGAAGCCGTTCACACAGTAGTTTGGCGCAGTGTGCCATGACTCTGTTGGATGAACTATGGGCTGACCATGAGCATTGGCCCTGCAACAACCCTTGTTGCCGCTTTAGGTGCGCTCTTTGCTGCAAGCATATAAGATATCGTGAGTGCCCTGGCCAGCCTTCTTTCCCCAGCACGCTGCTGCCAGACCGGCAAATCCCTTGCGCTCACTGCAGGGGGAGCGGGCTGCAGACACTCCATTTGAACTGGGTGGGCGGGGTGGCGAATATCCTTGTGGAGCTGCTGGAGTTAACTTCACGCACATGCTGATCGAGATGCTACAGCTCCGCAACACGGAGCAGTGGCCCACTTCAGCTGAAGGCATAGGATTTGCTCCCATGCTGGAGGAGGCTGCCCCGGTCTTTGATGAGCTGTACTGTGCTGTCTTTGCGCAGTTTGACGACATGTGGCTGCAGTATGGCATTGCTGAGAACGGGGCCTTTGGCCACCTAGACTTCAACAAAATCAAGGGTGCTTTGCAGACGCGTTTATCTACCTGTTTGAAGCAGAGACCTGGCTCCTTTTCGCAGCTCGTTGACTCACTGCATCACCCACAGGCTTGATGAAAGCCATTCCATCTTTTAAAGTGGAAGTGCTTATGGTAGGCTCTCTGGATCATGCCAAACCTACTCAAAACGAAGTCTGCATGACCGGATGAACTAAGTGTGTCCTTCTGAAGTGTCAAGACAGTCCAGCAATAAATTACTTAGCTATGTCAATCTTTGGTATTGTGAGTAAGAGTCCTGTCAAGCTCAGCAGGCTCACATTGCCTGTGAACACAATTAATTCTTCTGATCAGGCTTGCCTAGCATGCTCTTCAGGTCATAGCCAGAGCCGCCTGTCTTGATCTGCTGTGCTCGCCCCGGGCCAATGATGCACATGAGCATCATCCCCACAGATGGCAGGTATTGCATCAGGTAAGCTGCAGGCAGCACAGCAGGGTTGTGTCCGCTGCCCGCCTGGGCCATCAGCAGCAGGTGTCTGGTCCAAGCAGCAGCGTGGGGTGTGCAGATCAAACGTCTTGGCGGGCTTGGTGCACAAAAGTGGGCAGTTAGCAGCATGCAGCACACGACATCTTGCATGCAGACGGTGGTGACAGTGCCTGTAACATGCTCTCAGCACTCACCAACAAGGAGCAAAGGATGCCTTGCAATCCAGCACTCGTCAACTCCATGATAGGCAGCTGTCGCACACAGCTCGGCCACTCGACGAGGCTGCATCCTCTGCTTGGATGGCTTTCGGCTGGAATGGTCTTTGATGAGCGCTTTAGGCCCATAGATGACCCGAGGGTGATCCTCAGATCCTGTGCCTATGGGGCCAGGGCAGCAGAGGCACACGCTGATGCCCCTGCAGCGCACAGCAGTGGGGTGCTTTCAGACGCTGGTCCAATGAGGCCAGGTCTGTATGGGTACATCTTGATGCTGGCTGGCTGGTGGGCTGCTGGAATACCTGGCACACCATCCACAGCGTCCCACCCACAGCTTGCTGGCTGCAGATGAGCCTGAAAGGGTGAGAAGACGGGCCAGGTGCAGTGAGGCCCCCTGGACACACTGCCCAGCGCGGCACAGCTGCCTCCCCCGCGCCGTGGGGCGTGTAGGCCGTCCAGCAGTCCAGACTGTAAGCCAGGCAAGCGTGCTGTGGGCGTCCCACCTGATGCAGCAGTGTTTGGTGCAGCCCCACTTCCAGAAGCCTGTCTCTCAGACTTCTACGAGCAGGCACACCTGGTGCACCGTTTCACTGCATTCAAAGAAGACCCGGTGCAGCCTGTCTTCCAACTTGCAGCATGACCCGCTTTCAGCAAAACCCACCTGCAGTGGGAGCCACTTTTAACAGATCCCATCTGCAGTGGGAAACTGTTGCAGCAGAGCCCACCTGTTGCACACCTCTGCCTGCAGGCTCTTGAAGTAGCCCTGCAGCGCGGTCTTGGCCGCCGAGTAGACTGCCTGCCCAGGGCTGGGCACCTTGCCGGCCATGGAGCCCACCACCACGATGCGCCCCTTGCCCCGCGCCAGCATGTGGGGCAGCAGGGCCTGGTTCAGCACAATGGGACCCAGGCTGTTCTGCGGGGGCAGGCAGGCTCACTCATTGTGCAGCCGCAGGCTGGATCAGGTGGCCCTGAGCAGCTCAGGCTCCAGCATCGGCCACCAGGATGCACTGTGTCATATGGTCATGTTTGGCCTGGTCACACTCAGGCCAGGCTGGACCAGCCTCAGTGCTGCCTCCCTGACAACCAGGTCTGGGCCGCACAAATGGGTTCTTTGTTAAGCCCTTGTGGAGGCTGAAGCAGCCTCAGTGCCGCCTCCCTGACAGCCAGCTCTGGGCCGCACAGAGGGGTTCTTTCTGGAAGCTCTTGTGGCAAGCCGGGGCTCACCAGCTTGAAGAGCATGTGTGTCACATCGGCACTGGTGTCCTCTGCGACAGCGTGCTGGCTGGCTCCTGCAGCGGGAGGACTGCCAGGATGTCAGAAGCACAAGATTGTACAGGTCAGCAAATGCATTTGAGGGCAAATACACAGTGGCTGGTGACCAAGGGCATGTCAGGAAGGGGACTTATACACAGGTGCTGCATGCAGCCCCCCCCCCCCCCCCCCCCCCCCCCCGCGGGAGCATGCATGCTGCCCCTGCAAGCCATGGCAGGGTTGCTGCCCATCCCCACAGCAGGCTGCCCCTCACAGGCAGAGCTGCCTCACCAGCCACATGGACCATGTAGTCGACACCAGCTGAGCCAAAGGCTTCATCAGCAGTCTTCGCCTGGGCCTCCATCACGGTGTGGGAGGCGCACAGGTCGAAGGGTAGCACCACGGGGTGCTGGCTGCCGTGCTGAGCCACGCAGGCATCTGCCACCCTCTGCAGGTTGGGCCAAAGGGCAGCTTGGCAACACGTCTGCGATGTTTTGTGGGAGACCCTCAGCAGGTCACTGCGCATAATGTGCAACAAAGGTATTTGCCACGCTCTGCAGTTCAGGAGACTGTGTGAGGTGGGCTTCTAAGACCGTCAGCAGGTCACAGCTATGGAAGACCTCGACTTGTCATCGTGCCAACTTCCCTGCTGCGTCACAGACGAGAATTCACTGACGGGCCTGGCAGGAGAGGGCCATGCTCGCCTTTGCCACGGAGGTGACTGCAAACCCCTGTCGCCATACAGATCTCTGCGGCCCTCTGCACTCACGTCAGGTGGACATGAGGCGTTCACCCAAAGCCGTAATCGGTTGGGCCGCACAGGCATCCGCCACCAGGGGCAGGAGTGGCGCTGCACAACCAGGCGCGGTCTAGGCCACCAAGGTCCCAGCAGCGCTGTGCATCATCATCTCAAGCACTGGCTCACCTGGAGAGACTCTTCTTTGCGAGAGGACAGGATGAGCTTTGCGCCATGCTGGGCAAACAGCAGGGCCAGCTCCTCTCCCAGGCCTTGGGAAGCCCCGGTCAGCCAGACAACCTGCAGGCAGGGGCAGCTGTGAGAGGAGTGTCCAGCACAGCTGAATCAAAGTTCAGGAGTTGCTTTAAGTTGAGTTTGGAAGATGGCACTGACCTTATCAGAGAATGCCTTGGCTGGCAGTCTGCGCTTCCCTAGGAGGCGCAGGTCTGCATCAGCCCTGCACAAGCAGTGTCGTCAGCACTGTGTGGCCTGCAAGGTGCAGACTGCACCTGGAGGGCACCTCTTCACCTTGTGAACCTAAAGACTCTCCATATGAATGCACACAGAGCAAGGCCCAGGGGAATTGCATAGATTGTCTGCATCGCTGCTTGGGGTGCGCGATGTGATCGATGCAGATGTCTACAGAAACTCTTGGATTTGCAGCGGACAGATCGGGTTGAGATCTGAGAAGGCCGTAGATGAGGCCTCTGGATGGACAGGTGCATGAACGGGCATGGAGAGAATACGCATAAGTAGTTTATAGGAATACTGATCCCAGCAGCGCTTGACACAGTCCAAGACTGTACGGCATTCCAACTAGAAACAGCACAGCCTGCGGCTAGTCTTGCTTGCTCGGTCAACAACCAACGGTGTCAAAACCACAGCAAGGCAGGTGACCAGCAGTTGCGAGCTTCAGCAGCAGTCTGGAGCACCGGCAGGCTTGACTGATAGCTGTGGTACTTCAATGGGCACCAAGTGCAGATCTCATCTTCTGAGATACAAAAGTGCTTTGCAGGGTGCATTGCACCCTGATAAGCACCTTAAGTGGAGCAGGCTACGTGGGCACCAGCTGTGAAGCTTGGTGTGTGGCACTCAGCATGGGGAGAGGCCCTGCCTGCAGCGATGAGTTGTGGGACTTCACCACTGCAACGGAGGAGATTGTGCTTAGCAGCGGTGAGAGCCAAGCTGGTCGATGCCTGCAAGGCACCTAAATGCCTCGACGCCGCCCCTGCCTCATCATTGCCTGTGTGACAGGACTGCTTCAGCAATGGGGAAAGCCTCCTTTGTGACTGCCACTGATGGACATCTGCATATTGGTTCTGGGGCAATGTCTGCACTGAGGCAGAATGACCGGCCTGTCGTGTACTTGGTACAATATGTTGTGCAAGTCAAGTGGCTGCCGCTGATCTTTTGCTGCAGAACTGAGCTTTGGCCATGCTGGCAGCATGGCAGCATGTTGCCAGCCATTTGACCGCATGCTCTGCTGTGCCAGCAGCAGCAGCCAGTGCATGGGCTTCACTGTCAAGACAGCAGCAGCAGATTCCTTGCCCCCAAAGTGCTCAACTGGGGCAACATCAGCTGGAAACTCCTGCACCGGTGTGCAGGAGTGGCTCTCATCTGCACGCTGCGATGCATGCAACATTGTGAGCACCTCAAAAGGTCATGTTGCACGTCTTTCAGATCAGGTAACAGCAGCCCAAAGGAGCAGACCCACACGGCCCAGGGGTGTCGAGGAAGTGGACAGGACAGAGGCACTTGAGCCAATGAAGACTCACCCCAAACAATGTCACATTCAAGCAACAATGAGGCAGAGCCCCACAGGGAGCAGCGCCACAGATCACTGATCATGTGCCACCAGCTGTGCACGGGCTCCCATGCTGCGCATGCTGGCAATGCACCTGTTCCACATAGAGCCAAGAATATTTCAGGGGCCAGCGCAGAAGAGCCAGCCCAGCATCAAAGCTGTGCGTGCAGGCGACAAGGCTGCCCCAAGAGCTGCACCGGCATTGAACGTGCTGGGCATGTGCTCTGCCCTCAATCACCCGCCAGGTGCTGCAGGCGATGAGGCTGAGCCCCAGAAGAAGCTTCAGGGGGAGGAGGAGCAGGAGATCATCATGTTGTCCTCCACAAGACGGCGCTCGCATGCTCGCCGCAAGAAAGCGCTGGCAAGAGCCCAGGTAAGAGAGGGAGGACTGGACCCCTGAGCTCCAGGCACAGCACTCGAGAGGCACACCCAGCTGAGATGGGCTATTCGAGGGGCACATGCTTTGCTTATACTGTGCTGAACAGTGCTCCAGCACGTTGCGCAAGGAGGCGCAGACAGGGCCCAGCCGGGAGAGAGCAGGTGCAGGTCTGTCTCCTCCTTCTTCAAGCTGACTCAGCTGGAGCCTGGGGAGGATGCTGCCTGGCTCCCTTGCAAAGCACTGATCTTGCGCCCCTGCGCTTCGTGTAAGCCTAGCAGAAGAAGCAGCAGGTTGTATAGGACTCTGTCGGGAGCACCTTGGCTTCCCTGCAGGCCATGCAGACCTGAGATTTCAGCTTGTGGCAGCCTCAGAAGGCAGCACGCCCGACAGCAGGATGGCAAGCCATGCTGCCATGTGAGGCACGCAGGCATCCTTGCACGTGCAGAGGGTGCACTTGCAAAGCCTGCCCTCCCATGGAGTTCTGCTACATTTGACTGATCAGGCGACTCAGCACCTGTGCAGGGAGCTGAGTGCACATGGGGCCTGCCCTGCCAAAGGTGCCTGGAGGTGCCTGGATTCAGCATGGTCGCCCATGTGCACAAGCTCCCCATGGGCCACTGCATGCCTCTTCGAAGTTGGGGCGTGTATGCATTCGTGAGGACAACCAGGCAAGCCCACCAGATTCATTCGGCTCATGCTGTGCTGCTGAAGCACCAAGGGCAGTCTCATTGCCCTGCTGCAGGCAGCCAGTCGCAGGCGCGCCTGCATTGCAACACTTGCTTACAACCATCCTGCGCCTGAGCAGGGGCGCCCTGCCAGCTGTGCCAGGGGCGGTTGCTATGTCCAGGCGCTCAAGCCGCCCTGCTTTTGTGCAGGGAGCCAAGCGAAAGCGTGCCTGCCCCGCCACAGATGCCTGCGACAGCGAGGACGATCTCCGCATCAAGCCAGGGTGCGCGCAGGACAAGTCCAGCCACCAGCCCAACTGCGACATCATCATGTTCGATGACGATGTCAGGGTGTCTCCCGCAAAGTGTGAGAGGTGAGCCATCTGTGCTTGCATGGGGGCCATATGCACAGCTGCAAGGCTGCCTGCCTGTGCATTCATGTCCTCAGGGTCTGCATCCCAGAAGTTTGACCAGGGCGCGAGTTCACCACATGTGTGGCATGCAGCGTTGGCCTTGGTGCAGGGTTGAGGAAGTAGAAAGGCTGTGTGGCGATGGGCTGCATCCCAGAAAGTTGCATGAAGCAGTCAGCTTGCTGGGAACCCGCAGTAGCAGGCACCTGTGTAGTGCAGCAGCCTGGCCGCCTGACAGAGACTGTCTGCCTACAGGCGAGCATCAGTGGACCCACAGGTGCTGCAGGTCAAGCAGTCGCTTGACCAGCTGAATCGCCTTTTCAAAGGCGATGCCTCAGGTTAGCACATATGAAAGTGCATGCTGCAGCGCCGACACTTTGCTGGTAATCCTGCTGCCTGGCTGGGTCCTGGGCAGCTTCATGCCATCCTCCTCATATCTACATGCCAAATTGCTGCATGCCTGGCTCCTTCAGCTTCTGCAACACTTGCTTTGCAAGGCAACCCCCAGTGACGTGCTGCCTGGCCAGCCCTGGTGCTCCAATCCTGTGCTAAGCTACAGCCTCCACAGGTTGGGATTTGACAGCCCCAGGAACAGCACGTTTGCCCTGCAGATCTAGAGAGAAGCCCCACCCCACAGCCACAAAGGCCTTCATCTGAGCAGACGCGCGCGGCCCCAGAAGCAGAAGTTAAGAGAATAAGGCTGACGGTGCAGCGCGATGGGGAGCAGCGCGTCAAGGCAACCATGCTCATGACAGACACATTCAGCAAGCTTACTGAGTGGCTGGCGCTGCAGTGGCCCTCAGAGCCTGGTAGCCAGCTGCAGCTGTTCTTTGATGGAGACTGGCTGTCGGCAGGGGCAACTCCCCAAGACATGGAACTTGAAGACGATGACGTTCTAGATGCAAGATTCAGGACCTGAGCAGTGATGCATGCCAGCATCAGTTTTGGCTCCTTGCCCCTTCCTTATGTACAAGTGTTAGGCCCAACCCATCTGAGGTGCAAAGGTGTAGTCCAAGAAAGTGGAGGTTCGTTTACAAGATGAGGATTCATCGAGCATGTCATAAGGGCAGCAGACAGGGCTTTGATCAGCTGTATCGACTGTCTTGCCCAGTAGCATGATATCAAGCAGCTCCAGTGTCTGTGCCCCAATCATAAGGGGGCAGCACAAAATAGAACCAAATGGTGTAGGCAGGGGCCATAACAAAATAATGTCACGCTCACAGCAGAGGGGCTCTCAGGTCAGGAGGCAAAAGCAAAGCCAAATCATTTGTGCACTGCAGACTGTCTAGGTTTTGGGGGGGGGGGAGCAGAGGCTGCTTAAGAGGAGGCCACGGTGGGCATGACCGTGTTCAGTGCCTGCACCTCATAGGTGCCCAGGTTGTAGGCAGTGGCATTGCCTGCCAACTGGGTGAGGGCCTGGGTGCCGTTGAAGGCCTTCACTGAGTCCAAGTTAGCAGTCATGTTACACTGGTTCTGGAAGCCGCTGCAGCAGCACAGAGAGGGAGATGATTAGACAGGGTCCACTGAGGGAGATGCAGGTCGTCCCTGGGCAGCATGTGAGCTCTGCAGAGTGCAGGTCGCCAGGCATCATGGGAGGTGGAGCGCCCAATGTGATCACAGGCACAACCACCCAGTCAAACAGCAGCACTGACCTGGCGTAGGTGGCGTACTGGTAGTTGAAGAAGTCCTGGGTCACGTTGCTGAAGTGCACAGCCCCGCATGAGGTGCTGTTGATCACCTGGTACCCGATGGAGTGGGTGTCGGCCTGCATGCGAGCAGACGAGTGGTCAGACAGGCAGTTTTGAAGGGGGGCAGCGAGCTGCACACATGCAGAGGCCTTAGCTATTGCACAGCCCTTCAAAGGTGCAGCAAACAGCAGGGTGCAGCTAGTTCTGGTCGCAGCAGCTCACCATGTTGGTGGTGGCCACGCTGTTGTTTGGGGCACCCTGGTAGGCCAGCTCAAAAGCGGTGGGCTGCACCATGTTGAAGCCGATGTCCTGCACTGTGGGCATGGTGGTCTGCACCTGCCCGTTGAAGGTGCAGGGGGAGAAGTTGAGGGCACAGCCAGAGACGTTGGCCCTGCAGCAAGGGGGAGCACGAGTCACAAAGATGTGGGACTGGGCAGATGCAGGGCTGTCAGGCATCATACATCATGCACTTAGGCCAGCACACAGGCTGTGCGCTGGCTGTGGCCGAGCTGGTGCCCTGCTTTGACAGGAACCAGCCACATGAAGGCTCTCACCTGTTCTCCTGGATGCCCACATTCACGTGGCCGTAGAAGGGGGAGGTGGCATTGTTGCTGATGATGTACTGGTGCTGGTAGCTGACGTCGGCCTGCAGCGCAGCGACATGGAGCAGGTCAGCACGACCTGGCCTGTGGATGCGTGCACACTCCAGGCAGGGTGACATGCCTGGGTCTTGCACATGCTGCCAGGTGCTCTGAGGCAGGGCACACCGAGCTGGCATGCGTGGTCATGCCATTCATGAAGAGCAGGCTGTCCAGAGCAGACCAGCCAATGCTTACCTGCAGGGTGTCCACCACTCCGTAGCTGGTCAGGCCGCCCACGCTGAGGCAGTCAGAGGTGATGTTGACGGGCTGGTTGCAGAGGACGCGCAGCACTGCGTCCTGGCTGCCGGTGGTCAGCCCTTCGTTCTGGCAGCACAGCTGGTTCTCCACGAACAGGCGGCAGGTGGGCTGTGCGCCACAGGCTGGCAGGGTGGTTGGTGGGGGCGTCATGGGCGCTGGGGCTGGCGCACTGATTGCCGGAGCAGGGGCTGGCACCGGTGCTGGGGCAGCATTTGCTGGGGCCTCAGTGGTTGGCAGCACACTAGTGGGTGCTGCTGCCTGCAGCAGAAGCATGTGGTGTCAGGGAGATGGGTTTGTGAGGGCGCCAGGTGGCGACCCAACTGCCGAAAGTGCTGACCAGACATGTTGCGCGGTGCCTGCTGCTCACCTGAGCCTGCAGCATTATGCGCCCTTGGGCAGTGCCTGCCGCGCCTGCCAGGAGGAGGATGGCCATGGACTTCATGGTCAGGAGCTGAGGGAGAGACCTGCAATCAGAAGGCTGCTGATCAGGAATGGGGCTTGGTAAGTCGAAGGCTATCAAAGCGTTGCTGCGAAAGCAGGCAGGGCCCACAAACTTTGGGCCCACCTTGTCTGCCGAGGAATGGCGCGAAGGGTGTCTGACACTCGAGGGGCTTGGTCACACAGAACCGGTGATACAGGCAGAGAGATTGATGAATTGCTGAGAGTGGGGGGGAGCGGCCTTACAACTGTTCGTTGTGACCTATTATAAGCCATGTAACACCCTGCGACAAGACGTGAAGCTAAGGCCTGCTTCGCAGCAGAACTCTGTCATGGTGCTCATGCCCACCGGAAGACATTTTGAAAGTGTTTGAAGTTCATATTTAATGAGCTTAGGCCTGTGTGCCTACTTAGAGCTGTTCAATCTCAATACATAGAAAAGCAGGCTATGACGAAGTGTAAGCCAGGCAGCGGCAAGAGGCAGGACCGCAACTTTGAAATTGTTGTCAACCACATCACCATCAATGAAGACCAGCTGCCTCAGGTCTCACGGCAGAGCATGGCGGCTCTGCAGGATGTCTTTGGACACAACATCAAGAAGTACTCAGGCACTCTTCACCACAAGCCAGGCAATGAGCATGTACATTTCCTTGTGATGTCTGCAGCTCCTAAGACCAAGAGTGCTGTCAAAGCCCGTATTGCTGCCTCCATGGCACTCACCTTTGGCACAGAGGCGGGGTCTGTGGACGTGAAGTTGTTCAACGAGTTGAAAGCAGATGCTGGACCAGCTCACAGCCTGAAGGGGCTTGGCGACTACAGGTCGCTGTACGTGAACAACTATGACCATGAGAATCACCGCCCAAAGGAACCTGAGCACAGGACAGTGGAGTTCATGTGCGGTGGAGATTGGGAGATCTCACATGGAGGTGCCAGGAATGGTTCTGGACGACAAGGGCCAGTGCAAGTGGCAATAGCGGCCATCAGGGCAGGGACTCCTGAGTTGCAATGCAAGACGTATGAGGAGTTCGAGCGTCTGCTGAAAGCCGCCGCAGAGGGTGTGGGTTGCACAACTTGCGCCTTGCCAAGGGTGTTGGCCAAGACCTCTTTTGGCACAGTGCCAAAGCGCAAGGAAGGCAACCTGATTCGCAATCCTGCCTATGATGAGGAGGAGTTCAAGGCCCTCCCAAAGAAGCAGCAGACTATCCAGCGGAAGCGCTCCATGAAGTACCTGCAAGGGCCCAACGGAAGCCTGCGAGAGGAGCCACTGGTGGTTGCTCATCAATTCTTAGAGGCGCACCCTCCTGACTTTTACCGATTCAGGCTCCTTGAGCCTGTCAGGAAGCTACAATCTGGATGTGGCTACCTTTCAGTCGCCAAGTTGAAGCAGCTCTATGAGGAGGCATTCATCAATCTGTTCAAGGACTACCCACCTCCTGAATGGACGTCTGGTCGTGCGCCAGCAAGGGCATGTGTCAGTTATAATCTGCCCGCAGCAGTTATTGCTGATGTGATGAAGGCCAGATGATGCAAGCTTGTTTACAAGATCATGAAATTGTCTGAATCACCATGCCACAGCACAGGTGTGGAAGGTGCGTCCACGTACCACATCGTATGACTTGGTAACAGATGCACAGATTGCGCGAGTGCAGCCCTTTTCAAGCCCCCAGGAGGTCCTCTTGTGCCACCAGGGATTCAAGTGTAGCCAATGCCAGGCCCAATTAGCCACCATATGTGTTGGTCAGGCCAGCTCCCTCAGGTTGATGCCTTCAAGTGTAGTTCAAGTGTGGAGCACCTTTGTTGTGCAGTGGCCACCCAGAAGTATTTGATTGGCCCAGAGGAAAGGGTTACGCGGGAATGCAGATCTTTGATTCATGTAGACCAAGAGTGTTTCAAGTGTATTTTGTCAGGGGGCAAGCCTTCAAGGCTTGCCCCCCCAAGATGACATGTGGTTTTGTAGGCTGACATCTCATTTCTGAGTGGCATTTGACACCACTCAGTGAAATGTGACTTTCAGCAGTTCAATGTGACTTCCTGAGTTAGGAAACTGGCACACAGAGACTGAATTCAAGAAGAGGAGACCAGTCATTTCAAAAGTTTGAGACAAGTGTCATGAAACATCATGCAGAAATGTCAGCAGAACAGGGGGCAACGTTGGGCTGTAGCCACACAAGGGTTCAGACAGAGTTTGGTTCCTCTGCTGCATCGCTGCAGAGAGGCAAAGTCTCACAAGTGGCAGCTCCCCTGACCAGTGAGTCAAGTGGGAGGGAGCCATGAGAGCTCTCCTGATGGGGCATCAAAGCACTAACACAAAGGACACACAGGACACTTCAAATTAACCCCAGCATACTCAGCGAGCTCATGAGTCTGCTCCAGGCACCCAGGCAGATTGCATGCATGCCAGCAGCTGCGGCCCTGGCAGACTGTGTCCTTTGTGTGTTTGTGTCTTAATGAGATGTAGAGATGTCTTGGGAGGTGGCACATGGATGGCCTCATGCCAATCTGTGAAGGGCAGGATTGGCCAAAGCCACCTGGCTTTTCCCATTCCACCAGGGCAATACTGCTGCAGCATGTGATGACAAAAGGTATGTTGCCTTCCTGACCTTTGAGCATCTTGCTGGTCCTCCCTGAGACAATGTTGTGTTGCAGCTGGAAAGGGACCTGCCTTTGACTGAGCCTTCTTTGTGCCCCGCAGGCCCTTATCAGGGCCTTGGCCTGCAATGCTGCCACTTAAACCACTTCAAGCTGATGTTTCAGACTTGTACAGTGTAATCATTTGCTGAGTGCCATTCAGTCTAGTCTCTGAGGTGCTTGCAAAGGGAATGGTGACGCTACGTATGCAAAACAAGCCTGGTATCAAGGCAATTTATTGACAGAAGAGGCCTCAGGGGCTTGCCCTGGTGGGAGGCATGTGTGTCTGTGGAGTGATTCCTCACTTTTTGAATGATGTGTTACACTGCTCAACACTGTTCAAACATGACTTTCAGCACAGAAATCGTGACCTGTGCAGGTTCAGGCGGTAGGAATGGTCAATTGAACAATCAAAGGCTTGCTCAGCCGCTCTGCTTACGCTTGCCAAGCAGCTTGGAGTCACTGCTGTACCTGCTGCATAGCTGCTGCAGTGAGCTGGCTGTCCTGGTGGGGGGGATGCGCTCACGTTCCATCTCTAAAGCTCCGAAAACAGCAGCCATGGTGCTTCCCAAGGCAGCCATGGTTGGCGGGGTTCAACCTCAGCAGCAAGGCCATACTTGAATCTTGAGAAGGCCGTGCTGCTGGCTCTTGCTTCCTTCTTGCTGCCATGCCACCTGCGGAAGTCTGAAGGCACTGCTGAGATCTTGGAGAACGCCTCAAATGCTTCTGGCACTGTTTGAAATTCTGAAAGCTTCCAGACCTGCAGCTCACAACAAGGGAATGTACAGTCTGACCAGTAGACAGGCGCTCAAGCTGAAAGGCAATTCGACTGCACACCTGCTTCTCTAACAAAAAGGAGTCCCTCTCATCCGAGGCGCTCAGCGCACTGAGGGACTGAGGCGGCAGAGTAACGCCATCGCTGGCCTGTGAAGCCAGAGGCACCCATGGGATCGGTTCGGCTGATGCTGGGGGCTGGACACCGGAAAGAGGCACCTGAGGCAGCATCACCACCGGGGCCAGAGGCGTGGCCTCCTTTCCACCCAGCGTCTTGAAGAAGAAAGCCTGCGACATGGAAGGGCAAAGGTTCAGAGCAATGCATGTCTGACAACAACACCTAGGGCCGCAGCGCTCACCGTTGGGTTGGTGAACAACAAATTCCTGTCGCTGAGAACCGCCTCAGCAGCAACATGTTTGTCCCACGTCTCCTGCCGCAGCTGCTTGCCTACAGCACTCCGCAGAAGGCGATTGGCCGCTGGCGGGATGGTGCGAAGCCACTGGTCCCCATATGAATCAATTCTTAAGCTGGCATTCTGCACAAACACTTGCCGCAGGTGGTCGATGGCCCTCAAGGGCGCCAGCAAAGGATGTGCAGGGTGGCATCGCATGCCAGCTTGGCGCAGTAGCACCGTCAAGCCTGGGATGATGCGGTCCAGCACATCCTCCTCAGCCTGCAGAAGACAATCAGATCAGTCCCCCCCCTCCCCCAATTGTGGTGATTTGTGTGAGAAGCACTGGCACTGCAGTGACCTTACCATGAACTCAGCCTGACCCAAACGATGATTCTCATGCCACTCCCGTCCCCAGCCAGCCAGCCTGTGGGCTGTGTCTGGGTCAAAGATGCAGTACAGGTCTGTGGTGTTGAACTCATGCCTGCAAGGCAAAACACTGGTCAGCTGAGGACAATACTGTTCAGAATGCACAGTATGGCCTGAGTTGCCTACCTCGCCGCCATCTTGATCTCCGCTTTGTTGATGCCCACGCTCTTACTCCACACCATGCTTCTTAAATTTGTGGCTGACCTCCCCTTTAGCTGAGTACCCATCAAGCCTGCCACAGGGCACGCCTGCAGTGTAGCAAGCCACAGATGTCACCAATAGCCATGTCCGAAAGCTGCGGCATTAACGCACTGGCTCACCAGCAAGTTCAAAAGCCTGCCGAAGGTGTACATTGAGGGTCTCCCCACTCATGGGCTGATTCCCCTGCATGCTAGGGGCGGCAACAATGAACTTGGCCAGATCCTCAAGTTTGATGCCCCTGTGGAAGGTGGCGACAGCCAGGTCGGCAAGCGCTGCCTGAGGACAGATGCGATGGTCCCAGTACCTGTGGCAGGGGAGGCATTATGACTGAGAAGACACTGCAGCACACTGCCCAGCTGCGTCTGACAGCAGGTATGCGCATACCTGACGACACCAGGAATATCCACCTGCCCAGGTTTCACAGTCTTCCCTTGCATGCTACCAAAGAGGATTGCCACAGAGGGCACTGGGCTGACATTATCCTGCGTCCTCAGTGCCAGGCAGCTCCAGGGAAGTTTGCGCAGGTCATCAGAGCGGCCCAGTGTGGCTGGCATGAACGTCATTGCCATCCTCAGCAGGTAGGTCCACTGCCACTGCTTCTGCTGAAAAGCTGTTAGCAGGGACTGGCGAAGCTGCCCTGCGCTCAGTGCGGCATCCACCTGCAGATGCAAGCAACAAGCTGGGGTTAGGTACGCCATCATTCTGTTGGCACAAGACGCTCTGACCAGGCCGGTACCTACCTGAGCTGCCACTTGCGCGTTGAGGTTCTCAGCCTGCATCTCCCTGCCACGTGCACGGACCAAGTCCCTGACCGCCTGGATCTCCAGGGGTGCGGGTACATCTGAGGTGATGCGGCCCTGTGAGTATTGCTCTCTGCGGACCTCCTTGAGGTGGCATAGATAATCACTGCATGCACCAGGCCAAGGGTTGGGAAGGGTGGGACATGAGCACAGCTCAGACACAGCAGTGGAGGGGCCTCTCACCCCACGCTGCTGAATGAGTAGCGAGCACCATTCTGCTGCACTGCCTCATCCACAAGCCACATCGAGAACTCAAGAATCTTGGCCTGAGACATGAGGTCGCCATCAGGGTATCGGTGCGCCTCCTGCTCACAGTATCTCTGCAGGATCACATGCGTGTGAGTGACATGGCCTTGGAAGCCTCAAGGGGGCCATAAGAACAGGAGTAAAGGCCATGCAGCGACTACCCTCCAGAGCTTGGCAGCTGATTTTGCAGCCTGGACTGTGTTCTGTGGCTTAGCCGCACCATGACGGGCATTGATGAGCTGGGTGAGCTGTAGGATACGAGCTTCCTCCTCAGGAGTGTTAGGCATTGCTGCTGCCAAGCCAACTGCTGCGTCTGAGACTGGTGCTCCATTCTGCTGGTCCAAAGTCTCTAAACTGTGCACACCAGGGGCAGAAGCCGGCACTGGCTGGAGATCATCCACCACTCCAGACAGGTGTCTGCAGGCTTGATCAATGGCCGCTCTGAGGGAAGGGGGGCTGTTTGGGGAGCAGCTGGCACGCAGTTGTGCTGTGTAGTCGTCAGCTAGCCCCAGGCTGATGACATGGATGATGTAGCTGCTGTACTCAGCAGATGGCACCTGGTAGTGCTGCATGAAGGTCGATCTAGGGCACTTTGGCGCGCTAGGGTTTCTCGACCTAGTACTTAGGTCATAAGGCAACCACCAAACTGTGTTAGAACAACATGTCAAGCCTCGGTGCATGGATCAGCTGAAGACCTCAAAACACAGCACGAGTTTACACTGAGGGAGGTGCGCTTCACATTGAGCCCCTGGATGGTGCTACACCATTGCATCCAGAAATCCATTACAGCATGCAGTGCCTGCAGCATGCAGTGCGCAGTGCCTTCAACATGACTTTTCAACATGAGCCTATTGCCGCCGTCACAGTGGCAATGGCAACCAGCCATTCCAGAACCTGGTTACAAAGGTTGGTATGATGCAGGCATGACCATCACCTTCAACATCATCCAGGAAGGCAAGCCAGTGATCACCAGAATATCGCAGCCTCCGCTGACAGTTGCTGAGGCACTGGGGGCGCTGCAATGCCTGGACAGCAGGGGACTGGGACGTTGCAGCCTGCGGGCAAACCAGATGAATTTCTGCCACCTCGCCAAGACCTGGCTGATGGTGCCACCTACGACCTGGTTCTGCAGAAGCAGTCAGGTGGGCAGTAGTACAGTCGCCAACATCTTGATGGACAGCTTGCCAGCAATGCAAGTCAGCTTGGGATCTGGGGGTGGCCAGCTGCCAGTGGTTTGGTGAGGTGAGTGAGACTGGCACAGGTGCGGCATGGCATGGATCCATGTACTCACAGAGTCTCAGGCCATTGATGAGGTCTGCAGATGCTGTGGCCGTCTGCCCAGTCTTGTTCTTTGCAGTGGTCTGTGAGTGCAAAGATGGAAGATGCTTTGTCCCTTTGGCTCGTTCACTGTGGCAAGACTCTGGCGAGGCTCAACATCATGGGTCTGTGAACCTGGAGCTGTGACGACTTGACAGGTGGGGACGTGCTGCTGCAATTGGATGTGCCCTGCTGTCTGGGCATGTCTTGGCACCCCAGCCTGGGGCGCATGGTTTGTGGCTCTGGAGCCGGGCTGGGTTGGGGATGATCCTTCATGGTGAGTGACAGGCTTGCAGGCGACATGCCCCAGCTAAGGCCCTACTCTGGTTTCTGCCACCCCGGCTGGTAAATTCCCTGAGCCCAAAGATGAGATGCTCTGGTACTCTGCTGCACTTGTCTGCATGATCACAGCTGAGGGCAGTGGGTTGCCTGCTGATTGAGCAGCCTCTGGAGGTGAGCTTGTGCATCAGGGCTGCAGGAGTTGTCCTGCATGATGTTTGGCAGCACACACCTTAGCTGGCCATCATCAATCTGTGAGGGGTCTGGGTACGTGGACTGCAGCCTGTGAGCTGGCTCACATGGTGGGGACGTTCCCAGGAAACATACCCCATCTCTAATTGGCAGGCCAAGCTGGCCCCATATCTAGTGGGAAGGGTGCCTGCGCTGTGTTTTCGGTGCTGTCTCTGGCGGCTAGATCATGGGCGCCCCTTACAGCTGTTTGCTGGCAATGGTGGCTGACCTGATGGCTGTGTAAGGGGCCTGGCTTCTAAGGCGCAGCCTGGCATGCTGTTGTTACTGGTGAATTTCGGTTGCCCTGATGCAGGTTGGTGTCAGCAGCTCCTCATTGCCGACTGCATATTGTCGGTGTCCTACAAGCGTATTTGCACTGAGACAAGTGCATATGTGATGTGTTGAGTGGTTGCACAGGCTGCTAAGTGCAGGCGCACAGAAGTTTGAAACAGTAGCTGTGCATTGAGACTGCAGGGTTGCCTGCAGCTGCCATATGTTTGAAGGCTGAGGCAGGCAGCTTGACACATCAATTGCCTTTGCCACACAAGGAGTAATGGCAAGACTCCATTTGGGCATGCTGTCTGACTTACAGGCCTCTCTGTGCAGGCAAGCGCCGCCATGAGGCTGGCAGCGCTGAAGATGACGAAGCCGGCCCAAGCAAGAAGCCACGCACAGGTGTGTCAGTATGCTCTTCCTGCTTGCCCAGCCAGGAAGGGGCCTGCATGACACTATGGGTGGCACTGTTTAGGGTCTTGCTGCCTGCCATATTGTATTTTGATGCTTCGACGCCTGAGCTCAGTGGGTGCTGAGGCCCTCCTGTGGGCTTGTGAGGATGGCGCTCCACTGCCTCAGCTTGTCCAAAACAACAGAGCTGTGGACAGTGGGCTGCATGCTAATTTCTGCAGCAGCATTTGGACATGAGCAGGTGCGTCAGGGCTGCAGGTATCTGTATGTCATTGGTGATAGCAGGTGGTGCGCTGCCCAGATCCCTGACACAAAGGCTTGTGGATGCCCTGAAGTGTGTCAGGCCAGAGTAGCCCAGAGGTGAGGCCTGAAGGTCACATGCTAGGCTTGCCTGCAAGGCTTGCCTGATTGGGCAGCAACGTCAGGAGGGTGCTAGGCTTGCACGGTGTGCGGCAGCATTGTAGACCTGCACAGCCACGCACCTCGGGTGCTAGGGCTGTCGGGGTATCTTGCATGGGGTGCGGCAGTAGGTGGGTGTGCTGTTCAAGTGTCTGTCTGACTGCTTATTGACATCCTGAAGCATAACGCTGGAGGAGGCCACAGGTGACACCTGAAGGCAACATGCTAGCCCTGCCTGCGGCAGCAGATCTGAGGGCAACACCTGGAGGTGAGCACAATATGGTAGGGCTGCAGGACTACCAGTTCCACATGTTGTGGGACTTCATAGGCATCAACATGTCTGCGGCATCGTCTGCTACTGGCCAACTGCTGGACCAGGGTTGCTGTATGTGGGCCAACTATCAGGCTTCGTTGCGGCAGTGTGGCTGAGACTATCGAGTCCTGCTTCAAGTCTTTCATTTTCTGCCATCAGTCCCTTCCGCTGAGCGCACTCTGGTTGCCCCGCATAGCCTGGCAGTCATGCCTTCACATCAGATTGTCTGCCTCACTTGTGGTCGGACCAGGGCTGGCCAACCTCATCAGACCAACATGGCTTAAACGCCTGCAGGCTTGCGGCCCGCAGCCCAGCAAATCAGAAGTTGTGGGCTGAGCTCCCACAGGCCAGAGAGGATGGGGGCTGCCTGCAGCTAGCGGGGGGTACCAGTTTCCTTGACATTGGCCGCTTCATGATCAGGGCTTGCTACACAGAGCTGGCAGCCAGGCTGGAGACATACTATGGCGAGCCAATTAATAAAGGGATGGTCTTGATAGGCAATCCAGGTGGGTGTCATGCTAGCAGCGCATGGCTGACTTGATGATGCTGATATGTCTGTTGCTTGCTCAGATGTACCAGACACAACACTCAAGTGTCAGACTTCCATTGCAGGCATTGGAAAGTCGCTGTTTGGCGTATACGTGCTGTACCGCCTGGCTTGAAAGGGCCAGCGAGTGGTGTACCACAAGCATGGCGATGATCCTTTGCTGTTCTGCACTGACGGAGCCTTCCAGCTTGATTTTGTGACTCCAGAAGAACTTGAAAGACCAGACACCTGGTGGGTGCTGGCTACAACAGAGTAATCCCAGCCTGCTCGCAGGACCTCTTGCGGAAATGTGCTCTTGCTCAGTGGACATGTCTCACCCTTGGGGTCCCACTCAGCTGTGTCCTTCGCCCTGCAGGTACTTTGTGGATGGCATGTTCCCCAAAACTGCACATGGAGCTCGTACATTGCTTATCACCTCGCCTGACCGCAATGTGTACAAGGTGGGTGCAAGCAAGCTTCTTGTTGTCCACCAAGCTTGCTTGTGCACTCCCACCCTGTACTGTGTTTCCTGGCAGTCTTACCAACAGCGGGGCTGTGATGGCTTGTGCAGGAGGTCATCAAGCGGAGGGGCTTTGATCATCTCTACATGCCAGTCTGGACTCTGGAGGAGTTGGAGACGTGCATGAGTGCCATGTACCCGGGCATGCAAGTCGCTGACGTCCGCAGCCGATTTGACCGCTGGGGTGGCATCCCTCGATTTGTACTGGAAAAGCTAAGTGTGCCAAACCAGAGCCTTTTGGAGCAAGCCATCGCGTCTGCCACGCTGCCAAGCATAATTGACAGTGTCGGCCGCGCCTTTGCGCATCCAGAGATCATCCACCGGATCCTTCACCTGCATGTGGAGGCTGATCTTGTCACGACTGCTGTGAGGTGGGCTTCCCTATGGGTCGCTGAGGCAGTGGCCATGAGGCTCTTTGAGTATGAGAAGAACAACCTCATCGCATTTTTGAGCGCCGTGGCAGTCGACAAGGACCTTGCAGGGCTTCGTGGCGTTTTGTGGGAGGGTTATTGCCATAGGAGGTTGGCTGCTGGTGGCAAATTTGCTTGTCGCGACCTGGGCACAGCAAACAAGCCTGTTGAAGAGATTGCCCAGGACATTACCATTGAGCCCTCTACACGCAGCCACATCTTCTACTCATGGCCTGAAGTAAAGGGACTGCCTCACACCGTATACAGTCGGCCTCGCATCAAAAGTCTGCCTGCAGTTGACTTCGCCATGCAGCCGAACAAGCTATATCAGATCACAGTGTCCTCCTCTCATACTGTGAACTGCAAGGGGCTGCATGATGCACTGGTAGGCATGCAAGATGATAAACGTGAGGTTAGCCACTTTTTTTGTTGTTCCCACTAACAAATTTCTGATTTTCAGAACCCAAAACTTTACTCAAGGTCTGGGGGTTGCTGCCCTGAGAGACCAAGTGAAGCAATTTGAGCTTGAAGTGAGCCTGACAGAGTAGCATGTGTGTTGCGTATGTTTTCATCATGGATTGTAGAGCTGATGTCAAGGGCAGTGCGAAGCAATCAGTAAGGTTCAGTAGATGCAGCTCAACTAGCTGACAGGTTGAGAGACAAACTGTAAGCCCTTTCTGCAGCGCATGATGCCTTGTTGTCAACATTCAGAAGCCTTCCTCAGGGTATGGCTATATCTTAAGAGGCAAGCTTGAGGCCTTTCACACACCTTATTTTAAAACCTGCCACTGCCCCGTTTGGCTCACCTCATGTCCTCCTCAAGGCATGGACTCTGCTCAATGTGCGCACTCAGCGTGCGCTTGGCATAATTGCAGGGCCTTTCAGACAGGCTGTTGCATGTCATCCCAGATCAGGACAACACTTGGTACCATCGACTTTTTGCGTCAGCATATGCCCAGGACAACTGGCAGAGCGTTTTGTCACGACTAAGGGCAAGGAGCTGCAGACAGCCTTGCAGCTTTCCCCTGCCCCCGACTTGGTGTCCTTATTGGTCACCTGTTTCAGATGTACTGCCTTGCAGAACTGGCAGGAGCTTCCCCAATGCGCAGCCTAGATGAGCCAGGTGAAAATTTTGCCAAGCAATGGAATATCTGCGAGACATTGTCATCTCTTGTAGCCACAGCTATCCGCATGCTGGCAAGTGGCAGACCTCAAGCTGAAGGCCAGCAGTCCACACCAGTACAGCCAACTTTCAGTGACCATTGGCAAGACTGGGCTGTGCTGGCCCTTAGCCAGATATGCCAAGGCCATCAGTGCTCTGTTGCAGCCCTACACAGGATTCCAGATCACCCGCAGCTTACATCACCACCGAATCCGCTCATGATGCAAAGCAGAATCAACAACTTGCTACAAATATGCTCTTTTCAAGTGCTGCTGGTCCTGAGGAGCACCTGGTCACATGCGTATCGTAGCGCACTCCGAGCTGAAGCTCAGCCTTAACTGTCCTCAAGGTGCCAGAGCCTGACACTTACAAATGTATCAGAGGCATGTTGCGGGGCGTCACATGGCCTGTGATAATATGACGTAAAAGCAACCTGGAGGTGGTTGAGGTTTTTGTGGCAGCTGCACAACAGCTGGCAGAAGAGAGCCAAGGGCTGCCCCACTGAACTGGCATTCTGATCTGTGATGACTTTCGATGGCACAGTGATGGTGCATCACATTCATGGTGGAAGCAGACAGGGTTCTTGAGAAGGCACCGTTCATTGGGAGAAAGATCCAGCAACAAAAGGTGAAAGGGGTCAAGTATGCTCAGCCTTTGCTGTCCCTGCAACGCCCTCCAATACATTGGCTGCCCTGCTTGGGCCCTCGAGGACAAGGACACTTGGCGGCAGGGAGCTGCCGTGCTGCAGTCCCATTGCAGGGGGTTCTATAGCTGTAGAGTGCCGCAAGGCAGCAAGTCCTTGCTCCACATCTGGTGCAACAGCAGTGGCTGCCGGTTGCTCCCGTGTGCCGCTTGCGATCGTGCCGCAGCCCGCATCCGCGACAACCATGCCATGCTCCACATCATGCGCACTCAGCAGGTCGGGGGTTATGCGTAGCCGGCACCTGCAGGTCAGTGGGGCAGCCTGCTGCAGAGCACATCAGCCAAGCGGAGACTTGTGTGCGCTCAGCAGCCTGCCAGCCTTGAGCAACCCAGCACCTCCGGGTCAGTGGGTCTCAAGTGTCACAATCCTGCCTGTCGACAGCCAAGCGTACCAGGCAGCACCCACAGAACTGAGAAGCCAGCCGCCTGCCGCACAAGGGCGCCACCTTTCACGAGTCCAGAGTTTCATCACGTAGCCGGCAGATGCACGTAAGTGGGTAGCCGACCTGAGCTGCTGTGCAGTGGATAAGTCCCCAACACAGGCTGGCAAAGCTGCCTGCCAATCCCGCCAAACTTGATCAAGGGGCAGGCATTCAGCCCAGACAGGTGCGCACGTCCCCGCGCATAGGGCCACGTGGGGCGTGGATGCCTAGGTCAGCCAGGTGCAGATACACTTCCCGTGGAACTGATGCCTTGACATTGGCAGTGGGGTGCCCTTTCTCCTGGAATCCAGAGAAGTGCCACAGACGTGCCTTATGCCTGACACAGCCCAGAAAGCCTGGGTCTTGCGTGGAGCAGCTGGGCTGCCACGCTGAATGGCGCAAACGCACGTCCGGTGGAGTGCCTGCAGAGCTCAGTACAGGCCCCTCCCTGTCGACCCGCCCTGGACTCACGTGGGGCAGGTGGGGCGCCGCGCCAGCCAGGCACGAATGCACTTCCTGTGGAACTGGTGCCCGCAGGGCAGGGCAGCCACGCGCTCCAGAGCCAGCGCCTCCACGCAGATGGTGCAGTCCGCCAGCTCGCAGGTGTCGTCCAGCTTGGTGATGGCGTCAAAGGAGGGCAGGCGATCGAGGACGTGGGGAGGTAGGCCGCGGACCTTGGGGCGCCGGGTGCGGCGCTCGGCGCCAGGGGGCTGCGCCTGGCCGACGACCTCCAGGACTGTCTGCTCACGGTCGCCCTGAGCACCTGCAGCAACGGCAAGCATAGCTGCTTGTGACACAACTTTGCTTCTTTTTGACGGTTGTTGGCTGACAGGAATTTGGGGTGCCACTGGCAAGCCGACGATCTGGGCATGGTCTGCTTGCACCTGCTCTGGGCGCACCTGCAGCACAAAACAATCCATCTGCCAGTGCTTGACATCAGGAAACTTGGGGACATGATGCTGACGCTTTGTTTCGGCAAGTTTGCACCTGGCCACTGGCTCAGGGAGCTTTCTGCTTGTGCTTGCTCTAGGGCACCTGCAGCAACAGCACTTGGCGCAGGTGTGAGCAGCAGTCGGTCGGGTTGGTGGGGCCAACACGCCTCGCTGACGGGGATTTGAATTCCTGCAGCCTCTGTAATGGCCTACTCACGCACACTCTGGGCGTGCAGCGTATGAGAGTTAGAATCTCTCCGCAATTTGCTCTTTTGGGGTTTCAGGGGGGTTGCGCATGCCTGCCGACTTGCTGTGGCCAGCTCGTAGCGTCTGCAGCAGCGAAGAGGGACTGCTATCGATGATGCTGTGGAGGCACCACGGCGTATTAGAGCTGAGCCGCCTGCTTGCGCCTTCGGATGGTGCACTGTGCTCCTCTGGCGGCACAGAGACATGAGAGCCACTACAGCCTCCTCGCAGTATTGGCGCTGCCTGCAGGCAAAGGCGTCCAGCAAGGCAGAGAACGTTGACATGAAGTACGAGGAGCTTGACTGCCCTGGTGGCTCGAGCCCACTTCCATGTGGGTGCCTGCAGTGGAAGAGAGAGATGCCTGGTCCACTGCTTGCTGAGGGTGACAGGCCGCATTCGCATGTGCTTGCCCGTTGTGAGCGCCTGTCACAGCAATGGTGGTGCTGTCAGCCAGGCTGGGTCACTGGACATGCAGGGGGCACCTCTGCAGGCTGGCCAGACTTACAAACAGCGAGGGGCGAGAAGGTTCACACAAGGCCAAAGGATGCCAGGCACAAGGAGGCCCCATCAGAAGCCATCCAGGTTGCCACATCTGCTGCCCGGCTGCGTGTCCAAGACGGGTGGAGCCCTGCGAAACCCCGAAGCACTGAGAGTGCCGGCTGGCCCACAGGTTGAGCCAAGCCATGCTGCAGACAATTCCTGAGCAGAGACACCTATCAAGCCTACAGCAGGGGTTTGAGCGTGCAGTTGGCTGCAGTTCAGGCAGGCCAATCGGTGATTTGTCACGACAGTGCCCCACGTGGAGCCCGCACTGTTTCCTGGTCTTGCAGGTGCGTCAAGAGTGTGAAGCCAGCAGCAGAGTCCATCCCTCAAGCCGAGGAGCTTCCGCCCTAATCGTGAGCAGGCACGAAAGTGCGTTAGCCCAGCATGTCCCAAGCAGTGGCCCATACTCCGGAACGGCGTGGCAACACGCAAGCGGGGGTCGATGCACTCACTCTGCAGGCTCTGACGTGCAAGGCGTGCCCTGTTGTTGCCGACGCCTAGGCGAACGCGACGGACATGCCCGGCACTGTCACGCTCCAGTAGGCAGCACCCTGAGCACTGGAGCACAAAGGTCACAAGGCTGGCCGCCACGCCCACGGCGAAGATGCCCACCACCACCCACCTGCAGGCACCGGTGGCATGTCATGGATGGCGTTGCAGCCCCAAAACAATGAGCAGCGGTGGCCCCAGCAGGGGGTCATCTGCTTGTCACCCGGCGGAGCATGCAGCACTGCATGAGACCAGAACAGCACGGCCTGCCATGAGTGCACAGAGGGACTGGGTGTTGACCTGCATGCCGCCCAGGCAATGTCCCCAACCTGAGGTGCAGCGGAAGGCATCTGAAGTGCATCTGAAGCCTCACCATACATTGGCGTTTAAAGCTGGCATGAGGTCTTAAGCCTAGGACTTGACCATGCTGCCCAGCTCAGAGGGGGTGACCTGCTTGCTCCACTGTCCCCCCTGCAGAGTGTGTTGAGTCACCATCCTGTGCTTTCACACGGCCACCAACTCAGGCGACGTGAGATTCCAGCAGGGCACCTTGCTGGCTCGTCAGTCCCTCGATTGATGAAGGGCTGCCTAAACTGAGGGTCAGTACGCGGATGCGAGAGATCGGCACTTGCCCTGGCTGACAGAGTTCCGAGTTCCCACTGATGGAGCCCAGCCCCTCTCCCCCAGCGGTTGCCGAGCTCATTTAGTAAAAAGTCTGCTATCCTTCTTTGCTAGCTGCAGGACCTCGTATTTCGAGCTGCCCCGGACGAGCACAGGTACGCAGATAAGCTACCTCCGTGTACGGATACACTCCTGACACTTGCTGTGGTGCTGAGGCCCTGCTCTGATTGCTGTTATTGGCAGGGAGGGGCAACAAACGGCACTGCGACCGCATACGAGCATAGCGTGTATCTGCTGTGCCCTAGCATGCCACGGCAGCTGCATCTACAGGGAAGTCGGCTGCATGTGAATGCGGTGTGTATCTGCTGTGCTCCGCGGGGCCACAGCAGCTGCATCACACAATGGAGCCTGCTTGTGAACATTGTGTGTGTTTTGCTGCGCCCTGGCGGGCACAGCAGCTGCAATGCACAGGGGAGCCCGCTTTCTGACCAGCTGCTTCAGAAAGCAGACCAACAAGTGTGTGTTGTGACAGCATGTCCGCAACAGACATGGACATGTGGCCTTAGCATCACAGGCAATATGCCTTTGAATTCTGCTTGATTATCCATCAATTGCCCATCACTGCTCGTTCAGTACTCCTTACAAAGCCTCTCAGGCTTGTACTTGACCAGTCCTGCCGCTCATGGCGGTGTGAGCTGTATTGTGGGGCAGCTGCTGCTGCAGCAAGGCAGCTCTGAGGTTTGACAGGCACCTTGCACAGAGCTTATGGCCATTGATTCTTTCAAGTGCATAGCGGCCTGGACAGCGCTGTGTTGCACTAACGTGATGTGCTTTCAACACAAATTATACTGGGCTTCTTCAGGATCCTGGAGGGCTCAACACCTGCAACTCTTAAGGTATCAGCTCAGGGTATGGCTGGCACAGAGAAGATGTTGTGCATTGGTATCGTAAAGAACCCTTGGCCTGCCACAGTTGTTGCTCTTGCTTGTGCCAGCTTCTCATGATTGTGCCAGCCTTTTCAGACTAAGCAGACAACTGTAAGTGTTCTGAGCGTGTATGAACAGTGTTCACAGTCAATGCACAGCCCCTTCAATTGGGGGCCCTCTTGTAATACAGGACATGACGGCTGAAAAGCTTTTGTCTGAGACATTTGCACGGCCATGTTGCAGCCTTGTTCTTGAATTTAACATCTGTGCTGCAGTACCTCTGTCTAATCACATGGATGTTGCCAGTAGCAGGAGAGGTAAGGGGGGGGAGTCCTCAGCACAGAGTGATTGGATACACAGAGCCGAAGTGAGCCAGTGAACCCAGCGCATTGTCTACTGATGCGGTCAGAAGCAGCAAGAGGCGGGGAGGGGAAGTACCTTTGCTGGCACCTCCGAAGTGATTCAGCGTTTTGGCCCTGCTGGCCAGGCATTGGCTGGTGCCAATGTGTGCAGGAAGCCATCAGGATGTGCTTCGGTGGGGCCTATTTTGCTGCTCAGAGGGGCCTTGGAAGTGTATGATTGCTTGTGTACCGTATCCGGACCTGATGAGCTCTGCCTTCTTGTTCACAGGCTTGCTGTTGTCGAATCGCCTGCATGCACAACAAAGTGCTCAGCAGCCTGCCTGCTGCGTAACATGAGGTCACGCATGTGGTGCCCCTTCTTGCTCTTGTGGCAAGCAATTCATATACTTCTCAAGCACGGCTGGAAAGCCTTCCCTGGCCACAGCCCTGGTTGGCCAGCAGCTGGTTCGCACCTGTTAGTGAGGTGGCTGCTTGAGATGCACAGTGCCACATGGACACCGCGCATGCCCTTGAACTTATAGTCGCCTGCATGGTTGAGCTTCACCTGCCAGCAGAGGCAGGAAACAACGTCTGCTAAATACTCTGTGCATCACGTCATTGAGGCTCACATCAAGTATGCCAAGCAGCAGTGGGAGCAGGAAGGCACTGAATGAGGTAGCACAATGCCAGCTGTACACCAGTCATGCGGCAGGCGACAGCAGATTATTGGCTGCCCAGCATATCTGCAACACACAAGGCAGCCAACGACCTGGCTTGTCTGAGGTGTGTCAGCACAGCTTCAGGCGTGGCGCCCCCTGAGAAGGCATGCTCAGCTTGCAACCAAGAGTCCTGAGCAAACAACTCTCATAAGGCAGCAACACTGCGGCCAGCAGGTCCCTCAGCCGTCTGCGATGTGGAGGCCAGAACGGCCACGTTGCACAACCCACAGGCACTGAACTCCTTCACAGCATGTCAATGTAGACACGGCTTGCAGACCATCCACCACAAATGCGCGTGCATTTGATGAGGGCCCTGACCAGCTCGGCTACCTCTCAGCACCCCAAGGACAGGCACAGTCCCGCATCCAGAATCCCCACCTGCTCCACGAGCTGCCAGTCATCCAGGGCCACAGTCAGGTCCTCCAAGCGCTTCAGCAGGTCTGCAATGACCCTGTCTCTCTCAGGCTTGCCTGCCTGCAGGGACTCTCTCGAAGGCTGTGCCAGCTGCAAGATCTCATCAGCCTCAGGGACGGGGTCGCAGCTGCCAGGCAGGCCTGAGCTGCTGAGGTGGAAGCTTGCCACGGCCTGCACGCAGCATCTGGTGCTGGAAGCTGGCCTGAGAGGCAGAGATGCGACCTCACTCTGCGTGCTCTGAGTCCAACAGGCAAGCCTGAGGTGCAGAGGCACAACTGCCTGCTTGCAATCTGCCGTATTGCTGGCAGGCCTGTGCTGCTAAGGCTGAAACATTCCATGATTGGCAGACAGCATGAACCTTCCACCAGGACAAGAATGGGCTGATGGTGTGCGCTCAGGTTGGCACCACTCTGACACTCTGCTCGCAAGGCAAAACTGCATGCAGTTCTGCATGCATTCTCGGGAGAGGCATCCGCTGGCTGGCTCCGACTGCCTCATCTGTCAAGCCAGACAGCAAGCTCGTGGCACGCATTGTGCAGAGTGAACTCACCGGCACGCTTTTCACTGGCTTGGAATTGTTTGGATCCTGATGCAGAGCTGCCATGACACTTTGGCTTCTCAAGAGGCTCCTGAGTCCCTGCACCAAACATGAGGTGGACAGGCGCCTTGGCAGGCTCCCCTTCTGAGGCACACAACACCTTGTGAAGGAGTTTTGCTGTATGTGCATCAGCACAATGGTGAAGTGTGGAGAGGAACTCATCATTGTGAGGCCTTGCAACCAGACACCTGTATCTGTCCCAGACTGGCCGAGAGGACTCGCGACATGGGTTCATAACTGGTGCTGGTCCTCTCCAACAGCTCCTGGCTGGCAGCGGACACCTCCTGAGCAGAGCCACAAGCTTCGTCTGGATGGGGAGGGTGGCTGTGCTTGACCATTGGCGCAGCACAGAACTCCAGCGGCGCGACACGCTTGGCGACCTGCACGCTGATGTTTTTCTTGTGCGTGTGCACCATGCCAGTGCGAGGCAGAGCACAAGTGAGGGGCTCACAATGCTGGACAAGCTCACTGGAACCACTGCACACTGCACACAGAAGCTTGCCGGTGTCTGGGCAATGCACTTGTGCAAGCACACAGGGCTGTGCTGACCTTATTCTATGATAAACTCCTGACATGACTGATAGCTGAGCCATTGAGGTGGTCAACATGGCCCCTGCTCCTGTCTAACAAGCCCTGCCTGGGGTAGATTGCCAGCACCAGCAAGATTGGTGTGAGCACATAGACACTTGCCTCAAAGTCCTCCAGGCCAGCCAGCTCCCGCAGCAACACTTTGACTGGCTCTATAGGCGCCAGAATCTGGCCTCCCTGGGCGGCTGAATGACAGAAGCGCGCTGCCCTGTTTACAAGAGGCCTGCAGAGCATGCAGGTACAGCAGTGACTGGTCTGGTGTTAGGAGGCTGGATGCTCATGAACCCCATGTCACATGTGTGCTCGCAGCCTAGCTGCTTGGAGTAGATGTAGGCACAGGCCGACACAATAGGTGCATGACAACGGAGCGTCTCCATAAAGAACGGCTCACCCAAAGTAGTCTGCCCGCCCTGTCTGGCCGTGTGGGCACACACGAATGGGGACACCCTCATAGAGGCCTGCACAGGGCAGACAGCAGGCGCAGGTGGTTACAAGCCCTTGCTGGCACCAGCTGTACAACACAGTCATCAGCATTGTTCAGCAGGCTTGTTGATGCTGATGCCAAGACCCAGCAGCCTACTTCTCCCTGAGCAGCAAGACTGCTCATGCATGAGCACACTGGGCCCAGTGCACTGCAGCTTGTCTCAGCAACCAGCAGACCCACAAACTGAGCAATGTGGTGCAGACAGGTGTGACTGCCGACCCATCTGGACATGGGCTCTGCTGACCAGCAGCTGGTCTGCAACACCCTCAGACAGGGAACCACACTTTTCAATTCCATTTGGATGTTGATATTGCCCTGCGCACGCAGTTCGCACCATGCACCAGCCCAGGCTGGTCACCCAAGCGCCGTCTACTGCACACAGCGATACGCGGCAGGGCTACCCACCCATGCGTACACGGGGTCCACTAAACAGCAGCCTCCGCTCACTGTCCACAGCGGCCTGGCAGCCTGGCAATGCAAGGACGTGCTCATCCCAAGGCACGTTCAGCAAGGCCTGCTGAGCCTGCAGTTCATCAGCACGGCAACGAGCTGAGACTTTGCTGCGCCTGCAGATGTCAAGCCTGCGCCGCAAAACGCAGTCGACAGTGAGCAATGGTGTCTGTCACTCCTGAAGGATGCCAGGCCTGGCACTGAATTGTTTGAGATTTGCTGGCGCTTGGGCCATGAGCCAGCCACAGGCCTGCAGCATGGATGCCACAAAAGCCAAGAAGCGCGCCCAGCCGTCACAGCCCCCAGTGTGAGCCTACCAGCAGGCACCACAGGATGGCTGCAGCGCTGCTCCTGAAAGCCAACATGAGGTCAGAATCGATCTGCTGGCTCTCATACCCCTCCTGCCTCTGCAGCAGTCGCCGGCTGCAGTCCAGATACTGTACAAGGGCTGTGTGAGCTGCTGCAGGGTCTGCCGCCTGCAGTTGCAGCGCAGGAACATATGACAGAGTAGCCTGGTAGACTTAGCTATGCGATTTTGCAGCTAGGTTGGCTGCCTGCCAGGCACAGGCCAAGGTCCATATAGACCAGGCTGCCAGCAGCAGGCCATGCTATGAGCAAAAGCTGCATTGACTGGTGGTGCCTGCGCTGCCCACCTTCATGCTGTCCCAACCCGCCAGAGTTGTAAAAACTATCGTCACCCGCGGCAGCGCTGTGCGTTCGCCGCTCACCGCCTGGCGCACCAGGCTCGCTCTGCTCGCTGCAGCAGCAGCCAGGGCGCATGTATCTGGCAACTGTTCATTCAATTCGCATGCTGCATGTCATCGTGGCTGTGCTGCTGCCCATCTGCTGCTTGCAAATGGTGAGGCCTGAGTGCTCAGCATAATACAGCAGCTGTACTGTGAATGTTTAATCGGGATCCCTGCTGCTAGCAGGGCATCATGACAGTCCAGGCAGCTGATGTAGGCTCAGCTGGCACCGCAAGCAGTTGCACACCTCCTGGTGCATCAAAATAAGATGCCTGACGCTGCTCCAAAGTGGCTGGGGGGCGCAACAGCCTTGCCCGCTCCTCCAAGCCTGGAATTGCCACCTGATACAGCTGCGTCAGCCCTGCCAAGCCCTTCAGAACCTGCACAACAACAGTGTTCCACGATTGCTGGCAGACATGTGCGCAACTGCGCCACAAAGAGTGCTGCCTGTACTGCTTAGAGCCATTGCAGACAGGGGCGGGCCTGACAGCCTTTCTACCAGACCAGCAACCTGCCTGCAGCAATTGCTACTCCCGTCGAGCATGTACCGTTCTGAGATGCTACAATAAGCAGAGAAGTTCATGATGCAGCCAAGCCCTGTAGCCGCCCTGGCAAAGCAGAAACTTCTTGCTCTGCTTTGTGCTCAGACTCTATCATCAGGCATACTGTGTGCATGCTGAGCTCTCACATGAACTCCCATGTCCACCACAAGGAGGCTGTCATGGTTCTTCTGGCCTGCACAGCAGAGAAGTCTGCATGGGTGGTTTCGTCAGAACACATTGCCTGCAGGTATTGACTGCAGCCCAAGCTAATGATGAAGCTTGCAGCAGGCAGGCATCAGACATGCCCTCTTCTGGACATGTTCATGGTGTGGCAACAGTGTGCAGGCCTCTTCAGATCCCAAACAAGCCCATGATTGCGCCTTGCAGCATGCCAGTCTCACCTGCAGCCTCTGCTTCAGCCTCTTCAAGGTTCTCCATGCGTCTCAGAGTCCTGCAATATGCATCAACAATGTGAAAACAGTGGGCCCAGACAAGTATGTCACATCCCAGCTGAGGGAATCTGAAATTGCCGGCACAGCCCATGGCAGACATGTTGCCTTTGACGATATACAGCAAAACACAAACCCTGGACAGGGCGGCCATGCAGACCTGAAGGACTCCCTCCTGCCAAGCGGCTCCACACTGCTGCGTACAAGCGATGCTGTTGCATCCGACGCCTTTCTGGCAAGGGAGCTGTGATGAATCATAGGCTCTGTTGAAGCTGTTCTTTCTGCACAGCGCCACTCAAAGACTGTGAGCATTGCTGTGCCAAGTCAAGAGTGAACATCAGGTAGCCTCCTTGCATGCCTTCTGGCAGCGAGGACAGCAATGAACACATGTAAACACCTTCTCTTCCTGAGAGCAGGACACGTCCAATGCAAGATCACCTGTCGAGCTCAGGTCTGCTGTTGTTGCATGAAGGAACCACCTGTTGGAGCGGCTCTGCTGGGGCTCCGGCGCTGCACTCTGTCGGTGCTGAAGGGGTGCTGGCCTGCAGAGTCTGGGCCAGCTGGAGCGACAGTACAGTTGCAGCAGAAAGCATTGCAGTGCACACTGTGCTAGGGGATCAGCCAGGAGGCCAGCAAAGGAAGCAGCAGCGACAGCCGTCTGCCCAGCGTCCCTTGCAGGGAATTCCAGGCAGCGAGTCACCTGGAAGGAGCTGCAGGGGCGCTATCGCCTTGCAGCTCACGCCCTAACTGTGTCAAGTTTCCGAGCTTCTGCACAGCAGTGGGGACAGCTTGCCTCAGCAAGATCAACTCCAGCATTCCTGGGGCTTGGCTGGAATCCAGCGTGATGCTGCATCGGACCCTGCTTCTCACGGCAGAGCACGGCGCTGTAACTACTCTGTATAGAATGGTCGGAGGCAAGAACAGTCACCACTGTTCATGCATGGCACTGCGACTGCAACTATGCTGCTTCTGCTGAGAGCAGGCAGGAAGCTGCCGATGAGCCTACAAGCATTTGTGCATGCTTGACCCAGCTAACAACCAGAGCTCCTGCGCTTGCCAGGAGCAGGCAGGCAGCTGCCCTAGAGCAGCTGTGACCTTGAAGCTGGTGTGGTCCATCAGAATCGACCCTCCTTGTGCGGCATTGGCCAGAGCCTGGCAGCGAGTCAACACCTCCCCCGCATACCTCAGACTGCCAGGCGCTGACACCTGCACACACAGATAAGCAGGATGCCTCAGGTGTGGTCATGATGCAGACCTGCACGGCTGAGGTCCTGCAGTCAGACCCAGATAACCCTCCAGCAGCCAAATATCATGTGGCATGTCAATGAGATCTCACCTGCCATGCCCTGCTCTACCATGCCCCACTTGATTGCCTCACTCAGCTTGACCATGCTCATCTGCCACCCTCTGCGCTCTCGCCATGCTCTCTTCAGATTGAGTTGCTCATACAAATCCATAGAGCATACAACAGAGGCAGTGCTCACCGGCAGGTGTCCTGGCAGCATGTGCTGCTGTTCTTCAGGTTTTGCATTGGCCAGATCCACCACTGCAATGCCAGAGGCCATTGCCATGCGGACTTTGAGGCCTCGGAAGAGGACGCCACTGTTGTCCTGCAGAGGCATGAGGCAGTTGCTCAAGTGCCGAACCCACCAACCATGTACGGCAGCATGTGGACCAAGCCAGTGCCATGCACGCTATGGCCCTGGAAGAGACTGCCCTTTGCAAGGGCATCTGCTGTTGAGCTAGGCAGCTGTGTGTAACAATGGCTGCATATGGAAGCCGTTGCCATGCAATCAGGCACTGGGAGAAGCGGCCGCTGACATGGTCCAGAGGAGTGTGCATGTTCACATCTAGGCACCGGTGCAGCCAGCTGGGGCTTTGACAGCACTGCTGCTGCGCCCTGGCTTGTTGCACTACAGCACAACTGCTGCGCCCTGGCTCATGGCACTGCAGCGCCACCCAGGCTCCCATTTGCTGCAGGGTGGTGCTTTGTGCAGGAAAGGCCGCTTGCTGTGCTTTGACGATCAGCACCAGCTGTTGATAGGCATGCAAGTGCTGCAGAGTACGAGGCAATCAAGGATGGCAGCCTATTTCATCCAATGCAAGTGGGGCTCAGGCTTCTCATTGTGTGTGCAGGTGCAACAACAAACATGCCCTGCCAGATGAAGGCAGCTCTGGACCTCTTCTAGGGGATCGATGTCCACGGCGACGTCCACGTCAGGCACAGAGTTGCCTAAGGCATCCACTGGTGGCCTCCGCTCGGAACTGAACGAGCTAGGTCTTGAGGGGGCACATGACATGGCTTGCCCAGGGGTCCCTACTCGATGGGTCCATGCAGACTGCCCTGCACAGCACAGTGTAGCAGGCTGAGACGATTGGCCACAGTCAGCAGCTGCACATCTGGAACTTGATGCCCATGAGACCGCGGCCGAGTGCTGGGTAAACTGCAGCTTCCTGAACGCCGCTTGGTTGAGCTTATGCTGAAGCTGGCATGTAGACAGCTTTATGTGACTGCAGACGTGGTTCCAGTGTGCTTGCGCTAAGCGATACTGTTCCGGCGACACGGTGTGCTGGCAGGGGAGGGCAGCGCTAATTGCCTAAGGCACAGCCTTCACACCTGCCGCCAGAATGCAATCATTGCTGCTACACTCCTCACCATCGGCTCCCAGCGAGTAGGGGCTTCCAGTCAGGCTGGCCACTGTGTGAAGACAGGTGTATGGGTGCTGCAGCAGGGCAGCCGGCCAGGGAGCTGCCAGCAGGGCCTGCAGGGCAAACAGCTGGGCGTCGCAGTGCTGCTCGGACAGCAGACAGTGCTGGAGGAGGATCATGGCGCCTGGCCGTGAGGCACATGCACATGTGCCACAGCAAGCTCTGTCTATGCATGCAGTGACAGAGGCCTGTGCAAGACCTGCAAACAAAGCACTGCCAGGCTGCAGGCAAATGCATGGCTCAACACCTCAGGAAGAGGTACTGCTGAGATGCTCGGCAACGGCTGGACCTGTCACGCGGCTGGCAGTCAACCTAAAGGGAAGACAAAAGGGCGGATGCCCAGCAGATTGCACCGCTCACCCGCTTTGCAGTGATTCCACTCGTCAGCAAGCAAGAAGCCAGGCTGATGGCATGCACACCTGACATGCTGCAGCGTGATGCATGATTGGCAGAATGCAGTGTGAGCGTGCAGAGAGTCACCAGCCGAAGTCCATTGTCTGGGAGAGCAGTATGCAAGGGGTGCCAGTGGCAGGTGCTTTGCAAGACAAGGCGGCCAGCAAGGTGACGACCGACTGCCCCACCTGCTGCACCGTGATGCACCACTTCACTGCGTCCGCAGGATCATGGAAGGCCAGTTGGAAGGCATCACCCTCAGTGCAGACCTCAAAGCCAAAGAACTCGCGCAGGTGGCCCCTCATGATCTTGTCATGCAGCGCATTTGCTTCATCCATGGATACATTGTCCCACTCCCACAGCTCAGTGGAGCCTGCACAGACATGCAGTAGCCTCTATCTCCCACAGTCTGTGAGGCCTCATGTTTGGCTCCTGCGCAGCATGCAGCTGCTCTGCGGAGCATGCTGGGCACGAGCTGCATTCATGCATGCACTTGCTGTCCATAAACATGGCTGAGCCCGGCTGCTGACGGCAGACAAGTCTGTCAAAGGCAGCGCCGACGCATGGCAGCCACCAAGGTCCGACCAAGTGACAGGCGGGCGGGCAGGAGCATGTCGTGCAAGAAAGGCGGCCCAGCAGTTGGCCTGTCCCTCACCTTCAATGTCTGTGCTGATGAGGGTCAAGTCCTCCCCTGGCCCTGCAGCGACAGCACACTCTGCATCAGGTCAGCGTTATGCCTGCCTGTCAGCCAAGACCCCGCGCCGCTGCCGCTCTCCCATGCAGACTGGCAATCCTGCTGTGCTGCCAGCTGCAGCGGACATGTGGCCTGCTTTGGGAGCGCTTCAGCGGCATGGCCTGTGTTGCAGCTACTGTGGCATGCCTGCCAGCATCCTCTGCGTTGGCAGGCCGGCACACTTGAGGCGCAGGGCTGTCTGGCATGGTAGGCGGGACCCCGAGTCAGGATCTGGCAAACACACCCCTGCCAGATATGCACCCTGCGCAGCACAGGCACGATATGCTTCTGCCGGCTCCACCTGACAGCTCAATGTGGATGCGCCTGGCCTGTGGATGTGAGACTTCAGCGACAAGATGGCAGGCACACTGTGCGTGCACAACAGCGTCCTGTGCTGTTCATGTTGATGTCGTGCCTGGGTCACCTGGTGGGCCGGCACGCTTGCGACGGAGGACTGCCTGCTCCTTGATGCGGGACCCTATGTCGAGGTACTGGATCAGGAAGCAGGGCAGCAGGGTGAAGAACAGGGCCCCCAGTGCTGCCGGCAACACAATGGCCAAAATGCCTGCAGCAGAGCTGCATGCCTTGGGGGCCAGCCTGCACTCAGGGGTTCAGCCAAGTCACTCGAGAATGCAAGGCTGCTCCCTCCCTGCTGCAGCACGCCGCAGCTGCACATGTGTTGGTGGATGTGCCCTGCAGCCGCAGATGCAGTGCATGTGCTGCACGGCCACACAGACAAGTACCAGCATCACGCTGCACAGCAGCGCACCTGCTACCGAGCCAGCTGCATTCTGGTTGCTCACAGTAGAATGACACTCTGGCCTGCTGCCGTCATCCTCGCCTTCACTTGGGTTCACCATGAACCCCTCCTGGCAGGTGCAGTTCTGCAGCGTACAGCTTGGATGGTGCTCCTGCTTCTGGCATAAGTGTCAGATTCACAGGGCACAGCAGCTGTTCAGGCAGATCTGTAGGCGGCAGACCTTTAGGGGGCAGCTCTTAGGACCTCTGGCGGCCAAGAACCCTGTCCAAAAGCAGACCCAGTGGCGCCAATTTAAGCAGATGCATGTCTGTGCTACACACAGCACACTAGCAGGCAGCACATTGGGCTGCAGTTCTGTAAGAGTCCCGTAAAAATAGCCTGGCCCAGCCCCTTGATGCCGGTGCTCGGGACAAGTTGATCCCACTTGAGACTGGCGTGCATCTGCTGTGGACTTCCTGTATTCACAGGCTGGTGCTTTGAACAAGCAGCAAACTCAAGTAGCAGCGATGTTTCCAGCTGCTCCTGGGGGTGAGCTGGGTGCCGGACTGGCTGCATAGTGCATGAGGCACTCCCACCACAGCAGATATGCATCTGAGGCGTCCAGCATGACAAAGCGCACCCATGCTGCTGCAAGCTGCATTCTGAGGGGCAGCTGGCAAAGGCTGTCATGAGCAAGGTGGTAGTCTTCACCTGGTAGTCATAGTAGGTGGGGTCAATCAGGACCCTCATCTTGGCCTGCTCCATAGATGTGCCCATCACGGCTGGGCAAACAATGTCACCAGGCTTCGCTTGCATCATGCGCCTGCAAGCAAGCTGAGAGGGTCATGTCGGTGGGCCGCCCTGCTCAGCACATCAAACTGAGCACCTTGCAGCATGAGACAGGCCTGCATGCGGCACATGCAGGCGCAGGCCTCTCCTTCAAGCCATGTGTGGTGTCTGGGAAAAGCAGTGATGAGAGGGGCATCAGCCTCACTCAGAGAATGTCAGCCAGCTGGGAAGCTGTTCGCCTCTGGAGTTTTCCTGTGGGGCCTCTGTCTCCATGTTGGTTTGCTGGATGTTAAGATATTGCAGCAGGGTCAAATCGGCCATGCTGTCGGGCAACACGCCGCTGCAGGCAGGCTCAGCCACATGTCAGGCGCTGAGCTGAGGGTGCATACTGCAGATCCTCATCCCAACAGCCAATGCAAGCATGCAGAGCTGCTCATGTCAGGCGCTTCAGATGGCAGCCATGCTTAAATGTTCCAAGCGCTTAGGTCTGCCTGCAGCTCTCCACCATCCGTCAATCCAGCGCCTCCCGGTGGGGCAGTGGATACCGGCACAGCATGCGTGCCTCTGAAGCAGTTGGAAGAGGGGTTCACCTGAAGTTGTTCATGCTCAGGTCCAGCTGCTCCAGATTCTGCTGCTGGCCGAATTCTGAAGGCAGCGTCCCAGAAAAGCTGTTGTTGTGGAGGTCAAGCAGCTGCAAGAACAGGTGTGAGCGTCAGCATGAGGCAAGGGCAGAGGTAGCAAAGCGCAGTCGTTGACTTTCAATTGGAGGGACAGCAGACGCTTCTACCCAGAGGTCATGAAGGAGGCAGGGCTTTCATGACAAGCAGGCGGTCACATCTTGCAGCAGATGCTACTCTTGAGCCAGGCCGTGTCATGAGGGCTGCAACAGACGACATTTAGCAGAGGGCAAGGACCCACCTCAAGGTGCTGACATTTTATTCGAGCTGGAATGGTACCTGCAAACTGCACCCACAGCCGGACTTCTGTGGCATGTGTGTGCATGGGTACAGGCTCACGCTTGCAGGGCCCACCATGTTGTTCTGAAGGTTAATTCGCTCCAGTAGGGCCATATTGGCCAGCACAGACATTGGCTGCCCACTCATGTTGTTGTCACTTACATCAAGGGTCTGCAGCAAGGGCATGTACAGGCAGCATCTGCACACCTCCATGGGATATGAGGAGGGAGCATGCCTGATGCAACATTGCAGTGCATGGTCTGCAACAGCTGCGCATGCTGGGTGCAACGCCCACCGTGACTGGCAGTGCACTGAAGAAGATGTCTATCTCGCCCTCCAGGTTGTTTTGCGACAATCGGATCTCAAGAAAACTGCCTGCAGGGCAGATTGAAGACGAGATTTGGTCAGAACTCTGCACAAAGGGGCGGGTGGCTTGCGCTGCACTTTGCTGCGATTGCATTCACACATAACTGGCGGTACAACTAAAGTACTTGCCGTTGTATTGGCTCAATCTGGCAATTGGGGGGGGTGGCAGAGTTCCTGATAAGTTGCAGTTGGCACATCTCCACTGCTCTGCAATAGTGCCAAGATGACGTCAGCAGCAAGGGCAAACGGGACTGCCAAGATTGACCACTGAGGCAAGCTCAGGAGGCAGACAAAAACTGCAACTGGCAAGCAGGTCTGCAAGCCAGCAGTAGTGCCAGATAGACATGGCAAGGCCTGGCAGTGCTGCCGCACCAAGCAGGCTTGGAACCAGCCAATCTAAGGGGATGCCGCCGGACAGATTTGGGTTGAAGCTGGCTGAGAAGTAGCTGACAGACTGCAGCCCTGCCATGGGGGGTATGGATCCAGTCAGAAGGTTGCCCTCCTGCACGCACAGAGTGTTCTCACATAGCAATGGACTTGGGGCTTTGCAAAAGCACCACAGATACAGGGAGGCTCTGTGTGGCTGCATGCTCAAGTCAGCGGGCTGACGCGCCCATGGCCAGGCATGCACTCACCACTACCAGGTATGACAGGGAAGGCAGGCTGAAGAGCTCTGGGGGGAGCGTCCCTGTGAGAGAGTTGAAGGAGAGTTCCAGGACCTTGAGGGAAGACAGCAGCCCCAGCGCTGCCGGCAGGCTGCCTGTCAATGAGTTGCCTGCAAGACAACGAGCAGCCTCCATGCACGCATCGGCCCTGCACAGTCACTGCGCAGACTGAGTAGTCTAGGGCTGCGCAGCAGAGCTGCAGGCCAGCTCCTGCCCAACACCCTTGCATCAAGCACCCTTGCATCAAGCAGCGAACAGCCCCCTTACATACAACAGCAGTGCACAGCGCGCCAGGGCTGCTTGTCAGAGCTGCAGGCCAATCCATCTTGTCAGACCCCTGCCTGATGCACCCCTGCAGCGCCCGGCATTTTGATGTCACAGCCGCAGAAGGCCAGAGTTGCCGGTCTGCCCGTGTGTGCACAGCGTCCCTTCATATAAGACCACTCTACGGCGTCAAGACGCCAGGTCTTGCTAGCCCCCTGCCTCACGCTCAACGTCAAAGATTGTCAGCGACTGTGCCAGCGCGAGCCATGTGGATGCTGGCAAATGCGATAGCTTCCCACTCAGCCCGATCTCCGCAAAGATAATTGCGCCCACTCCTCCTGGCGAGGGGCATGGCAGCTGCGTCCCTGAAACAGAGGCGGGGCTTGCTGGTGGGGTCATTGCAGGGAAGAGTGCCGGAGATCACTGTGAGGACACAGGCCTTGCCTGCGAGGAGGCTGCTGTTGCTGCAGCATAAGACGCCCGGCCATGAGCAGTGGGCGGGTAGACTGCTCCCTGGCGCCCTGCAGCACATGCCTGGTGACCCAATCTGGTGAACGGAGACTTGACAACCTCAGGTATAGAACCCGCACCCTGTGATGTTGCCGCCCGGCCCACCAAGCGACACGCTGAGCTGATTCATGGCGACCGCCTGCTGGCTCTGACAGGTGCTGTTGCAGGCTGCGGGGGTTGCTGATGCCCATCTCCCAGCGAGGATGCAGCATGTGAGCCATACTGTGGCCCTCAGATGCCACAATCCACAACCAGCAAACTGCTGGCTGAAGGGCACCCGCTTGATCATGATCACCGCGTCGGCTTCGGCATGCAGATTGTGGTCAAGCGTTACCATTGCCGGGCTGACCCATTGCTAGCTTGCCATTGTCCGGCCAGCCGCAAATGCGGTACACGCGCACGCGCTGACTCAGCCCGGCCGCCCCCTGGGGCGCCTTCCAAAACCCTAATGGGAATGTTTTCAACCAGACACGTGACCTTTGAAACAGGCCACCCTTTCATGACAAGAAAGTCACACATACTCAATGATGACAATGCTCATGTTCTTGTTTGTGTTTGTGGGTTGTTCCCCACAGGTGCTGCTGAGCAGTGGGCACATGTTGGCTGCTGGGCAAGGGGGTGATAGCCCTGCAGCAAGATTGCATTCTGGGAATCAACACATTTGGGAAGCTGGATAGGGCTGCAAGGCTATGCTGAAGCTGTCTGAACCCCTGGCTGCAAGGCAGGACTGCTGATTTGGTGACTGAGCGTGAAGCTTCCTCTCAAGCTCTCCCGGTCGCTGTGCTCCCGACTGAAGCTGTTGTTGCCACTCATCTGTGAGGAGAAGGCTCGGAACATGATCACTGCCTGCAGTCCCAGCGCGCTGGCGGCTAGCTCTGCCTTTTTGTTGCTGGCCTGGGGAGGGGGAAACACCCTGCACAGCACATGTTGGTTCGATCTCAGTTCAGCTGAGCATTGCGACTGCAAGCTGACCCTGGCGTCAACAGGGTCCATAAGACAGAGGGGTACAACAATTTAGCACCACGGTCAGGGTGGAACTTCAGGCTGCACCTGCTGATGAGCTGCGGTCGACACAGCTGAAAGCTCAGATGCTGCACAGCAAAGCAGGGGAGTGCGGACCTGCACTTGGCAGATGCAAGAGCAGCAAAGCCAAGCACAGGAGCTTGCTCTGCGCTGCAGCGCCAGTATGGTGCCCAGGAGGCCACAATGCAGGCAGGCTATTAGAAGATGCTAGCAGCGAGGCTTGGAAGTGCAGCACGCTCAGATGAGCAAGGGCAAGCCACAGGCTGCCCAGATGATGACTGACACAGCTGCTGCTGAAGTGCTTATGAGACAGGGATGCTGAGGACTGCAAGTGCTACCTGGTGCTGCACATCAAGCGAAGGAGTGCAGTTGACAATCGCAACCCCAGGACAGCACCGCCATGCAGTCCAGCCCAGACTGCCTCTGCAGGTGAGACTGCTGAATTGCAGGGACGCCAGACAGAGATGCAAGTAGAGGAGAGCAGGCAAAGGGACTTTTCCTTGTACAGTCTGCAGACGCAGCATTCAGGAAGCCAGGGATCCTGCCTCGCACCTGCTGGTGAGGTGCCCGTGAGAGAGGGACAGCACAGTGTGCACTCCTGGAATGCCCTTGAAACGGTAGCTGCCCTGGTGGCTCACGGTGACCTGCGCAGCAAGCACAGGGTGGGTCCATGCCCTGGCTGCAGCGGCAGGAATGTGCTCATCAGGAAGGCCTCTTTGAAGTGTCAGCACACCCTTGCTGGCTGCGCAGGTGACGAGTGTCGCTCAGCCAGTGGCCATTGAGTGGACAGCATGGCTCTGATTGCGTGGCGATCCTAAATGGTGCACCAGGCAGTCAGGCTGACGGCGTGCCTCTGAGCAAAGCATTGGGTCGCCCGGCACGTCAGGCTTCAAGTTGCAGGTTTGCAGGCAGAGCATGGGCGCCTGGCAGCGGAGCTCCTTTCTGTATTTTATGACATCCTGGGCCCACCTGGAGCATCGATCAGTCAGGCAGTGGGTCTGCACCAGAGCAAAGCCTGGCCCCACCCGATGCATCAGGCAGAGGGTCTCTGTCTGAGCACCGCGTGAGCTCAGCTGCACTTGGGCAGCCGGTCTGCATGGGAGCGACGGCCAGGCCCACCTGCTGCATCAGCTCCCAGGAGTCAATGGTGGCTGACCCGTCTGGGCGGCCGAGCATCTGGTGCACCGCAGGGGAGGGCAGCATACCAGCCCACATCTTGTGATTCGGCGAAAAGCTGGCACTCTGCAGTGCACACACCCTGTCAAAGCAAGGTAGACACTGGTTCAGAACACACCTTTCCTCAGAGCTTGACAACATGCTCATGGAACCGGACCAGTCCTTGTTTGAGAAAATGCTGCAGGCACACCATGAGCATGCCCGGCAGCTGTTTCCCCTGACACTGCTCTCACAGCGCGCAGCCAGTGAGGAACTGGAAGGCGCCTGTAGCTCCTTGCATTGCCTGGAGCACTGCTGCATACAAGACACTTGATTACAGGCTCGGATGCAGAGCACAAACATGCATAACCCCTGGCGGGCTGCTGCCTGGCCCATGGCAGAATTCTTCATGAGGCAGCAAACCACACCTGCCTATGGCACTGCCCTCACAATGCAGTAGCCAACAGGCGCCTGCAGCTCTTCACATTGCATGGAGCACTGCTGTACATCAGGCATCCGACCTGCTCAAACCAAGATATTCAGGGACGACCCCAACAGGGCTGCTGCTTCACCTTCATGGGCAGACAGCACACCAGCGGTGCCCACCTGCAGGTGATTCAGAGTACTGTGCAGGACGATGGCCCCGCTGCTCTTCCTGTACAGGTGAGCCCCTTTGGTGGGCTGCCCTTCTGGTATTGAACACGCTGTGGCCATGGAACTGCCCTTGGGCAGCGCTGCCAGCTGCATCGGCTCTGAGCGCTCCATCACCTGTGGGCAGCAGACTCCAAAGGTTGAGATTGACTCAGTGCTCCTTGAGTACAACTGTGATTGCGGAAGCTGGTTTGAGAAATTCGTTTTTGGGATTCTGGTCATTAAGTATGCCAGACATCCACCTTTAGCAACACCCCTGGCGCTCTGAAAGGCTGTGTCTCCCCCTTGGAAGTTGCCAGTGTGTCCACCTGCGTCTGCAGCACCTCCAGCCAAGCATCGAAATCATGCTACATGTGATCTCACCTCAGGCCTGGGTGCAATGCTATGCACCCCAATATCCTGTCAGCTCATGCAACAGCCTTTGCTCCACCAGAGGTGCACCCCCCATGTTTCTGTTCTATGCAGAGCTGTCTGGCCTAATTTGTTCTGCACGCCTGGCAGCATGTGCAGCAGGTCATTTGCCCCCTCCAGTGACGCCAAGCCAAAGAAAGCTGTCCCGCTTCAAAGCCATGCACGCCTGCTAGCCTCTGCGCCACATCCAGCAGCACCCCTGACATGCAGGAGGCAAACGTCTTCGCATGCATCTATGGTCATCACCTAGAGTCCTTGCAATGCTCACCTCGTCCTTCTCATGACACCAGATGAGCACCAAACACGCAGGCCTACTCAACCACCAATCTCCCCTCTCCGTCAAGCACAAGAGCCCCACTTGTGCATCACCTGCATCGTTGCCAACTGCCTGTTGCTCCTTGGCCCGACTGATGGCGTCTCACCTCAAAGTCCTGCAAGCCTGCCAGCTCATGCAGCAGATTCTGCACCACATCCAAGGGCGCCAGCACCTGCCCCTCCTGGGCTGCGCCGTGACAGATGCGCGCTGCCCGATTTACCAGCGGCCTGCACGCAAGGATTTCTTGGAGTTTATGATGTCTTCCTCGCCAATACACAAGAGGCCTGGAATGTGTTTGTGGTCTCCCCATCCAAGCAGAGAAGCCTCCAGCAATGATGTCATGCTGACATGGCAGCTGCAACCTCTCCAATCCTTCAGGTTTGCATCCCAGGCAGCGACGGGCCCAAGACGCACCAAGATGTCGCAGCCCCACCCAAGTAAACCCCATACCCGGGCAGATGACATGTACAGCTGAGGCAGGCATAGGTTGCTACCGCCACAAAAGGCAAAGGACATTTGGGACTTGCACAGCAAGAAGCGCTGCAGCCTGACACAAAATTGCATGACGCGCACTGCTCACCCAAAGTAGTCTGCCCGTCCAGAGGTGGTGTGGGGGCAGACCCGCGTGGGCACGCCTTCATACAGCCCTGCACAGGAGGCAGGGCACTCAGTAAGCTTCATCAATAGGCAGCACCATGTGCAGCTGCAGCCCTTTACTGCTATGCAAGCAGAAGAGTGCTGTTGCCTTGCAACCACTCCGGCGTTGTGTCAGGCCCTCTGGCTGAGGCAGGCAGCTCAGCCATGAACACTGCTGTCAGCAAGGATGGGGTGTGCGGCATTGGTGCGGTCAGCACCAAAGTCGGCGGCTCAACATTTTGCACCACGCTCAGCGAGGCAGGTCCCTGGGGCTGTCGGCAGTCAGCAGCAAATCTTGGCTGCTCACCCATGCGGACACGGGGCCCGCTGAAGATGAGGTGTGCTGATTTGTTCACCATGGCACCGCAGCCAGGTAAAGCCAGCACATCCACTCCCCACGGGACCTGGACCAGCGCCTCCTGAGTCTGCAGAGGGATGGTGCTTTCAGCTGTCCTGACAGGGATGTGGCGAGTGGCAGGGTTCCTGGGCAGCGGGGCTGTTGCTTGGTGCAGCCATCTGCAGACTCAGAGCCTTGGGCAGTGGTGACTGCGTCCCTGCTCTGATCTGTCAGCAAAGGTGGGCTAGGTTGCGCAGCGGCCAGGCTCCAGCCCCCAAATGTTCCCTTATATATATAAAGTATAAGGGCTTTCCCTTAGCCAAGGCGCTCACCAACAGGCTCCACAGCCTGGGTTCACTGGCGCAAGACAGACTTGATGTCACATGGTAAATGATCCCATGACATGGATTGTGTCCAAGCAGTCGTGTTTGAGGATGCACCAAGGTGGCTGACGCCAGCCTCTGCTACTCTGTGAGAGGTGTCATGATGTTGCGCCTTACCAGCAGGCACCACAGTACGGCATCGTTGGCGCTGGCAAATGCCAGCATCAGGTCTCCCTCACTGTGCTGGCACTCGTATCCATTGTGCCAGGCCAGCAGCCGCCGGCAGCAGTCCAGGTACAGGACCAGGGCTGCATTAGCCACTGTAGGGTCGGCTGCCTACACCGCACAGAGCAGGGTCAGTGTCAGGGAGAAGCCTCCTGACTGGCAGCAGCCTGCAGCTCTTCAGGTGCATTAGCAAGGCAGCGTGACCTGCTCCAGGATGAGTTGCCTGCAGGTCAGCATGTGTGCATCAGAAAAGGGTAAGAAAGGGCTGCGTGAGCCACTGCAGGGTTGCCAGTGCATAGCGACCAGGCTGCACGAGCCACAATAGGGTCAGATGCCTGCTCTGCACAGAGCCGTCATCCCTGTCAGAGAACCAGCCTGCTGCTGAGCAGCTGCCATACAGTGGCATGGAATGTGGCCCATACCAGCTGCTGGCAGCAACAAAGCTTGACTGGCAAAGCTTCCTGGTCACGGATGCATGGCAGGCAGTGCATTTAGATGTAGGGCATGCAGACAAGCTGCTGCTGGTGGCCATACAGTGGAGCCATGCAGTGCTGCTGGCAGGGGAGTGTGACCAGGCTGTGCAGCAATGGCAGATGATAATGGCAGCAGGGAGTGTGGCCATGCATTGGAGCCACGCAATGCTGCCGTTGGCAAGTAATTCGGCCAGCCTGTGCAGCTATGCGCTGCTGCTACTGGCAGGCAATGCAGTAGCCTGCACAGCCCACCTGCATCTTGGGCCAGCTGGGGATGTTGACAAAGACAATGGTGACTGCTGGGAGCACAGTCTTCAGGAGGCGTGCTGACAGTGATGTCAGGGGAGCTAATTTGGCTGCAACAGGAGGCCAGATGTCTCGTCAAGCACGGTGAGCATTAAGTGCGCTGCATGTCATTCCCGCAGCAGGTTGCCAGGAGACCTCTTAGGCACCATGCATCAAGTGCAGGTCAGCTCAGACCTCTGGCATTGGCGCAGGCAGGTCTCTTAACTCAGCTGTATCAAGCACAATTCCAAATCCAACAGCTTTGAGAGCTGCCGCTGCTGCAGTGCTGCATGCAGAGACCAGGAGGCTCAGCCCCGTGGGCCTAGCACAATCTGGCTTCCTTACTCTGAGGAAGCAGCAATGACAGCAGGCAACTCTCTGCTGCAGGCGTCAAATAAGTCACGCACCCCCTGGCGCGTCGAAGTAGGATGGCTCCATCTGTTCGAGGGAAACTAATGGTGCCAGCATGCGAGCGCGCTCCTCCAGGCCAGGGATGGCTGCCTGGTGCACTTGCATGACTCCTGTCCACCCCTTAAGCACCTGCAGCAGACAGGGCAGCCAAGGCACACACTTTGGCTCTGCCTCCACCCAGCACTCGCCACGATTGGCAGGGGAGCAATCAGCTGCCGTGGAGCGCTGTGCCAGAAGATTGTGATTGAAGCGCAGTCATGCAAGCTCTGCTGCACTAGCCCACAGTACAGCTAGCAGCTTTCAGCCGCCATTGGCTTTGCAGAACACCATCAGCACTCACATGGACCCCCATATCTATCATGAGCAGGCTGTTGCGCATAGTCTGGCCTGCATGGACAGCGACACAGACACTTAGCAGCAGCTGAGATGCGGCAATAAGCATGACCTACACCTGAAATGCATTGTGGAGCCTGCCAGCGCTGCCTGACCCTGCATTTGTGCACATGTGAGGCCAGCTGCCTGTGGTGCTGCTCAAATGCACCTCCAGGCAGCAAGGTCAGCTGGGCAGCGCTGATAGCGGCCACATGTCAAACACGCTGACGCACCTGCTGAGACGCTCTGCTGCGACTGCGCCATGTCGGCAAAGGACTGCTTCTGCCCCCTCAGGCTGCACGGCACAGGCAGAACTGTATCCTTTGAGTCATATACCAGCAGCACTGCTGCAACAGGCCACAAAGCCGCAACACCACAAGCAGGCTAGTCGCAGTTGCATGGCCACGTCTGCAGCTACACCACAAGCTGGCACCCACTTCTGCCAGGCCTGCTCAGACGACCGCTGTGCGCGGCTGGGCAGGTGCAGCAGGTTCCTGAGCCAGGACTTCTTCTGGCCAGCGGTGACTTCATCCTGTGAGGGACCTGGAGAGCCTCCTGGTGACCCGCGCAGAAGCGGTGCTCCGGACTGCACCCGGCCTGGCACCTGGCTCATGGCACGGCTGATTGCCTCGAATGACCTGCGCTGCGGTGTCCTGCAGTAGCCCAGATGCATCAAGTGCCGCACATGCAGATGCGGAGGCTTGTGGTTGATGAGGTCACTGCTGGCGCATGCACAACCCAGCAATGCGCATTACTCTCAACGCACTTTAATGTGGCTGTGCTGAAGCATCTAGGAAACTTGAGATGCAGCAGGTCCTGACCGCAAGTGACCGCCACTGCTGCACGTGCAACTGTCACCTTGAGCTGCCGCCAGACCGGCCAGAGCCCTGAATGTCCTCCAGAAGCTGGGTCAGGTTCCCCAGCGCCTGCAGCAGCGCCACCATCACTGCTTTGATAGTTCTGCGCAAAGCCATGAGGCAGCCAGCAGGGAGGTGGCGTTTGAGACGACCATGGGCACAATCGCTTCCATTCCCCGCTCCAGTTCCCTTCCATGCAGCCTGGCAGCCACTGCATGGGCTTTCAAGCAGGTGTCACTGCAGTGTGCTCACCAGGAATGCTTTATGGGATATCAGGATCTGTCCCCCACGGGCAACGTCTGCAATTGCCCTGCACCTCGTGAGCACCTCCCCATTGTACTCCTTGCAGCCACTGGTGGGGTTGACCTGCGTGAGGCGTCAGGGGTTTGGAGCAGCTGAAATGGAAGTTTCAGGGGGATACACAGGTGCAAAGCTTACCAGTGAGGCAGTCAGTACATGATGAGCAGCGCTCACGAGGCAATCAGGCAAAAGCATGTGAAACAACTCATACCCATGCAGTCCGTTGCTTCAGGTCAGCTCTGAAAAATGGCGCCCACCTGAGTGGTTTCAACCTTGCCAGTAGCCAGCCCCATGCGCACACACAAGCCATGGAACAGGATGACGGCTTTGACAGGCTCCTGCAGCAGGCTGGCCAGATTCAAGATTGCTGCCGCAGACTTTGAGGAGGTTCTAGTCACTGTTGAAGCTTCGACAATAGCCCTGGAAGCGAAGTGTACAAGAGCAGGCCAGCCACAGTCAGGCATGCTGCTGCAGGCTCAGCATAGAGTCCTGCTGCGTTGCAGGTCCAGCAGGTGCGGAAGCAGAGCATGCTTTAGTAAAACAGCCCAGACCCAAGTTGCAGCATCTGCCAACAGACAGCAAGCAGCGGTGTTCAGGCTCAAAACAAAGACACACTGGAGGTGCCTCCTCATCCACAATCCCAATCTCCTGCTCTGACTTGGGTCCGTTGGTTGTGTTGGGCATGTTCAAGGTTGTGTCACTTGGCTGTGCATTCCGATTGGAGGCCATTGATTCTGAACGCAGTGGGTGAGCTGCAGCAGGAGACAACAGGTCACTAGGCTGGGGCCCGTCCCAGCCCTGCTGAGCACTTCTTGCCACTTGGCGCCAGTAGCAGTCACATGGGCTGTGCACACAAGGTGGCTTGCCTACCAGGGTAGGAAGGAATGAGTGAGCTTGGCATGGTCTCTTAACGTGGCAGGTAGAGGCAGCTATTCAGTCACAACATGTGGTAGCTAGTCGGCAGCAGCAGAGAGCACAGATGGGCACAGGCTGAGATGTCATGCCCCTTCTTTCCAAAGTAACAGAAGCAGCTCTCTCACCCTTGCCAGCCGGAATCAGGGGACCTCCAGACACGGTTTCTACTGTACGGATGCAGGAGTGTGGGTGGTGCTGCATGGCCATGGGCCAAGGCGCAGCCAGCAGCGCCTGCAGCAGCAGCAGCCATGCTCATGCAGGCAGCCAGATTGGCCCTTCAGGCTGCACTTAGGTCGTGGGCCTGCTCAGCAGCTAGGAAAGCAGAAGGCCCGCTTGATAAAAGAGGCACTTCTGCCAATCTGCCATACAAGTCAATGATTTCTCATGCAAAACAGCATCACACAGGACAGAACCACGACTGGGAGCTGGCTGTGCAAGTCTGGCCATGCATTTCGTCCTTGTGAAGAGACTGTGGAACGCCGGGACAGGCACTCAGCAGCCCTGACAGTCCTTTGCCTCACCTTCTGAACTGCAATGCACCACTTGATGGCATCTGTTGCCTCATGGAAAGCAATGAGGAAGGCATCCCCTTCTGTGGCGACCTCGTAGCCTGAATACTCGCGCAGGTAGCTGCGTAACAGCTTGTCGTGCAGTGAGATGGCATCGTCCATCGTCTCTTTGTCAAATTCCCATAGCTCAGTGGAGCCTGCAGGGTTCAGCACAATGTGCATGAGCCTGCATAAGTTGTAGTGCACCCTGCAGACAGCTTTGTAAGTGGCACAGCATGTCTGACACTCGCACTCAGCCTGCTGTGGAGCCCGTACGAGGTACAATGTGCTGCACAGTGCTGGCTTATACAGCCAGAGCTGACGTCCCAAGCCAAGGTGTCCATGCTTGGCATGCAGCAGGCCCATCCTCAGGGTTGCCTTGCGGGCAGAGATTTCTTTCTTAGGGCCCACCTTCAATATCTGTGCTGACAAGAGTCACATCGTTGCCCAGCTCTGCACGGCAATACTGATATATTCAACTGTCAGGTGAGTGAGACAGCATGGCAGCTAGGCCGAAGGCACTGCGTCACCCAAGCCAAGTCTTGGTAGCAGGCCAGTAGCAAGCGTGATGCAGCAGCACACCAGGAAAGCTGTCTGGAGCCAAGAACAGCCGAGCAGACCCAACAGTTCCAAAGCGCCTGCTGAAGGCCCTGCGTGCTCAAACTGCCCACTGCCACTTGAGCAGTGTACAACTCACAAAGCACACCAGGCCTGCATCTTGGCTCCAGACTACACAGCACCCTTCTGCATTTACAAAGCAGAAGCAGGTGCAACAGGAAAGCAGCAGACTGGTGTAATCTGTCCCTTGCAGGGCACGTTACCTGGAGGGCTCGCGCGGCCCCGCTGCGCAGCAAAGTCTACCTGCTGAACCGCCCCAGCCCACCAAGGGGTCTGGGCATGGCCCTCCATCCCCAGACCCTGCAAGCCTTTGCCTCAACAGCCCCTGCACCCTTCTGGCGCAGCCCATTCAGAGCCGCTGCTGCCCACCCTCAGCAGCTGCAGACTTGCCTGGCGGCCCTGCTCGCTTGCGTCGTAGAGTAGCCTGCTCCTGCAGTACTGCTCCCAGCCTGAAGAACCTGAAGGCAGCCCAGGGCAGCCCCAGCAGCACAAGCGCTCCCAGGACTGTGGGCAGGATGATGGCCAGCAGCAGGGTCACCATGTTGTGTGGCTTCATGGGAACACAGGTGGGCAGTGTGTTGTTGGTGGTGCTGAACTGGAGCGTGGTTCCGGCCTCGCATGCACATCTCTGCAAGCAGGCACTCCACAGGCTGGTGGCCGTGATCTGGTCATGCTACCTGCAAGTTACTTGAAGGCAGCAGCTGCAGCACCTGTACCAGGGGTGTGATTTCGCTGTGGTTCTATCTGTCAGAGGGCAAAGTGGAGTGAATGGCATGTGATGCGGGTAAAACGAGAATCAAGTGTGCAGGTGGCTGGCTGCATAGCAGCGCAGGGTGTTTGACAGTAGCCTGGAGGCTGCGGTGCCTGGGGAGAGGGGCGGGCTGAAGCTGCTGCATGAGTGTTGCAGCTGCTGCGCGATGGCGCATGGCACTGCAGAGGCTCCTTGCTGGGATTGGCACATTGTTTGCACATGAGCAGCCCCAGCAGAGAAATGTTTGCTGCAGCCCTGCCTCCTCATGGCAAGCCATTCAGGCGATGCTGTTGCGCACCTGATAGTCAAACAGCTTGGGGTCAAACACCATCTGCATGGATGTTGTCAAGGGAGGCAGCGTGTCCAGGTCGCTGCACAGGAGGTGTGCGATGGAGGGCAGTGACGTCATCGTACTGCAGGGGCAGCAGAGTGCAGAGTGCAGCATAGACTCTGAAAGGCTGGAGGTAGATGTGCGGGCAAGCCCAGCAATGCATAGCAGCCATTCGCAAGGCGCTACGGCCAAGGGGGCACCTAACACCAGTTGCAGGTGCTGCCAGAGTCTGCTAGGGTGAGCATAGACCGAAGCACTGCTGCACAAGTAAGCACTTGCTCGGGATCAGCTGGGACTCAGAAGATGCCGACGTTGCAGGAGCTTTACTGGACTGCATGGAAGTGATCACTCACTTGCCATAAGTGAGCCAGCTGGGCAGATACTCCCCTCTGGAGTTGGGCCGTGAAATATTCCCAGAAATGCTTGTGTTGCCAATGTTGAGGTTGATCAGGTTTGCTAGTGTACCCATGCTGTCTGGCAGGGGCCCCGTCAAATTGTTGTTGCCCAGGTCCAGATACTGGAGGCCCGTCTGGTTGCCCAAGGAGGCTGGCAGAGTGCCTGTGAGTTGGTTCCCACCAGCCTGGATGACCTGGGGGCAAGCATGGCAGGCAGTGTTGAATTGTTAAACCCTTGGTGCAGTGCAAGTCGCCCTTAAGACATCACAACATGTACCAAAACAGCTTGATTAATGCATGTTCTGCTCCAGCATGGCACCTGTGAAGTCTCCCGCACCCATACTGACATTTTAAGGGGGAAGAGAGGCTCTGCCCAGAGTCCGACGTCAGTGGCTGCCTCTATGCAGGAACCTCTGCACGGGTGCGTGCACAGCTCACCTCAATTAGATTCGAGTACCATTCTTCGGGTAGGGTCCCTTCAAACTGCAAAGAAGTGGCAGCTCACCCGTTAGGCAAGCTAGCTGCCGAATCATTAAATGTGCAACTTGCTCACATCAGGCTGTCAACAGGCTGCTGTGAGGACTTGCACATTGGTGTCAACAGGGGTAATGTCAGGCCTCACCTGGTTGTATGAAACCTGCACACGCTGCAGCAGTGGGTAAAACTGAAGGACATCAAAAGGCCGCCCCGTCATCATGTTGCCCCTGACATCAATGGTCTGCACCGCGTATGCAGTAGGGGCATCAGTACGTCTGGCTTTTGGACACGTGTCTTTCTCAAGGTTTCATTTGCTTCAGCATGACACATGTGTCTCACCCTGATGGGCAGGAAAATGAATGATGGGTCAAGGGCGCCAGTCAAGCTGTTCTTGCCAAGTCGAAGTTCCAACGTGGAAGCTGTACCAAGGCACAGGCAACATTAGCAAAAGCTTGTGCATGAGCCATGCAGTGGCGCGCCAGGCACTGCACAAGATCCTGCAGTTCTTGGCACAGCAAGCCTTGCCGTTCCATTCCCGGGCCGTGACGATGTTGGGTGGCGGGATTGGGCCTGAGAGGTTGCAGCTGACGCAGGCCCACTGCTCCCTGAAGGCAGCAGAAAAATGCTCACTGTTGCTGACCATACCCAGGCATCATGCAACACACCTGCTCCCTGTGACCAGCAGGGCAGCAGGTGTGTGCACACACAGCAATGCTGAGTCTGATCAGCAACAAGCACATGCATGGATGAGTTGTACTCACAGGCCCGCAGCTGACAGCCAATCACTTGGTATGCTGCCGGCAAAGGAGTTGTAGCTAGCTGAAAAGTAGGCCAGCGTCGTCATGCCTGACATGGACGGAAGCTGGCCTCTCAGCAGGTTGTGGTCCTGCACAAAGCAGTAAGCAGAGGTCTCAGCCAGCCAACTTTGAGAAGGCTTGCAGACTGTCAACCGCCGACCATAGGTACTGCGCTGCATTGTCCAACAGCGGGCTGCAGCTAGCAAGGCATTATGCAGGGGACTGCACTTGAAACATTAGCGTGTGGTTCAAGTTTGCGTAGTACACATGGCCTGAGTCAGACAAAGTGATGCTGGCAACCTGTGGCTGCGTTTATGCAGCTGAGCACGGCACTGTCAGAAAGTGATTGCCGCTTGCTTACTGCTGCAGCGCACAACTTGCACTGCTGGCAGGTGGGCTGCAGGTGCAATGATGCCACCGGAGTGCCGCGTAGCCAATGTGTACGTGCAAGGCAGAATGCGCTGTGTGGGCAGACAGAGTGCAAACATTACCAGTATTAGGCGCTCCAGGGCTGAGAGGGTAAACAGTGAGCTTGGTATTGTGCCTGTCAACGAGTTGACAGACAGCTCCACGTCAGCAAGCTGGCTAAAGTTGCCAAGTGCTGCAGGGATGGTGCCCCTTATGCTGTTGCCTGCAGATCAGGCAGGTCAACTGGCTGTCAGGAAGCAGCCCTGCATGAACCGCTCTAAGGCCTTGAAAGCACCGTCAAAATGCTCAAGGCCGGTAGTGAGGACCCCTGCACACTGCCCAGTGAGTATTGGTGCGCCAGTGCAGGCCTCACTGCAGAGAAACTTGCGCAAAGACTCCTTTAGTGCTGCCAAAGCCTTGCCAGATCAACATTGCAGGAGCATTGCAGCAGGCAAAACAGCTCACCGTGTAGATCAATGAGTTGTAGCGATGGGGCTAGTGCCTGCCATACTGAGTCATTCACATCTGACAAGCTTCCGCTGAGCTGCTCAAGGGGCCAAACGATCTGCATGATGGCGTGCAGCTGGGTGCAGAACACGCCAGTGGAGACAGCTGCATTGCAGGAATTTGCATAGGGTCACACTGGGCAAACTGCAGCCTTTATCTGCTGCAAGCATATCTGCAGCGACACAGAACGCATCATGCCCGCCACCAGTGCACACAATGTAAGGCATCAAGCATTGCAGCAGGGCAAGCCATATTCATCGACTGTGCTGCAGCCTGCGCACATGGGATTACACAGCCAGCTGCTGCTTGCTCTGCTACCTGAGATATAGTAGGGTGGGGACAGGCGAGGGATCTCTGCGCAGCAGCTGACCCCAGTATACTGACAGTGAGCTGGCAGGGCTGAGATGTCTACGCCAGGGGTGCCCGCGCCAGCTGGATAAGTCTGAGTGATTGTCAGGTTCTCTAAGGGGTAGCCACTGAGTGCAAGCCTCAGCTCAGCAATGGCTGCACCCTGCAATGCCTGCAGGTCAGAGTGAGATCAGTGGAGCCTTGAAAATGGTGAACTCTCATCTCATGAGATTGGCCCTGCACAATCCCCAGGGCAATCAGTGTGAAGAATGCACCTACCTGGCATGTGTCATTGCAGACCTGGCCATCCACAGTCCGGCCAATACTGAGAAGCCATACAATCATGCCAATCAGGGGAGCACGGGCCGGCCTCATCCCGTTGCCGGCGAGGGCGAGCACACCAAGTAGAGGCTTGACAATCAACGCATGACAAGCCAACGGTTTGCGGTGTTCGGGGAGTCAGGTAGGTGGGCAGTCTGTTGTCAAGGTTAGTGTCTCGACAACAGACGGATGATCCTATCAGGATCAGCTGTTGACCAAGCTGCCAGGACTTAGCGAGAATTCAGGTCTGAACTTCAAGTCGTGGGGTGCACTACATAATCAAGTAGTTCATTAACCAGCCCATCATTTCAACGGCAGGCGGTGAAATGTCTGGTCCAGAGCTGAGTAGCTAAGCCTGGTGTGCAGACTCAACACTGATCAGAGCAGCCGGGCCAGCTTGCCAAAGGACATCACTGGGGCAGTCAGGCCCAGCCCCACTGCGGTGCGCAGGCACTGCTCAGCCTCGTCTGGGCGTCCCTGCAGCTCATGCACCCTGCCTAGGCTGTACCAGCCATCACGCCGGTGGGGCTCATAGCGCAAGCCATCAACCAGGTACCCCTGCAGCAGTGGCAGGCAGCAAAAGCATAAGCAGGCAGCGGCAGGGACACTTCACCAGGGCAAGCTCACCACCATGTGGGCCCACAGGTGGCAGGAATTCTTGCCAGCAGTTAAATGATCACCGATCCTGCCTCAACACCACGGGGCATGAGCAGGCAGCAAGGGCAGGTAGGCACACTGTAAGCTCAGGGACTGTTGGTTGCAGGAGAGGTTCAGCAGAAATCATACCCACACCACTACCCGTGATGCTGCGCCGACCGCCTCCTGCCTCTACTAGCCAGTCGTGAAGCATGGAAAGGGCCACTCAGCTGTGCAGGGTTCCCACTGAGGGCATTCTGCCAGGCCATGCAGGCCTGGTTCGCAGCCAATTAGCACGGACATGGGCCACCAAGGTGTGCTGATTCTCACTGACGGCAGACTGCTAGGCTGTAAGGGCCCACCAAACCACTGTGCTTTCACTGCTGGCATGCTGCTGACGACTGAGACCCCTGTCTCTGCGGCCCAGCCAGGAGTACCCACATACATGGCAATGCAGAGTGGCCCTGGTCTGTGCTTCCGCCAACAAATTAGGCACTCTGCTGCAGTGACCAGCCAGCTGGGCAGTGGTCACCTTGAGGCTGTGGCTTGTGCACAGGGCGCTTGAGTGTTCCCACTGCACAGCTCAATGAGACACTTGGCTTGCACTGCGGTTGCCTGCCACCACAGGCTGGCTGCCAAACTCACCTTGGCAATGCCAGGCCTCTGTGCAAAGAAGCCCACTCACCAGCGCATTGCGCGGCTGATCAGCACTCATACAGACAACGACGCTCAGCACCCCCCACCTTGGCAATGGTCAAGTCGTGCTGTGCCCCTTGCATTAGGTAGATTGCCCCCAGCTGTAGGGCAGCCTTGGAGTAATGCACATCAATGGCCAAGGCCGTCTCGTAGCTCTGGATGGCTGCCGACATGTTGCCCTCTGCCTGCATTCAGCGCAAACAGCATTTCTTACTTTCACAACTTGCAGGTCCACCTGATCTGACTTGCAGCACAGGTAGGCACACACCAACCCCATAGGCACGATTCTAGAGCACCACGACTATCCCAGACAGGCTGCCTGGAAGGCAAAGATCAAGAGGCAGAGAGCACAGGCAGGCAATGCAGTGGTCTTTGGCATGGTTGCCGGCAGCAGCGCCCAAGAAACATGCTTAGAAGCTCAACGAGAGCACGATTGCATACCAGCAGCCACACAGACACGCGGATCTCCCACAGACAGGCCGATCTGCCGTACCCGCCCACTTAAGAGCGGGGGCTGCAGAGGAGCGTTGATAGAGCCAATGAAGTTGCATGTGGCACAGGCACGCTCACCCATAGCAACCCTCCTGCCAACCAGCAGGCGGCACCCACCAGCATGCAGATTGCCGCACCAAGGCTTGCCCTGCAGGCAGGCTGACCTGCAGCACCTGTTCTGCCATGTGGTGGGTTTGTGACACTCACTTTACAAAGAGTCACATGACCATGCTGCACAGGCAGGCTGACCTGCAGTACCCGCCCAGCCATGTGATGAGCTGCAGGAGACCAGGGTGTGCCATTCCTGGCCTGGCGCACGCAGAAGCGGGCATCATCCAGCTGCTGCTGGGCCAGGAAGATGCGGGACAGCTCGAGCCACAGCTGCGGGCAGGAGGCCATTGTTCAGCCAGGCACTTGAAGAGCTGCTGCTGGGCTACAGACATATAGGGCAGCTGCAGCCACAGCTGCTGGCAGGGAGGCGTTCGTCACCAAGGAATCAGAAAGAGGTAGGGCACCTCCGTCCACAGTTGCACTCAAAGCAAGGCAACATCAGCAATCAATGGTGCTGCTGCGTCAGAAAGGTGTGCAGCAGCTCCAGCCTGAGCTACAGGCAGGACGGCAGATGCCAAGCATTGCAGCTGCTGCAGAGACAGAACGATGCAGGACAGCTCTAGTCACAGCTACAGGCAGGGAAGCATTATGGGGGATCTGGAAGTGCTGCTGAGCCAGCAAGACACTCCAGCCACCAGGGAGACAGCCTGAGCAGCTGTGCATTCAGGAGCTGGTGCAGGGCACAAGCCGCACAGCAGGACACACACGAGCTGCTGCGGGGGCCAGGGAGATGCAGACACCCCTGCAAAAGCAGCTAGAGCAGGAATAGGGCCCTTACATGGCATTGACCAACCACTTCCACCATGTCGCACATCACTTGACTGGCGAGTCAACCATCTGTCCATTACAGCCAGCAACAGTTTTATCAGTGCAGCAGATGTGACGTGGCTGTTTGTCAATTACAATGCCGCCTGTTCAAGTCCTTTTGATCGCACCACGTACAGCGTGGAGCCCTTTCAAAAGCATACGACCCCCAAGCAGGTAGACCCTGAGACTGCACGCTGCTGAGTACATCGTGACGGTGTGGCAGGGTAGTGCTAAAGTGCGGTGGGACACCTCCCGCACTCAGTAAATGAGAGCTGCAAAGCTCTAAAGGCACTCACATCAGACTCCTGCAGGCGCAGAGAGTGCTGCTGGGCCTCGGTGTGCTGCTCCGTGTGGGGCGCCGCCTGCTGCACGCGAGCCATGAGATGCGCCAGGCTCTGCAGAGCAATGGCCCCATCCCCTTCTGCCAGGTGCAGTCGTGCCTGCAGCACCAGTGAGACATGAGTGAGCATGCAGCAAGCAGCATGCACGCCACCAGGTGGGCTCAGCACTGTCCACTCCCAGATGCCTGTGGTGCCAGGAGATTCATTATGAGCGTACCGCTGCGCGCACAAAGTTTGGATGGGCCAGGCTGCTCCCCACAGGGCCAGAAACCTTTCAAGTAATACTTGCTGGCCTGCCCCGCATGGGGCGCTGCCTGCAGCACATTGCCATGCTGTGTGCGAGGCTCTGCAGTGCAGTGACTCTGTCACCTTCTGCGAGGTGTAGCCATACCTGCTGTGCTGGTGAAAAGCCGATGAGCATGTTGCATGCTGCATGCATGCCAGAAGAAGAACAGGGTTCTCGTCTGTGTGCAGACACGCCTGCAACACCACAACATTCCGTGAACATATTGCTGCGCATGCAACACCAGAGGGGCCAGGGTGCTCCCCACAGGACCAGAGATTTTCACAGGGGCCCCTCCTGGCCTGCTCCGTATGGGGCGCAGCCTGCAGCACACGTGGGCGCGGCTCTGCAGTGCATTGGCTACGTCTCCTGCTGCCAGGGGTTGCCACACCTGCAGTGCCATTGAAAAGCTGATGAGCGTGTTACATGCTACATGTATGCCACCAGGTGACCACAGCAGGGTCCCATGCCACCAGATGCACCTCGCCTGCATCAAAGCGAAGGAAATGAGCTGCTCAGATGTTCACGCAGGCGATGGAGAGGCGCAGCCCGTGAGAGAAGCTGAGACTGAATCCAGCATTCTCACAAAACAGCTGACAGGCCAAAAGCCATTCAACAAGCACCCACCTTGATTTTGAGCAGCAGCGGGCTGTAAGTTGGCCCTGCCTGGCTGAAACCAGCCTCAGATGCTGCCAGTGCCTGGGGCAGTTCCTGCTGTGCAGACAGCACAAGGGCAAGCAGTGCCCATGACGGGCCGTGCTCCCCCTGGGACGCTGCCAGGGCCTGCTGCGCGTGCTGCAGGGCGGCAGGCAGCTGGCGGGCCTCCGCCTGCAGACGCAGGTCGGGCATGTTGGGCATGCAAGCATGCGTGTGCTGGCGTGTGGACCTGGTCTGCTTGGTGGAAGAGCGGCAGGTAGCCAGCAGGCCCCTGCCTGTACGCCTGTGCAAACTGTGCAGAGGGGCTCTTGGGCTCAGGGCTGCTGTGCAGTGCAGGTGCAGAGCTGAGACTCTGCCAGGGCCTGCTGCAGGTTGGCACCAACAACCACAGCTGGCAGGAAAATATGCTGTCAGCCTGTGCTGCAGGGCAGCAGGCAGCTACCGGGCCTGAGGCTGCAGGCGGACAGCAACGAGGGCTCCAGGAGTACTGTGCACGCCTTTGAGTGCACAGATGATTTTGCTGGGCCCCACAGGCAGGCATTGTTCAGCGAAACTGCTGGTCACCCTTTAGCACGAGTGGTTCGTGCCATTTTTGTGACCTCCTACAGATTAGTAAAAACACCAGCAAAGCCAGGCGGCTGGTGCCTGGACTACCTCGCCACCAGCAGGTCACACAATCACGTGACAGTGTGGGTCGGATGTGTACCCTGCAGCTGCTCACTGCAGGCAGTCCTAGCTTGATCAAACACCTGCATTTCTGTGTCAAACACCAGGCTTGCAGACAGACAGCTCCCTGACTGTCGCCTCGGGCGGCCCAACACTGTGCATCAGCCTGTCTGCCTTCCAAGGATGCGGTGCCAGCACCTTCCCTCAGACTTTGGGCAGGATATACACGTGCTAGGGGCGCCATGCCCAGGCCATGCAATGCGCACCTGTCAAGATGCGAAAGAGAGCTGCCCACCTCAAGAACTCCAAGGTTATAGAGCACGTCGGCGTCCTGGGGGTCAATCTCCAGGGCCTGCCTCAGGTGCAGCAGGCCCTCGTCTTGTGACGCAGCACGCTCCGCCTGGGGCAGCCCTGGCTGGGCTGCGGCCGCCCCCAGCACCACACCCAGAGCCTTGTGGGCACGCGCCTGCTGCACCAGGGACTGCTTGCGCGTGGTCTTGACTGCCCGCCTGCAGCGGTCCAAGAGCCACGTCCTGGGCCGGCAAGCAGTTATACCTTGCTGTGATTGATCTGTGTTGGCCAGGTGTCATACAGGGCTGTGCGTGGTCCTCACTGCCCGCCTGCGGTGCAGTGCGGTCTTCTTGTGCCTTTGCGACTGGGTCCTTGGGCCTGCTGCCAGTGGCTTGTCTTGTGTGCTATCAACAGAGCAGCAGGACTGGTGGCATGGCACCATCCTTCAGCAACCAAACAGCACTCAGGTATCCCACACAGAAAGCCACCAGCGCCACAACTGCACCAGCATTCCCGGCTGCAAGAGCTGGTGAGCAGAAGATGCGCCTTTGGGGGGAAGGTGGGCAGCCGCCGCCTTTGGGGCAAAGATCGGCACCCAGTTTTGTGCAGGCAGAGCTGGCGGGCCCGTTCAACAGCCGCAGCTGCCACCTGCTGCCCCACCTGGCCATGATGACTGCGTCCTGGACAGCCACAGTGCTGCCTGTCTGTAACAGCGCCTTGGTGAGCAACAGCAGTGTGGTGGCATTGCTCTTGTGCTCATCTAGCAGCACGCGAAGCGCCAGCGTGGCACGGGCAGCCTCCCCTGCAGCCATCAGTGCCTGCAGAGCCACGGAGCGTCTTTGTTGGGCAATCAGTGGGACTGAAAACAGCATGAGCTGCTAGCCTTGCTGCACACAACCGCCTGCGCAGCTGCCTGTGCCTGCAGACGCATTCTTTTTCTGGTGCGACTGTGACTTGCAGGCTTCGGAACAATATGAGCAGCGCCAGTGCTGCTACAGGAGCCACCTGATCAGGGACAGTAGCCTTGCTATGCAATCAGAAGGCCTGGTCACAGCGTCAGTGTTCCTTCAACATGCACCTAAGCTGGACGACAACAGCCTTTGCCATGCAATCAGCGGGAGATGAGTACAGCAAGTGCAACGTCAGCACTCAACTGCAGTCACTGGCACCTGCAGGTGCAGTGTTGCCCTGGTTTGACTGTCAGTTGCATGCTCAGCTCTCGGCGTCCGCTAGTGTTATAAGCCAACAGAGGCCAGCAGCCTGGCACATTGCCTGCACGCACAGCGAGCAGGAGTGGCAAAGCCAGCAGATGAGGGCGCCTGTTGGGACCTGGCTAGTCATGCCATACGGCTGTGGCATCTGACAAGCTGGATGAGTCTACCTCAGCGCTGGCTTGCCACTCCATGGGGCTGTGGCGCTCTGACAGGGTGGCCTTGGCTAGAGCCTGAGCCAGGGCACTGTGGCGCCGGCAGAGTCCCAGCGCCATGCAGAGGTCCCAGCACAGCTCCTTCTCTGCAGCAAACTCCTGCAGCGATGACAGCATTTCTGGGTAAGAGGGCACAGAGAAGTGGGTCTGGTAGCCAGCACTTCAAAGGTGTGTCCACCCAACATGAACATGGGGTTGAAGTGCATGAGGTGCTGTGCAAGCCTCACGTGCACAGACAAGGACGCCGCAGCAGCAGTCCATCATTGCGTTAGGCACAAGCATGAGCCACAAGTGCCCACCTTCGGGGTTGCCTCGGTGCTCAGCCGTAGGCACAGAGCTGCCTCCTCCAGAGCACTCCCCGGAACATAGGTGGCGGCCTGCAGATGGCCAGGGGCAGGGGTGATGATGGAACAGCTGCACGTAGGGCGACTGCAAAGCTGGTCACAGCTGCACGTGCAGCAAGCATGGCTGAGTGTGCAGGCTGACAGCCATTTTGAGTGTGCCCACTTGTGCTGCAGACCCATCCATACTTGCGCATGAGCTGCTGCTCGCAGAAAGAGCTACCTCACACTGACTGGCAGAGGGCTGCTGCGAGGCCAGGAAGTCTCTGCGCGCTGCAAGTCACCTGCCAATGAGTGCAAGTTTGGCTGGCCTGGCCCTGCACAAAGACTTCACAAGCAGGACACTCGCGTTCTGAAACAGCCAGCACTCATGCCTGAGCTCACGTTGAGCGCGCCCCCCCAACCTCCAAGGGCAGTGTAGTCGTGCGGGGGGCAGTAAGTTAGCAACTTCCCCAACTCCTTGAATGCGCCGCGCTTCAGCCCCAGCCCGCTGCTGTAGGAGTCCTTCAGCTCTGAGCGCAGCTGCTCGGTGCGGGCTGCCAGCGCCTGGTCCAGGCTTGGTGGCCCTAAGAGCTGTGCTGTCATGCCTAATGACTAGCTGGCCTCAACGTGGTGGGCCTGCAGGGCCGCAGGATGTGCAGCTGGCTGCCTGCAGGACCGCACCCCCAGCCAGACCCTTTTGATTGGCTGTTTACCGGCGCTGGGTATTGGTGTGGCAGCACTAGTGGTTGGCCGGTGGCAGAGATGCTGCTTGTAGTCACTGGAGAGACCTGCAGACATCAGACATGCCTCAGGCTCATTGCTGGCATGCTTTTGCTCAGCTGAGCGTGAGATGCCCTGCATGGCATGCCGAGCACACTAGCAGGGGAAGCACTCGGCTCGTTGCAGCAGCAGTGAGTCCAGCATCTGACATGATCCATAAAAATGAGCACACAATCACCTTGCTCCCACTTCTGCACTGCAACGCCCAGACTAGATGGCTGCGAGGCAGGAGGGGATGGCCAGGCTGCCTATACGCGGAAGACAGTAGCTGACACGAAACAGCCTTGTTGTCAACGCTGCTGTGTGCGACCGTCAAAGCCAGCTTGACCGGGCCGTTTAAGAGGGAACACCTCGGACAGCTGAGTGGAGTGATCTGCACGGAAGGACCATACATTGCAGCCGCTGGCCAGGAGCCCGCTTGAGCACCTCATCCAGAGGAGCTCATGGGTGACCAGGCTGCTCTCCAGCAGCAGCAGGCTGCAGGTAAGGGCTGGCGGGTTGTCATCGTCAGCCTGAGCTGTCATGTCAGCAGCACCCTTCATGTACCACCCCAGCTGGGTATTTGGTCAAGGCAGTGGGCAGCTGTTGACCCCTGGCTGGGGAGCAGCACCTGCACTGGCGGTCCAAGGGTTTCTGGGCGCTGTTCGTGCACATGATTGGTGGCCCCTGCATAGGATCATGGCAGCTGATTCAACCCCCGTGGTCAAGTCAACGCTGGGGGCTGGCATCTTTGTGGCTTGCAGTGTGTGTCAGAGTGAGGGGCACCTGGCACCTTGTTCTTGCCCAATCAGCCAACCCCCATGCTTTGTCAGCATCCGCCTCTATTATTTTGTCAGGTCTGCTGTGTGGAGCTGGTCAACCGCAGCCCCTGAAACGCCTCACACAGATGCTAGGCTGGCATGAAGCTCCGCTGCCTCAATACCTTTGCCGCACACAGGAAGGCTTGCTGCCACACAAGAGGGCCTGCCCACTTTGCTCCCGCCCCAGCAGACCTTGCCCACTGGTGACGAGGCTGCCCTCAGCACCTGGGCATCAGCCTGTGGCAGGAGAAAGCTGCACACCCCGCTCCCCTGCGTTCTGCATGACTGCTGCTGATCAGCAGCTGGTTGAAAGTCAGCCTGCCTGCCTGGCATCTTCGCGCAACCCTCGGCCGTTTTTTGAGGGTACCTATTCTGCTCTGCAGCCACGGCAGCTGCTGCCCGAGGCCCAGCACTGGCACCTTGCTGCCTGTCCTGCAGGCGTGGCAGCCACGGGGGCTGCTGCACACCCTTTCTCCAAGCATGCGCATTGCCCGCCCTGCTTCCCACATGATTGCTTCCCTGCCTTGCAGCCGTATGAGCCATGCTGCCGCAGCTCAGGCCCTGCCCCGGCACCGGCAGTTGGGGCCTGCCTGTCATGGACATCTGCATGCCTCTCTGTGCAAGACCTGCCAAAGTACAAGTGTGCACCGTCCTGCAGCGAGTGGCAGCTGCAGCAGATGTCCCAGCGCTTGCAACTGGTGCCTGCCGCACATGTACACCTGCCTGACATGCCAGACAGAAACACTGTTGCTCTGCCCTGCAGCCATGGCAGCCGCAGCAGCCGCTCAGGCTGCGGCTCAGGCTCAGCACCAGCGCCCCATGTTGAACAGCCCCTACGAAACAGAGTATGCTCACCAGGTAAGTCCAATCAGAGTGCAAGTCACCCATCAATGCTTCAGCCCTGAAGTCTGGCTGCACTGAGTCAGAGCAAAAGCCGTGTGGTGGACAGCAGCCTCTCAGCAGGGAATGTGGTGGAGCAGCTGGCAGCAGGTGCTGGCAGCCTCCGCACTGGGGTGTGCCTTGGGGAACATTGAGGCTGCCAGCGCTTTCACTGCACACTGGCATGGTGCTGCTACACCCATTTCAAAGCCAGCGCTGCCAACATGGGGCGTCCAGGAGGAGCATACAGGCCTGCCATGCAGCAGGTATTTGCAGCAGGTTGCACACAGAGCGTCAGGTGACTGCAAAAGTCTGCGCTCAGACACACACCCTGCCTGGCGGCAGTGGTGCTTGTCTTTATGGCCACACTGCCAGGCGCTGTACCCTGGCAGCACGACTGTGCAAGCCCAGCAGTTTCCAGATGCTGTCATGCAGATGGGTGGCATGGGGCACCCCGGCGGCGAGGGGGACATGCACGCAGGCATGATGGGGTATGACGGCGGCTACGCTGCTGCCCGGCGGCCCCCCCACGAGAAGCGCAAGGCCACCAATCAGGCGGGGCTGCCGGATGATGGGTACAGGTGCGACTCTGCTGCTGGAGCATAAACTTGTCGACTGGGGCGGGGGTGCAGGTGTCTCACAGCACAGAGCAGGGCTGTCTCGGCAGCAAGGTCAGGCTTCCTGAGCAGCGCAAGGTCAGGCAGGTGTCCAAGTTATCAATGGGGTACAGGTCACCTTGCCCCATCAATCAGGCCTTGCCAATTCATTGATGGGTACAGGTGAGCCTCGTCGATCTGTTGATGGGGCACAGGTGGGCCCTTGCCTGATTTTTGATGGGGTACAGGTCAGCCTTGCCTGCTGGAACACAAGGGTGTGCACCAGGGCGAGGTGTGCCTTTTTCAGACGCACACACGCCAAGAGTTCCTGATCAGCGCGTCTGGGCCACCAGCCAGGCGGTGCTGGTTGACGATTCATGCAGATGGCACACCCGCGGGAGAAGCCGCATGCTTGCTGGGTGCCACACTTGTGAGTGTCCAGATCCAAATCTGGATCAGGGGAAAGCATCAACATGAGGCTCTTGGGCTGTCCAGAAGCCGCCTCTGCAACAAGTTGGATGGTACACTTTCTGCTCCAACGAAGGACTGAAGGGGTGCTGGTCGAGTCAGGTTTCGTGCAGGCACAGAGTTGCAAAACTCACTTCAACAGCCAGGCAGACCACTTGCTGCTGAACTTCCCTGCAGGTGGCGCAAGTATGGAGAGAAACCCATCGGCAAGCGCCTGCCCGACTCCAACCCTAACCCAAGGCAGTACTACCGCTGCAGCTCGCACGAGGGGTGCCCTGCGCGAAAATATGTGCAGGTGCGTGGCAGCCACGGCCTGGGAACCTTAGCGCTCAGTGGTTGACACTAAGCTAGCAGTACAGCTGGCAGCTCCCTCGCTGGTTTTGGTGCATGCCTGATCATGCGGAACTGGAGCAACCAGAATGAAGGGGAGAGAGTGCGGCAAGGATGCAGAGGAACATGCCTTGGCTGTTTGGAATTGAATCAGCCAGGGGTGCGTAAAAGAGTGTACGAGGATGCAGAGGCACGTGCCTGGGGCTTTCAGATTTGGAGCAGTTGCCAGATGACTCGCACAGGTATGCATTCCTGCTATGCTGTTGACAATGTCTTGATAGAAAGGCTGGAGCTGACTGGCACAGGCAGGCTCTGGGCTGGGTGGTAACAAGCATTGGTACCATCCTGCGGCCTGTTCTTGCCTGCACCTTTGCCCGTGAGCCTTGACATGTGGCCTGTGCCTCAAGCCAGACGCCAAACAATTGGCCCTATGACCAATCATACTGTTCTGAATCAGTTGCTGGTCTCCCAAGCTCTGTGGCGTGCCTGCAGCTGGCGGCGGACCACTCGGGTAATGTGGACATCAAGTATGAGGGGGAGCACAACCACGACGGGACGGTCCAGGCCAAGCCGCGCCAGGGCCGCAAGCGCCAGGCCTCGCCTGAGGCGCCGGGTGAGGCTCCCTGATCGCTGGAGCCTCTGCTGGCTGCCCCCCTAGGGTGGGGGCCAAGGTTGATGGGCCTGGGATGCGCGTCACCATGTCGGCGGCCAGTGCTGACTGCCTTGTCTGCAGAGCGTTGCAGCCTTTGTATTGTCAAGGAGGGTGGCAGTGCTGCTGCACACTGCAGCGCTTCCGTCTGGAGGTCACTGCAGGCAGGCCGTTACACAAGTCCATTTCTGTCATGTCTAGGTCATAGATGACATCAGCCGCCATATTTCTGCGACGCCAAAACCCCCCGACTGGTACCACTGACACACCTTGTGCGACGGCAACAAGCACTTGAGTCCTTATGGCTGCGCAGCGGGAGGCTGCCCCCGAGGGGACCCAGCCCACCAGCTGGACTGGGTGCCCGGCTGTGCGGCACCACGATTACCAGTCCTCAGCCTTGTCTTACCGCAGTGCGGGTTAAAATGCGGTGCCAGCGCAGCCTCTGAGGCCTTTTGCAACCGAGGTTTGTGTCCAATCACCGTTTGCGGTCACCCTGCGCGCTGACGCAACACCGCTGACCCCGCAGTGCGAGCCGGAACGCGGCGCCGTCGCAACGCTGCCCCAGAGGGCCCACAACCAACCCAGGCCCCTGACCTGCCGCCGGAGGCGATGCAGCAGATGACGCACGACATGCAGTATGCGGCTGCTGCAGCCGGACACTCTGCACCCCTGTATGCAGAACAGGTGAGGGTGAGTTCTGAGCTGACTCAACGTTGACTGCTGTGTGTGGCTGAGTGGCCCCTGCATGTCGCCAGTTCTGGCAGTCAACATGGCAGCTGGGGACTCTGCAGCCTGTTGTGTTTGATGGTGGCCTCTGACTTCCCCACTGAGATTGGCAGCTGTTGTGGCAGCTCATGTGCTTGATGGCTGCTGTTGAGGTGCGTCTCTGTGCACTTGACATCAATCATGGTCGGAAGCTGCGACGACCACCATGCAGCTGGCGTACATGGAGTGAGACTGCGCCACTGCTGTGGTGGTGCACCCCTTCTCACAAAAGAGCCCTTGCTGCTGATAGGTGCACCACCATGGCAGGCAGCGGGGTGACCGGTACAAGGCAGCAGGAGGCGCCTTGACTGCACTCTTTGCTTGACAGTCCCTCCCTGTTGCAGTCCTAGTCCTGATGTAGCACCCTGTTCTCAGCTCACAGGTGCACCACCATGGTGGGCAGCTGGATCACATGAAGTGTGGCTGCGCCACTGCTGTCGTGGTGCACCCCTTCTGACACAAAAGCCCATGGTGCTGACAGGTGCACCACCACGGGGGGCAGCTGGAGCATATGGGCAGCGGGCGCAGCGAGGAGCAGCGGGAGCAGGACGCCGGCCTGCTGCTGCACCTCAGCAAGGTGGGCTGCCGCTGCATCCCTGCTGAGGGGCCTCAGCAAAACTTGTCCAGGCTGCTGCTTGTGTGCGAGCCTGACATGTCAGCACATGCTTTGGGGCAGCAGGCTCTGCATGATAGTTACCAATGTGCCACATTCAGTGGCCAGCCCTGTTGTTCTGAACATGTACCTGGCCTGCCCGACGCCCCCACTGGTTCAACAGCAGGACACTGCAGTTGTGACAGGCACAGGCTGCAGCACAGCCCCAAGCCTGCCCCTCAAGATGCACTGGATGGCCCACAGCAGCATGTGTGAGCACTGCCAGATAACGCTCTGTGCCCCACAGGTCAACCCTGACGGCACTGCGCGAACGCTGGCGCCTGACGAGCCTGGCTTTCAGGACCAGGTGCTGGAGGCCCTGCAGAGCGTGCAGCAGGCCTACATGGCCTCCCAGGTGAGAAACCTCAAGGGTCCTACTGAGGAGTCACTGTGCTCGTGTCAGTCTCTGTTGCATCTTGACAAAAGATGCAGCGGTCGCATTGTGCTGGAGGCTCTCAGACAGAGCGTGCAGCAGGCCCACCTGGCCTCACAAGTGATCTGCGAGAGGTGCAGCAGCAGCTGGAGGAGGTCAAGCTTAGGGCTGACCTGCCACCTTGCATGTCAGGCAACCCATAGCCAGAGCAGCCCACTGGCGGGCAGAAGGTGAGAGGGATCAAGCTGCCACCCTGTTGTAGTGCTTTAATTCATCTCATCAGCCACAACTGTCATGCCAGTAGCAAATACCAGCAAGCTGAATGGTGTTCTTCAGGTAGCAGCATTGTTTTCCAGTGTGCAGGAGCTGCAACAGCTTGAGGAGGTCACCCAGGACAGTATTGCCATCAGTCTGCATATCAAGCAAACAGAGTCAGAGCAGCAGCCCCCTGGTGTGCAGGAGGAGCTGCAGCTGCTGAAGCAGATCACCTTTCGGCTGGGTTGCCCCCCTAATCTCAGGTATCATCAACTGAAGCCCGAGCAGCAGATGCGCCCCTCTGATCTGCAGGAGGAGCTGCAGCAGCTGAAGGAGGTCAACTCGGGGCTGGAGGCACAGCTGGCACAGACGCTGGGGCAGGGGAGCAGTGGCCAGGCCAATGGCCTCCCGGGCGACAGCAATCCCACGCTGCAGGCAGCTAATCTGGAGGTCAGTGCTGCTCTTTCATCCTTTCTAACTGGGGTGGCTCAGTTTTCAGGGGCCGCAAGCTGGTCAATGGCCTCCCAGGCATCAGCGACCCCAGAAACGTACAGCCAACTCAAAGTGGGCATTGCTTGTGACTTCTAAACTGTGTAGAACAGCTTGCAGGGGCAGTGGGTGGGCTCAAATGATTTTGGCAGGCACTTTGGAGGTGGTCCCTCTTTCTACAGGCAGTGGCCACCCTGAGTGCATTGCTGCAAACATCACTTCATCATGTAGTCGCAGCAGTGTGGCGGAACTGGCAGGCAGGTGGCCACCCAGAGTGTGTTTATGGAACTGACATAGCTCAGCCAGTTGATGTGCTTGGCCCAGCTACTTAGTCAGGGGGCAGGCCATCAGCTTGTTGGTCAGGGGGCCAGGCCATCAAGCTCCCAGGTGGCAGCAACCCTGCGCTGCAGGTTGCTGAGCTGTGTGTGGGTGCCTGCTTACCTCCTGGGTTGGACATAGCTGCAAGACTTTGCCTGTGATTGCTGCCTTGGGCTGCTGCTCTATGGTGCTGCTGCGTCTTGGCCCTGCCGGAACTTGGCTGTTTGTGCAACATTGTGGGTCCGTGGGAGGCTTCAGACTCTTGAACCAGCAAAAGTTGGGCGGTTGACAGGTCCCTTGCCACCATCTGTGCAAGTTTCTCTCTCGCTGTAGCTTTGTCTATATGCAGGCCTGCAATCAGGCCCAAATGCTGTGCAGCTGCTGCGTCGCACTGCATACCAATATCTGCCTGCTGCCCTATGGCCAAGCACCTTCAGCTTTAGCCAGATATGGTGCTGCTGAACAGTTGCCAACATTAAAGTCTTTCTGTAGGCCAGCAACAGGGAGCTGGAGACTGTGCTGCTGCATGAGCGCCAGCGGGCAGAGAATTTCCTTGGAGACCTGAAAGCCTGTGTGCACAGCTTCCAGGCACATGCAGGTAGGTCCTGGCTTGTGGTGCGGGCCGGGCTCAGTCCCCACATCTGGAAGGGGTGTCTGCCTGTGTCTGGAAGAGGCGTCTGCTTGTCACTAGCATTCCAGGTGCATGCAGGTAGGTCTTTGTGGTTGCCGCGGGGCGGACATGCACACAGGTATGCCTGCATTGCAAGCGGTGTGTGCAGCCTGCGTCTTGAAGAGGTTGCTCCTTGCCACCAGCCTTCCTGGCAGATGCAGGTGGGGGCTGGTGTATGGGGCCAGGCATGCTTCTGGGTGCTGGATCTCCACCTGCGTTTGATGGAGGTATCTGCTTTAACCCCAGCCTGGGTGTTGGCAGACAGGCCAGCAGGCATGCGAGTGGGCGCTAGGCCTCGGTCTGCACTACAAAACTGCCAAGCAGCGCTGGATCTTCGCCTAGAATGCGAGAGGGGGCTCGAGTCTGCCATTAACCTGTGCCCTGAGGCCAGCAGGCATGCAGAGGTTGGCTTCCTCATTGAACCAGCATTCCATGATGCGAGGTGCTGCTGTCCTGTGAATGCTGGGCAGGGGGACCCACACAGCCAATGGGAAAGCTGGCCAGCTTGTCAGCCTGAGCTGCCAGTTTCTGAGCGGGCAAGCTGTGCCCAGAGGCCACAGAACGCACTGCATGCAAAGGTGCACAGACATGACGACTTGCATGTGCTGATCAGCATGCACTTCTGCTGTGCAGATATGGAGAGCCCGAGCCATGAGGGGCTGCTGCAGTTGGTTGACTTCTGGCAGCAGCGCCTGCAGGCATATGAAGTGGGGGGTGTGCAGCCGCAGGCCAGTCCTGTCAACCAGGCTATCGCGGGGCCCCAGGGTATCAAGCCTGAATAGTGTTGTTGGCAACAAACCCCTCAAATTTGTGGATGTGGATGCCCCTGTCGCCCTTACTCTGCATGATCTGCTCACTCAACCTCTCATTGTTGAGTTTACATTCCCTGGCAAAGAAAGCAAAGGGATACACAAGCCAGAATCACCGTTGCTGTTCTCTCCAAGCTGACATTGCCGTCTGGAGTAGTTGACAACCAGGTCAAAGAGGGCAGACATCATGATGTGCAAGGCGAGCTGGGGCTTTGTCTGTGCTCGCCCATCTGCCCCTTTGGCTGAGCTGCTGCTGTGTCAGATCGTGGGGCGTGCTGCACTGCGCACGCTGAGCTGTTCCTGCCTTCATTTGTCATGTTGAAGTCAGCATGAGCACTTCAGGTCTCACCCACGGGCGGGTATGCCTGCACTACGCCAGGCCACTGGGTGTCGCGCATGAGCACCTTCATGTGTAAACAGCACACACCCCTGCACCCGCAGCACCTCAGCTTCAGGCGCCCTGCAGACGCCGCCTCAGCAGCCCATGTTGGCTGCATCATATCGGTGCCTGCTATCCCCTCAGATTGCCAGCTTACCCACAAACGTCGGCCGTTGGCTGGCTCTCCTGCTCAGCTGCTGGTGGCAGCCAGCTTCGTGTTGGCCCGCATCCTGATCACCCCTGGAGGACTTTTAGCCCGTTGCATGTGCAGGCTGTCTTTTGCGCGCCACCATCAGCAGCCTGCCATATGCTGCTGGCAATGGCCCAGATTGAGCTGCACAGCCCCTGACTCCCGGACATGCAGCTCAAATTGAGCTCCTTCCCACCTGCAGGCTCTCCTGCAGCTGCTGGTGGCAGCCTGCCTGATGCTGCTCGTGGTGGGCCAGGCCAGCAACCTGCCCCCTGCACAGCCCCGAAGCCCCAACCCCCAGTACAAGACTGGCGAGCATGAGCCATATGCACCCAAAGATGTGGCTGTCACGATATCCCATGGCATCAGCTTCAAGCAGGACCCTGGCGCGGGTGAGCTCTGCACAGCTCTGCTGTTTGATCAGCGTGTGTCATTGCCTGTAGTCAGGGCCTTATGCCTTGGACTGCCTGTAGTTGTGGTCTGGCACATTTAAGGAACAGCCACACTGCTTTCTCAAGATCTTTGTTGCCATCAAGACCTTTGCAGCAGGCGTGCTGCACTCAACTGTTGTTTGTGCCCATGACCATAACGATGTCTTGGGGCTTCAGTCTTATCCAGGACCCTCAGCCATCTGTGCATGTCAAGCTTTGCTCTGTGCAGTCACTGTTAAGTGCAAGCTGCTGCTGTTGCAGGTGTTTGAGCATGCTGCAGTCAGCTCACAACTGGAGATGCCAATTGCTTCTCAGCAACGCTGAGCGCTTTCAAGATTGTGGGGTTCCATCAGACCCTTTGAGATTGCACAATCTTGTAAACTTCAATGGCTTGTGCTAGACAATTTGTTTGCGCCAGAGCTCATAAGCGTTGGAGATGGCCTTTATCATGCTAGCTGAGGCCTCAATGCCATGCACAGCTGACCTCACGTGGGTGGAAACCATGTGGCGTAGCAGGACCTGCAGTACAAATGAGGGATAGGCTCGGCAGACCTGTATTGAGCATCAGTCACAGCAGTCTTGCAGCATCACGCACTGCAGCAAGACCATCTTTGGCATCAACAGAGTTGTGTAAGAGGTAAGCACTCCTGGGAGGTGAGCACGCAGCCAGAGCCAAAAGACAGGCAAGGAGTGAATGTCACTGTCTTGCCTGGGGTCAGGGGCGCCCTGCCACAGCAGACACGTCTCAGCAAGCACCAGCGAGTGGCCGTGCAAAGGGGCAATGCAGCCCACCTGGCAGGAGGGATCACATCTCTTTGCCAGGGCCTCTGTAAGGGCATACAGCAGATGGCGTCCCTCGGCGCTGGGGGAGTCAAACATGCGGAGGTCACTGTGATAGAAGCTGAAGCCTGGGTCAGACACTGCCACGCCCAGCTGCCACAGGCAGATCATGATCAGTGCATCGCCGCCTGCAGCAAAGGGAGCGAGGATGTGTGGCAGCTGCGACATGACGCCCCTTGCCATCCAATCAACCTTCTGTTGGGCTGCTGCAAGATTGCAGAGCGGCAATCAAGCTTCTGTTTGGCTGCTGCAAAACTTCAAAGCGGGGCCCTCCCTGGGCTGCAAGTTTAGGGCCTTGAAGACGCGACTTTTGTCGAGGCCGAGCAAGCATGAGCAGCCCATCATCAAGCATGCACGCACTCCTTGCCTGGAGCGCCCTCCTCGCTCTGCAGGCAAGCCTGCATCTGCTCTGGGCTGATCCGCTCCATCAGCCCCACACTCATGATGACACCTGCAGACAACACGGCATTGTAGCCTAGGGCACGGCGCCTGCCAGCATCACCAAGTGTATGCAGGCACCACCCTTGTCCTCCTGAGCATTCAATTATGGTTGGGGATCCAGAACGCAGCCTCCAAGCAGTTGGACAGCGCCCCTTCAGCTCACCAGGCAACCTTACTGAGTAGCTTGGGCCTCACATGTTTCATTGTCAGGCATTCTGTGCAATCTCAGCCAGAATACCCAGACCTCAACTCATGCATCTCTGAGCTGAGGTCCTGTGTCCACACCTGCACCGCCGTGGATGCTGTGGGTGCAATGACCCCAGAGCAAGGTGCAAGCCAGTGCCGCCAGCTGGCAGCACACCAGCACGGCTGCTCATTCCCCTATGGTCTCCAACTGTACCACCAAAGATGCTGCAGGCGCACATTCAGAGGGGCAGGGATGGCACCTGCACTGGGCAGTCTACCTGGAACTGCTGTCTACCAAACAGCATAGCAGGGGACGCTGGCAATGCAAGCTCAAGGGCTGGCCATGGCACCACCTCAGATTAGCAGGCAGCCAAGAACATTGCTTGAAATCAGCTTTCCTACCTGCACCGCCATGGATGCTGTAGGTGCGGTCCCCATGCCGCGGGATGGCGCAGGTCTCTGAGAAGAAGTGCTTGAGGTCTGGAGCCCCACAGAGCAGCTCAGGGGTGCAGGGGCAGCCCACCGGTGCGTCAAAGGGCCTCCAGCCGTCCTGGGCCATGAACTCTGCAGGGGAACGCAGTGGGTGACCAGGCTGGCCCAGAAGTGCAGGGGGAGCCGACAGGCGCGTCAAGAGGTCCCCAGCTGTCCTGTGCCACGCAATTGGCAGGGCAGGGCATGTCTCTTGCCAACCTAGGCCACACCTCAAGCAGGTGGCCCATCAGTGACAAGGAGAGCTGCACATGATGCGGCTGCACAGGTGGGGCTCAAGGAGGGGCTTCTGCCACGAGATGTCAGCAGGCTGCTGTGCATGACATCTGGCTAGAGAGAGAGACTGCCAGCGATTTGCTTAGCTAAAGTGCTGTACCAGCCTAGCCAAAAACATGGACCGCTGACCACAACAGCAACGGGGGGGGGGGGGGGGGGGGGGCTGATGGCTGCAGATCTGAGGTCTGGGTCAACATGCTTGCCACCTTCTGGTTTGTGGCCACACGGCAGGCAGCGGGGGGCGTTCAGGTTAGGCTGGTTGCCCACAGCTCCCTGCACATCACTCCACCAGAGGTTGTCTGCAGGCAGGCACTGACTCTGTGAGGCTGCAGTGTTTTGGGAATTGCAAAGGTGGGTGTCATGCAGCCAACATCAGGCACAGTGCCAGCAGTCACTGCCAGAGGCCCTGGCCCTGTCTTGCTTGACCTTGGCCTCCACAGTGCTCCCAGGCTGGACATCAAGTCATAATGGAGCCAGACACAGCTGACAAAACCTCTCATGCAGCAGACAAGGGCCGCCCACCTGAGATGAAGTAGGGCATGCCAGGGTCCAGATCCTTGACCAAATCAAGGACTCCATCAACAAACCAGAGAGTGTCATCATCGCCATACAGCAGCCACTTGTATGGCCTGTCTGCGAAGGCCTGCACAAGGAGGCACTAGCTCACTCAGCAAGCAGCGGCTGCAGTGCAGCACTCAGGGCTCTCCATGGCTTGCCAGTGCAGGCCAGCTCAAGCGTGTGCCCGCCCGTGACCGCTGCTGCAGTCCTGGAGACGGCTTGCCGTCAGCAGCTGTGTCAGCATGTGACACGCTGCACTAATTGAAGGAGCATGTGGGCCAGTGGACGCTGCTGCAGTGTTGGCTTGCGGCCAATGGCCTGCACAGGTGGACAATATCTCTTGCTGCACAGCAAGGAGGCAGCTTGTCGCAGCGTCAGGGACTTGCAGCTGTCTCAGCAGGGAGCAGCCCTGCAGGCTGCGTCATCAGAGGCGGCTGTGCTGCCCACAGGTGTTCTGCAAATCAGTGCCAGCTGCATGGCCTCAGCCAAAGCTCCTGATACACATCCAAGCTGCCATGTCCAACAGGTTGATGCAAGCTGCGTTGCTAAGTAGCCTGCACTGGGTGCCATCTGCTGTCCAGCAAGCAAGAGCTCTGCATGATCTGGTGCATGGGGGACTGGGCTGGCCTGCCGCAACGCCATGTAGTAGGCCTTAGGCGCTAGGGGGGGCAGAACCATTGCACGTGGTGAGTACCTTGCCTCAAAGCCTGGTTCTAATGGGGGTGGGCTAGAAGGTGAGGGGCAAGCAGACTGCAGCCCTTCAGGGGGCCTCTGGCCGCCGCTGCAGGGCTCCCCCGAAGTGCCAGGTCACGCAAACAGCAGCAAAGTGTCTCCCAGATCACTTGCTTGCACCATGACTCTGCCATTCACCTGGTGTGTCAGCCAAGCGGCATGGTTTTCACAAGCGCTATCTGTACAGGATGATCAAGTGCAAGGGCCATGCAGTGCCGTAGGGCAGCACGTGGGTCACCGGGTTGCTTGGCTGGCTTGTTGATATGTGATGCACCTCACCTGGGTGGGCTAGCTGTGGGACGGCACGAGCACAAAGGCTGCCCATGCGTCCTGTGGGTGCTTGGCGCGACAGCTGGCATGTTGCTGCGTGCTGCAAGTCTCACCTGGTGGGCCAGCCAGGGCACAAAGGCTGCCCGTGTGTCTCCAAGGTGCTTTGCTCGTAGGGGCACGTCATCTGGGTAGGCCACCCAGTACTCTCCAAACATGGCTCCCGTGCCCTGCTGCTGCTGTGCGAGGGCCTCGTCATTCACAGCCACCAGAGTCCTGATGCCCTGCAGGCAGTTGATATTGTTCTCCATTCAGGCAGTCTTGAGCCTGTCACACAGGTGTCTGCAGTCCTGAGACTGACACAGGGGATCTGCCTGACAACCTGATCGGGTGTTGTGTGCTGCCAATGCCACGGCTCAGGAACACTCTAGAAGTCGCCAGCATGTGGACTGCCAAGCTGTGCATGGTGCAGGCAGCAGCAGCCCAAACATGCTGTTGCTAGATCTGTGAATTTGCAAACAGTGCTTTTCATTTTGCTCGTTTGAGCCCTGCAATGGCAAGCAGCAGCAACATATGCATACGGCACTCAGGAAGCGCCGGCCACCGGTGCCCAATTGGCAGGCACATGTGCTGCACCACTTGAACACTCTGCAGGCAACTCCGAAGCCTGCAGCTCACGCTGTGAGTCCCGCGCCACTGGCGCCCCGCGGCCACCACGGGCACATGCGCTGCATCAGCTGGCAGCGCGACCACCAGGTCCTGCCTGGACACAGGGAATGCGCCAGCTGGCTTGCTCTCCTGTCCAATCACTGCTGCCTCTCCTGTGAACGAACCCTGAGAGCCTGCCGTGCCTGATGGATCGCTTGCCGCACTGCTCACAAGATCAAGCGGCTTCAGGCTGCTGTCCCCTGGGCCTTGGCCAGGCTGTTGCAGGGACTGCTGAGTTGCAGGCACCTGATCAAATCTCTGCAAGAGCAGCACCTGCAAAGTCAGGGGCTTATCAACTGCAGGAGCCGGCGGCAGCCTCAGCCTGGCTTAGTGTCAGGTCATCATCAAGCTTACCGAGAATCGGCCCAGTGCAAAGCATGTGAGTGCCACCACGGCGATCAATGCAATGTTGTACCACGGACTCTGCTTTCGCAACTTCACCCTGGGCAGCATCTGATCATCTGACACTGCACATGATCGTAGCTCCAGGGCGAGAAGTTTGACCGTCAAAGATGATGCAGCTCACAGTTTCCCAGCCAGGCCAGCTCCATGCAAGGAGGCCTGAGTTTGCCCATGCGCCCGCATGGCAGCACCTGCCTTTGCACAGCAGGATGGCACATGATCTACGCCAGCAGCCCTGGCCAGCATCCTCTCATCAGCGAACTCCAGTGTGCTGCTGCACCTCCCAGGTTGGTGCTGAAGTTCGTTAGTTACTGAAGCTGTGCCTGTAGCCATCAGGATTGTCCTGCAGCCTCAGCTCGCCGGCAGCCATGTCCCTCCCTGCCCTGCAGGGCGCCGCAGATGTCGTGCCTGCTGCCGCAGAGCCAGAGAACATCTTGCTGTCTGAGCAGCCTTCCACAGAGGAGCTTCAGGCAGATGAGCAGTACCTGGCGGGAGCCATTGCAGAGTGGCTGGACGATGAGTGGACGCCCCTGAATGTGCACAGGGAGCTGGGCATTGCTGCTGGGCAGGTGTGCAGACTTGATTGTGTATCTGAGTCCCTGTGTGTCCTGTGGGCAGGGTGGCTACGCCCTGTGGGCAGGAGATGCAGTAGCAGCACCTTCAGGTGCTGTTGGAGGCATAGATAGGCGAAGACGTATGTAGCAGGCCTGGCCAGGCCAGAATTGGGCAATTGAGGGTCAATTTGGGGCATTGCACATTGCCATCTGAGTCCTACCCCTACGTGGGCCAAGCTAGGTGTCAAGGGCTTTGCGTGCTGCAACAGACACACAGCAATAAAGAGCCGTAACACACACTGTGTAATGTCAGTCACCTGCTGCTGGGCAGGTGAGTGAGGCTGTGTGCAGCAGCCACGTGGTAAAGAGCAGCAGCATGGCAACTCTGCTGGCAGAGCAAAGCACAAAGTCATTTGGATGATGGTGGACAGGTGAGTGAAGCTGCATGCAGCAGCACATTGAAGACAGCAGCTGTTTGGAGTCCTGCTCTCAGTTCGGTCATTTGCCATGGTGCAGATGGTGCAGGCAGCCGTCAGTGACAGCAGGGGGCACCGCATTGTTGTCCAGCATGCTGGCAACTGCCTCAAGAGCTGACTTGCCTCTTGTGCAGCAGCTTCATCGTGCCGGCCCGCAGCTAGGAGCCAAAAGGGACGGACTTGCTGGGACTGCTGAGAGCAGCGCTGAGCACTGTGCTGTTGCCTTGCTAGCTGCCCATTGCCTGGCAAGCCTTCTGGCATGCAGCCAGAAGGCTGCGTGCAAAGTGGGCAGGCGTGCCATCCGCCAAGGTGCAGCTTTCCAGGGTGCTGCACGGGCCCACAAGAATTGTGCAGGCCCATGGTGCTGACTACATTAGGAGCTGCAGATGTGCCTGCCTTCAACATTGTCAGGCACATTCATGGGAAGGCATGGCTGCCTGCTCAGACCTGAGGATGCGGCGCTGCAGGCATACACTCAAGTGAGAAGAGGAGGCGAGAGGGAACTGGGAGCGGTGCTGCTGGGCATCACAACTGAGCTTCTCACCTTTGACTTCAAAGAGACATTTGTGGATCCTTTTGCGGTGAGGCCTCTCCCCAGGGCTTCAGCTTCTTGCACACTGGGCATGGCCTGCTGTGCAGCCATGTGCAGCCCAAATCAAGCAAACCCCGACTAGATTGTTGCTCCTCATGTGTGGTCGCCCTGATTGCTCGAAGCCTTTGCTGTTTTGCGCAAAGAGGAGCAACTTACATCTCCTGCTCAGCTTGTTTCGTCCTGATTGCTGGAGACCTCCCATTCATGTCCAGAGACACAATGTGCCGGCAGCCTTGTCACCTGCAGGTGGGCAACAAGGCTGCCGCCCTCCTCATGGAGCGCATGGGGCGTGAAGTTGCCAAGTGCGGCTAGATGCTGTTCAGTGCTTGCGCATGGAGGCAATGCGCATGGAGGCAATGAGATGGCCGTGCAACAGTCCTCAGTTGTCTGATGGTGGGGAGGCCAGCTTTGTGCCAGTTGCTGACCCAGTACCAAGAATGAAGCTTCAGCAACCTGGTCCACAGGCAAGAACAGACGTAAAATCATTGTCTATAACATTAAATTGTGAGCTCTGAGCGCAGGAGATTACTGTCAAAGGGTTCCGGATGGCTCAATGATTGGCTTCTATATGAATGCAGTATCTTCATTCCAAATCGCAAGGAATTGTGAGGTAGCGGAGCTGTTTGCAGAGCTGCTTTAAGCAAGGGATTAGCATGCGCAACACCAGCTGATGAATGCGTTTGACTGGCATACAGTTGCTGACGACAAGAAAGTTACCAGTGCTTGAGAGAGTCCTGACCTGGGCGGCGGGCATCTTGCCTGTTATTAATGCACTTCGGCAAATCACAGTGAGGGGTTGGGGGCTTTGCATGCGGTCAAGGACAGAGGCCAGAATGTCAACATGTAGCACAGGCTGGGTGCAAGACAGAACACTTATACAGTCCTGGGATATGATGAGGATGTTCAGCAGGGGCACAATGTGTGCTGGGAGAGCCCCAGCCAAGGCATTGCTGCAAACTGCAAGCACCCACAACTGATGCATTGGCGCAAGCCAATGGATCAGCAAAAGGGAGCTGTCTGGCAGACTGAGGTACAGCACCTGAAGGCATGACATGTGGAAGGCAGCAAAGCTGTTGGTGAAGTCATGAGTGAGGACTGTCTGTGAGTTCACCATGAGCACTCGAAGATTCACTAGGCGTGTGAGGCCAGAGTCAAGTGATAGGGTGCTCATCTCCACAACATTGTCCCTCCACAAGAGCCTGGAGCTGTGTTAGCCGCGTCAAGGGTGGCAGAACTACAGGCGCTGCGGTCCAGTCGGCGTGGAATTCCGAGTAGAGCAGTTTGCTGAGATTGGAGACGCCAAGTGGCATGTTGGGCACAGATGAGTGGGCAAGCCTCAGCTCCCTAAGCTGCCGCAGCGCTGAGAGTGGGCAGAGACCGTTGGGATCAATAGAGCCAGCCCACACCTCCTCTCCCTCTGAGTTGACTTCGCGATCAGAGTCCTCTGTCATGTTCAGGCTCAAACTCGTCAGCTGTGTCAACCTGGTGAAGATGTCCAGGTGCATACAGTGCAGGCTGATGCCAAATTTCAGCCTGGTCAATCTGGGCATTCCCATCACCATCCAATACCATTGTCGGAAACTGGAGGATTGCCCTGTCATGATAGACTCAACAGCTGTCAGCCATGGCCCCAACGCCTGTGGCAGCAAGGGGTTGTAAGCACAACTATGCCTCTGTCAATGCGCTGTGGCGGCCCAGGAGCTCGGAATGGACACAACAGGCACACTGCAACCGCAATGGACAAGCAGGCTTACCATCAGCCAGTCATCACTAAAGCCACGGCCAATGATCAGCTATAAGCTAACAAAATCTCGATGCCTGATAGCCCAGGCCGCCATCAAGCCTTCCTTCCCCACGATGCCGATGCTGGTGTAGAGGCGCTGGCTCAGGCTGAGTGTTTGCCAGGCAGCCGCAGCAGCAGCCGCAGTGTGCAGCTCCTTGTTCCATGCACGACAAACTTGATCCAGACGCAGCCTGCATGCCAAAGCAAATGACTGAAAACAGCAATGAAGAGGAACAAGTTGCTTTTGTACAACAGACACCCAAGACGCTGCCAGCATGCCATCCGCTGCTGTTGATCCTTCTGAAAGACATTTGGCAGTCCTGTTGACAAAGCCAGAAGTTGATGCTGCCCTGCTAGGATCCAATCAACATCAACGCCAACCCAGCCAGTCACAACCCCTCACCAATCACACACCTCCACCCCAGCAAACACCTTGCCCAGCAACTCTGGGGGCAGGCTGTGGATGCTGGCTCCTGATGCCTTCAGTTGACATGGCATGTCTGCAATACAAGTAAGACGCATGCTTAGCGTACTGAGGGTTGCACAGCACGCGGTCGCAGAGCAGGCTGGCTGCCCCTTGCGCTCAGCAGTCCAAGAGGGCTGTGTGGGAGCTGCCTGCTGATGAGCCTCAAGCTGCGTATTTTGCTGTCTTCGAGCTCAGACCTGGCTCATGGCGGCCAACAGGCCCTCTCTGAGGCTTTGTTCCTGAAAAATCTGCTCCTTCAAGCTTACTGCGGGGAGGCCTGTAGCTGAATCACGCTTGGCTGTACTGGCGAGCCTGAAGGCCGCTTGATGGGCATCACATTCAAGCTTGCCTCCAATTGTCCCCTTTGTCGTATTGAGTCTTCCCATCCATAGAGTGAGATCACAATGATCAGGAGCTTATGATGCAACGCAGAGCCTCACTCGGACCATGCAGGATCATTAAACCTCTCCTCACGGTTCCTTCAACGGGAAAAAAGTACACCTATCAAAGGACTTTGGAGGAGCAGGAGCTCATAATCTAATGCATGGGCCTCACCCGCACAAAGCAGGATCATAAAGTATATCACTTTCCATGTTTCCTGCTCAACAGACAGACTGGCCCGTGAGATCCCAGGAGGTTTTGAAAGGAAATCTAGACAGGCAGGTCAGATGTTATTGCAACATAACAGGTGCTAAAGCCCCACGCCATGCTTCCCATCCTGTACAGTATCTCCCTTGCCCTCTATCAGGTCTGTGCCATTTTCACCTGCCTGCACAGCACACGCATGGTGCTTAGACATGACAGCACAGCACTTACACCACCCAGGTGCTCTGCTCAGCATGTGCCAGGAGCCCAGCTTTGCAGCTGCCCAGCAAGTGCATGATGCAACAACAGCTTCAGCACTGGTGAGCAATCACTTCTGCAGCCCTGAAGCACGGTGCAATGCTGCTGGCCATGTGCCAAGAATGCAGCTTCAGCAACCTGGTCGCAGGTCAAGGCAAATGCAAAAACATTGTTCAGAATAAGCACTTATGAACTCCTAGCGCTAGATAACCCTTTTGCAACAAATCAAGGATTGTTTCAAGCAGTCAGTAAAATTCAAGGTCCAAAACACCTGGAATTGTGAGGTAGGGGAGCTGATTGCAAAGCTGCTTCAAGCCAGGGCCTAGCATGTGTAGCACCAGCTGATGAATGCGCCTGACAGGCATATGTTTGCAGATGACAAGAAAGTTACCAGTGCTTGCAAGAGTCCTGACCTGGGCAGCTGGCATCATGCCATTCAACAATGATTCTTGGCAGACCACAGAGAGGGGTTTAGGGCTTTGCATGCGATCGATGACAGAGGGCGGAGTGTCAACATGCAGCACAGGCTGGGTGCAGGGTACATCATCCTCCCAGTCAACAGATATGATAAGGATCTTTAGCAGGGGCATAGTGTGTGCTGGGAGAGCCCCAACTTAGGCATTGCTGCAAACTGCAAGCACTTGCAACTGATACATTGACGCAAGCCAATGGGTTGGCAACTGGCAGCTGCCTGACATACTGATGTCCAGCACCTGAAGACATGACATGTGGAAGGCAGCAAAGCTGTTGGTGAAGGCTTGATCAGGGCCAAACCAAGGCTCAGCTGACTTTGAGTCCACCATAAGCACCCGAAGATTGACTAGGCATGTGAGACTTGGATCATGTGATAAGGTCCTCATCCAGGCTCTGGTATGCATGCCCCTCAGGACAACAGCCTGCAGCTGTGCAAGCTGCGTCAAGGATGGCATCACTGCGGACCCCGGGGACCAATTGTTATGAAACTCCAAGTAGAGCAGATGTTTGAAGTTCAAGATACAAGGTGGAAGTTGGGGCACAGATGAGTGGACAAGCCTCAGCTCTCTGAGCTGCCGCAGCGCTGAGAGTGGGCAGAGGGCACTGGGATCAATGCAGTCAGCCCACTCCTCCTCTCCCTCAGAATTGACTACCATGTCTGAGTCCTCTTCCATGTTCAGGCTCAAGCTCGTCAGCTGTGTCAACTTTGTCAAGAATTCCAGGCTCATGTTGTTCAGGCTGATGCCCAGCTCCAGCCTGGTCAACCTAGGCATTCCCATCATCACCCAACGCCATGCAGGGACAGAAGAGCGCTACCCTGTCACAATGGACTCAATGGCCAGCAGCCATGGCCCCAAGGCCTGTGGCAGCAAGGGTGTTGTCAGCACAACATTGCCTCTGTTCATGCGCTATGGCTGGCCAGGGAGCACAGAGAGGACACAGCTGGCACACCACACTCCTTCAAGGTCAAGCATGCTCACCGCCACCCAGTCCCTGTTGATCTCCTCGTCAATGATGAGCTCTTTGACAAAGTCTCGATGCTTGATAGCCCAGGCCGCCATGCAGGCTTCATCTCCCTTTGAGCCGATACTCTTGCGGACGTCACGACTCAGGCTGACTGTATGCCAGGCGGCTGCAGCAGCAGTGCCAGCGTGCAGCTCATTGTCCATGCACGGCACACTTGATCCAGACGAAGCCTGCATGCAGAAGCTTGGACTGAGAACAGCAATAAACAGGAACAAGTTGCTTTAGTACAACAGACAACCAAGACGCTGCCAGCTTGCCATCTGCTGCTGTTGCCTCTTCTGAAAGACGTTTGCCAGTCCTTGTCGACAAAGCCAGAAGTTGATGCTGTCCTGCTAGGTCCAATATCAACGCCAACCCAGCCAGTCACAACCACTCACCGGTCATACACACTCACTCCAGCAAACACCTTGCCCAGCAACTCTGGGGCCAGGCTGTGGATGCTGGGCCCTGATGCCTTCAGTTGACGTGGCATGACTGCAGCACAAGTGACACGCATGCTCAGCGAACCAAAGCAGAGGGTTGCATGGTAGGCTGGATGCCCCTCATGCTCAGCAGTCAAGCACTTGGGTGTGAATTGAGCCTGCTGATGTAAGGGCAAGAGGCACACCTTGCCGTCTATGAGATCAGACCTGGCTCATGGCCTCCGACAGGCCCTCTCTGAGGCTCTGCATTTGGTCAAACTACACCAGACTGTATGTGCTGCTTCAAGTCTGCTGCAGGACGGCCTGCAGCTGGATCGCAGCCCCTAAGCAGCATGGCCTTGAGGTGTCAGGTCTGGATCAGCCTCAAGGGCTCTTCATTGTGGTCACTTACCGATGTCACATTCAGGCTTGCCTTCGATCCCTCCCCTTATTTTCTAAAAGCTTCTTCAACAAGCAGAAAGCACATCGTCGGGAGCCTCTGATCCAGAGCAAGGGCTTCAGTCGCAAGCAGCAGTGCTATGAATATTTATTTGCTGATGCTTTCTGCTTAGCATGTAGTGCTCAGGTGTAAAGGTTCCAAAATGCTTTGAAGCACATGGAGACAGGCGGGTCAGATGACATTGCATCAACAACATGTGTTGCACGTGCCATGGTGAAGCGCATGGTAGTACAGCAGACATGGACTGGGAGGGCTACTCAGAACCTGAGTTCAGGGCAGCCAGAAGGCCGTAGGCGCCCATCTTTCAAGAAACTCTCCCGTAGACCCTGGGTGTAGGAGCTTGGGTAGGCCTTGCCAATGCCGTTGTGGAATTGGTGGTACACTTCAGCCTTGTAGGCTGGCAGCTCACTGGAGTCAACAATGTACACTGCAGCAGAGTGACGTGCTTGGGTGAGCAGATGAGCACCAGCATTGCACCACGATGCAGGCAACCACCAGGAAACATGGTGGCTGCAGGCTGCAGGCAACATGAGGCTGCTCAAGGCCTGCCCTGAGCTACATCCACACTGCAACATGCTCCTCTCTGGGTGCCACAAATGCTCAGCATCCAGCAAAGCCATGTCGCCGATTGCAGAGATAAGCCACAAGATGCAATGCCAGCTCGTGCCTGAGCAGGCAGCAAGCACCCACTTCGGCACTGGCCTCAGGACACGTCAATAAAAGCATGACGTGGCAGTGCATTGTGCAATGCAGTCATGCAGGACAGTGCCTCTTCAAAGCCCAAAGCCAGTCACAGGCCCCAAGCAGCCGAGCATCAGCGCTTGCCTGTGTTGACTTTGTCATTTTCTGCATGCTTCCCGTTCTGCACAACATCTCCCTTGCTCTCTATCAGGTCCATTCCATATTTGTTCTCTGCCTGCACAACACATGCCTGGTGCCCAGACGTCACAATGCAGCACTTGCTCAACCCAGGTGCATGTGTCGAGAGCCCAATTGTGAAAACATGCAGCAACTGCACGATGCAACTGCAGCTCTCACTTCTACAGCCCTGAAACATGATGCACATGTGCTCAGCAGGGCAAGTCAGGCATCAGAGACACATTCTAGCCCTGTCAACCTGCGCTATGTCAGACAGACAAGCCATGTTGTGAGGGATGTATTGGGTATCAGATACACAGCCCATACCAGGCAGGGCTAGCCCACCTGCAGGACTTTGAAGAGGGGGCTCCTGACGCCGCCTGGCAGGCCAACCACCTGCAGCAGAGGAAGCAACAGGTTCATGCAGGGCTCAGTGCAAGACCAATCAGTCCCAATGCAAGTTGCCCATGCCTGTCACCACCATAGACGGCAGTAAATAGCAACAGCTGAGCCGACTGCAAGTCACAGCAAGAGAGACCAGCTCTGAACAGGACAAATGTCAGCAGCACACTACATGTCACTTCTGCAGCTTCTAAAAGCAATGCTCAACAGAAGGTGTTGTAGCACATCTGCACAACAACAACCTTCATAGCGTATGTGAGCACCTCTCGAGAGATGTCCTTAAAGAAGAGTCTCAGGTGCGTCACAACACAGCTCAATATACTACCTGTCTTAAAGATAGACCGCTGCCGGCATGTGTACCAATGCAGTCTGCAACCTGTCACACCTCATACTTTGAGCAGCTGTATCAAGATTCAGAGCTCCTCACATTTCTGTAGGCTGGCCCCATATCCTGGGGGTCTGAGCGTATCATGCCAAAGGGTGTCTTCCGGAACTGCTTGAAGTAGGTGTCTGCAAAGGCCTGCATGCAGGACAGATAGGGCTTGTGATGCAGGGTCACCCCATGCTGCATGCTGAGTGTGGAGGCTGCCTGAAGCAAGTATCAGTGCAGGCCGGCCTGCAGCAGAGCAGCACGCAGGCATGTGCTGCATGGCTGGCCGCATGCTGCTGCCAGAATGCTACAGGAGCGACCCCGAGCGCTTGAGATTTCTTCCTGGCAGCTGTCAAGCACTGGTGGCCCCGTGCTGCTGCGGAGTTCTGCAGCACGGGCTGCAGGTGCAGCCTGGCCGCCTGACATCCCCTGGAGCGTGCACTTGCTTTGTGGGCCTATATTTGATAAGCAGAAAGCGCGAGAGCTCACCCGCATCTGCTCCTCAGCTTTCCTGGAGCTGCCCCTGAGCTCCATGGAGACCACCTCTGCATGCCCCAGCTCCTCATACACTGCATCGTTGCCATAGTAGTAGCAGACCTTGTTTCCAGGCCCTGCAGGGGACAGCAGCAATCCCAGGCTCAGCTAATGGCCACAGCAGAGCAGCTGTCAAAAATTCCAGCTGCCTGGCCCCCTACAGGCCCACCACATACGTGCTGGCAGCAGTCCCAGGGTGAGCAGACTTGCTGCCTGGCTCATCCAAAATGCGCAGGCCGCTTCCATTAGTGGCGGGGACAGCTGTCTGGCCCTTGACAGGCCCGCAACATCAGCGGAGGGCCAGACCAGGTGGCAGATATGCCCGATTAGCCCGATGCCGGGGCCAGCACAAAGCGGTGAACACAGGATCAGCAGATAGTTGCGGGCACAGCTGCGCCACGCGACCAGTGATGGCGTCGCTGCGCACTTTCGATCAAGACGTCTGCTCACCTGCCCCACTCTGGCCGCCTGCATACCTGCAGGCAGCAATGATTGCAGTAAAAGCTCTGGACATGGCGAGGTGGCAGTGCATATCTGAGGAGGCATCAGTGGCCGCCAGCCAAGCAAAAGGAATCTCATTACACGGCAGCAGATGTGCCACCGCTTTGCACGCTCTCCTCTGGCTATCACTTTGAGAGTCAGAAGCACTCCACTCACGCTGCAAGAGACGACAGCGTGGTTGGATCCCTGCCAAGCTTCTTCTCGGTCTCGATGAAGTCATGCTGGCGCCCTGCAGGAGGCTGACACACCTAGACCTTCTTCTTCAAGTGCACAACTGAAGCAGGGAAGTCCCCAACAGCAGCAATGAATTGACTATTGGTGTGCCTGCCCTGCTTGTTCTGCACATATCTCGTGTGCTCCTGTACGGGCTCTCAGAAGCGGGCAATGCATGCATGCCAGTCCTGGATGTGCCAACCACAACATTGCTGGCTGGTTCAAAGTAGTTGCCTCTCACCCCAGAAGCAGCCGTTGCCAAAATACACTGGCGTGACCTCTTCTGAGCTGCCGCTGACCTCAGGTGAGGCCTGCTGCGGGGCAGGTAGGTCTCGTGCCAGAGCTGCGTGTGGCCAGGTGGCCACTGCAAAGGCTGCTGCGGCTGCTAGCAGATTGCAGCTCGCCAGCACATGCATGGGCCTGCAGCTCACAGGCGCAATGCTGGAGGCCCAGCCTTGAAACCGGCAGACATGAGCACGCTTGTCATACCTGTCTGCTGTCTTGTAGCTTCCAGATTGCTGAGCCAAACAGCGTTGCTGCAGACGAATTTTGTGTTGAAAACTGAACCAGGCCAGCAGATGAGAGCAGGCTACAAACTACAAGCTGCTCCCACCTGCGCCCGTCTTGTAATCCCCTGGACCTCTCTCCGAGGCAATGACGTGCCGCAGGCCCACTTGCCTGGTCCCAAAACTGCTGGTGCCGGCAGGGAGCTCATGTGCAATTTTTCTGTCAGTCCGGATGCGAAGGATGAAACCAGAATAAGGTTTTCCGGTCAAAGCCTGGTGTCAGAGCGTTCATCCTGGCCGTCCTTGTCGCCCTGCAGCTACAACCTTCGACCGGTCCATACATCAAGAGGCATATCTTCTCTCATACGGGAACTCACTTTCCTTTCTGCGCAGTTCAGGCACTGCCGGCGACCTGCCGCCTCTGAAGCACCGGCTATGCATCAGGTGGGTACCCAAGCGTGGCTGGTCGAACTGCGAGCTAGCTCAGCGCAACATGCTTCATGATCGGCACCTTGGAAAGAAGGGTGATCTGACAGGACACTGCTCTACTTGCAGGCACTCACCAGCTTCATCGTGCTGGACCTAGCAGCAGGCATCCATTGCTGCACCAGTAAGGGCCGTGGCCATGCCAGGCTAAGTCTGCAGCACCAGCCGATCTTGAGCTCCACTGGCTGGCTGCAGGTGGAATCCACCTGCTGGCGCCGCCCTGGCTTAAAGGTGTAGGGCAGCATGTGCTGACAGGCCCTCAATTGCTGCCTGGCCACGTCGTTGCTGCCCCGGTGCCAGGGGTGCCCCCCCAACACCCAACTCGGCTAGACCACACAGCACCCCTGGACGCCTCCAGGTCCACGCTTTTGCACATTGCCCAGACCAGACCCCTAGCCTTGGCTGCACCGGCCCCTGCAGAATGGACGCCAGCACTTGTGCCTGCCCAAGGCACATATGGTCAGGCACCCGTTGCCAGGGCCAGCCGCTCCGCAAAGCTGTTGTTCAGGCTCATGGGCAGTGCTGGCCAGCTGCGCGCAGCCGCCGTACACCACATCAAGGCACTGGCAGCAGCCTGTGTCACCAGCAGCGGCAGCAGCCACTCTCAACATAGGCTGGCCCGCAAGCTGCGGCAGTGGGGCCTAAGTCACCTGCACCTGACTGCAGCTCCAGATGACAAACAAGCAGCGCTGTACTCCAGGAAGCTGCTGCAGCAGGATGCTGCCTCCCCAGCAGGCAACAGCCATGAAGCACAGTTAGCAGACAACCGTGACGCTGGCAGGGCATGGGCGCCCTCAGGGCCGGCGTCAGCAGCCGCAGTGGGGACCTCAGACAGCACTGCTACCAGCAATGCACAGCAGCCAGGCACAGCAGCTGCTGCCGCCGTGTCGCCGGCCAACAGCACTGCGCCACCCCAGGCCCCAGACAGCACTGCCAGCAGCAGTGCATGGACTGCCCTAGAGCCAGGGCTGGCAACTGCAGCTGGTGCACTGGCAGCCTCCAGCATGCCTGCAACGCCTCTACCAACCAACCCTGTAGCGTCCCAAAGCCCCAGCAGTCTGTCACTGGGCCTCGACATGGAGGTCCGGCAACACAAGCAGATCCTGATTGTCATAGGTGAGCAGTCTGGCATGAGTACATGCTGCTTTGCATGCATGCCTTGCTTGATGCTGTTCAGTCATGCCTTGGCAGAGCCACAACGCTTCTTTTCAGTTGTTGAGCTGGGTGCCTTGGGTGAAGAGGGAGGGCCTGAGGGGAGGCAGCAGGCCATCAGTGCTTTAGGTCATCAGTCAAATGGTCTGTGTGCTCTGCTTCAAAACAGCTGCTGTCTCTAACACCATGCCTCTAGGCTGCAGACAGGGCTTGATGCTAGAGATTGGTAAACCTGACGGCGCTGCTTTGCTGCAGACTTGTCTGCAAGACAGTCCTGGGGGTGTCTGCTTCTGCCCTCGTTGTGCTGCTGCTCAACTGCAGACATCGATGTAGGGTACATTTGCCACTGAGAGGCCAAGAAACGAGCTTGTGCTGCAAGTAAAATTGCCACCTAATCTGCCCTCCAGACAGGCACACATGCAGACTCTGATGCTTCACACATGCAGGCTTTGTCTTGGGGACAGTGATTGGCACCATCGTGGTGCTGTCTGTGATCTTCATCTGCCGCGAGGACCGCTGCTGGTGGCTTCTGTGCTGCCGGCCGCGTCCTCACAGGCCTCACAGCCTGCCAGGCCAGGCTGGTGAGCTCTACACACCCAACCTGTGGTTGCGCTGCTGGTCTCTATGTCAGCAAGCGCAGCCCCCACCAGCCCTACAGGCTGCTAGAGCTGACTCTCAAGTCACCGGGTCTTCCTTTTGCACACTGCTGCCGGCCAAGTCCTCGCAGGCTCCACAGGCTGCCAGGCATGGCTGGTGGGCTGTGGGGGCTCAGTACTGGGCTGCTTGCTCAACTTGTGTTCAGTGGCTTGCTGACGCCCTGCACAAAAGTCTTTCAGATTTTCAGGTCAGAATGCAGGCTTTGACTTTGCAACGGGCAGAAGTGTTGCAGTTCTTGACTTTGCAAGGGGCAACAGCGTTGCAGCAAAAGGGGGATCCCAGAGTAGCGGCATCAGTGTGGTCTAGCTGTCTGGACACCCCCTGGCTTGGAAACAGGGTACCTGGAGTAGCGCCGTCTCCGCATCCTGACTGCAGGCATCCTGCTGCCCTCATGCTGATGTGCCAAACCCTTCATAATGCGTTCAGGTCCCCTGGAGCAGCGGCGTATACGCAACATGGAGGCAGGCATCTTGCTGGCCTCCAGCCCCCGTGCAGCCAAGCCCCCCACCCTGGTGGTTCAGCCCGACAACGGGCTCGTCTGTGCCCGCAAGCTGAGTGCTGTGGTGGGCGGCGGGTGCAGCCCGCAGGGGCTCTGCCTGGCACCGTCGCCACAGCGGGGCATCCCAGCACTGATGCAGCACCGCGGGGCCCTGGATGCGATTGGGCCGCAACACCTGCAAGGTGAGGGTAGACCACCACCTTTTGACGCGCTGCAATGTTCAGGTTTGATGAAGGGCAGGCACACAGCACTCCAATGTGTTCGGGGATTGCAACATGGTGTTTCGGTTCTGGTTTGGAAGCCCTGCGCTTGGCAACAGGTGCTCATCTTAGCCTTAAGAGGATTGGGAGGCACCTGCTGCATCAAGCCTGCCTCTGTAGGCGCCACACTCTGAGTGCCCGTGATCTTAGTCAGCTTGCTGCACATACACTGCTGCTCTTCACGCTGAGTATTTGCTGCACATCTTGAGGTTACTGCCTTGGGCGGAGGTCGTACATTTTTGGCAGGCTTAAGGATGCAGTGTCTGGCCAGTTTGCTGCTTGTAAGGCCAGGTGGCTTAAGCAGTATCAAGGCAGTTGATCACCGGCCTGCTGCATGTAATGCCCATCATAATGATTCCTATGCCTTGCTGCAGGCCAGGCTGAGTGGCTGGAGCTGGACGTGACTCAACTGATGCACAGCCAGCCCAGTTGGACTGAGGACGATGACAGCATCTGTGCTGACTTCACCAGCAGCCCCTCAGAATGCCCACCCAACCCCCACCCAGCAAGCAGCAGCTCTGCTGCAGTTGCTCACCAAGGAAGCAGGCTAAGCAGTGATGGAGGCAACTCCTCAACTGCCTGGCATGCCACAGGCAGCACTGCAAGTTCACATCCTGCCAGGCCTACAATGGTCAGCAGGTTTGCCGGTGACCGGGTGCTGCTCTGGCACTGTGGGTCTGATGTGACCCAGAATGGGCCAGGCACATGCAGCATCGAAGTTCACAGTGAATGAGATCAGTTTATGATGTATAACTCAGATATGAAGCACTCTGTACAAACTCAGGTGACTAGCAGTCCTGCAATAGATATTGTTGATGGTCACCCATTTCCCAGCAAAATCTCCGCCTGTATGGTCCTTGCTCTTTCAAATGGATAGTGCTCAATTTTGAGCACCAGGGTCAGGTGCCACCTCTCAGGGAACAGCTTGCCTGCATCACAACTGCAGCAGCCGCTCCACACGCTGAGGCAGGCCTGATGTCGGCTTCGCAGCACTGCCACTCTGCCGCTGCAGCCACGCGTCCATCCTGGCTTCTGCTGTCAGAGCGTGGCTGCTGTGGACGAAGGCCTCCATGTGACGCTTCTGGCCTCGCGGGGTGACAAGCGCTGGCACCGGCAGGGGACCCTGGGCTGTGTGCGATTGCAGGGACCGCTTGTGGGCAGCTGCTGCAGCCATCCCTCGCTCTGCACTGCGCTTGGTGGCCTTTTCCATGATTGCAGTGCTAGCTGCCAGGTCACTCTGCTGCAGCTCGCCAACCATGGTTGTGGAGGTTCGAGCAGCACCGGCAGCAGGGCTGCGCTCCAAGCTGCTCTCCTGCAGGCCGCCCTCCAAGGCAGGCTGCACCAGGTCGGCAGCAGCGCTGCCCTCCTGCTGCAGGCTGCCGCCTGGGCTGGCGCCGCGGTGGCCCTGCTGCTGCAGCGGCTGCAGCGCAGCTGTGCCTGGCCGCTGCATGGTCCCCACAGCAGTGTGCTGCAGCGTGGCTGTGCCAGGTCGCTGCAGGGCCCCCACATCTGGGAGCTGGTGCTGCCCAGACAGCGCTGCCACAGCTGTGGCCTGGCTTGTAGCGCGCCCCTCGGGCTGCTGGTGGGCAGTCGGGCCCTGGCTTGCAGCGCGCTCCCTTGGCAGCTGCTGAACAGGCAGGCTGTCTGCTGGCGCCTGCTGAGGCTGCTGCAGGACACCGCTGCGGGCTGCTGCAGCACCTGCCACCTCTGCTGCGCCTGCAGGAGCAGCGGAAGCGCGCCCGCCTCCCAGAGGGGCGTCTGTCTGCCCCTTCTTCCAGGCACTTCCTCCCGCTGCCACGCCAAGCTCCTCTGCTGCCCGCTGCCCCTGATTGACCCCGCTCTGAGGCACCCCACCAGCCAGCAGCCCCTGCCCCTGCATGCGTGGTGAATGTTGCCATACAGCGCTGCACACACAGCAGCGACCAACACTGTGAGCCCCATCACCTCATTTGCCTGGCCCCCTGTAGGCGACACAGGCGCAGCAGGGTGCTCCATTGGCATCTGCCAGAGCTGTGAAACAATGCAGACACGCTTGCCAAGACATGTCTTGAACCTTCATGTGTTGCACCTTCATGCTGCAGGCAGCGCAGGGGTGCACCTTGTCATGAGCCCAAGCGGTCAACATGAGTCAAGCACACTAATCTTCCTTCAGGTCACCTGTGAGGCCCTGAATCCGACACAGAGGGCTGAGCTGCTGCTTCAGAGCCACCAGGCAGATGCTCAGAGCAGCTTGTGCTGGACAGTGCCGGGTTGAGTCACCTGCGGGTGCCCTGTCGGCGACACAGACGCGCTGCGCTGCTGCTCCAGGGCCAGGGGGAAAATGCTGCTGCTGGTGAGACAGCGGGCTCCAGCTGCAGCCCGGCCGACGCGATGGGCTGAAGTGTGCAGACCGGCCTGGGAGGCTGCGCTGTAGCGGGACAGGCTGGTCGGTGCGGGGCCGGGGGGGGCGTCCCTCTGTGGGGGCGGCCACTGCGACCTGCAGAGCAGATGGGTGGCATGGACAGGCGCAATCCGAGGATGATCGGCAGGGGCTGAGCATTTCATGCAAGCACTGAGTAACAGTGACACCAGGCCTCCCCGGACTTGTTCCAAGTCTGCTTGTGTTCCGCTTGATGGCTTGGGGTGGCAGCCACCACCGCCTGCAGCAACTCCAGATTGTGGGTCAGGTGCTTATTAGACTGTCTGCGGTCAATTGCCTGGCGGGGAGGTGCGGGGAGCAGCCACTGAGACCTGCAGTGCATAAGGAGACAGGCCGGTGGGTCTGCTGGCAGTGAAGATGTTTACTGTACAGATTTGGGCAGCTGGGGCAACATCCAGGTACTCTTGACGAGATAGACTGCAAAAGCTTTGGCAGGCCTTGCTGGCTCTGCCAGGATGGGTCCTGTGGAGCTCTGGGGCATGGCTGGGCCTGAATCGACAAGCCGCACAGGATGCATGGGATCCTCACATTGCTTGAGCACCTACTGGCTCAGTCACAACTCACAGCAAGCAGTGGCGCAGCACGGGGGCAAGTGCAGATGCCAGGCGTGCTGCAGCTGCAAACCATGCTCAGACCTGACATTGCTCAGGGCCAGCCAATCTAGCCATGAGGAGCAGAATGTATCACAAAGCTGGCCAGGCTAACTGCCTATGTGCTCATAAATGCTTACCTCAAGACATCAGGCTCAGCTAGAATGAGCAGAGGGTTGCAGCGCAGCAATGTGCGAAGGCAAGTACAGCGTTGCATGGCTCTGTGGCCAGTTCTTGCCTTGCCTCAGAGCCCGCCAATCGACTCTAAGGACTACTCGTTGAGGGCCATCTGTCATGTGAGATACCTCTGACCTCCTGCCAGATGTTGCTACAGGACGAGCTGGCTTTGCTTGAATCAGCAGGGAGCTGTGATTTAGCACTTTGAGAAGTCAGGTGTACAAGGTGCAAGTCTGTGTTTTTAAGTCCTCACCTCGCCTCAGGACCAGCTGGCTCCGCTGGGATCAGCAGAGAGCGATGCCGTAGCTCCAGCCGCTCATCCCCTGACCAGGCGCCTGAGCCAAACATGCCCTGCACACATGAGTTGAGCAGCTCAGGCTTGATCAGTCTTCCATGTGGTTTGCTGGTGCACAGCCGGCTTCCTGGCGCTATGCACATGGCACTTGCAGCTTAACTGAATTGCTGGTGCACAGGCCCCATCCAGGCACCTGCGCTAAACATAGCTTGCAGAACGAGTGTTACGGGTGCTGCAGAGCTATCATCACAGGTCAAGGATGACTGCAACAGCGACAGGCTGCTGCAGGACCTGAGCAGTATCGCATCATGGCTATCCCAGCCCTGCATATGCTATACCCATTGAGAAGCTGGGCGCAGGACCACAGCCCTGCAGAGCCCTCTCAAGGCGTTCGTTCCCATGGTACTTCCAGTCAGGCCAACAGGGTGACAAGTCAGGGCTGTGCCAATGCATCATTCCAATTGCCAGCAATCAGCAGCTGTCGCCATTGCATTCTGGGAGCCAGCAGTCAAGCAGCACAGCAAAGAGCTGATGCTGTGTGCCTTTCCCACCCAGTGCTACTCCTGTGGCTGCGCGAGGGGCCTACAAGTGCTAATGGTTTTGGACCAGCATGACTCATCATGTCCCTCTACGCTGGCGTTCCCCGTGCAGCCCTGCGTGCCCATCATAGACCACGCCAAGCAGCAATGGCTGGAGCAAAGACTCACGCTGTGGGCGTCCCCCACCCAGCCCCACTCCTGTGGCAGCGTGGCGTGCAGCATGCGCTGGTCCCACCCAGCCACAGTCCAACGCTGCACAGGCACAGGCACAGGGCAGCTGCCTGGCCCTTGCAGACGCCGAGCTGCATCCCTAGGGTTCCCAGACCCTGCACACAGTGAGCAATGAGTATGACTGACATCAAGCTGCCACCCTGAGGCTCCCAGACCCTGCACGTGTTGAGCAATGAGCATGGCTAGCATGCGCTGCAGTTCGTGAGGGCCCCAGGCCCCCACATGGTGAGGACGTTCGTGGTAATTGAGCAATGAGTATGGCTAGCACACGCTGCAGTTCGTGAGGGCCCCAGACCCCCCACATGGTGAGGACAATTGTGGTAAGTGGCATGAATGCTGATGGAACCACAAGTGCCGGCACTGCAGCAACATGTCTGCAAACATGAGGTCTTATGTTGAGAAATTTTGTCTTTCGCCATCTGCTGATCTCTGAAGCCCAGGTACCCTGCATCAATGTCACATTTGCAGAGAGACAGATAGGCAGGCGCTGCCCAGCTTGTTGGTTGAGCACTGGTTGATGCCAGGGAGGCACCTTGGACACAGAGCAGCGCGGCTGCATGGGATGTGGCTTCCAGGCCCTTAATGCACCCAGCACATGGAAGGCCTGCCTGGCTCCTCTGGGGGCCACATGCCACATCTGTCAAAGCCAATCACATGAATGTCGTCAGTGTCAACTGACCTGCGCGGGGCCCTGCAGAGGGTCGCCTGCTGCCGCACGCAGTCCCTGGCGGCGCAAGGGACGACCCATCTGGCCTGCAGCACAGCAGCGCATGCTGTGGGTGCAATGAAGAGCAGGCGTGCTGCAGCGAGTGAGGCCCTGCAAGACTGCCACCCACAGCAAGTGCAGGCGGCAGCACCTGGACAGGAGCGGCTATGCAGGCATTCAATCCCTGGCGGGCACCGTGCCCAGCTGAACAGCCAGCCAGCTGAGCCTGCAATCGTGCCTTCACAGGCAGGTTGCTTGTCTGACTTTGAGCACAGGGTGACAGCCCTCACCAGCAGCAGCAGCCGACCTGGCCTCGCCCAACATGTCCGCCAGCAGCAACCTTTACAGGAACTGCAACCCTTTTTTGTATGCAACACAAGAGCAAACAGAAAGCAGCAAGACCCCATCTGGCCTTGCCGTACACGTTCAGTACCAGCATGTGTGCAGGAGTTGCAGGCCCTGTCTGCGAAGCACAAAAACGCAAGCAGAATGCAGCAGAAATCAACCCGGCATTGCCCCACATGTCCGGCGGCTGAGAGGATGCAGCTGCACAGCGGCATCGCACCCCCTGCTGGCAGCCGTGTTGCAGCCATGGGCAGACAGCACCTCACTCAACTCTGCGTTGCCCCACATGTTCAGCAGCAGTGTAGGTGCGCCCAAATAGCTACGCTGTAGCAAGTTTTGTCCATAGCCCTACTGCAGTTTAGGCAGTGACCTGGCCCACCTGACATCGCCCCACATGTCCAGCAGCAGGGGGCTGCGGGGCGCTGACGAGCCACCACAAGCGCTGCTGAGGCGCTCTGAGGCCTCTGGGACTGTTGCTCTCATCAAAGCACGCGACAGGCTGGCACATGTGACCTTGGGGGAGGAGGCCCGGGGGAGTGTGTACTTTCCTGCATGCAGGACGAGAGAGCAGGATCACTCATCAGAACAGGTGAGGGGCTGGCAGGCGTCAGCTTGGAGGGGGCCCCCCTGGGCAGCAGACAGCCTTGCAACTGGGGCGCACCTATCCACAGCGACGGCTTGTGGGGGGCCAGCCAGGAGCGACTCGTCTGGGAGTCATAGGTGGCTGGGCCCACCCACTCGTTGACCATCCCCACTCCCAGGTTGCCCTGCATCTGACGGATGCGTGTGGACTGCTGGCCCCGGGTCAGGGGGAAGGGGCCGTCCAGTGCCTGCGCGGTGGGCCCATGGCTCAGCTCAGACATGTCTGGCTGCAGCACCACAGGCTGCGGCCTCCCATCGACATGGAGCCAAGCTCCTGCACACAGTGGCTCCCTTGCCATCTCACTCCACTGCTCCACACATCCTGCTGTTCATCCCGGCAAGGATCTGCTGCAGGTGCTGGTGCAGCGCCACACCTGTGCTGCAGGGCGCCTGAAGTCTGATCTGCTGGGTGGCATCCAACTGTCATACTGCCCAGGCCCCACGTTGGCATCGCTTCGTGCATTCAGCTCCTCATATAGAGTGCACGACACCAGAGGAGCTGTCGTGGCACGCTGGGGCACCAATGCCAGCCCGTGCACCTGGACCAGGTGGCAGAGGTGGCAGGAGTGCCACATCTCGTACAACAGGGAGGCGTGAGCTCCAGGTCACCTGGGAAGCCCGAGAGGAGCGATGTGCTGGGGCTGCAGATGCAGGTGGGCCGATGCCCATGTCTGGTGCGCCCAGGGGGGACCCCAGCTCATTGCGCTGGGACTTGTGACGCCGCTGGCCCCTCATGCAATACAGCCTGTCAACTGCAGCTGCCTTGAGACATGACACCGCTTGCACAGCAGAGCAACGGCCAAGCTTGTCCGGCCAGGCGCGTTTGGCAGCAGCAGTCTAGATGGCACTGTGGAAAGTGGACACTAACCCACAGTAAAGGCACCGTGTCACACTGTGCCTGGCCACAATCAACATTGGAATACTGCATCAAACAGGGTCATGCTCCAGGGCCTTCGCTGGCCTGGGGGCGACCATTTTCATCATCCTCAGGATGGGGGTGTGACCTTTCTAGGCGCGGCACCTTGTCTCCCCTTGTGATAGAGCAATCACTTGGATCAGCATGTGTTCTGTGAGCTGCAGTGGGCAGGGGGTCAAGATGTGCTTGGCTGCAGACCAGGCCTGCGCTTAGCCTGCAGCTCGGCTCTGTCTGTCTGGGCGGGTTTTGGTGTACAAAACCACCAGGTTTCCCTTCAAGATGTGCCCTGCAACTGCCATAGAAGGGTTTGCCAGGACACTAAATCTGATGAGCTGCCATGTGTGATAACACCATGACTCACAAGAAGTTCGCAGATATTGACATTAGTGCATGCTGAAAGTGCAATTAGTCGCGCCAGGCTGGACCTTGCTGCGATGTCAAACTCTGACGCAAACCTTCGCTGCTGCATGACCAGGGAAAGTGATCTGCTGCGTGCCGAAGATGCTTGTGGGACTGCAAATCTGTCTCCAGAGAATAGGTAGCACACTGGAGTAGCCAATGCATCACACGAGAAGGGTCGAATGGAGCCTCACCTCATGATGCGCGCTGAAGGGGAGAGGTGTCTGCACCCTGAACTCTGGACGAGCCGCTGGCACTTGAAGGGCATGCTCAGCAGCTGCCCAGGCGCTCTGTTCCAGTGGCCCTTCAACAGAACAATGTCATGCTCTTTTTAGAAAGCCATCCCGCTGCAGTGGGTCTTCCTCAAGCCTTTGTGTGCTGTAAGGAGCCATGCCAATGCTGCAGCACAGCTGTGGTTGCACCCAATGTGAGCAGGCATCCAGGGCATTGAAGGCACAGGCAACCAGCCACACGGATGGCTATTCAAGACAGCCTTACATGTACAGCCTGTTTGACTGCAGCTCCCGTAAATTCTTTGACCAACATTTTGCCTGCACGAGTGGGCTGCAACTGCAACTGCACATCTTGCTGTGGGCATCAAGACAGCGGTGGCATCACCCAATTTACAGCATGACCTGGGGCTGGTCCAAAAGCACAGCCGAGCCCCTGCTGGGGCTGGAAGATGGACACAAGGCTCAACCTGGCAAGCAGAAGGCTGAGCAGCACAGCTGCGCGGCTGCAGCTCAGCTGGTGGCACATGTAGAACCGCTGGAGAGAGCACTGTTAGCCAAGACGGAGCAAATTGCCACGTACATCCTTGAGGCAGCCAAGACAAGTGTGAAGCTCTCTCATGTGGATTCCACCATTACGCATTGGTATGCAGTAGTGCCAGCAGAGAGAGGTCACGGCGTGCTGAAAGCAGAGGTGCATGCCCATGTGAAGCAGCTCTGTGAGGGCAGCGGCATGAAAAATGTTTACCTCAGGTATGATCTTCTAGAAAACAAATGGCACCTCAAGTTTGCAACAGCCAAAGCTGTTGCTGAAGCTTTTGTCACTGGTCAGTAGTGCGGGCCTCTTCATCACACATGAGCTTGCACAAATAAAGTATAAATTGCCTCAATATGAAGCCTGCTATGTTAACATTCTGTAAACAGCGAAATTTGTGATCAACTTACACCATGTTGCAACAAATGAGGCAGGTGGCTGCCAGCCCGACATGTGGACCCGGCCAAGATCTTGCTGCTGGAGCCTCTGCTAGGCTAGCACAGGGTGCTTCAAGCTGCAGCTAAAGGGCTACTCTGGACAGGATAAGCAGTGCGACGCAGCTGCTGCTTCGAATGTGTGTGGGGTCAGTTGCAATAACTTGTCTGGGTCTGAAGGATACTGATGTAGTAGCAGGGAGACTACTCAGGAACAGCATGCATGTGTGGCAATGCAGAGCTTTGCCAGAGTGTCGCACTTCTTTTGTGCACTGCCCTCAAGGGCAAGCTTGCAGCACCTCAGAGATCATGAGGCAGATGTGCATATTGCCCCATTTCTGCTGCCAGCTGGCTGCCGCTTGATGCGAGTGCTGGCCATGCCTTTCTGATTGAATATGCTCTGTCCCAGCAGCAGCCTTGTCCCTCAGCCTGAGAACATACACAGACCAGGCCAGAAACCTTGTTGCCATTTAAAGCTGCGGCCAGGCTGGCACAGGTGGAAGAGGGCTGTACCTGGCCTGATTGACCTTGCAGAGATGGCACCCATCAGGTGACTCAGCACTGCAAAGCCCAGAGGGGCTGGGCATGGGTGGGCAGCCCCATTGCAGATGGCTGGCATGATGCAGCGCAGGCTGCAAGAGAGTTGCATCTCAAACATCTGAACACACCAGGCAACAGAGCACAGCTGAGTGAGCATCTGCAACGCAGGTGGCCAACCGGCTGCTGTACAGGCACTGCCATAGGTCAAAGCAATCACGTTGACCAAGAGCTCTCCACTCAGACGAGTGGCCTGCGTCTCTATGTCTTCAGCCAGATACTCGCTGTGGGCACGAGGACCGTAACACCAGCACGCGGGAATTACAGCATGACCTGGGTTCGGGTTGGCAGTCCAGCCGAGCCACTGCTGGGGGATGCAGCTCAGCCTGGCAAACCGGAGGCACAGCAGCATGGCCGCATCGCTGCAGCCCAACTTGCGAAAAACATACGTGTGCAGGATAGAGTACTGAGGGATAAGGCATGGCAAAAAGCTGTAGACATCCTTGTGGCCGCCAAGAGATTTGTGGAGCCACTGAGCATGGATGGCACCGCTTCGCGCTGGCGTGCAGATGTGCCAGAGCCAGATCACGAGGTGCTGATAAGCCTGGTGAAGGCCAACCTGGAGCAACTCTGTAAGGGCACTGGCCTGGAAGCCTTATCATTCGGTGTCAACCATGTACAGGCAATGGCAGCTTACATGTACAGTGGCCAAATCTGTTGCTGAAGCACCCCTCGCTGATCAAGTGATGGACGCAGACCTCAGCATCACTGACTAGCATGCACAAATAGAGCCATATATTGCCTTGAAGTGGAAGCCTCAAGATCCCTATAGGAGAGATAGGAGAGATAGCTATCTGGGGCCCAAGATGTAATAACACGAGACAAAGATGTTGACACAAAAGGCTGCCACCTCAACCTGGCCACGGCTTTGCTGCTTGAGCCTCTGCTGTGTATGGCACAGCTTACAAGGCCCTTCAAATTGCAGCTGAAAGGCCCAGCCTTCGGCAGGATGTTCAGCATGACAAAGGTGCTGCTTTGCACCTCTGTAGTGTGCCAAATGGCAATACTTCCTCGCAAGATGAATATAGCTTTTGACCATAGTAAAAGTGGCCCTAGCTATGTCAGCAGGCAGTGCAAGTCCTGCATTACTCCTCGGCAAGAACATCGCACAGGCACCTCATGTTGCCCTGACATGTGCATGTAGCGTATGATATCTACTGTACATCTGCAGCATGCCGGCCGCCGCACTTTGTGCCCTTTTTGGGAAGACTGCTGTTACAAAAACAGGAGCATTGGGTAAAGGATTAGTTTGCGCAGGCAAAGGCCTCTAGGCAGGGTTAATCATCACATAATTCTGCAGCATGATTGCAATGTTGCACTTGGTTGATGCGGCTCAAAACACGATGAAGCTGCTACTGTTCAATGTGCAAGTTGTAAGGCGGGTCGAGAACAAGAGTGGCACGGTCAGCTCTAGAAGCCATCCTGATGTCACACGTTCTCTTCTGGCTACCTTTTTTGCTGCAGCACAAGAGACTCACTCAAGATGATGCCTGTTAAGGTAGAAAGCAATGCAAGAGCACATCGCAGAAGCATATGATGTAGCCTAGGGCTCTGGGAAGAGGTGGTGCACCCAGAACAAGCAGCGTCACAGAGTTGTGCAACCAGACAACACGCAAGAAGACTCACGAAGTTGACAAACTTGAGGCAGACAATGGCCAGCCCAGCAAAGAAGATGATGAAGCCAAACATGATGCCGACGATGGGCCCAATGAAGGACAGCTGGTAATCATAATTTTGGTTGAGGTATTGCTTGATGGTCATCACAGGCTGCCCAACTGCACATGTGAAAGGAGGTGGTCATTGTAGGGCGCAGAGAATGAAGTCCAGAGAGCCATCACCCCTCTGCAAGCCATGCTTTCTGCAGCTTGCCACATGCGATCTAGTCCCTGTTATGCATGATGCACAGGCAATGCTTATTAGTTGGGGGCAGATGCTAACCCTCCCCTCTTCTTTCTACAAGCTGCAGGCTATGCTGATGCTCCTCATGCCAGGCTACAGACTCCAGCGCGGGCAACAACCCACCTCCTGTGCTGATGAGGTTCTCCTGGTCGCCCAGCTGTGTCACAATGATGCCGTACAGCGTCCATGACAGAGGGTTGATGTAGAAGAACCACTTCCACCTGCAGGGGAATCGGGAGAGGTGAGCCAGATCGGCGCAATTGTATGCAGGAAGCTGGAAGCAGGATGGGCTGGACAGCAGACGGCAGGATGCGCGACATGCAGCAGGTATCAAACAAGTTGAGCAGAAGGCAGCGTGGGCAAGTGCAGGCGGCAACAGCCGCATGAGGCAGGATCTCTGCTGAGAAGAGGTCTGTCACTGAGGCAGCTGTGGGTGTCCTCACCAGGGGACCATCTGGGTGACAGGCACCAGGAAACCCCTGCAAAACAGACATCACTACAGTGTCAGGGCCTGAACAGCAGAATGCTGCAGGCCAGACACAGATGTGCTGCAGGTCTGAGGGCATGGGGCCAGCATGACAAGAGCTGGCCCTGCAAACTGCAGGCCAGCCAGGATGCACCTGCTCCGCAACTTGAAAGCGCCAGAGGGGCAGGCCTGGCAAGCGGTGGCATGCAGGAGGCACGAGACTCACGTGAACAGATTCCAGAAGCCATAGAAGAAACTGCTCAGCACAGAGGCGATGGCCAGGTCGGGAGTGACATAGACGCCCATGATGCCTGCGGGGATAAATGCTTGATCGCTGTCACACTGGCAGCCTGTCAGGGTGGTGATGGGGGATGCAAGAGGTCCTCGTGCACAGTCGCAGTTGGGTGTGGGTGGTTGCACAGCTTCCAAGCTGAATCACAAGCTGGCGCCATGCCACCGTGCATATCACTGGCGATCAACACGCACCGTAGAAGGTCATGAGCAGCAGCGTCATCCACACGACAAAGACAAACCTGCAGCAGCATGGCGCCAAAGTGCTGAAGCCTGGGTATAACATAAGCTATCTTGAGCCAGCCTAACATTCTTGGTACTGCGAGTCAAGAATGCACCTGACAGGCCCAATCAACTTGCTGGCACATGCTGTGAGGAAAACGCAAGTCACTACATGGGCGCTGCCAGCTAGGAGCTCTGCGTGATAATGCCTGGTAGGGCAATGCAGGACAGTGAGCGCAGTACAAGCGTAGACGTCAGGTGGACATTTGCACTGGGTGGAGCCCAGCACTGGGTGGAGCCCTGCCTCAGTTGGGCAACAGAGACGCCACTGCCAGCACCACAGGACTGAACCATCAGAGAGCATGTGTGGGCCTTGTTGATTGCACTCACCAGAAGAATTTGCCAGCGTCTGCGTCAAAGCCCATCATCCAGTAGGCGCAGGCTGAGAAGAGGATGTCCTGCCCAAGGGTGTAGGGGATCTCGATGAAGCACTGGGCCAGGGCAAAGGGCAGCTCGTCGTACCTGCAGAGGCAGGTGCAGACGGCAGCATGAGTAGCAGTAGAAGAGAGAGGTCACGGTCTGCAGGCTTCACCCGGCAGAGCACCACCTCAGGGCTGCTGATGTTAAGCGCAGGCCTGGACTTGGTGAACAAGCTTGTGCACTGCAGGACAAATGAAATTTGTGCAGGGACCACGCTGCATCACAACTGAGGTAAAAAGCATGCCCAGGGTGGTGCTTCGCAGATGGGCCTGCAGCATTGCACACACAGACAGACACAGGTAGGTGCAGTGCAGCATCGAGGTCCATCTGACACCTTGCCATCATGCAGGAATGTGCCCATGCCGCTGACCAGGACACAGCATTAGGTAGGGGCAGGCCCAACAAGATCGCCTGCCATGCTGCACAGATGGGCTCGCACTGCTGGCCACCAGAGTTAGGCAGGGGATAGCACGTGGTGTCTTGACAATGGCAGGCTATGCTGCAGACTCACATGCCGGCAGCGCGCTCTCGGTACATGACTGCCCGCTCTGTTGCAGCCACCGGCTGTACAGTCATGGAACCAATGATGCCTGCAGGCACATGCATAGTGCCCCTCAGAAGCTGGTCAGCCTGTATTGCTGGCTGCTGCTTAGTGACAGCGGCAGCGAATAGCCTGCAGCCGCACACGGGAGGTGACACAAAGCACTGTCCGCACTGCCCTGGGCTACGACCTCTGACCATGTCAGCACTGCTTGTATGTGGAAGGGGTCAGGGGCGGATTGCTGTCAAGCTGCTACTGGTATCTGACTTGCCCAGTGCTGTGTGCAGAGATGAGATAGTGGGCTGCATGCACGCAGGGCTTACCCAAGAAAAGCATGGCGATGTAGAGCGCTCCCAGAATGTTGCCCAAGTCCTGGGAGTTGGTCCTACAGCCACCAACAGCAGTACTGCAGCATTCGGCTGGGCTGACTGGCATTGAGCACTGCCACTCAATGATGTGGCCTGCTGAGCAACATGGAATAGGGTGCACTTCATCCCAGCAGCAGCCATTCCCCTTGGGGTCAGCCTCTATTTCTCATATATATATGTATGAACAATGCTGCAGCGTGCCATCACCTTAGAGGCAGAGGGTGCAAGCACAGCAGGCCACAGGAGAGTGACTCCCTGCCGTATGCTGGCACAGACAGAGCAAGGTCTGACCTCTTGTGGTTGACCTTCCAGAGAATGGCACCCATCAGCAGGCCCAGCACAGCGCCAAACAGGAAGCGTGTGGAGTTGTAGGCAGGGTTGCGCCTGCAGGCAGGGTCATCGCAATCAAATTCAGGGTTGATTGCTGCTGTCCAGAAAGGTTGGGCGCAAAGGCAGGCAGGCCTGCCTTTTAAGTTGTGAACTTGCCGCAGCAAAAGATTACTGCCAGCCCTGGGCCTGCAGTAGTATGCCAGCAGGCAACAACGCCGAGCGTATAGGCAGATGCCGGCTTGTTAGCAGGTCTGTCCTAGCAGACAGGAGCCTAGCTCAAGAGCCACTGCCACACCCATGGCGGAGGCACATGTGCATGCTGGCCTGGCTCTGCAAATGCTGCAGAGACCCTGTGGGGCATCAGAACAGGGCTCACCAGTAGCTCTGCCAGAACTTCCAGAAGACCATGTAGAACTGGGTGAGGTAGCCCTGAGGGTACTTGCTGCTGAACTGAAGGGGCTGAGAGCCCTCGGCAGGCACCTGCAGCTTCTTGATCAGCTCCTCGTTGCGCCTGCAGCAGGGCACATCCAGTCTATGAGGGAAATAGGACTTAAATAAAAGCAGACCTGTCAAGAGGGATCTCAGGGGGGTCAGGCTGCCCCCCATTTGAGAGCAGCAGACATCCCCTGAGGCGTGGTGCCACAGAGCAGCCCCAGTTGCAGGCACACTCTACATTGTGGAGCACACAGCCAATGAGGCAGCTTTGCCTAGCAGTACCCAAAGTGAGCAGCTGTGATGAAGCGACCACACCACCTGTACGCAGCGCCTGTCAGCCAGACTGTGAGATGCTCGACTAACAGTGCCAAAGCTTATGAGCTGCACGCGGTGTGACGTTGGCAGCTGCCGGCTGCACAGCAATATGCCATCCGACAAAGAGACGAGATCCAATTGTGCGCTCGACAGCAATATAAGGGTGCATGCTGGCAGCATGCCAATGACGCTGTACAAGGCAGAAGCTCACAGGTACAGCTTGCTCTCCCGGTACTTCTTGGCGAAGTCCACCCCAATGTTGGCCTCCATGCCAGGGGTGGACACCTGCACACAGGCAGCGCGCAGGTGGGATCGGCCCTGGTCAGCAACTTGGCTCACAAGCCTGGTGTCCCTGTGCCATTTGCGCAGCTGGACGCTGCGCACAAGCTGCTGTATGTGCCTCAAGGGCAGCAGTCTGCATGTGTGCCACCGGCAGGGATGGCGGCCATTGCACAAGGCCAAGCAGCATCCACCATCACCCCAGGCAGCTTACAAGGCCAGACGGCAGCCGGCAGAGCATGCCAATGTTCGCCTATAGCTGCCAGCATGCAGGTGGCAGACCTTGCAGGAAACGGCAAAGTGGGCACTCACTTGCAGCATCCAGGTGGCTGGGTTGAGCCCGGCTTGCAGACGGGGCACACCAGGGATGGCCTCAAAGTACTCAATCAGCCTGCGACTCTGCTTGCCCAGGTGACCCTGTAGACAAACGGATCTTCACGCGGATGGCTCGACGGTCAACTTTTGCAGGATGTGCCGCCAAGGGCACAGAGCGAGGGTCGGAGCAGCAGGGCGGCATGAGGGATATGCAGCAGCCGAATTTTGACAGGGGCTGGCTGCCAGTACAATACCAGCCACAAATTTGCGGCCTCAAAAGACCATGGGAGAACAACAAGAGCTGCAGAGAAGCCTGTGCGGGTGCTCACGTGGTAAGTGACATAGCCTCCAGACTTGAGCAGCAGCAAGTCATCAAAGGCCTCAAAGATGTCAATGCTGGGCTGGTGGATGGTGCACACCTGCAGGGAGCAGTGCAACCTGAGTGAGCCACATGCAAGGATGGCTGCAAGAGCCAGTGAGGACATGTAAACCGCAGACACGTTTCCAGAAGCATGGCTGCGTCTTGTCAGCTGTGCAACAGTGAGGCAGACATCCACAGGACAGACATGGGTTGGGCATGCTGTGCAGGGCTGGTTATGACTGAACAGAGTGGACTGGACAGAGTGAAAAGCACTGAGCTGGGTCTGCTAGTGCTGAAATGCACATGGTGGCTAAAACGGCATGCTGCTAGTGCTGATATGCACATGATGGCTGGCATTGCATGCCACGTCACGGGCAGCGATCAGCGCTCGACAACGCTCTGCGGATGCAGCAGTCCTCATCTGCAAGTGACTTGTTGATGTTTGAGCAGGCTGTTGCCCTTACCACTGTGCGGCCGGTGTTGACGGTGTTGCGGACTGTGCGCATGACAATGGCAGCAGCACGGGCGTCAAGACCTGCAATGGGAATTTGCATGCTCAGCCAGCTGCGTAGCACAGGAAGCCAAGCCGCAAAGGTTGCTCATGATCCCCAAGAGGCTAAGGAGTACAAGCAACCTCGTGCTGCTTCCAGTGTACGGCCTGCTGCTGACAACAGGCCGGGCCAAGCTGTGCATGCCGGTAGACAATTCGCACCTGAGGTGGGCTCGTCCATGAACACAATGGAGGGGTTGGCCACCTGCAAGGCAGAATCTCTGACTCTGAGATGGGCATCGACCATATTCAAGCAGGAGTGCAAGCTGCGGCAGTCGCCAGGCAGCCAATGCAAGACCTAGCTCATGTTAGCAGCCATGGTTCAGGGGAGGACAGCAGGCAGATGCTGCTGCACTCCTCACATGGTGCTGCCAACAACTGAGAGCAAGGTGTCAGGCTGCATCTAGGCACTTCACACACTGGCAGAATACAGCTTGAGAAGATTGATGAGCACAGCGCACACCAGGCTGTGCCTCAAATCGCTACCCAAATCATGACAAACGCTCACAACCCAGAGATGAGAATGGAAGACAAAGCAGGCGCCCTCAACCCAGGCAAGCTTAGGTCGTAGCTATATAGTGCAGCAGGAGCAGGCAGCATCAGCTAATTCACCCTTTTCACTGCAAGCCGCAGAGCTGTGGCCACTGCCCGCCACCCCTACAACAAACGCCAGATGTCGCAGCAGACTTTCGTCAGCACACCCGTCGCATCCAACTCACCAGCTCAACAGCAATGGTGAGGCGCTTGCGGGCCTCCACGCTGAGGCCGGTCAGGCCTGGCTTGCCCACCAAGGCATTGGACAGGGGCGTCAGCTCCACCAGCTCCTCAACCTGTGAGCAGCCACATTCAGCATGAGCATGGAGGCATGAGCTGCATGCCTGAAGGCATGCAGGGTGGAACAGGAGCCACCGTGGGGCGGTGCTGCCATGGTGGCCATACGCAGCAAGACCACAGAAAAAATGCATAGACTCTTGAACAACATCAATGCGTCTCGACTTGAGTCAAGCAAGGTCAGCAGCTCCACTGCAGGTTGCCACATCATGAGGCAGGCAACCCCACAATGACCACATTGCGAAATATCTGCTGGGGCAGCAGGCTGGGGGCAGCAGGGAGGTGGCAAGGTGAGGTGGCAAGGTGGGCTGAGGCAGACCTGCTCCCCAAATGGCAGTTAGTTTACTCAGGCCAGTGCGCATAGTCTGCACACTCATCTGTGCAGGTCAGCGGGGTGAAGCCCACAGCCGACCTACTCCCCTGCATGTCTCACCTCATTGACGAAGGCGTTCACTGTTGCCCTGTCCACATCTGTGCTAAAGCGCAGGCGTGCGCTGAAGATGAGGGACTCGTGCACAGTGATGAAGGGGGAGTGGATGTCCGTCTGCTCACAGTAGCCTGCAGCCAGGGCAAGCGCAACTTGAGCAGATGTTGTCATGGCCCTTGTTGGCAGCTGCCAGTTTGTCCATGGCTTGCTGCACACTTGCAGCAGGAAGGTGCTGGCAGCAGCCACTTCATACAACTGTTGCTGCGCAACTTCAGCAGGATTTTGCTGGCCGCACAAGCGCTGTGAATTTTGTTGATGACATGTTGCAGGCTCTGCAATGGCAACACCAGGTGCGCAGCAAGTGTGTGATGGCAGGTTGCGCACCAGGCAGTGTGCAGTGCCTCAGCACACACAGCCAAGCAGATTCCACTGTGCTCACCCATGACACGCGCAAAGGTGGCCTGCACCTTGGGGTGCCCGCTCACTCTCACATCGCCCGTGATCTGACCGGCTGCAGGGCCCAAGAGACGTCAGCATATCGTCCGCTCAGGGTGACTTGACCTGCCTGGCACTGTGCTAAGCGCAGCAATTGGAGGCACTCTGCATGGTGTGTCATGCACTTCAATGTGCAGAGAGGGCCAACAGCCCTGGGCTAAATGTGCTGCACTTGCAAAGGGTTGTGCATTTCATGGGCAATTCTCTCAGCGTGCGCAGGTGACAGGCACGCGGGATGCTGCAGGTTGCACCCACAGCCAACACTCTCTGGCATGCACAGGGCTGCCCACGGGTCCTGCTCATGGGTCCAGGACGACCCAGCTGTACATCCAATCTCATGCAGTACAACACAGGCGTCCAGGAGCACGCTGCTTATTGATCCAGCCCAAACGTCCCTTTCAGGTGAAGAATGCCCAGCTGCGCCAAAGGTGATCATCCAGTACATCACAACCTTTGTCGCGCTGTTGATTGCTGCCCCTGGACACGTGTTGGTAAGCATGCTGCAGACACGTGCATGCCCAAACTCAAGCTCCCATCTCCTCTGCCCACCCCTCTCCACACCATTGCCCGTCACACTTTGCATGGGAGACTCACTGGTCTTGCGCCCCGCCAGCACGTCCATCAGCGTAGTCTTGCCAGCGCCCGAGCTGCCGACGAGGGCAGTCAAGATGCCCGGCCGGAACGCGCCGCTCACATCGTTCAGCAGCTGCAGCATCTTCTTGCCGCCCACATCCGCCGCGCGGGGACCCAGCTTCTCAGGGTCCGTGCTGACTTCCTGCAGGCACGTGGGAGCAGCCCAGTTCAGCCTTTGCCAACTTGCTGCTGGCTGGCTGGGTCCCAGCAAGCTCTGGGCTGCCCTTCTGCAGGGGGCTCTTCTGCAATACACATAAAACCAGCAGACTGAGGAGCTGAGATGCTGCAGTTAGATGAGGCTGTTGGCATTGACCGGCGGCACCCCATTCATACTACAGTGAGTCAGACGCACACATATGTGCATGAACGGGACCAGCATGGCTGCACCCCCTCTGCTGCAGTGCCTTGCAAGCCCTTGGCAGCTCTACTGCACCTGACAAGGTGGGCAGGGCAAGGCTTGGGCCAGCTCAAATGACAATTTGAAGTCCTGTCACTGCTGAGGAGATGAGATGTCAAATTAAAGGTCGAAGGTTGCCCGCTGGCCCCACCTTGGTAGGTCAAACGGCGCGAACTTGATAGAAAGCAGAAGCCCATCAAGTCACAGGTATGCTCACCTTGGGCAGGTCCACATAGTAGTTGAGGTGGTGGAAGGTCAAATCGAGGGGGTTGAAGGGCAACACCATGCCCTTCCCGCCAGCAGGAATGTGGCTGCCAGACATCGTGCCCGACAAGCGTTGGGAGCCCAGGCCCTGCGCAGAGCCACCAGCCTGCAGGCAAGAACCACATTGCTGCCATATGAAACATGCGGACTTGTGAGCGGACAGCAATTTGGAAGGAACTGCTGTGCGCAGCAACATGGTTGCCAACCTGTAGGCAGGCAAATGGGTGAGTCCGGCACAGCCTGTGGCTGCTGGCAGATCATGTGTCAAGTTTTTGCCGTTGCTGACAGCAGGCAGAGAGCAGCAGGTTGAGTGCAGGGCATTCAAGGGGCATTCAGACAGCAGATGGCCAGCCAGCAGTTGCAGGGCCAGATCCCGCTTAGGAGCTGGCAGCAGATGCTGCCTTGAATCAAGGGTCAAGGTAACTGTGTCCTACCTCTAAATGACGTTGCAACACACATGTAGCATAGGAAATATGACTTGAAACTGCAAGGCCTGCCCAAAAGCTGTCACAGACGTGCTCACAATGTACAAGCCCTATGAAACGTTGTATGGCCTGCTGCCGCCCACAGAACAACAAAACCGGACACAATGCTGCACAGCCTCGGACGAGTGACTTGCTACAGGCTGCACTGCGACATCAACTCAGACAGGTTGGCCCTGTTGTGGCTGACACTGTCCACCATATCAGCCGAACATGAGGACTGCTGTGCAGCCTGGCAAGACGAAAGCAGTGCTGATCCCACCTGCAGGCTGCGCTGCGACATGAGCTCTGACAGGGTGGCCCCTTTGCGGCTGCCACCTCGGCTCCCCAGGCTCCTGCGCGAGGCATTCTGGGCAGGCTGCGTCTCCCCGCCCTGCACGCCCGGGCTGGCCAGAGGGCTGAGTGGTGGGTTTGCAGGCTGCTGGGACCCCACCATGGCCTGGCCCTCTGCAATCTCACCTGCAGGGGGAGGACAGGCAGCACGTGAAATCGGGGCAGCAGACACAGCAGAGGACTGCTCACAATGATGTTGGGCACTGTGGGGTGGCCTGAGGGTGCCGGCATGATCCAAAGCATCGACAAACCCCCAGCAGGACGCCATACGGCGACTCCTGCTGCAGAGAATCACGCTCCATGTGCAGACACCGTACCCCAGACAGGTGGTGGTCAGCACAACCCTGCCTGGCGATGCGAAAGGGGCAAGTCGGTCTGCTTTGCTGACGTGTGGCATGCAAACTCTGGGGCCCCTGAGATGTCACAACCTGCACAACCTCACCTGGCAGTATGAAGGGGTGCTGGCTGCTGCAGGGACTGATGGGCACTTGGCATGCAGATCCTGTGACTGCAATATGGCAGCGCCTTCACAAACTCACCTGGCAGTGTGGCGTGGACTGCTGGCTGCAGGGACTGGCGCTTGGCATGGCCAGCCAGAATGGTCTCCTCTTCAGGGGACAGGCGTCCACCCTCACCAGCCTGCACAGGAGGCGCACCACCTGTAATTGCCCTGCCCATTGGGAGATGCTCTGCACTCTGCTTTGTCAAACCTGAAGCGTTGCAGGCCCGTCACAGAGCCTGGTGTGCTGGTGACCCAGGCGGCGTGCATCGGTTCAGGATGGCCAGACCCTCACAGGACCCTCAGGCGCTGGCAACACCCGAGCAGGCAGCACCCTACTTCATGCATATTGCCAGCAGCAGTGCACAGATGCAACGCAGCTTGTACAAGGTGTGCCTTACAGCCGCTGCAGGTGTCAGCCTTGCAACACAACACGCACCACAATATGAGCCTTGTGCTCCAGAGCAGCTATCTCAGCCTTGGTGGGGATGACTACAGTCAGGCTCTCATTGCGGCTGGCTGGGGCGCTGGTCAGGGGGTGGGAGTGCACATTGCCGTTGGTATGGGGGGTGCCATCGCCATTGCCCAGGGCCTGCAGGGCATGAGGGATTCTGTGGTTCATTTCAGCCTGTGGTGCAAAGCCTGACACAAGGCATGAGTTGCATGTTGCAGGCTACATGTATTGTACTGCCGCCTACGTCTCCTGCTTGCCCTGCGTGCTGAAGAAGTTCACAAGCCCACTTGTGCAGAAAGGACTGCTCAGGCTCTGACTGGCAGTCGCACATTGACCATCACGCGGCCAAGTCTGCTGCTTGCTCTGCACGGTGCGTCCACCAAGACAAGCACCAGCAGTACCGTTACATGCTGATTTTTTGACTGGCCAATGCAATCTGCCTGCTTGGCAGCCTGTCCTGCTGAGTTTTGAAGCAGAAGGCGCAGGGTGTGTGCCTGATGGCACAACAGCAAAAGGCTCATCTTGCGACAACAACTCACCTTCTGGTTGGCGGCCCCATCTTGGCCGTTCTGCAGCCCGTTCTGCTGCACACCGCCCTTTTCGATCCCCTTGGCATTCTCGGCCTTTGCCTCCTCCTCCTCCTCAGTGGGGCGCAGTGTCACTGAGGGCGACTCCAGAGCTGCAGGGGCAGAGTGTGAAACTTGCTTGAGGGAATGCAGCCTGACACAAGGTGCCTGAAGGGCTTCCTAGGGTGAAGGGCAGCTTGTGAAGCTTCAGCACTGCAGTTGTGGGTGAGATGTGACTGAGATTGAACCCAGGCCTGGCAAAGCATGGGGGTGTGCGACACATTGGCCTGTGGCTGGGGGGCGCAGTGTCTTCTTGGGGAGACTCTCTGACTTGGCTTTGGGGTATGGCAGTCTGTGAACTGTTATTTCTGCAGAAGGCAGGCCTGTCAGCACCTGTGAGGGTCTGCTGCTGTCGGCTGCAGCGTTGCTGAAGTGGACTCAAGGAGCGCAGGGCAGTGTGTACGCTAGAACTGTTTGGCCGCCACATCATGACTAGGGCTGCTCAGTGCAGGATGAGGTGCACCAAGTTTGCCAGTAGTCTGGCCAAATGCAGAGCAGCCACCTGAGCAGTTCACAACCAGTCACAAGCTGACGTGCACAGCCATAAAAGCAGCAGCAGCTACTCACGGTTGAGGTAAGCATGGCACAGCCATGCCGTGATATTGAACAGGATGTTGAAGAAGACCATGGCGGCCACGCCAATCCAGATCCAGTACTCATCCTGGGGCACACCCCTGCCGCCAAGGATGGAAGCCTGCAATCAAATGGAATAGGCCCTCAGAAGCGTTGGAGTGAGGGCAACCTCTATTCTGCATGCAGCTTTGGACATTGACCTGTCTTCTGAGCAGTGGCCCCCAGTGTTGCTCACAGACTGGCACATGTGGATGTGCAGGACAGGTTGCCAACCTTGCAGCCAGCCTGCGCAGGTACCTGTCCCTGCCCTCAATAGCTGGCTCAGACCCCTGCTGGCCTCAAGGGGTGGCTCAGAAGCCTGTGCACCTAGCTGAAGACCTGTGCTCCTAACTAAAGAACATCTTTGAGCAAAGACATGCACAGCAAAGACAGGCACAGCCCCACTCACGGAGACAGACTCGCCGCCGATGTACAGATTCTTCCACCGCGGCGCTGCGAACTCGTTGATGGCGATGGCGCGCTGTATGTACATGATAGGCTGCAGGGGCACAGAGTGCCGTCCAGCCAAGGACAAAGCAACACAAGGGGCGTGTCACTCGCACGTCATGCACAGCAGGAGAGGCACAGTCCCAGGCAAGGCAATCCAGCACAGCACACAAAACATGAAAGCAAGCTTGGAGGTCTGTCTGCCCTGGACACGCACAGCAGACATACACCTTGCCCAGTGCCTGTAATAGGCCTGAAAGGGGCAGGACCCCGACTCACATTGGCCCAGAACACCCAGACCGTCCAGGGGTTCATGTCCTCTGCAGAGCAGACAGCAGCAGGCTGTTTGTCATGCTAGTTGACATTGCGCTGTACATTGGGCAGGCACAGCCTGCAGCGCTATGTGGCCTTGCAGGCGTGCAGGCCAAGCAGCCAGCAGAAAAGATGCCACCGGGCTGTTACTCGCAGCATTTGAGTGCCAACTGTGCCTCTGAGTGCTGTACAGGGCAGCACCAGGTAAGCCCGCAGTGGGCATAACGAAATCAAAACAGCCTCAGATCTGGCCAGCAGGACGCGTCCTTGCACCAGCGAGGCAAAGGGTCCAGTTTTGCGAAATCGCGCAGGCAAGAGGGGGAAGGCTTCTTGCTGGAGGGCATCAGACAGTGTGCAGCCAAAGAGACTCACGCTTAGCAAGCAGGAAGCCTCCCAGCAGCAGCAGGACGAGGAACAGGAAGGAGCCGCCAGTGCTGGCAACTGTCTCGTTCCTGGCAAGGGCGCCAATGGTGCGGAACATGGCAATGCCCATGCTGTGCACGAGGGCCAGCAGCAGCACGAAGGTGAAGAATCGGGAGGCCTCGGGGGCACAGCCAGTCTGCAGGCAGCCGCACTGGAGCAGGTGAGAAGCAGGTGACAGACAGGGCTTCAGGTTGTGTCAGTCGCGTGTTCAGGTGCTGAGAGCTTCAGCCTTAGCTGTGCGCTGGATGTGCCAGCTGACACGTGGACAGACCTGGTGCAAGCCTCTTCAAACAGCTGATACAAGACGCTTCTCAGCGCGGGAAGGATGAGCGGCAAACCGCATCAGTCCTTTGTGCACTGCTGCAAACAAACAAGCCTGGGGCCCAGCACTGAGCAGCACACAACCCATGAAACTCTGAGGCATTCCCACGGGACAAGTGAGGACTCACTGGGTAGTATACAATGGCAGCCCAGAGGAAGGCAGCACCGATGGAGTAGGGCAGTCGCAGCAGGGTTGTGGGGAACACATAGGCCCACGCTGGATAGAAGTTGTTGTCTCGCTGCAAGCCACACACAGCGATGGTTCAACAAGCTTGTGCAACCATCACTGCTGTGGGCGGCTCAGCCGCAGCCAGTGGTCTTCGACATTCACTGAAATGGTAGTGAGCAAAACAAGATTGCAAGACTGCCGAACCTGAGCAGAACATTGCTGCCGTAAGTGTGACAGAGAGCTCTGAGATCAAGTGTTGGCTTGAAATTCTCATGCTCTGAGACACTCTGCAGAGCCAGCTGCTGCAGGCAAGCACTGATGCCAGGGGTTCCTGCACATGTGTGGCCTACCTGCTTGTACCATCCGGCCAGGCGCAAGCAGGTGAACGTCATCTCAGCAAACCCTGCAGAGCAGGGACCATTGTAGGCCAGGTAATAAGTCAAGAGCTCAAGTGTGAATGGGGCTAAGGCTGCCAGCATGCAGCCGCCATTCAGGCTTTGCCATGAGGCTGCGATTTTCAAAAGCAACATGAGCACGCATGCAAGGCCGTTCCTGCCGAGCCATACTGCGCGAAATGACCAATGAGTGTGCAGAAATCACGCAAACCCTTCAAGCCTGGGTCCTTACCATCGAACATGAGCATGATGAGCGAGAAGAAGACAACAGAGAAGTACTGCTGGGCAGCCGCCAGCGAATTTGGCTGGAGGTTGGTGCGCAAAAACAGGGTTGCCTGCACGGGTACACAGCGTGATGACTATAATTTGTGCCATGAGTATCTCTACCCGTCCAGGTGCTTCTGCTGGCCACCCTTGTCTTTGACGGCAGCTGTGGCACAACAACAGCTTGTCTTTAAGGGCACGTGCGCACTGTGACGCCACAACAATTGCTTGTCTTTGAGGGCAGGTGCACAGAGCTGTGGTACAACAACAGCTGGCGCATCTACAGGCGAAGCTTGCCAAGACACAGCCAAGACAGAGCCTGCGCTTTGCCTGTTCCAAGATGAAGGCCCAGACTGACTGAAGCACAAGCTGTTGGCATAAGGAACACAGGTGCTCACCACGACAATGGCGATCAGAGTGAGCAGAAAGAATCGGAAAATGTAGAGGAAGGCATTCCTCTTCACCAAGGTCACCTCACGCTGTAGCCAGGACACAAGACCTTTGAGGAGCCTGTTTGCTTTGATTGCATGGTCCTGACAGCCGTGTCGCTCATTCTCCTGGACAGAAAGGCTGGTGCAGGCTACGCCCTGCACCTCCAGCCCACAGCTCCAGAGGAACCTGCCAGAATGATTACAGCTGGGTGCTAGGTCAGAGTTGCCTGTAAGCCCCTGCAGCGCTCTCCTGGGCTCACGTATTGGCCAGCACAGGGCAGAGCAAGGCAGCCTGCTGTTGCTCCTGCTGCAACTCAACATCACACCCGCACTTTAAATGGTCCTGCACATGTCTCATGCAGCCAGCACATTGACCTTGTCATGAAGGGGCATACAAGCAGCACCCTATGTGCTCAGCTGCCACCCCACCTCCATGCAGGCCTTGCACATCTCCCAGGGCCCTAGCGCGTAGGGTTTGCTGACGAGGGTGTCGCTGTTGGTGCCCTTGCCCTTCGGCGGCAGCTCCTGAGGGGGTGGCGGGGTTGCAGCCAGCTCTTCCAGCGTTTCCCTGCCAACCTGCAGCAAGCAGCGACAACCCATTTGCCACTGGCAGGGTTTGCAGAGCCTGCCAAACAACAACAACAACAACAACAAGCAGTTAATGGGTTGTCAAGCAGGCTTGGCAGAGCCTCTGACGCCCCATGCATATGCCCAGGATGGGAAGTAGGCAGCAAGCCCGTATGAATGGCTGCCAGCAAACATGACAGCGTCCACGTTGGGCATACTCACCTGACAATCGGCGTAGTGACTGGAGGGACCACCTTGCCTGAGTCCCTCAGGCGCACAGCGGACAGCAGACAGGGGCTGAACTCTGCAGACAGGGACTGGGTCTTTGCAGTTCAGAAGCCCACCTTAAACTTGCGGAAGTGGTCAGCAAAGCTCTGCACGCTGATGTAGTGCCATTGCCCCGCCGGCCCCATGAAGTATTGCTGCAGGGCAGACAGGTGCTAGCTGGTCAGCTGGCCTTGCATGCATGAAGAACAGCACTTGTGACTGGCAATGGCAGCCATGCAAGCCAGGCCAGCGCGGTCAGCTGCTGCCCCAGGCACTTGGTAACGACGTGCACCAGTGGCCTGCACCAATAGGTAAGTACGGGGCGTCTCTGTATTGACTCTGTGGTGTCAGCCAGCATACTGGCAGCCTGGCTGGCAGGGCTGAAACAGTTCTGCCAGCAGTGGCCTTGCTGGTATGATGATATGATTGCATGAAGCCAGTGTACTTCTGCTGGCCAGCAGAGTGCTGTGAACATGCATATATAGTGCAATATGTATGCAGCCAGCCAGCAAGAGACGCCCCAGCACAGGGTCATAGACATCTATTGTCTGTTTGCAGACTGACGCACAAGGCAAGGCTAACCTCCTGGTCCCGGCGACTGGTGACCTCCTGCAGGAAGTCTGCAATGCCCTTCCGCTCTGGACACGCGAAGCCCTGCAGGCGTGCCAGACAAGGGCAGGTCAGCCTCTGTGAATGTGTGCCAGCTGGCACTCTGAAGGCTGCTGCTGCAGAAGAGTGTACAGCAGGCTGCATAATGCATTGAACCCCATGTCGCAGCATGCACAGGCTGCTCCAGCAAGGAGCACTCCATCCTGACTGGTGTTCCAAGCAGTTGTCTCCACGCTCACTCATGATGACCGCAGCTGTGAAAGCAGCCCTGCCTGCTGATGCTTGATGTGCTCTGTCTGCAGCTATTGCTCACCAGGCTCTCAAAGAAGTCCATGATCTGCTCTCGAGGGCCGTGGTACACCAGGTAGCCTGCAATGCAGCGCAAGAGGTGGTGTCAGCAGACGCGCCGACCACATGCACTGCCCAAAGGTCCAGCCTTGTGTCTACACAAACAAAGCTTTGGGCCCACTATGTGCTCTGCCCAGGGGTCAGTATATGCAGAGACGGCAGTGAGCACATAGTGGGCACAGCAGCAGCGAGGAGAGGCTCGTCAAGGCTGAGCTGTGGACCCATCAAACAAATTGTGTCCTTTAGGGCCTCTTAGCCCGCCGGAGCATGTGCTGCGGTGAGACCGACACCAGTCGGATGAAGTGGGCGATGTTGAGCAATGGGGCAGCACAACCTCCTTAGACTCTGCAGCCCCGCTGTAGCTGACCAGAATCAAGTCCACAGCAACAGGGCCTCTCAGCCATAGCCCTTAGACAGCAGCATGATGGTCCCCGCCAGCATGCCACCCAAGACAGAAGGAGGATGAGCTTCCACAGAATCAAAGCAGCTGCAGGGTGCAGGCTAAGCCTCCTAGGTCTGCTCTCATGCAAGCATGTGCAATGTGACAGGCAATCAAGACTATGCAGGGACACATGCTGCAGGAGATCTCACTGCAGCACTCACCCTCAGACAGTAGCAGGATGTCATCAAACAGGTCAAACGTCTCTGGTGCTGGCTGCAGCAGCGCGATCAGCATGGTGTAGTGCAGGGAGTGGGCGGTGTCCCGCAGCCACTTGCAGATGCTGTACGTTGTGCTGCTGTCCAGCCCTGTGCTGATCTGCAGGAATGATGTGGCAGGCTGAGACTGCATGCTCTGCCTGTGCAGCCAGCATGAGAGCAGGCTGGGAGAGCGCAGAGCGTTATGGTGCTGATGCAGGTGTCATGCAAGCTGAAATGTCAAGGCCTCTGCAAAGCTGAAAGGTGCTGCAGCAGCCTGCCGTGACTGTGGTGATGAGCTGCTGTGAGCAGAGGCAGGCAGCAGCAGCAGCAGACATGGCAAATCACAGCAAACAATGAGACCCAGACAGGAAAGCAGCAGCAGGCAGAGATATTGAAGGTCTTGCAGGAACCCACCTCGTCCATAAACAGCACCCTCTTAGGGCCCACCAGCATCTCCCCTGCAGGCCACAGGGCACAAGTCAGACTGCCAGCTTACAGCAACATTGCGCATGGCCAGTTCACATCCGCACAGCAACTCTGCCAGTGAAGCTTGGCGCCTGGGGTCAGACACATGCCTCTGGCAGTTCTGGCAACTTAGCATGCTTGCCCTGCTACCACTGAATGGCTCATGTTCGAGGCCGGCAGAGCTGCTCTCAACAGCATACGAGCTAATTGTGGACCGCATTGAGCGCCTGGCTTGCAGAGGCAGGGTTCTGGGGCCCCATTTGACGCCCAGCTTTGTATGTGGAAGGCTCTGGCCAACAGTCAGTTGCCAGGCTTCAAGGATCAAAAGGTGGAGAAGCGCCGCTGGCATCCTGAGATACCAAGGTGCTAAGCAGAGCTTTCAATCCTGGCAGGTGCAGGCCAGATGAGCCTCCAGCCCAGCATGAGCCTTCCTCCACACGATGTCAAGCGCTGGCTTTGGCCACAGCTGAAAGCCGGCAGCCTGGCATTCCTCACCCTACACAAGAGCTTCACCACTCAGCACAGCCGGCCGTACCTGAGATCACCCAATGCTTCTGATTGCCATCGATGCCCTGCCTTACGGCTGTGCCCACCCCGCGCCGCCTTTCATGTGCTTACAGCCGTCGAGATCTCGTCCACTCAGCACAGCCACACTGCAAGAGCTAGGGCCTTACCTGAGGTCACACGCTTCTTCTGCCCGCCGCTGATGCCCCGCAGCATGGCGTTGCCCACCACTGTCTCAGCGCAGATGTCCAGCCCCAGCATCTTGACCACGTACTCCGTGTTCACGCTGTGCTGGGCACCCTCCAGGGTCTGCGCCTTCATCATGTCATCCACGTCCCAGTCTGCAGCACCAGTGTCATGAATCTGCAGTCCTCCACCATGCGGGCTTCGACTATGTCATCACTGTCCCAAGTCTGCGGGTCTGGCCTGCACCAGCTGGCAGCAGACAGCCAAAGACAGGGATGGCTGCAGGTGGTGAAAAGCGAAAGGGTTGTTGGCCAGCTGCCAGTTTGATGACACCATGCAGGAGCCACCCAGCTAAGCAGCACTTGACCATGGATGCTCTGCCTTTGCATCACTCACCAGGCTCGATGCCTTCATCCTTCTCCCGCTTGCAGATCTCGTTGTACTCAGCTGCAGCGCAGAGAGGAAAGCAGCGAAGTCAGGGTGGCGCTGCTGTGGCAATTCCAGCATACTCAGGCTGCGCAGTAGCGCCTGCGTTCTGTGCATTTGTGCTGACAGGCGTCGGCAGGACAAGCAGGGCATAAGGAAGGCGTGCTGGCGGCTGGTCACTTGAAGTTACACGCAGATGGCTGTCCCTGGGACTGGAGAGCTGCAGACATCGACAGGAGTGGGTGCTCCAGGCCCCTCTGGCCCTCTGTGCCACATCGAATGCAGGGGTGGCGCAGCTAGACAGAGCAGCGTGCTTCAGCCCCTGCGGACCCTCTCCGCCACACAAGAGCAGCAGTGGGGCAGCTGCACAGTGATGCATGCTCCCGCATGCATGGGTGGGTCCTCTTTGCCAGACACACTTTGAAGTGCAATTGCCTCATCTGTGATTACTCACTTCCTCGAGCGCCCACTCCCTGCATGCGCGCCGAAAAGTCCAGGGTCTCCCGCACAGTCAGCTCAGGCCTGCGCAGTGGGACAGACTGGCTCGTGACAGGTGGCTCAGAAAATCTTCTGACACAAGCTAGGTATTGGTGTGGAGCGTGCAGTGCTTCAGCATGCCTGGCCAGCAAGTTGCCCATAGGTCATGCAGGGTTGACGAGGGTGGAAAGATGAGCTTTCTTTGTGCGTCTAACATGGACCTGACGATGCCTGCAGTTCTACAACCTGTGAGACTGCTCACAATGCCCCATGTCTTGGTACCTGCTCAAGCAATGGGCTTGAAGGCAGCTCACATGTGCTGGTCCTCCTGCTCCACATACGCCGCTGTGCGCTGCGCCAGGAAGTCGTTGAAGGTGTGGCCATTGTAGGTCACCTTGCCATCAATCTGCAGGACAGGCAGGCCAAGCTTCAGGACCACAAGGTCATGAGGGACTTGCTCATCGCTTTGCATGCAAGCCAGTGGTGTGATGCGATGAGGCCAGCTGATTACCAGCCTTGCGCTCAGCATAGAAGGCAGTTTCAGACAGTTCAAGGCTGGCTTGCAGACCATGCGGCGCCAGCTTCCCACTCAGCACGCTGATCAGCACTGAGGCCCCCCACTGCAGACAGACAGTGTTCCGCTGCCCACATGCAGGCACCACACACAGCCCCTGCAGCTCCCCTCCCACCTTGAGGCCATGCGGTGCCAGCTTCCCGCTCAGAGCCTTGAGCAGCGTGGACTTCCCAGCGGCCGGGGGGCCCAGCAGCAGGGTGGCCCTCCCAGGCTTCAGAACGGAGGTGATGTTGTTGAGGATGGTCATCTTCACCTTCCTCGGCCGTAGCAGGCCCACCTTGAGGAAGGCGTACTGCAGCAGGCAGGGATGCAAGTTGTGAGGCACCCACCTGCTGTCAGGCGGGCACAACATGCACCAGGGCTGGCAGCTGCAGCTTCAGCGCTTCTGCAGACAGGACACAAGTTGTCAGGTCTGCCAGTGGCAAGCTGGCGCAACCGGCATGGGCGCGGGGCAGCTGCAGCTTCAGCACTTTTGCACATTGGTGATCATCAGGTGAGGGTGGGTGCAAGGCGGCTGCCTCTCCTGTGACAGGCTAGCTGGACCTTCGGCTGACACGCCCCAGTTCCTTGCAGAGCAGCCTTCACAGCTGCACCTGCAGATGTCCCGGGGTGTCACAGGTGCATGGGAGCCTGGCTGCAGCAGCCGGTAGCAGCTCAGGCACCAGTCGTGGCTGCTGCAGCACTGGTTGCAGCTCATGCAGTGCTCGTGACAGCTGCGATCCAAGTATCGGCACCGCAGCTGGACGTACCAGCTGCTCCACGGCTGCCCTGCAGCCTCACCTCAAGCACTGCACGGTAGGCATTGAGGATGGTGGGCAGGTTGCGCCCGGTCTCAGCGTACACCTCGGTGTCGATGTGCAGCCCCTCAAAGCGCACCTCCACCGCTGGCACCTGCATGTCCACCCTGCACACAAGGGGCAGGCGAACCAATGCTCGCTGTGGACACAGCAAAGGGGAGGACTGCTGAATCTGGGGGGCACCGCAGCTGGCAGCCGGGCGTCTGATCCGCATGCAGGGGCCTGTGTTTTGCCCCTGCAGGCAGGCTGTAATGACTTGATGCCAGCTCCTACAATTTGCATGCCATCTCTGCAGTTTTGAGGGCCAGGTCAATTGGGTAGAGTTGCTCAAGATCGCGGGTCAGTGGGCTGCCAACACAAGGCAGCCCCATAGCGGCGGCGTACACGACACATGTCCGATGTTGCACAGCAGATGCACATTAGGTCCAAAGCGTGCAGCGAGACCAGGGACCAGCTGCCCTTGCAGCCTGCCGGCAAAGGTCAATTGGTAAGGCCCTGAAGCCGCCCAGGTGGCTGAGCCAGCAGGAGGATGCAAAGGGCAGGGATCCATCCAGCCAATGAAGCAATAGGCCCCACGGTTGATGTCACGGCAGCTGAGGTCAGTCATGCTCCAGCGTGGGGCACCTAACATGCTGTGGGCAGCAATGTAGCCTGGCGCAGCAATGTTACCCACCACCAGCAGCACACCAGCGTGCCTGCACCGTGCAGCTGCCTTTTGCAGACGGGCCCACCTGCTGAAGCGCTGCTTCATGTTGTCTAGCAGGATTTCAGCATCCTGCTCTTGCGTGCGCAGGGCTGTCAGCACCACCGCCTGCCTCTGGTCCAGAGTCAGAGGCCCAAGCACATCAGGCCTGTTCTCCTTGGTATTCTGCAGTAAGAGGGCATATAACATGAGTGAGGGATGACAACAGGGCTGGCGCATGCGTGCCATAACATGCCATGCAGCAATGCAGGGCTGCTTAGGCAAGCAGACAAACAGGCAGCACCTTACAGCAGGCGTCCAACAGCATCATTGGCAGCCAGGGGGGTTGCTCAAATCAAGATAAGCGCCATGCGCCCATGCTGGCCAGGGCTGTGCTAAGGGAGCAATAGAGCCACAGACGCATGTCACCTGCTTTTGGGGCTTGCCATTGGATTGGGCAACCTCTTGCTTTGTGCTTTTGGGGGAGGAGCTGGGGCTGGAGCTGCCCGTCTCCAGATGCTCTGCTTTGTTCTCTGTGGCAGCTGATGTTCCCTCCTCTAGCCTGACAGCAGCCTCGGCTGAGCCCCCAATGGGTTGGGCTACTGCCATGCTGTTCATGATCTAAAGGCGTTCAGCACAGCAAGCTGATGGATAGACGTCACGATTCTGGCTGGGCGCGAGGGCAGGTATGCAATGGTCCTGCAGCCACTAAGGTGAGGTGCCAATGGCTGGTCACCTTACTAACCGGTTGATGTCACAGATGTAGAATCCCTTCAGATGAGTAACTTACGATCGGGTCAAAGCCCCTGCGCCATGACCCAGACCACAGCCACATTCCTGATCAGCAAGGGGAAAGGTCTGCTTCCATCGCTGGGCGCCGTCAGGCAGATACAAGCCACACTGGCATGGCCCCCATTGCCAGCATGCTGCCTGGCAGCGCTGTACACTCACGGAGGGCTGCCATCCTCTTTTGCAGTGGGGGTATTTATTGCACCGATGTGTGCCCACGGCCCCCAGCAGCAGCTTGCTGAGTGCCTCAGCCAGCACCCTGGCCCAGAAGGCCATTAAGGGCTGTGGCATCAGTGCCCCTGTAGCGGGCAAGAACAAGATTGCCCTTTACTCCCCAGAGTTTTCCAGCAGGGCCTGCACGATTGGTAGGCACAGGCATAAGCACCGCTGCACTACGCCTGACACTGATGCAGTTCAGGCACAGCTTACAGGCAGCCTGCGCCTGCCGGCCATCTCCTGGGTCTCTGCATGCTTCAAGCTCTGCATTGTCTGAGGTCCCCACATGTTGCCATAGCCTCCAATCTGCTGAAATCAAGGCGCCTGGTGCCCAGGCTGTCACAGCGCAGTCTATCATGCGTCAGTGAGCTGAGCGCCTCTCTACTTCCCACCTGCATGTGGCATCTTCTTGTCATGTGGATTGACACCAACAGTGGTGGGGCATCTATGCATCCTGCTTCAGCATGTTGAGCTGGCTGCTGCTCGGCATGTGAGTGTGAAGGGCCCGACCCAGGGTCTGATAGCAGTGCTGGCATGAGCCTCCCCCTGCTACTGCAGGCGGCCATTTCCCAAGCCCAGCCGCGTGTCCCATCATCCCCATTTGCCTCCTGTTGTCTGCTGGAAATACCTTCTGAGGTTCTTCGCTGTTGGCAGATACCTGATGGCAATTGGCATGCTCCTCACTGGCTGGGCGCAGCAGATGGAAGCTCGTTTCAACATTGTTCATGATACTATGTACACCCTGGTGAGGCCTGACAAGTGCTGCACTACACTTTGGCACAGGGGAACAGCTGATGCATGGGGTATCTGTTTGCTGTGCCCTGTGAGGCAGGTCTGGCTCTTATGTGAGGTGTACATCCATGCAGCATGGTGGGCCTTTGCAGGGCTCCTCAAGAAGCACTTGTGCCCCTGCCGGCAGAGCCTGCCCCTTGCGGGAGTGATGGGCATCCTGCTGCCGTCAACAACCTTTGGCAACAGCCTGCCTCTGGCACCCTGCCTCATGTTGGTGCACAAGGTGCTCAGGCTCTGCCAGGAGAGCCTCGCCCTTGGCAAGAAGTTTACCTTCAACACCAGCACAATTTTGCATGGACACTGTTGACCCAATCGGCCACCATGGCCAGAATCTCAGCTCTGGCCTGTGGATCCCAGCTGTCAGCCCAGAGGCAGCCTGCGTAAGCACATGTGACGTAGAGAAACAAGATATCTCATGCTGACAAAAGAGGGCCTCCTCAGGCATTGATCAGTTATAGAAATGTCACACCTCTCCAAACAGGCTTGCAGCCATGTATATCGTTCTGCATCTGCATGCTACTGGTAGTTGCACTGGACAGCCCCAAAGCTGATGATGAGCCTCCTGTTGGTCTTCAGCAGCCCCTCAGGGACTCTGACCTGTCTGCTTGAGTAAGTGACAGAGACCACCAAACCCTATATATTCAATGAACTTGAGCTCAAGGCCTGCTTCAGGCTGTTCAGTATAGTATACCGGCTAGTGCACCATCAACAAGTAAAGTCTGCATGCTAATGCACTGAACTGCTAGACATCTCACTTCACATGTCCAGTGGTATAGACACCAGTCAGTAGAACCAATGCCACAATCTTGTTTTGCGCATCAATAGCCGCCTTCAAGCATCGCAGCACAGGATGTGCCTGTGTCAGCAGCAAAGCTGCTCTGCAAACCTTGTCACAACGATGTTGGAGAAGGGCAAGTCATACAAGGGGATAGCCATACAGTTTTGCTCAGTGCATGACAGCCAGGCGGCCTCAGTGCGCTGCGGCTGAGCAGGTGTTCTTGTAAGGCAGGTGTTACACCCTTCTGGCGCACTCACTGCATTTCTGCCAAGTGCCCTCCCTTGCCAGCCCTGGTGTACAGCAGGCAGCCTACTTCCTCCAGTTGTGTCAGCGCCCTCCCAACAGCACATGTTGCAGGGCAGCCAGCCCTCCCCTCGCTGCAGATGTGAACTTGCAAGTGACTGCACCAACATAAGTTTCTGAGGGGGCCCAGATGCCAGGCAGGGAAGATAGTGATGTCTTCCACCAGTGCCTGGTATGACTGTGATAGAGCTTGGGGGATTTCATGGACTCAGAGCTCGAGGATCACTTGCATTCTTGTCTGAGCACATGCAGGCGGAGCTCTGCAGGCCTGCCCCTCAGGATGGCAGGCCTGTCACTCAGGATGACGGGGAGGTCAGCTATGTCTATATTGACCTGGCAGATCTGAGGGGGGAGCTGCCTCCACCAGGCTCCCAAATCACTTTACAGGCAAGCATTCAGCGTCCTGCAGCTTGTGATGGCATGCGAAACTTGGTTTGCCGACCCACAACATACTCTGCAGAGCCTGGACACAGAGCAGCCCATCATGGTGCTGCCTGATGGAGTTAGGCTTCATGGGAGGTACACCAAGACTGTTGGCACCATGCTGATGGTTCAGGTTCCCAGTGGCGCAGCAGCATCCACCACAGCTGGTGCAGACACCAAACAGCAAGCAGGGCAGCCGCTGGCAGTCACAGATACCTGTCTGAATATGAAGTCTAGTTGATTGTCAGGGCTCAGCAGCACAGCGTGGTGCAGCAATGTCATGAGATGAAAATTCAGTAAAGAACATGATCAAATGAATACTGAATCAGCGTTTGCCTTGTGCTGCTGTCTCTGCATAGCAAGTGGCCTATAAAACTCCCCCTGGGGCGCAAGCTGAAGCCCCAGAGGGCTACGCCCAGCACTGCCTGCTGCTGCTGCTGCTGCTGCTGCTGCTGCTGCTGCTGCTGCTGCTGAGGTCAACAGAACAGCAGCCCCAGGTGCAGCACCTGGTTGGGTGCTGCTGGGACTTGCTGCAGCCCTGGTTGCCAGAGTCAGGTGTGTATTGACATGCAGGTGTAAGCGGTACAGCGAAAAGAGTGATCTGAAGGCGTCAGACCCCAGCAGCTTGTTGGAAGTGGTCAGAATGCTCTGCTCATAGCGATACGCGCTCAGCAGGCCCAGCAGGGTGCCCTTGAAATCGCCAAAGCTGTCCTTGCTGAAGCGCGCAAGGATGCGCTCCCCAATGTCCTTCAGAGGGATGGACCCTGCACAGCCAGTAGGATGGTGCAATGGATGCCGTTTTTGATTGCTATCCTTCAGGGACGTGAACACGTGCCTGGTAGTGCAAATTGAGGCCAGTCCATGGCAGACTGCCACACTTCTGGGCCCTGCCCTTGACACGACATCGTCTCTAAATGGAACTTATGCAGCTCAGCTCTAAGTGCAATAGCTAGCATCTGATCCTTTACATGCTACCTCCTTCATTGCTGTAAGTGTCATACAGGCTAATGCAGCAACACCAAGTCATACATACAAACACCACAGGCTGCTCCTGAATGGACTTTGGCATTCATCACCTGATGACGTCCTGCATGATGTCTGCCATAACCACCCACAGCTCCCTCTCAGGCGAGCACAAGTGCCCTCTTGATGTTCATGCCGCAGCTTATAACCCCACCCATCCCTGTTTGATGCCCGGTGCACGGTGGTTGCCACTTGTCAATGGTCTCAAACACTGCATGCTGCATGTTGTGCGGAGGCACCATCCAGAGATGTCACCCCAATAGCGCTCTTACATCGTAAGCTCCTCACCTGACCATGAAGCCTGCCATGGCCAGGATATGCCAGACACACTTATTCTGTATGCAAATCCAAGTTGCAGAGGCTTCCATTGCCCATGATGCAAGCCACTGCCGCAGAGAGCAACCAAGAAGCAACCCCCTCACCTGCTCTCACCATAATAAGACTTTTCTCACCTGCCATGCTGGAGATGGTGTCTTCTATGAAGCCTGCCATGGCCTGCTCGAGGGCCTGCAGCTTTTCCTGGGCGGTGCTGGCCTGCGCCGCCTCTGCCTCGCCAGTCTGAGTCTGCCTGAGCTGGCTGGGGGTGGGCCGCTTCAGGGTGTCCTTCTGCGGCAACAGGGACAGCATGACGTCACCACATGCGCCTCAATGAGTGGGAGTGGGCAGCTTTGGGTGGCAGCAACAGGGTCGTGAAGGCACAGAGACGTCATTGACCAGTCGCACCTGAGCTTGACAGCTGTCCACCAAGATGTGCATGGGAGCAGGGCACAGCTGTGCAGGGCACAGCTGTGCAAAGCACAGCGACACACAAGGGGACATCAAGAGCCTGTCCAAAGTTGTCAAAGGCCAGCTCCACAACCCTGGCAGGCAGTGCATATGGTTGGGATTCACAGTATGCACCCAGCAGGGCTGGAGAGCTACAATGACTCACAGGGGACACTGTTGACCAGTCCACGCTTGAGCTGGAAAGTCGCCCGCTGAGCTGCGCATTCAACTCCTCTGCAGGGGCAGGCATGCGCTGCTCCTGCTCCCGCAGCCCCCGCAGCTGGTCCACATAGCACTGCACCGCACCACAGAAACAATCTCAGATGGTAATGCCAGGGACATGAGCCACATCTGAAGCAAACAGGCGCTACTCCTGCACCCTCAGCTTGCGCCTCTGCTGCAGCCATACAAATCACGATCAGTGTCTGTTGTTCACCAGCATGGCAGGCGCTCTTTCTGCGTCCTCACATTGTGCAGTTGGTCATTGTAGCACTGCATCCAGGACAGATATCGCCTAAGATGACCTTGGAAGGGACGTAAGCCACATGTCAGCTAGTGTGTCTTCCGGAAGCATGCAGGCACTGAGTTCCTGGCCTGCTTGGCAGGTGCTACAGCTCCACTCGGTGCGGCTTAAGCAGTGTTTCTCTGAGAAGCATGGCTTGCAGGCGGTGCTCCCGCTCCTTCAGGCCACTCAGCTGTTCCCTGTAACATGTTCAACAGTGCCAGCCTCGGCACCTTATCTTGTCAAAGTAGCATGACAGGCGGACCTCCTGTAACTCCAGGCCTCACATGTGATTCTGCAGCCGTCGCGGTGCAAGGTCAGTTGCAAGTGGCTAGGAAGCAGGCTGGTGCTGCTTCTGCACCCTCAGCATGTTTAGCCATGCAGCGCTTGGCTAAGTGTGCTGAGCTTTGAGCAGCAGGGATGTCGAGATTGCAGAAGTTGCATCATACAGCATGCAGCCAGCGCGATGCCTGGCATCTTGAGCCCACAGCCACATCTTTCTTTAAGTGCAGCACCTCAGGCCACAACCTGTGCAGCCTGAGGCCCTGCAACTTGCCCATGCCGCTGACGACAAGACTGCAGCAAAACCCAGAAGAAGTCATCCCCACTGATGTCCATCCTCAAACATGACCTGGCTCTGCATCTGCAGCCAGCCATACCCTTGTGCCACAGATTCAGCCCAGTGGCCGCCACCCACTTCACGCAGCTGGCCTCCTGCCTCTCAACTGCAGGACCTCAAATCACAGCCCCCTCAGCAGCCTGAGGACTCACCTGTAACACCTCAAACCACAGCCCCTCAGCAGCCTGGGGCCCCGCGTCGCGCCCATGCCGCTGGCACAGAGCAACAGCGGCCCGCCAGGCGTCGCGCGTGGCAGCCAGCTCTGCATGCCGCGTGGAAGGGGCCTGTGCTGAAGGGTTACCGCTGGCCAGCAGCAGGCTTGGGGGCCGCCCACTCAGGCGCATTGCCCTGCCAGTGAGCGCCATCCTGCACAGCAATGACTGTGCACAATCATGACTGTGCATCACCCAGCCTCGGCAAGCTGCCTCTGCACAGCATAGGAAGTTACAGCAGGTAACATTACAGCAGGTAACAACAGCGTTATGAAGTCAGTGGGATTGCAGGCTGCTCCAGGCATGCAAGGTCATGGCTGGACGACTGTGTTGCCCAGCAACAAGCATGCTGTGCTGTTCAGCTGACCATGCTCTGTTTCCCTGTTCACCTGCTTGTGGCAGGGCGTGGCAGCTGCAGCGCTCCGCGCTGCACTGCCTCCACCAGGGCAGTGTTGCAGGTGCGCACAGCGCTTGTGTACAGGTGAAGGGCGGCAGGAATGTCCCCAAGGCGCTCCAGAAGGTAGGCCTCTGCGTCATGTACCCCATACTGCTGGCACAGGGGCAGGCAGGCCTCCACCCTGCAGCACTGGCAGGCCTTGCCACTCTGCGCCAGATTGGAATCCCCCACAAGACAGTGGTGTGCAGTGCAGGTGCGTGTCCACCAAGGTCTGCCAATGGGCCCCCCATGCTGCTGGCACAGGGGAGCGCAGGGCGCCACCCTGCAGCATCCCACATGGCTTCATCCTGAAGCAGATTTGCTGACAAGGTGAGCCTCTGCATGGCTTGGAGCCTCTGACATCTGATTTTAAACAGGTGGCACAAGATGGACAGGGTCAGTGCCCCGTCTCTGAAGGCTCACAGACATGCACAGCTTGCTGAGGTTCTCCCAGGTTTCCTTCACCTCACATCTCTGGCCCATGCAGGCTCAGAAGCCATTCACCTGTAAGCGCCGTGCCCCTCCAAGAAAGGAAGGACCGCCTTCGGCTCGTACTGGCACAGCAGGCATACAAACAGCTCGCAGACCTGCTGCTGCTGCAGCAGCTGGGCGTGCACGACGGCTGCGCCAGGCGCATTCCCTGCCTGGCCCGTCAGATGGTCCAGGGTCGATGCCGCAGTAGCACTGGAAGCCTCGGCGCGGCTGACCTGCAGCCAAGTCATTCAGCATGGAAAGACTCAGCACGAGAGATTTCGGTCGTCAGTAGGACGGGCGTCGGTGCTGCGCCATCATTGACTGCTGCAGCCGCCTTGTTGTTGCTTCAGCGACCCTGACAGCAGGGCTTCATCACCAGCACGCACACCCACCTGCAGCGCTGCCCGCAGGTAGCGGTACTGCAGCTCCGGCTGGGAGCCAAGAGCCCCCACAACGTGCGCATGGTCCTCAGGGAAGCGCTGCAGGACCAGCAGGGCTGCCTCCAAAGGGTCTGCTCCCACCAGGGAGGCTGCGCCGGCCAGCACTGCTTGGCGGAATGCAGCACATTGGGCTTGGGGCATCTGCCAAGCATCCTCCAAGACGTCGCGGATGTAGCTGAATGCTGCGTCTGCATGAGAGCACACGCGTCATGGTGTGACAGGCTTGCAGGCAATGGTAAACGCAGCAAGTGGGCTGCAGTGCATGGTGGGGAGGGTGGAAGAAGAGGTCATCGTCAGTGCCCAAAGCGCAGAGTGCCTCCTGTGAGAAGGCGCCATCTTCGCTCACAGAACTCTGCACCAAGCATCAATGCTGGCAAGGCCATCACCTGGAGCAGCCTTGATCCTAGACATGCAGTCCAGGGCGGCTGAGTAGTTGCCCGCCAGGTGGTGCACATGTGCCTCTGCCTGGAGGAAGCCAGCAGCTTGAGCAAGGCTCAGGACTCTGGCCTTGTCAACACCTGCACAGCCAGACAGGGGCCACCCTGCGTACAGCTTGCTCAGAAGCACGACAGGGTAGCATGGGCGTGTTGAGTGCGCCCACCTTGCGCCGTCTGGCCGCTGCACCAGGTGGGGGGGCTGATGGAGTGACAGCGGCAGCAGGGCACTGCAAAGCTGGCCTGGCCTATGTCAAGCAGGCCACCCTCGACAACAGTTACCTGACAAAGCAGCATGTGACTTGGATTGCGCCCCTGCCGCCTGCTGCAACCCTGCTTGGCGCAGCACTTGCACGAAGCGCTTCTCCTGCTCAGCTGCAGTGCCGGGTGACCTGGCAGCCAGCTGTTCCAGAATCTGCAGTGAAGGCGGGTTGGGCTTTGCTGCAGTACCGGCAAGGCTGCGCCAGGTGCGAGCATGTACCAGCTGCTCAGCATAACACGTATCTGCTTGTTTGCAGCCGCATTCAGAAGCAGGGTGGTATGCACTCTGGTATGTGTACCCGAGCACACCAGACCTCACCCTATTCATCAGCGCTGCAATGCTGGCAACATTCCAGTCCTGCTGCATGCATTTCAGCATGACAGCAAGATGTGCACAAGATGTGCATGCAGGTGCTGAAGCCAAAAAGGTCATGGTAGGTGCTGACCTGCAGAGTGAGCATCGAAGATGCCACAGCTCTGCCCTCAGCAATCAGCTCCTGCAGAAACTGGAGGGCGGCAGCTGATGCATCTGCTGTCTCGTTGCCACTGCTCCTGCAAGCAGAGGCACAGCCCTGTCCTGCTGTTTGGGATGGCAACCATCTAGCTTCAAGCATACTGCACAGCAGCAGCTAGCCCTGCTCCCACCAGTTATCATTTGAGCAATTGCTGACAGTCAGTCAGGGCCACAGATGACAGTGAACTCTGGAACGGCTGTAGCCAAGCATGCGCAGTTTACATGCACTTGGTGAGGTTGTTTGGCAGGCAGTGATGCTGGGTGGGACAAAGTGTACCTGAAGGCGCCATCCTGCAGCAGCCCTGACAGGGCATCGACTGCCACTTGTGTGGCGCTGCGCTCTGCAGAGGTGCTGGCCTGCACCTGTAGGCCAGCAGCCTGCAGCAGCTCCCCCTCAAGGGCATCCCAGCCCGTGAGCCCCTCTCGCATGATCAAAACCAGTGCATCTGCAGAGCACAACAGGCTCACTCATCCTCGTTTGCTGATTTCACAAAGCAAACATGGCTATACAAGCCGCCATCTCATCCAGGTCAGCCCATCATCCACGTGGCTTCAATTGGCTGTGTCCTGATGGAGCATGGTCATGTGAGCTAGCAATGCATGGTCTGAAACATTTTCTGCTTGTGGTGTAAACACAATAGCAAGCCTCTCATGAGTCAGGGCGGCACATAGTTGATACAGCCCTGGCACTGACCAAGTCAGGGACAGAAGTGCAGAATTGGGCACATTGCTGCCAGCTCAGCACGCAGCTGCTGCGACCTGCCACCAGCAGGAAAACGATGTCCACCACCCAATGTTGCACCCACATCCAACACTACCAGGTTGCAGAGTACCAAAAAGCTGTCTGGCAGCTGTGCGTGCAGCTCTTTCCCGCTCGACAGTGTTGTGGACACCCCAACTGGAACCCTGAATTTGTCACCTGCATCCAACCGCGCCAGGCAACGCAGCACTGGAAAGCTTCCCGCCAGCTCGCTCTGCAGCAGCTTTAGTAGATGAGGCTGTTCTGCAATGTCCAGGCCGAAGGCCCCCAGCTGGCGCTGCAGCTGGGCTGGTGTGGTGTAGAGCAGCCATGCCATGATGTGGGCGCGCATGAGGGCCAGGTCTGTGGCAGGGATGGCTCCCGCACCTGCCACACAGACATGTTGTTTGATGCTGTGGCACATGCGTAGCACAGCAGGGACAGGTCTGCATGAGGCTGAGAGCTGCACCAGCAAGGTGTGCCCTGCGCTTGCAGCAGGCAGCAGAGTGACTTGCACTGGCAGCAGGCACACATCATCCAGGGGGGTCATAGAGCAGGGCTCCAGAAGGGGCCAGGAGCTGAGGCTGACACACGCACCAATCCGCAAGTCATGCAATGTGGCCTGCAAGAGTATTGATTGAGGCAAACAGCAATGGCTGCACTCAAGCCAAAACAGGCAGCTGAGTGCAGCCAGGACAGCTGCTGCCACATTGCAGTTGCTCGTTGCGCTGTTGCTGCTGCTGCTGCTGCTGCTGCTGCCACTGCCGTACAAGACCAAGTGCGCAGGCAGCAAGACCCAATACTGCCTGTCCAGACCAATCTGCAACATGCCCTCAGAGACCCACCTGGTGGAAAGGCCTTCCCTGTGAGGCAGCAGCGCAGGTAGACCAGCAGCTTGTAGCCAAACAGGCTGCCTGCCTGCGTGCCGCTGGCGGCATCCCCAGTTGCAGGGTCCGCCTCAGAGCCAGCAGGCCTGGAAGTCTCCAGCTGGCTGCCTTCAGCAGTTGCTCCTGCTGACGCTGGTGCTGGCGTTACTGAGGCAGCTTGCAGGTGTGCCAGCAGGAGCTGTGCTGCTGGGGCTGTGTAGTCCAGCAGGCCCCTGTTTGAGATGTAGGTAAGGGCACTGTAGAGGCGGTGCTTGCGGCACAGCTGCACCACCTGTAGGCACAGAGGGGCACAGTCAGCTTGCAAGCAGGTGCATACTATGCTGCTGGACCACTGACAAGCTGGACATGCAGAGCATGGCAGCGCCTGCTGCATGCCAGGGGTAGTGTTGCTGCGTGCCCACGCCCTGCCGCAGCAGAGGGCCATCTGCCTCAGGCCTCCAGGCAGCCAACCAATGAAGTGGCCAGCACTTTCAGATGCTATCGGTCCTCTGGTCTCCCGTTGTCAGGGGTCCCCAGGATATGAAAACTTGCCTGGTGGATGTCCAGTGAGGCAATGTCCATGTGTAGCACAGCCTGCTCCACCACCTGGGGTGCCCCTGCTGCTGAGTAATGCTCCACCAGGGCCTGCAGGGCAGGACTGGGAGGTCTGACTGTCTGACCAGGGACTGCCTCTGTAGCTTCCTTCTAAGTCGACTAGGCTGGACTGTTGACTGTGCCAAAGCTGTACGAGCCCTGGCAGGGCTGCAGCTCACAATGACGACTTGTCCACAGCAGCTGCCTTGCCTTGCCCACACATTGCAGATAGACCCAGATCCCACAACAGATCAGCATGCGGAGGCTGGAGGCCTTGCAGCAGGGGGGGCCGCTGGTGTGTCAGACACCCATGCTGGCCCCCCACCACAACCTCTGGTGCCAAAGCCCCCAGCTGGGTCTGCTGGGTGCGGCACCTGCAGGCCTTCCTAGGGCTGCACAGAAAAGGAGACAAGTGACTTACAATCGCAAGCAGTCCTACAAGCCCTCACCTGCATGACCTCTGGTGCGAGGGCACGCAGCTGGTCTGCCAGGATGTGGGGCTGCAGGCGCTCCAGCAGTACGCTGCCCTGCCCTGCTGCCTTGAAGCGGGGCCACACCTCCTCCCACAGCACAGAGGTCTTGGCCAGCGCCACACACAGGTCAATGGCTGTCTCGGCAGCAGACACGGCCTGCAGGCAGGGCAGGCGCCTTTTACAATGCCATATAAACACCAGATGCTGCGAGAGATGGGAAACAGTCTCAGAAAGGTATGCAGCAATCAACAGCAGATCAGGCATTGTTCTGATGACTCTCCACACTCACTGACATCCTGAGACTGCCGCCTGCAAAGACAAGAGTCCAGCAATCAAGCACTGCAGCCCCGCAAAGAGCTTTGGACAAGAGATGCAGCCGCTCCGCAAATTCCGCAAGACGCCATGCTTGCCTAGAAGGCGACTGCCTGCCAGGTGCTGCATGGTTGATGACAAAAGCAGTCACCTGCACCTTAGAGACTGCCATGCTGATGTGATGCATTCAGCGGCCCACCTGCATCTCAGAGGCTGGCCCCTGCTGGGGCACCAGAGCTGCGTCCACGTAGCCCAGCAGCACCTTCACCAGCTGCTGCTGCACCACCGCAGGCTTCACATTGATGCCTGTGCCCCTCCAAGATGGCAGGGCAGCCCCAGTGGCAGGAGCTGCAGCCACCAAAGAAAGTAGTCAAAGGCCGTTTCAGTGTAGGGCTCTGCGATAGCCTTGCTGAATCTCTCTCCAAGGGCATGGCACCTCAGAAGTGATGAGATGCAAAGGGCCAGTCAGCACCTGGTTCAACGCTGCCCTGGCCTGGGACAATCTGCACGCCGACTGCCTGACGATGCGCTGCTGCAGCTGCTGCAGCAGCTGCAAGCTGGGAGGTCTGCAGGATGACGAGGCCAAGGTACAGCGCATGCTCCCAGAGGTTGAGCTGCTGCAGCACGGCCAGGCGCTCCTGCCACCCCATCAGCCTGGCAGCCTGCACTCCTGTGGCAGGGCACAGGCAGCATGCTCTTGTGAAGTCACAGAGGTGAGCTTGATCAGGGTCTTGTCAGGGGTGCTGCCAACTGTAGCAACCTGCTCCTCTGCAGCAGGGCATCTTCAGGCACAATGAAGCATGTATACTGCAGCGTTGGCAGGTGCTCCTGACGCCGCATGAACTGAAAAGCACCCAGGCCTGCAGCAATATGGGTGTCGTAGTACAACATGCTCGAGCGATTGGCTGTCCTTTGTGAGCCTGCAGCCCTTGCAGCAGACCGGTCTGTGCAACGCATGCTGTTGCCCTGGGAGAATTGACATGTATGGAAGACAGGCAGGCTGGTGCAGGCACAGACCACTTCGCAGGACAAGTACACACTCACAAGCCCTAGGAGCAAAGTTGCTGCATGTTGTATCACGCGCTGACTCGGACAAAGCACAAAACAGAGCAACATGACTGCTCTGGACGCAGGCTGATACCAGCAGAACAACTCAACTGACCCCAGACGAGCAGTCGCGCGCCTGTCACCAGACCATGTTCACCTTCTGAGCTCAGCAACAGCAGGCGCTCAAAGTGGGACGTGGCAGCAGCGTGGCATGCCTGCTCGGGGACGCCACTGCGGTTCACAATGTGTTGGCTGCAAATGAGAGAGGCCTTGGCCACCAGCTGCTCCCGCTCGCTCCCATCTGCAGCAGGCAGGGTGTATATTGAGGAATGACCGCATGCATGTCTGCAGATGCAGCCTTCTGAGCGATGCAGCTGCATCGATGCATGCGGTACACAATATCAGCCCCATGGTAGCTCAGCTACCATGGGCGACACATTCCCATAAGATAAGAGCTGCCGGATTACACAGCTGCTACCATAGCAGCGACTACAGATGCATTCTGCCGCGTCACTGTGCACCAATGCATGAGGGCCGACCTGATACCCAGCCTTGGCCGAGATAGCCAAGGCAGCCTCATCCACATTCTCATGCAGAGCCCTCCAGGGTGCAAGTCTTGTCCACCTTGGACCAGCATAGCCCCTCACGCAGCGCCAGGCACATGCTGAGCTCCAAAGCAGACCCTCCCGGACAGCATTGTACAGCTGCATGTGCAGGTCCCATGCAGTGCCAGGCATGTGCTCAGCCTGCAAGCAACCTTACCTGCAGCATCATAAAACTGTATGTGTATTTCAGGCCCAGCCTCGCTGAGCACAGCCAGGCACTGGGCGTCCAGCCATGCCGCGCCCACCACCAGGTGCTGCATGTGCCACGCCTGCAGCTGGCGGGCAGCTCCACCTGCCATGAGGTCATCTGCCTGCCCAGCGCCGCGAGCCCCTGCATTTGCTGACTGCTGGCCAGCTGGGGCTGCTTGCTGGCCCTGCCCAGCTGAGGGGGCCAGAGGTAGCTCCCAAAGGCTGACATCCTTTTCCCATGCAACGGCCAGATTGGCAGCTGGGGGCCTGTGCAGGAGGGCAGGCAGAATTTGAACAATAAGCAGATCTGACAGGAGCACGTTCTGAGCTGCAATCTGTGCAGGTTTACGCAGCAAAGTTAAGCAGCAGACTTTGTGAGCTTGTTCACACCGTTGGCTCACACCAAAGGCACTCACTCTGCCATCCCCAGCCTGGGCCCCTGCAAGTGCCAGGCTGCATATGGCAGACAGCCTTCACGCAGCCCCTCTGGCCGCCCTAGGCTGTGCAACATCTGGAAGCGGCCCTCAGAGCTGACGCGCAGGGTGTAGACGCCGCTGGTGGCTGCCACCAACACCAGCCTGTCAGCTAGTGACCCCGTCTCCTGCAGGGACCAGGGCTATTGGATGGTGCACAAGGCTTGCATGCCCTGATGCAAAGCGTCCATGTTCAGGCCGTGCATCATCAAGTCTGGGATGGGTTGTAGTGCCACCCAAAGCCAAGAGGACATCACAACTCCTTGCAATTCAGGTGTCCAGCTGGGCAGGCACATGCGGCTAGTGTCAGCGCCAATACTGAGCATAGGCAGCTGTCTCTCAGAAAACCAGCAAGGCTGGGAAGGGGACCAGGCGCAAGACATTGCTGCAAGGGCGCCGAGCAGCAGCTCTTAGGGTCACCTGGCCGTGGAATAGCTGTGCTGGGCCTGTTTCTGCTGCAGCAGTGTGCTGGCTGCTCTTCAGGGGGTGCAGGGGCGCCAGGCTGCCAATTGGCCCCAGTCGGCGCCCGTCCAGCAGCGTGACAGGCTGATTGCCCTTTCCGAGGCGGCCTGCGCCGCAGACGCAGCAGGCCCTCAGTGCATGATCAGGTGCGCTGCAGCTTGCTGGCGCAATGATCCTGGCTAGAGGAGCACAAGGCATCCAGCACGAACGGCATGGCAGCAGTGCAACACGGCACATCCAGCTTGCTTCTGCAGAGAGGGGCAGCCAATGCAGAGGTGTCTCTGTGAAGCACTGGGATGCAATGAGCCCTTCCAAGCCTGAAGTTGCTGCGGGATCGCACTACCAATGAAACTGGTCGCACCTGCCAGCATGGCCGTGAGGCTGAGGTAGCCAGAGACGTTGTGGAACACCAGCCTGCCCCTGCTGTCAGCAGTGAGGGCCATCATGCTGGGGCCCTCCAGGAAGCAGCAGCTGGTCACAGCCGTCACATGGGCATCCCTGCATGGCCAGAAGATTGAGCATTGGTCCTACTGGGGGCGAGGCAAAGCAGCAGAAAGCCTGGAAAGTCGGAGCTGTGATCATGTAGCATGCCCTGCTTGATTCTCTTCATTGCACACCTTGGCTTCACACATGCACATGCAGGCATCTGGGGCCTGCGCAGAACACTTGCCACATCAGCTGACTTGTACCTGATGGGTTTCACACATTCCCAAGCGGCCCGCTTAAGCTCCCAGAAGTTGACATCACCATTTGCATGCCCCGCCAGCAGAATGCTGCCCTGCAGCAGGCCCATGAAGGAGTTGACCGCGTGCAGGAGCATAGACTAGGTGCGCGGTAGCTCACATTCAGAAGGCATTGCATTGGTGGAAAACTGTCGAATGAATTTGCAGGCAAGCAAACTGCCTTACCTGAGTGGAGAATGCCAGGCAACTGACTGCTGCACCCTCCTTGTTAGTTGGCTCTCCAGCCCTCAGCACGCCTGGTTGCCTGTAGAAATGCAAAAGCACAAAAAATTGACAGGTTGTATGCTCAATGAAAGATCAAAAACACCAAAAGAGCTTATAGAATACCGAACCCCTGTGGAATATCTAGACAGGCAGGCAGAGATGTCATGCTGACCCTGCCAAACTGTTAGGCATCTGGCAAAAGCAAGAGGGAGACAGGGCTTGCTGCTGGGGAGGCAGAGCCATCACTAGCTTGCATGTCATTTTTTGCAGCCAGGAGCACACCAAAGCATGCTGCATGATCACCAAAGCAGGCACGCACGTGCTGGGCAGCTGCCCTACTGTGCACTGCTTGATGCAGGAGAATTGTTCTTGCCAGGCAGGCATACAGAGTTGCTGGCTGGCTGCTAGAGAGGTGACCCTCTGCTGCAGGGGCCGCAGAGCACAGGACACGTACACACGTGCTGGGGGGCTGCCCGGGGACGCTGGGGATGCGAGGCATCAGGATGAGGGTTGCCCCGCTGGCTGTCCCAACTGCTACAGCTGCCCTGAATGCTGCAACCGCCTGGCAGGCCCCCAGCGCTTTCTGGCTCCTCGCAGTCGCCTCCTGCACCATGCTGAGGAGTGCATTCTGCCCAGCAAACAGCAAGGAGCCCCCAGACACCCAGGCTTGCCAGGCTGCGCACAGCCGCCTCGTGCTGCCGCATACAATGGCTGCCCTGCCAGCAGACCAGTGCAGGTATGCCGGTTTGCTGCCCTTCACCTCCCTGCAGTTGCACATGTGCTGCTGCAGCCACACATGCATGCACTGCCCTGCCAGGAGAACGCACATGCTCAACATGCCACCATTGGCTCTGGCACTCATGCTCAGACAGCCACGTGGGACTCCTGCAACACATGCAGGAATAGCAGCAGCCACTGATCAGCAGTTTCAACAGCAAAGAACAGGCAGCAGCCAGCAAGTTCCTTGGTGACTCAGGACCCTTCCTTCAACGCCTCTGTTGGGGGTAACAACTGACAATGCCCTCACTGCCTGTGAGCATGACAGCCTGTGGTCCCACTCAGAGTGGGCATGTGCAGTTGCACCCCCATGGGCTGCCTGGAGGCACATCTGCTTTTGACAACAGCTGACACAGCCCTTACTGCATGTAGGCATGTCAGCTAGTGGTTCAATGCAATACCTGCATGGGCGGCTGCAGCAGCAAGCTTCCATGCAGCTGCAGGATGGCATCCCAGCTGGGAGGCCAGCTGTTCACCCACCTGGAGCAAAGTGACAGGCTCCAGCCTGGCAGCCACATGCGCCCCCAGCCAGCCGCCGGCTGTGTCAGGTGCGCCAGTGTCGGGCCAGTCAGCCTGGCTCCACTGCAGGCGGACCCTGCAGGGCCAAATTCCAGCTGTCAGATCCATGGCAGCCAGCAGGATGCTGTGCTGACTGCTAAATGAGAGCACCTAACAGGTGTAAGGGCCAGGGCATGCTGCAGACTGTGAGAGTCACCTGAGCTGCTCCGATATGCTGACTGGGTCCTCAGGGGAGGGAGTCGCTTGTTCAGACCCTGCACAGACGCACAGCTACTCAGAGTGTGCCTCAACGACACCCCTGCTAAAGCTGTGGCAGGCTCATGGCTGATCAACGGCAATTCAATCTGTACACAGCAGTTGACATGCTGCATCACTATGAGGGAAGCTATTGAGCTGTCACAAGGCAGCTCCCTGTCAGATAGGAGCTGACAGGCGCTCCGATTGTCTTTTGCGTAGAGCTTGCTAGGTACCCTTTGAGTGACAGCAGGAGCCCACTGCCCTGCACAGATCCGGTACCCTCACCTTCAAGTAGTGCTCGCTCAAGATCCTCTGCAGCCTGTAGGGCGACCTCGTGTGGCCTGAGCTTGGCAGCAGCAGGACCTGCGACGTCTGCTGCCTCTGCTGCAACACTCCCTGCAGTGCCAGGCGCACCCCTGGCCAGCTGCTGTTGCGGCAGAGCTGCCCCTGCACAGGTTGCAAGGGTGCCGACCTGAGGTCCTGACACCAGCCTGATGCCGTTACAGCTGCCGCAGACAGTCCTCACAACTGCAATCACTGGCAGCACTTGACATGTCTTTAGCCTGCCTGGCCAAACACATAGGCACAGGCCTGATATTAATGCCAGGATTTCAACAATGCAATGCAACGACGCTGCAGCCAATAGCGGCCAGCGAATGCAGGAGGCTTAGAGCATCAGGCAGGTGGAACCCCTCACCTGGGACCTGTGCCGGCAGAGGAAGCAATTGCAGTGGAGGCTGAGGCTCCTCTGGTGCACGCAGTGGCTGCACATCAGTCTGAACCTCCTGGTCGTTGTCAGACAGGGCATCGTGGCTCTGAGCATTGGCCAGGCTGCCCTCCAGCAACTGTTGGTCAGTAAACGACTCCAGCCCACCTGCAGCAGTGATGGCTGCATGCCTTGCTGCACATCTCTCTGAAGGAGCCTGCCTGCTTGCAACCTGTATGTCAGTGACTGTTAAAGAATGCAGCCTACAGTCCTCTCACAAAACGAGCACGAGAGTTTGTGCATCTGCTAGCCAAACAAAGTGGTGCAGGCAACATTGACGATGGAAGCAATGTCAAATTGCAGGCGCCATCTCAAGAATGGAGCACAAAAGAAAGCTTGCCTGTCTGCCTTGCACCAGGGGCGCTGCTGAGCAAGTCAGCTTCAGAAGCCATGCTCGTCAGAGATTCCAGCCCAAAATCGCTGGTGCCCACACTGCGCACACGCATCAGCTCTGCTTTGCCCTCGCCTGGCAACGCATCCCCTGCGGGGTGTGTGCTGTTGCCTTCTGATGTTGCCGCCCCGCTGCCAGCCTGGTGTGCATGTTGCGTGTCAACTTGCCCTTGAGAGCCTTGTGGCTGCAAGCTGCCTGCTGCTTGCCCTGGCTGTGCCTCATCAGGCTCTGTAGAGGCAAGTTCTGTGACAGATGAAGCTGCCTGCCGCTGCCAACTCCCAGCAGCTGCGCCGCTGAGGCTCAGAGGCACAGCTGCTGCAACCTGCAGGGCCTCGGCCGGCAGTGCCTGACCTGTCAGCCACTCATCTGCCTGTAAGCTGCCCGCATCAACGGAGGCTGCTGCCTCTGTGGCAAGTCCCAGACTGAGCCGCTCCTCCAGGCCAGACGGCTGCCTGCCTGAACTTGCAGGGCCTGCCTGAGAGGCAGCAGCCAGCAGTCTGCTCAGCGGGGCGGGCTCCTGCTGAGGGCTGCTCGACTTCTCAGCTGAAGGGCCTGCATGGCTCTGGCCCTCCGTGCGCAAGGCGCCAGGGCCTGGTGGAGCACTGGGCCTGGTCAGGCTGCCGTCTGCAGCAGCAGTGCCAGCGCTGGCCTCCGTAATGCCAGCGCAGGCCGCGGGGACAGCAGACTGACGCTTCTCTTGAGGCCCAGGCTGTTCATCAGGCAGAGCGTGCAAGCCTGCTGCATCTGACGGACGGCTGTCAGCAGCAGCCTGAGTGTAGACAGCTGCTGTGGCGGGCACTGCTGCGGCATCTTCCGCAGGGTGCCCTTCGTGCCCAGAGCTGCCGCTCGGCTGGCCCTGGAGCCTCTCCTCAACAGCATCAGCTTGTGGAGAGACTCCTGCATGGGCTAGCAGTGCCAAGAACCTCTTGTCCTCGGCACTGCCCTCGCTGAACAAAAATGCATTCTGCCCTGTACATGTAATACAGCGCGCTTGAAACATTGAAACTGTAGACTGCTGTTGTTCAGCACAATGGGGACCCACCAGTGCCGTGGGGGATATTGTTGGGATCAAGATGTGCCTTTGGGGACTCACCCTGCAAGACAACTTTTCTTGTCAAGCCAGCACAGTCCAGCAGGAGAACACAAGCGCAAACAGACCTCATCGTCGCTCAAAAGATCGTCCAGCAGGTCATCTATGTTCTTTGCCATTGCATAAGGGGACAGGCAGGTTGTTGAGCTCCCAGAGATCGAGGACCTACCGCCACAGCTGCTCCCACAGCTAGTCAAACGCCTGCAGACTGGACACATAGCCGGCCAGATCGCAAATGCTTACTCACCAGGATGTTTTACAACGGGCGTCGACGATTCCTGCAGCAATTCAATGGGTTCGGAGATTAGTTTGGCCTGCACCATTATAGCTTTTGGGCATGCTGAGCATGAAGTTCCAGTCCTCTGTGTGGTCACCTACTGCCACAACACAACCTGCGCTGCGGATGCTGAGCAGCTGTGGGTACAGCTGTGGGCCAGATAGGTCAGCTCCACGAGTCTGGCTCCTTGCGACTGCAAATATGAGCAAAAGGGACAGACAGGAAGAGGCAAGCCCTGTGCGACATGCCAAGATGGCCAGGACAAATTTGCTGGGCGAAGACAAGATTGCTCCATCAGCTACGGGGATCAATGTGGTGCAAGGCTCTCAGGGCAAGGCATGCACCCACGAGGTCAGCTGGCCAGAAGGGCTGGAGGGATCTCCCCTGCCCCCTCAGCCAAAGGCTGGGCGGCCGGCTAAGGAGTATGCCTTCTCCCTTGACCCCTTCCAGCAGACAGCCATCAACTGTCTAGAAGCAGGTCAGCAGCAGGCTAACATACTGCGCAGCATGACCCCTGTTTGCACGGCACAGTTTGACCATGTCAGCGGGTGTCGATGAAGCTGACTTGCAAATGTAGAAACCCCATGCTGCTCAAGGCCAAGTCAAGTCGCGGCAGCCTTGCATGATGCTTACGTGCATGGCACTCACAGTCCGGTCTGGCTCAGGGAGCCATGCTGGCAGTCCTCTCTCCCAAGCCAACATGTTTCAAGCGTGCTGGCAACAGCCTTATTTGCACATCACCAGGAGGTGCAGTTTCTTGAATTGCCAGCACTTGTGAATGCCCTGCTCTCTCTTCATATGTTTCTGGATCAAACAATTGCATGAGCTGAATCCCCTCTCCCCTGGCCTGCAGGCCACAGTGTGCTGGTGGCAGCCCACACTTCAGCTGGGAAGACTGTGGTGGCAGAGTACGCCTTTGCCATGGCCCTGCGGGACAACCAGCGAGTCATCTATACCTCCCCTCTGAAGGCGCTCAGCAATCAGGTGAGTGGTCGTGGGACTGATGGAAGGGCAGCAGGGGGAGGCCATCCATCCCCCATGATGCTGGCAATTGCAGCCCTCGGCAGCATCATGTAGGCCCCTAGGCTGCAGCTCCCAGACTCAGCGCAAGTATGTGAAGGGCGCCTGCAGCCTTAGCCTGCTGGGTGCCACATCACTACAGTGAGCATGAGGGTCAGCCTTTGCATGGCAGCTGGTGCTGCCTGCCTGCCCACAGCAGTGCTGGGTTGGCTGAGGCATGCAACTCAAAATCTATCATGACCTGCACTGGAAGGGGTCCACTGTCTGCAGAAGCACTGAGAAGTTTGGGGAGAAGGCCGTGACTTGGGGTTGTTGACTGGACCCATGACAGCTTGCTGGCCCTCCTGCGTTCGTTGTGCTGTGCTGCCTGTCAGGCCGGCAGCCTCTCTGACTGGCCCTCTGTGCTGCCTGCAGAAGTATCGGGAGTTCTACGAGGAGTTTCAGGATGTGGGGCTGATGACCGGGGACGTCACCATCAACCCAAACGCGTCCTGCCTGGTCATGACGACTGAGATCCTGCGCTCCATGCTCTACAAGGGCAGCGAGATCGTGCGGGAGGTGAGTCTAGGTATGTCGTTTCCGCCTTCTTCCTACAGGCATTTTTGGCGTATGATGGGTAACCTCCAGTGGGGACAGCCACACATGACCCCAGCCCCGCTGCCCCCTGCACATCTCCAGCTCTGCAGGACAGGAGGACAGGATGCAAGTGAGCGGCGTCAAGAAATTGTGCCTCTGATGTGTGGCAGCTCACTACCTTTGATGTATGGCATGGGAGGTGTTGTGCAGCGCTGCCATATCAACGTCAATGCTGAAAGCTTGATTGTCATAAGTAGCATCAGTGGCAGCAACAGTTACTGCTTGTGCTTCATGCTTTCAAGGGCAGTGAGCTGCAAAAGATGAGGCAGGTGGCATGTTCAACATGGATGTGCCTTGTGGGCACCCAGCTCCGTCACAGCTGCCTGCATCCTGCAGCCTGAACTCTTCAGGGCTGCATGCGTGCCACTCAGGCATGGCAGCATCAAGATGACAGTCAAGCTGGCTTGTCTCATTTTGCTTCACAATCTGCAAGCCCACCTCCTGTTGTAGTTAGTTCACATTGCTCCTCTTAAGCAACACAAGTGCTTGCGCAAGCGGGGACTTATCTTGACAGCTCACCATCATCCCAATGAAAGACAGGTTGTAGTCGCTCCAATGTGACATTCCACAGTGGGCACAGGGCCAGCCCCTGATATTTTGATGCCCCTATCTGTAGGGTACTGCGTCTTGCTCAAGCTTAACCAGAGCCATGTGCGGGCTAGGGCTGCATGCTGATCTGTACTGCTGCCCCTTCCTGTAGGATATCATGGCTTCCTCAAGCTAAACCAGAGCCATGTGCAGGCTCAGGGCGGCATGCTGATCTGTACTGCTGACAAGGAGCTTCTCTCTCAAAAGGGTTCCACAGTAGCTGCCTGCAGGCCCAGCTCCTGGTGTTTGATGAGATCCACTACCTGCGGGACACAGAGCGCGGAGTGGTGTGGGAGGAGTCCATTGTGCTGGCCCCGAAGACTGCCCGCTTTGCCTTCCTGTCAGCCACCATCCCCAACGCCCAGGAGTTCACCCAGTGGATCGCCAAAACCCACAGGTGGGCGTGTGCGCAGCAGTGAAGATGCTGCGGCTTTCTGCAAGGGGATCAAGGCTCAAGACGCCCAGCAAAGGCTTCAGGCACAACGTCCTCTGATCTTTTGATCAGGGTTGCTTTGAGCTGATGGCTTAGGGCTGAAGATGTTAAGCTGACTTCTGCTACTCTGAGGGGCATGCTCCCTCGTCCCAGCTGAAAGCATGACCATGGCTTGCTTGTGTCTGCACTCAGATCTGCCCTGTTTGAATCTATGCAATCTGGTGTCCAGCCGCATGCAATCTGCCACATGAAAGCTGCCGCATGCAACCTGGTTTCCACCCACATGCAATCTGGTGTCCAGCCGCATGCAACTTGCCACATGAAAGCTGCCGCATGCAACCTGGTTTCCCACCCACATGCAATCTGCTGCATCTGCTGCATGCAACTCGGTGTCCAGCCGCCTGCAAGCCCTTCTCCTGCTTTTCTACACAGCAACAGTCCTTTCTGACCTGCAGACCTCTCGCCGTGCTCATCAGCCATGCACAGCTGCTCACCTGCTGTCCACCCATCAGTGCCTCCACCGTAGCCTGCACTTACCAGTATGCAGTCTGATCTCTGCTGCGCTGCCCTGCAGGTCCCCCTGCCATGTTGTGTACACAGACTACCGCCCCACTCCCCTGCAGCATTACCTGTTTCCCGCCGGCGCTGATGGGCTCTATCTGGTGGTGGATGAGCAGGGTGAGCCCTTGACCACAACTGGTGTGTATATACATATAACATGTCATAGCTTATTGCATGTTTTCATGCATGGTCTGCTTGTGGTTGAGCAGGGGGTCCAAGACGCTCTCTGTGTCCTCCCACCTGCAGGTGCCTCCAGAAGCACCTGTGTAGTGTGCATTCAAGCTGCTATGCCACAGCGTGCCCTTGTACCACTTGCAGGTGCCATCACAAACACCTGCACATTGAAGCAGCCCCAGTCAAGGTGCCACAGCATCCCCTCCCCCCTCCACTGCTGCTGTCTCACCTGCAGGTGCCTTCAGGGAGGACAACTTTCAGAAAACCGTGGCAGCCCTGACGGATACGGCAGGGGACGCTAACGGCAAGAAGGGCGGCAAGAAGAGCAAAGGCAGCACCACTGTGCAGGGGGACAAGGAGAAGAGCGACATCTTCAAACTGGTGAGCGTCCCAAATTTGAGGTTTTGCAGGCTCAGCAGCTGCAATCAGTCCTGCTGCAACCTTTCATCGCAGCGGCAGTGTCAGGCTAACACCTCTGCCGGTGGGTGGAGCATTACAGTCCCTCTGGACTCAGGGAAATCCAGTGAACAAGCCCGGTACAGCCTGGAAGGTCCACGTCAGTCCTACTGTCTATGGAAGGTGCCCAAGACGACTCAAATGCTGTTAATGGCTTTTAAAGCATGTCCACTGTCTCGGCCATAGAGCAAACATTAATAAGCTTGCTGCTGTATGCCCGCCTGTGGGAGCTGTGCAGCATGCAGGTCACCTGCTCTGACAGGGTGCTGTTTATCGTCAGGGTCACGAATCCGCTCAGTGCAGGGCATGCTGCTGCAGGCAGAAGCCACAGCTGCAGGGCTGTCATGCCTTTGTGAGATACTCTGCAGGCTGACATGTTGAGGTGCTGCCCCTGGCACAGCCTCTGGCTGACATGTTTTGCTTTGGGACACGTTGGCCCCTGGCTATGCATGAATGGCTAGCACTGGGCGCAGTCTTTGTGTAACGACAGGGCCACCATGGGTTGAGCCCTGCAGGGGGCCACTTGAAGCTGCAAGGTAACAAGTGCCCACATGTCAACTGTTCACCCAGCAGCTCCTTTGCATGAACAGACAGAGACAGGTCTTTCTCCAACCATATGCAGGGGCCGCTGACCATGCAGCTTAATGTCAAAACCATTGAGCTGGAACAGGGAGGGTGCTCTAATGCCCCTGTGTCCCAGAGCCGCTGCAGTGTGAGGAAGCTGAGCCCCCATGCAGCCCAGCTCAGACCTCACCTCTGTGTGCACAGAGGCATTTTCATCTCTCCACCCCCTGCTGCAGGTCTGCACGGCCATGCAGCACACATGACCCTTGTGCACCAATCAATCAACTCAAGACCCACTTTACCTGCACAAGGTGCCTGGTGGTTCAGCATGATCTTAGTCTCCTTTGGGGGTTGCCCATATAGGAGATGTTGACCACCCCTGCTGCAGGTGCATGCACCCGTGCAGCGTGACCACCCACTTATAAGGATGGCAAGTGTGGCACCCTTTCATGCACCTGCACACCTAAACAGCACTCATGTTTCTGGCCCCTGCTGCAGGTGCGCCTGGCCATGCAGCGCAACTACGACCCCCTCATCGTCTTCAGCTTCAGTAAGAAGGAGTGTGAGCTGCTGGCCCGGCAGATGACTGAGCTGGACTTGAACAATACCAGTGAGAAGAAGCTGGTGGAGGGGATTTTCTGGAATGCAGTGGACATCCTGAGCGAAGAGGACCGGCGATTACCTCAGGTGAAGACTTGGGGGGGCTTGGGCTGTGTTGGCAGCAGCTGCTGGGTATCGTTGGCCTTGCTGGGCATGACGTGTTGAGTAACGTCCGAGAAGCATATGGGGAGGACATACTCCCCATGCAGCCACCTGGCAGCAACAATATTGCCTCCCATCTTTGCAGCCTGCCATCTGCAGCTACTTGCTGAAGCTGCCCTGCATGTGTTGGCCCTCCTGGCCAGGCTGCAGCGCTGCGTCAGGCATACCACTCAGGCTGCAGCCATTGTCAGCTGCAAGCACATGCTGCTCATAGGGCAGTGGCCTGCCCTGCAGGTGGCAGCCATCCTGCCCATGTTAAAGCGGGGCATTGGCATACACCACTCTGGCCTGCTGCCCATCCTGAAGGAGGTCATTGAGATCATGTTCCAGGAGGGGCTCCTCAAGGTGGGGCGCCAGAGTGCTTGGTTTGGTAATCTAGGAGCGCTCCACGCAACCCATCAGCAGAGTCACTGGGTTGCATCTTGTGCCTTGAAGATGCTGTGTGCCAGCTCAATTGGACAGACTGCTGCAGCAGAGCAGCAAGTGAGAGCCTCAAGACCACCGGCTGGCAAACGTGAGCAGACGTGCTGCTGCTGTGTCTGCAGTGCCTATTTGCCACTGAGACCTTCTCCACTGGACTCAACATGCCAGCCAAGACGGTCGTATTCACCAATGCACGCAAGTTTGATGGCGGCAGCTTCAGGTGAGCTGCTGGAGCGCCTACAGGGGCAAGCGGGCTGCGCCGGGGAGCGCATCTTGATGAGCATGTCCTGCTCTTTGCCACGGCATGAGACGTACGCCTTGCTGCTGGTGCTGGCATTGAATTGAATAGCTCTTCCCATGCCTACACCTGCATTTTATCATCACCCTTACACATTGTCGTCTACCTGCAGGTGGCTCTCTTCTGGCGAGTACATCCAGATGAGTGGGCGAGCTGGCAGGAGAGGGCTAGATGACAAAGGTGAGACTTGGGTACTTGCAGCGCATGTCATAGCTCCTGGCAAGGCTTGTCCAGCTTTGGGAGCTGCACTTGTGGAGGTCTGGTATGTGCCCCTGTGCAGGTGTTGTTGTCATGATGCTGGACACCAAAATGGAGCCCCCCGTGGCTCGTGACATGGTCAAGGGAGCCCCCGACCAGCTGCGCAGCGCCTTCCACCTGAACTACTCGTCCCTGCTCAACATGCTGCGCTGCGAGGGGGTGGAGCCTGAGGCGCTCATGAAGGCCAGCTTCGCCCAGTTCCAGATGGAGCGGTCGCTACCCCAGCTGCAGGCGAGGGTGACCCAAATTGAGGTGAGGTCGCTACCACCCTCAAGAGTGAAAAGAGGAAGGGCAACAGTGAGCAGACAGACACCTGCTCAGCTGCAGTCAGAGCCTCAGGGGACATGGCTTAAGGCGTGGGCCTGTACACACTTGCACAGGGCAACAGCAACATGGACCAGCTGCAAGTGAGCTCGGGTGCTGATGTGCACGGCAATGCAAGGGGCAGCAGGGCATCTCGCAGGCACATATAGGAGTCAGATGGGCTGATGTAGGTGATGCCCGGGGCTGAAGCCCGTTTCCACAGCTCCATCAGCAGCAGATGCTCAGCAGTAACTCTGCCTGTGCAGTCTAAGGCTGATGAGGTCCAGATAGAAGAAGAGGAGAAGGTCAAGGCCTACCAGCAGTTGCTGCAGCAGGCGACTGAGACGGCTGCAGACATGAGAGCTGTGGTCAACACTCCGCAGCACCTGCTGCCCTTCCTCCAGCCAGGGCGCCTGGTGCAGGTGCTGCAGCCTGGTGAGACACACTGCTTGCTTGCAGCATGAGGCGCGGTGCAGCGGGCTGCTGCAACACTACAGTGGCCGCTTGCATACTGCAAAGCGCTGCTTGAGCTGTGTCAACCTTGCGAGCTGCAGTGGATGTCGAGGCTACACGTGATGCTGTTTGGCCATCTGCCTGCCTTCAAAAGGCTTGAAATGACTGAGCAGCTGCAACGGCCTTGTCAGCGTCCCATCCGGACAGCATAGCTGCACCGTCGTGGGTGTCAGCAAAACGGCAATGCCACCACAGCTCCCACACTGCCCGTCCTCAGAACAGCTGCTTGGTGACCAGACCTGCTGCTTCACAGTCACAGGTAGCGTCTGCAGCAAGCATGAGGCTGTGGCTGTCACTGTATGCTTTCTCCAGGAGCAGATCCCTGCCTTGCAGACACCATCAACAGCAGCGTAAGAAGCCAGCACAAGGGCCCTTCTGTGCTGCACCTACCCAAAGTGCACCTCGCTGCCCTGCAGACACCGGCAACACAAGCAACAAGCATAAGGGCGCCCCTGCTCCCGCACTGCCCACCCCCGAGACCGCCATCTGGGGCGCCATAGTCAACTTCGAGCGCGTGGGCTCTGAGGATGCCGAGGATGCCGACCCCACAGATGGGGGCGACGGTGGCGCCAGCAGAAAACGCAAGCCCAGGACATACATCGTAGACGTGCTTGCCAACTGTGCAGCTGACACGCTCCCCGGCATGGGTCCCAGGCGGTGAGCCTGAGCGCCCTTCACAACCCTACCTTGACTGCATACAAAATGGACATCCTTGTGCCCTGTGCGGCTGACATGCTCACCAGGCAGGGAGGCCTAAGCGATGAGCCTGGTATGTCAAGTGCGCACACTGCTCTGCTGTGAAGCGCAGGTCTGCTGCGGGATTCATTTTGACTGCCTCCTGCACAGGCTGCACTGCTGACTTGCAGAGTGGAAGAGTTGCAGCCTGATGTGGCTTACATTCTTGCATATAAATCCCTCAGTGTGGTGCCTCGGGACCTGTTTGCCTACATGCCTGGTCCTGCACGCCGGCAAGCAGCGTGGCGCTGCCTTTGCACATGCAGCAGAGGATGCAGGAGCTGAGCTGCTTGCGCCATCTGATCGCCTCGGCAGCGTTGCTGCGTCTTGCCCCTTCCCCTCCTGCCCCCCACCGGGGACCGGAGACCACCACAACAACATCCGCCTGCACCGTAAAGCCTCGGGCATTTGCCTGCTGCGATGATTGACAGTGTTGACTAAGCACCTCATTGCCCCCAGTGCTCATGAAACTGTGGCTGGACCATTGCTGAGTGCGTGCGTGGCTCTGCCACAGGCGACCGCAGCTGGTGCCAGCCTCAGGGCAGGGTGTGCCCCAGGTGGTCCCCTGCCAGCTGTCAGAGTTGGCGGCCCTCAGCAGTGTCAGGATCTATATCTCTAAAGACCTGAGGCCGCTGGAGTCGCGGCAGCTGGGCCTGAAGGTGCGTGTGCTGACACCCAGCTTTGGGTGTCTGATGGGCAGCAAGTTTTGCCATCTGTGCAAGGTCCAAAAGCTCACGTCAGCACTGCGTGCCACGTGCTTGGCAAATTGCATGCAGCGTCTCGGAATTTCTGCATGCGTGAGTGAGCAGGGATCCTCTGGCTCTGCTTTCCAGCTTGCTGGGCAGGCGCCTTGGCATGCAATCCTCTGCAGCAGCCTGTCTTTCCTGCTCAAGGGTCCAAGGCACCCTCTTGCATGCCACAAATGGGCATGTAGGCTGTGTCAGCGGTGGGGTGTTGGGCCCTCTAAGGGTCTGCCCAAGTCCACAATACTCACTTGTCAGACTCTGCACCTCAGCAGCTGTTATGCTGGCTGTGTCAGAGGTGGGGCGCTGCTTTCCCCGAGTGTGTCCACATCCTGTCGCTGCTGTAATTGACAAGCCCTTTCACATGCCAGCAGCTGACGTGCAGGCTGTGTCAGAGGTGGCGCGTCGATTTTCCAAGGGCCTGCCCCTGCTGGACGCAGAGGTGGACATGAAGGTGGACGACTCTGCTTACCGCAAGGCTCAGCGTCGCGCAGAGGCTCTGGAGGGCATGCTGGAACGCCACCCCCTGCACAAGCACCCAGAGCTGCCAGGCAGGCTGCAGCAGCTGGCTGAGAAGCAGGTAGGGTGGAATGCCATGCACTGCATGGCTTGCTTGGGTTGTACCAGCTGGCTGAGATGCAGCATGACATGCTGAAGCACTCCTCCTTGCCAGGCCCTCTGCCCGCTTGCAGCAGGTGGGCAGCACAGGACACTACACACAGACACCCAAAGCTGCCAGGCAGGCTGCAGCTGCTTGCTGAAGAGCAGGTGCAACCAGGCTGTAAAACTTTGTGCTGGCCACTGAGCTCTTCTGCAGCAGCTGATGGTAAAGGTGGCTGGCAGGTGATTCTGGGGCTTTCAGGCCACACACAAGCGCCCAGTGCTGCCTGCCTGCAAGCCTGCAGCAGCTGGCTGAGAGTTCTCGTGGGCTCAAGCTGCAGCCACTGCCGCTGCCCTGAATGCATCTGCCGACATGCTGGGTGTAACAATCATTGGGTGCCTTGAGGCTGCAGGCGTCATCGTGTGGCGTCATGCTGCCTTGACAGTGTGCGTAACCTCGCCAGCGTGCGACATGCACGTTGCGCCCGTCCTGCCATCATGAGTCCCTGCCTGCAGGGCATATTGCAGGGATGGCTGCATGAGGGGCATGTCTGTGATGCTGCACACGCTCCCCTGCAGGGCCCTGCTAGAGGTCACCGCAACCAGTTGTCCAGGAGGGCTGAGCCCCTCCATGCAGGGCATGTTGCAGTGATGGCTGCATGTGAGGCATGTCTGTGGTGCTGCACTTGCCCCCCTGCAGGGCCCTGCTCGAGGTCACTGCAACTGGCTGTCCAGGAGGGTATTCACGGCATACACTTTGCTCAGCTAATTCCTCACCATCAAATCCCTCTTCTGCAGGGCCTGCTAAATCTAGCCAGGATTCTCCAAAAGGACGTGCACATAGACTTGTGCCCAACTTTCCATCTCGGTAGCACCTCCTCCCCTGCAGGGCCTTCTGGAGGCGGCCAAGATTGCACGCAAGGAGGCCAAAGCTGCCCATAGCATGATCCTGAAGGACGAGCTGAAGGCGAGGCGGCGGGTGCTGCGCAGACTGGGGTGAGACGTGTTATTGTTGTGCTGCAACATGGTAATTTGAGCCGTCACGGCTTACAAGCTGCTGCAGAATGCGACACCAGCACTGAGTATGGCAGAAGGAGAGGAGATGCATGCTGCAGCCTTGGATGCACTGGGCCTGTCACAACGCACAGGCCAGTGAAATGTGCATGCCAAATGCTGTGCTCCTCACACACGGTCTTGGTGCATCTTGCTAGGCAGACCACTTACAGAGCACAGTGCTGCCCTCCCTGCAGGTATGTTAGCATGGAAGGTGTGGTGGAGGTCAAGGGTAGAGTGGCTGCAGAGATCCAGAGCGCCGATGAGCTCGTCCTTACAGAGCTCATCTTCAGCGGGGCTTTCAAGGTAGAAACAGGCCAGCACCAGGAACTTCAAAGATCATGCCAGGGCTGCCGCATCAGTTCCCGCAAGCACATGCATGTGGCGTCAGCTCGCTTTTTCTGAGGCATCGGAGCCTTGCTGTACTGTAGGACTTGACTTGTGAGCAAGTGGTGGCCCTGGTCAGTGCGTGTGTCTGGCGGGAGAGGGGGGAGCAGCGCCCGCGGGTGCGGGAGGATATGCAGGGCCCCTACCGCTCACTCCTGGAAGCTGCACGCCGCATCGGCAAGGTGGGCGCAGTGGTACATGCACATGCAGCACGGAGTGCGCTTGTGGCAGACATGACCGCCACTTCGGCCTCAGCACAGCTTCAGTCTACAACGTTCGCAAGCCAGGGGACCTGCTCGTCAATGCTTGAGGGCAGCTCACCGTATACGTGGCCACCTTAGTGATCAGAGGTCATGCAGCATGGGTCATGCATCATGGGTCATGCATCCTGGGCTGTGGGGTCAAACATGACTCCCTTTCGTCGCATGGCCAGTGGCAGCACGCTGACCCAGCTCAAGCCAGGCATGCAGCAGGGGATGTGTCTCTGGGGCTGTGAGACAGCTGTAAGCCACTGGACAGGACTTGAGGTCTGCCGCACAGCGGTGCTACCCTGCTTTGTTTAGGGCCCCTGCATTGGCAGGGTTTCGCCAGCCCACTGTCTCTGCAGCGTTGTGACCAGCATTTTGCAAAGATGAGTTGATCAGAGTGCAGCGCAGGTGCCAGCTGTCCGCAGCAGCAGCCTGGCATCCAGCAAGCCAAGCACTGGACCCCCATTAGCAGGCTGCAGGTGAGCTCCTTTATGTGGTGCAGGTGGCCCAGGAGTGCAAGCTGACTTTGGATGTGGAGGACTATGTGAACTCCTTCAGGGCAGACCTGATGAATGCAACAGCTGCCTGGTGCCGGGGGGCGCGCTTTGCGGAGGTCCTCAAGATGAGCGATGTCTTTGAGGTGAGTCTCTACAGACTGCACTGCTAGGGTGTCACCGCTTGGTGGGCTGCCGAATACGACAGCAGGCAGCCTACCCCGATGTGGTCCTAGTTGCTTGTGCTGCTGGCAGCTGCCGCAGCACTGTGCTCACCACCATCTGCATTTGTGGTGTATCGCAAGTCTTTTGTGGGCTGGTGCATCTCCGTGTGGTGTATTGCAATTCTCTTGTGGGCTGGTGCACCTCTGCTGTCTGGGTGCTGTGGCAGGCCTCTGCTGCACAGTCCTCCAGAGCATACAGTGCTGGCTACACTGCACCCTGACCTGAAGCCAACATGGGGGGCACCATTGTGCAGGGCTCCTTGGTGCGGGCTGTCAGGCGCATCGAGGAGGTGCTCAGGCAGCTCAGCGCAGGCGTGCATGCTGTGGGTGACATGGAGTTGGAGCAGCTCTTCGAGCAGACGCGGGAGCGCATCAAGAGGGACATCATCTTTGCAGCGTCTCTCTATCTCTGACATTATTTGTCGATTTATGGACCTGAGATAGACATTTCATCATTGACAGGGGCCCTGTAGGGCCACCCCAATAAAACAAGGCAGTGCACTGCAGCTTGTGAGCCCACTAGCTTAGTTACTGTTCTGACCAAATTACAAGCCTTTTTTGGAAGGTTTTCAGTGGTTCTGAAGTGGTTTTAGTAATAGCTTCACGATGAAGCAGCAGCCACATACGACCAGCTCCGCCACAGCTTAGCAAGCGTCTGTCCGCATGTTCTGCCGTTGTTGAAAGATAAAAGCATCGCCACCGATGTGTGGAAGCCACACGACACAGCCTGCCGGCTCAGTGATGTCCACAGCAGACCTGCGGGGGGTGTCATACAGTGCACAGTATGATCACCTCATGCAGCAGCCCCTCGAGTCCATCAAGTTCAACAGTCCTATGCCCAAGCCATCCCACTCAGCTCAGAAGGAAGTACCAGGTGCATGGAGGATCCCATTCAGCGACGTCTTCACCCTGCCCAAGCACACAGCCTTCTGGAGCAGCGGCAAGTGGACAGCGGCTCACATGCTGACCATGCACGCCATGTGCCTGCTGGCTCCCCTCTATTATACCCGGGGCCTGGCCATCAGCGCAGCCGTGCTCTATGTGGTGTTTGGCCTGGGGACCGAGATGGTCTTTCACCGCATGCTGTCCCATCGCAGCTTTACCACCGCTAAATGTGAGTCTTGCAACCACTGCATGCCACATGAACACCCTGTGTGCTTGCTGGCATGAACTCTGCCTGGAAAGATTCTCATACTGCTGATAATACTTTCCCGCTCGACCTCAGCTCCACAGCTGCTTTGTGGGGCTTGCCTGATGACTTGTTGTACACTTTTGGGCACCTGTTCCTCTCATGTTGCTTGCCTGCTGCTCACTTAAAGGTGACTTTGCATCACAGCCCCGGCACTCTGGTTTATGCCCACACCACCAGCTGCAGTCTGCGTGGCCCACTTGTGGCCGCCAGCTGATGGCGTGGCTGAGCCATCTGCCCACGGCAGGAGTTCAGCACCCTGGATGGTCATGCCTGCTGATGTTTGCTCTGTTCTCTGCAGGGCTCGAGTACCTCATGGCCTACATTGGTGCACTCAACATCCAGGTGGGTGGCCAGGATTGACTGTGGTGCCTGCCTTCTGGCCGATATGTAGCCGTACCTCTCTGGCCCTGCCTGTTGGCCGCCTGGAGATGCAGCGAGCCGCTTGGCTTGTGGGTTGCTCCCTGAGGGTGCGCTGGGACCACACAGGGCCCCTCACGGTATAGATTGCCAGCCGTGTGTCCCTGCTGCTTGTTTGAACTTGCAGGGGTGGCGCTGGGCAAGTCTTTGGGCTGCAGCAGGCTGCTGTTCTCCTTGGAGTCTGCTCAAAACTCCCTGAGGGTGCCTGGGTGCCTTCACATGGACAGCAGGCTGCCCCAGGATTGATCAGGCTGCATTTGCCATGTAGCAAAGCCAACTGCTGTGCAACTCGTCGTCAGCAGGGCGCCTAGCGTTCTTTGAGCCTGGCTGTACGTCACTTGGGTGTGCGCATTGAGCGTGTTCACCTGCTTTTCTGTTGGCCTGCTGCAGGGCGACCCCATCGAGTGGGTCTCAGACCACAGGTACCACCACCTGCACACGGACACACCTCTGGACCCACACTCGCCCTACGAGGGCTTTTGGTGGGCGCACATGGGCTGGCTGTGGGACGACGAGGTCAGCAACCCCTGCAGTTGAGCAGACTGCCTGCTCTTCTAGCATGTTGCCTGCAGCCTCCAGGTGCAAGATGCAGCAGTTGGCTGACTTCTGCAGTTTTGTGGGATGTTAAGGGCAGCTTTGCCACTGGAAGCCGTATGTGCAGCTTTGAGGCTCATAGCCTGCTGCGCACCAGCACTGTTGCATGCAGCCTACAGCAATGCAGCCCCAAGTTCTTGCAATAAGCGTGTGCAGCATAGGGCTGCTCTGTACCGTCCTCTTGTGCACAAGGTCAGCGCTGTGCACTGGCAATCATGCACGCAACTGTCAGGCTCAGTGACTGCTGCATATCATGTATGAGGTACACACCAGTGTCGCTGCAGACGTCAGGCCCTGCCTTCTAACGCCAGCTCGCAGCAATGCAGCAGCCAAGCTGCAATGTGCAGCATCTGGCTGCAGTCTTGTGGTGCACAGCAGCACTGGAACATGGCAATGATGCCCGTCATTTCCAGCTGTGGTGTGCCTGCTACTTCGCTGCAAGCAGCCATCTGCCAGGTTGCGCTGCCTGCAGCCACCAGGCTCATATCAGCAGTCCTGCGATGCTGTTTGAACAACTGCTTTACCCCACCATCTGCCCACTTCATTTTCCAAGCTATGTGGTACACCTTGCCTGCATTGCCACTCTGGAAGATGCAGCTGTTCACCATGCTGTGCTTTGCTGTCCTGCAGTACCTCTGGCCCGAGAAGAACCTTTTCGCAAATGTCTCAGACCTCAAGGCCCAACCCTTCTACCGATTTCTGAGACGCACCTACTGGAAACATGTTCTGGCACAGTTCATTGTCCTCTACCTCCTGGGCGGCTTTCCCTGGGTCCTCTGGCTTGGTGTTGTCCGTATCGTGGCAATCTACCACACCACCTTTGCAGTCAACTCCGCTGCCCACATCTGGGGCGTTCAGAACTACCACACTGGCGATCTGTCCAAGAACTGTCTTTGGATTGCTCTTCTGTCCCTGGGGGTGAGCTCCTGCTGTTGGGCAGTACTACCCTGCCACGGGTGCCTGGAGCTTTGCCTAATGCTTCAGGGTTCGAGTTGCTGAGGTGTTGCACCTTCCGATGCCCATTGGCTTGCCTCTCAATCAGTCTCTTCTTGATTCTACAGGAATTTCACAATTCCCACCACGCCTTCGCGTGAGTATACTTCCATGACATGCTGCGAGCTGCTCCCAGTGTTCTGTTGCACATATCATAGGGGGACTTACCCTGCGGCTCTACTTGGGCACTGCTTCTCCTTTGCAGTGCAGTTGCATCAGTCCACCAGCCAAGTTTCAACTTGCCCTGCAGTTACTCTGCTAACACGGGCTTAGAGTGGTGGCAGTTTGATCTCAGCTATTCTGTGATATGGATGATGGGGCTGCTCGGCTTAGCCACCAACATCAGGCATCCTCTTCCGGCAGACCTTATGCGCAAGCTCATTAAGTAGCTGTCCTGCTGATAGTATGTGATACTCAGCAGCAGCTGCTTGTGATTGAATAGGTGGGCACAGTGCTCACAAGGCTTATGTTACTTGTTAACTTGCTCAGTTCACTTGCCAGCAACAACCATGGAATTTCCATACCTCAGCCTTGAGACCTGGCGCTTGGTTCAGAATGCAAATTTACATAACTACATCATCTGACTAGTGTGTAAAATAATCACAGTATGCACACGACTCATTCAGACTTTGCAGGTGGGATCTCAGGAAGTGGTCGCCCGCTCCAGCACTGCTGCATCATACTGACGCTCAGTAGTGCTGCTTGGGCTGTCTCCAGCTGGGCTGGTCCATCTTTCACTGGCAGGCCCTGTGCTGTTGCCCCACCAGTTCTGCTGCGTGCTTGGGCTCCTGCCCAGAGCCTGGCCAGCAGCTGCCAGTGCCTTGCGGGCGTGGTCTCCAGGGGCCCCCTCAACTGCGGATGTGTCCGAGTCCAGGACATCCTCCAGACCCTAGCAGGTTGGCAGCGAGGAAAAATCAAGTTTTGGCAGAAATGTTGATCATCCCCCCCATGAAAGGAGTAAGTCGCACTCAGCAGCGGCCTGGCCTGAAGCCATCAAGCACTATACAGGCAGAACACAGTTTGGAGCCATCAGGCTGCGCAAGGCTCAGCAGCTGTTGAAAGGGCTGCCAGCAACCAGACAGCCTTTCTGCTACATGACACGACAGGGCTTCCAGCATCTCGAGCTGCAGGCACGCCTCTCCTGACAGCGCAAGCCGTCCACTCCACAGCAGGCCCACATCACACAAGACCTCTCACCAGCGTCCCCTGCAACAGCTGTGCCTGCAGTGGTTGCAGGGCAGGCTGCATGAGCCCCAGTGCCCAGAGTTTCCAGCCCAACAAAAGTTGGCTCATCCCCAGCTGCAGGCATGCCTGTTCCTCATAACGGCAGAAGCAAGCAGGCCATTCGCCCCACTGCAGCGTCATGCAGCACGCAAGGCGTCAGGCACGGCAAGCTGCATGCACCCAGGGTCGGCTGAGGCCCCCACCCACCCCAGCCTAGCACTGCACCCCTCCCCAAGCCTGCTTGTCCACCAAGCTCACCGGCATCTCCTGAGGCGGACGTGCCTGCAGGAAGCCGTCCAGCTCTGCCAGGCCCCCCATGCGGTCTGCGCCCATGCCCTTTATTAGGTTGCTGACCACCCTGCAGGGCAGGCGCCATAATGTCAACAGACCTGCCCAGAGTCTGGTGTTGACTCACCCGTGAAGGGGAGCACAGATTCAGGTGCTGCTGATGATCAAGTTGTGATTGCTGACCACCCTACGGGGCAGCGCAGCAGAGCTAGCTCCTGCTGCTTATGATTGGATGGTTGAGCCTTGGCAGCACATTGCTGCGTGGCCATGGTTGTTGCTGATCAACCTGCAGGACGGCTCAGCTGGGCGCTGTGGGACGGCCTGCATGGCCTTGGCTTGGGTTGCAGAGCCACAACCCACTTCAGCATGGGCTGCGTGGCCCGCCTTTTGGTGAGAGCTCGCTCAACACCCCGCAAAGCGCCGCAGCCTGACTGGCAGGGTGGTCTGACTGGCGCTTAATCTGCAGGCAGTCTCTTTCATCTGGCACATTTGGCTGCACCAGGGCAAGTGCTCCGCTGAGGCACGCAGGTGTGAGATGCATGAGTCCTGTGCAGGGGGCAGCAGGCACCAGCGCTACCAACGCCTGAGAGTGAATTTGCTGTGCCCGCAGGCAATGCCTTCAGGTAAGATTCATAGCAGGTCAGGCCTGCCACCCACACATGCAAGGGGCCTGCCTGCAACAGCCAGCCCCCTTACTTACCATTTGGTTGCATCAGAGTGGCACGCGCTGCACATGGCCGCCCACAGGCATTGCAAGGAGGCTCTAGCAGGTGCAGGCAGTGCATACTGACCCAGCACCCACAGACTAAGCAAAGATGCCCCATCGCCAACAGAGCTCCCACCTACACAGCGCGTACAGCCCATCGTTGGCATACATCTGGTTGAGGTTGAGGTTCTCAACGCGGCCGTCCAGCTCATTCACGCCGTCATGCACCTGCAGGCAGCGTTTCTCATGCTACGGGCTCTTCACCAAGACACCCAAGCTTGACAGGGCTAAACTATTTCCTGCCGCCTCCAGAACACCGCAGACCAAGACCTTGTCTGCTGGACAGCCAGGCCAGGTGTGTGCACAGGATGGCCATCTGCTTTCCTGCTGCTCTAGACAGGAGACAAGAAGCTTGTCTGCTGGATGGCCATGCAGGGAGCAGCGCAGGTCTTGCAGCTGATCATACATTTCCCTTTTCATCTCCCTCTACCCTTCCAGCTGACAGTGACAGCATCTCATAGCGCTCAGGTGCTCCGCAAGAGAGCAGGGGGCCAGCACCAGCAGCCAGTGCCTGACAACACAGTCCAGCCACCACTCCCTTGAGCGAACAGTGGTGGCAGCTGCAGCCAGCCTTGCTGAGCATGCCGAAGCATGGCTCGCACCTTTGCGACATCGCTGCCAACCTGCGTGAGCTGGTCGCCAAACTCGTCCTGGGCAGCTGCCATCTGGTCCTGCAGGCACCCACAAATAGCAGTGTGTGAGAAGCTAGTGCAGCACAGGTGCCACAGGGTCACCATACGTAGAATCTCGAGCACATATTGCAGCGGGAGCGCCACAGGCTCTATCAGCTGGCAGCAGCAGCGCAAGCAGGTGCATGGGGAGCTGCTGGAGCTCAGACGCTGCAAAGCATTGAATGGGACCAGACTTTGACCTCAATGGTCCTTCGCAGTGCAGTGCATACACAGGGAAGCAGCACGCCCTGCAGGAGCCAGGGCACCCCTGCTTGCCTACAATGCCAGGCAGCAATGGATGTTGTGCCCTCCAAGCACCTCACCTGCTTGTCAGACAAGCGGTCTATCCGCTCCTTGAAAAAGGCGCGCACGCTGGCCAGTCGCTGCTGCAGGCCGGACACTCCTGCATCCACAGCTCACAGTGCATCATTGTTCTGGCAGCCGCTGAGCAGGCTCATTCAGCGTCACACAGACGCTTAGACGCTGCCACAGGCTGTGATGCCTGGAACCATTCAAAAACCCAATGGCTCGCGCGGGGGCGGGGGGTGGGGTGTGTGGCGCCAGCAGTGGGGGACATGACAGCCGACTCTCCTGTGCAGGTTCCTCTATGCCCGACCATCAGCCATGACGGGCACATGTAGGGGATGGCCTATGCGCCTAAATAGCAGCAAACCGCCAGGCATCCTAAGAGCCTGATGTTGAGCCATGAAAAACACAATGGCACCTTGGAAACAGGTCAAATCCCGCTGACCTCCTGCACATCGTGTGCACAGCAGCGTGCTGATAGAAGCCTTGCTTCTACATCTAGCTTCAGCATGCACTTGAAGAGCAGGCAAGCCATGCTTTTGACTATGCAACATGTCAGCAAGGGAGGACACCCAGAAACAAGCCCAGTCTCCCTGGGCCATGCTATGCGTCCCAACAGTAAGTGCCCACCTTCGTTGACCTCCTGCATGCCCTTTCGCAGGTGCCCTCGCGTCACGTACAGCATGTCTGTGAGCCTCCACCCGCACACAAACTTGAAGTACACGGCTGAGACCGCTCCCACACCAGCCACGTACATCACATAGTTGGGGCCGCCGCCAGCGCTGCCGTGCATGATGGTGACTGCACGTTGCTGGCGGTTGACATCGCGGGAGAGGGACTCCACCTACAGGCAGCAGAGATGGGGGACTGTCACTGCTGGCTACAATTCTGGAGGTGTGCCCAAAGTGTCGGAGGCAAGTCAACCTGCAGCGGCGGCCTCCAGGAGAACCAGGTTGTGCATGTAGAGCATTGGACCTGCGTTTGCCAGCCTCAAGTGCCCGCGATTCTGGTACGACCCGGAGGCACTGCCGGCAGGGGTAAGGGTTCTTGCACGACGTTGCTGTCGGCTGACATGACAGGAAAGGGATTGCACCTGCAGGGCCGCAGTGAGGTTGAGTGGGTGCTGACCAGTCAGCCTGCTTTAGGGGGTTTTGTGTTTACTCCCAGGGCGTCTTACCCATCATTGAACACCGTTTCAAACGGCGCCAGCCCCGCAATGCAAACATGTCTGCTATGCAGCAATTGGCTTGGAGCTGTGCCAGGCATGACGGCCAGGGCGCTTTGGTCCCTGGCTCCTGCCAGCAGACTGCTGCTGATCCCACATGTGGCATCGGTAAAGTCACCACGCGATATAGATGCTTCAGCATGTTGGGAGTGCAGCTGTGCCGCAGCCCGCCCCTTAGCACGAACGCCTCAGGTCTTCACGGTGCCCACCATGAGCCGACAGCACAGGCTCCACACTGAATCCTAAGGTCTCACCATTCGGTAGAGCTGCTCCAGCTCTCGGCTGTGGGGAGCTGTGGTGCGGTCGTACCCCTGCGTGTCCATCACCCGCTGCAGCATGCGGGTCATGCCCCAGTCGGGAGTGCTGTAGTAGGCAGCCATGCTGCCGCTGCCCACCAGGCCGGCTGCAGGGGGAGCGGATCAGTAGTGGGCAACGTGCAGGAGATGTGTGAGGACAAATGCACTGTCAGCACCATGCATTGCTGTGAGGCTCGTCCCGGCAGGTTGTTGCTTTGTGATTAGGTGTGCAGGCAGAGGGCGCATTGCAGCGGGATGCAACAAAGAACTTGAGCAGCAGATGCTCTTCCCAGGAGGACACTGAGATGACATGCGCACGATGTGTGCTGCTGGCAGCAATTGTTTCAGTAGAGCGGGACACCAGACTGTGGCTATGAGCTGTTTGCTCACCAAGAACATGGCCACCCTTTACCATTCCTCACAGTGACGCTCCTCCTTCAAGCCGTTTACAAATTTGTTCACCAGCAAGTCCAGCACCTGCCTCAATGCTGCTTTCTCAGGTTAGTCCTGGGTCGAAAGCAAATAGCAGCAACAGATCAATGTCTTCTGTCTGCCACAACCGATACTGTTGAGACAGGAGAGACTTGGCTGAGTTGGACAGCGTAGCTGCTTATTTTAGCTTCTCGCTGGTTGGTTGACCGCCATGACAAGTGGGGCACGCCTCACATGCAGATCACCTGCTTCCAGTTGAGACTGACTTGTGCTGCTGCAATAGGTGAGCCTGGCCTATGTCAGACCCCTTTCCTCCCTGCTGATCCTATAGAGTTTTCCGTACATAGGAGCTGGCAATGGTGTGTTCAGCAGGCAGAAGCCAGGGCAGCTTGTTTGCGGACAGGTTTGGGCGGAGACATGCATGGTGGCATTCAACACAGCTATGACCCATGGAGGGAGCTGCGCATCTCTGATTGTCATGTCTGCCGAACATCAGCTGTGCTACACTTCCAGCTGCCTGATGCATCGCTACTTTACATGACAGAGCAACACGTGGCCTGCCACGCTAGGCGCAGCTCAGTGTTGAGCTTGCAAACCATCTGCACACCTGACCACCTGGCGTCTGCAGTTGTCCAGCAAGTTTTGTAGGCAAGTCCATCATAGCCAGATTCAGTCTTGAGCAGGCCTGCACGGCTCAATCTCCTCAAGAGCAAGTGTTGCATGACTGGCAGCAAATGCCAGGCTATGAAGCTTCACTCCAAGTTGCTTGTGATGCCCACAACCTTGTCTGCGTTCTCCTTTGAGCTGCACAGCCTGACTAGCAGACCGCGCGGCCGCTTCACAACAAGCAGACGAGGCCCTGTCTGTTTGCCAGGCAAGCACCAAGATTATAATTGGGCCACCTGACTCTTGTCCAGACGGGAGCAGGCCAGAACTCCAGTCCCTGGTTTGCTTACCAGTCTGCTCCTTGCATTGGTTTGCTCTGTCAATCAACAAGTATTTGTCCTTGTTTGTACGCAACCATCCATATGGTATCAGCCTGGGTCTCCTCAATAATAGAACACAGCAGTGGGCCCAGAACTTTGGCATTGTACTTCCCCTGGTGTTCCCTTGAGCAACAGAAGTGGCAAGATGTCACCAAGCAGAGCGATTTGTACAGCATGCACTTGGCAGCAAATGCGTTGCCCAGCTGAACAGTGACCAAGCGCTGCTCTTGAGCTAAGGGGAATCGTAATGAGATCTAGTGCTGAGCATCAAGTGCTCCAAGTGCTCACGACAAGGTCTGAAGACTCTGACGACCACTTGTGCTGTGGAACTGTGTAGCTTGGCAGCAGCGTGGACAACCAGACCATGCACGCCTCTGTGGCTGATGGCTATGTGCATGGGGCAACATGATATGACAGGGGCAGGCTGACCTCAGCGTTCCTCAGGGCCCTACATGGCATATCATGCCAACCTTGCCAGACTCAGCTCGCGGCAAGGATTCCCCTGGTTTTGCTTCTTTTTCTTGCTTCACATACAGATGGCATTGTATCAAGAGTGATTGAACAGGAGCTGCAGAGGTTTGTCAATACACAGCCAGCTCTTCAGCTGAAGCTTCCCTTCAGGGGAAGCTCTTTTTTAATATCTTTTCGAAGTTTAAAAATACGGAAAACGTTATCTCAAGTCAAACTTGCAGCCACCACTCATTCTACAGCCTGTAGCACAGGCTGGAGCTTCACTGACGCTTCAGCGATCGTGGCCCTTCAGCGAGGGCGGTGTGGAAGAGGGCAGTGCCGGTCCAGGTGCCGACTGATCCGCATCTGCAGTGCAGCCTCCCACGCACCGCAAGGTCAGGCTTGAGGCGTTTGCAACACAGCCTGCAGTGACTCTGGCCGGAAACTGGCACTGCCTGCCGTTGCGATCCTTGCCCATTGTGATCCCTCCTTGCTGCACAACCATCCCATCTTTGCCTCCATGCAGGATCAAAGGCATCCACAGCATTCATGTCGACTGCCATCAACATCTCCTTTTGGTCAGCCAACAACTCTGTCAACGCCTTCACCCATCCCTCCCAGGTGGCCGTGCATCCTCTGATGGCCTCAGAGTCATTTCAGGGAGTACTGGGTGCATTGGATGGCTGTGGCTGCAAGCCTCGCGCTGGACTTGGTCTGCATGGCAGTGGAATACAGAAGAGTTTGCCATGGCTGGGGCTTGCTGCCTTCAAATACATTGCAGGCAGCAGCCCTGGCTCGACCACTCTGGTGTCCACTGTCACTCAGACAGGGTTGAGCGCGTTGCCTGGTACTCATTGCGGTGCCGGTCTGGTAGCTTGAGGTGGTGCCTGCTGCTGGCATTGCACATAGTTGAGGCTGCACGCCTCGCGCTGAAATCGGTCTGCATGGCTGTGGAATACAGAAGGAATTGCCACAGCTGGGGCTTGCCTCCTTCAAACACATTGCATGCAGCAGCCCTGGCTTGGCCACTCTGGTGTCCGACGTCATTCAGGCAGGGTTGAGCGCGTTGCCGGGGGTTCACTTCCAAGCAGGACCAATCAACAGCTTGTGGCTGCTGCTGGCATCGAGGCTGCTTCTCGGCATGGTTGTGGCCTGCTGCCCTCGCGCTGGACTTGGTCTGCGTGTCCCTGGATCCAGAAGGCTGGCTGTGCTTGGGCCCTGCTTCCTGCAAACACTTTGCAGGCCCCTGCAAAGACCCCTGCTTGGGCCCCCCTTGCTCCTCCAGTGTCACTCAGGCAGTGTTGAGCGCGTTTGCCTCTTGTTCACCTTGGTGCATGACTGGGCGCTTGAGGTTGTGGCTGCTGCTGGCATTTAGGTTTGGCATGGCTAAGGCAGCAAGCCTCGCGCTGGACATCTGCATGGCAGTGGATCACAGAAGAGTTTGCCATGGCTGGGGCTTGCCTCCTGCAAATTCAGTGCAGGCAGCCCTGGCCTGACCACTTTGCTGTCCACTGCCACTCAGGCAGGGTTGAGCACGTTGCCTGGTGTTCACTTCAGTGCAGATTCAACTGCCTCAGCTCTTGGCAGCTGCTGGCATTGACACTGCTGATTGGAGCTTACCAATATTGGTTGCTTGCTGTGAGTGCCACGCCCTGCCGCCTGTTCTCATGCTTTCGTTGCCGCAGGCGTCTCTGGTGCCTGCATCGACAAGAGCGCTGGGACATGCTGAGCAAGAGTCTGGCTCCTGCACCTATCTGCGAGTGCCACGCCCTGCTGCCTGTTTTCGTGCTTTTGTTGCCGCAGGCATCTCTGGTGCCTGCAGCGTCAAAAGCGCTGGAACATGCTGAGCACAAGTGTGGCGCCTTGCACACTCGGCACAGGTTGCTGATTCATGCACTGCCACTGCAGTGCCTGCCACTGCAGGCATTGTAAGGCTCGCTGCCCGCGAGGCATCGGCCCCTGCAGTGCTTGAGTGGCTGGCAATGCTGTTGGTGCCGCATGCCATTTTGTGCATACAGCAGCTTCTGGGGCTACTTCATCAGCAGCAGGTGGGGCTTTGGACATCGCGCTGGACTTGGTCTGCCTGTTCATGCCTACTCAAGAAGTGCAGTAAGCCAGGGTCTGTTACCTGCAAATCTTTTGTAGGTGGGACCTTGCCGTCTCTCTTCTGCTGGCACAGACATGCAGGCAGGGTACAGCGCGCAGCTGCTAGGTTGCAGCTGCGTGCTCTTGTTTGTAACTTGATAGAAGCCTTGACCATGGCACCCATGCCTGTTCTCGTGCTTTTGTTGCAGCGTGCACCAGAGGTGCATGCAGTGACAAGAGCTCAGGGACATGCTGAGCAGTGATGGGTATGACACATGTCTCGAGCTGATCAGAGCACTGGCCCTGGTGCCGTTGCCTGCTTTTCAAGTCACAGGACTTGGGGGGCTTTCATGACAAGCAGCTGTTGTTGTTAAATTTGAAAGGATTCCTGTGCACAGGCTGTGTCTTGAGAGCAAGCAGCGACTGAGAGCATTGGGTGAGTACTCTCTCTTGGCTGTGTGTCCTGATGCAGCCATGACTCTCTTGCTGAACTGCAGGCCCTTACTGACATAACCTGCGGCATGAATGATGTTATGTAAGTAGCCTGAATTGTATTGCCTAGGCTTCCAAAGGCCTCTATGTTGCTTGACTCATCGAAACCTAAGCTGACATGTTTCTGTAGGAAAATCCTTTCAGGAATCCAGCTATCACCATGTCATACAGGGTCATTATCTTGCAACGCAAACCATTTAGCCGTTCTGCAAATCTACTGTCCTGCCTTGATCTGCACTGACACACCTTTTTTGACTTAGTGAATTGTAAGGCCATGCACCTCATGACTTCCACATAGCAGGCCAACAGTGAACACTTCTGTCCCTGGTGGAACAGAAGCTGCTAAAGTGCATCACACATGAACAGCTCACTTGAATGGGAGAACAGGCAGAAGTGTGTTGCAGTCTAGCAGCTCCTGGTGCTGCAGAACATTGGCAACTGGTTGTCTCATGGTGCTGTTGGATACTGTACTGGTGGAGCTGGTCTCAAGGACTTGAGCAATCACAATGTCACTAGCCATCACAAAGTCATTATCTTGCACTCAGGCATGTTTCAACTGTTGTTGTCAGGCTGTCCTAAAGTCAGGGTACCTGTAGCACTGCTGCTGGTCAGCTTCAGCTATCAAGAACTTTCCAGCGAGGTTTGGAAGTGCTGCCCATGCAGTTACTTGGCAATCTCATTCACAAGTCGACGCTGCCCAGTATGCTTGCTGTGGCCTCTGTTGCTCCTTCTTTGAGCAGCAGAAGCAAGTCACCTGCAGAAAAGCCAATTAGTTTGTGGTTTCTTGATGCAAGAGTTCATTCCAAAAGCAAAGGCAACACAAAAGCCCATGTTTGCTGAGCAAAAGCATCTCTACCTGCATCCACAGTGTCCCCCTTGGCCACAGCCATGTGCCTTACTACCCCGTCACAGGGTGCGGCCACTGCCGTCTCCATTTTCATGGCACTCAGCACAACCATTGCCTGCCCTGCCTTCACTACGGTGCCTGCACAGCCAGCAGCAGCAGTCCTGAGGTTGTAAGGCTCCAGGCACCAGCAGAAAGGCATGACGCAGGTGTGTGGAGACACATGGTGTTCTGGCAAGCTGTATTGATCACAGCTGCGGCGCTGAAATTTTGAGCGTAACAGAGCGAATAGCAGTGTCTCGCTGACCAGCCTGGCAACTGAGTACCACCAGCATCGCACATCGTCACACAAAGCCTGCCTCACCTTCCAGTATATGGCTGCCCTTAGCATGCTGCACAAGGCATACTTATCAAAAGAGCCAAGCACCTGGCAGCCTTGAGTCCACAACAGTGATAACACCACTCAGCCTGGCATATGACTGCCTCAAGGCAGCTTCCAATGCAGCTGCCCACCTGGCTCGGCCATGACCTCAATGACCTGCCCACCCATGGGGGCACCCACCGAGCCAGTGGACTTGGGGTCTGCCTTCTCCCTGCACACAGCAGGCCAGCAGTAGGGACATTTGTCTGGAGCTAAGCACGGCAGGTAGCACCAGGGTTGGCTCCGACAGCTTCCTGACGACATCCCTTGTCAGGACAGGTGTGGCAGAGCGTGGCTCCCCAGCAAGTTTGCAGCAAGTCCCTGCAAGCTGAGCAGCAGCAGGGGCGCCCAGACTGCTCAGACCCTGCCGTCTGCGCCATGATTCCCTGGTTGCTTGTTTGCTGCTGCAAACAGCAGCCAGAACACAAAGGCATGCACGAGTGCAGGGGTTAGCACACACCTGACAGAGCCCAAGGTGTGTGGCTGCTGCCATTGCGCGTGCTTGCAAAGTGCTTCTGCCATGCTGCTCCGTACTGCAACCCATCATGCGCCTGACTGCCTAGCATGCTGGCTGGGGTCCTGCTGATATTGTGGCTGCCATGCACAGCAGCCGCACCATGCATGTGCAAGTCTGGGAAAGCACCCAAATTATGCATGTGCAAGTGTGGGGTTAGGCATGCATCTCATGGTGCCGCTTAACTGAACAGCTGCCACTATGCATGCATGCGGCATGTTTAGGCATGTCTGCACCTGACACCACGCTTGCTGGGACCTGCACCTCCACCCTCGCTGTCACCGGTGTCAATGACCTCCACCACGCGGGGTACGCTGTTGGTCTCAAAGAAGACCTGCAATCACGCAGGAGCCCTGACTTGTGCGGCTCCACAGATGATGGTGCCCACCAAATCAAGGTTCATCCCTGGTTTACAATGCACGAGCACTCCCAAGAGGGCTGAGGCGTATCTGTCCTTGTGCGGGGCCCATCCTGTGGTTCCACTCAGCAGGCTGCAGCTCACGATCACACCAAGCATCCCTTCAGCCAGTCTGGGTCAGCACTGCTGGCGTGCCTGCTTGCTACCGATTGTAGAGGTGCCTCCGGTGTAGCTCTTTCAGCCATGTAGCCTCAAGCAGCATTGAGCATGCTGGCAGCCAACACAGAAGCGAAGCTGCGAATTGCAACTGTAAGCTCCCTCAGGGCTGCCATGAGTGCTTGTGAGCAGCTTGCATGCTGCCGTCTGCAGGGGTGCTTAGGATGTGTGCTGCTGATGACTCCAGCGCAGATGACCATTCGGCCATCGCAGTGGTCCAGCCCTCGTCACAGGTCCTGATAAGCACACTCATGACGGAGGCACATGAGCATGATCCTCCCCAGCGCAGCTGAGATCTTTGGCAGTTGCAGACCCCAGAGCCCACCTCACGAGTCCCATTGGGCTGCAGCTCCCCCACAGCCTTGAACTTGATGATGACATTCTGGTTGGGGCTGAGCTCCACCTCAATCTCATCGTCCTCTTCCATGGCAGCGAGGAAGGCTTGCGTGGGCAGCGCTTCGGTGTACCTACAGGCGGCACAGTGGGGACTGCATGCTGGCGCAAGAACGCGGGAATGACTCTGCAGGCCACAGGGGAAGAGCCCAAGGGAGCCACGTGCTAGCCAACCCAGATATGTAAGTGTATCTAGAAGGAGAAGAGAATGTGGGTGGGCAGCGCCTCAAGACCTGCGGCAGACTGTCCTGTGTGACGCTACCAGTCCACGTGCAGGACTCCTGGTGGGAGCAATTTCAGGGCACCTAGTGGGGTTAGGGCTTCCAGAAACCGCCGATAGCACAGTGGGGACTTGATGTTGACAGGAGGGGTGGCTCACTGACCCTTCAGGCTGCAGGAGGAAGCTGCATGTGTACCATAGTGGCAGCAAAGGAGGCATAGATGGTGTAAATTCAACCACTGAACATGTGGCCTGAGGCCCAGCAGTAGGCTGAAGCACATGAAGGTGCACCTATCGTGTTGGGCGGGTTGGGCAGCAAAAAATGAGCCTCTTCACTGCTGCCGCGGTGATGCCTGCCAGAGTGGTGCCACAGCAGTGAGCCTTCAGCCAGGCTCTGCAGCTGTGCAGGCACGGTGCGCATGCCGTTGCTGTCACCCGTTTCCCACGCCAAGTACCTCCTGGCTCAGGTCACACAGTAGCACCAGTGCTGGTGCAGCCCACCTGCTGCAGTGCCGTTGGCTCATGTGCATCACACGAGCTGGTCGTGAGTCCAGCTCACCTGCTGTAGCGCAGCTGCCAGTTCTTGAACTCCTCGAAGACCTTGGGGTAGAGAGCTGCTGAGAGGACGTCCTGGTGGTCAATGGAGTACTTGCCGTACTGCTCCTTCAGGTCAGCCTCCAGGACTTGCAGGTTCATGGGCTGCATGCTGGCACCAGGACGGCCCTGCAGGTACCAGACACGGCTGTACAACCCTGTGCTGTCGCAGGGCTATGCCTCCAGTGTTGACAGACAGTTTTCTGGCGCTTGGGCAGCCCTGCAGGTGCCAGAACTGGCTCTACCACATTGCCATGACACAGGAGTGCGAGGCCCTCCCTCTCCCTGCAAGCACATCTAGGCCATTGCCCTTCCAGGAAATACAGGGCTGTGCCTCCGGGCTAGCAGGCTGAGGGAGCTGGCCCAGCAGCTCTGCAGCATGCGCAGCTACTGGAGCCAGGTGCAGCGTGCAGTCAGAAACATTCAGGTCTGGGGGCTGCTTGCCTGGGCCAGAGCAGATCTGTGGTGGCCTCACGGCAGCCCAGCCCCTTCCTCACTCACATTGCTTCTGCAGACCCTCAGGCATGGGTCCAAGCATGCCATCACAGGATAAGGTCTCAAAAGTGTTGCCAATCACCTCAATACGTTTCTTGTCCTTGAGCACGCGCGACCTCAGGGGCTCTGGGAACCCACCAGCAGGCTGCCCTATCTGGCCTTGCAGGAACTCCACCACACTGCAGCAGGCACGAGTGGGCAGTCTTGCTGAAACTCATCATGTGTACTGCACTGCTGCAGTTGCTGTGGCTTTCCCACAGACCACACAGTAGCAAGAGCAGCATGGTCGATGCCTGCCAGACAACCATCTCTGCGTGATCTGTAGCACCAGCTTTGAACATGCAAGCATGGGCTCCAGTCAGGACAGCAGCGACACACGACTGTCTTCACCTCAAGCTCCTGCTTGGGACAGCAGCAGTGCACGGCTGCTGGCGGTCATCAGATCAAGCCCCTGCCCTGAACAGCCCCATATCAGGTGGCCAAGTCAAGTCAAAGATCTTTCATGCTCCGGCCAAGCACCATTCCTGGCACCAGATTGGCTGATGCACACCTGCCCGGGAAATTGAGCTGTTCTGCCTGCTCCACCACAGTCTTTTCGTCCAGCTTGTTTTGCACCATGAACTGGGCCAGGTCGCCCACCGTCTTGCTGCTGGGGGTCACCTGCAGGAGAGGCAGGCCACTGTTGCTGTCCAGTCCTGAGATTGCGTACAGCAACCCAGAGGAGCAGGAGCCTTTCTGCTGGTGGTCACCTGCAGAGCAGGGTATTGTTGCTGTCTGTACCTGTTGTTGGTTGCTGCTGGCAGCACAGAGGACCAGGGGCCTTGCTCAGAATGGTCACCTACACAAAGATATCGGGAACAGGGCGACTGCTGAACCCTACAAGCAACCACTTTAGGTGCAACCAAGGTTGTAAGGTGATCCCATCACAGACACACTCAGCAGCTGGTTTGCACGGGGAGGTGTGCGCCATGGCAGCAGCGCTGCTGGAGGCGCGGCAGGGAGCCAGTCACGCTGAGACATATTCACCGCCTCCGGCCACACTGTTGCATTACAGGGAGACACAGCAGCCACCGAAACATGTAGAAAGTGAGCTGGCCTGCAGCCTGAAGGGCTTCACATTCGTTCGTGCACACATGTATCGGTTCAGGGGACCTCACACAGTGCTGGTTGCCACTCAGCAAGCAGGCTTCTCACCTTGACGATGTCGCCCAGCACCCTATTAGCCATTGCATAGGCCGTCTTCACCTTCTCCCACTCCTCGCCCAGGCCCAGACTGAGAGCCTGCACATCAGTTGCACCCCATGAAATCACTAGATGTCACAAATACCTACAGGCTCAGTGCTGCGCCATTTTCGCCTACTGTCACTCAGAGGGCCTGCGCAGGACTGATGTCATACACGTCTGACTGGGCCCTTTACCGTCAGCAGCTTGACGGATTTTTGAAATGTCAGGCTGAGTTCCTGCTCAGCATGACCCATAAGGGCTCTGTACAGCAGAAAACAGCCAAGAAACAACAGCCGAGATGTGAATGTGACTGCAAGGCAGCAGGCAGCCAAGCCAGCTGGCATCAGATGAGCAACACAGCAAGAAAAGCACAGGCAAGCTCAGAGGACCGGGGGCCAGCTCAAACAGAGGCAAGGGCATGGCCAAAGCGCTGCCAGGACTGCCAGAAGAGCACATGTGACACATTGCAGCCACAGGACGGCTTGAGCTGCACCAGGGCTGGGCAGCCTGAGGCGGCACAGCACCTGGCCACAATGCTGCCGGCAGCCAAGCTGAGTGTGGCCGCAGGACACTTACAGGCTGCGCTGGGAAGGACGTGGCTACCCAGTCCAAGCTTTGCCCACAACACGATGCCTCAGCACCGCGCTGAGACTTGCCTGGAATTTCAAGTTGGTATACTGGCCCCCCGGCATCTCATGTTGGTACACATCTGAGGAGCCAGAGCGCATCTCGCTCTCAAAGGGAGCATACAGTCCCCGCGTCTGCTCCCAGAAGGTGCTGAGCCTGCAGCACATGCGCGGACAGTGGATTGTTGTCCTTGCACAGTAACAGTGGAGTGTGTGCATTGGGAACAAACCCCTCTCATGCATAAGACTCCCTCCAAGCTGTCCCCAAACAGAGGTCAGCAGGCAGGCCGTGACCTCACAGCCTTTAAAGGGCATAGCAGGACGCAGCAATAGGTCCTGCATCACCAAGCAAGCTCTGATTGAGTGCAAATCGTGCAGTTGCTGACAATGCCCTGGCTGCAGCTCAGACCTGTGTTGCCTAGCTCGTCAAGTGGCGCTGTTGTCATCTTGACTGCTGAATGCATGCCAAGAGGTGTAAAGGCGTCCTTTGCTGACTGCTCACTGTCAGCAGGTGCTCTGCAGCTGTCAGAGCAATCCCTTGCAAGACAGTCCCGCACAGTTCTTACCGATTAAGTTCTGATGGGTGGACGCCTGTGTCTAGCTCTGTCCCATTCAGTAGATTTACAATTGCCCCTGCAACAGTACAGTACCAGATGGCCTCAGTGCACCCGCAAGACAGTCCCTAAGCCAAGCGCGCAGCCATGCTGAGACAGGTCGCATGCAGGTTTCAGTCTGCTTCACAGGGCAGCATGAGCCAGCCAAGACTGTGCAGTCCTCAGGGAAGCTTGCAAACAGTGTGCGGCAGACTTCGAACATGCGTGAAGCTCAGAAAGCAAGCAGGTGGTGCTGTGAGACAAGACGGCAGCCACCAGATGTTGCTCTTCCATGCACTTCAGATGGCTTGAGCAGCTAACCTATGGAGGGCTGCGAGGTCATGCCACTCATGCTGTCAATGCAGGCGTCGATTATGTCTGCCCCAGCCTCTGCAGCTGCGATCTGGGTAGCCACTCCAGTGCCAGCTGAGTCATGGGTGTGGACATGGATGGCAAGGTCTGGGAACTGCTTTCTGCAAGCAGGGCAGAACGGGATGGTCATGTGGGTATTTAGGACGTGTGGCTGCGTCTACAGACAGCTTGTGCAGGGGCTGCATAGCTGAGCATTTGCAGCTTGGCAAGGCAGCAACAGAGCGATGAATTGTTGCCGCAGCTGTGCCAAGGCTGGGTGTACCAAAGACCAGGAAAATATGTCTTCAGGCACAATAGTGCAGCCAGGTGGTGGGACCATCCGCAGTCACTGCAGCCTGCAACAGTCTAATCCCACTTGACCTCCTCAGGACCTGCAGTTGGGGTTGCTGCCATCAGCAGCTCTGTTGGCCTAGTTGCAAAGCACGCAGCAGCCCTTCTTCGACAAGGTGTGCCGTACATGACATCGGGTGAGGGAACAGACGCACCCTTGACCACCAAGCTTTTGATAGGGTGGCCTGCTCAGCTGCTGGTTGTGAGGGCAGTATGGCCAAGACACGCAGGCAAGACATATTTTGATGCAATGCCTGCGTACTGCAAGTGCAGTCCTGGGACGGCGCACCTGAGCATGGTGGCTTCAGCAGATGGCCTCAGACTTTCCACCAATGCAGGGAGTGGTGCTTATGCTTTCAGCAGACCTCAGATAGAGGACATGACACCGCCGCCAGTGTTGCAGATGCAGAAGCCTACCTGACATCGCCAACAAGGCATGGTGGCTGCTTGCATTTGAAAAGGCCTGCCGACTGCTAACAACGAAAGCATACGCGCCACACCAGCTCTAGAAGACTGCTTAGGAGTCCGCACTGACAACAGACTATGCAAGGAGCCAAGTCAGCCTAGTGGTTTGCTGGAGGGCGTCATGACCATGATGGCGTTTCACATGTCCACCGGGTCGTCACATCAGCCACAACCTTGTGCGCACTCTCACCTGAGGGTGCTGATGAGCATGGTGGCGGCTCGCGGCTTCAACAGGCCTGCCATGTCCTTGATGCCCAGCACGTGAATGCCATGCTCCACCAGCTTCTCAGCCAGGTCCACGTAGTAATCCAGTGTATACTGCAGAAGGTGAACCAGGGGCAGTTGAAATGGTCCGTCAAAGAGTGCTGAGACCAGGGACACAGCAGTCGCCTCAGTTCTGCGCTTGGCATTTGCAGCTAGCAACAGGCAAACTGGCTGACATGGCACTGTCACTGATGCTGCAACACCAAGGTGGGGAGACTGGCCTCTCAATACTCCAAGGTGTCTGCAGCACACTACAGACAGCTAGCAGCAGCAACCTTGCTTAGTACACATGAAGCCAGAAGGCAAGGCACCCAGCACAGGCGGAGCCATGCAACCATTGCAAGTTGATGTGCAATGCATGGGGATGGCATCAGCTGAAGAGCCCACTGCTGAAGCAGGGCACATGCCGCCCTGGTGCTGCAGATGCTGCCGATCCTGTGTGGCGGTTGGAAGACCCAGATGCAGGCGGCTGTCTTTGTGAATGCCAGGGGCCTCACCTTCGTCCTGTTTGGGTTGGTGATGTCGCCAGTGTAGCAGATGGTGCCCTCGGCCACACCACCAGCCCTGCAGCGCAGACAGGACTGCACATCAGTGCCTTGCCTGTGGTAGTGTGCCAACATTCTGATGCCATGCAGCCTCTTTTGTGCTGTGACACTTTACGCATGTGGCATGTACTTACTCAAGTACTGTGCTGTTCCATGAAAGAGGGCGCACGTGATGGTTGTCATGTGTACTGTAGGCTGACAGTGCAGCAGCAGCTGCAGGGCAATGCCTTGCCCCGCAGTCAAGGTGCAGCAGGCTCTGCACCAGGCTTACTTTGTCACAGTGTCAATCCCAAACAAGATGTTGTCCACCTGCAGCCACACAGGACTGCTGAGCTCAGACTTCACAGGATTCAACAGATTAAAGGTCACCAGTGACCAGCAGGACAGAAAACGCAAGGCCAGATTTTTAACGGGATCAAGTCGGCTGCTGCTGGAAGGGTACACTTTTTTGCAGAGGCAACAATGACCAAATGACGTGCAGCTGTAGTCCTCTGCAAGAGCAGTGAAGCCTCACAGCTGGCAAGAAGCACCTCCAAGTTGCAAATGCAGGCGGATGAAGCTGCTGGAGGCAAACGCAGCAGCCCTGGGCCCACTCACATAGTTCAGGGAGTCAAATACCCGGAAGATGTCCATGCCAGCTCGTTTTGCTTCTGCCACAAAGGAGTACACTACATTATCTGGGTAGCTGGTATACCCCACTGCAGCAATTTGCGCACAGCTTTGACACACATATGCTTAGGATGTGGCTGAGCGGACGCTGCATGGGATGTCAAAGCAAACAGCACAGCTCACCATGCCTGGGCTGCTTTCAGGAGTCCCCAGGACAGGGTCTGGCATCACCCCCAGCCACAAAGGGCTGCATAACGCTGTGCTCACAACAGCTGAAGGCATGAGCAGCAGGTCGCTGCCAGGCACACATGAGGCATGCTTGAACACCACATCAGCACAGCAGTGCTGCAGCAGATGTGTGACCTGCTTACCTGCATTGGCGCCTCTGAGCAACATCTGCAGAGCAGAAAGGAGCGCCCTCATGCAGACGGTGCCTCCTATCAAGCTGGCAAGCTGTTGATCAATCGATAACACACCACCAGACACGTTGCGTGAGAAAGAGATACAATTGCAGTCTGGGGGGCACAATGAACGGGCATGGACTTGCACGTCACATAGGCTAACCCCTGAGCAGTCCACCCTCGACCTGCCAAGGCATTCCCTCTCAGTCTCAAGCACCACACACCTGGAAGGGGATGTGGGGAATCTGTTCCCTGAGGGCCTCCAGCCGTCGCCAGGGATCCTCGTGCAGGAAGCGCAGGGCCACATCAAAGGTGGCCCCGCCCCAGCACTCCAGAGAAGCGGCATTCCGCATGACATGCCCTGTGGCGGGGGCTGCCCTCAGCAGGTCATGCGTGCGCACCCGTGTGGCCAGCAGGCTCTGATGGGCGTCCCGCCTGCAGCAAACCCAGGTTGTGGCGAGTGTATTCAGCCGGCCGCAGGTGTGCAACCCCTTGGGCAGCTGGCTCAGGTGTGGGCCCCTTGTCCCAGAACAAGCCAACACAAGGGTGGCCCGAGCGGCACCCGGCTGGCAGCATATTCACACTGAGGAGGGTCGCCCTGCCAGTGGACCCACAACTCAGACCAGGCTTGGAACAATGCACCAACACCAACACCAGAATGCAGCACATTTGCCAAAGGTGTGGGCGACAGGAAGTCCAATGATGGAAGCAGTACAGACCCAAGTGATACACTCGAGAACGGGAGCACAGCCTATGACAGCTGGCACTGCTGTCATAGACTTTCTCCTATTTTGTCAACCGATCTGGCCTTGTATGGGCCTTCCACACCTAGCAACTGCCCCTCAGTCACATGGTGGACTTCGTAAACAGCAGCCCCTCTTGTTCTCCACTGCCTTGGCCCAGGGCATTACTGATGTCTGTTGTTGCCATTCTAAGGGCTTGCGCACAGCAGCACAGCTGCGCCCCAACTCACCGGATGGTGACAGCATCCACAAGCATCACTTGCTTGTGCATCGTGTCCTGATGTCACCCTGGTGTCCTCGACCACCAGGCACACCTTGCAACAGGCCCTGCCGACACTGCACCCCACTCAGACTTACATTGTCGTGTCCGTCAACAGGAGACCCTTGTGCTCCCGCACCGCCTTTGCCCAGGCCTCTGGCCCTTGCTGCGTCAGCAGGTCCCGCCACCCAGTCTTCTGCTGGACATCCATGCCTGGGATGACGGGCAGGGCGGGGGTGATCCGCGAGGGCGGCGCTCCCACTGCCCCGGGGTGCGACGGCCCATTCACCACCTGCAGGTTGGAAAGGTCGGGTTGCTGCCACTGCATGGTCTCTGACATGAAGACGACACAACAAGGTGGCGCCTCCACTGCCTCTGGGCGTCTGCCCCTTTGATTGCCTCCACGGGGAAGCAGAAAGAGTGGTGCCATGCCACTCAGGCAGGCCGAGCCATCTTCCAAGACGGATGAGCAGTTGAGACATGGCTGCGACAGAGTGACACCTGATGGCATAGTGAACAAGCCTGGTAGGGGGGCTAGGGTTTAGGGTGTAGGGTTCGCTTTGCTGCCACGCGTCAACATCGTCAACAGAGTTGGGAGTCTGCTGCACGCAGGGTCAACGAGCTCAGCTCACCTGGTCCGCCAGGAACTGCAGCACTTTTGAGCTCTGCCCTTCCGCCTCTAACCCGCCCCTAAACTCAAACAGCTGGGGGTTGTCCCCAATGAAGGAGGTGGTTGCCTTGCCCGTAAGGAACTCAGGGTGCTTCAGAACCTGCACGCACAGGTGGAGGGTTGAGAGCCTGGCAGCAATGCAGCAGCATAGGACCCCGAGCAGCTTGTACAGGAAGCCTGGCATTCTTCAGGGAGCTTTGCAGCCCACATTTGGTAGAGCACCCAGCGGATGCAGCATGCGTTTGGTCCAGAGAGGCAGCAAGGCTGACCATGCACATGGGCAAGCTGTGCTGGCCACATGCGGAGGTTGACAGTCAGCAATCAGCACAGAAGCCAGCATATGCAGCACACAGTCAAACAGGCACGCTAATGCTTCGGCAGCAAAGCCTAGGAGGGAACCAGCAAGTAAACATGCAGGGACCTAGATGCATCTCTTTGCAAATGTAACCCTCAAGAGTCCTTACATTTTCCAAAAACAGGATGTTGGTCTTGATGCCCCTGCACGGCAGCAATCCAGATGTTCCAGCACAGTGCAGCAAATCGTGATGTTTGGCGGCAACACAGGCTGTTCACTTGCCCTTGTGCAACACATAGTGCATCTGACGAGGTCAGAAGGCTGCATAGGGCAACTGCATGCCAGCTTGCCCGCTGCAAAAGCCAAGGTGGGCCCAAAGCTAGTGGCGTCTGCAATGCCGCGCAACAGCAGATACTGCTTGCAGGATACTGCACAGCTCCGCTGTATGCCACACAGCATGGCCGCTGATGTCAAGTCCCATGCCAGCTTGCCTGATGTGGAACTCATACAGGGCCCGCTGCATTTTCTGGACAGCGTGCAAGAAGGTGTTGCTTGAGGCAATGACCTGCAGCCAAATAATGAATGGTTTTCTATCCCAGGCTGAATGCAGTCATACTTTTGACGGCTTTACTACCCAAATGCATTCAGCCCTTGGCAGCAGACAAAGCCGCTGCAGACAAGAGGCTACAGCAGCAAGGCAGCTGACATCCAGACATAGAGTACTGCACGGCCAGCATACAGCTGGTCCTGGCATACACTCAGCACTAAGGTGTGTCACTGGGCAGAAAGAAAGTTCCTTGCAGGTCAAAGTGGCACCACAGACGGGTGCACACCTGAATCTACAGCCTGTCGGAGTAGGGCAACACCACCTTCGCATGAGCTTATCCGCTGCAGCAATGGGCAAGGCAGCCAGCTGGCTCACCTTCACTAGCAGGCTGTCAAAGTAGGGTGACACCACATTCCCAGCTGTCATGGCTCCATCCAAGCGGATGCCCGGGCCGCCAGGGGAGCGGTAGGCCTGGATCCTGCCAGTGTCAGGCTGCAGGCAACAGTTCCAAGTCCTGTGGGAGGCTTGCAGACCAGGTGCACTCGCATGAGCAGATGACGTCAAGGAGACAGCAGGCATGAGATCTGCTCAAGTCGAGGGCTGCAGGCGCCGCCACCACTTGTCGGCGCTTGGCACACTTAGCATGTTTATCAGTGATGGCTTGCTGAGAGGCAGACAGACCTCCTTTCCTAGAGGGAGCAGACTGCTGCAGAAGCACAGATCTGCGGGCTACCCACTCATGCTACAGCTGCAGTGAGGCCCACACATTGCAGCCAGGTGCAGTAGTCTTGGGTGCTGGGGTGCAGCCAGGGTGTTCTGGCCTGAATCTAAGGAGTTGTGGCTGACTGCAGTGGCCCTATTGCTGCCGAGTCCATTGGGCAGCCTGCCTGGCAGCAGTGCTTGCTTACAACAATGCGCAGGAGGTATGCGAACACATTGATGAATCCCTGCCAGAGTGGACTTCTAATCAACAGCCTTGCAAGTCATCAGCACTGGTCGGCATGCCAACAGCAGCTACTTGCAATCCTCTCAGCCAAGGCGTCTGCAAGAGCCTCGCAAAATCTGCCAAAAAACTTGCGCCCCAGCTCCAGCCCAGCCTGTGCTCGAACATGCCAGCGATACACTGCTCACCTGGAAGTTCCGCTCTGGGTCTTCGCAGGTCACTCGGCACTGGATGGCATATCCCTTGGGCAGGGGGATGCTGTCCTGCTTGCCAATGCCCAGATCTGAGAGCGTAGCGCCTCCAGCAATCTTGATCTGGGCTTGCACAAGATCCACTCCAGTGACCTCCTCGGTGACTGTGTGCTCCACCTGCACGGCAGCGATGGCAGCCGGCCTGCGCTCACACTGTGGGCTTGCAAGACCTCTACTGTGTGCTTCATCAGGGGCTGCAGCGGCCACATGTGAGGGAGAGGAACAGTTGCACACATGCTGAGATGGTGCATCGCAGTGTGGGCTGAAGAGGGAGCCACCAGCGCCACATGCAAATGGCAGTGCTGCAGTAATGCTGGCATGGGTGCAGGCAGGCTTCTATGCTGCCATAAATGTGCAACACAGTGCGACCCAGCTTGGGTTGCAGGCCATGGAGCTCGCCCATCCCTACACGCGACTGCCCTCGCTGACGGCAAAACACGTGCTGAAGGTTGTGTTGGCACCTTGCAGAGGTGGAACCTGCTGCAGCTGGCAATCTGCTGGCACTGTTTCACCCGGTCGGTCTGCCTCTTTCATTCCAAACAGGCACCATAAGGAGATTGGGCCAGCAATACAGCCTCACCTGGATGCGAGGGTTGACTTCCAGAAAGAAGTACTCGCCGTTCTTGTCCACCATGAACTCTACTGTTCCAGCGTTCCTGTAGTCAACGTGCTTTGCCAGCTTGACAGCGTCTGCATGCAGCCGGGTCCTGACCTCAGGGTCCAGCCCATAGGCAGGCGCCATCTCCACCACCTGCAGAGCATTGCTGTTTGTTGTTGAGGGTGCAGCCAACAGGCATCTGGGGGCAGCTTGCCCTGCCGTCAGGCTCAAGCCAACCCTGATACCTGCAGGGCAGTGGACTACCATCAAATGTGCAGGCGGCAGATCTACGCCCTGATGTCAGGGCCCACCCCATAGGTAAGCTCAATCTCTACCACCTGCAGAGCTGCGCCGCTATGCCCAAATGCCTTCCATTGGGTCTGTGTGCAGACTGGCCTGACCTCAGGGCCCCTAGGCAGGCGCCATCTCCACCACCTGCCTTGAAGTGCTGCTTTGGGGCTGTGCAGCCACCAACTGTCAAGTGTTGGCTTCGTCTCTGGGAAAACGCCGCAGACGAACAGGTGCAATCCTAGACCCCTGCAGAGCAATTGCAACAATGCAGCCGGCGGCATGGCTCTGGCCTCTGGGAGCACGCTATGGCATCTGAGTGCAGCACTTTGGCAGATGCATGTTATACGCCTGCAATGCAGCACCACCATATGCGCCCCTGTTTCTTCCCCACACCGCGAAGGAGGATGCATGCAGCCAGCAGGCCATGGCCCCTGATGTGGGCACTGTTACAACGACTTGGCTGAGGTGGCTGCTGCCCGCACCTGCACAACAAGCAGCAGGCAGGCCCAGCCAGAACCCGTGCAAACACCTGCGGACCTGGTGACACTGCGAGTCTGCACGTCAAGCACCTAGATATGACAGCAGGAGGCTCTCTCACCATCTGGTGCTTTGTTGCACAGACTGGTGCAGCTGCTGCACACAGATCAGGCTGTTTAGACTCAAGCAGGCAGTCACAGTGCACACTCCAACATTTGCATGGCCTCCTCTGTTTGCTCGTGCTGGCCTGGAAGCAGGTAGTTTGCCATGTGCAAGGCGGTGCAGATCTGCACGGTGGTGCAAACTCTGCACTGTAGGACTGTCACCTTTTGGTGCCTCCGCTGCACAGAGCAGTCCCTCTCATAGAGGTGCACCACATTGCCGTGGTGGTCTGCCAGGATCTGAACTTCAATGTGGCGAGGGTCTTCCACGTATCGCTCAATGAACATTCTGCAGGGAGCATGTGGAGACATGAGGAGCTCCGGCTGAAATCCCAGCACCTTGAGCCTGTTTGCGTCTGCACATGCTCTACAAGGCACTCAACCTGTGAAGGTGCCTGTTGAGCAGACAAAAGGCAACCTTCAAGCGCTGTCATGACAAGGTTGAGCACAAGCATTAGCAGCTGCAGGGAAGCGTTTGTGGGTGCAGTGTAGCACACCTCCTGATTGCTTTGTGCTTTATTGATTGCAGAGGACTGCCGAGGCGGGCATGCTGAGCATGAACATTACACGGTGACTTTGCTGGCATCGGCCGCACCACCTGGCACGCAGCAAAGCAGCCAGCAGATGTCCAGCTGGCACCACACCTATAACAGCATAATGTCTCCTGAGCACTAAATCTCCCAGATGCAGACTGGCACCATGCAAAGTGCAGCGTTGCAGCTGCACAACAAGCTTGAACTATCTCCACGACCAGGATGCAGAAGCCTTCAGCTGAGCATGCTTGTGTGGGCTTTGCGTGTCAGGCCAAGGGCTCTCCTGCAAAGATAGGCCCTGTGGCCCTGCCAGCGTCTGTCTCCTAGCAACAGTGCTATATTTGCTCATACTGGAGGCTGAAGCAGGCAGAGGGTCTCGCTCCTGTAGGCTGCTGCTAACCCCCATGCAACTGCTTCAGCAAGGAGTTGCCTGCCCCACAAGCAGGATGCAGAACCCTGCAGCTGGGGCTACCTGCCTGCCGTCTCCAAACGCAGCCTTCGCCTCGTTGCTGGCTCGGGTGAAGGACTCCTCCAGGTCCTGCTCTGCAGGTCAACGGGTAGGGCAACCTGACAACCATCATGCTGTGCAAAGCGCATACATCAAAGCCTCTGCAAAACGGTCCTAGAGATGCTTGAGAACATTGTGTCTGAGGTGTGCGAACGGCAGTTTTGCGTGCATGATGCTGGCTTGCGTGGATGACTCCCCAGCTTCTGCTTTGCATTTGCAGAGGCCAGGAGGGGCCTCAAGGCGTCACAAACCTTTTCTCTGCCTCGATCCGTTATGCTGCCACCTGCCACACTGTGTTCTACGGGCAGGTGTTGCAGACGAGTGGTGGCAGAGGCGGTGCTGGCTAAGCGACTTCCACCTCACAGCAAGCGTCACATGACCTTCCATACCTGACCTATGCACCACTGCAGGCCGTACAGCTGTCGCAATTTTCTCAGCAGCAACCACTGGGGACATATGGTGGTGGCGTCACCTCGATGCACGACCCTCATGCCGCGCCCGCCGCCGCCCATGGCAGCCTTCAGAATCACAGGGAAGCCCGATTCCTTTGAGAAGGATCTGGCTGACTCCACAGTGGTAAGTGCCTGATCTGTGCCTGGCACCACAGGCACCCCGCACTCCTCTGCCAACCGGCGGGCAGTGGTCTTATCACCCATTGCCTGCACAGGGGCAGCAGGCACGGTGGTCGGGGGCGGAAAGCATTCATCTGTGGAGCACGCAGCTGAGCACTGACAATTATTCTGGGATTGACAAGATGCATTGGCACCGACATTGTTTCCCATCTCCTGCACGAGCGCAGGAATGCTCTGAGGGAAGTTGGACAGCTGCCAGCAGTCTCCTGTCACCTGCCGAGCGAAGAGCTTGTCACTAATCGCCTGCACATGCGCGTCAGCGGACTGGCCAGGGGCTGTCTGGGGGCCTGTGGGTGCGCAGCACTGGAAATTGGAAGCAAGCACCCACTCTCATGTGATGTCTCAGAGTTGCTGCAACAATCCCTGGCAGGGTCATTGAGCCCAGCTACATGTTGATTCCACTTACAGCAAACTTTAGCTTGCCACCATTCCCACGCTCTCTCCCCAGCTGCCTGCTGTATCCTGCTGCCATCTAAAAGTGAGAGCCAGTCCACCAACACATTGGCGTTCACCTCAATGGTCTTGGCCTGTGGGCCAATGAACTGGATGCCCTCCTCTCCACAGCGCCTGGCAAAGGTGGCATTCTCAGAGAGAAAGCCGTATCCTGCAGCGGAGGGCGTCAATGAGTCAAGCCAGCGAGGGAGCCAACCAACAAAGAGGGAGGTGATTGGGGCCCTTAGCTCAGAGGGCTACATTCCCACTGAGGCCCAACGCACCGCAGAAGTAGCTGCAACGCTGCCCTGCCTGCTGAGCAACATGTGCAGGATTGCAGCCTGTAGCTGTTACGCCTCTGCAGCCTGCTTTTGCTCACCGGGATGAATTGCATCGACACCCTGCTTCTTGGCCAGATAAATGATGCCTGCACCACAATGAGACAGCTTGGACCCCTGCTGTGATCGACAGCATGCCCAGATGGGGCGGCCATGCAGCCACACACACAAGTGATGAGTCGGCAGATTGCTTTGAGTTTGCAAAGTACGTTTGGGCCATGCTGAGGCAGCACATGTCATTGTAGAGCATCTTACACGCTGCAACACTTCCAGGCTGGTGCCTGCACACAGCACAGAGCAAGCAGGATGCTATGCTGCTGCCAGGCTGAAACGTGCTCACCCTCCACGTCAAGGTAAGACGCCACAGGGGTTTGCTCAGCTGTGCCGATCTGAAAGGACTCATCAGCTTTGAACCTGCAAGAGGTATCTGCCTGTTGTCAGAGCATGGCTGCAGGTGCAGCGGGGCACTACACAGCAAGATTGGTGTTGGCGTGAACAGCATGCAGCACATCTGGCCTGTTACCCTCTGAGGTTTGCTAAAGCTCAGCCATCTGTAGCACCAGAATTTGCCGCACTGGCTCGCTGAATCACTGGGAGTGTGCGCGCACCTGTGAGGCTGCAGCCGATCAGCACCCGCATAGATGGCAACCGTGGCCAGGCCCAGCTCAGTGCCAGCTCTGAATATGCGGATAGCAATCTCGCCTGCATGAGTACTATCATCTAGGTTGCTTGCAATGCCGCTGCTGGTTAGATACCGCCAGTCATTGGCAGGGTTATCAGCGTGCATGCAACATGCAAGATTGACCTCGATTGGCGCAGAGGATTTTGGTGAAGGGGGTCTCTGATTCATCGTCTAGCTGCAGGGCAAAGGCACAATTTATGAAGCTCATCAAGGCAAGTATGCAGAAATCATCATGTCACTCACCACAGTCCCTCTCCCGCTGACAAGCGGTGCTGACGCAGGGAGGCTCCGTACAGTCACATTGTTCACAGCCCAAAAGGATGGTGGCCTGCGCCTGGCACCCCTGACTTTGTGCAGCAGTGCAAGTTGTGGATGGCATGGCCTTTGGTAAGCTAGACTCCTCTGGCCGAGGGCTATCCCGCCCAGCCTGCACTGCGCCATTGCCAAAGCTGATGCGCAGAAGGCGAAAAAGAAGTGTCGGGGCACATAAACTGTTTAGGAAGGCACTGAGAGCAGACGTGCTACAGCATGAGCATGGTCATTGACGGTGAGAATGTTGGAGTTCTCCGAGCTCAACTTCTTCAGATCTGGGGGAGAGGCCTCCCCCAGCTCACAGATCCTGACTACAGCAATGCCAAATCCAAACGCAATCTAGCAATCATCGATTGCAATTTGTTGAAGGCTCCTGCCTCTCCCCTGCAGGCTCTATCTGTCATGTGCAAAAGTCACATGTTGCAACCACTTGCTGAGGCATCAGGCGTTTAGGGATCATGCAAACTGGATGAGCATCAATCAGCTTCTGCCATGAACTGTCGAGGTCAGCAGAGGAGCACCCAAGCTGGCAATGAGGAGTTGGCAGGTGCGCAGGCCCAAGAACAAGGTGTGGAACATCACAAAGGTGTCCTGAGCTGAGGGCCAGTGCACAATTGTACTTCCTGCCGGCTGCCTCCATCTGCACCAGAAGCACCTGATGCTTCTCCACGCTGGGAAGCATGTGCTTGCAATGCACATACTCATACACCTTGTCAGCGCCACTGAGCAATGTCGCTGATTAAGCCCCGGAACTCCATCAGTGTCCCGACACGCTCCTGCGCAACAGACAGACAATCTGCCATGTCCCAAGCAGCCCCAGCTTGATACCTCTATCAGGTGCTTTACACTGTTTGCTCTGCAGACAGCCTGCTGGTGCAAAGCCACAGTCTGGCTGGGGCAGCGCATGATCACTGATGTCACGGCATCAAGAGCCCTGCAGATAGGCCGCCATCCCATGCGGTGCTGCACAGCAGCGCCCTGCAGGAGCCCAGTGGCCTGCAAGTATCCCGCCCCTTACATGCATCACACAAAAGCCTGCCGCTTGACAGCCATGCCTGCTGCTATGAAGCCCCCATCTGCGCTGCACAGCTGACAGCAACGAGACTCTGACTGATGCCAGCCCTGCAGACAGGCTGCTCTGGGACGGTACAGTTGGGGCTGCCATTAAAAGTTGCCACCTGACTAGCTCTTGTGCCCTGCAGACAGGTTGCTGCTGCGTCCCATCAGTGCTGCACAGCATGCATGCCATTGACAGGCAATCCCCTGACACCCTCATATGCCCTGCAGCCAAGCCGCCGCGGCCAAAGCGGCGCTGTGCAGCGCGCCCTGGCACTCTCCCCAGCGGAGCCCACTATGTTGGCTATGTGGAGGATGGAGAGACCCCTGAGATGATCATGAAGAAGTTTGAGGAGCTGGATCGAGTGATGGCTGCTGGAAGCGGGCAGGGACCTCTGTCTGCGGGAGAGAAACCAGGTGAACCTCAGGAAGATTCAAGGAGCTGGACTGAGTGGTGGCTGCTGGCAGTGGGCAGAGGCCTCAGCCTGCCTTGAATTCATATCATTTGGTGACACATGCGACTTATGACAACACCAGCACCAGCCCATGTCCTCAGACCTTCAAGGGGATGGGCAGGGGCCTTAGCCTGCAGGGAGGCACACTGGGTGAGGCTCAGGCATCGTTGCAAAACAATTTGTTCTGTGGCAGAGTCTTGAGGGCATATGCGGATGTTAGTCGTGTAGGGGAGTCCCCACGTGTAGCTCAGAGGAAAGACTTGAGGGCTATGGATCATGCAGGACATCTGGAAGACAGGGAAACATACATGCGTAAAGCTGTGTACTGGCAATGCTCAAAGTAAGTAAGAAGAATCTTGAGGAGCTGGATCAAGTAATGGAGTTGCAACGGAACACATGCTGCAGAGCCATGGCTTGGCAAGCTGTACACAAGCAATTCTGAGGGCTTGAGCCTGCAGGGCAGATGGTCTGGGGCCGCTGTGCTGGTAGCTTTCAGGGCAGCAACAAAAGTGCAGCGCCAGCAACCTGAGAAGCTGGAAGGAGGCTGTGCCTGCCGCTGAGCATAAAGGAGCTGCACAAGCTGCGTCCAGAGACGCCAGGCAGTCCCGGCACGCAAGCTTCACATGTGTGTCCTGGCGCCCACCAGGCCGCACTTGAGGAGCGGGGGTGCCAATGCAGCTGCAGAGGCCAGGCCGGCTGCAACAACAACGATCGGTTCCAGCCCCACTGGCTCTGCCCAGGACCCCTTGGACCACCCTCAACATGTGTCCTGATGTCTGGCAGGCTCAGGAGGGAGAAGTGGAGGCATCACTGAGCTGCAGCAGCCATGCTAGGTGTCAACGCGACCTGATGCAGCCACGCTGGCTGTGCCCACAGCACCCCTCTTGCGCACTGCATAGGCATCACCATGTGTCTCGCTGCCTGACAGGTCCTGGAGGGGGTGGAGGCGCTGGCGCAGCTGCAGAGGCTTTGCAGGCTGCAGCAGCGCAGATTCAGGCCTCAGCAGGTGACTCCCTGACTGAAGCGCAGCTCATGGAGGTGAGCTGTGGCTTCTCCTATCAAGTGCTCTACAGACCGTGTTGTCTTATAAACAGAGCCTCAGCAGCTGCGTCCTCGAGCTTGCAATCCAACCAGATTCTTCTCACGAATTACTGTATGTTTCTGGGAGCCCCTTAACCAGCCTAGCAACCTCAAAACAGAGTGTGGCAAGCAATTGGCTCGCCCCCGCAGGTGTTCCAATCCAAAACACATGACCCCTGTGAGGAGCACAACTAGAGCCTGTGCGCCTGCAGGTGTTCAAGCAGACCAGCATCTTCAATGTGAAGAGTGCCATGGCCAGCAACCATAATCTGGTGGAAGGGCCTGCAAGAGGTGGGGCAGAGCTGGTGCCCAGTGACGAAGAGCTGTCAGACAGCGAAGGGTGGCAGTACCTGAGGAGCTTCTGGTCAGGTGTGAAAGGGTCAGGCTTGCGCCAGAAGCTGCGTCTTGACCAGCCTGCCTCACTTGAGTGCTGAGAGGCTGCGGCCCGGCATTGATGAAGTTGAGGACAGCGAGGGGTGGAAGTAACCTGAGAGGTCTTGTCAGGTGCAATGCTGTGAGGCTGCCATTGCACCAGCAGCTGTGCAGAGGACAGTGATGTGCACCCTTGCAGCTGTGAGGCCGGGCGGCACCATGCAGAACATGAACCACACACCCTCAGGAAGTTAGTGACTCGCTTTGATACAATGCATGGTGCTGCTATCGACCCGGGTGTGTGCCAGACTGCATGTAAGCACGCTGCATATGATGACCAGTAACTTGCTGATGGTCATGTTGTGCTCCAGTCTGCTGCCTCGGCCACCCTCCACATTCCTGCTTTTCGCATTACAGATGAGGATGAAGGTCCTGCCGACGAGCAGGACAAGCTGCTGGACACAGAGCCCAGCGCTGCAAAGCCTGCCATGCTCAAGCCTGCGAAGGCGGCTTTGAGGATTGCAGCCGCTGGAGGTGGGCATTCAGGTGCGCAGTGTCACCATGAGCACTGACAGCCGCCCTCTTGATTGATGCCGGCACCACGCGGACTCCCCCTTCCCCCACTTAGTGCTCAACACCACAGGTGGCAATGAGCTTCAGTTGACAGTTGGGTGTTTGGCAAGTGGGGTTCAGAACCTACTTCTTCACTGGCAGTGATCACATGTTGTATGATTAGGGGCCAACAATGTGCAGCTTGCTGTTGCACGCCAACACTGCATTGCAGTAAGGACGCTGATCAGCATGGCAGCTGCTGCAGGTGCACGGCGACGTGGGGCATACTCCAAGCACGGACGAGTCAGTGCTGCACAGCTAAGAGCCCTGGGCCAAGGCACGGTGGGCAGGCGGGTGAGTGAAGGCAACTGTGGCACCCAGCGGCTTGTAGCCCGGCAGTCGCAGAGGATACAGTGATAACATCGGTAACATCTGAAAGAAACAAGGGGTCGTGCTTTGGGTGCAGCCAGGCCTGGACACATAATGTATAGCCCATGCGTGCCTTTGCAGGCTGAACCCCCTCCTGTGGGTGCATGTGGCTTCAGGTGTTTATCTGAGGCACCTTGAAGAACTCAGGGAGCTCTGCTTGCTCTTGTTGAACAGCAATTCAGCCTCACTGAGCTGGGCATGATGCACTCACCGGCTCTGCTGCTTACCTGCACCGCTCCAGCCAAGATTGCCCTGGCCCCTGCTGCAGGTTCTGCCCTGCCGTTCCTGAAAGAACTTTGCCCAACAGTGCCTCCCCTGGTGCAGGTCCACGTCCTGGATGCTGATGCCGTGCTCCACCTGAAACTGCCCTGCCCTCTGCCCCTGTCCTGGGGCCGCCAGGTCAAACCTTATGACCCTGCCTGTGCTTGGTGCCGGGTCATGCAGCAGAGCCGCCACAGCACCCACGCCCAGGCCCCGGAATACACAGCAGCTGAGAGGCAGGCCCCCGGGGGCAGCACGACCCCTCGCATCCCCTGCAAACCGAGCACAGGGCATCTGCAGTGCGGTGGCCAGCCGTCTGCAGCTGCAGGCAGCTCAGAGGGGCCTGCTGGGTGCCCCAACCCTGGCCACTGCAGCGCTGCTGCCCTTGTGCCTGCTGCCTGTCCTGGGCCTGGCTCTGCTCCTGCTGCTGCGGCTGCGCGGGCGGCCTGCCCTGATCCAGGCTGTGCTGCTGCCTGTGCTGACTCACAGCAGCAGCCAGCAGCAGAAGCCCTAGCCTGCGCAGGGCAGACACAGGCTGCAGCAGCGGGCTCACATGTACATACTTCAGCCAGCGCCTATGATGCCAGTGCAGCTCCTGGTGGTTGCCAGCCTTGTCAGTCACAGCTGAGGCCTGAAAGCAGTGCAGAAGACAAGCAGGCACGCCTTGTGAGGGTAGCAGCCCTCACAGCTGACGTCCTGCGAGGTCTGGGCAGCACATTCATGGCAGTCTTGATCAGTGCAGGTACATTGCCAATTACTGCTCATGGCTTGCTGGCATTCACAGCTGCAAACTTCTGTCAAGCTTCACACAGCGCTGTGCTGACAATGATGCTCCATGCACGCAGCTTGATCTGGTGCAGGACACTGCATGCGGTCATGGCGGCTGTGTCCATGAAACCTTCTGAACATCATGCTCTCCAGAAGCATACTGCATCGCCCGCTGTACCTGGGCGCTGTCACTTGTGCCTGACCCTGTGTGGTGCCCTGCCGCCAGGCTCTGATGTCTGCAGCAGTAGTCGCTCCGCTCTGCACTGGACACCGCTGCCACTTCAGGACATATGCCCTGTGGGCTTCATCTTTGTCTGGCTGGCAAAGACAGACATTCAGGCTGCATTCCAGCAGATGGAGCACTGGGTGAGCCACTATCAGCTGCCTGACCAGTCATCTCCACCAAATTGCCATGCCTCTCTTAAGAGACATGATGCTGCAGAGATGGGCAATGTCATAACTATACTAGGACTTGTATTGCAGGCTTGGTGGTGCGCCAGTTGATGCTTGTCAGATAGCACACTGCTGCCGGCAGGGCGTGCAGACTAGCTCCACTGTTCTCTACCAATGGCAGGGGCTTAAGTTTGCTTGTGCTATCCTGAACAGCTCACATGAGCACCTGCAGAGCCATGCATACATGGGAAGAGTTGCTTGAGTGACTCTTAAAAGTGTGCGCATGGCTGAATGCGGGGCTTGAGCTGCGGGAAGCCTGTGCATCTGTACTCAAGCTTGCCGCTCATTGTTGAACTGCAAGCAGGCCTGCCTACCTGCAGGATTTGTTCGATATAAGAGCCTGACATTGTTCTGCCAGCACCCATGCTGACTGCAAGGCTCGGTGTGCATGGATGAGAGATCCTTGAATGAAGGTGCTGACATTGCTGCTAACACAAGGGCTGACTGCCTGCAGAGTTTGACTACAGTGGGGAGCCCGCCCTGGGTGCTCTTGCAAGCAGCCATGCTGACCGCAAGGCTCAAGACTACATGAATGTCCTGAGATGACTCTGCAGACCTTTCGCCCAACACAAGGCCTGGCTGCCTGCAGGGCTTTGATTATGTGGAGAGCCTGACATGGGTGTTCCTGCACCCTAACAACTCCATTGCCCACCTGCCATCGGCGCTCTGCCGAAGCTCACACCTGACTCTTTTCATATTCCGCCGTAGCGGTGAGGCACCTGCTGAGGGTGCCAGAGTGCTCTGTTGATGTGTCCTTGAGCGTCAGCTGCTTCACTACTCCTGGCACATGATGAGCTTTCTACCTATGGCACAGGCAGGCCTGCTCTGCTGTGAGTGCTGGGCAGTTTGAGGGATGATGCAGTGCTGCAAGGGCTGCAGAGACCAGCTTCTTTACTTGGATGTCCTCAGGCAGGGCCTTGGTAGCTCCCACTTTCCTTCTCGCTACAGAGTTGAGAGCTACTCATGCTGGCGGCGCTTGCTTGTTTGGCTGTCTGGCTCTCCAAGTCTTGTGGGCACCCTGGCATGGGCTCATGGCTTGCTGCCATCTTGACTTTACTCTGTGGCAGGAACCTGACCCAAGTCGCTGCCTTGAGGCACCCAACATCATTCCCTGCATGTCTCAGCCATTTGAACTGATGCCCTTTGCGTGCCCTGCATTCATATGTTGGGTGTCTGTAGGTAAGGGTCGAGACATTGAGCTGCGTCACCAGCGCAACCCAGATGTGGTGTTTGACTGCCTGGGCCCCCTGACAGGTGGGCTGCAGGCTGCGTGGCGCTGTTGTGTAGCACTCTCGAGCTCCTCTGCGCTGAGTTTGACGGAGCTGTGCATTTGCATTTTCCGCTTCTATTGCCTGTCCAACTAGACTGCATCAGGTTATTGTTGCTGGCTTGCAGAGGCCACAGAGCTGTGCCACGTTGGCTCCTCTCAAGTGCACCCTGTATAAGCTGATTTAGGGCATTCCCCTGCAAACTGCAGCCAGTAAAGCCCTGCTGCAGGCTGCCACAGTGTGGTGCGTGATGAGGTGTTCAACACCATTGAGATGCTGCTCCCCAGTGGCAAGGGCAGCTTTCTTGAACTTTGGGCTCCCGGTGAGGGGCAGCGTCCAGGCTGGACCCATGTGTGCTGCCCTCCAGACAGCTGAACAGAAAAGGTTGCAGCTCATGTGTGTTCATTTTTCAACTGGAACATGACCACTAACACGTCTGGAGATAGTTCGGCGGAGTTTGGCTTTGTTCCTGCTGGTACATTGCGCCACCAACATGGGCAGCAGTGCAATCAGTGCACAGGCGACTATCATCAACACATTTTTGGTCGACCATAGATCAGAATTCGACTGCATTTTGCTCAACTGTTGCCCTGCCTCAGCAATCATGAAGTTGATGGGCTGCAGGCCTATTGCCGCTGATATGATAAATGGCCTGAATGGGATGTGCATTATTGGGCTGGCGAGGTTGATAAACCTGCAAATGATGTAACATGATCTTATGTGCAACATAGCACGCAGAGGCGGCTTGGCAGATGAGTGGATAAGGGCCCACACCTAAATGCAATGCAAGAGCATCTTACCATGAAGGCGGGAAGGGGGTCACTCTCACAAGGACTAGTACTGACACAGGAAAGGTCTGCTGCTGACCAACGGCGGCCACCAATGTCGCCAGACGGCCCGGCATGAGCCCGGCCACAACATCCTGCAAACAACAATGTTGCCTCACAACGTTTTGCCAGCCAGCTTGCCATGTGGGGCATTGGGGCCGGGAAACAAAGCTGTGATGTCTCATGTATTTCCGGGTTGCTAGCAAGGCCTCACATAGCAACAGATGAGCCCCCCAGCATGCTTCCCCACACCAAGTTACCTTGATGAGCAGGGCAGACAGACAGTAGTTGATGGCCGCGCCGAGCGTGCTCAAGGTGGCGATGGCGCAGAAGGCTGCTGGCAGGCCATACAGGGAGCCCAGTAGCAGCCCAGTGAAGCTGCAGCCGGGGGTGAAAAAGCCCACAAGGAAGAGATAGATGCTGCCAAGCAGCAGGGCCAGGCGGCCTGGGCACTCCTGCGCACATCGCAGACCATCAAAGTATTGTGCCAGGAGATGATGAGAGTGCTGTGTAGGAAGCATGGGCTGGCATGTGCCGCAAGCTGCAGAGGGAAGGGAGCACTGCCTTTACTACATGAACTGCGATGCTTGTGCAAGACATCCCTGCTGATCATGTTGCTGCCAATCTTACCTGCTTGTAGAGTTGCAAGACATCTCTCAAGTGCTGCAGCTCCTGGAAGTTCAGGGGCACCTTCAGCTCCCCAGACCCCTCTGCAAGGCAGATGCACCGTCTCTTCAGCACTGCAGAATATGTGGTTCTCAGCCACCTTCACACCCTTCTGCATTGCAGGGTTCTTGGTTGGCAGCTGCTGCATACCGCTCACAGAAAACAAGCAAGCGAATGGCAGCTCCTGGAAGGTCAAGGACATCTTCATCTCCAGTGCCTGTTCGACACTGTATTACCTGGCTGTTGAGTTTGCAGTCTGCACCAGGGTATCATGACATCATTGCAACGGGCCAAGGTGGTGCACTTTTACAGTCCTCTTGCACACAGCCAGCTCCTTTGACAAGTCAGCAGGTCAGCCTGGAGATGAGAGGCAGCATGATGTTAATATCTCCACAACAAAGTCAGAGGGGCCAACACATAAGAAGACTGTCTGTTGCCAACACAAGGACAAAAGGTTGCTGGCCGGCCTGCCTGCTGCATGGCTTCTGCAAACATCCCCAGCCAAAGGAAACTGCCCCAGCCAATGAAGATTGAGGTAGCGCATGATGGCAGGCACACACTACAAGCCTGTGCCCACACCTGTCTGCGGAATTCGTGCATGCTGCTGCTGATGCAATGAGCAGCAAGGAGGTGCTGGATGGACGACAGAAATTTTGCAACCCTCCGTCCCAGGTGCGCGGCCTGCAGACTGACCTAGGATGCCAGCCTTTGCTCGCAACTCTTCCAGAGGTGGCAGTGTGCGAGCCAGGCAGACCAGCAGTGCCAGGCATGCCAGGTAGAGGGCTGCCAGCTTCCCAATGGGCCGCACCCAAGCTCCTGTCTGCAGGTACTGAAAGGCAGACAGAGGGCGACCCTTGCTGGCCACAGCTGGCCCGGCCTGCAGCAGCATGGCGGCTTTGGCTGCGGATGACAGTGCTGCTGCACTGGGTAAGTGCGTTTGCTGACCTGAGGGGGTTGTGCCTCAACATCTGACACTGCTCTGCGGTGCTTGGAGTCTTTGCTGCCATCCAGCAGCATTTCCAGTCACAAGTACAGATGGCTTGGATGGCTTAGACAGTCAGTGGAACTCATCCTTCCAGGAAGGCAAGTCACGCTATTCCCAGTAATCATCGAAGCAGCTGTCGATGGCCAGCTGCAGTAATAAAGAAAGGGGTCTTCGGTTGACCATGCCACTGCCGTGAGGCACATTGACACGAGCTGCCTCTGGAGGACTTGTTATCTCAGCATCAACTCAGGACCTCTGACGCACGAGTTTGACTCCGACATGCAGCTGGCTCAGATGCAGCAGATACTGCCCAACCGGCAGGTGCCTGGCAAGCTGGGAGGCCAAAAAGTCCTGAGGAGGGGCAAGGCATGCCTGGCTGGATCAGCAATCCCTGTCAGCATGCCACACAGGGGACAGCACTCTGTACAGGTCAGGGCCGGCGCGGCAGGCGCCGCAAGTGCTGCAGCAGGAGCTGTCCCTTCGTCAGCAGCCACTAGATATGGGTGAGGTATTCACACGAAAGCTCTGCAAGGTGACACTATCACACTATATTTGCACTGAGGGGCCATTGGCGCCCTGGTTAATGGACGCTGCAACAACAGGCTGTCATACCGCATACTGCGTTTAATCACAGTTCGGCCTGCAGTTGGCGTCACCTTTGCGATGCTGCACATGTCTCTGCTTGATTGACACTGGATTCTGATCAACAGGCTTATTGCAGGTGGCTTATGGCATCTTATGCCTTCATTGCCATTGTGTATCAAGGTGGGGCTTCCTACATCACCTTGGCAGGCTGTACCTACCTGAAGCTGCCAGCATCCGCCCTCTGGGTTATCAAGTCTGCTCACGATCAGTATTGCTGTGCCGAGTGTGATGGCCGTGGACATTGTTGCTGCCTGACAATTAGCCTGGCTGCCCGAGCCGATCATCATTGCTGCTGCCATGTGTGTTGTCCAGCTTGCTCATGAGAAACCTCAAACTGCCCTCTCTGGTGCAGGCATCGTGTTCCAGGTGTCAAAGGCCAGAAAGACAGCGTGAGCCTCAGCACATGTCTGCATCTCAGAGCTGCACGTCGGACTGCATTTCTGGTTGGCATGCCTGGCTGCGCAGAGCTGCTCTGGCGCTGTCCAGTACAAGGGTCTGTGCCCAGCGCAGGGGTGTCATGGCTGATGGCATGTGCAAGGGTTGTGCCCCCTGTGAAGGCTGCCCCCGTGCAATGGCAGCATGCCTGGTTGCTGGTAGCTGTCCTGGTGCTACACAGTGCATGGGCTATCCTGTGCTTTGGCTGCATGCCTGCCTGCTGTGGGCTGCTCAGGTGGTGCTCAGTGCAGCCCCTGCATTCGATAGCCCCTTGAAACCCTGCACTGAAAAGTTCCAGAACACCTTTGGGCGCCTGGCATGCGGCCCTCGCATTCCTGCCTTCTGCTGAAAGGTGCTCTGGTGCTGCCAGGTGCTGCTTGTTGTTGGTGGCTTGTCACATTGCTTGCAGAGCTGTCTGTCCAGCAGTGAGGTCAAGGCTCCGCATCTCATTCCAAATGCACCTATGTCGTCGAGTATGGCAGGGATCCTGGCAGGCTCCTGCATTGCGGCACCGCTCCGGCATCCTCATACCCTGATGCAGAACCTTCCAGCTGTGTCCTGTGCTGCGCAGGAATGTGCCTTACCCTCGCATGACTGCAGACGGCGACGATGAGGCCAGCAAAAAGTGAGGCTGCGTTTCAGTCTGAGCATCATGTTGGGTGGAGGCTGGCTGCTGCTGCCCTGGCACATGCAGTTCAGCCCCTCCTTCAATCAGCAACCAGCCCAGGCTGCACACATTTTCGAGCCACAGCAAAGCATACCACCCACTCAGCGGCTGAGCTGTACTACACTTAGACGCCTCTGACTGGGTGCAGGTTCAACTGTACACTGCGGGGGCAGCTGAACACTCTGGAGAACCTGCCGATCTTCCTAGCGGTGGGCTGGCCCGCCCCTGTTTTGGCAGCAACCCTAGTTGTGCAGGGATTAGGCTCAGGGTTTCAGGTTTCCTGGGGCTGTGCGCCAGGACAGCCCCAGGCTGTCTGCCCAACAGTTTCTTTGGCAGTACATACATGCTTGCATCTCAGCCAGGCTCTGAGGACAAGGCCAGCTGTAGGCATGCTGACCAACAGCTGTCCCATGCTGTTGGCATTCTGCTGATGGGGCAGTGTGTGCACAGGCAGCTGCCTCCTCCAGCCCCTCGCCGCTGTGAGCTCATAAGCTAATACACCCTTGCTCACTGGTTGCCTCAGCTCGGTGTTTAGCTGTGCAGGTGGATCTGCTCTTGGCCCAGGTCTACCCCCTGACAGCTGCAGCCCTCGCATTTGTGTGGGGACTGGGTGAGCGCAGATCTGCCTGCATTGTCAGAAACACACGGCAGCGCCAGCACCTTTTACAATGCCAGATTGAGCTGTGCCCTGGCGCCAATCTTATGGGACAGCACGCTCCCACCTGCAAGGGGGAGTGACATTGGCGAGCACCACACACGTGCTTCAGCCACCGCTTGTTGCGTGGTGTGAGGGTTGGCACCACGCTTCCAACCTTTGCAGACAAGCCTCAGGCCTGCTGGTGCCTGCAGGCCGTGCTGTCTATGCCACTGGCTACGGCACTGGAGACCCTGCCAAGAGGGTCCCTGGGGCGGCTATTTCAAATCTGACACAGGTGCAGTGACTGGTGTGCCTGCCACAGCAAAGCAATGACCAGCTCACCTGTGTCTGGTGCCCGCTGCAGATAGGCAGCATTCTCACATTGGCAGTGACAGCCTTCAATGTCATCACCGGCAGGATCTAAGCAGAAGCAAGCATGACATGCTCTACCAACAACTCAGAGAAGCTGCAGAAGGCCTGCGTGCTCAGCGTTTGAAGAAAACAGCAATGGTGGGCCTACATGAAACCACATGCAAGAGGGGCCACAGAATTCATGTGTCTCGTTTCTTGTTTTACATGTCACCCCATGCCCATGGGTGCTCCTCTCGGTATGCCTCCACTGCTGAGCGGAGAGCGTAGTTGGGAGTGACCTGCAGCACACATGCTGCAGCTCAGCAAGTGAGAACTGGATTTGCTTGTAAATGCATAGTTTCTGGAAGCCCCACCTGATTCTTGCTGCAATACTGCCGCGTGACCTGCAGCACAGCAAGCTTGGTCTGAGCAGCTTTCAGCCGGCACTTAGCGCACAGAGCACGCCTCAGGCTCTCTGCTCTGCCAACACAGTCACCCTGAGGCGCAACGCAACCAATGCATAGCTCACTGGGTCAAATTCGCCGTTCTTTTGAAGGTGCTGCAATAGCGCGGCCTTTTCATATGATAGACCTGCAGAATCAAGATGATGCTGAGGCAGACATCATGCTAGCCCATGGTCAATGCAGCATGCACTGTTCAACAGGCGCCTGGCAGCAAGAATGCACTTGGCACCAGCGCTCACCTGAAGGGGTGATGACAGGATCCCTGAAAGCATCCAGCGTCAGCTGCAGTGCAGGCAAGGACCAACATCAGCAGCAAGCAGCAACATGGCTGTGTGAAGGGGAGATCCTAGAGCTGCTACCTCTGAACGCCACCAAGCGTGCAGGGAAAGGTGCACGCAATGTGCGCCTGCCTCCCTGCCATGGGGCACCTGCCACAAGGTCTATGCAGCATGAGTGGGGTGCAAGTGCTGCAAGAGCATGCTGCAGGATGATTGTCACATATGCAGCGGTAACATGAGCAGTGGGGGGACATTGCCAGGCCCTGCTGTGCAGGTCTGCTGCTGCAAAACCTGTTATGCAGCAGGTATGCCTAGTAGGGCACACTGCAAGGACCCGCTGTGCAAATTTGTGCAGTTCAGACGTGAGATACGCTGTAGACAAGCCTTTTAGGTGCAGGCTGCAGGGTTCTGCAGCAAAGACCTGCTGCCAGAGCAGCTGCCATGCGCATGCAGCATGCATGGCACATGATGGCTGCCAGAACGGGCTGAAGGGGAGGCTGCACATGCCTGCTGCAGCTCAGACATGCAGCAAGCCTGGCACATGGCCACACCGCTGAGGAAGAGTCTGCACAGCAAGGGCCTAATGCAACACATGCATGCAGCAAGCATGACACGCAAAGGTGAAACCTGCTCCATTTTCAAGCATGCCGTCAACCATGCCTGGCAGGTGAAGGCTGAGGGAATCTCGCCCTGCTTGAGATCCCTCCCTGCCAGCGCAAAGAGGTCTTCCAGCTGCCGCCGCTCCTCCTGCTGCCTCGTCTGGCACAGGGCCAAGTCGCTCTGCCAGGGCAACAAAACGTTTCGGTTGCACAGATTTCGTACAGTGGCTAGCCAGGCTGTGCAAAAAGGGTGCAGGCTCTCATGGCTGCCCTGCTGGATCTGGGGCAGGTCGATCTGCAGCAGGGCAAGGGGGCTGGCGTCTGCCAGACCTGAAACCAGCACCAGCTTGCTGAGCTGCAAATTGAGAGGCTGGCAGCAAAGTTCCTGATCAGGGCTGATCAAAGCTTCCTATGCTACACAAGGGCAAGGTCAACATGCCCTGTGTAGCAGGCAAGGTCTTGCAGACTCAGGCGCATGCAGCCCGGCCCAGCAAGGGGCAAGCCCAGTGCTTGTGAGTTTGCTGTCATGCTGCAGGTGAGACAAGCACATGCTGCAGCCTCCAAGGCCAGAGGTCTCCCGTCTCAACAATCCACGGGCAGTGCGTTATGCATGTCACCTGAGCCTATTGCAGCACTGCCCCCCATGGTGTGTGGCTGCTCAAGAGTAGTCAATTGCCACCAACCCCCGCCATATCACAAGGTGAGCCTGCTGTGTCATGAGCTGCAGAGGCACAGCAAGTCACCAAACCCCTGTCCGTTCTTGACCATGCAAAGTGGTCATGTGCTACATCACGAGCGGCAGGCGCTACTGGACCCCAGACTGCCCCTTCTCAACGTGGCCCCTGCCTCAGGCCAGCAGTCAGACGGCACATATCCAGAAGCGGCAAGGTGCCCCATGAAGCCAATGAGAAATAGACTCACCAGGCATTGGGCAGTGCCCACCAGGTGTTCCTGAGTCACTGCATCATGTGCCTGCTGCGCACAGGGCAGAGATCCACGTGCTCCATCGAAATGTAAAGCACCCTATCTGACCTGCACCTCCAGGTGCCCACAGAATCTTCATTGGGGGGTCAAGCTCACCGGGCGCTGGGTTGCACCCCCCAGGTGCTCCTGCATCTCTGCGTCGTGCGCCTGCTGCATCATCTGCTGCAGGCGCTGCTGGAAGGCAGCCTGCCGGGAGTGCTTGTCCCTCGAGCGCCGCTCCCAGAGCCAGAACTTGGTGAGCGCCATCTCGCGGTGCACCTCCTCCTTGATGCTGTCGTTCTGGTTGCGTGCCAACTGCAGGGCCTGCAGGACGCAGTGTGTGGGTATCAATGTGTGGGCTCTCATGCGTGCTCACGTTGCTGCCAGACTGGTGTAGTGCAGCGGGAGGCCCTTCTAGGCCCTTCCAGGCCCTGCAGAAGCGCTGCACAGCAACACATCAATCTTTGGTGCACCTCCTCATTGATGTCTGTCTGACTTGTGGCAACTCCGAGGCCTGCAAGGCAGAATCCTACAGTTTGAAACCTGTAGTATTCGTGCTGCAGTACTTGTGCAACCCAGCAGATGGCAGAGCACTTCTTCTGATGTTCGGTGCAAGTTGGTGGAAAAGGGTCGCCCAAGACAGCTGCAGGTATGACAAGTGAAGACATGCTGTAGCATACATGTATGGCTGCAATATCAGGGTGCGTTCAGCAGGAAGGGCTGAACAGCACCTCTTTTTGGTTCTGTCAGAGCACAGCAGGAATTAGCTAGCGCAGCCAGGCCTGACAGGCTCCCAATGAGTGGCTGCATGTTGATGCACAGCATGAAACATGGCTGATGCCATTCAGCAGGAATGCAGGGTGATCAGTGTGCAGGCAGAGCACAGCGTGGAGGGGCCTCACCTGCTCAAGATGGGCGGCTGCCTCCGACAGATTGCCCTGATGCCGCTCATACAGCCCAAGCAGGTAGTGTGGCTGCAGGGCACAACAGGACGCATTTCAGGTCCACATTGGACGACAGTCATGCAGCTGTGAGGTTTCTTAGCGCACTCGCAGGGAGTCCGGGTGCAGGGCACAGCAGAGAAGTCAATCAGCCTGGGGTCAGCTGAGGCATGAGGCATGGTTGCATGGCATGAAAGCAGTGACTGCCAAAGTGGGGCACAGCAGAGAAGGTTGTCAGCCTGCCGTTGGCTGAGGCATGAGGCATAGCTGCATGGAGCTTAGATGTGGTCGGGCACAGTGCACAGCATGAAGGCAAGTGCAATGACAAAGAGCATGTCTGCCACCAGGGCAGCGGCACCAGCCAACCTTTGTGGCTGCCGCACTCAAGGCTGGCAGACGATTTGGATGCCTGCTAGCTGTCAGGGCTGTCAGCAGCCTGCAACAGATGAGTCCAGCTAAAGCCAGACCTTCACAGCTTCGCGATTCCCCAGCAGCGCCTGCGAGGCGTCCTGATGCACAGCATCCCAGTCCTCCCGCCGCTTGTGGCACAGCGCCCGATTGGTGAGGGCCACGCTCCAGCCAGGCTTGCAGGTCAGGGCCTGGGTGTATTTCTGCACTACAGCGGGTGGTCAGCAGGTAGTGGGCTGCGGTGCAGCCAGGCTGGCAGGTCTTCTGGCAAACAGGCGCTGGTGGCGTGACGCAGGGTCACTACCAGCTCAAGAGTTAGAGCACTGTTTCACTAGGATGGATTCTTCCTGCAGCAAGTGGGCGCCAGGCAAGCTGGCACAAGTGGGAGCCGCAGCTCGACACAGCAGGTGCCTGGTACAGGGTGGCCCTACAGTGCAACAAGGGACGCTGCCCATGCCAGCCTTCACACCGATGGCGCTGCCGCTCGACAGGGCACGACAGTGCGTTGCCTTTGTCCTTCAAGGCTCTCGATGACCAAGACCCACGCCAGTGACGGCTGCTTGTTTGCCCTTGCCAAACAGCACCTGCCTCTCCATCTCATCCCCTCGATGCACACAACCCACCTCAATGGCTGCACTGTATTTGCCCTTGCCAAAGAGTGCGTTCCCCTCCTTCTTGAGCGTCTCTGCCTCCCATTCAGAGTTGACATGCCTCTGCCTCCCTGGCCAGCCTCCAGGCATGCGCATGCTGCGGACTTCAAGCTGCACTAAAGCTGCACTGCTGGCAGGCAGAATGTCTCTGACTATGGCAGTCAGCTGCTTGAGGTGCAGGCTGGTCAGAGGGACCAGCTGTTAGGCAGGGGTGAGCAGCTACTGGCAGCTCCTGGGGGCCTGCCGCAGGAGGCTGCTGAAGCCTGCAGCACAGACGGGGTGCAGGTTGCTTGCTGGTCTCGTCATGGGTGTGTAGCAAAGGTGTGGCCTCCCAGCTGCTCACCAGCCTCCCCACAGTGCCCAATGGCAAGAAGTGCCCTTAGCGGCTGACGCAGGGTCTGGAAGGACTGGCAGTTCAGGGGCTCACTGGAGCTTAGCAGCTGTCACCGTGCATGCTGTTGGGGGTGCCTCGCAACACCTGCCTTGTTCAGCAAGCAGTCTCTTCGAGCTGGCTTCTACCCAGCTTGACAAGCCTGGCCTTCAGCAGGGAGGTGCATTTTCCGCAAGTTGCCTCGAGATCATAGGTTGGGCTATTATCCCAAACTTGCTTGTGATCAGATTGCAAAGCAGAAGGTTGGAAGCTCCTTCAGGGGTTGTTTGGGGCAGCTCGTTGGCATTCATGCAAGAAGAGGAGAAGACACACTCGGCTGCCCTCTTGAAGGAACATCTCATTCCGGGTTGGGGCTTTATTTGTGGGCGATGGGCTGCTGTATCTCCCACACAGAGGTCAAAAAGGTGACTGTCACCTGCGTGGTGACAGATGCCTTTGCCCCTGTTGCCGCACGATTTTGTCATCAGTTCACTTCTGGGCCTTCGCTTCAACTGCACCTGCCTGAGCGCTGTGCCGCCAGCCATACAATGTCAGCTTGGGCTTCTGCTGGTATGCCTGATCGTGCAGCTGCCTCTCTCTTGCTGCTAGGGCGCCCGGCTGGGGGGCATAATTGCGCTAATGACCCGGCTGGGGCCATGTGCTGCTGCGTGCAGGGCATTCACACGCTCCAGCCACATCTGCTTAGCACCAAATCAATAGGGTTCTGTTGCCCTGGCTACAGGAAGCTGAAGAGGCAGCTGTGCTCTCTGGGATCTTTGCAGGGCTGTGACCCCTTGCCCTGTCACGAGAGGCTTTGTCACTAGTTGGGGACATGGCTGAGAGTGACCATGCTTCTCTGAGTAGACTTCTGTCTTCAGTGGTCCTCACTTTGACTCGTCCTTTTACAGGACACTGACCGCTGGTACTGCTTGAGAGGACGCCTCCACTCACAACCCCCTGCAGTCACTGGCATGAACGGCTCTTGTTCTTCTGCAGGAGATTTGCAACAGATGGCAGCATGTGCCCAATGCTCACTGCACGTGCTAACAGCGATTGTCATCCTTGTGCAGGACGACACGTACGAGAGGGCGCAGGCTGATGCCCAGATCTGGGCTGGCCCCTTCCTGCACGCCAGCGCAGTGGACATCCTCCTCCTGGCTGCGCGCAGCGCTGTGAAGCAGCAGCTGGCTCCCACTATGCCTGACAGCGACTTTTTCCAGTCCCTGGAGCAGCAGGGTAGCTCCCAGCTGCAGGCCTATGTCACGTCACTCAACAGCAGCCTCCCGGCCCCCACCTCAGCCAAGACTCTTGCTCCACAGCTGGACAGGCTGGTCGCCAGGCCCACCATGGTCATGCATTCTGACAAGAAGGAGGTGGAGGAGCATGCCCTCAAGCCAGCGCTGGATCTGCTGAAGCGGTACCCAGCTCTGGCAGACACTTACAAGCTGGAGTGTGTTATTCTGCGGTCCTTCAGCCAGCTCGGGCTGGCCTTCAATTTCTGACACACTTTCATGGGGTAGTGGTGTTTTCTTTCTGCGAGGGGTCTGGCGCGGATGCAACTCTAGCTCTCTTCCTAGGCAGCATGCCTGTCTCCAATGCTCCCTGGGAAGTACCAAGCTCTTTTTGCGCCTTGCTCAGAGCCCAACCTGTGTAATTAGCAGTCTGAATGGCTGCCAACAGTCTTTTTGCATGGTTGTCTTGATTGTTCAGTCTCCCGACCCTCTCCTCTTTATCATGAGCACTGGAATATTTCCTCATCCTTGCCTCTTTAAGGTTCAACTGATTGCGCACAGCCAGTATGTAGAGGTGGTCCAACTGCTGTTGGCTGCATGTACAATGGCTACCTAGCGGTGTCTCCAGGCTGGGTTGACCATTTCATCGATGCAGCTGCAATCATTTCATGAAATGGCTCAATCAGCAGCTGCAGGACAAGGCTTCCACTGACCTGAACAGTCTGAGAACTGAGGCCTTCCCCTATCTCCCTGTAAATGGTGGTTCCCTGGGGAACCGGTCTGCTGGCTTTAAAAATGTTACAGGACAATAAATTTGCAGACAGCATGGATTGATATTCCATCATGGCCTGCTGCTGCCGCCACACATTCATATATTCAGGCCAACAGCTGTTTGGCTCTGCAGTGCAGTCTTGACTGTCATGCCTGAAGCAGATCAATTCCTCGCAGTAGTAGTGAGGCGCAACACTCCAACCAGCAGGAGGCTTATATGAACCTATGTCTATGTCAGCATACCTGAACACAACCGAGCAGCGGGGTGGCACATCATCGAGGGTGGACAGATCGACCCAACCTGGGTGGTCTTCCAGCTCAGCGTTTCTGTGATAGACAGCAACAGACAGCCACAAATCCCTCAGATTGGGACAGCTAGCCAGACAACTGAAACCAACATGTGGCGTCCCCGTTTGGACGTGGATCCGAACACCAAGCGTCACCAGGTGTGGCAGGCTGGCACAATGTGGCAGTGACTTGGACGAAGTCAAATCCTGTTTGCCAACCGAGTGTACAGCTAGCTCACAACCGGCTGGCAGCTGGGTCAAGACTTTGCCAGGGCTGAACTCACCACAGTTGAGCTCCACTCTGGTCAGCTGTGCCAATGCCGCCAGCTGCTCCAGCCAGGGAATCTCTGTGATAGCTCCTCGAGGTCCCTGGGACAGATGCCCAGAAGATGCCTGCTTGTGCGCCCGCTCGGGCACAAAGTCAAACAATGCCCTCAGACCCCTTGCGCTGGGGAACTTGGTGACATCCAGCGTTGTGCAGTCCAGCGAGAATATAGCAGAAACCTCCTCCACACAGGCCAGGGTGGGACAGTCTGACGGCAGCCGGTGTGTGAATTCCAGGCGCCTGACGGTGGGAGGCAGCCAGGCCCAGCTCCTGCAAGGCAGGATGGGGAGTCAGGTCGTTGAATCACACTGGGGCCGCAAAACAACTGCTGCACATTGACAATTGGCCCTTGATACACGACGAGAGATCAGACCCTTGCTGTGCAGCACCTCATGTATGTTGCTGTGCAACACGTGACGAGCAAGGCGTGTTGGGTGCTATGCTTGCTTGGAAAACTTTTGCAGCCACAGGTGCTCTGTGTGAGCTCACTGGCTGGATGCTCAGGTAGGCCAAGCACTCAGGCCTCAGGTGAACAGCATGCCCAGCAGGCGATTTGCTCCCAGATGATTGACACTGACTGGGGTTGAGCACTGGTGGGTCAAGCCTCGGGGGCCCAAGCTTTGCCATAGCATGAGGATATGAGCGCAAGGCAACCACTCACCCGAGGCCATGACCTGACCGGAACTCTATGCCACTTGCAGCCAGCGCTGCCAGCACATCCTGCTGCAACATGGGGGCATCAGCCCCACGGAAGACCCTGTCGTGGAGGGCTGAGTGGCCAACAGTCCGCAATTGCTTTGCCAACAATGGGCATCTGATGAGCTGAGATGGCAATTGAAGTTGCAGCTTCGATTACCATCTCAGCTCGTCAGATGCCCAGTGTCTCCTCTGCTCAGCTTAGGCTCCCTCTCTCTCCCTGAGGACCCTTGAATATTTGGACTTATCTCAGGCACCCTCTCTCTAAGTAATTTTCAGATTGAATCATGACTTAAGACTAATAAAATGGCATGAGCTGATCACAGCTCTGGGGTCCAATGAGCTCACACCCAAGTTGAAGCTGGCTTTCACAGATATTGTGACTTCATGAAATACCACATTGACTCAGCATGAACGGTGACTAGACGCAACATTGACACTTGCCAAGCGGGGCCTCAGCTGCTAGGGGCCTCTAGGATGGTCAAAGCCAACTGCATGATTTCTGCAAAATCCAGGTTGGTGAAGCGTTGCCAGAAGCCGCACTTGTGCCACTGGTCACTGGGATATGCTGGGCTGGCAATGCCATGCAGAATTCTGGTCACTGCCCTGGCTGTGAGGTTCACGCCCTGCAAATCCAGTACCCACAAGTCGAGTCTCATTGGCACGTATTGCAATCCGCATCAGGCAGATCTGCTGCAATCCATGCCACACACCGCTGCCCATCCAAGCCAGGCCCAGGCATGACACAGGTGGCATGGCTGTACGCACCGGTTTGTTCCTCTTTGCCCACGCCAGGAGAGCCACACAGTCTGGTCTGAGCAGCCTGTCCACCTTTTTTAGCGGCAGCTGCCTCTCCTCTGCAGACAGGCAACCGTCACCGCAAGTCAAAGTGCTCTCTGAAAGGCACCAGGGCAGTGCTTGAGCCCATGCAATTACAGGGCAGCAAGAGAAGTGGATGCCCACCTGGCTCAGGCAGTGACTGGTCAAAGTACGAGGATACTGCTCCCCGCAGAGACTGCTCTTGGGCGGCTGCACCTTCCTGCAGGCAGCAGGGTGACCTGTCAGTGGTAGCTGTTACTTGACACGGAAACTGCTGCTCCTTGCCAATTGCAACAAGAGGAGCCCTTCGAAAGTGTTCCGACCCTGAACATCAGAGCATCTAGGACTCTAGCAGCTGCTGTCTGTTCCTGGAAAGCGAAAAGTGGCAAGCTGCCAGGGGCAGATCTCCAGAGATGCAGGTAGTGCACGCTGTGGGTGATGCTGCTGCTCCGCTGTGACGCAGTTGAGGAGAGCCGCCGCATCGTCTGCTGCACAGCAGCTGCTGCTTCTCTTCACAACATGCTCCTCACCTGCTGTGCAGCTGTTGACAGCACACAACCGCGGGTGTCCAACTGCAACAGGCATTGGAGCCAGGCACACCTGCCTTGCACACAACTGCAGGTGTCCACTGCAGGTGCAACAGGCATGGGAGCCAGGCTCACCTGCCGTGCAGCAGCTGCCAGTGCGCAGTAGCAGGTATCCAGGCGCTCCAGCTGCTGCCTGCCCACAGCTGCATGGCGCCCTGCCAGCTCCTCACTCAGCTGCATCAGGTCCTGGGGCACAGCTCTCACCTTCAAGTGCACAGTAGAGAGCAGTTGACAGAGGCGGGCTGCCAGACAAGGCATTCATTGTCAAATTGCAAATGGCCCCTGCACAAGCACCGCAGGCTCAGCCTGCACTGCTTGGACCACTTGTGTTGCTGTCGGGTCAACAAAGCACAGCCTGCCCTGCTTGGACCGCCCATTGCCTGTAGGCAGACGATGTGCAGCCTGCATTGCTTCTGACCAGCCATCTTGCTGATCAGTGGATTCCCAGGTGGTGCATGTTCTGCTTGCAGTCATCCTGTGGCACTTTTCTGGCAGATAACGGACAGCAGTTGCAGCTCAGCCAGCACACGGCAACCAGGCTGCGGGGCTACCCGCCAGCAGGCCCCTGCGCAGAAGGTGCAAGCCCATGCCTGAGCTTCTGCAAGGTCAGGCCGGCCTGTGGGGCAGACCGTTCAGCCCCAGCTCAAGCTGCACTCCACATAGGAGCCACCCCCAGTCCATGAGGGCCAAAGGCAGGTACCAGCACCACCACCAGTCTGGTGCAGCACTCCTCCTAGAGGGACCATCTCCTTGAGCCTCTGCAAGCTGGCCTGACATGCAGGGGCCCCACCTCCAGGTCTGGCTCAGGCAGCACTCCGCAGGTGAGCGGCCCCTGCCAGCCAAGGCAGGAGACAACCAGCACCATGAGGATTCGCCAGCAGCATCCCGACAGAGAGCCTCTCCTGGGGCCTCTGCATGGTCAGGTGAGCTCACCTGGTAAGCAAGGGCGCCCTGGCGTGCCACCTCAAAGCGGAGCACTTCCTGCTGTGCCAGGGGTTGCAGCGCCTGAAATACCTGTACAGAGAGAGCTGTGAACGTGCTGAGTGACTGCGACATGCTGAGTGAAGTTTTCAGCTTGCTAAAGGTAGGAGGAAGGGGGAAGGGAGCGGGGAGAGAGTGACATGCCTCCTGAAAGTCAGCTGCTGACCTAGGGACTGCAGCGCGGGGCTGGGCAGGAACATGTTGCTGTTGCATGCTGATCAGCACATCATAGGCCTTACAGAGCAGGTCAGTGCATCAGCTGGTGTCTGTACAGGCTGCAGGACGGTTGGGGCTCCTGCTGAGGACCATGTCTTGCAGCCAGCATTGCTGCCAGCACAGGACTTGATCTTGTTGGCCTGAGCGTGCTCAAGGGGGCCGCTGCTTGCAAAGCAGTCAGGCCCCTACTGAGGCCAAGTTGTCCCTGCTTGGTCTGAGTTGGCACACACAGGCACGCCGCCTTTGCATGTTGCATGCATGCAACACAAGAAAGAATCAACAAGCAGAGGATATGCCTGGTGACCATGCAGCAGCAGGTGCTGCAGACGTAGCTGACCTGAGACATGGGTGCTCCCAGGGCATTCATTAGGTCCGCTGTGGCAACCGTGTAGCAGCCGCGCCGGTGCTTGGGACAGATGCGCAGAAGCGCTGCGATAATGGGTTGCCCATCTGCATACTGCAGCACAGGAAGCAAGGATGCCTGCGCTCTCTTATGAGCAGCAACTGTCAGCTCATGCAGATGGCTGCTGCTACTACCTGGGTAAGCTGCAGCCAGCAGTGATACCGTGGCATGCTGGCGCTGCTCTAAGCAGCATTGCTGAGAAGCTGGTTCTGGCAGGAGCCGTTGCAACGCCGGTCCAGCGCTGCTGTGTCTCTTGGCAGCCTCATGTGGGCCTCATTCTCGGGTCGTGCGTGGAGTGATGTCATATACACAAGCAACACTCCGAATAGCCCACCTCCTCTGCAGGCTTGTCGTAAAAGGAGACCTGGATGGTGACGCCCGTGCTGGGCAGCATGTGCACAAGCTGGCCATCATGGGCCTGCACACTCACAGACACACATCAGACAGGTCTCATGCAAAGCGCTCCTGCAGAATGCACAGCGTGCCAGGCATGGAGGGGCCAGCTGGGCTGGAGGCAAGAACGGACAGGTCTGCGCCTCCGCCAGCCGCACATGTCTGGCTGCTACAACTCTGGTGCATCCATTGTGTGGTCAGCCATGGTGTCGAGCTGAGCAGCCACATTAAGGACAAGCAGCAGCACAGTATGGCTGGCTGTGGCCTGCACTGGGGCGGTTTGCAGCTGACGCTCCTCACATACTCACTGCATGCAGACCACCAAAGCTGGCATCACTCAAGCGCACTTCGTCACCTCCAGGTAGCTCAGCAGGGTCTCCATGGTCTCCTCCTTCATGTCCAGCTCGGCAGCGCACTTGCTGATGGCCAGGGTGCCGTACCAGGGCAGGGCCTGCTCACCACCATCTGCAGCACACAAGACTAATGCTCAAAGGCCTTGGCTTCCAGCTTGTCCAGAAGTCTCTGCTGAGAGCACCAGGCATGCTCAAGGCCTCTGCCCTGGAAAGCACTTCACTCTGCTGCCCCGACTCAGCAAGCAACTGGCCCCGACTTCTTTCCTTGGCTTGGCCTTGTGCTGCCTCTGTGTTGCAGCAAAGCATGGCCTTCATCCTTGACAGCCGTGGTTTGATACTGCAGGGCTTTACAGACGCAGAGTCCGGGGACCCTGTGGTGAGTGCCATCATTGGGCCTGGTCAGCACCGTCGCCCCACCTGTGCTTGCTGGCAGTGCAATGACTCCCCTCCTGAAAGCCGTGCACATCTGGCTGGTCGGCACCTTTGTCCCACCTGCGCTGGCTGGCTTGGCAAACACTGCCTCCAGGAAGCTGTGCACGTTGGGCTGGTCGGTGCCGTCGGCGTGGGCCAGGGACCGCAGGCGCAGGAAGTCTCCATCGTCCAGGAAGGCAGTGCACGCTGCCTCACAGCCGTCACGCCCGGCCCTGCCAACCTGCAATTGAGCACCGGAGGAGCCCGGTGGCTGCAGACTTCTGGGCATGAGTGAGCTGTCCTGCACAATGTTTGCTTCCTGTGCTGTAGGATGCCACACAGCCATCACTGTGGCTCCAGTAAGCTGCAGACATGCAGTAGCACTTGGTATGGGGGGAGGGTCCACGTGTGGCGTTGCAGGGGGGCATTGCTGACAGTGCTTCTCAACAGTAGCCATGCATGTGTAGGCACATGGGGCAGAGACACTCTCCTGCCCTCCCACCTGCAGCCATACACTGGCGCAATGCTACATGCATTTGCAGGTACAGAGGGCAGGCCTACACAGAGACACCGCCCAGCCCCTGCATGTGCAGCCAAGCCTTGCACTGCAGAGATTTGCGGTCCAGGATGCTTACCAGTTGTTGCCCCAGACACTGCAGCTAAGTGCTGGGCGGCTGCACATGGCCTGCCAATTTTAGAAGCCAGGCACCACCAACCTATCGCATATGCCTCTGCCACTCGGCACCTAGCTGCAGTGTCAGGGCCAAGAGCTGACAAGCGTCATGGACTGCAAGTCTTTGCATTGCATTGTCAAAGCTAGGCTGCACTAGGCCTGCCAAACAGCAGCCAGGCACCGCCAAACTGCTGCATGTGGCCATGCCACCGCAGTGCAGGCGGCATGACGCCCTTGGCATTGACCCTGCCTAGCTGCAGACGTGACACGCCATCAGCATTCCAACGCCAGCCTGGTGCTGACATGAACTTGACCATGCACATGCCAGAACTCTGGGATTCACAGCCTGGTTTAAACCCTCCCGCAGACCCAGCGGTTGATTCCAACTCATCTGCTGCAGAGTCCCCTCCAGCCTGTACAGCATTTGCATGATCAGCACCCGACATGTGTGGACGGCAGCCAACAACAGACTCCCACCTGCTGCACATACTCCTCCAGGCTGCGGGGGAGGCTCATGTGCACCACTCCCCGCACCCCCTGGGCATCCACCCCCATGCCAAAGGCCACCGTGGCCACCACCACACGCATGCGGCCAGCACAGAAGGCCGTCAGGATGCGGTCGCGCTCCTGCAGGCGCAGGCAGGGGAGACATTGGACTCCAGGCTGCTGCCACAAGCTGTCATATTGCAGATGTGTGCAGCACAACATAGCACAGAAGGACACCTATAGCTGAGTCCCCTGCAGGCCCCACAAATCAGATGACACAGACTGGCAGGCGATAGCGCAGGGCGTGGGAGCCATCAAGGATGCGCCCGCGCTCCTGTAGGTGCAAGTAAGAGACAGGCTTGACATCAGGGTGGGGCGAGGCCATGAGAGTACATTGGCGCCCTACACCAAAGGCCTTTTAGATGTGCTCAGGATCCTGCACGTCCCCTGTGACAGATGTTGCCGACAAGCCTCGGCCTAGATGCTTAAGCATGTGCCTGCGTCCAGGACAGAAGGCCGTCTGGATGCGCCTGTGCCCCTGCAGATGCACAGAGATGCTGCACATCAGGACGTTGTTTGAGACACAGCACTTTGCAGTCTCCCAGCACCGAAGATTATTTGAATGCACTTGTGCTGTGTTAAACTGCTGCCAGTGACAAGTGCAGCCCAGTGACAAGGTGGGAAAGCACATTTTGGCACTTGCTTGCCGCCCCAGGGGATCAACAGCACTACACTTTCCACACCAAGCTGGATGGCTGAGGGACCTGCGCTGCTGTGACGCCTTGTGCTGTCACCTTCATGTGCTTGCGCGCATGGTAGCTGACTGCGCTGACTCCAGAGGTGTAGAGAAAGCGGGCAACCTCATCTGCCTGGCTCTGGAAGGTGCAATACACAATCACAGAGGCCGCCTCGCGCAGGGCACCCTCCCGCAACAGGGCCAGCAGAGCGCGCTTGGCGCCACCATTGGCCGTCCCTGCAGTGGGCAGTGTCTGTGAGAACTGCAGGGAACACCTCAGAGGAACTTGCCAGCAAAGTACATGTGGCGCACAGGGCTCCCCACTGATCACTTTGAGGCACATGCATCAGGTAGCCTCTGCCTGCATATGTGCTGCAGTCCTGACAGTGCTTGAATGGTGATTCGCTTCTGACTGCCCAGTTCACCTCCGTTGTGGTGCACCACAGACAGGCGCAGGTTGTCTCGCATGTTGCTATCCCGCAGCCTGTTCTCTGGCTGGATATCCAGGGCGGTGGCCACCTCTGCCTCTGTGGCCCGCGTGGCTGTTGCCGTGAGGGCCAGCACGCAGCGCGCCTGCACCTTCTGCTTCAGTAGGTGCCCCAACCGGAAGTAAGCTGACCTGCATGGCCCGGGGGGACACCAGCTGGCTTGTGAAACACTGGCTAGCAGCAACACCATCTCCAGGAATGGTGGCCCGTCAGTTTCTGGACTGCTGCAGAGGTCTCTGCAAAGAAGTGCACGCAGCCGCTAGCATTGGGGTCCTCCATCATAAGGTACTCTACCTAAAACAAGATGAGCAACGGCGATTTGATCTGGGGTGCAGCTGGTGCTAGGGCGGGCTAAATGCAGGCTGCAGGCGCATGCAACTCGCCTGAAGTTGTGGCCCCACTCTGCGACGCAGTGGGCCTCGTCAATGCACACCGCGCTGAGGGGCATGATCGGCTGCAGCGCCTGCAGGAGGGGCCAGCTGTGCAGGCGCTCGGGGGCCACGTAGAGCAGTCGCAGGCGGCCAGCCTGCATCGCAGGCAGACAGTGCTGCAGATGGGAGTGCGCAGCGCAGGGGACCATGCAGCAGGTGGGCCGCAGTCTGTCCCAGCAGGCAGGCAGCGCTCCAGGTGGACACACGCAGCGCAGTGGACGATCACAGCAGGAGTGCAACAGCCTGCACAGCAGGTAGGCAGCGCTCCAGGTGGGAACCTGCAGCGCAGTGTGCAATTGCAGCAGGTGGGCGGCAGCCTGGGTGGGGCGGCCTCCGGCAGGCACAGCATGGCTGCCAGCCTGCAGCAGCTGCCTTTGCCTGGGTGTAAGAGGGGAATGGCTCGCAGCATTGGCTACTGTGCCCTAAGGCTCCTTCAGCAGGGTGGGCAGCTGATCAGAGGCACAGCCCGGATGAATTCATGAAGCAGGGCAGTGGGGCATAGTATGCAGGTTGCCACCAGAGGGATGCCCTGTCCCAAGGGACTGTCCAAAGCTGTTCACAAGAATGTGTGGGGATGATTACAGAGATTGCTCCTTGCCCCATTTGTCTTCTTTTTGCAACCTTGCCCTTTCGCTTGCACAGCACAGCATAGCCCTGTATACTTCATGGCCACATGCAGCAGACACAGCAGAGACTGCCAGCTTGCACAACATGGCACCATTGCGCTGCTCACAGCATGAGATGGCGGCTGGTAGACGCATCAGCCAGCCGATGGTACAGCTGCCCAGCGCTGCAAAGACAGGCAACTCCAGAAACACAGCAAGCTGCCCTGTCTCCACACTGCACGCCATTCAGGCTCACCCGCAGGTCCCCAAGCACTTGCAGTGCCTCCTGCTTGCTCTGCCCACCCCACAGCATCCCGGCGGGCAGCTGGGGGGGCAGCCTCTGCAGCTGATCCTGCATGAGGGCCAGAAGGGGGGACACCACCAGAGTGGTCCCACCAAGCAGCAAGGCTGGCATCTGGTAGCATAGAGACTTGCCCCAGCCTGCAAGCAGACAAAAAAGCTCAGTGACACAGCTGCCTTCGATGCCCCTTGCATCCAGATGACTTCAATGGGCGATTCCCCCAAAGCAGCAGTGCGGCATTCGCCAGCACAGCAATTTGCCTGACTACAGCATGCTCAGCCACACAGGCGCAGCACACATAGAGTGCCGCCTCAGACAGCTCTGCCAGGGCAATGCCCCAATCTGCGTACAGCATAGTACCACAGCCACACACGTGGTCACATGTAGTACAGGATACAGCCTGCAGGCGGTCAGGCCATGTGAGGCATCCCAGACTATGCCACACGCTCCACTTCTGAGTCTCTCAAGGGACTGTTTGGATGCTGGTGGACCAGGCGAAGTCGGTCACTTTCTGGTGCAGACTGTTGCACAGCTCTATAATCCCTCAACAAGCCTCGACATCTGACAGAAGTGCCTTCCGCTCACAGGAGGATGCTCAGCATGCCACGCCTTCAGGAAAGGGCCCACAAAAGCAGCATGGTGTGCTGATCCCCACCTGTTGGCAGGATGGCCAGGGTGGAAGTCCCCTGCAGAACGCGTCTGACCACCTCCAGCTGCAGGCCGCGGAAGCCCTGGTGCCCAAACACCTCTCTCAGCACCTCTGCAGCCCTCTCATCTGACAGCTCGTCTAGGGGAGGGGCCACGAACTCCTGCAGGCACAGGCCAACTGCTCTTGCTCTCTGCACCCGTCTACTTGGGCCTGCAGTCAGCGTCCTGGCTGCCCAGGGTGCCAGCCAGAGATGCTTGGGAGTCTTTGTCTGGCAGGTGCATGGCATACTGCCACATCGGCATGGGTAGGTTGGGCAGGCACCCCACAACTCATGTACGGTGCGCCATGTCTGCTTGCTGCTGCTTGAAGGCCTCACGTGCAAAGCCAGGGCTGGCAGGCCACACAAGCATTGGTGTGTTGACATAATGTCTATACAATGGCCTTGAGCCCTGACACCTGCAGCATGTGGCATCAACCCACAGCCTTCTGAACTGACCTGCTCTGCCAGTGCTGGCTGGCTGCGCAAGCTTGCGGATGCGGGCCCTGCAGGCCCTTGGCGGGGAGCAATGCCTGGCACAGTACGCCCTGCCCCTTCATCATCGCTGTCGGCTGGCACTGCCTGTAGGCATGCACACGCTCTGTACCTTGTCAGGGAAAGCTCAACACTGTCATACCAGCTCAATCATGTCCGTCTGGGCTTCAGGGTTGTTGGTGTTGTAGATGGTCACCCATGCTGCTGTGCGGTGAGGTGCTTCATGCGGTGAGATCAAGGCGTCAATGGGCATACGCAGCCTACCAAGTGTCCTATGCCAGCAGGCATCTGGGTGAGACCGCACACTGGCTGTCTGTACAGCAGCAAAGCAGACGGCGTGCACGGCCCACAGCGCTGTGCTGGTAGCGCATGAGGCGGCACCATGCATGTCTGGCTATCAGCACACCGGCCAGCAACAGGCCACACCGAAGCCTGCAGCTCTCACGATGTCGCCTGGCAACAGCTACATCTACCTGCTCAGCTGACACAGCGACAAGCAAGCAATGCAGCATGCATGATGCACTGTACCACCCGGCCGCATCTCACACCTCTCCCTGCTGCGTTGTGACACAGATAGCACACAATGCAGCTGCTGTGCCATCCTGACTGCAGACCGCTTCCCTCCCTGCTGCTTTACATCAAACAAGCATGAGAGAGTGCAATGCTCACTCTGCTGTCTGGCAGCAGGTCCAGAAACCAGCCCCTGCCTGCTGGCTCCATGAGGCAGGCAGCAAGCAACGCAGCCTGCTGGGGTTGCTGAGCTGTCTGGCAGCAGCTCCCAGCTCTTGCTGCTGACTCGTGGTACACACAGCAACAGCTGCAACGTGCTGGACTCACCGTGCCATCGGGCAGCAGCTCCTGGCACTCTTGGGCCCAGTGCCCCGCCTTGCCGCACTTGTAGCAGACGGATGAGGCATCCCGCCAGCCCTCCAGGTGGTCTGCGCCATCCCCTGCCTGCTTCAGGAAGCTGCAGGAAGTGGAAGCAGGCCGTCAGGCTGCATGACGTTGACAGTCTAGCCGTGCAAGCAATCTAGGTGTGTTGCTCGTTGCTGCCTGCTGCGGGAAAGTCCAGGAACTGTATCAGGCTGCCCAAGGCTAGGTGTACAGTAACAGACAGCCCTGTAGGTCGAGTGCTCATTGCTGCCTGCTTCAGGAAGCTGCAACATGGGGAAGCAGGCCATGAGGCTGTATAAGTTTCTACAGTCATGCCAGCCGACCAGGTGGATTCCCCATCCCCAGGAAGCTGCAACAAGGTGAGTTGACTGTCAGGCTGCAAACAGGAGACTCATCTAGGCCAAACACTCAGGCAGGTCGCAGTGTGCTGCTCACTCTCAATGGGCAGGTCATTCACGCTGGGGCTGCCACTTTCCCAACGGGAAAAGTTGCAGCACAGTGCAAAAGCTGCAGCACTGTTCCCTGCCGGCAGCGCACATGTTTCATATCGATGTGTCGGCCAGATGTTGCAGCAGCTCTAGTTTGCCTGTCAGGCTGGCTGTTTACAGCATCAGGGCTGCGGCATGTCGGCTCTGCTGTGCCCCCTGCTGCACCACCTGTGGTGCTGCAGCCCACCTGCCACGGCCGCGGCCCCTGCCACGTCGACTGAACCGCTTGGTGCGCCCCTTGGCCGCCGCCTTTGACTTAAACTTGTTCTGGGTGCCGCCGCCCTGCATGGCAAGCAACTCATATTGCAACTTGGCATGGCAAGCAACTCATCTCCCACCCTGCATGGCAACAACCCCATCTCTGTAGAGATGCCACTGCCTTACTGCTCGGCGAGCAACTCAACCCAGGTTCCACCTTCATGCACGCCTGCATGGGCATGCCACAAGCTAATGAAGCAGGGAGGGCATTTTACACTGCAGGGAACAGCCCTTCAGGCACACTTGGTGGGCAGCTACAGACATCCTCACTCAACAAGTGGTTGTGGGCCGAGTTTTGTTGATGCACCATGCCATGTGGCAAAGGCAGCTCTGCAGGGGTTAGCGCATTCAGCAGGCATCCAGAACTCCTCACCTTCATGTTCATTCTCACAAAGTTGTCCCTCTTGCTGGTCTGCTTCAGCCTAGGTGGGCCATCGCCTGGCCTGGCGGCTGCGGTGCTCCTGCCCTTGCCCTGCGCATGACCCCTGCCGCCTGCCCTGCTTGGCACTGCAACTGCAGCTGCAGCTGCTGATGGGTGTGGAGGACTGGCAGCTGCGTCCCCTTGCGCCCCTAGGTCTGATTGCCTGCCATCATGTTGCTTGGACAGGCGCTCGGCCAGCACAGGCTTGCTGCCGCTGGTGCTGAGGCCCATCTCCTTCAGCCTGCATGTTACAAAAACCCCCAGGCAGGTTCTGACTCTGTCACCAGCAACAGGATGCAGACACTGCCTCTTTCAGTGCGCAGCCTGCTGAATTGTCAGGTGGCCTATGCATCTGCACAAGCCCGCAGCTTCAAGTGCACAGTGCACCTTGCAACACAAAAGGCAAACCCTGTTGATGAGGTAGCCTGCAGACGTCATGTTTACATTCCTCACCATGTGCCAAGCCTGCTCTTGCAGTGCCAAGCTGGACACAGTAGATATGCAGCAGCCTTCATCCTTCAATATAAAAGGATCTGACACCACAGCCTACCTGGCTCTCAGCTCTGCTATGGTGGGGCGTGCAGCAGCTGTCCTGCGCCGCTTGGGAACTGCTTTCTCCCCGTCTGTGCTGCTGGCTTCCCTCTCACTGGAGCTTGCATCATCAGAGCCACTCGGCATGCAGTCTGAGCCACTTTCAGCCTGAGTGGCTGCCTCACCCCTGCCTGCTGGTGCAGAGGTGGCAGGCCCAGCAGCCCTGGTGCTGCGGGCGCCCCCTCTTGCAGCCCCTGTGCTGGCAGCCTGCACCTGGCCTCTGGGCGTGCTACAGCTGCTGCCTGGAGCAGGCGGCGCAGCAGGAGGCCCCAGTGCATGCGCGTGCTTGCGCTTGCGGCTGCCTTGAGAGACTGTGCAGGTCTGGACCACCTGCTGTTTCTCCATGCTGCCGCGCAGCCCATGCACTGCCGCTGTGGTGCCCACCTGCTGCTGTGTCCCTGTGCTGCACAGCAAATGCTGTGCCGTTGTGCTGCCAGGCTCCTGCTGTGCTGAATCCACCCTGCCATTGTCAACTGTGCTGGCCTCTGCTGCATTGGCAGACGCAGCAGCTGCTGCCACTGCCATGCCCATTAAACTCCCAGGGGCAGGCGCAGCCGCTGCCGACAGCACGACAGCTGCATCCACCGGTTTCCCAGGGTTCTGAACAGCTTCAGGGACAGCCCCAATCTGCTGCCTGGCAGAGCCTGCCACCATGCCACCCAGCTGGCCTGCTTGCAGGGGCACATGCCCCAGAGAGGCAGGCTGCTGCTGGGCCGCGAGACTGGGGATTAACCCTACAGCAGAGCGCCCTGCTTTGTCGGAAGCGACAGCGAGCCTCTCTTGCTGCATATCTGCCAAGCCTTGAGCTGCCAGAGGGCTGCTGCTGGTCGTTACTGACTCATCTGGCACAATAAGCAGGGCCCGCTTCATGCCCTGCCCGGCTGCTGCCCTGTGCGCGGTCTTCTGCAGCTGCACTTGGAGTCCCTTGTGGGCCTCCCCATCCCACACATCCCTTTCATCTGGCTGCGGCTCAGTGTCGCAGACGCTGGGATGCTGCCTGCTGCCTGCTAGAGCTTGGAAGGTTGGGGCAGTCGCCTTCGGTAGAACGGGTCTTCTGAGGAAGGGCATGCCTGCACAAGGCAACATTGCTGCACTCAAACAGATCAGCACAAGCTGCAATGGGGTTACCTGCTGACAACAGCTTCAGGCAGCATACTAAGGCGTGATCTGCTGTGGCCCCTGCCCTGGAAGAGCCTCATCATCGTCGCAGGTTCCGCGGCTTGGGAGGCAGCAGCATCCTGTATTGCTGCCGTCAAATTGCCCCGGCCAGGTGAACGGCTGAATATGGTGAGGGCCGTCACGCAGCTGTGATCATCTGCTGAGGCTCCCACCTGACTGTGGAAGGCGTCGTAGCCAAGCTTGCCATGCACACAGGTGGGGCTACTACCTGACTGGATCGCACCTGCCAGGTGAGCCTGGCCTGCTGTTGCGTCTGCCTGATGGCACCCCTCTAAAGGACTGGCTCCTGCCAATTCTGCTTGCACAGCATGGCTTTGCAATCCTCTGTGGTGATGGCCTGCACCAGTCTTGGCAGCACCTACAGTAGCAGCAGCATCTTGCCATGGCTGCGTGCTGGCAGTGCGGCTGCCCCTGGCAGTGTTGTGAATCCTGGAGAGCACTTTGAAGGCTAGACATACCTGGCCTCAGATTGTGCATTTCAGGTACCCTTTGCGGAGACAAGGTAAAAAGCGGCTTTATTGTGCATAGGTGCCTGAGCCAGCTAAGGTTCAGTGTATGCTTGTCCTCCTGCTTGTATGCTCTTCCTGCATGCTTGCCCAGATGGCAATGGGTCCAGTGCAGGCAAGCAGCCCTCACCGGCTCTGCGTCCCAATGAGAATTTATTTTCCTTGCTAGCACAAGCTCCTGGCCCCTTCCTGAGATGCTGCGGTCCTGAGGGCGGCTGCTCCCCTCTGCCAACGCTGAGGCTGCAGCATGGCTGCCTGTGCTGCGCCAGTGGATTCAACATCGGTGCAAGCTGCTCGCCATCAGATTCGTCCACTGAGGAGTCCGACACAGCCCCTCCGTCAGCAGAAGAACTGCCTGCACAAACAGGCATATCAGGGCAGCCCAGGGACCTGGGCAGCCCACACTTGCCAGAACCAAGGATGGTGCCCTGTAATGCTGCGCAAGCATGACCCACCTCCATAGGCCGCTGTGCCTGGGTCACTGCGAGTGCTCCGCCACTTCTTCAGCATGTCAGCTTAAGCAGAGGATGCTCAGCATGTCAGCAGGGCATTGGTGTCTCTGCGTGATCATGCATGTAGCTGCTGATGCAACGGGCACAGTAGCGCTCACCGATGTCTGGAGGGAGATCCGAGCTACTCGGTTGCCTGCCATTCTTGCTTCTCCACTCCAACATCCATGCCCTGACGGGACTGGGAGGCAATCTCATGTGAATGTTTGGGCAAAATCTCAGGTAGGCCGAGGAAAGTGCCTTAGGTCAAGGTCAACACACATGCCACTGAACAGACTTGCCTGATGCCAAGCCTGCAGCTTCAGCTGCATGCTGCTGTCAGCAAACCTCAATATCAATCTAAGACATAGCAGATCGCACACAGATCTTGCTGCCAGACCCTCGAAGGGCAGAGCCCTCATGCCCACTGTCGAGGTGCCTGAGGCGGACTCAGGAAAAGGGAGAGTGGTCAAGGTCAGCCAAAGAAGACAATTAGTGACACCAAGCCAAATGTGTGGTTGCTGAAGGGTACAGGCCTGATGCATTGGCTTGTAGTCAATGCTGCAGCGCCATGCACAAGGCATGGGGCCACTGCCAGCTTGGACTTCTGTGCCACAGCATAAAACTTCAGCGCCGCCTCAGCCGAGTGCAGCCAATCCAGCGGGTGTGCCAGCGTTCTGCTTTTGGGCACACACAGGCTGTTCACAGCCTGAGATATTGCTGTCTACCCAGGGGCAATCACTCAGCACCCCACAGACAAGCACTGGATCTCTGCAGGTGTCCTACTCACGGGATGACATCCGCATCGCTGCTCCCAACGTGAGCCTGGACACCCTCCCAGGGCCCCACAAGCCAGACTGCCTGCTGTTTTATCACCCTGACACTGCGGAGCTGGCCCAGCGTGTGGCAGCCGCCAGCCCTAACATCCAGCTGGGAGAAGTCAAATGGGCGTAAGTGTAGCAGGGCTGCTTATCATGAGCGCTGCATGCTCACGGGATGCTTCTATCAACCAGCTGAGCAGAAATTGGGAGGCACACTGCTGCCCAGACGGCCAAGCGGTGCTGTGCAAATCCATGGCAGGACGCAGGCTGCCACCATTGGTCTTGAAGATACTTTGGAGGCGCCTGCTGTGCAACACCTGTGACATGGGTGTACCTGCCAGCCTGGCAAACAGCTCGTCATCTCATGAGGCCAGTGAGCAAGTCGCCTGGGCATGCCTGCAGGTCAAAGCCTGCTCGTGTCTTCACGAACTGTACAGTCAGGGTCCTCTCAGATCTTGCCAGCCACTCCAGCGCTTGACAAACAGATTGGGGATGCCGACTGGAACTCTACTGCACTGGCAAAAGGCCACACAATAAGTGGCACATCAAGAGCACATCCTGCCTGCAGGAGCTTTGCAGACGGCTTCCCCAACCTGTTTGTCAAGGATGCCACCAAGATCCGCAACAGGCATGTGGCCTTCCTGGCCTCCTTCCAGCACCCAGTGTCCATCTTTGAGCAGCTGTCCATCATCTACCAGCTGCCGCGCATGTTTGTGGGCAGCTTCACCCTGGTGCTGCCCTACTTCCCAACCGGCACAGCTGAGCGGGTAAGCCAGCGCTTTGGGACAGATTTGTGCATGACATTCTTGGGTACTTGCGTGTCTCCCAAAAGGGTGAACCGTGCCCTCTGGGTCCACGGCTGGGTGAGCTGGTGAGTACTTTTGGTTGTGCTGCCAGCCTCCGGTTCTGCAAAGGCAGCAACATCTGTGGCTAACACTCTGTTCCCTGCCTGTCCACTGGCGCCGCAAAGAGTTTGAGTGTGTGGCGTGCCAGCTTGCAGGGGAGCCTGTCAGTGGGCAGCTTCAGCCTCGTCGTGTCTGGGTTCTTTGCCACTGGCACAGCAGAAGGACTGAGAAGCATCTGTCCTGCCGCACATCTGACCGGCTTCACTCTGCGGCTTCCCGAGTGCCTGTCTGTGGCCACTGCCTGCAATTATTGTCTCCAGATAAGTTGTCATCCTGCGTCTGCTGCAGGTGCCCTGCAGGTGCAAACTGAAGTACTTGTGGCCGCTGCATTTGCTTCAGACCTTGAGCAGCCACTCATATATGGTGTGCTGCGCCAGTGTGTGGACAGCAGACCCTGCTCCTCATGTGGAGGTGTAAGCTGGGGGAGTTGTGGCCGCTGCCTGCAACTGTTGTGAGTGTGTTGCTAGCCCTCAAACGCCCACTGCCCTGTAGGTGGAGGCTGAGGGAGATGTGGCCACTGCCTTCACGCTGGCACGCATCCTGTCCAACGTGCCCCTCTCTCGGGGTGGCCCCACCAGCGTCGTCATCTTTGACATCCATGCGCTTCAGGTAGGCAGGCCCCTCGCCATACAGCTGAGCTGAGCTCCTGCCCTGATCGGCACTTGGTGTGCAAGGATTCAGGGGGCATGCTGCAACACAGGGCAGTTATAATGGTGCCTCATGGGATACTCTCAGGGCAGCAGGCTGCAGGATGTAGGCTCAAAGTTTGCAGCTTAAGGTGGTTGCACCCCCAGCCTCCAGACTATGAATGGCAGCGACCAGGCCTGAAGGCTGCAGGTTCATTTGGTGCCATGCTGCACATGTATCCAGCACATGCGCTTTGAAAGGGCAAGTTGATGCAGGGAAACTTAAGCTGTGCAGCATCCTGACCAGCATCAATTTGCAGTTGAAATACTAAACCTGAAAGGGGGCCACGGCCTGCAGCATGCAGGCTGGGCTATGCACAGCAGCGGCATCAGCCTTATGCAGGGCCTTTGAAATGTTTCAGTTCCACATGACTGGGTGCAAACATGCCAGGTCCAGGTCCAGGTCTTGCTTCCTGTGCTCAATGAGGTGGTGGCCTGCCTTCAGGTCATGTGCGTGGCCTGATCTCAGCTCTCTGTGATGCGGGACCAGGTCCCGTTGGGGTCACTGCACTGCCGCGTGCAATGCATTCAGCATGCTCCCTGGTGTAAGAGTGGTCCCCCTTGACCACACATAGCCGCAGCTGCAAGGTTGGCGCACTTTCACCCACTGCATGTTTCCTGCTGCAGAAGCACCTTATCTTGGAAGCACAGCACTGTTGCCATTCAAGAGTGGCTCAATGAAAGTGTGCTGCCTGCTGCAGAATGATTCTATTTGGAGGACTCGGTGCTCCTGCTGTCACAATGTGTGGCCCTGAGATCTGGATAGAAATGTGTGCTGCCTGCTGCACAGAACTCTCTACTGTGACAACATAATGCCGCTGCTGCCAGAGAGCGGGTGAACAGATTCTATGCTGCTGAGACAGCTGTGTGCTGTCTGCTGCAGGAGCGCTTCTACTTTGGTGACACGGTGCTGCCACTGTTTGAGAGTGGGATCCCCTTGGTGCGGGAGCGCTTAGAGCGTTTACAAGACGCTGACAACATCACGATTGCCTACCCTGATGAGGGCGCCTGGAAGCGGTTCCACTACCAGTTTGGAGACTACCCAGAGGTGGGCAGGGCTGGGAGTTTCCTTGCACGCCAGCAGTTGAGGGTTTGTTGTGGCCTGACCAGTGCGTCGACCTTTGCCCCTTGGGTGGCAGTCATGCCTGTTTGAGGGGTCCCTGGTACCTGTTATGCCACTCAGTTGGTGTCAGGCCAGGCCCAGCGTAGAAGGGCTGTCGTTCTGAGGCCACTGCATGCTGGCAACATTTCAGACATGGGCGCATCAGATTGTACCAGCAAATGAGGGGGCCATGCCTGTGAGGGTCGCCATTTGCCAAGCGGCATGCGGTCACAAGGGTATTTCACTCAGCTGGCAAGGTTAGTGTAGGACAAGGCAGGCACAGGCACTGCTGCCTCTGATTTCCTGCAGGGTGTGTGTGTGTGCCACATGCTCTCGCTGCCACACACACCGCTTCTGTGAGCTTGCCGGGCACAGGCACTGCCAGACACAGCTGCATCTTTGTTTTCTGCTGCAGGTCATCTGCACCAAGGTGCGGGACGGCGACAAGAGGATTGTGCGGCTGAAGGAGGGCGAGCCGCGGGGGCGCCACGTCGTCATTGTGGACGACCTTGTGCAGTCTGGGGGAACCCTGGTGGAGTGCCAAAAGCTGCTGTCCACTCAGGTGGGCACAAATTGCACCCTTTCTGGGTTCCTGACCTGCACAGGGCACATCAGCCAGGCTGTGAGCTGCCACAGGACCCAAAAGGCTGGCAGGGACCTGGTGTGCTCTCAGGTGGGCCGGGTTCATTGTGTCAACAGTGGTGGGGTTGCGCCCCCGCTTGCGACACTCCTCCAGCACCAGCACGTGCTAACCCACCCTCGCCGTGTGCCCCTGCTGTTCTGCAAAGTCTGACATGGTGAGCCATGCAGCACCCCAGCAATGGCTGCCAGTCTTGAGAGATCTTCCACCCAGGCTGGGCCAACTGCAGATGTGCCTGACTGCACTTTGCAGCCAGCAGCCAAAGAGCTGCTGCGGTCCATGCCAAGCTTAGTGACAAGCGCAATGCCCCTTGCTCCCCGCACTGCTGTTCAATCAGACCGCTGTAGCTGATGAGCTGCTGAGATGCTCCTATACGCTGCTGTCTGCAACTTTACAAATGCCTTATACCAGGGCCATTATTGCTCTGCTGCAGGGCGCAGAGTCAGTGAGCGCCTATGTCACCCATGGAGTGTTCCCAAACCACTCTTGGAAGCGTTTCACAGCAGACTCCAGCAATGGCGACCCAAAACCAGCATTTAAGTACTTTTGGATCACAGACTCCTGTCCGTCAACAGTGGCTGCTGTCCAGAACCAGAGTCCTTTTGATGTAATCTCCCTTGCAGAACCTATTGCTGCTGCCTTGCAGATATGAACGCATCGAAAATTGCAATATGCATCTTGCTCTCCCCGTCTGTAGTCTGTAGTGGCCCATCTGCAAGTAAAGATGCTTGACATCTGCAAGTCTGCACCAGTCTTTGGTCAAATCGCCCCCTAGATGGGAGACAGATTGCCTTATGACTGCTACAAATTGAGGCTGCTAGAATGTATGTAAGAGATTGAGCAATGTCACAGTACCTATGACAACCAGGTTCAACAGCTGGAGTGGCATTGATCAATATTGCTGCTGGTGCTGCTGCCTTCAAGCAGGTCAGTAGAAGTCGAGTGGTTGTCCACCTATGCTGGCATGCTCGCCTGGTCTGTGGTTGATCACGCTTGAAGGCCCACTGGTGCACAGTCAAGCAGAGCAGACCACATCCTCCGCCAGTCCCAGTCACAGTTCATCCAGCCTACACACAGCAGGATGTTCAAGCAGCCAATGCCCATGTCTGCCGTCACGTTATTTCTGTCAAGCCCATTGCACCATCGCCAGATGACCTCCAAGCGAAGCTCGAGTATCAGAATCCTGCTGTGCCAGCTGTAGGACTGCTGGGTGGCCTATGCAAGCTGCAAGTGGTGGTCTCAAACCCCATTCGCCCCCGTGCTGCCATGCCCACTACCAGGTGCCCTCTGCCTTGTTGCAGCTTGCAAGATGTGCTTTCAACCCCACGTTGCTGTCAGAGTGTTGCTCTGCTGTGCCCACCAGAGAGAGAATAAATCTGAAGTCCGGGGCCCACAATGGACGGGCATGGGACTGACAATCCATTGCTGGAGAGTTGACCATTGCCAGTTGCTTTCTATCGGTATTATAACCGACAACCGGCCGGCCATTCCATCTCTTAAACTCACAGGCTGCCAGAAGACTGCAACGACTGGGCAACAGAGTTCTGTTTCCAGTCAAATGATGCTGTAATCATGGCGATAACCAGCATGAACCAGTTTTGAGCCAGAGGCAACACAGCTACAGTGTCCTGAAATGGATTCCGTGCTGCCAGAGGAAGGTGATGGTGATTTCCATGCTCCAAGTGGCCGGCCATCTTCAAGTTCATCCACCAGGCCACCTGGATTGTTCGGCGTGGACAGAGTCAAGCAGACAGGCAGCAGTGCCGCACAGACAGTCACAACACTGGGAGTGGATACAGCCAGGTATCCTTACACAATCAGCGCCTTTTCAGGGTCTGACATGATCCAACCCTTTTGAGGCCTGTACTGTGAGGGCGCCTGCCATTATACTTGGGGTGTACTCAGTGCACATTGACTTGGCTGCGTAAGGTTTGCATTCCTGCAAGACAGCTAACCTGCCTCCTGCAATGTGGCATTGTCTGCTGGCAGCAAGGTCTCGCGTGTGCTTAAAGCTTTAGCAGAGGGACGCCCATTGTCAGGCAATGTGCAGAAGCAGGCTTGCAAAAGCTGTTCTGCTCCTGCCAGCAGATGAACACGTAATCTGCCCTGCCTATGCAGATACTGGGGTCGTAGGCTCCGAGGCAAAGGCGGGACAGCCCAGCAGCTGCAGCAGCATGCTGAGGAGGGAACTGTGTGGCATGAAACCCACCACAGCAGTGAGGAGGAGCAGCAGCGCCTGCAGGAGGGTGAGGCCATTCGAAGGGTGCCGACTGTGCCCTTGCCGATCTGACTGGGGCTTTCAGGCATTCCTCAAACTCTGCTTCCGCCAGCAACATCTTCCAGCTGCGTTGCACCTGTTCGTGGTCCCACAGAAGTGCATCTGCCACAGGTGAGGGGCTGGGGCTGGCCAGACAGCTGTTGATGCTCCTGCTGAGCTTTGTCAAGTCGCACAGCATGGGAGGGGAAGCGTTGTGGAGGCTCAGGCATCTGCCAGGGCAGCCCTCTAGCATCGGGATCCAGGGGTTGAGCCTGCTGACTGTTGAGCCTGTTGCAGAGGTCAAGCAGTAGCACATGGCTGGATGGCTGCCTTAGTCATGCTGGCATGCTGTGTGCTGACGTTGCTGCACCTGCCGTTGCAGCCATTGAGCCGACGTCTGCCTCCTGGGTGGCCCCAGTCGGCACTGAGCAGCAGGGTGGCATAGCATGTCATGCTGTCTGTCTGCTGACACCCCTGCATGCTGAAGTGACTGAGCATGCCTGCTGCAGCTATCAAGCAGCGTCCCCAGCATGCTGAGCAATGGCCCCACCCAAAGCTCCAACAACATGCAGCAGCTGAGATGCGCTGCAGAGGATGCCCATGCTGGCCTGCCGTGTGCTGAAGGCGACACGTGCTACTTCCTGCAGCCAGTAAGCAGCGACACAATCGCAGCCTCATGAACAAGTAGAACCCATGGCGCTCAAGGATGCCGGCAGCTGAGAATGCACAGCAGCTCCCATGCTGGCCTCCCCTGTGTTTGACATTGACGCGTGCTGCCTCCTGCAGCCATCGAGCAGCGGCGCGACTACTGCCTCCTGAGCGAGCGGCCCCCCCGGCCGTCCAGCGCATCCGGAGGTCGGCGCTCGCGGTCCAGCTGGGCCCCCGGCAGCTTCACACCTCCACAGTCTAGGACGGGCAGTCAGTCGGGGATGCCTGGCGGGCTGCAGCCTGAGCCGAGCGAGCTCAGCCGGGCCAGCCGGGGCAGCCGGGGCAGCAGGGCCAGCCACAGCAGCGTGCTTGAACCATACAGGCAGGTCTTGCAGCTGCACACCGTCTTGGAACAGCATGGACCCGATTGTCCTGCTCCTGCACACTGTCATCGCGCAGTGTTGTCCCCACCTGTTCCACTTGCACATTGTCTGATCGCAGTGTAGTGCCCATGTCTTGCACCTGCGTGCTGTCTTCGGGAAAGGGCTGCCTCTGTTCTGCTCGCATCTGGGGCAGGCCTCTCCAGCGTGTTGACAGTGCTGCACATGATTGGCTGCTGCACAGGCCTGGAGACTCATCTTGCGTCTGCATGCGGGGCTAACCAGCACACGCCACTGCGCTGTCTCTCCTACATCTTCAAAGAAGCTTTGTCAACTCTGTTCTGTAGCCCTGCAGGGAAGATGAGCAGTCCATCCGGATTGATGTCGATGCAGCGGAGGAGCCTGAGAGAGCAGGCCCTCCACCAACAGCCCAGGGCGCAGCTGCACCTGCACAGGCTGGCAGCGCAGCTGCTGATCTGGAGGGGGGCCCGCCTCCAGCTGAGCAGCCGGCAGCGGAGGTGCAGGGGCCTGCCCATGACGGCCGGCTGGATGCAGACCAGGCCCAGCTGAGCGGCATGGCTGGGGATCATGCTCAGCAGAACGGCGCGTCTGGCGAGCATGCACACCTCAATGGTTCAGCAGAGCCAGCCCCGCCAGAGCCCAACGAGAAGCGTGCAGCTGCAGCTGCAGTTGCCCATGGACTGCCCAAGCACCTCATGCCGCAGCACCTCATGCACACAGACTCCCTGGTGCGCACCTGCGGCAGGCATTAGGCTTTAGGGTTTAGGCCTTGGGGCCCCCAGGCACTGCAATGCCGGGGGCACTCCTGTTGCTTGCAGCAAGCTGCCTGTGCCAGGCACACCGAGTTGCAACACATGTTGGCCTTGCTAATGAAGCCCTCGTTGCAGCATTCTTGTAGCTTTGGGCTTGCTTTGCAGCCTTCTCGCGGCTTAGGCTCTGTATCGCACTTCTTTGCAGCAAGGACCAAGTCTGGCCATGCAGCTGATGTCATGGCGTGGTCCCACTGAGGGAGTGCACCTGTACCAGCAACTGTGTGCAAGGTATTGCTGATGTTCATCAAGGATGTGACGGCTGTATGGCTGACATGCTGGGCTATGGTGTGTACGTCTGAAACCCGATGCAGCCTCTGCAAGGTGCATATGCCCTGACACTGCTGCTGTGCACTGCAGAGTTCCCTGACCTCTGTGGACACTATGGCAACCAGCAGCGCAGACATGCAGAGCGGCAAGGAGACGCACTATGAACCCAAGCATGATGTCATTCTGAGGTTGGCATGCCAAATGCGGTTGTCGCACTGCTTGGCTCCTGAGTTCACAGGCTGCTTTTGGGTGACAGCCTGCAGCCTCGTGCAGAAAGGAAAGGGGTTGATTGATCCTTAGATGTGCGCATCATGACACGCCTCAATGTAAAGGACCACCCTGTCATGAGGAGGCCATGTGAGACAGACCGGCCATGGGAGGTTGTCACCCCGTGGCTGCAAGGGATGTGCCTCTGCCAGCTGCACGCAACGCATCCCCGCTAGCTGGCGGCATGTGACAGCTGCGCGTCGGCGTGTCAGCTCCCTCAGAAGCAGCTGCCACCGTAGTTCAGAATCGACAAGGCAGCTGGCTTGTGCTATCTTGCTATACACATCTGCTGCAGTGCAGTACCTACCTGATGAGCATGAGGCCAGCTGCTGTGCTCCCCCCTCACATGCTGACAAGGCCTGCAGGCTGCAGTGACCATTCTGAAACTGGAGCGGGGTGCTATTTTCAGCTTGCAGTCTTGCAAAGTGCCAACATCTATTGCTGTGCCCCCTGCAGGCTGGAGTACATCGGGACCTCGGAGATGAAGTACTGCCTCATGATCCTGTACACAGCAACCCTGTTTGGCACAGTGGCCCTGCTGATCGAGTTTTCCATCAAGGTCACTCAGGTGTGTACGCTCGGCATCCCGCTTTCGAGCAGTGATGCTCTGTGCTGCCGCGTTCCCACTGTTGAGCAGCGTTACTGCTGTGATGCCGTACTCCTCAGGACGCTCGTTGCTCAGAGGTGCACCTTTCCCTGTCAGGTCATTGCCTGCTGTGGGTGCCGGCTGCGTCACTGACCCTGCAGGGCAAGTGGGCCTTCTGCTGACAACTGCAGGATGGGTATGGCCATGAGCTGTCTGACACCAGCCAGTATCGAGCCAATGTGGCAATGGGCTCCATCATGTGGCTGCTCATCACCAGCAACCTGTGCCAACTGGGTTGGCGCATCAGTCGGGTGGTTGCCCTCAAGAAGCGCTGGAGGAGAAGGCGGTTAATTGCCTGCTCTCTCTCCTTTGCGGAGTTGGGCATCCAGTGGGTGAGTTAAGTGTTTGCCGATGTGTTTGGGACGCATGCCTCAATCTGCTGTGAAAGAGGCTGTCAGCGGGCGCATGCCAGCGTGCTCTGTCTTGTCTAAACAGTTCAGTGAGTGTCTCAGTCAATGCATTTACTTTGTTGACTGAGTTCCTGAACCATAAGGTGCTGCTGGTGCATGACTTGGTGCATGATGGAGGTCTGTCTGGGTGGCAAAGTGCCTCAGGGTTTCGCCGACATTGGAAGCACCTGCCTGTGCGGGAACACGCCAAAAGTGCTTGCTGTGAGAGCAGTCCAGGACGCCCTGCCTCTAAGTGGCTTGTCAAAGTTGGAAAAATGCACAGAGTGCATTGCAGTGCCGATTGCTCACTGCAGCTCAATATCTTGTCCTCTCTGTCCCCAGTGGCATGTGCTTGCTGTGCATGCACTGAATGATGACATGTTGCTGCAGATCAATGTCTCATTCTTCATTGTGCCCAACGCTTACGTCTTGTACAACCACTGCGGCGTCTTTGCTGAACTAGTGGCTGTCAGTGGCATCATTCGATGGACCTGCTGGAATACAGTGAGAGCTTGAGTTGCCCTGCTAAAGCATCAGCTGAGCGAACATTCATTGCCTGCGACTGTGTCCTGCAGCTGCCCTGCTGCAGCCCCAGCGAGACACAGACTGCACTCCCTACTGCCATGCATCTGCTTGTCCCAGACTGACGTGGTGCATGCTGCAGCTGCTTTCTTGAAAGCACATTGAAGTGACAGGGACCCTGCCTCCGTGCATCTGCCTTCTCTAGGGGCTGCGTTCATGTGCTGTTCAGGTCCCCTGCTTTTTGTTTGCTGCCAGGGCAACTGCATGCCTCTGGGCCGCTTTTGTTCCTGATAGCCTCCTGCTCGCCAGGACTTGCGCTTCTTGCTGCCAGCAGCAGCAGCTGAACACCGGTTGCTTCCTTGCCCACAGATCTTCATGCTCTTCTGCATTTTGGTGCATAACTCGATGCCGTGGAAGAGGGGCGCCGCCAGTAGCAGCTTCAAAAGTGGGCTGGTGGGTGACAAAATGCCCTCCCTGGGAAAGGTGAGCCTAAGCACTTTTTTCTTAGCGGCTGCACTTATGCTTTGGCTCTATGTGGCTGCCCTTCACACAAAGATGCCAACAGAGGCCAAAAGCAGTTTCTGGTCAGCAGCTCAAGCTTTGCTGTTCTTTTATTCTGGGACGGAATGAGCGTGCCCACTGCCATGTCTACCCTTCTACATGGCCGCTTCAGGCTGTGAGCAGGAACTACTGCACAGACGACGCCGCTCTGACAGGGCTTGCACAAGGGAGCCAATTTAGGAGGGAGCCCCCCGCACAACTTGTCCTGCCTTTGCAGGACAATGCACACAGGCTCTTCAATGTGGCCACCCAGGCTCAGCCTGGCACTGACCTGATAGTGATGGATGCTCCCTGGCTGAGTCTCATCTGCTTTCACTGGCCTAAGTATGCGCTCTGGCTAGCAATTGAGGGCATCCTTGTTGGCGTCATCGTCGTGTACAACAGGGCAGGTGGGCCATTCTTGATTTGAATGTCTCGACAAGCAGTGCAAACTGTCTGTCTGTTCACCATGCAAGCCTCAATCGTGACGCCCTTGTGTCAATTGTGATCGAAGCTGACGGCGGCTGCGTGGGCGCTGCAGCGGATGCTTTCAGGGGCATGCAACTTGCGCATTTGCAGCAGTGCTTGTCTACCTGTTGAGTCTGGAGGTAGTTTGAAGGGCGCTGCAGCTGATGTCCTGAAGGTTGCTATGTAAGTTGCCTTTCTGCCATAGCTTCTCATTCTGAGTGTCTGGCAAGCTGTGGCATTGTGCGGCCTGGCAGCATTGCTCACCCTGGACGGAAGTCCAGGCGGCTGCTCATGCTCTGCACAGTCTCATACTCTCCTGAATGTCGCAAGGGACCGGCTGCAGGTGGCATGCACAGGGGTGGGGTTTGCAAAGCCACACCTGCTTGCGCACTCTGCCACGTTGGCAGGACAGGCAGCAGAGCTGGCGCTGTGGCTGCAGGGTACACCGGCGTCGATCGGCTGCACCCAAGGCGCCAGTGCGACCTGGGGACATATGCCTGCCGGCAGAGCAAAACTCTGTATGGCTTAGTAATAGGGGTGAGCCCATGCAGCTCTTGAGAGGCCTTGTGAGCAAGGATTCAATCTGCTGCCCAGCAAGTGAAGGGTACCACAATGGGCAGAGCTCAGCTTGCAGCCCCTATCTGCTTGATGGTGTTGCCCCTCCTGCTTGAGAGCTTCAAGGAAAGTTTTGGAGTCTGTGTGCAAAGTGATGAATGGCTTACTGTGTCTGCAGGTTGTGGTTGGTTGCTTCGCATACTTCTTCTTGTATGTCTACTTGACTGCCAAGGTCGCGAAACGTCTTCAACAAAAGTCCTACACTGGTGAGGCAAAGCACTTCTACCCAGCGCCAGTCTGCATGGGTCTCTGTGGCGAGCAGCAACATGAGGCCCGCCTGGCAGATTGCAAGGTTTCACGGCTGCCTTTGCAGCTGTACATGTCTGCTAAGCAATGTGACTTATGGGCGGGACCACACTCATCATACTACAAGCTGGCTTGTTCTCTGCAGACTACAAGATCTCTAATCTGGTGGTGCGCCTTCAGGTGGGCTGATGCTTGCCTGACATGACTGCATGGTATACCCTGTCGCTTGCTGTGGAGCATCTGCATGCCATGCAGCTGCTGCGTGCTGAGCTGAGAGCTCGTGCGGCATGGGTGGGCTGCCCCCAAACTGAACCCCTGCTCTATCTACTTCTAGCACGGCTTGGCTGCCCCCAGCCTGCTTTGTTCAGGCCCACGCATCTCAGGCGGTGGCTGCTTGCCAGCCGCATGCTGTTGTGTTGGAAACAAAACGTAGCCCCTTCGTGATGCGCGGTGCATGTGGGCTCCCTGAGTGCGAGCCCAGTGGCCATTGTTGCTTGCCAGGTGACTGATCCTGCAGGCCCCTCTGCTGCAGTCTCGTGCACGCATCAGCGTCCTTCTGTTCTGCATGGTGTCCATGGTGGCTCTCTGGTGGATTTTCCCGTACAGCTGCATCACCTACCAGCAGAGCTGGCTGGGCTTCCTGCCGCTCCAGGTGGGCTTTTAGATGTGTTGAGGCTGCATGTCCAGCAGTGTTTTAAACATCCACCATCTGGCACTCATTGGCCACATGGGGCCTGCACAGTCACGGTGGTCATCAGCAGAGCTGAGCAGGGCTGTTTGCCCTTCCAGGGGCGCTGCTAGCTGTTACAGGCAGCCCTGCTTTCCAGGAGGTCTTGGTCAACAATGACGTCTGCACAGCTGAGGCGCCTGTCAAGTGGCTAGGGGCCACCTTCAACCTGTCTGCATGCAAGGTTTCATCTGTTTGCTGGATCACCTACCAGGTGCTGACACACCTACCAGGTGCTGACACGTCAGCCGCTTCAGCTGGGCTGCTGCACGATAGAGGGCCGTCTGCAATCCCTGCCGCGCGCATGTCCCTGCTCGTTCTGTGTCATGCTGGCTGCAGCGCAAGGCAGCTGCGCTGGCTGAGTCTGGGCAGGCAGACTTACTGGATCAACAGCACGTCTGGGTTCTCCCTATCATGATGATGGCAAGCACAGCATGAAAGCTGACAGCTGAACTTCTGTTCGTGCAGGTTGTCATGACAGCCTGTACACTGGTGTGGTCCTATGTCGCCATGCCGATCAACCCCGCCCATCGGACGCCAGTGCTCTCGGTGAGAGTGCCTGCTCACAACAAACCTGCATGGTGCTGATAGTGTGTGGGGCCAGCCTGTGCGACCTGGAATTCTACTGGAGTCATTAAATTGTGGCATGACTGAAGATCACGGTCACCACCATGGTCGTGGGGACTACTGGACTCACAGTGACAAAGGTCCATACACAGCCAGCCAGATGCCCCCGCTCCAAGCTTGTTTTGTGAACTCTATCCAGCCCGTAGCATTCAGTGTCCTTGACCAGTGGCATGCAGAGGGAAGTATTGACCCTGCTCTGCTTGGTCTTGCTGCTGGTTCCCTGGTGTCAGCACTGATGTTGCTCCAGCTTCAGCTCCAGCATTGCATCCAGACCATGGCCTGCAGCTGTTGTATGGTCTGTTGGCAGAGCATGGGCCATAATCTGGTGTTGCTACACGCTTGCTGCAGCTTGCGGCAATGTCACAGTCCACTTCTCCGATGCGGGGTCTTGCAGCTTCAGATACTGTCTGCCTCATCTCATGCTCTGCCTTGTGTTTGCAGCTGGCTCCAGATGTCTGCCTGGCCAGCATTTGGTATGGTATGCACAGCAACCAAGGGTGCACAGGTCCGTTCCTTATGACTTTGCTTGGGCTCAGTGCTGATCTAGCTTCGCCTGTCTGTCCCCACAGCATAAATGCTCTTTGCATGCCTTTAGAGCATGGCTCTTCTTGGTCTCACAAGGTCGCTGTTACCTGTGCAGACCTGGCTCCAGGAGTTTGCCTGGACAGAGCGTGAGAAACCTGAGAAGGTGGCAGTCAGGAACCAGACGCTGCACGGCAATGCCACGCTCGTGCAGGAGCCCATGTTCTGTTTCGAGACCACGCTCAAGCTCTTCTATTGGACCGCCCTCGTCTATGATCACAAAGAGGTGGGCGGGCCTGGGCTCTGCGATGAAATGGGATGGCAGCACAGGTGCTGCTGTTGCAGCCCAGCAATGTGCTACATGTCCATAATGGCCTCTGCTCTGGATCAACTTAGGTCAAGCCTGCCTGCTTCATGGAGCGCTCTGCCTCAACTGTACAAGTTAGGTTGGTATGTGCTGTGGCGTGCATGAGTTATCGTGGCGCTATGCTGCTTCAATGTGTTCGGTGTGTGGGCCCGTGTCAGCCGTGCTGACAGAGTGCACAGCCCTGTCGCATTTGGCTGCAGGCCAGGTACAGTATACAAGTGAACAGCACACCTTGCTCATGTCAGAGGTGACATAGGCTGCTGAGTATTGCAATCGGCCCCTGCATGCACAGCACAGCACAGCACAGCATGCAGCTGCAAGCAAAGTGCAGCCACAGCACCTGCCTGCGGTTGCCTTGTCCCATCAGATCAGTGTGCGCACAGCTTGAAGGCAACTTCTTGCGACTCTTCACACCGGTCACTGTTCTCTGTGCAGGCTGTCTTTTCCCTGCAAGCTGATTGCACCTATCTATCAGTACAGATCTGGCGCATTGCAAAGAAGTACTCTATGTCCACTGCAGCAAGCTGTCTCACTCTTGACTGCTTCTTCAGGTTGACAGTACGCAAGGTGTTTTCTTCTGCTTTGAAACGTTGCGCTGCCCCCAGAAGCTCGAGCGCACACCTTCACATTGACCATTGACCACACGCATGACCCACATTGTCAAGGGTGCTCGCACCCCTCTGCAGGCTGAGCGCACCCACCTCACTGTGGAGCAGGGCCACAAGCACTACAACACACACAGCCACGAGCTGTTCTGGGAGCACCTGCACGACACCAAGTGCCTGATGGCCTGGGGGGATGATGCCGTCGTGCTGGCCTTCCGGGGGACCGCCTCAATGGCCAATGCCAAGGCAGACCTGCAGGTGGGGCACAAGGTGCTGGAGGGGTCGCATGGGGAGTTGCTTGCAGGGGCAGACGGTGCGCTGTCCATGAGGAGAAATGAAGCTGTACTGGCCTTCAGGGGGGCGGCCTGGATGGCCAACGCCAATGCAGACCTTCAGGTGGGGCACAAGGTGCTTGGGAGGTTGCCTTGGGAGTTGCTTACAGATGGTGTGCTGCCCATCAGGGGGCGCTGCCCTCAATGGCCTATGCCGAGGCCGACCTGCAGGTGCGCCAGGCAGACACCATGGGCAGGCTGTCTTCTGTGGGCCAGCCTGCTGGCGCCGCATCATGATGCTGTCCTTCTGGGAGACTGCTTCCATGATCAAACCCAGGGCAGACCTGCAGATGGGGTAAACACGGTGCTTAGGATATTGCGTGAGAGGTTGCTTGATGACGTGCTGCCCCTTCTGAGGCACTGCCCTCAATGGCTGATGCCAGGCCCACCTGCAGGTTCCCGGCTGCGACATGCTGCTGACAGTCTGTCTGATTGGTGGCAGGCCTGGCGAGCCCCCCATCCACCGGTGCGCGGGGAGTGGTGGAAGATGACTCGCCCCCTGGTGCACATGGGCTTCCTCAAGAGCTGGGTCGCCGGTGGGCTGGGCGCAAAGGTGGTGCAGCGCGTGAAGGAGCTGGTGGACACCGGCTGCAAGGCTGGGGTGCCCGTCAAAATCTATGTGACAGGTGGGTCACCTCTGTCTGGCAGCCAAGAAAGGACTGGAAATTCAGCAGGCTGTTGCACTGCAGGAATTGCCAGCGGCTTTGCCGGTGGGCTCTGGCTGCTGCCATCCTGTAAGAAGCAATCATGACCTGGCGCAGCACGTGCACAGTACTGCCCAACCCTGCTGTGTCTTAATCGTCAAGGTGTGAAAATTGCTAGGGCTGTGACGTATCGGTTGCACTGCAGGTCATTCTCTTGGGGGTGCGCTGGCCATACTGGCAGCCTACGACATTGCCAAGGCGCTGGAGAGCCCTCAGATGTGCACAAAGCAGCATGAGGTCATCTGCTACACATTTGGGAGTCCCCGCACAGGTTAGCTTCCCTGTATTTGTTTACTTTGGTATACTTATAGTATTGGTATGCTTGCAGAATCTGTCTCAGGCGCCCTGCAAGAGACTTGTGAGATCTGCAAACGAATTTTGTACTGTAAAGTGTTGCTGTGCACTGAGCCAGGATTCTTCTGGGTTGCATGGCAACAGCAGTGCCTGTCAGGTTCCCACAAAGCTGGAGGCTCATTCTCGGGCAGTGCTGGGGCCTGCTGCGCTGTCAGATGTGGCTGGTTCTTCACTCTCTGGCTGCCTGCAGGCAACTATGCCTTTGCCAAGGACTATGACCAGGTGGTTCGGGACACATGGAGCATCATCAATAATCAGGCAGGTGGAGATCTACTATCGAATACTGAGCCATGCTTGACTCCTTACCCAGCTCATTGGGTTGCCCTAGCTTCCTTCCTGACTCTGAGGGTCTCACTGGCTGTGGCTACCACTAAAGAGTCCCTTATGTGAGGCACAGACCAAGCCGTTGCCTCTGGCCGTAATGGGCATGACCGCAGCAGGGGCCCCGTTCTGCCTGCGCTGCTCTGGACGCTCTGATGGTCCTAAGCTGAATTGCCAGAAATGCAAGCTATGTTGCTCAGCAGCTGCCTATGCTGCTGCCCTGCCTGCAGGACGCAGTTGCACGCTCAGCAAAGTTTCTTGTGATGTACAAGAGGCCTGGACAGAGGGTCATGATCAATAGCAAAGGCAAGGTTGACCTTCCTGGACCCCCTCCTTCCCTCTCCTCCCCATGCCCGCCCTTCTGTTCAAGTCAACTCTGCCTAGCCAGTCTCCACCAAGTTTATGTTGTCTGTTGGTATCATTTGCCGCCCCTTGCAGCGCCTGCCCATGCCTACCAGCAGCTGCCTCCCAGCTGGTGGCTGCACCTCGCCCCACCTCACCCCAGCTGCCCACAAGACTTGCAAGGTGCTGCAGCAACATGGTGTGCCTTAGTGAATCAGGGTGTACCTGCACTGCGCAGGTGACCTCATTGTGAGGCCAACATATGCAGAGGCCAACCTGCAGCGCACTCCGGCAGGTGAGCCCCCCACAATCTGCCAAAGCAATTCAGCAGTGCTGCTCTGTGTTTGTTGACCTAGCCTGGCTTGAGCTGCAATGGCAAAGCGTTAGTGATGTCTCTACAGAGCCTTGAAGCAGGCTATGACGCCAGAAGAGCAGCACACTGACCTGCCCAATGCTGCCCTGCTGCAGGCCAGAGCGTTTCTGACCACCTCCTGGCCAAGTACTTGAACAGCCTGATGGCCATTGTACTGAACCAGTTCAACCAGGTTGGCAGTGTGCATGTGTTTGTCCCCATTCCTGCTTTGCCTTCTGACCTGCTCACCCCGGAAGGCGCGACCACTGCATGCTGAAGGCTGCGATGCTGTGCAGCCAGCTTGCGCTGACTGCTCCAGCTGCGCCTTTCACTCTCTTGAGCTACCTGAGGCATGCCAGGCTTCGAGATCGACCTGCGTGTCCATCCTGCAGAGGCTGTTTTGGGGCAAAAGATTGTGTGTTCATCAGCTTGAACAGCATGCCAAGTTGCCACTTCCCATCCCTGTAGAAACGGGTGCGGGGTGGCATGCGAGGGGTCATCCGCATGGCAGAGGAGAACGAGTCTCTCCGGAATGTGTTTGACAAGTACATGGGCATGAAGCTGGACGAGATGCGGAAGGTGAGCTCGGCCGCAGATGCTTCCTGGGTCTTGAGAACAGTCCTGTCTAGAGCTGCACATCAAGAAGCTGCAAATGAGGTGCCAACTGGAGCAGGACTGTATGGGCACCCTCATCGTTATTGCGGGGACTTCCTGGGTCCACTTCCTGGGTCATAAGATCATTATAAGCAGGGCTGAGGCCGCAGCAGCAAGGTACATACCTCCAGTGCTTGCATAGTCACCCTGCAATTCTGATCCTGTCCTACAATGCTGTGCAGGTGTCTCGCTGGGCCAGCACTCATGGTGGAAAAGTGCACCTAAAGGGAGCCCACATGCCTGAGATGGCCTTCTACAGGAAGAAGAAGGATGGGCGGGTGCTGCACCACAGCGAGAGCCTGGAGCCTGACAAACTCACAGAACCGCAGATTGTCACAGCTGAGGCGCGGCACAGCCAGAAGACCGTCAGAGTGACCCAGGAGGCAGTTAAGGAGGAGGAGGAGGAACCTGAAAGCGTAGCGGTTGAGGGCTCCACTCCAGTGGCTCAGCAATACCATCACTGAGGGAGGCCAGATGGAAGCTATTCTTGGTCGGCCCAGCGGCGGATGCATTGATGAGAAAGGGACATTGCTGGCTTCAGCATATTATTCTGTCCAGCTGGCTGCTGGAGTGCTTTGCCAGGTCAGCGTCGTAAGTGTAGGGCAAATTTCTGACTATCAGCAATAGGTAGTTCCCCAGTCTCTTCCTGAGCTGTTTACATCCATGGGTGAGACTGCATCACCTGAGCTCACTATCAGGCCTACACCTTGCATTGCTTCGTCAAAGAAGAGAACGCTGTGTGCATGACTGCGAACTGGACACCTACTGTAGAAGTTGCTTTGCTGCTACACAGGCCCTGTACCTTCATTATTCCGCTTGATTTTGTCCATTTGGACAGCCTCAGCCCTTCATGCTGCTGTTCATACAAGGATGCTTCACCTGAAGCGCCTCTGAAACGCCATCGCCAATTCCTGACTATCTGCAGCTCCTGGCAGTTTCATTGTATGGTCTGCTGATCTTGAGCTTGCCACCTCCAATGACCACCCATCCAAGACTTGTGACAGCTGGTCAGGAAGCACAATGTCACGTATTAGCATTTCGGGCCTGACATAATGTCCTTGTTGTAAAGTTGTGGACTTTGTGGTTTCAGATCTCTGGAAGCTGTCCAATTGTAGTCTGATCACAGACTGGCATGGCGTGACAGGTAGTTATGCACTGAAGGAAGGTCAGCTGGGCTGCTGATGACAGGCCTTTGTATGCCAGCTGGACTGGACTCCTGCTTTCTCTGTGCCACTCTCCCACTGATGCCCGGCAGCATTCAACTGAATTGACTGTTACTTTGGTCATGACAACCTGAGGCTGACTAACCTGAGGAGCAACACAACAGTGAGCAATTCATAAGGGCATGTCCAATTGGCTGCGTCCATAACAAGCACAGTGCCTATCCACTGCGACCAAGCGGCACTTGCCTCCAATGCCTCCAGGCCAGCCTACAGTGTGAGGCACCTGCTAGAACAGAACAGCACAGCATGTGTCAGATTTGCTTGAACCTCCTCACATGGTCAAAGACCTCAGAAGGAATCCGACTAAGGCAAGCAAGTCATCACACACACATGGTACCAGCATTGCTGCCGCTGCCAGCTTGTAGTGTACCCATCTGGCAGCCAGAGGGTTTGCAGATGCACAGCATGCTTTTTGATAGTGTGCACAGTGAAAAGTGATGCACAGTGCAACGCAGGGATGCGACAGGTGGCCTCAGACATCCAAGGAAGATGAGCTGCACCAGCGCTCAAGCCCCGGCAAGGGCGAACGCTCTAAAGCGGGCACTGCGAATGGTTATTGAGGACGGGCCCTGATTGGAATTCTCATCATAGGCCACCTTGCATGTGCACGTGAGCACATCAGACTGGATGCTGCTCACTGTGGTGTGGGGGTCCAGCCTGAGGCTGGCAAGAGTCACCTGTCTGGCTGACTAGAGCTCCTGTCCCAAGGCGTTGGCACATGTAGACCCCTCTGCTGCTCGCGCTGAGCTGCCGGGGTTTGGGCCAACACACATTGCCCCATCTACTCAGTTGCGTGGCGACATGCCCTGCTTCACCCATTCACGCCTGCAGTGGGGCACACACACCATGTTCTTGGTGACAGCAAAGGTTCACAGGGTTGTGCACATGTTGTGCTTACAAGCAATGACTGCTCAGAACAGCGGAGAAATAAGCTTCACCAGTGGGGCGGTGCCCCTCAGATCTGTTGAGCTTGATAATTTCTGGATTCATCATGGCAGCAGCATGGCCTCAGGCAGCACAAGACCCCTCAAGCAACATGAATGCACAACAGCACTAAGATCCAACAGCCCACAGAAGTGTTGGGCGTGCAGGCAGCGCTGGCTTGGCCACTGTACAAACCCTAACAAACTGCACAGCCTGGGGCAAAAGAAAAGAGATGACAAGAACTGTTTGAGCAAGGCCAGCACCTTGCACAATTTCAACCTCAAAATTCCAAGAACTGGAGGGTGGCGCCGCAAGTTTAGGCAGTTGACTAGACAGAGGCCTGTGCTCTTCCACTGAGCAGAGGCAGCTGACTAGACAGAAGCATGTGCTGTTCTACCTAGCACCGCTGCAGATAGAAGCCGATCAGGGCACCTAGCTGAGAGCTCAAACAGCACAGGCTTCCAGTGGGTAGCACAAAGCTTGAAACCTAAGTAGAGTATTGCGATGCAGACTATGCTTGAGCTTGACCACATCTTTCTCCTCAGTAACGGCACACAGACCAGCACAGCATGGCAACCCACACCTGCTTGCCCTCAGTAAGAGCCATCTTGTAGAAACAGTGACCATGGTGTCATATGTCAGGAGCACAGGCAGGAGGTAGCACTCAACCATGCTGGGTTGATGACACAGTACACCACAAAGTGTGCTGGTGCAAGGGCGGAATGCACAGCAAGGCTAGAGGCGTGTCAGTTAGAGCTAATAGGTCCACAAGGGAGCCGGCCTTTGGCCCCTTCAGACAGGGATAACTAGTAAAAGGTTTGTCATCATTCACAGCCTCCAGCCGAGGCAGCCCAACTCCTGGACTTTGTGCTGCATGCCATGCACATTGTGCCGCAGCAACGGATTAAGCCTTGCTGTATCCTCGTATACATGTGTTGAAGACACTTGCGTCAAGGTGAGTATTGGCTTTGGTGGGGTAACCAATTTGGCCCAATGAGTATTGGGCCCCCAGATGTGGTAAGGCTACAACGACGTTAGTGGTATCTTGGTGACCTACAATTTGACGTTGAGTGTGGACCACAGACCCAGTAGTGTCCGAATGTGACCTAAGTATAGCTGCGCTGATTAGATCAACAGAAAGGCAGAGCAGGCCTACTCCTGACCAAAATGACAATTGAACAGCGGCGATGATGTCTGCTGCTTACATTGGTCCTAGAACATATGCAGGTGGGAGAAGTACTTTGCTTCCCTGCGAGGGCAGCTGCCGATAGACCGTGCCAACATTGCAGCAGGGTCGGCGGAGTTGCCTCTGCAGGCAAGCAAATATTGTCACTTATATCGAGATCATCACCAGCCTTGCAATGCCCTCAGATGGCCAGAGGACAGGAACCATAGCAGCAGATAAGGCGACTGGCAACGCCGCAGTCACCAGAGTCATGGCACCGCAGTCTACCTCAGACCATGCTTCAAATGCAGCAAATGCCTTGGGGACCTTGAGAAACTCATAGAACACTGTGCAGTAGCCAGCCTGGGGATGATTTGAGCATTCAGACAACCACAAGTGTCTTCCTACCCACCGCAGGAGCCTGCCTTGCAATGCCGGATAGCTGTTGCTGTGGTGCACAGTGCAATTTTGAGATACCAGCAGCAATGGTCCACAGTGCACCATGCACCATAAAGAGCATGGCTAATCGAAGGCCGCCAGCACCGCTTCCCCACTCCACCTGATACCTTCAGGCGCACCATGCATTTTCATCCAGTCGACCTGTTGAGCTGGTCTCAATGCCGGCTCAACAAAGTGGCTGGCGTAAATTGCACGCTGCGCCTGAAGCGATCATTTGCACAAATGATTCGCAAGCATCGACATTACTGTCAGGCAAATGGATTGGCTGCAAGCTGCCCAGCTGAGGCTGAAGGCACCAGCACGCCTCTCAATTGTTGCAGCGTCTGTGACAAAGGTGCGTATATGATGGCTGATTACGATGACAGAGAGTTTGCCAGCTGCCTGCAATGACAGAAGGTCTGCCATTGCAGGCACCTGGCTGACAGCCTGCTTGCAGCAGCCACAACCCTGTGCAGCATGTCAACACCTCTCTCCAACACACAGGCTTCACAAGAGGGCTGAACCTTCAGAAACAAGTCCGCTCTGGCTATTGAGAGCGCAACTCCCGAGTGTGTCATGACTGGTCAGACTACGACAAGGCTGTGCCAGCCACCCGGACTGGCAGCCTACTTGCACTGCATCAGCCATGAAGATGCCTGGCAGTCGCTCACCAATGAGAAATGAGCCATCAGGAAAGCTCTGCTCTGGCCACTGATTGCTGCAGCACTTGGCCATATGAGCTTTGGCCATATGAGCAAAGTCTTGTGAAGCCGTCTGACATTCATGGTGCCTGCTTGGAAACCACACGCATATGCCCAAGGCCCCAGCACCTCAGGGGAGCTTTCCCAAAGCCACGGACATGATGCTGTGCCAGAGCCTTCCAGCTGCTGCCACTGCAATGCATGCAGTCAGGCCAGCATGAGTGCATGCTCTGCACACCTCACAGTGGCAGCTGCAACACACTCCAGGTTTGTGAGGCTCAGCGATCCCATTCCCACTCAGCCTGATCCGTACAGTAGCACGAGCACAGACACTTCTAACAAGCATGTCTGTGTTTCAGGCCATAGCTGCGCTAGCCTGTCACCGGGCAGCCAACTCCCTGAGGGGCAACTGCAACATATCAATGACTGCCAAGCACCCCAGGAGGGCCACATGCTGACTAAAACTCTGGGCTTCACACACCACGACTTATGGATTGCGCACTGAAGAACATATACTGCGCCGGAGCAGCAGCCCAACATGCCCCCAAGCTTTGTGCACCCCAGGACAACCAGTTGACCAGCACCTAACTGCATCCACACGCTGAACTACTTGGATCCCAGAAGTCCATGCCCAGCTTAGAAACCCCCAAGCCACCTACATCCAGCAAGCTGTGCGCAGCTGGGGGCAACACCTGCGCCGCACCCACCTGTTCCCCACAGCTGTGGGTGTCAGGAAGACCTCGCGCCCTCACTCGGCCCTGGCACCCTCTGCGGGCGGCTGCTGCGCCCCCTGCTGCATAGCAGCCTGCCTGGCGCCCTCTGCCTTGTCCAGCTCCAGGAACTGACGCGCCAGCTTGGCCACTGTCGCCGTGGTGGGGAGGCGCGGGTCCTGGCGGCGTTTAAAGACCATCCAGCGCAGGACCTGCAGGTGCAGCCCAGCTACGCTGAGAAAGCATGTCCAACATTGTGCTGCAGTCGTGTGCAGGCTTTTGTATAGAAGCAGGAGTGCGCCAGAGCCCCACAGGGCAACAGAGGCTGACCCGTGGGCAGTTGCTCAGAGGGGGGTGGTGACTAGACTGAGACTTGTACAGCAGAGACAAAATGTCCAACGCAGAATGTGCTCAAAGCAGCCCAGGTGTGCTGGGGCATGGCTTGTACATATGCTGCCAGGGGGGGATACTGGTCATCCTCCAGCGCAGACCTGGCAAAGTGCTGACGTGCAGCAGTCCAGGAGGGCAGGCTCCCCACGCAATCTGGGGAGCGTGACCTCTGGGACTCCAGCTCATTGAGACTTGCCAGGCGCAGTTTGAAACAGATCACCATGTTTCTGGGTCTGATCACCGACCCTCATGCATGCCACGAGTGGCCACGCTCAGCTTGAGAGTGGCCACGCTCAGCTTGAGAGCGGTGCTGTGCCTGACACAGGTGCACAGTCTGCAAGCAGGGTGTGTTCACGAGGCAAAGCATCATGGCTATCTGCTGCTTCCAAAGAATCAGAGAGCTTGATCCTTAGAGGCAAGAATAGTGTGATAATGCCTTGCCTTGTGAACACCCTGCTGTGCAAGGAGGTGCAATCCAGAGAAGCCACAGGTGCACAGTCTGCAAGCAGGGCTTCCAGAAGGCAAAGCGTTATCACACCTGCTGCTTCCAAAGCATCAGAGAGCTTGATCCTTAGGAAACAGCCGAGTAGTGCCATAGTGCTTTGTCTTGTGAACACCCTGCTGTGCAAGGAGGTGCAGCCCAGAGAAGCCAGCGGATGCTGTGTGTGGCTGGCCAGCTTCCGACACAGACTTGGGACATCACAGGGTGCATGCAGTCTCCACATCATAGTCACATATTGCAGCTGGCCTCTGGAACCTCTGCACATCAAAGACTCTCAGGAGGCTCAGAACCTGCATGCTTGCACCCCAGGGGACGATTCAGAACATTCTGTTCTGGACAGACCGTCTCAGGCGCAAGAAGGCGGATGTTGAGCAACCCTGCTGCTCCAGCGTGTGGGTTCAGACACTGGCTTGAGCCATGCTCAAGCTGGGACCGGCACTGACATATGCGTTTCCCAGGACTGCTGTCAAGCACACACAGAGCCCGGAGGTCGTGTTCCCCAGAATCTGGAAGTTCAGACGCAAATGGATTGCTTCAAATCTGCATGTGACAATATTCAGGTGCTCAGGGCACACGGCCACCATAGGTTTGGAGCTGACCATCAAACATGCCATGAGCGGGCACTCTCAGCTCAAGTAACGGTGCTGCAGTCAACACGTGCACAGCACTCGGAACTTGTGAGGGAGCAGTACCATGATGACTTGCTGAACTAAATCGCTGTTGTGCAGGTGCCAACATGCTGCTCTGGCACCAAGCTCATTCAAGAAAACGAATGAGAACCCAGCCAGACTCTGTGACCAAAGTTTGACAACCACATCTGACATGCGTGGCCACGCTCAAGTCCAAGCTGTGTGTGTCAATTTCAGGACAGGGGACATGATGGCTTCTTTCCACTATGCCTCACTGCCTTTGCCTTGATGGCAAGGCACAGCACCCACATGCTCAACCTGAACTCCCTCGTGCCATGCACAGGGGCCGAAAAGACAAGAGCCAATGAAGACCCATGAAGGGGCACTGGCTCTGCCAAGGCCTCATGCGATGCGCTGGTCATTTGCTGGGGCAGCGCCACTGCAGTGGCTGTGCTCCGATGGGGCAGAGCGACAGCAGTGGCAGACGCTCTGCAGATGACCAGCAGACGGCACAAGGCACAAGGCGCTGCAAGTCTGAAATATCGTGCACCCCACACCCAAGCCCATTTTTGCTTGTAGTGTGGGGCAAGGCATCTCAGATACAGCAGGACAGTGGCTCTCCTGCCGCATGTGTCCAAGCACAGACCCTATCAGGCCTCATTGGCAGGGCCCAGCAATCTCAAACAGATCAGGCCCAATCCTGATCTGATTAAGACTGCTGGGCCTGCAATGACAGCCCATTGGGCTGCAAGCCCAATCTACACTGCAGCACAGCAGCTTGCCAGAAGACCATGCTGTACACAGACCCTGCATCAAGCAACACTAGAGTTTGGTCAGGCGCAGTTTGAATCTCAACAGGTCACACTGCAATGCGCAACATTGAGGCTACATCAGATGGCCTTTGACAATTTCCTATCTGTCATCGCAGATTGTTGAAGGCCAGCTGATGAAGTGTCACTGTCATGCCTTGCAGTGTGTCTGCAAGGCATTTGGTTTCCCATTGTTGAGGTGTTGGCTGTAACTCACTGTCACTGTCCATAAGGGGCCTCAGCTGAGGCTGAACATGGACAGGAAGACAGGTAGCAAAAGCCAAACAGCTTGATACCAGAAAGCTATCAGACACAATTTATTGGGTCTGAAAGCTGACCTCCTTCCATGACCAGAGCTAAGGGACAAAGCTGCAAGGTACACAGTGCATGATGCCATTTGGTCCTTAGGAAGCAGCAAACTACCATGATGCTGTTGTTTGCCAAGACACTGTTGTGCATGGAGGGGCCATCACAGAAGAAGCCACTGTGTTTGCACAGTCCAGAAATTGGCACGTGAACCTGACGTGAGCAGCCTCAAGTCAAAGCTGATTGTCTCTCTTTGGACACAGGACATGGTGGAGCGCTTTGACTGTGCCTCGGTGCACCACCATTGGGTGGGATTAGAGCAGCTACATAGCTTACTTGACCATGCCCAGGATCCGGTCAAGGCACCCCGGCTGGCAGATAGCTGTTCCAAGCACTTGAAAAAGCTGTGCACCTGCCGTATGTGCCTTCACCAAAATCCTGAACGTAGGCAGCACAACCACTTGCCGACAAGGCAAAGCACCCACCTGCTCAAGGTGACCTCCCTGGTGCCATGCAGGGGGGCAGGAAGACAAGAGCCAATGAAGACCCACAGAGGGGCACAGTGGCTCTGCCCTGGGCCTCGCGCAGCCCGCTGGTCCTTTGCTGGGGCAGAGCCACTGCAGTGGCTCTGCCCCGCAAAACACCAGTGGGCGGCGCCAGGCCCAAGGCGCTGCATATGGAAAAACTCCATGCACCTGCTTCACCTGGATCCATATGCACGTAGTGTGGGGCAAGGCATCTCAGATGCAGCAGGACGGTGGCTCTCCTGCTGTCATATGACTCCAAGGACAGACCCCATCAGGGCAAAATCCGCTTTGTTTGAGGCTGTTGGGCCGTGCGTGAGTGTGAGTGAGACATGGGCTGCAAGCCCGGGTTTCACTGCGGCACAGCAGCCCGCCACAGAAGCAGGTGGGTTTTCTTTGGCCGTACACAAATCAAAGGAACCCACACCAAAGCAACAGAAGTAGGTCTGTCAGGCACGACTCCACACAGTAGCCGTAATGTGTGTTGCCTTGCCAACACACTGGTGCCCACAGGAGGAAAGTCCAATGAAGCCACCATGCTCGTGGGTCCAAAAGATGACACCCAGCTTTGACCTGAGCCTGGCCGCTCATGTCAGAGACGAGTGTAGTCTTCGGACGCACATGACATGGTGGCTTCTCTGGACTGCACCTCCTGTGCGTGACACTGTGTTGGCAACAACCAGGCACCATGCTTCCTGAGTAAGTGCACCTTGACACACAGGGCTGCAGTCAGGGCAAGACAACAACCAACCTATCAGAGACCGACCCTCATAATGGACATGAGCGGCCTTGCTCAGGTCAAAAAATGTTTGTCAGTCTCTTTAACTGAGAGCACACTGCTTTCTCTGGACCTCGCCTCCCTGCGCAGCCATGCATGGGCAAGGCAAACGATGATTTCCTGCTTCTCCCAACAGTAGTTCAGCCATCACCCAGAAGCACTCCTTGCTCCCCACACAACAAACAGCCCCAGACAAATCGTTGATGCTCAGTGCCCGGCCGAAGCACATTGCGCTGAGCACTTTGTGCTGGGTCGGCAGCGTTTCTACACACAGCGTGCAGGGAGATACTCTCCAAGCATGCTGTGCGCAAGACTGCTGGCAACCCAGCGCAAAATGCTCAGGATCGCCTCATCCACAGCACCTGGGCTTCTGCCATCGCACCCCAGACAAAGGACCTGAAAAGGGCCACGATGCTCATTGCCTGGCTTGCCCCTCCGCGTAAAACATGAGCATGGTGCTCAGGGTGCACAGGGGAGGGGCCTGGCAGACGTGTGGGCAGGGTGCGACCTGTCTGGCAGCTGGGGGATCACCAGCTCTGCAGTGCCAGGCCGTCAAGCAGCACAAAGCACAGCCGAGACCTGCCCACATGTACTACTGCTGCCCCACCTGGCTCAGCCTCCCCGTGCAAGGGGGCGTACAAAAGGCTGGCAGCCTGAATTGAGCCCATCTTCTGGCAGCCATGACCAGAGAGACCCGAAACCTCAACCCACAGCCCCAACTTGCAGCTGCACGTGGGCAGCACTGGTGCAAGGACAGCTGCTCAGTGGGACTCCCCTGGGAAAGGCCAGCAGCTGCAGCCCACATGCCAGTTCTGCATGAAGACTGGCAACAGCCCACCAGCCCCTACTCCTCCCCAATGATCCAGCAAACCCCAGGTTGAAACTTGCAGCCTATGGCCCAGCTCACCTGCTCGTCCACTCGTAGGTTGTGGTCGAGGGCAGGTAGCACGCTGGGGGCAGCCTTGAAGGTCATCTGCCACATCGCCGCCTGCATACAGGTCAGCGCTGCAAGCATCAGCAATGCCTGCCTCCAGATGGGCCATCATCAACAATAACACCAGCGCACCTGTAGGCACGGCAGGAGAGGCGCCAGACTGAAGAAGGAGATCCTGAGCCAACAAGGACAGCACAGCCAAGCAGCTGCAATCCAGTGCAGCAGATACCATGCCCCAGATCATGCTGCAGGAAGGCGGCGCCGCACATGAAGACCCCCAGCCCACCTGATCAAATTTCTGGCCAGACTTGCGGATGTCGTAGGCCAGGATCTCGTCCCCGAAGGAGGTGATGCTGCGCAGGACGCCGCCATTGTCCAGCACGGTGGTGCCTGCAGTCCTGATGATGCCTGCAAGCTTGGCCCGGGGCAGCTGGGGCCGGGCCAGGCAAAAAAGCTCGTACAGAGGCATGCTGCCCGGTTAGATTGTGGAGAGCTGGCTGCGCACAGCTGGATTCAGAGTCCATCTGCTTCGTTCACCCGCCGTTCAGCCCAAAGTATTGAAAAGCAAGGGCTGTGGCAGGCTCATCACAATGCAGGCACAGAGCATCCAGAGTGGGGAGGCCCACGTTGCACCGCCCCAGCTCAAGAGATCTCAGGCCTGGACTCACATGCAGGCAAGGCCCTCCCGCTGCTGCAAGACTATAATGCATCTCGGCAGAGGACTCGGCCTGACTCAGTTGCAGATGTTGCAGGCCCCCAAAAGGCTGTGTAGCAGGAGTCACTGCGATGCAAGGAGTCTGCGCTCACACAACATGGCCATGAGGTGAGACTGGCCATTGCCAGGAAGGCAGATGCATGCAGGCAGCCAGGCAGGCAAGGCCCCGGCAGGTGCCAATTTGCCGCATGTGGACGGATCACCATATGTCACGCCTGCCGACAACAGTCCCTCTTGCGGCGTGCAGGCCCCCAGTCAGCACTTACGCATCGGCCAAGCTGGCTGATTCAGGACGCCAGCAACCCCAGCAGACCCAGCGGCCAGATGGCCGCAATGGTGCTGCTACAGAGCGGGAGCAGGCACGTCCTGCCACATCCGTGCAGGTGACATTCTGGCTGCATCCGAGAAGAGTCGGCAGCAAGCAGCCAGGCATGACAACTCGGCAGCTATTGTGCAGTGCATTGTGCAGGCCCCTCTGCTGGTCGGTGTCTGGCCCCAGTGTAGAGGTTTGCAACAGCAGGCTTCGATGACATCACCTAGCAACGAGCAGGCCTCCCTTTTGCACTCAATCAATACAGTTCAGCTATATGGCACAGTTCTCAGTGCACCTTATGCATGTTGGGTTTGCTGTCAAGCCTGTCACCGTGTTGCGATGCTGAATCTTCAATGGCCTCACATGGGTCTGCTGCACAGCTGTCTTCTTGTCCTCACAGGCTGACTGAACTTCCTTCAATGGCTGTGGAATTTCTGCCCATGTTGTCGTCTGAGCATGCTTCGCCACTGGCTTCATTGGCTGCCATGCATCAGTATTCACCTGCCTGCAGGACGATTGGAGCTCCTCCAACGAGCAGCTGCAGATAGCCCGCGATGCTGCGCGGGCGTCGATGGACCACATCGGCCCCGAGGAGTGGGTGGACCGCTTTGGGAACGAGCCTCGCAAGGGCGCAGACATCCTGGTGCAGTGCCTGGAGCGAGAGGGAGCCTACAGGTGCAGCTTGCCACTGAGCTCTGTAAGCTGCTCTGCATGCAGCTGGCCGTCATGCCTGGATGTCCCTGCTAGAGCTAAGACTTCTTGAGGTCAGTGCAGCATGAGGGGCCCCACAGATGTAGATTGCCTTGGGGCCGAGGAAACCTGAGATGCAGTGCCTGGTCCCAAAGAAGGGGTACGCCACTCTGGTGACTTCTGGCCAATCTGGCTGACTCTTAAGCCTTGTTAGGGGACAGCCTTGCTTGCAGCAGGAACAGGCCCAGCATGGAGTAGACTCTGGTGCAGCTGAAGTGGTAGGGGCCCTGCAGGCCACTGGCTCAGCTGAGTGGCCATGATCTGGCTGACTCTCAAGCCTTGTTAGGGGACAGCCTTGCTTGCAGCGGGAACAGGCCCAGCATGGAGTAGACTCTGGTGCTGGAGCTGAAGTGCTGGGGGCCCTGCAGGCAACTGCCTGAGCTGAACTGGCCATGGCCTTGTTGCCCATCAGCTTGAACTGGGGCGCGTGCATGCTTATTTGCCTGGGTGTGTGCAGGTGGTCCCCTTGGCTGCCATGAAGATAACAGGTTTGGTCTGCAGGTGGGAGCTTGCTCGTTGGGCTGATTGCTGGACCCTGGCGGTGCAAGTGCTTGCATAGGGTCGAGATCTGGTCTGCTCACACCGTCTGAGGGTAGGACACAGCACTGCAGGTTGTCAACCATGCCACCACGGCGTCGTTACCTGCCCCCAAGAGGTGCCTTCCTTCTAACCCCTATATTGTCTGAGCTTTACTCCTGCCCTGCTCCTTCTCCAGGGTGTTTGCCTACCCCGGCGGCGCCTCCATGGAGATTCACCAGGCCCTCACCCGCAGCAATAAGATCAAAAACACCCTCTGTCGACATGAGCAGGTGGGCTACAGTTGCTGCGAGAGCATTGCATTGCAGCTGCTTGCACTGCAAGATCGACGCTCGATGGCCACAAGCACTTGCGTATCTTGCAGGGCATGTGGCAGCGATTGGACACAGCAATCTGGTCTTGTGTTGGCAAATACAATCTGAAGCTGCACAGCAGCCTACTGCCTACCACACACAGGCCTTGGAGATGGCTGCCTCGTATCTTTGGCATGTAACAGTTGCTGAACATCATGTGGCAGCTTTTGCAACTGTCTCTCGCTGCATTGCAGCTGCGCACAGCCCACTGCTGTGCCCACTGCCATGCAGGGAGAGATCTTCGCAGCAGAGGGGTACGCAAAGACGACAGGCGACGTCGGCGTGTGCATAGCCACGTCAGGCCCTGGCGCCACCAACCTGGTGACTGGGCTGGCAGATGCTCTGCTGGACAGCATCCCCATGGTGGCCATCACTGGGCAGGTGAGGCGGGATGCTGCCTGCTTCCCATAGCCCTGCGCGTCTGGTTGCATGTTGGGTGGGCATCGCGATTTTGGGCTCGTGCATGCTGCCACAAGTTCTTGGCAGTTGAGGCAGCTGTGAAGCATCCTTAAGGGGCAACTGTCATGGGGCAGGCGGGTGGTGTCTGGTCGCTCTGTGCTCCTGTGCATTGGGAGGTGTCTGCCTGCACCATGCTCATGCACGCTGTTGCTGGACTCTGGAGAAGCCTGTAGGTGAGCAAGGGTGGGTCCTGCTGGGCTGCTTCTGCCTGCTGCTGTGCATCATTGGCGGTCGTGGAGGTGGTTTTCATGGGGCAGCTGAAGACAGAAGCCTGCGAGAGCCTGGAAAAGCCTTTGAAAAGCAATTTCTGCGCCAGAAGGGTGCAGGCAAAAATAAGGACACAGGAGCCTTTCTGTCGGAAGGGGCCGCCACTCACGAGTCTGCTTAGAGCCTGCCCGGAGCCATCTCGTCTCATGCACGACGCACAGGTCCAGGCCTGGGGAGGCTCATGGAGCCAGCTGCTGGCCACCCATACTCATTATCTTGCAGATGCATGACGGCATCACAACATGCCTGCAGGTTCCCAGGCCCATGATCGGCACAGATGCGTTCCAGGAAACACCCATAGTGGAGGTGACCCGCCAGATCACCAAGCACAACTACCTCGTCATGGACATTGCAGACCTTCCCCGCGTCATGAAGGAGGTGGGTTCAGAGACATGTCTCTTCTACTCTACCCAGCGGTTAATTACATGCCCAGTTGCTTGGGCCACTGGTCTCTCCCTAGCAGCACTTGCGCCAAATCAATGCGCTGTGAGGAGGTGGGACAGGTCAGTGTTACATTGTGCCCGGCTGGTGGGTCACCTGGCCATGGCACACCCGCCTTGCGCCAGGAAGGATGTGGGTGCGAGGGTTGACGAGCTTGCGCTGCACCCAGATGTGAATGCCTGGTCACAGGCAATGCAAACGCCCCCCATGTGATGACGGAGGCGTGCCTGGGATTACGTCAGGCTGCCATACTGCGCAAGGCGGGTGTTGCTGCTGGCCTGCTGCTGCACAGGATCTTGAGGGAGACTGGTACAGGAGGCCCTACAGGCTGGTTTGATGCAGTGTGCTAGGTAGAGGGCTCTGCCAAGCACAGCACTGTGTAAAGTCACTCAGCAGGGTGACCTGGATCTTGTTCTTACTGCAGTGAGTGCTGCCAGGCTGTAGCCTCCCCACTACCAACAGTGCCTCTTTGGCTCCGTGTTCAGTGCTCACCTAGCTCCATGCTGCTGCAGGCGTTCTACCTGGCTCGCACAGGGCGCCCCGGTCCAGTCCTGGTGGACGTACCCAAGGACATCCAGCAGCAGCTGGCTGTCCCCGACTGGGGGTCCTCGATGGCCATCGCGGGCTACATGAGCCGCCTGCCCCCTCCCCCACAGGAGGCACAGCTGCAGAAGATTGTTGAGGCACTGCACCAGGTGAGGGTAATTGTTGAGGCCCCACCAGGCTAGAATGCACCAGTTGAGATTGCAGTCGGAGGCCCTGCTCCAGGTGAGAGTGAAGCTGGTGGAGCTTGGGAAAGTTGCCCAGCCGGCGCAGAGTTAGAGGACCTTCTCAGACTGCAGAGGGTGCTGCAGATTTTGTTGCTGCCAGCCTGGGATCAACCACACCTGAAGCCAGCGGCAGCCCAGTCTCGCAATTGTCTGATCGTGCAGCAGCAGACCCCTCCAGCACCAGTCTGCCTCCCCTTACAGCCCCCATGCGGCGGCAAGCCCTCAAGGCTGTGCTGCGTGCTGCAGCAGCTTCACAGATGCTGCGTGTTGGGGACTGCTAGCCTGTGGCTGCAGTTACAGCCCGCATCACTGATGTCCCGTTCATCCTGCCTGCAGGTCTGCAGGCCAGTGCCTACGTGTGTGCAGCTGCCTGAAAACAATGCAGGCCCAGCCCCTGGCTGCCATTGCTGCCCCTGACACTGACATTCTGCATGCTTTTGGTCTGCAGACCTGCATCTGCCCTGCTGTGCACAGATGCCAGGCTGTGCTGCTTCAAGGAAGTAGGCAAGCCTGATGCATGTGGGCTGCACCTCTTTAAACGCCAGCAACTCCATTGACCCCACCTGCGATCTTGTCAATGGCATTCTTTATGTGCAGGCCAGCAGCACTGATGTCCTGTATGTGCCCCCTCAGCCAGCAGCACTGACACCCGGCGCATGCTGCATGCAGGCACGCAAGCCTGTGCTGTACGTGGGCGGCGGCTGCCTGGACGCGAGCGCCGAGCTGAGGGAGTTTGTGCAGCGCACAGGCGTCCCCGTGGCTGCCACCCTCATGGGCCTGGGCGCCTTCCCTGAGGACCACGACCTTGCCCTCCAGGTGAGGTGGCCCTGCTCTGGCACATTGTGCTGGCGCAGCTCTGGGCTTTTTGGTCGATCGCAGCATGGAGGATTTGGGGGTAGGTCCTGTCATGATGCACAGCCATGTGCACAGCATCAGACTTGACACCCCAGTAGTGGCTGAGTTTGGCAGTGGATTCTGCCTGGCCAGGGTGCCTGGCTTGAGCCCCATTTAGCTGCTGGACAGCTCCACTGCCTCCTGCCGGCCTCTGGTGTCTGCTTCAGTGACCGATGTCTGCTCCAGCAAGCCTGCCACCTCACACTGTATTGCGCCCTGCTGCAATTGCTGGGCATGCATGGCACCACAACACCTACCATCAGCGTTGCTGAGGAATGATCCCCTGCTGGCCTGTGTTACCTGCATTTATGACCAAAGCTTGCTCCAGCAGGATTTCGACACCACTCTGGTCCCTGCTGCAGATGCTGGGCATGCACGGCACCGTGTCCGCCAACTTCGCCGTCGACGAGGCCGACCTCCTGCTGGCCTTTGGCGTGCGCTTCGACGACAGAGTGACGGGCAAGCTGGAGCGCTTTGCCTCCAAGGCGCGCATCGTGCACATCGACATCGATCCCGCAGAGATCAACAAGAACAAGCAGACGCACATCATGGTCTGCTCGGACACGCGGCCGGCCATTAAAGGTGAGGTCCCTGGGACAGGGTGTAATGGTTTTGAATGAGACAGGGGGCCGCACATGGGGCCTGTGCCATCTCAAGCGGTGGTGCTGCCTATCTGAGGTAGCCAGAGGCTGAGGCCATGCAACACTCTTCAGGGAGTGATTGCAGGGGCTGTTGTTGCGCCGTAGACTCGAAATGCCAAGGCTGTGTTCATGTGCATGTGTTGCCGCAGTTGCCGGCATGAGCGCCTTGCTGCGACACCAGCCTATGCACGCAGGCTACTCAGACACCTGGCTGAGCACCACGTGCCCCTGCAGCTCAACAACCTGTTTGCACAGCCGCCCTTCGCTGAACCCCCCCTTCCAATGCTGCAGGCATCAACTCCCTGCTGGCGCAGCAGCCCCTGCCCGCTGGCCACTTCGACACGTGGCTGAGCAGCATCATGGAGATCAAGGAGCGGTTCCCCATGTGGTACCCCAAGAGGGATGACGTCATCGTTCCCCAGTGGGCTATTGAGGTGAGGCCATGTTCCCCAAGACGAAGGACGTCATCATCCTTTTGAGGCAATAATGTGCTGGCGGCTGCAGGGATTGGATCTGCCCGATACCACTTGCTTTTGCTGCTTGCACACTGATGGAGGGATGCTGTTGTTCAGCGTCCCTCAATGGGCCCTTGGGTTGGGGCCTGGCAGAAGTTTGGTCTGGTGTCATGGCAGGCAAGGAGTTGCTGCCCCTCCTCCTTGCTTGCGCCTCATGCCCAGCCTACAGCAATGTGGGGCGTCCCCCTTTAGCCAGGTTGCAGCACTGGCCTGAGGTGCTTGGAAGGGAGTTTGGCTTGCGCAGCATACACAGGCCTGCACTGCTTGGGAAATGGAGCTGTGTCAGCACGCAGGTGTACTGCTCTGAGGCGTTGCTGCTGCTGTGCCAATGCCTCACTGCTGCTTGCCTGCAGGTCCTCTGGGAGGAGACCAATGGGGATGCCATCATCACAACCGGGGTTGGGCAGCACCAGATGTGGGCAGCGCAGTGGTACAAGTACACAGAACCCCGCAGGTGCGCCCCACTGTGTTGCATGTGGCCCTGTTCCGGCGGGCCTGTCTGCAGATCCCCACAGCTGTGCCTCCTGCGGCATGTCGCACCAGACTGCAGTGACCTGGCTGCACATGGGCCTGACTGCTGCTCTCCTGCTTTGGCAGGTGGGCATCGTCTGGCGGCCTCGGGTCCATGGGCTTCGGCCTGCCAGCTGCCATTGGCGCAGCTGTTGCGTGGGACGGCACAGACAAGGGGCGGCCAAAGAAGGTGCGTGTGCCCAGCAGCAGGGGTGTGGCTTTCAGCAAGTCTGGGACTCACCTTGCCCCTCACTACAGACAGCCTTGACTCAGCCTGACAGCAGGTAGAGCATCAGATCACTAGCTTAGTACTGCTGCGCTGCTTTCACGTCAAGACGCGCAGCTCGTAAGCATCACGGTCGACCTGCTGTGCATGTGGGCTACAGCTGCGTCCAGATGCTCAACTCAGGACTTGTGCCTGCAGGTTGTTGTGGACATTGACGGCGATGGCAGTTTCCTGATGAATTGCCAGGAGCTGGCCACAGCCGCCATCGAAGGCCTGGAGACGAAGGTCATGATCCTGAACAACCAGCACCTGGGCATGGTGGTTCAGTGGGAGGACCGCTTCTACAAGGCCAACCGGGCACACACCTACCTTGGCAGAAGAGTGAGCGCCTGGGGCCTCATTGCACGCCCAGGGGGGATGAGGGATTGCAATGGGGTGATCAGTGCATAATACACCTGCCTGCCTGGTATTGTAGGGGCGGGATGAGTGAGCTGGAAGACATCACCTCATGGTGCTTTCCATTGTATCAGCCATGCGTGGCTTATTGCTCAATTGGGATCTTTCTGCCAGGGCAAAGAGGTGACCATTTGGGCTGGTGCAAGCCTGAAGGGTTTTGGCTTTGGGCGACTTAGCGAGCCCTTGCTGCGAGGCGGACACATATGCCTGGGCTGCAGAGGCATACAGCTCTCTTGACGGCAGCCATGGACTTTATCAAGTGACTCATGGCAGCTGACAGGTAGGCAACAGAAGAGGACCAGCACACTGCTGCCAGCACACACATTGAGCCAGCAACTGACACCTGCAGCCCGTCACAGCTCACCAAGGTGTGCAAGTGAGGTCTGCTGGCAGCCGTTAGTCAGCATCGGTATGCGTTATGCAGGCATGCCTCAGAAAAGCACAACATGCCATCCTGGCGAAGACAGCCTTGCACCATCATCTGATGTGTGCCTTTGCCGGTGCAGGGCTCAGAGTACCACGAGACCAAGGAGGTCAAGGACATCTACCCTGACTTTGTGATGATGGCCAAGTCCTTCGGCCTCCCGGGAAAGCGTGTGTTCACACCTGAGGAACTGAGGCCAGCCATCAGGTCAGCTGTTGGGCTACCGTGCTGGGCAGTGGCAGCAGCTTGCGCGCTGGGCTGCATCAGATGTGGCAACTGCTGCCAGCAGCTTGCGCTGGGCTGCGCCATGGCAAGAGCCGCTGCATTGCAGTGGGAGACCCGCATGTTGCCTTCTGGCATGCAGCACTGTGTGGCTCACCGCTGTGATGTGTAAGTCAGCAGCACACTGCAGCTGTGCTTGAGGTTGTAGCGCCACCTCCTGTGCTGTCAACTTCGATGGACTACATGTTGGCTGGCCTGCATGATCATCAACTTCTGTCCAGGGGCTGACTTCTATCAGTTGGGCCAGCCTGCTGTGCAAGCAGTCCTGCCCTCCCCTTTTGTACAACTTCCGGCCAGGAGCCACCGTGTGGGATGGCACCTGCACCTGCCTGACAACAGACTCTGGATGAGTGCACCCCCATTTGACCACACAGCTGACCGAGTTTGCGCCCGCCCCGCAGGGAAATGCTGGACACTCCTGGGGCTTATGTGCTGGACGTCATGGTGCCTCACATTGAGCACGTCCTGCCCATGATACCTGGCGGCGGGTCATACAAGGACATCATCACAGATGGCGATGGCAGCCTCTTTGCACCCAAGAAGGACCCAGAGCAGGCTGCTTCCTGAGGTCCCCACCACCCAGTTTGAGCTTGCTTTCTGCTCCTGGCCCCACTTTTCAAATTGTGCTCTTGTGTTGCCAGCCCATGGCTTGCAGACCACTCCTAGGAGGTAGCACATTTCATGAAAGTCAGTTGCAGCTGTTGGTCCTGTTAAATATGAGTGTATGACCCTCTTGAGCGAGGTCAACCACCTTGTCACCTTAATGCAAACCCTCCAGCATGTTCAACAAGGGGCTTTAATTGTGGTGGTCTCTGGGTCTGGGCTCCTGACATGACCAGCTGTGACCCCAGCCTGCTGCAGCTGCAGGGCAGACTATTACACAGTGTCATCTTCAAAGTTCCACCGTGTCTGCTTTGGGGACCTGCCCTGTGAGTTTCTGCAGTAGTCTTGGTCGCCAGGAGGCCGCCTCTGCAGGCAGCACATTACTTGTCCTAATCTCCAATGCCTTCAAATCACTCAGGCAGGCAGCCTTGAGCTGCAGCAGGCTGCCTGCCCCTCAAGCAGGCAGGCAAGCAGGCATGCTGAGTTCTCTTGCTCAGGCACGCCGCTACCTCTGCAGTGGCAGATGTGCTTGACACGTGTATGTGGGTGGCTGATCCTGGCTCACCTTATCTGAGTTGCTGGACAGCATGGACCTCAGGGACAGACAGACCTGCAATCAAGGAACAGCTCTGCCTAGATCCTGTGCTGCAAGCTGGCCCTGCAGGCAGGTGGGCTGCGACCCAGCTTGCAGAGGGCCACATCATGATTGTGCAGCAAACCTGTGTAGCTTTGCTGCACAAGTTCTGGGCTAGCGCCGAGGGCTGGTGCTTAACAGCAGTCGAGCCGAGCTTTCATTTGTAAGGGTGCGCAGGCATATACAGGCTCTGCAGACCAAGGCAGGGCTGGCTAGAGTCAGGTCAACCATCATCCAAACAGGGCGGCCCTGGCGAACATCACCCAACTAGGCAGCCATTCCCTTCCCAGGCACAACTGCAGCCAGTGCCCACCTTGTTCATGGTGAGGGCAGGCGACCAGCCCCCGCTCTGCCCGTCGTACAGGATGTCCAGGCAGATGTGCCCATTGGAGTAGATGTGGGGATGCACCGGGCTGGGGGGCAGGAAGGTCACCTGCAGCATGCGGTAGCATATGCCAAGCAGACTTCAGTTCTACCCACTTCCAGCTGGTGGGCTGCTGATGCAGCGCAGCTGCAAACCTGACAGTAAGCAGAATGGGAGCTAGAGTCTTACCTCTGGCGGCTCCAGAGGGTAGCGATCTGTGAATTTGATCTGCAGTCTGCAGCAGGCAGGCTGGAGGGGGTCAGCTCTAGGGGCAGGCAGGAGCACAAAGGCACCGGGGAGAGGCAAGAGCTCGATGGCTGCTGCCAGGGCGCAAGCCAGCCTGCAGCCGCATTGATGCCCTCCTCTCGAGAGGGTCAACCCTTCAGTGTCCATGCAGGGCAGCGATTGCTCCAATGTGGAGGGAGTGTGATGGCCCTCAGCTGCCTGCTCAGGAGCTTGGCGGACGCTGTGCGCCTTGTGCTGCCCTGAGCTGCCTGCCAGCTGCAAGCTCATGAATCTGGCAGAGGCTGTGGGCCATCGGCTGCCCTTTACAGCCTGTGCAGTCTCCGCCATGCTTTCCATGAAGCAGAGGGGCACATGCAGCAAGGCTGACCTGAAGGTCTCGCCCGCGTACAGGGTGGGCATGCCAGGGGCTGAGTCTGGCCCCGTCATCTCCACCACCCAGTGCAGCAGGGGCTCAAATTTGATCAGTGCACAGCCCTCCGGTGGGTGCAGCAGCCAGTCGTGGAGCTCGCTCTGCAGCCGCAGGTGTCAGTGTGTGCCAAAAGAGCCAGTCTTGCACGCACCAGCGCAGCAGGGGGTCAAGGCTGGTCAGGGCGCACCCCTCCGGCTGAGCAGCATTCAGTCAGTCTCACAGCATGCTCTGCAACAAGGCCTGGACTGCAGCAGGGGCTTAGAGCTGCTTAGAATGCACCGCTCCAGCAGGCTTGCTCTGCACGTCAGCAGATATCATCTGAAGCACTTCAAAGACAATGGTGTGACACAACTGAGCCTTGCCGCTATGTTGCTTGTCATGCGCTCGCAGGTGCAGCAGCCATACGTGGAGCTTGCTCTCCAGCAGGAAGAGAGTCTTTGTGCACTGAACATGCGCTGGCCTCATTGCTGCAGCAGGGCCTTGGAAGCTGATTAGGAAAATTTTTCTCCCAAAGGTGCAGCACTCAGCAGTAGAGCCAATTCTGCACATACAACACTGCATCTACGCCAAGACAGCAGTGTCAATCTTATGGCTGGGCTGAAAGGCAGCGTGGAGATCTGAGCGCCGTGCCGCCGCAGAGAGGTGGTCACCTATGTATGGACTTTGCAAGGGCACTGTTCTGGTGCAAGCTTTGGCATCTTTGCAGGGGAGGTGCTGGTTGCAGCTGTGGGCTGCCACCCTGCAGCTGACGTGAGGCAGATCAGGCTTGCGCTTTACCCTTGGTGGGAGCTAAACTCTGTCTCTGTGGCACAGCTCTCTGCCTTTTGCGCCAAAGGCAACAGCAGCCCACTTCCTCACCTGGATCCGCTTCATTGCAATAGTGGACACTTGGCGCCCTGCCATGACCAGCAGCTGCTGGCAGCTGCTTCAAGCAGCGCCAAGCAGGGTCCTGCTTGTTCTGGGCAATACGCTCACGACCTGCACATGACGCATTTGCGCTTGAGGATGACATGACATGGGCTTAGAGATGTTGCCCTGCCACTGGCTGGCCCGTTCTTATGATCACCTGATTGGCCAGTCCTGATGTGATTGTTGCAATCTGGCAACCTGATGTGCAGGATGCTGATGAGGGCTCCTTGTTTGGAAATCTAGCTGATCCTGTTAGGCTTTTCGTACCGATAAGTGCTGCCCCAAAACGGGAGACCTTGAGAATTAAGGCATCAGATAGGCTGCTGTTCACAATCTGGCTCCTGCTGCTTCTGCTGGAGACCGGGCCAAACTCTGACAGCCCCACAATGATGAAAGCATTGCACCCCGGCGTTGTTAGTGAAGGCTGACCTGAATTGAGAGTCAACTCAATCACTATATAGAGTCAACTCAATCACCATATATGTTCAGAGATTAAATATTTGTCTGCTGCTCATAAGGCCCCAATCTTTGCTGACCACCCTACATTGACACCAGCATGGCAGCACCTGATTGAGTCTGATGTAAGCTACCCTGAAAGATTGCTGGTGGAAGATCTGCTGCCAGGCATGCAGCTGTCAGGGCCCATGTTGCACTCTGCGTGGCCCCTGTAAATAATGGTACAGTCAAGTGCAGCTGCACTCTGGCCCAGCCGCAACACCTGAATCTTCAAGCACCGAAGTCTAATCACGAGCTGCAGAGCTGATGCTTGATCTGGGGGAATGGCCACTCAGAGCAAAGTGGCCGTTGCCACAGTGCAAGCAATGCATTGAACCTTTACAGCAGTCTGCCAGGGTGAGCACAGCAATGATGGTAAGCAGCTTCATACGTTTTAGTGCTGCCTATGCAAGCAGGTGTCATCTCTGCAGGCTTAACCTCTTTTCAACAGATTCAGTGCAGGGCATGCTCCTCCACAAGCACATCGGCAAACCAGATGTCAAACTATGTAACAAGCCTGCAGCCCTCTGCATATGCAGACCTGGAATGCTTGAGGATGCAACTGCAAAGCATGCACCTATAGGGCTGCAGCACATGTTGGCAGCAGATTCACCATGTAGTCAAAGGATGCCTATCATCATTCAGGCTCTTAAACATGCTGTCATACATGTGGATGATGTCCATACCCTGGAGACCAAAGAGGCTGCAGACTCACTGCATGATGAGCGGATGGCAAGCCCTGAGCTAGTTGCATGCACAAAACACACAGCAGCAACACTTGCCATTCCAGCCCAACATCCCTGTGCTCCTTGTGGGCTGCAAGCAGATGAAAGCCACTGCACTGCCAGCTTCAACCACGTTGCGGTCTATGATCTCCTGCACATTGTCCTCCACAATCTGCAGCGCTGTTTCCTCTTCAGTGCACCTTTGCTTGGGTTCAAACCCCTGCACGCTTCAGAATTGCAGCCTGATAGGGCAGATCAGAGGCTCTTCGACTGCTGTCATGCGATGTTGCCCAGACGTGGCATAGGCGATGCACAAGTGTGGTGAGCACAAAATTGCAATGTGCCAGCTGCAGAAAGCAGGTCCTAGCTCTGAGCAGCATCTTTCATGTAAGGCTTTGCAATGGGCAGCAGCCTGCACAACATGGCAGTATACCAAGTGGATTGTTGCCAGCATCGTTGTACACAGACGCTTCATACGGTGGTAAAGTACACGAACCCCTTGCAGGCAAGTGCGGCCTGCACACAAGCAGATGTCTGCACAAGTCCTGCTGTGTTTTGTACAACCTGCAGCAGTCACAGTCGCATGTGCAGCTGCACTACAGAGCAGCAACGATGAAGCTGCTTCAAAGCTCTGTGAGGTTCCGGTTGCTCCTGTGCTGTACCGTAGGGTGCAGTAGGCAGACCTGAGCTGCACTGCCGGACTCACAGTCCTGCATGGGTGGCCTGTGCAGGGAATTGCCATCTGCACCACTTGATGCATCCATGCTGCTGTGCTGCACATGAGCAGCAGGCTGTGCACTGGAGCAGATGTTGTTGCAGCCACCATGGCCACTTCCCAATGATGTAAGGGAACTGCAGCTGTGTGAACAGGCAATCGCACCCCTTGACAAAGGAGAGCAACACACCCAGGCATGGTGGCTGTGTATGGTGCACAGGCTGCAGTGTCAATGCTGTGTAGCCTCAGCCCGATGTCTGCTGGCTGGAGAAACCCGTTCGCTTCAACGTGAGGCCCCAGCTGTGGCCATGCTGCATGTAAAAAGGCGCCAAATTCTTAAGGTGAGCTCCTGTCTGGTGCAGCTCTGAAGCTCATGATCCCGAGGAGCCTCCAGGCAGCAGCCCAAGCATGCTCTGCTTTCCAGGATAGTCAACATGGCACTGGTTGACTTGGAGACCATGAGGAGGTTTGTGAACCACGTATATGGACCTGAGGTGGCTGCTGTACTCAAGGACAGCGATCTGCGGGAATATGGCGACCGCGGCCGAGGGGTTCCACCCAGAATGCGCAATGCCATTTTGAGGATTGGTTCAAAGCGGTGAGCCCCCATGCAACGGCAGCCAAGTCAAGTGCTCATCTTCAGCCACAAACAGACAGGCTCATGCCTTACAGAAGTGGCCTGCAGGGCAAAGGAACAGCATGCTCTTCACAAAAAGTCCCGCAAGCACCAGATCAGCAGATGGGTGCCACTGGACCTCTTGACGATCCAGCTGAAGGCATCAAATCCAGACTGGGCGAAGCTGTACCCGCTGAACCAGCATGCATCAGACAACGAGGAGGAAGAGGATGACCTGCCTAACATGTGGCCGCCCAGAGTGGCCTCAGCGACCTATCCGGCAGTGAGTCACCCCTGTGTCTTGTTCAATGCAGTGCTGCACTGATTCAGGCAACATGACGGGATGATGTGCACTGTGCAGCTGCTCCGTCAGGCGGACAGCTGGGCGCACTGGTTGCAGACTCTGGATTTGGTGGAAGACCAGTAAGTCATTGCTGCACTTGCTTGTGGGTTCTGCTGCACAGCAGATGCAGTCATTGTCGCGGCACTGCGCTTGCGAGAAGGGTGGGAAGCTTTCAGTAAAGTTTTGGAGGCAGTGGCATTCGTTGCGCATACATCACTCGCAAGCTTTTCACCATGCTGTGCAGGCTGCCACCCATTGCTAAGCCGTATTTGAAGGATGAGGCCTGGAGCTAGGACCTGCTGCAGTGCTTTCTGCGCCTGGCTGATCGTATCAGCAAGGTGCCAATGCTCGGGGTCTAGTGCAGCACCAGGGAGGCATTGCTCCATGGAAGCACTTCCAGTGCACCTTTGCAGCTGTGGCTTGCACAGCTTGTAGCCAAAGGATTATATGCTTGCTTGGTTGCAGGGCTGGGGACCCCGGCCAAAATGCACGGGTGAGGAGATTGCCCTCCACATGATGGAAGAGCATGTGCAGGATATCTATAACACTGAGGCATCTGAGCCTGACAACGAGTGGTTTGAGTCTGTTCCTGTCCACAAGGATGATGAAGATGTTGACACCTGGTTTGGCATGGCAGTGCAGGCAAGCTGCTGTCCCTGTCTGCGCTTAGTGGCATGCTGCAGATTGTTCTGTGCTGGTGGTTGCTTCATGCAACATGGCAATCGAAACATCAAAGTGCACCCTGTCTGTCTGCAGGACATGGACATCATGATTCTTTAAAATGGCAGATATGAAAGTTTGACAAGACAAGGCATTCTTGACTACATGGTGAAGCTTGCATGCAGCCTGCATGCAAGCTCAGCCTGTTACAGTCATGGTGTGCATCAGTCTGGCCCATTCTGAAGCTCACCTTCTGCTTGTGCAGGGAGCCGCCAGTTTGCATCCTGTTGAGTGGTTCATTCGCTTTGAGAATATGCCTGTGGAGGAACCTCTATGCCTGGCAGCTCTGCCAGCACTTGGAACCCCACGATTGAACCCTTGTTGACCTTGTATTGTCTTGTTCAAGCAGTTTGATGTCATCATCATGACACCACTGCAGCAAGTATGGGCCTGATGCCAGAACCTCATTCCTGCAGCCTTTGTAGAATTGTAAAACCCGTCCATGCCTTCAGCACAGGCTCTGAAGCTGCCCAGTGTCAGCCCTGCACCTTGATACCAACTGACATCCTACACTTCTACCAAGGTTGGACATGCCCAGAGGTGTTGCCACCATGTCAGTTAGGCCTGCTTCACAGATAGGGTTGGCAGATCATCAACATGTCAGACGCTGCCTTTGAGCGGCGTGTGAGGCCCATCTATGATGCTCTGGATGCAAGGAACAGCAAGGTAGCCAGTGCTGACTGCAGTCTTATTGTGCAATGGGTGTCAGGCATGTTCATGCTCATGTTGGGACCACTGCAGACCAGATGCTCTGCTGCTATCATGGGGTATCTCCCTGGCGCTATGCATGCTTGATGGCTGAAGTGCTGTTGCATGATGCAGCAAGCACTCAAGCTGTGCAATAGCACGCTGTCCAAGTTCCCCGGCAACCACCTGATCAGGGTGCTGAAGGCGGTGGCACTGCAGCGCACAGGCAGAGAAAATGATGCTGTCCAGGTGGGAGAGGTTTACCCTACAATCACCGGGATTGCTGGCAGGGGCCTGGGGTATGTCTGACAGGACAGCAGCACAATGCAAGCTGCACAGCAGGCCATTGCAGCGGCACTGCAGATGTTGCAAGCACATGGCGGGCATAGTGGCTGGCAGCATGCATGCGTGAGGCCAGAGCCCGCAGCAGCAGTGAAACACATGCAGGGACTCTGTGGCCACATCATCACTCTCGCCCCTGCAACAGCAGCTGTGCAGCCTGCCAGACTGGTGGCTGCACACTGGCACACATCACTTGGTCAGGCGTTCACATCAACGACTTCTCCTGAATGTGCCTGGTGCACTGACGCTTGCAGGCGAGCTTGTGTAACAGGTGAAGGGCTTCAGCATTCCCTGCTGTTGCCCTGCGGGAGGGCTTGGGGGCTGCCTCAGAGCAGTGGCGAGCCTTCCTGAGCACAAGAGAAATCACAGCAGCCACAACCCCATAACCCTTTGCCTGCAGGAATGCAAAGCTGCCAGAGGCAGCGCACTGCCAACAGTCTTGTGCTGTCCACCATCTGCCTATGACAGCAGGTACACCTGCACACCCGTTTGCTGCCCTGCGCAGATGCAAACCAAGTCGCTTGTTTCCACATATAATCAAGTCTGCTCCTTTGCTACAGGAGTGCGAGGCTGTCAGGGGGGAGGGCCCTGCAGACGAGCATGTCCTGTCCACGATGCGCATGGTGTACCGGCGTGCCAATTGCCTGGAACGTAGCACCCAGGCCTACGAGGCGGCCAGCGCAGGATTCCCCAAGGACACCGAGCTGCTGCGCGGCCTGCTGGCCTGCTATGTCAGGCAAGAGCAGGCTTGGGCTGCACCATACGCATATTGCTTCTCAGCTTCTCAGGGTGGCATCATGCTGTGAGGTGTAGAGTGCACCGTGTGGCAAGCACCCGGTGGGACAGCACGTGGGAGCCTGCCACAAACATCAAGCTCTTGCGAGGGCTGCTGAGCTGCCAGGTCAGTTGCGATGAGGAAGGCCACAGTGCAGCGAGGGAAGCGGGAAGCAGTGCTGCTGTTGTCATGGGCAAACATTGGCAGGGCAAACCAGGGGACAACTAGAGGCAGATGTGTTGTGTGCTTCCTGCCTTCTGGGCAGTCCCAGAGGCCAAGCGGCAGAGCGCCGCCATAGTGCCATGGCAGACCATTTGTGGCTGGGCCAGCACATGGCAGCAGCGGCTGCAGGGCCTGCTGGGTGCCTTCCAGACAGGTCACACTGGCGAAGGGGCTCAACTCAGGGTTGGTATCAGGGATCAAGATACGTATGGCTGGGCCAGCTCTGCTGGCACTACGGTAGCAGCAGCTGCTGTGCAGCCTGTTGCGGTGCTGCATCCGGCTGCGGTGTGGAGTGCAGGCACATTGCAGGTGCAGGTGCAAAGTGTGAGCATACAGCCGGCAGACTGGAGCAGCAGGTGCTGTGGGACCTGCTGCGGTGCTGCATGCGGCAAGCTGAAGGCAAGCACTACATGACCACACTTTGCAGCAAGACATGGCTGGACAGCAGTGCCAGACATCAAGGTGGGGTCGCAGATGCTGCTCACGTACCCTTCATGGCAAGATGGACCTGGAGATCAGGCTTTCCTTCACCTACCATCATGCATCGTAGAAGCATGTTTGTGCATGATGCACAGCTCGGACATAAGCAAAGCACGCACACATACCAGTATTGATTCTCCCTTTGTCTTACAGGGAGGGCAACTTTGCCCGGCAGCAGCAGACAGCACTCAAGCTGCACAAACTGGGCAGCGCAAGTGGGCAGCATCAGTACCTGTGGTGGGTCGTCACCATTTTGGTGCTCCAAGCAAGGGTGGCAACAGAGCCAGGTGGGAGCACAGTGCAGGGCTGCCAATGCCAAGCATGGCTGTCTAGAAGGGCCTGCATGGGAAAGGTGTGGTGCTGGAGGCCAGAAAGGTAGTAGAGCCAGGCGAGAGGCTTGCCTGTCAGAGCGAAAGTCCAAGCACTATCTGCACCAGCCTGCACGAGAATGCGATGGGGCTCATGGCAGACGAAGCAACAATCTGCGGTGCAATCGATGCCTATTTGAGGGCAGCTAGTGCAGTCAAGTAGTCCCGTTGGGCGGCATGACAGTGCGGGGTGCTGCTGCTGCACCTGGAGGCCTGCTTGAGGCAACAGAGCACGATTCTAAGGCTGTAAAAATCGGGAACAGTGTGGGCACTGTGAAGATGCTGTAGCGCTCCAGGCATGAAGGTCAACAACAGGTGGAGGGCTCTGCTGTGTTCCTGCTTCCGAAGCGCAGCTGTTGTAAACATCAGGAGGAAGCACCATGGGGGCAGGAACATCACTGAAGATCAGACCACTTCAAACTCGTCAAGGCTATCAGCCGAAGCGCCACTTAAGGGGCAGTGATGCCAAATCTGAGCATGCAAGTACGTGCCTTGCTGTTCAGAGGGTGCCAGTGTGTTTACGCGATGCCAGCACCTGCAAGGTCTTACCACGGCGTCTGTCGATGCGTGCAGGCAAAGCGACAGCAGGCAGCATGTCACCTGAGAAGCTCATGCAGCTGGCAGAGTCAATGGCCAGCAAGCAGGTCCAGAAACTGGGCAAGCTGGAGACATATGAGCAGCTGCTGCTGTACCTGGAGGTCCTGCAGGTGGGCTGCCCTCAGGGTTTGTCCCGCTGTGCTGCGTACTGTGGTGGCTGCTGCTCATTTCACTAGTACGCAGCTTGCAGCCATGCTCTTCTTGGCTCGCAACTTGCATCACTGGCTGGGCGACTGCATGGCATGTCGGTCTACTTGATGGCACTGGCCTGCCGACATGCCCTCGGGTAGCAGAAGACAGTCTGCATGGGGGCACTGTACACACCAGCTGTTGTCAATGCTGCACAAGCCTGTTCGCTGCAGAACTGCTGCATATGGCAACCAGGCTGCTTGGCACTCATGCCTGTCTGCCTCTGCATGTGTGTAGGCGCAGGGCAAGCATGAGGCAGCTCTGGAGGCGGTGCAGGGGCCTTTGGGACAGGTCTGCCCCCTGGCAGGGGAGCGCAGGAGTCTTCGAGCAGAGTGCCACGTGAGCAGGGTGCCTGACTGGGTGCTGCCACATCAACACTGAGCATTTCCTGCACAATGTTATAATGTTCTAGAACAGTTTGTGCTCCCATGCAGCACTCCTGTAGGCTCTCCTCGACAGCCAGAGTGCAGAGGAATGCCTTAGCCCGTGACATCCTGTGGCGCTTCTGCTGTTGCCACGTGCTGGCAACTTGCATTGTGGGAGGACGGGTGTCCAGCAGCATGGACAGGAAGCCTCCTGATGCATTTAATACATGTGCAGCAAGATCTGCGTCGCACATTACAGCCCACTGCCACGAATGTTGCTCCCCATGTGAGCACCAGCAAGCCACTAAAATGCAATGGCTTGTGCCCTGTTATTTCTAGCACACAAACTTTTAGTTTATCCAGAAAGTCCTATAAGCAGTTTGCTTCTCCGTGCATCACAGGAAGGGAACCAGCAGAGCCCACATCATTACACTTTGGGTTGCCTGGGAAACATGGACAACCCAAGCTCATTCTGCCTGACTTCTGCTGCAGATGGCTCTGCAGCAGCATGCTGCTGCGGCGCAGCTGTGCGAGGTGGCCTTGGCGGAGAACCCAGATGATTGGGCCGCCTGGCAGATGCTGATGGACTGCCTGCTGCGTCCCGGTCCAGACTTGCAGGCCAGTGGTCAGCTGATGACGAAGCTAGCTGCTTTGTTTGTCAATGCATGAGACATGTGCAGCAGCTGGGCCTGAACAGGGCAACACTGGCAGCTGAAGGGCCTTGAGGCAGGATATGATGCATGATGAGGCAGACTGTCTGCAGCAGTACCCCTGGCCACTGCCACTGAGACCCTGGCCTGCGCTCATTGGATGCTGCTTGTCGTGTGCTCTCAGAGCTTTGTCAGGCTCAGACTCAGCTGCCATTTCTTGCTCTACCTCCATGCAGGCAGGGCTGCAACGGGTTCAAGCGCTTGTCAAGCAGCATGCGGGGACGCAGCAGCAGGGGCGCGCAGTCCTCCGCGGCCCGCTGCTTGCCTCCGCAGAGCTGGAGCTGCGCCAGCTGCAGCCGCCCCCTGCCCAGGAGCTTAGGGGGCTCAGTCTCTCTGATGGCACTGCAGCCAATGCTGGCGGGGAGGGTCTGGCTGGGGCTGTGCTTCAATGCTTCAGCTGCTTCGGACACCTCTCCAGCTGCGCAGCAGATGTCCGGTGCGGTCTGCACCACCATGCTGCTGGAGCTTCGTCTGTTGCTGTTCATGGTTGACGCTGCTTGAGCATTTGCTTGCTGCCTGTGCCTATGGTGGTATGGGTTCTGGCGCTCTTGACTTCTGGCTCTGTATGCTGCCCGCAGACCCTGCAGGGCATCCACTTGTGGCCTGACAAGGGAATGCAGCAATCCTGCTGCTTCAGACATGACAGGCAAAAAGGAGTGCATGATTGGCTCGTACACAACACATTCTTTTGGGTGCCAAAACGATTGATAGCGAATCCACCCACTTGCTGAATGTCATGACCTACCACCACAATGCTGATGGCTCACAACTGGTGGCCTAAGCCGTGTTGTGCTCCCCTGCAGGCCCTATGCTGCCCATCTGAGCCAGGGGCAGCGAGCATGGCTCTGCACCCAGCTGCACAGCCACTGCCAGCTGCTGGAGGACGGGGATGTTGAGCTGCACAGCTTCAGGAGGACCTTGACCGCTTTGCAGGTGAGGAGATGCAGTGATCAGGTGTTGTGCTGCAGATCATCATGCTGGGGGGTTGAACTGCAGAGGCTCCTGCTGCTGTTTACGTGCTGATTGCATTCAGTCGGCAACATGCATGCTGTTCACTGCCACTCTGGTTGCGTTCCTCTCTCCTTACTGTGGAAATGGTCAGCCCTGTGTCGGCTGCATGTGGTGACTTTGCAGGCGGTGCTGCTCAGATTGCACAGGCCGGGCTTGCCTGGAGCCTCTCATGCGCTCACACTGGCAGCAGCAGCACCTGTTTTGCGGCATGCTACACACCTCCCTGATCGCTGCGGCTGCCTGCACCTGCCATCTGTTGACACTGCACTGCTTTTGAGAAGCCAGACCTGTAGAAGCTGCCTGCCTGGGCCCTGTGCAGATCTGGCGTGACCTGGGTGCAGCACTATCCACCCCGGCGGAGGCCTGGCACTTTGCGCAGCGCCTGCTGGGCTTGTACCACAGAGCCCTGCCCCTCTATGAGGGTTTGGACCCTAAGGACAAGGGCCCAGCTGATGACCTCATCGTGCTGGCAGCAGAGGCGGTGCTGTGCTGCGGGCCACAGCTGGGGCCAACACCGCAGGAGCCCTCAGCCAATGGGGCATGCAGTGGGATGGGCGCCTCAGATGACCAGAGGGATCAAGGACAGGCAGGGCAGCAGCAAGAGAGTGCAGCTGGCGCCCTGCTGTTGCCACAGCAGGGGCAGCCAGGCGAGAAAGCTGCAGCGCAGCACCAGAGGCAGGAGCCACAGCAGTACCAGCAGCCAGTCCCAGACGCTGCTGCTGGTGCTGCTGGCGCTGCCTCCAACGGCGACTGGCGGCAGCACCTGCACCAGGGCCTGGAGGAACAGAAATCTTCTCCAGATGCTGCCCTTGGTGCTGCCGGCAGCGCCTCTTGTGGCAGCTGGCAGCAGCAGCAGCAGCGGGCCAGGCAGGTGGCCCTGCTGCGTGCTCTGCTGCTGCTGGAGGTTGGCCAGCAGAAGGTCACCCACACAGCCTCGCTGCGACTGGCAGCCACAGCCGTGTGCGGCCTGCTCGGCGCTCCCCAGATGGCAGTCGAGCACTTCAAAATGCTGGACTGCAAGCACATCCAGGCGGACACCATCACAAGTGAGCACCCCTGGGCAGGCTCAGTTTGTGTTGCAGCCTGGCGGTGCCCCAGCCACAGATCGCCACCAGTTCCTGCGCTCGGTGCTCAAGCTGTTCAGCTGTACCAGATCGTCTGATGCGCTTGACTGGCCTCCTGCTGGGACTCAGCAATAGCCTCTTGCTCCAGAGTGGTCCTGAGGCTGAGCAGCAGCCTTCCGGTCCTGCGTAGCATTTCTGAACTTGGCTGACTCTTCACTCCCCTTTGTCACTGTTGTTTGTCAGTGATGCTGTGATGCACTCGAGCGAGCCTACTCACAAGGTGCTTTGAAAGGCCCTCTGAGCGCATGTTAACTAGCAAGTTGACATATCAGCACTTGATGTGTGCAAGCCGTCTGCAGGCCATCACCTGCTGCCGGTCTGCGCCGCACTGGGGGAGCGGGAGGCAGCTGCTCAGATTGTGCAGGACATCACGGACCTGCATGCGGACCACGCTCGGGATGCCTCAGACACCATCATGACTGCCTTCCAGGCGGGGACTTACACCAAGGTGGGCACTCACAGGCGGGCCTTAAGCTCTGGAAGGGCGGCCATGCTTGGGCTTGACCCAAAGTGAGTCACAGTAAGGGGGATGTCTGCTTTGAGTTGGTCTGGCAAGTGCGGCTGCTGCTGCATGAGTGGCAGGTTGTGCCATGTTTGGACCACACAGTCAGCAGCTATCTGGCATGAACAGCTTAGGCTTGAATGCCATGCTTTGAGGAGGTCCTCTGCCGATAGCGTCAGGGCAGCTGGCTGGTGCCTGGCCAGATCCAGTTGACTGGTGCAACTCTGCAGGGTGGAACTTGGCCAGGGGGGTACCAAGAGGTCTCAAGCCCGTTTTGCCTGATGGGGTTCAGTCAACTGCTGCTTCAGTCTGGTGCGTGTCAGACTGAGCCCTGCCTTGTCTGCCACCCACAGGTGCTGGAGTTTGTGGCCTTCCGGCGGCGCCTGCAGCAGTCCCACTCCCTGGCTCTGGCGCAGGCAGAGCAAGCCTGCAGCGCGGCGCTGCAGGCGGCTGCCAGCCCCAAGGACCCTGTGCGGAGACAGGCTTTGAAACCGGCTTGGGCGACAGCGGCCACTTTGCAGGTGAAGCTTTGGTTGTGGCTTTCAGAGGGAACTTGAAGAGGGACTTGCACTGTTGGGATGCAGCTGTGGCCACATCTCGCAGCCTGCTGGTGACCAGTGATGGGTTGCCTGAGGCTGCAGGTATCGGCTGCCAATATGTAGTAATAGCTGCCAGCCTGAAGGACTCTCGACGGAGACAGCTGTGACGGCAGCTGCCAGCCTATAGGTAGTCTCAGAGTTGCTTTACTGTGTGAGCTTCTGGCGGGTCATCCAGCCTGCTTAAGGACAGTCATCCAGGCTGCTTAAGGACACAGGAGGGTTGCAGGCACGGCAGGATGCTGCGCCCAGGCTGGTCATGAGGGTTCCTGTTGAGTGATGTTGGGGCTCCAGGTGGCCGCCAGGCAGAGTGACATAGAGTGCAGGCGCCGCCTAGAGGCAGGTGTGGTCCAGCCTGCCAGTTAGCAGTTGTTTGGTTCTGTTGGGGACGTGCCAGGGAATGCCGGTCTCTAGAGCACACCCTGTGGGCAGGCCGCGCTTGCACCTAAGCTGTAGGTGTGTATGCCTCGTCTCTCAGTGGGCATGTAGCTCGCTCCCCCAGAGGACCTGGCGGCATTTGACTTTGCAGACTTGCCCTGCTGGAAACTACTACTTGGTATTGTTTGAAGCTGCTCAGCGGTAGGCGCGAAGGCTGCCCAGGGTGGTGGAGCTGCAGCGCTGCAGATGGGAGCTGTTGTGAGAACAGGCATGCTGCCAAGGACCACTGGTCACTGACAGCTTCCTCATGCTGCACAGCAGCGTGCTGCCTCATGTCACCAAACCTTCTGACAGTGATTCAGGCACTGTTGCAGGGCCACCCCCAGCTGCGCTTCAACCAGGACCTCAACACGCGGCCCTGCTGGCTGCCGCCGGTCAGTGGGCAGATGCCGCTGATGCTGCTGCAGACCTGGGACAAGCTGGGGCATGCCTACAGCCCAGGTGCGAGACAGTGAAGCCCAGGAATCTGGCCCCCGCAGCAGGATGGGTGCCGTCAGTCCGACCGGAATGGGGCATGCTCGTCAACATCAGCTGCTGAGTTGCCAAACAGCGCTTGCCCGCCACGCCATCTGCAACCTGCCACAGGCAGGACTGCTTGCTTGCCCTGGGGGACCTTTTCCTGTCAGCTTGGCCATCCGCATCTTTGCTGGTGGTGCCAGCGATGCAGCACATGACAGCTTGGCGTGTGAGGGGCAGCAGCGGCAGGGTCAAGTGGTCGCCATAGGCATGATGCACGCAGGTGGCCACAGTCTGTGCGCCTGTGCGTGGGCGGCATGCCATGTCACCTGGAAGGCTGCTGCGTTTCAGCCAGCACACCCTTTTATGTTTGGTGGCAAACTGCTCAAAGCTCGATTCTGGGGGCACCTGGGTGTGGCTCTGTGGCTCTGTAGCTAGCCCATCCCTCTGGCGGCATTATTGCGGACCGACCACAGCTGCTGCTGGGTGCAGGCGCTGCGTGGTGGATGCGCACCGTGGCTGCTGAGGCGCCAGGGCAGGAGGCAACTGAGTACAGAGCGGGGCTGGAGAGGGCGCTGCAACAGCAGCTGCTGGTTCCCCACCTGGTGCACGCCGTGCTGGAACAGCCCGAAACGTTGCCAGGTGGTGCCTGCTGAGCAGCCAGTGGCTTCTGAGGGCTGGTCCGAAAGCCTGAGTCTGCTTCTGGGAGGCACCCATGATACCCAGTTATCCAGGCATCAGCTGGCTGCCACGATGGCCTGGCCGGCGTGCTGTCCGGAGCGGCATGCGCGCAGAGGACCCGATCTGACAGTTGGCCAAACCATTCTGCTGCAGGCCTCATCCAGGGAGCTCTGGACCTGCTGGGCCTACCTGACTGCACTGCCCTGTGCACGTACTGCAGCCAGGCTGCATCACGGCCTGACTGGGCCGCACCTGGGCACTGGGTTTCTGTTCTGGAGGCATTACAAGTGCTGACTGCAGCGGTGGCAGCAGCAGCCGTCTCACCGGTGAGGCAGTGCATCGTGGCTCTTTATGTGCACGCCTTCAGGCCTTGCCCAGATTGGCCCACTTCACAAGCCACAGGCTGGCTGTCCATCCTGCTTGAGGTGGGAGAGCGAACAGAGGGACTTTCCTGAGGTCATTCCAGGCCATGACACCAGCAATGCTGTGGCTGCCTGCAGGAGGCTGCTGGTGCAGAAATGAACCTGGCACAAATCGAGGCCCAGCTGGAGCACTTGCTGGAGGCTCTTGGTCAGCAAGTGCTCGTCCTGCTGCCATCCAAGGCCGAGGAGCTGCTGGATGGGAGCAGCATCACAGTCATCTGTGTGCTTGTTGTACAACTTCTTCCCTGCTTGCGCTTGGTGGTTCGCACAGCCACAAACGTCAATGCAAAAGGCTCATTTCAGAGAGCACAAGTCAGCCTTGCCAGGGCCACCAGCTCCATTGCAGACGCAGTCAGGCAGGTGCTCAAGCTCTCTCACCAGGAGCAGAAAGAGCATGCAATTCGAGCAGCTGGTCTTGAACTTTTGGTAGTTCAGCATCCTGAGTGCAAGAGCTCATTGACAAAGCTGTGCAACTCGCAGAGAAACACTCTTGAACGCTTGCTGCCTTTCTTGAGATGAGTCAAACCCCTTCTCAGCACATTGCTCAATGACCCTGACAAAGTCCATTGGACATGACCGCGTCGTCAGGTGCAGCTGACGCTGTTGAGTGCTTGGCTAGCCAACTGGCCAGCCATTTTACAGCTGCATGCAGGACGACACCTTGACTGCGATGCGTTCAGTGGTCTCAGACGAACACGCTGCGGCCTCCTGTGTCAGCACGAGTAGCCCCTCCCTTGCAGCTGGAATTGTACTCTAGGTGCTCTGAGAAAACCCTTGCTGTGAGCAGTCCTCTGCGGCACAAGCCAGAGTCGACCCTCCACTGCCTGGTAGCACGGGGACAAGCAGTCCTTTAGCCTCTGCTGGCAGCTGGCCACCGCACCTGAACTCAGTGCCAGCACTGTGAGGTGCATGCCCACGCATGACACTATGCTGAGCAACTGCTGCCATGCTGCGCTGCTAAGAGCTAGTATCAGTGCTGCTCATTGCGCTGTTGCACAACGGCAGCCTGCTTGCCTCAAGCCCACAGTACCCTAAAATGATCTGCCTGCACTGCAGTTTGCGCAGCTGATGCCCCTGGATTTATGCAAGAAGGCTTCGTCGCATAGGCTTGTTTCTTTACAGATAATTTATTAACTGCTTTCCGGGAGCCATTGTCAGCACGTGGCAAGAAATAAAGGGAAGCTGTGCGTTAACGCGGATCGTCGGCATTGCAGGAGGTGCTTGGCTCATGCGAAATGCTCTCCCGGCAAGCATACATTTACAGCAGGAGAGTTCTGGGCTCCCTGCAGTCTGTTTACTGCTCAGCATCCCACATGGCGTCTCAGGCTGCTCCGAGAGATGCTGCTCTGAGAGATGAGCCCCACGACAGCCAGGCCAGCAAGAAGCCTCTGAGAAAGAAGATTAAGAGGGCCCTGGAACAGATGACTGCAGAGCAGATGGATGCAGAGAGTGAGCAGTCAGCAGTCGCATATTTGGGGGCGCAGCCGCCGACTCCAGGGAGCTGGGATGCCTCTCATACAGCTTGCATAAGCCGCAACAATGGCATTGCCCTTTTGACTGTGGCAGGGGCTGTCACTCATGGAAGGTGGCCCCAAGATATGCGCAGCAGCTCTGCAGGCCAGCTGCCTGGCGCAGTCAATGGCCGCAGGACAGTCACCGTTGCTTGTGTATCTGTGCAGGCCGACAGATCTGCTCCCGGGTGCTGGCACAGCCCCTGTTTGAGCACGCGCGGCGGCTGGGCCTGTTCATGCACTGCGCCCGCCTACAAGAGGTCAACCCAGAGCCGCTGGTCCAGGCCACGCTTGCAGCAGGTGCGCCTGTCTTCCTCGCAGCAACCACTCTTTGGGAGCCCTGTCTGCACATCTAGCATGCTGCTCCCCCCAACCTGGCATACGCGATGCTAGCTGACTGCTGCAGCTGCCCAGCTACTGGAAGCCAGTGTGTCACCAGCCTGGCAAGTGCATGCAGCGTCAGTCTACGGTTGAGCAGGGGCTGCGTTTGACCGCTTCTGGTCACTTATGACCCCTGTGGCTGTGCTGATCTCATCATTCTGCTTCTGCTCTGCCTGTAGGTCCCAGCAAGCGGCTTTATGTCCCCGTCGTCCAGGATAAGGAAACCAATATGTGCCTGCTTCACCTAGGCAAGGCCTGACAGATGACTGTCCTGATGTTGGCCAATCCCAGTGGGCTTCAACTTGGTCATTCAGTCTGCCTGAAGCATGCGCAGCTTCAGCAGCATTTTGTACAGTGCTTTAGCTATGGGCGCCTGTGCCTGTGCTTGCATGCCCGGCGAAGTGCAGGGCACTGTTTGCTGCCCCAGGAGCCTGAGACTGCATGCTTGTCGTGAGCGGGCGCCGCAGCGCGGTGCTCCAAGAAAGGGGCACGTGTGCTGCTGTCCTGTGCCTTGGCGGCTTACCTGCAAGGTAGTGTATGAGCGATGCTGCATGCATAGAACAGTCGGCTGAGTAGCCCATCTGGCTGCAGATGATGAGGCAGACCTCTCACCTGTGGGCCCCTTTGATATCAAGGAACCTAAACCCCACTATAAGGACGGATCACCACGGGAAGATGGTGAGTGTCTGCACGTCAGCTTGAAGGCTCGCAGCCGCAAGGTCTGCAAGTCAGCAAACGATGGGGGTGCCTTGCTGCAGCGTCTTCTGTCGCTGGTGCGTTGCTGCATGTTTAGCACTCAGTTCTGAAGTAGTGGGAATTGCGGCAGCCGCACAGGGGTGGCGCCCAGGGATAGTTATGGATGCTCTTTTCCCAGCAGGCGTGGTGTGATGTTAGCAGCTCAAGCTCTGCTGTGCCCACATGTGCTCCTGTATGGCACTGCGCAATGTGATCCTCGCAGGTGGCCTGCTGTTTCCAGAAGATATCAGTTTGAACTCTCTTCCTCTACAGTGCTCAAGACTAAGGATGCGTTAGATCTGTTGGTGATGACTGGGCTCAGCTTTGATGCCCAGGGCCACAGACTAGGGCGTGGTGGCGGGTGAGGTCAATGCTAATCTTGGGCTGTCACGCCAGGGACTGGGCAGCATCCTGGCCTTGATGGGCAATCTGACCCCACTGTCCTTGGCAGCACAGCTTGTGCAGTACTTCTCGCTGCCGTAGCACAAGAGGACTGCCAGCTGCCAACAAATGCCTTGCTGCCGCTGCAGCTGGCCTGATCGCCCCTGTGCTGGACTGTGCAGGTACTATGATCATTTCATTCAGCGCTTGACGCAGCATGCCCAGGAGAATGACCACCCCAGGACACTGCTTGGTGCGTCCTCTTCCCTGACTGTGCACTTTCTCGAACTTCTACCTTTGCCTGCCCGCATAGGGCAGCCCCACAGCAAGCCAGCTTTTGACACTTGTATTGCAGCGCAATTGGCAGCTGCTCATGCAACAGCCTGACACCATGTTTTGCATGCAGTTGCGCTGGCGTTTGAGGCCCAGATTGTTGATGAGGTGCCCACCACAAAGCACGACATGGACATGGACATCATCATCACCGCCACCAGGGCCTACTGCTGTACTCCCTACGGGCGTGCAGCTCTGAGCCAATCCGAGACCCTGCCTGGTGGCCTCCCTGATCCTGGTGCCCGTGTCAACAACCCCATTAAAATGGTTTTCTGAGTCACTGACCCTGCAGCATCCCTATTGTGTTTCTTCCTGTCTCCAGGTCACCCTGTATGTCTGTGCAGATGTGTTGCATTGCCCCACCCCCACCCTGATTCCGCCATCTTATCTGTTGCACGTTGCACGACTTCTGAATGCTTGTGCCGCCCATTTTTGTCATGCAATCCCAAGCGAATGTGCATCAATGTAAGCTTCCACTAATGAAACAATGCTCACTGGGTCAGGATGTGGACAGCAGCATGCCTGCTTGCCGCATTTGTGCTAGCTGAGTTGCCAAACTCTGTACATGGAGCAGCTTCTGACTGTACGCCGTGAGCAGCTGCTGATTGCTGGAGACAGCCTCCTTCAGCCCCCCAGACACAGCAGTGAGCTGGTAGGCAGCTTCTGCAGTCTCTTCTATGTTGCAAGTAGCCAGCGCCTGGCTGCCTTGTTTGGGGTCCTGCAGGAAACACCCAGATGTGAAGAGAGACATCTTTTTGCAGCCTGGCAAAGGGAACCTCACCGCCAGACTGCAAATAGCAGGCGCTCGGTCTGAGGCACAACAGTGAAGGCACCCGCCTCTCTGAGGCCCAAGCGCAGGGCAGACTCCAAAGCCCTGGTGGGCATGTCAGGTCGCACCTGATCACCGCTCTCCGATGGCTGGCCCATGAGGTGCTGCACGCTGCCTCTAAAGCGATCAAATGTAGTTTGCAGCTGCCTCACTGCTTCATGCACAGCAGCTGCGTCACACCCCTGCAGCTAGCACAGCAGGCCTTCAGGATCAAGCAAGCCTCCATTGCAACCATGTCGGCAGCCATGACTTCTTGCAGGCAGCTGGGGAGCTGGGTACATGCAAGGCTCACGTTGCTCTGGCTTCAAGCAACCTGACAGTGACCTGGAGCAACATCACTGACAAGAGACGCTGGACCCACCTTGATCCCTGCAGTAGCTCCGTTGACCAGAGGCACATGCAGCATGGCGCGCTGGAGCGCTGCCGCGGTGGACGCCACCCTCTCTGCATTTTCCACCTGCACAACACGCATGGCGCAGCTGCTTGCCAGGCAATGTATTTGAGGGTGGAAGGGAGTGACAGGGTCTCAAAGGCAGAAGGGCTGGTCAGGCTGGCTTGCAGCGGCTTGTGCCTGCCTGCAATCCTGCAGGACGAAAGGAGCCGGGCCCGATCAATACTTGGTGGTGTTTCAAGCTGGCAGACTGGTCACGCCGGGCAGGAGCCCTCTCACACAGTGATGCGCTGGTGTGCATCGGTGGTGGCTGAGCGAGGCTGCTTGCGACTGGGGCGCTCAGGTGTGCCTGAAGTGAAGGAGCTGGCTGCCAGCAAAGTTGAGGCTGGGGGCAGATGATGCAGCAGCACTGAAAGTGCAGGGCGCGGTGGTGAGTGCTTTTAGCAGTATTTTGAGTTGCTTTGGGCAGAGCCTTGGAGACTACGAGCCCAGGCCAGAGATGCAGCAGCCAGCCTGACTGTCCCACCCCACCTGAATGCTGTGCCACTTCTCCAGACTTGGCATCTGATGCGCAAACGCCGCGTCCAGGCGCCGCGCACGCTCCGCTGAGCGCACACTCAGCTCCAGTTGGCTGATCTGCTCATGCTGCTCCTGCACCGCCCTAGCTGCTGCCGCCAGGGCATGCTCAGCCTGCAGGACACAACACCAGTGAGGTTTTGTCTAAGCCCAGTGGCCTTGACCTGGGGGCAACAGTTTTACACAGAGCAACAGCATGTGAGTGCCATTTGAGACGCAGGCCCATCAGCTCACCGTCCTGTAACATGATGGAACAGGTGGTGTGTCATGCAGTCCCCCTTGGGCGACGCTATAAGGCAGCAGCAACTTGACATGGGAACTGTGGCGCACCTTGGGCTTTGCTGCCACAATGGTCTTCCTCAGGGAGGCATTCAGATACTTGAGTTGTAGGCACTTCCAGACCTCCATTTGAAGGGCAGCACCCCCAGCCTGCAGCAATGAGCTGTGCTCAGCCTTCTTGAGCCAAAGTGGCAGGGTCTCGGGCTGCCTGAAGCGCCATAGCAAAGTGCAGGGTGCAACATGCATGGAGACCTGACCTGCTTGAATGAGTAGCACACCCAGACTACAAGCGACAGGCCACTTCCTGGTGACACACAAAAAGGACTTCAGCTCTACTGCAGGGGCAGCACATGCAAGGGCACAGTGAGCTGCTGCTCACCTCCGCTTCCTTGAGGCAGCCATCCCTGGCGCTGCAAGCCTTGCGGCCAGATCCAGACTTGGGCCTGCCCTGCTCAACCAATTCTTGGCGGGGCTCTGTGGACTGCACACTGGCAGGCAGCTGCAGCCGGGGGACCACTGGACGCCCTCTGCCCCCTGCAGGCGCGGCGTCTGCGGCTGCCGTGCTGGTTGGTGTGCAGGATCCAAGCTGACGGCTGCTTCTGGGACCGTCAACGGGCTCCTCAGCTGCGACTGGAGTGCCACTGCAGGATGCTGGACTGGCCTGCGAAGGCACTGTGCGGTCGCAGGCTGGCCTGATGTGCTGCTCCGGCGCCTGATAGCGGCTTGCAGGGACGGCAGTTGGTGTGCCCCCACCATGCTTCTCAACCCCTGCAGGCAGGATGCAGGCTGGCTGCAGTTGTGCTAAGCAGGCGCTGCCATGTCCAGCTGGCAGTGTGGAGCGCAGCAATGCAGCCTGTGCTGGAGGTTGCTTGAAAGGTGCTTGAAATGCTACAACAATGGATTCATTTCTGAGCAGATCAAGAGCTGCTGGCACTTACCAGTGGGTGTGCTGTCCCTTCCAGCAGCAATGTGCCCCTGCACTGGAGAAGCCGCCTTCACCCCACGCCCAGAAACTGCTTCCGGCGCTGGTGCTGTTCTCCTGGTGACGCTGTGGCGCTCAGCAAGAGGCCGTCTTCCAGGAGCAGCTCTGCTGCTAGTGCTTGCCGGGTCTGCAGCCTGCTGCTGCTGCTGATCGGTTCCACCACTGGTTGCAGCTCCTGCAGAACTGGGCGAAGCCGTCCGTGTTCTGCCTGCTGACTGATTGCGAACAGGCCTGGAGAGGGCTGATCCACCAGACTTGGCAGCCTGATGTGCACCAGAGGACACAAGCCTGCAAACATCAGACAGTCACTGGGACAATTCTGTGCCGCTGCACTTGTTGGGAGCATTTGGGCACCCTCGTCACTGGGAATTGGAACTGACATGAGCAAGGTAGCTGCAGTCTGCTGCACATGGATGCAGGAGGAAGCCTGCCTTGCCATGCTCACCCTGAGCCGTCTCGGGCACTGCTGCCAGCAGTCTGCCTTGCGTGCTGCTGCTGCTGCTTCAGCTGGGCCTGCTCCTCACGCCACAGCTGCAGCTTGGCCTTCATCTCCACAGTCTTGGCATCAGCAGCCCGTTTGCGTGCCGGGGGAGCTGCACCGGCGGGGCAGCAATGTACCAGGAGCTGAGGGCCTTGTGACTGGCAGTAAGGTTTCAGAGCCTGGGAAGCTGACCTAGTTAACGCCCGGAGCAGCTGTGCATTCAGGACTGAGGTCAAAGGCCTTGCAGGGATGCTGTCAAGACAAGCACCGAGATGTCAGCCTTTGCTGGCATGCTGCACACTAGCACCGCCAGCCCGGGGCATGGACAAGGCAAGTCACGCACCTGCAGCAGATTTGATGGCCTGGTGATGCTGCAGCCTGCTGATGAAGTCCTGCTTGCCAGAGTTGGCCTCTGTGGCCCTGCTGCGCTGCATATCAAACTGCCTGGCAGAGCTGCTTGTCGCCGACGCTGGTGAGGCAGAGCCGCTGGCCGTGGAGGGCAGCCCTGACTGTTCATTGGCAGATGCGCTCTTGCTGCTCCTTCCTGCCGACCCTCGCTGTGCTGGCTGCAGCTGACTCCTGCTGCTGCTGGCTGACTGCTCAGCAGGCTGGCGGCGCATGACTGCCACTGCGCCATGGCGTCCTGCCGAGACGGGACGAGCTCCTGCTGAAGGTAGCCCCCTGGCTTTGCCCTTGTCTGCCGACAATGTCCGTCCTGGCAGTCCTGCACCTGCAATGCCAACATGCTGTCCTTGAACATTCAAAGTGCAGGCAAGCATGGATCTGCGGTCAAGCAATGCTACAGCACATCACCGGCTGAGCTGCTGTCAGCAGGGGAGGCTGTCCGCCTGCCGAAAGCTGTCAAGGAGGCAGAGGCCTTGCTGCCGGATAGACCAGCTGGAGACGGACTTCTGTGGCGCCTAAGCGGGCCCGGCTCCACGTTCTCTTTGCTGGACATCGCAGGATTGGTCCTCATGTGGTCAATGGCAGCATTTTCAGCTACATCGATCGAATACTTCAATACTATCAAGAAGTCTACGGGCATAAGCACCGTGACTGAGTGCTGCCGCGGAGCAGGCCTTTGAGTTTCACGCCATGTTGCAGGCGTCACATAGCTGACTATAGGTCGGGAATCCGAATCCGAAACGAGTGACCTGTAAGGCCTGGTTGCATCAATTCGCTTAGCCAAACAAAAGACAATTGGTGTGCACTCAGGGAGGTGCGCATCGGCAATGGTGCAGCACCATCCAGTGGCTCAGTCCACATTGGCCTGTGACTGAGCTCTGCTGACACACCTCACATGACTAGCGTCCTTGCTGCAGGCCATTCTGGGGCAGCAGGTCACAGGCCAGCAGCACTATTGTCGAGAGACTCGCTGAACAGCTCGCCTTGCAGGGGTGAGGTGCATGCTGTTGGTGGCTGCAATGACACTGTTTTCATGTGTGTCTCGCTTTACAGAGTCCAGCCTGGTCATAGGCTCAGTCTGGCATGCCTGCCTGTGCACTGAGGGTGCATACAAGAGCCTCTTGGGGAGTTACACAGCATGCAGGCATGTGCACAGCATCAATTGAAGCATCCATCCATTTGCTCATGGGGACATACTGCAGTCTTTTGCTAGTATGATAGAACAGCGGTCTGCTGGTGGTGACAAGTCTTGATGTGCCTGGATGGAGGTGCGGGCAGGCCACTGCCTGCAGAAGTTCATCATATATTGGCTTTGTCCTGATCATGGGCTTACAGCTTGTTGCAGTGGGTGCGCCGTCCAATGTTGCTGTCCTCCTATGTCTGCACAGCTGATTGCAAACTGAATGCGGGCATCAGAGCTTGTGTGCAGGAGGCAAGCACTGATCTTCCCTGGCCTCTGGCACATTCAAGCCAGTTGCAGTCCATGCATGCAGGCTGCCATGGCACAGCTCTTCCAGGTCTTCAGAGGAAACACACAGGAGGAGCTGACAAAGGTCAAGGCTAACACCCGCGAGGGGATGTTGTTGAAGGCGCTGGGCAGCAACAAAGGCCGCCTGGAGGACAGCAATGGCGCTGTGGTCACAGAGGACAGCACAGACCCTGTCCTAGGAGATTACAGATTCTTCGCGGACGTAGCAGGTAGGCAACTGCCACAGATGAGATGCTCTGGTGCTCTGCTGCACTTGTCTGCATCACCACAGCTGAGGGCAGGGGGCTGCCTGCTGCTTGGGCAGCCTCTGGAGGTGAACATGTGCGCCAAGGCTGTTGGGGTGTTGGACATGTTTGTGCAAGGCCTCCAACAGCAGGCCAAGGGTGAGAGGGCATGGCATGTGGCAACAGGCAGCATGCCTGCTGCAAGGCGCTGTTCAGGGTCCTTGCTGGATGGGTGCACAGGACACTTGTTCCATGTGCAGAGTCAGAGCGCTAGAGAGCAGGCTAAGCCTTGAAACTTCAGGGTTGCCTGTGGCTGCCACATGTCCAGTAGCGGAGGCAGGCAGCATGACACCAAGTACCTTTGTTACTTACTGCAATACAGCACCATACAAGATTAGGCGATGCTGTCTGACTGAGAAGGTGCCGGCTCTGCAGGCAAGCGGGGCCGCGAGGCTAGCAGCGAGGCGGACGACGAGGCCGGCCCCAGCAAGAAGCCACGTGCAGGTTCTTGAGCATGCTCTCAAACCCTCTTGTTTTGCTCAGCCTTACAGAGTACGGCTGTTTGTGTGTGAACGGAGGCATCTGTGGCTGTTGTGCGAGTAAGGCAACGTACTGCATTGTCCAGACCCTGAGAAGCCTCACATTTACTGCAGAGCCTGCGGATCGGTCAGGGTATTGGGTCGACCGGCTGAAGGGCATGCTGCCGCAGCTGCCCCAGCTGCCCAGCACCAAGCAGGAGGTGGAAGCCACCCTCTTCCCTGCTCAGTCCACTTTGCGCATTCCTGTCTTGCCAGCTTTCTATGACTGGCAAGATTCCCACGAGGCCGCAAAGTTTCTAGAGCGAGCAGACAATCATTCATCAGTGGTGACAGCACTCACATTTCTGCTGCAAGAGCCGGTCGGACTAGTCAGCAGTGAGATGAACACCACCCAGCTCGCAGGGATTTTCGTCAGAACAGTCTTCCACCATCTTAGCCGTCACCGTCTTCACAGTGTCCACCCCACAGTCTTACTTAACTGTACAGAGCCACCTCACTACACAAGCAGCAGAGCAGTGCAGAAAGGTCTTAGGCCTGACACCATCGTGGTCATGAATGAATGCCCTCTCATGATTGGCGAGGATAAGGTGGCAGATCTCAAGCTTGCCATCAAGGACTTGCAGGACAAGCGTCTGGAGCTGAATGCGCTGCATTACGGGCCAGTGCGCTTCACGCTGGCATATGCTGCAGCTGGAACAAGGTTTCAATTGTTCTGGATCTCTGCAGATGGCAAGATGGTGAGCATCAGTTGTCCTGGCTCCAAACCACATGTTAAACACAGTGTCAGTTGCGTGTGCAACAATCATGCATGTAGTCATTGCAAGTCGCCAGCAACCAGATCCCTGTGTTGTGCATCAGCACATGTACCAGCATTCAGTCTCATCTTTTCGCTGCAGCTGCTGCCAGGAGGGTTGGACCTCCTCTGCTCCTTTGCGAACTTTGACATCACTGGGCTCATTGCTCTGAGCCGGCCTTATGCTGCGGATGCAGGTGCAAGAGTTGGGCGACGTCTTGGATCTGGCCAATGTGCTGGACCGCATGATGTTTGTGCAGGCCCTCATGCGCACATACTTCCTGCTAGGTGTCATGGCCAAAAGTGTGCCTCGAGTCCCTGGGCGTCCACCCGTGTTCAGCATGATCACCAGAGGTCCCAAGGGCCGTGAGGGGTCCAGGTGGGTTGCAATCAAGTGCTGACCTGATTGCAACATGCTTGGTTTGTTTGAGAAAATGCTGGATTGAGCGCTACATATCTGTGGGCATGAAAGGTGGGTGCAAGGCACTTTGTTGCAAGTGGAGTGAACATTGTGTGGTGTGTGTCAGTGCCTCTTGACAGTGCCCCTCACGCTTGCAGGTACCTGGTGGTCCTCCCCAACCGCCTGAAGAAGGTCATCTGCAACTTCGAAAACTTTGCAGAGGAGCACGCCACAGACTTTGACACCATTGAGGCTGCTTATGCCGCTGCCAACACGGCCGCACTGCAGTGCCAGCCCAACCAACCTTTTCTTATAGCAACAGCTCAGCCGCCCAAGCTGAAGCGTGATCGGTACCAGGTGGAGGTCGAGCCTATTGGCTACCCAGCGACATGCAGCAGCAAGCAGGTCACCGTGAATCTGTATGGCACTCCTTGATGATGACATTGCTGCTATCCCCTGCCTGCCTGCTGTTGAGGCTTGACACATGCCCTAGCTTGTCCACAGGCCCGTCATGCATTCACAGCTTCAAGGTGATGCTGTGTCTGTCTGTAGGATGTGCGGGCGTTGGCTACTGCCTGCTGCAGAGCTGCAGAGGTCCTGCATACAGCTGGCGTAGTGCACCGCGACTTTCGCATGGCCAACATTGTACAGCTGAAGCCTGAAGTTTACATGGTCATCGATCTAGAGACAGTTGGCCGGAAGGTGGCAAACCCGCTCCCAGCAAGCTTTGCTCTGACCGGCTGGAACTCCAGAACCTTGAACAAGGCTAGGAAGTACACCACTGCTTCAGACATGCACCAGATAGGCTTGATGATAGAGGAGCAGCTGCAAGGTGTTGTGGAGGCATCTGAAGAGGCCTGGGACTTTTGTGAACACCTGATGCGCAAGAACGTGTCAGCCAAGGGTGCCTTGAAGCATGCCTGGCTCCTGCAAGAGTGATTGTGAACATCTGCATGTGCGCACACCTATACAATCAGCGCAATGAGCATGGTGTGTGTTTAAAGCAAAGGCATCAACTGCAGTCTGGGTCCTTGTAACATTCTAGCAGGGCCTGTAATATGTGACTTGTTGCATGGTGTCACATAGCATGTGATATCATGACCTGTAGTCGCCAAGCCCCTTCAGGCCGTGAGCTGGTCCAGCATCTGCTTTCAACTCATTGAACAACTTCACTTCCACAGAGTCAGTCTGTGTGCCAAAGATGAGTGCCATGGAGGCAGCAATACTGGCTTTGACAGCGCTCTTGGTCTTAGGAGCCTCAGACATCACAAGGAAATGTACATGGTGGTTGCCGGACTTGTAGTGAAGAGTGCCTGAGTACTTCTTGATGTTGTGTCCAAAGACATCCTTCAGAGCCGCCATGCTCTGCCGCGGGACCTGAGGCAGCTGGTCTTCATTGGTGGTGATGTGGTTGACAACAATCTCAAAGTTGCGCTCTTGCCTCTTGCCACTGCCTGGCTTAGACTTCATTCTAGCCTGCTTGCCTATGGTGAGATTGAAAAGCTTTAAGTAGGCACACAGTCCTAAGCTCTTTGACTTTTCATTTGAAACCTCAAACTTTCATCAAGAAGTATTCCGGTGGGCATGAGCACGATGAATAGGCTCTGTTGCGGAGCAGGCCTTGAAGTTTCAAGCCATGTTGCAGGGCGTCACATTGCATACGATAGGTCGGGAGACCGAATCTGAGTGACGCTGTCAAGCCTTGTTGCATCAGTTCATTTGAACAAGCCAATCAAGAGATAATTGGCGTACACTGAGGGAGGTGCGCATCGACAATGTGCAGCACCATTCAGTGGCTCTGTCACTGTACTGTGTGACAGAGCTCTGCTAGCCCATCTCATATGGCTGACTGTCCCTGCTGCAGGCAACAGGGCAACAGGTCACAAAACAACAGTACTGTTGGCAAGAGACTTGCTAAAGAGCTCACCTTGCAGGGGTGAGGCTGCATGTTGTCAGTGTTGTCAGTGGCTGCAACGGCACAGCCTGTTCTTGGGTGTCTCGCTTTACAGAGTCCAGCCTGATCCCAGGCTCAGACCGGCATGCCTGCCTGTGCACTTCGGTGTTGGACTCGGGGGGCGCCTCCCCCAGCAGCCCTCTAGGGATGGTGACAACAGCATGCAAGCATGTCCACGACCTTGAATCATGCCTCTATTTATCTGCTGATGGGGTTTGCTGTCTGTCATTTTGTTGTGACAGCGATGTCTTGGTGATGACAAGTGCTGACATGCCCTGATCAGGCAGCGCGCTTCCACTGGTGGCGGCAGGTCACTCCCTGCAGAAGTCCATCATGTTGGCCTTGGTGCTGACCCTGGGTCTTAGCATGCTGCACTGGGCGTGCTGTCCGCTGTCGCGTCCATTGTTTCTCAGGCACAGCTGAATGCAGACAGACAGAGAGGCGTTTGGGTGACGTGTAGGGGGCAAGCATGGATGCCCTTGCTTTGCTGCAGCCCCTGCGCTCGGTCGAGGAAATGCTGCGCTGCATCCATGCAGTCTACTATGACTGCAATCCAGTTGTCCACAACAGCAACCCTGCAAACCTGGCACACCTCCCTGCAGGCGCTGCTCGAAATGAGACCCCACCTCGAGTCTCTTAAGGCTGAGATCAAGGTCCTGCGGGGCGAGGCGACGGCCAACAAGTTCTTAGAGGAGGATCTTCAACTGCTCTGGGACAAGCGCTGCCGTGACCAGGAGGACCTGAAGGTGGTGTCAAGGGATGGGTTGCGGCATATGGGGCTAGAGGAGATCCTGATTGATCACCTCAAGCCTGAGACTGAGGGTGAGCCTGGCTGCCTTCCAGTGCATGGGCGTTACTTACAGCTGATTGCTGGCAGGTGCTGCAAATGGCTGACCTGATGGCTGTGGAAGGCTTGACTCTGACAGCTGAGTCTCGCTTCCCTGTGCTTTACCTGGTGAAGTCTTGCTGCCCTGATGCATATCGATGGCAGCAGCTTCTCATGGCTGACTGCATATTGTTGGTGTCCAACACCTGATGTGCAGATGATTCATGCGCACAGCCAGACTTCTGCGTCAGGCTTTGCCTTGAGACTGCAGGGTTGCCTGAGGGTGTCCCAAGTGCAGTGCCTGTCTCGTGTGAGCGGTCCATGCAAAGCCTGCCTGCCGTCATCTTGCCTTTGGCTGCACCATTCATGAAGCAACATGTCGCGCTGCCGGCCACTGCCAAGTATGCCTGCCATGTTGAGTTGGTGAAGGGGGCCTGCTCTCTGTGTCTCACAATGTGCAGATCTCAGCAAGGTCAGCCCTGGCTTTATGCCTGCAGGACTTGCAGGGGCAGGGACCTCAGCGATTCTCCAGGAAACCGGTGAGTTCAGCTGTTGAGTCAGCATTGGTTGGCATGCATCATTGACAAGGTGGGCAACCTGACCCAAGTGTGTCTGCTAACCTGCTGCTGGCACTGCCCTAGCTGCCATGATCAACCGAATCACAGTGATCTGTCACTGATGATCTTGAGCCCCCCGGGTAAGAATGGCGGGCTAGGAGATAGCACTGCAACGGAAAGTGCTTTGTCAAGGCTGCAGGGAATTGCATGTTTTGTGACGACAGGCAACATGCCTGCTACAAGGCGCTGCTCAGGGTCCTGCTGTACGGCATAGGGATGCCCCAGAGCCCGAGCTTGATGAAGGTGGGATGCCAAAGCATGGTGCTTGCACTGATGCAGATGAGCAGTCAGCTCAACTGTGTCAACAGCTGCTGGAGGTGGATGTTGCTCCACTTCCTGGCAATGCTGACCAGCTCCAGACGCTGCTGGAGTCCGGTATGGTGCCTGTGACTAAGGTTGGCTCTTGCTTTTGTGTTCTTTTTGGTGTAAAGTTTGCTGAACATGCTCTCACTGCAACCAGGCTATTTGCGTAAGGGGCGCTGTTGTGTGTACCCTGTCAAACTTGTTGTTGCAAATTTGCTATCCAGGTGACGTTTTGGCATCTCAGTGGACCATACTCAACCATGCTCACAGAGGGACGGGGGCTCCTTCCGCAACACTTTGGCTCATACATTGCTGCCGGCTTTGTGAATGCCCAAGGTATGCCAAGGTCTGCCCTTTTGGAAACAGCAGCACAGAGACAGTCGAGGAGGGGCGTTGTTCATTGTACAGGGCAAGCTGAGGAGGTGACTGGACACATTGTCATGACAGTGATCGTGGACACATGGCGCCTTCTGTGGCGATTTGGGCCAATGGATCGCAGGCTTACCTTTGATTTTGGCAAGAATCAAGGTCTAGGGTCTGTCGATAGGAGCGCTCATGATCCTTCCACAGTGAGTGTATGCGCGCTGGCTTTGGCATCTCGCAGAGCTGTTCAAATTCAGCTTGGCAGTTGATGCAGCTCTTGGCAACTAGTGTTGCTCCTTGTAGGGCAGAGTGCGGCCAGACCTGACCATTGTGGCATCCAAGCTTCTGCTATTTGTTGGGGAGGAGAAGACGGCCGAAGCAGGGCTGAATGCAGCCCTGGCAGACATCCGGGCAAAGTTTGGAGATGGCTTGTCCCCAATATTCTATCAGGAGATCACCTTCATCCCATACATTATTGCAGCTGGCAATCGTCTGCGATTTGGAATGCTCCACAGCAGTGGCGAGGTGAACCAGTGGCATGCTGTGTGCATCTTAAGTACAAGCTTTGCCACTTTGCCAAGGTCGTGTTACATCACTTTTCTGACCATGTTCCTGCAGCTTGAGCTGTGCAGTCACACAATCGACGTGGCATTGGAGCGCGACCGCATTGTCATCATGCAAATTGCCATCAATCTCTACCGCCTGCTTCTGGTGCTCGACTCCCGAGCGCCAGACCTTGACCGGCGTGCAGTGCAAGGCGTGGCAGAGCACAGGTAAGTGTGTATGCGCTGATATGCCTCTGCACTTGCTTCTTCTCACAGCATGAGCCAACCTCGGCGCCATGCAGGCCTGAGAACACCATCATCATCCGCCACAGATCTTCAGTAGAAAAGATCATCAAGCCCTTTGATGATTTTCTTGACAGGTTTGGACATTCATTTGAGGACATTGAGGTGGGCTGGCTTGATAGCACGAGATTGCATGCACAACCAGAGCTACAATACTCCGTGTCTGCCCCACAGCTCCTGAGGTGCATACATATGCAGGAAGCCTATCGTTTGTCAACTGGTCAGACATACATGGTACATGCCAACCCCCCTTGGCAAAGCAGGCCAAGCGCACCAGGCGTCAAGCGCCAGAAGGGGGTTTCCCGGTACAAGGTGGTCATCACAAGGGTAGGAGCAGACTCCCCTGCCCTCAACACTCTCACTGAGACCAAGATGAAGCAGGTGCGGCCTACAGCATATGCAGTCTCAGGGGCCTAGTCCAACCTGTCGCAGCCGCCTCACAAGAGATGGTGTGCCTGAACTCAGAATGCTCAATTTCTCTGCAGGTGATCTTGGCAGGACTACGTTGCACTCAGCTGCTGGCAGCAGAGAACCTTGTGCACAGGGACTTACGTCTTGCCAACTTCTTTTGGGACAACGGCAGCCCTTTTGTTGGAGACTTGGAGCTGGCTGCAAAGGCGCCTCTGCCGGTACCTGCTCAGCTCTGCTTGCTGACGAGGCCAAAACTTCACATGAAAGTATGGTCTGTACTGCAGGTGAGGAGCAGCGAGTTGCCTGTACTGAAGGACTGGACTTCTAGTACACTGGATGCAGATGGCAACTACACAACTGGCTCAGATGTCCACCAGCTTGGGATTCTGCTTGAGAAATGGCTGATGTTCCCCATTGCTGCATCTGCTGACATTGCTGGGCAAGCCAGCCATCTAGTCAATGTCCTGAAGGGCAAAGTGGATGCAGATGTAGCCCTTCGCCATCCTTGGCTGAACAGTGTCCCATAGCATCTTTGATGTGATGTAACATGTAGTACCACTGCTTATGGAATGTTGGTGCATCAATACTTGGGGCAACACTGCACTTGGCTGCATCAGGCACAATGAATCTGAATGCAACATGAGCCCCAAGCCGCACAAGGGTTGGTCTGTCAGCTGTAAGCTGGTGCAATGTCTGGCACCTTTTTAGCTTAAGGTGCAGGGCACTGCAGAACATATACATATGGATTCATTTGCTCGGCATCTAGGGGTCCACCACTTTGCTGGGCATCATGCAGTGCTGCCAAACAGACTTTGCTGCTGATGCTACCATTCATGCCAACCCTTGAGGACCCTCCTGAAGCCACTTCAGGTATGCATTGGACTGCTTCCTTTCCTGAACTGCTAACCCTGACAACTTGCCGTTTCAGGATGGGTCTGTGGAAGCTTGTCGAGGTCATGTTGCGATGTCTTACATAGCTGCTGGGTCTGCAAGTGTATTGAGCCACATCATTTGGAAGAGAAGACTGGCGGGACTTCACCATGTCTCTGAGATCAGTGGGAAAACAGAAACTTAAGTGGAGAAGTACTTCTTGTTGCAGGGTGTCGTATGGCCCGACATTGAGACATGTTACAGGGTGTCACATGGCCTGTGATGATACGACCTAAGTACTAGGTCAAAAACCCTAGCGCGCCAACTGATCGCATGGTGCTCAGCTCAGCACAGCGCAGATCTAGCCCAGGCCGGGAGGCGCCAAAGCCTGGCCGACCAGCAGCACCGCCTCTTTTGAGCAGGGTGCAGCCTGGGAGGGCTGGCAAGGATACAACAGTGAACCGCTGGGCCGACAAGAGCGATGATTTGACTGAATGTGATGGAGGCCAAGACAGCAGCAGACTCGCCAAGCAGGCACGCCTGCCTGATGCAAGAGCAGGCAGGGCAGGTGGCAAGACAGGTGGCAGCATGGCCGTGACGCCATTGCCTGTAGTTGGTCCTTTGGCATCAACTGCAGAGCCTGATGCGCTGGTGTCTGGACCTGCTGAGACTGGGCTTTTGGCACCAGCCTCAGCAGCCTCAGCTGCTGATGCTGGTAACAACACCCCTGCCGCCCTTGAGGTGGGGGAGTTGGGGCCCGCAGTGCTGCTGACGCCTGCACCACAGGCTGCAGAAGGCAGCGACGCCGCTGCAGACATGAGGCCTGCAAAGGTCTTATCAGAAGCAGACATAAGGGCAATGGTCCAGCACATGCTTCGCGGCCGGGACCAGCAGCTGGAGCAGAAGCTCAGTGCAGTAGAACAAAAGCTGACAGATACCCAGACGCAACTGGCAGCCACCTTACAGCGGGTGCAACAGCTTGAGCAGGCACAGACCACGGCAGCCACCAGTGGGCCAAGCCAGGCTGCAATGCAGGCAGTAGAGGCAGGGCTGCGGCAGACGCAAATGAGGACTGAGGAGCAGCAGACCCAGCTGGAACGGGTGATTCAGGAGCGTGATGCAGACAGAGCGGCGGAGCCTGCAGATAAGAGTGTACCTGCTAATGAGGATGTGGTGGTGGCACATGGAATGACTTGCGAGGGGCCTGATGCACAGGACTTCAGCACTGAGGATGTGGGCATGCTTCAGAACCAGGTTGCTGACATGCTGAAGGATGGCCTGCACCTTGAGGGTGTTGAGGTGCTGAAGGTAGAGCGCATCAAGCTGAGAAATGCGACAGGGAAGACTCCCCCTGTGCGCATACGGGTTGCCCGCAAAGATCAATGTGCCAGTGTACTACGTGCTGCAAGTCAGCTCAAGCACCATCCAGCATTTAACAAGGTTTATCTGCAGCCAGATTTGACCCCTGAGCAGCAGATGAGGAAGCGCCTGGCCATGGGCCGCTTTCGCGACTTGCGCAAGCAGAACATCACCTGCTGCTTCCGACTGGACCGCATTTGGATCCGCACCGACAGCGGCCGGTGGCTCCTGGATAGGAGCTGCTAGGGAGAAGGGACCCATGCTGCCGAGCTCTCCGCGGTATTATGGAACATGCGCGGGGGGCTCAGCAGAGCACACCTGTCAATGCCTGATGCACTACAGAACTTGGTGGCACTGAACTGCACATTCATTTGCCTGACAGAGACCTGGCACGCCGATGGCGAACACCTGCCTGACATGCAAGGATATGTTTACCATGACCTTGTGCGCCCCAGCCACCTACAAAGTGGCAAGGTACCGCATGGGGGTATTGCTGTCTACATAAAGCGCGAGTGGGCTGACCGCTGTTCTGTTTGGAAATGTGCTCCAGATGGCACTTACCTGTGGCTGCATGTTCGCCTGGGGGGTGATCACCCTCAGCACGTTGCCTTTGCCACATGCTACATGCCCCCAGGCCACAAGCACAAAGATCTGTCCACTTTCAAGGATTTATCTGCAGACATGAGATTACTCTCTCAAGAGTTGCCCAGAGGTGTTCAGTTCTGGGTGTGTGGGGACACCAATGCCCACACGGGGACCTTGCCAGACCATGTGATGCTGGAGGGCCCTGAAATCCCTGATGCTGTACAGGCTCTAGATGAACTGCCAGAGCACGTGCCAGAAAGAAGAAATGAGTGCCCCCATGCAGTAGACAGGAGAGGTCGCCAGCAACTGCAGTTCTGCAAGGACAATTCCCTGCTCATTCTCAATGGCAGAGTCCATGGCGACCCAACTGGCAGGACCACCTTCATGCGCGGCCGCAAGCGTGTGGTGCGCACCACGCTGGACTACCACATGGCCTCGTCAGCCCTCTACCCCTGGGCAGAGCGGCTTGAAGTCCTGCAGAAAGTAAGCACACCATACATGAGCTGCTCAGACCACCACCCTGTGATGGCACGGTTCAGGCTGCCTGCTGCACAGGAGCCCCCAGCCTACAATGGCCAGGCTGACCAGCCAGCCCACTCAAAGGCAGGGTGTCTGCAAGTGCCTGCTGTGAAGTTTGAGGCCGAAAGGGAGGAGCAGTACTGGCAGCATTTTCTGTGTGCTGCAGACCAGCAGCAGCTAGATGCGGCCTGTGCAGACCCAGAGGCTGGGGTCCTGACTATGACACGATGCTTGGCTGACGCTGCTGTGCAGACTTTTGCCCTGAAGAAGGGAAGGGGCCAGAAACCCCGCCAGTTTCCGGTGTGGTTTGATGCAGAATGCTGGGCCTCATGGTGTGAGTGGAAAGCAGCAGCAAGGGCTCCTGTGCTGACTGCCCACCACGCTGCTGCTAACAGTTTAAGATGCAGGCACCGGGCTGTCCGACGCCGCAAATATCGACAGTTTCTGACCAACGAGATGCGCCGCATGGATCACCTCTCATTGCCGGATCTTCATCGCATAGCAGGGTGGCGCAGGCGCCCTGGGTGCCCGCTGTCCAGTGCCATCCAGGCTGCGCACATGCAGAAGGTGCTGGGCAGCCATCCCGCATCTGCTGCCGTCCCAAAGCTGCTCCCTGAAGACACCATCACAGGAGTACATATTGGCACAGATGCTTTCCTGAATGCTGACTGCACCATTTCTGATGTGCGGGCTGGTCTGCGCAAATTGAGTGCTGGCAAAGCAGCTGGCATCGATGGCATGAGTGCAGAGCTGCTGAAGCATGGGCCATTCCACATGCAACACTGCCTAGCCAAGCTGTTCACCAGCATGCTCAAGGGGACCTATCCCACGTCGCTCAGCACTGGCCTAGTCACTGCAGTGTACAAGGGAAAACGGAGGGATCCTCTCAACATGAACAGCTACCGGCCAATCACGGTCGTTCCTGTGCTGGCCAAGCTATTTGCCACAGTGATGGAGCAGCGCATGACCCGGTGGGCGGAAGCGCTCAATCTCAGAGCACCACCGCAGGCTGGCTTCCGCAGGGGCCACAGCACTGCTGGACAGCTGAGCACACTGAACATTCTGGTAAGAAAATATAGGCGGCACAACAGCAAGCTTTTCTGCTGCTTTGTTGATTTTGAGAAGGCCTTTGACACAGTGGATCGCGGGGTGCTGTGGGCTGTCCTACAAAACCTGGGGGTGTGTGGACACTTCATGAGCTGCCTGCAAAGCATGTACGCCCAAGACTCGGCAGCGGTCAGGGCTGGAGGGGGCATATCTGAGGCATTCAGGTGCCTGCAAGGAGTGCAGCAAGGCAGCCCCCTCAGCCCACTCCTCTTTGGACTGCTGATCGATGTGCTGAACAAGGTCATGCGCAAAGTTAAAGGAAACCATGCACCCACGCTCATGTTTCATGATGTGCCGCTGCTGCTCTTCGCAGACGATTTGGTGCTCATGAGCACAAGTGAAGAAGGACTGCAACGATTGCTGAATGCTTTACAGTTATTCTGTGAAAACAGGCGGCTCAGAGTCAATTTGGTCAAGACGGAAGTGGTGGTGTTTGAGACACAGCGCCAAGAATGCAGCATCTTCACATACAGTGGGCACCCCCTGACGCGCTCGGATTCATTCAAGTACCTGGGCCTGTGGTTTGAAGCCACCAAGGAGGGCTTTGCCAAATCCCTTGGCGAGCACCTGGAAGCTGCGCGTCAAACCATGAACAACATGCTCAGGCGCTGTGCACAGATCAGTTTGACGTGCCCGCGCCGCATCTGCAAGTTGTTTGATGCCTTGGTGCTGCCCATATTGAGCTATGGCTGTGAGGTCTGGTTCTGGGACCACAGAGCAGGCACACAAGCCACAGCGCAGCTTGAGTCTCTGCATGCACAATTTTTGCGCAGATTGCTTGGCATCCACTGCCACACACACAGTCTGATTGCACTTGCTGAGTTTGGCAGATATCCCCTGGCAGTGCATTGGCAGCGGCAAGTGGACAGGTTCAGACAACGCATTTGGGACCTCAAGCCGAAGCTTCAGAAGGAGCCCCTGCTATGGGCTATGTATGACGGCGTCTGCTACCTGCCGCTGTACCGCGACCTCTCCTTGGCCCCCTTCTGTGCACTACAGGCACATGGCAGCGCAGAGACAGCCCCTGGCAAGAAACAGCATGAGCAGCGCTTCAGGGACTGCCAGGCCGCCATCGTGGCCACCTACATGCAGATGCGGGGTCCCAACACGGCCTATGCCATGCAGACATACCTGACCAGGATCAGAGGCTTCAGGCTACGCAGAGCCTATGCCAGCATCAGGTGCAGCAGCCACCAGCTGCGCGTACAGACTGGGCGATACCTATTGCCCCAGCTCAAGCGAGAGGACCGGACATGCCGAATCTGTGGGTCACCGAATGAGATTGAGGATGAAAGCCATATCCTGCTACACTGCCCAGGACTTGCAGACCTCCGGTCTGCTCACAGCCACCTGTTTGCGGAGCAGCAGCAGTCGTTGGCAACGCTGTTTGAACAACCACCAAGCCGAGTGGCCACATACATCAGGGCAGCACTGCTCCAGCACGCAACTATGCTGGGCATCACTGGGGGCACATCTGGGCCTAAATGAGGAACAGACACCCTGGGTGACCCCTCTATGTGCCGTGATGTGTCCCCAGCTTACCAGCTGCTGATTAGAGCCCCAATTTCATAGCAATGCGCTAGACTCATCACATGATTGTCTTCCCCTAAGGTCCCCACGCTGAGTTGTTGCTTGGGGTGTGCCGCCTTGGAGCCTGGTGCCCTGCGAGGGGAAGACTGCTGGTCACAGTCATACCCAAGCATAACTCTCTCATGACTGCGAAGTCTACGAGCTGAGAGGGCGTGGCAAGCCAGTCAGGGGGGCTGAGCCCCCCCCTGCGCCATACAGGATCCAGGGTGTTTGCATTTCGGGCAGCAACCTCAGCTAGCAGTCCAACGTGGTGATGAAGCCCAGCACAGTGCCAAGGCCTGCTATGAGCGCCGGCTCCCTCTTTACCAGCCAAGTACAGTGACCTGCTTGATATGCCTGTACTGCTTCTTTTTGTACCCCTACACCTTCAGCAAAGTTCATTGGTAGGATGAAATGATCATAGTCCTATGCCCGTGCATTGAGGCTACGGACTTTAAATTTAAATCATCATCATCAAAGTTCCCAGATCCATCTTCATGCAGCACTACCAAGTGCCATCTGCTCAGTACAGCAGCTACATTAACCATGTCATCAACCTGGGGCTGGCTGGGGACTACATAGCACAACTGCATGGCAGTTGCTCCTCAGACAGCCCCCGTTCTCTCAGAGCGGCCTTTAATCAAGCCTGCAGACACCTGTCTGGCGTGGTGGATGATCTCCAGCCAGTGCCGGTCTCTGCCCTTGGTGTGCACAGTTTAGAGACCTTGGGCCAGCAGAATGGAGCACCAATCCCAGACGCAGCAGTTGGCTTTGCAGCAACCATGCCTAACACTCCTGAGGAGGAAGCTCGTATTCTCCGGTGCACCCAGCACATCAATGTACGTCATGGTGCGGCTAAGCCACAGAACACAGTCCAGGCTGAAAAATTCGCTGCCAAGCTCTGGAAGGTAGACACCGTAGGCCTTTGATCCCGTTCTTCATGGCGCCCTTGATGCTTACGAGGACATGTCGCTCACACACACCCATTCTTGCAGAGATACTGTGAGCAGGAGGCGTCCCCTGACGGCAACCTCATGTCCCAGGCCAAGATTTGTGAGTTCTCGATATGGCTTGTGGATGAGGCAGTGCAGCAGAATGGTGCTCGATACTCATTCAGCAGTGCGGGGTGAGAGGCCACTCCACTGCCGTGTCTGAGCTGCACTCAAGTCTTGCCCTCCCCAACTTTGGACTGGTGTGTGCAGTGATTATCTGTGCCACCTCAAGGAAGTCCGCAGAGAGCAGTACTCACAGGGCCACATCACCTCAGATGTACCCGCACCCCTGGAGATTCAGGCAGTTAGGGACTTGGTCCGTGCACGTGGCAAGGAGATGCAGGCTGAGAACCTCAATGCGCAGGTGGCAGCTCAGGTGTGTATGGACCTCAGAGGGCTTCCCTGTTTTGAGGTCGATGTCGGTGGACTGTGGTGGGCTGGCATCAGCCTGGATCAACGAAGCTGGCGTCTTTGCCCTGACCATGGCTTCCAAGCTGCCATCGGCCAAGAAGTCTCAGCGCTGGGTGTTCTCAGGGTTGGCTGAACAGATGACTGACATGCTTCCTAGCTCTGCTTTATTCATCCACTTATCTCCATGAGATTTTCTGTCTGTCTTGAAACGTTCCATCAGCTCGGCTGGCACAAGCCCAGCCGCTACTTGTGACTTTCATGCGTCAAGTTGCTGTTTGAATGTGCAGGTGGATGCTGCACTGAGCGCAGGGCAGCTTCGCCAGTCCCTGCAAGAAGCTTTCCAGCAGAAGCAGTGGCAGTGGGCCTGTCTGCTGAGGATGGCAATGACGTTCCTGCCAGCCACACGGGCCGCTCTGATGACCTGACAGTGCTCCTGCGCCAAGCTGGCGTGCGATGCCACCCTGCACATCGTTTGCTGGCGCCCTTACGTGCCATCGACCACCTGCGGCAGGTGTTTGTGCAGAATGCCAGCTTGAGAATTCAGTCATATGGGGACCAGTGGCTCCGCACCATCCCGCCAGCAGCCAGTCGCCTTCTGCAGAGCGCTGTAGGCAAGCAGCTGCGGCAAGAGACATGGGACAAACACATTGCCGCTGAGAGGATTCTCAAAGACAAAAATGAGTTTTTCACCAACCCAATGGTGAGCGCTGTGGCCTTGAGGTGTCCAGATCTAGATCAACCATGCTCTGACCGTTTCCCCTGCCATGTCGCAGGCTTTCTTCAAGACGCTGAGTGGAAAGGAGGCCACGCCTATGCCAGTTGCCCCTGTGGTGATGCTGCCCCAGGTGCCTCTTTCCAGTGTTCAGCCTCCAGCATCCGCCAACCCCATGCCGTGGATGCCTCTGGCTTCAAAGGCCAGCCATGGCGTTACTCTGCCGCCTCAGGCCCTCAGTGCGCTGAGCCCCGGGGATGAGAGGGACTCCTTTTTGGTCGAGAAACAGGTATGCAGTCAATTGCCTTTCAGCTTGAGCGCCTGTGTACTGGTCAGACCTTGTCGCCTTGTGAACTGCAGGGGTGGAAGCTCTCAGATTTCCAGACAGTCCCAGAAGCATTTGAGGCGTTCTCCAAGATCTCAGCGGTGCCTTCAGACCTCCGCAGGTGGCATGGCAGCAGGAAAGAAGCAAGGGCCAGCAGCATGGCCTTCTCAAGATTCAAAAATGGCATCGCTGCTGAGGTCAGGAACCGCATGGTGGCCTTGGGAAGCACCATGGCTGCTGTGGTCGGGGCTTTAGAAATGGAACGTGAGCGAATGTCCGCCACCAGGACAATCAGCTCACTGCAGCAGCTATGCAGCAGGTACAGCAGTGACTCCAAGCTGCTTGGCAATTGTAAGCAGAGCAGCTGAGCAAGCCTTTGATTGTTTGCTGATCTAAATCGAAATTCCTACCGCCAACTACCTGCACAGGTAAATTTCACTGCTGAAAGTCATATCTTACTGAGCGGTGTAACATTTCACTCAGAAAGTCAGATTTCACTCCACAAAACAGATCTCACGCAAGGGGGCAAGCCTGCAGGCTTGCCCCCCCAACAGACTACACTTGAAACACTCTTGGTCTACATGAACTGAAGATCTGCATGTCCGCGTAACCCCTTTCTCTGGGCCAATCAACCACTTTTGGCTTGCCACTGCACAACAAAGGTTCCATTACACTTGAAGTACACTTGAAGGTATTACTCAGAGGGAGCTGGCCTGACCAACACATGTGGTGGCTTTTTGGACCTGGCAGCATCTACACTTGAATCCCTGGTGGCACAAGAGGACCTCCTGGGCCCTTGAAAAGGGCTGCACTCGCGCAATCTGTGCATCTGTTACAAAGTCATACGGTGTGGTACGTGGACGCACCTTCCACACCTGTGCTGTGGCATGGTGATTCAGACAAGTTCATGATCTTGTAAACAAGCTTGCATCATCTGGCCTTCATCACATCAGCAATAACTGCTGCTGGCAGATTGTAACTGACACATGCCCTTGCTGGCGCACGACCAGACGTCCATCCAGGAGGTGGGTAGTCCTTGAATAGATCAATGAATGCCTCCTCGTAGAGCTGCTTTAACTTGGGAACTGTGAGCATCCTGTTAGACTGCAACTTCCTGATTGGCTCAAGGAGCCTGAATCTGTGAAAATCAGGAGGGTGTCCCTCCAGAAAGTTGTGCTTGACCACCACCTCCTCCCTTTGGCTTAGCCCGTCTGGCCCCTGCATATACTTCATGCTGCGCTTCCGCTTGCTGGTTTGCTCCTGTTTGGGTAGGGCCTTGAACTCCTCCTCATCATAGGCAGGGTTGGGGACGAAGTCACCCTCCACGCGCTTGGGCACAGTACTGAAGAAGCCCGGTACCTTCGGCAAGGTATATATGGTGCAACCCACACTCTTCGCGGCGGCTTCCAGCAGACGCTGGAAATCCTCATAGTTTTTGCACTGCAACTCACATCCAGAGTTTACAATCTGCCAGCAGCAGTTATTGCTGATGTGATGAAGGCCAGATGATGCAAGCTTGTTTACAAGATCATGAACTTGTCTGAATCACCATGCCACAGCACAGGTGTGGAAGGTGCGTCCACGTACCACACCGTATACTTTGTAACAGATGCACAGATTGCGCGAGTGCAGCCCTTTTCAAGGGCCCAGGAGGTCCTCTTGTGCCACCAGGGATTCAAGTGTAGATGCTGCCAGGTCCAAAAAGCCACCACATGTGTTGGTCAGGCCAGCTCCCTCTGAGTAATACCTTCAAGTGTACTTCAAGTGTAGTGGAACCTTTGTTGTGCAGTGGCAAGCCAAAAGTGGTTGATTGGCCCAGAGAAAGGGGTTACGCGGACATGCAGATCTTCAGTTCATGTAGACCAAGAGTGTTTCAAGTGTAGTCTGTTGGGGGGGCAAGCCTGCAGGCTTGCCCCCTTGCGTGAGATCTGTTTTGTGGAGTGAAATCTGACTTTCTGAGTGAAATGTTACACCGCTCAGTAAGATATGACTTTCAGCAGTGAAATTTACCTGTGCAGGTAGTTGGCGGTAGGAATTTCGATTTAGATCAGCAAACAATCAAAGGCTTGCTCAGCTGCTCTGCTTACAATTGCCAAGCAGCTTGGAGTCACTGCTGTACCTGCTGCATAGCTGCTGCAGTGAGCTGATTGTCCTGGTGGCGGACATTCGCTCACGTTCCATTTCTAAAGCCCCGACCACAGCAGCCATGGTGCTTCCCAAGGCCACCATGCGGTTCCTGACCTCAGCAGCGATGCCATTTTTGAATCTTGAGAAGGCCATGCTGCTGGCCCTTGCTTCTTTCCTGCTGCCATGCCACCTGCGGAGGTCTGAAGGCACCGCTGAGATCTTGGAGAACGCCTCAAATGCTTCTGGGACTGTCTGGAAATCTGAGAGCTTCCACCCCTGCAGTTCACAAGGCGACAAGGTCTGACCAGTACACAGGCGCTCAAGCTGAAAGGCAATTGACTGCATACCTGTTTCTCGACCAAAAAGGAGTCCCTCTCATCCCCGGGGCTCAGCGCACTGAGGGCCTGAGGCGGCAGAGTAACGCCATGGCTGGCCTTTGAAGCCAGAGGCATCCACGGCATGGGGTTGGCGGATGCTGGAGGCTGAACACTGGAAAGAGGCACCTGGGGCAGCATCACCACAGGGGCAACTGGCATAGGCGTGGCCTCCTTTCCACTCAGCGTCTTGAAGAAAGCCTGCGACATGGCAGGGGAAACGGTCAGAGCATGGTTGATCTAGATCTGGACACCTCAAGGCCACAGCGCTCACCATTGGGTTGGTGAAAAACTCATTTTTGTCTTTGAGAATCCTCTCAGCGGCAATGTGTTTGTCCCATGTCTCTTGCCGCAGCTGCTTGCCTACAGCGCTCTGCAGAAGGCGACTGGCTGCTGGCGGGATGGTGCGGAGCCACTGGTCCCCATATGACTGAATTCTCAAGCTGGCATTCTGCACAAACACCTGCCGCAGGTGGTCGATGGCACGTAAGGGCGCCAGCAAAGGATGTGCAGGGTGGCATCGCACGCCAGCTTGGCGCAGGAGCACTGTCAAGCCCGGGATGATGCGATCCAGCACATCCTCCTCAGCCTGCAGAACACAATCATATCAGTCCCCCCATTCCCCAATTTGGTGATTTGTGTGAGAAGCACTGGCACTGCAGTGACCCTACCTTGAAATCAGCCTGACCCAAACGATGATTCTCCTTCCAGTCCCGTCCCCACCCAGCCAGCCTGTGGGCTGTGTCTGGGTCAAAGATGCAATACAGGTCTGTGGTGTCAGACTCATGCCTGCATGGCACAATACTGGTCAGCTAGAGATAATGTTGTTCAAAGTGCACAGCATGGCCTGAGTTGCCTACCTTGCCGCCATCTTGATCTCCGCTTTGTTGATGCCCACATTCTTTGCCGCCTCCACACCATGCTTCTTGAATTTGAGGCTGACTTCCCCTTTTGTTGAGTACCCATCAAGCCTGCCACAGGGCACACCTGCGATGTAACAAGCCACAGATGTCACCCACAGCCGTGTCCAGAATCTGAAGCATTAACGCACGGGCTCACCAGCAAGGTCAAAAGCCTGCCGAATGTGAACGTTGAGGGTCTGCCCGCTCATGGGCTGATTCCCCTGCATGCTAGGGGCTGCAACAATGTATTTGGCCAGATCCTCAAGTTTGATGCCCCTGTGGAAGGTAGCGACAGCCAGGTCGGCAAGCGCTGCCTGAGGACAGATGCGATGGTCTCGATACCTGCGGCAGAGGAGGCATATAAACTGAGAACACACTGCAGCAAACTGCCCAAGTGCGTCTGACAACATGAATGCGCATACCTGACGACACCAGGAATATCCACCTGCCCAGGCTTCACAGTCTTCCCCTGCATGCTACCCAGAGGATTGCCACAGAGGGCGTTGGCCTCACACCATCCTGCGTCCTCAGTGCCAGGCAGCTCCAGGGAAGCTTGCGCAGGTCATCAGAGCGGCCCAGTGTGGCTGGCATGAATGTCATTGCCATCCTCAGCAGACAGGCCCACTGCCACTGCTTCTGTTGGACAGCTGCTTGCAGAGACTGGCACAGCTGCTTTGCACTCAGTGCGGCATCCACCTGCAGATGCAAGCAACAAGCTGGGGTCAGACAACGCCATCATTCTGTTTGCACAACATGCTCTGACCAGGTCCATACACACACCTGAGCTGCCACTTGGGCGTTGAGGTTCTCAGCCTGCATCTCCTTGCCACGTGCACGGACCAAGTCCTTAACTGCCTGGATCTCCAGGGGTGCGGGTACATCTGAGGTGATGCGGCCCTGTGAGTACTGCTCTCTGCGGACTTCCTTGAGGTGGCACAGATGATCACTGCACACACCAGGCCAAAGTTGGGGAGGGCAAGACTTGAGTGCAGCTCAGACACGGCAGTGGATTGGCCTCTCACCCCACACTGCTGAATGAGTATCGAGCACCATTCTGCTGCACTGCCTCATCCACAAGCCATATCGAGAACTCAAGAACCTTGGCCTGGGACATGAGGTCGCCGTCAGGGGACGCCTCCTGCTCACAGTATCTCTGCAAGAATGGGTGTGTGTGAGCGATATGTGATTTTTCAGCCTGGACTGTGTTCTGTGGCTTAGCCGCACCATGACGTACATTGATGTGCTGGGTGCACCGGAGAATACGAGCTTCCTCCTCAGAAGTGTTAGGCATGGTTGCTGCAAAGCCAGCTGCTGCGTCTGGGATTGGTGCTCCATTCTGCTGGCCCAAGGTCTCTAAACTGTGCACACCAAGGGCAGAGACCGGCACTGGCTGGAGATCATCCACCGCGCCAGACAGGTGTCTGCAGGCTTGATTAATGGCCGCTCTGAGAGAATGGGGGCTGTCTGGGGAGCAACTGCCATGCAGTTGTGCTATGTAGTCCCCAGCCAGCCCCAGGTTGATGACATGGTTGATGTAGCTGCTGTACTGAGCAGATGGCACTTGGTAGTGCTGCATGAAGATGGATCTGGGGAACTTTGGCGCGCTAGGTTTTTTGACCTAGTACTTAGGTCGGGAGCCGAAATTGAGGTCTGCTTGCAGCAAGACCAGGTCATGGTGGTCTGCCCAACATGAAGCTTTGGATGACTTGCATGAGTTCACTCCCGTCTGTCAAGCAGTACCATCAGCTGGCAGCATGTAAAGCACCAGCACTGTGTTAATTCTGACCAAAGGCAGATGCATGCAAACGTTGTAGCGGTCACCGCTGGAAGGTGGCTGAGGTGCTGTCCAGCAACTTCATGGTCCAGGGCACCAGATGTGGCTGCTGATGCTCATGCAACATCACACACAGACAGCACCACCAGAGGTTGAGGAGCAGGTTCATTTTCACAGGCGATTCGGGGCACTCAGACCGGAGTGAGGCACATGGCTTCATATCATTAAATGTCTGACACAAGCTTCATGGCTTGATGAATGCCACAACAGAATTCACGGATTCAAACAACAGCAAGCAAGGGCTAGGACTCTGCCTCTGCTTCATCAGATGTCCCCAGCTCCTCAGCAGCAGGCTGAGCTGGCACACCAGGCTCAAACTCTTCCAGCTCCATGCCGGCTGCTGCTTGCCTACTAATGAGGTCGCCTATCAAGCTCTTTTCTGCAAATCCATCAGGGAAACAAGACATTCAGGCTCATGGCTGTGACTTGGCCGCTTGCTAGAAAATCTGCTGCATGCTTGCTTGACAACCTGCTCAACCAATCCAAGTGCAAGTTCTTTCAAGGGCCTAAATAGCATGGGCCAGGGTAAGCCTTCCAGACCTGAGGATATGCAGTGGCTGCCTAGGACAGGTCATGCTAACCTTGCTCAAAAAATGCTAAGCCCACAGCAACTTCTCTCCAACTCACCATCGTTTCCCAGGACACGCATCCCTTCACCACGAACCTCCCTAAGGATGGTGCCCTTGCGGTCCCATGCCCGATATGGCAAATTTATATGATTGCAGATGCACTCAAGTGCTCTGCACAGATGGGCAGTCAGCAGACTTGGGGGCTGCGACAGGACCAAGGCTATGCCAGGACAGCGCAAGAGGCCTTACCTGCACTGCACCTCTGTTATTACAAGCGGTACAATGTCTATTGCGTCCTCGGATTCCTGCAGGCAGTGATTGGCATCAGGTGCTGCTGGTGGGAGCGCACCTGCCGAGGGAATTGTGTAGGATGAAGAGGCACACCATGCAAGAGCAGCCTGGACATGAGACGTGACAAGGCTCACTCATGGTGCCTGATGGCTATGCAGCATGAACAGTTGCATCCCTAGGATCTCACTTGCATCTCCACCGCAGAGGGAACATCGTGGGCAGCCTGCACAAGAGCTTCCGTTATTTTTACCAGCTCTTCTGCATATGCTCCCTTTCTAAAGAAGACTCTGTTGTTCTTGAAGCACTCTTTTATAGGCTGGTAAGCCATGTGGTCGAAGATGGACTTGAAGGTCAGCAAATCGGTTCCTTTCTTGCTCAGGTTGTGATGCCTGGCAGCATGATCCACCAGCTCAACTGCAAGACATCGCAGAGCGCCATGCCTGTCAGCCTGCCATGCTCTGTGACATGGTGAGCAACAGGTTCAACCAGGTGATCCAACTGGGCGGGCAAAGCAACAGCCCAAGCAAGTTGTTCACTGCAGCAGCATCTGGGTTCAGCAGCAACAGGCTCAGCCAGGTGGTCAGTTAATACTCTGCTGGTTTTGGTCGAGCACGCTGATACCCAGCTGGGCTAGCTGAACGCCAACAAGATCCTGATAGGACAAACACTGGCCATTGAAGCCCACTTCTACCGTTCAAAAGGAAACAGTCTGACCAATCTCTGAATGCAAGCACTCACCCAACACACCACGCAAGGTCAAGGTGCCACGCTCCTTGAGCCAGGCGACAGTCCGCTCAGCCAGCTCCCTTTTCAGCTGCTCAGCCCTCAGCTCTGCTGCATAGCGGGCTTCCGTATCGGACACGCGGGCTTCCAAGTCAGACACGCGGGCTCTGAGGAGCTGTTCCTTGTCTTCCTTCTCATGCACAAGGGCCGCAGATACAGCCTACAGAATCATCAATAAGCCGACTCCCCAATGTGTCCACAGCAGCCACACATCAGGAGCAATCTGCAGCCAGAACTACTGGGACTGCACATGGCAACTGGCACAACAGACAGTAACATAGCAGCCACTGTGCCCAGCTCACCATGCTGACCTCGCCCTTCATCAGGTCGAACAGTGTTTTACTCCTGTTGCTGGCCACCAACTCCTTGACAGTGGCCAGGGACAGACTGTAAGCTGGGCTGCCCAGCTTCCGTCTGGGGCGGGTTCCGCGTGCTGGAATGACTTGAGTGTTGCGCAGGCTGCCTGGAGCCCAAGCTGAGCAGGACTGCATAACGGTGTGCACTGATGGAGAGGGCGTTGGGCCCATGGCAGTACAACCTGTAGGGTAGGCTCCCGCATAGGCTCAGCAATACAAGAAACTATGTTTGAAAAGCGTAGTTCAGGTCTTGTTGCAGGGTGTCACATGGCCTGTGATATTATGACATGTTGCGGGGTGTCACATAGCATGTGATAGGTCTACGATCTGTGTGCAGTGGCAGAGGAGGTGGCTCACGCCAATGATCGGTTCGGGCTCCACCCTGCAGGTCTCAGACAACTCGGGGGCCAAGCTGGTGCAGTGCATTCAGCCCAGTGGCAAGAGCTATACCATTGGGGACGTCATCACCGTTGCTGTCAAGGCTGCTGGCAGAGGCAAAGTCGCTGCAGGGACTGTGCAGAAAGCAGTCATTGTTGAGACTAAGAAGGTGACCTGCCTCAGGCTGTGCATGCAGTGCGTTGGCTGCTCAGTGCTGTATAGGCAACCCATAAGCTAGTGCAGCTGTCTCATCTAGCTCATCAGCACAAGCAATGCTGGCAGAGCAGGCTAGACGCAAGTTGACACAACTTGCTCCTTCAAAGCGAGCTGTCACAAGTCTCCCCCCTCTCTTTTGTGCAGGAGTACAAGCGTGCAGACGGCAGTCTACTGCGCTTTGACCGCAACTCTTGCGTCATTGTCAACCAGAAGCTGCAGCCCATTGGGACCCGTGTGCTGGGCTTTGTGACCCACGAGCTGCGTGCTCGCCAGATGACCAAGGTGTTGGCGCTGGCAGCCCGTGTTCTGTGAACAGGTAGAGCACTGCTGCCAAGTCCAGCAGTCCACTTGCTAAACCATCAGACTGGAGCTGGTATGTCAGATGCGGCCCTGCTGTTGACTTGAAGTACTGCTCCATGACTGGCAGCCATCACAGGCTGCCGCATAGTGGAAGGGTTGCTGCTTTGCTGCATGCCATGTATTTACTGGCTGGTTACCATATGCCCTGGATGTTTGTCAGCACATTCGCTGCACCTTCAAAGGCTTGCAGAGAAGGCATGCAGCTTGACCGCATAAGCAAGCACTTGCTTGCCCTGTGATGCAGGGAGAGGACATAGCAGGCAGAACATTTAGTAGCCATACCTGTCCACGTCTGCTGAGACCTGCTTTGACCGGCCGTGACCCCAACAGCAGCACTCAGTAACGGCCCTGCTGTCTAGGTGGGCAGGTCCCTGTACTCGAGGAAGTCAGGCAGCCTCAATGGCCAGAGTCCCAGACAGCGCTCAGCTCGTCTTACTGTATGGCATCGCGGGTGCCAGCATCGTGACTGTCATGGCCACCAGCATGCAGAAGAAGAAGGCCGCCAGGTTGCTTGGTGACGCCTCGCCTGAGCAGCAGCTGGAAACGGTGGAGAAGCGTGTCGATGCCCTCAACCCGCGCCAATGAAGCAGCCGCTCCACACAGCCTACTGCTGCATTACCCGGCCATTGGTTATGCATGCCTAATGACATCAACTATGCATCAAAGTGGTGGTGTATCCAGGTTCACAATGACCACTCAAAACAGTTTCGATGAAAAGGCTGCCAATTATTGATTTTGGTCCAAAGATATGCTGCTTTGAGGGGTTCAGTGAAGGTTGCACTGCACAGTGATGACAAAGCTGACACAAGTCAGACAAGCTGCCTAACTTGTCACGGCCTCCTGCTGTGTGGAGGTCTCCAGCTCAGGCTGCCCTGCAGGCTCCACGTGCCTGCTGGGACTGTGCGTGCGGTGGGGCCGGTGTTGCCTGCAGGAGGCCATGTGGGAGGCTGACACAGCCGGCTATTTTGAGGGTCAGGCATTACCAATGTGGTGCATCTGACCAAGGCCTGTGAATAACCAGTGCCTTGTTGGGCAAAGCTTTGATGGCCGTGTCTTGGGCTAGAGGCCAGGCATCCTGCTGTGCGCAGACGACCACGCTGCACGAAGCGTTTGCTGGGGCGTCACACAGCAGCCAGCGCGGTGCATGCAGCCAAGTAGTCACATCCTGCGCTGCATATGCTGAACAGGAATTGAGGTATGCAGCCCTCCACAAGAACATGGTGGCAGTCATGTCATACCATTTGCAGGTGCATGGGCTGGCAGCACGGCCGTCCAACCACAGAAAATACCAAAGGCATGCACTCCTCAAAAATGGACTGTGTGGGGCTGCTGCCTTGGCCCACTGCTCCTACGTGGCTGCTGTCCCAGCCCACTTGCTCCTGCACGGCAGCACCCGCTGCCTTAGCACCCACCTGCGATTTAGCTCGTACTTCCGCGCCTCTTGAGCCTGCCTGGCCAGAGTGTCCCGCCGCATGTCAGGGGATGGCTGCACTGCCTGCAGGCGCTTAAAGATGGCAAAGTTCTCCGCCGTGGTGGCCTGTGCAGCCTTCTTCCTGTTGATGGCCGCCGAGGGCGGCTTCTGCAGGCACAGCAGACACTGCGAGTCAGGCTGCTGCAGCATGGTAGGGCACTGTGCGAGGCTGCTGCAGCACAGCCTGACCTGGGATCTACAGCACGGCACCAGCAGGCAGAAGCATCATGACAAGGTACTCTGCCCAAGTGGGCAGCACGGGACTGAGCAGGGAGGTGCAGCAGGGTGGCAGGACAGCATTGCAGCAACGAGGCATGGTCTAGGAGTGAAGCAACAGGCAGCCTCAGCAGCAGCAAGAAGAAGAGTTTTGCCCACAGCATGCCTGCCCACGGTGCATGGCCCATTGCGCCTGCTCACCACAGGAGGTGGCGGGGGCCCTGCCGCCGCTGGGCCCTTTTTCTTGGACAGCTCGGCTAGCCTTTTCACGAGCACCTCATTCTCATACCTGCAACATGTTCAGCAGTCAGGGTTGTGCCGCACTTCAAATTTGGAGTGGGGCAGCATGCTAGGCCTGTGGAGATCGTGCGTAGGTGCATTGAGCGCAGCGGCAGCACAGACAGGGTCCCTGTGGGTCACTTCGAACACATTGAGGCTGGGTGAGGCTGGAGCAGCCAAGCTGTGATGTATCATGAAGTAACAGGGCAATGCCGATGCCCACTTGATGTTCTCAAGCTGCCGCTCATTGTGGCTGTAGTTCTGGCGGCTCACGCGTTTTGCCTGCATGGGAACCAACACAGAGTGAGCAGGTGTCTTTGCACCTTGCAGTGTGACACGGCTGCATGGCTGCAACGGTAAGCTGCATCAAGATCTACGTGTTATGCTGCATTTGCTGCCTCTGCATCCTGATGCAAGGAGCCACACAGGGCATGTCCAGGCTTGCATGCAGCTGCAGGCCTCACGGAACCACCTGTTCATGCTAAGGCTGTATGACGTCTGACAAGCAGCTGCATGCTGATGTGCAGCGCTTCCAACAGAGGCACGACAATGCCCATCAGGCAGCTGAGTGATGGCTGAGGAGCGGTTGCAGGGCCATTGCATCAGCCAGGAGCTGGACACAGTATGCTGGCAGCTGAGCTGAGTCACTTGCCATAGGCACGTGGGGAGGGGCACTGAAGGTCAGGCGGCCGTGGAATTTGGAGTGGCTGGACTCCAGGGCCAGGGCACGCTCCTCTGCACACAGACGGCTGGGTTTAGGGTTCCAAGTGGTGCGGAAGACCCAGAGCCTGGCAGGCACGCTGCACAGGGCACGCGCCAAGGCTCTGGGGTCTGGGTTCGAGACAGCATGGCAGCAGTGCTTCACAGGACACTGGCTGACGCTCAAGCAATCAGACCTGGCCTCTGGGTGAGGTATTTCATGATGCAAGGGCCATGACTCTGACTGTACACTAGTGCTGAGCTTGCCAGCTGTCAGCAGCACTGCACATGGCAGGGACCACTGTGCGTCCCGGGCCTGGTTGCGCTACTGCACAGGGTAGGGCTGAGGATCTGTCGGCCGCGACATTACAGCCAGTTCCTCCGCATGAAGCTGTTCAGAGGAGTGATGGCTGCTGACAGGCCTGGCAGTCCTGGCAGCCCTGGCAGCACTGCTGGGCCATGCTGTGCTGCATTTTGGGTCTGAGCCAGCTCTTCGGGCAAGGCTGCTGGAAGGGCTCTCATGCTCAGGCCCCATACGCCCCAACAATTACAGCCTGGGTCCGGTCGGCCCACCCTCCTCAACCAAAGAATGTCAGCGACCCTGCGACCCAAGTGCCTGCGCACAAGCCCCGACATGTTGGGGCTTACCCCAATCCTTCCATCCCACTGCTCCAGCTGCCACATATGTCCATGCACCGAGACTCCCAAAACAAGGCAGCCTGCATCATGTCCGACCTGGCTTCCAGCCCCAGAACAGCACAAGTTGCCCATGCAGACCGCAGAGGCTCACCGTGCTCCTTTTGTCCCTCAACTTCCATTGCCGGCCACATTTTGCAAAAACACCACCAAAGAACCCCATGCCCCCCGGTCTCCCAAGGAAAGCGATCAGCTGCAATCAGCCACTGCCCAAGCTTGATATCTTTGCGCCCATGCTCTTGAGACAGCATGGGGCCCCACCTGGCTTCTGCCCAGCCCCGGCAAGGCAGAGGCTGCCCACGCAGACTGCGGGCTCAAACCCTGAAAACCTCATCTGGGGGGCTCACCCTGCTCCTGCTTGGCCCTCAGTTCCCGGCCAACCCTGTCAGCCTTCTGCAGCGCCTCAGCCTCCGCAGTGGTTGCTCGTGGAGGGTCCCTCTGCTGCGGCCCATCGCTGCCGGCCTGCAAGTGGCCGCCCCTCCCGCCCCTGCCTGCCCCTTGCGGCTGTGCCTGCTGCCGCGCTGCATGAGGATGCTGGCTGGCGGCAGCCTCCTGTGAGCACAGCATGCGTGTAATGGGCACGCGAGCAGCATGAGCCACCCCAAGGTGCACAGATGCAGGGATGCACTTGTATGTCTGTGCTGCAGTCAGTGACTCACGCAGGAAGCAGTGTTGCAAGAGGCCTCGTTGCAGGACAGCAGTGCTTGCCTGTGCCTCTCCGTCCTGCTGAGGGGGAATGATGGGCAGTGTCTCGTCTGAGGCAGGCACGTACACCCCGGCATGCTGCTGCTCCGCCTGCAGCGTCTTCTGAGCATCTGCCTGGGCTGGCAGGGGCGTCTGCTGGTCCGCCAGTGCCATTTGGGGCAGGTCTGTCAGCGGCGCCACCGCAATGGGATCTGCCAGCAGGGGGTTTGATGTCTGTGAGCAGATGCCACAGCAGTGAAAGGTGCCTAGCAGCAGCCGTGGCCCGGTCGAGTGCTTGCTGAACAGCTGATGTTGGCTTGCTCAGAGGCTTCATCAGGCAGACCTCTGAATTGAGGCCAGCTTCACAGCCCGGAGCAGGCTCACCTGTGCTCCCCAGGGTGACACCTGTGGCCTTGGGCTCTGCTGCCTGGGATGTCGGTCCCAGCTCTGATGCAGCAGGCGCTAATGAGTGGGGCGCAGAAACTGTTGCCTCCTGAAACACCAGGCACAGATGCTGCAGACGAGTGCTCAGCTACTGGAAAACATGTGTGTATGCCTCTGGCAGTGCAAGTCATGAGCCAGCAATCACAGCATAGGATGACAGGTAGTGCATGCATGGGCTTGCCTCCGGCTTGCGAGGATCCTTCCGTTGAACCATTGGAGCCTGCCTGGTTCTTCGGTCTATCACATGCACAGCTCCCCTGCGAGTGATGGCAGGAATTGACCTAAGCTTGATGTCTGTATGACAATTTGCAACGAGGCCAGATGTCCCCCCCCCTGCACAGTGCTGCAAATGCTTGCTAGACAGGGTATTGATTGCAGGTGCTACTTCAGAGCTGCTAGGTAGCTTGGACATGACATGCACTGCTTGAAGGGCTGCTTCAGCTTTACCTCCAGAGTCCTGAACATCACACAGCCTGGATGGCCTATTGCCAGGTGTTTCTGATCAGTATGCCCAATGCTGCTGCTGCTGGCACGTCACTCCAGCCAACTTACTGGTCAAGTTTTACATGGTGGGCATACACTGACTTCAAGGTTTGGGAGCAGGGACAAGTGCTCGTTGAGGGCTACAACACCAGCGGGCCTCACAGGCGAGACTGCTCCGTGTTGCAGCAAGGACTGCATGGCTGACAGAGGTGCTGGGAGTGTCGAGCAAAGCAGAGTCCATGTGTGGTGGGAGGCGCCTGCCCCCATGTCTTGTGACAGGTGGAAGGCCCTTATTCCTTTGAGAGATGATGAATGAAATTATGCACTGTGTGTGGGGTGCTCAATTCCTGGAGTGTACCGGAGAAGCTGCAACAGATCTGGACATGTATATGAATTTTTATGATATTCTCTGGTGGGCTACAGGGGCAGACTGCTGGGTAGGGCACCCAACTCTGGGCTTGCCCTCGCACTGGGACCCAAAAACGAGGGGGTTTGTTTGGTGACAGCATCGTGGGCCAGCAGACTGCCTCAGCCCCAGCCTGGCAGCCAACTCTGCCCCAGGCCACAGCTGAAGGCTAGCACTGCGCCCTAACTGTCACAACTAAGCTGCTGCTGCTGCTGCTCACGAGGCAGCAGCAGGCCCTCATGTGCCGGCGGGCGTGCAGACGTCAGTCTTCTGCGTGAAGATGCCATAGCCCTGTAGGCAGGCCTCCCAATTGAAGTTGATCTCCACCATGCCCGGCGCCATGGCCGCAAAGCCGATGGAGCTCGACAGGCTGACGCGGGTGTCGTTCAGGGTGCGCAGGTCGTCCAGCTTGTCGCTGAAGGTCTCGAACTGGGGGATGGCACCCAGGAGCACATGGGGGTTGGGCTTGTCCACCAGCAGGTTACTGACGTTGCAGGGGGCTGGAGGGCTCGGGCAGGAGGCTGCCATGTTCTGGGGCTGGTCAGGAGACCCCTTGCCCCAGCCAACCATGAGCGGTGCCCCAGCATCGCCCAGCACGTACCTGCAGAGAGGGGATTGGGGGATCCTGAGACTGTGTGAAGCCCACAAAGGAAGCTGCGATGTTTCTGAATTGCAAGGGCAAGGTCAAGATCAGCCATGTGCCAGCAAAGCAGCTGGGGCGCGGTAGGTGTTGGGATCGTGCATTGCAAAGGCAGGCAGGGCCAAACAGCGGCAGCACAGCTCGTTTTGAACCAGCATGCTGACTGGGGGGCACTTGTGGAACTGGTGTTGCCCAGCCTTGAAGACTGACCAGGCAGCGTCCCAGCTGTGGTGGGAGTCGTGTCAAATATGTGTTGCAGCAAACGCTCTGGCTTTGCACCACTTGTGCTGCGCCTGATCTCTGGCTTGTGCAAAGCAATTGCTTGAGGTTAAGATCACACAGGGAGCAGCTTAAAAAGCATGCGACAGCTCAGGTGGTTGTTCTCGCATCGGCGAAGCGCCCAATTTAGGGCAGGGGGTTCACCTGGTCTGGGAGAGGGACCAGCACTGGTACTTTTGCGTCTTGGCAGGGTTGGTGTACTGGTTGGAGTCCAAGTTTGCATAGACAGCGCTGAGGAAGGCAGCATTGGTGGTGGCTCCCAAGCTGGGGGAGTTGGGATTCCAGGCACGACCGCGCGGGGTGTACCTGCAGGCACCTTGAGTCTCACACCAAGCTGTGTCATTGATTGCATGATGCCTTTGCACACCCTGCAGCCCAAAGCTGAGTGCAAAATGGCTGCCCAACACAAGCAGCCCTTGTGGTAGACTTTCTGCACACTCTGCTGTCTAGAGCTTGGCTGACAGTACTCAGCTGCCCAAACAATCTGCCCGGCGCACCACGAGGGCAGGCCCTGCCAGCCCCGGGATCAACTCTAGCAAGTCAGCACACAAGTTGGTCCCTGCGTGCACACACACACAGGTCCAGGTCGACAGCGCAATTAACGGGCGCTTCGCAGCATTGCAGTCTCATGCAATGCCTGGCAGCCCAGATAGGTCACTCACTTGATAAGCCCCCCAGCGCCACAGACCCACTCATCCAGGAAGGTCTGGATGGCCATGTGGAAGGCACCCGCATTGGTTAGGTCAGCCATGATCAGCGCGCTGGCCCAGTACACCTGGTTCCAGTCCACCACTATCTCGCCGTCAAGATCACTCTCGCGGTTCAGGTGCGCCGCATAGTAGGTCTGAGCGTCGTTGAGGTAGCTGGAGTTGCCTGCAGGTGCACAGAAAGGACATCAAGGCTCCCACATGGCTGTGCTTTTGGCCACAGGCCTGCCTGAAACTTCCAGCAGTCTTGGCCCACACTTGTAAACTCAGCAACTCATGGTGCCTGCAGCAGCCAGGCTGCAATGCAGCATAGGCAGCTTGCCAGCATTTCATGCTGGAGCCTGTGGTGCTGGCTGCAGCAGGCAAGGCCTGCTGGTGCAAAATAATGTGGACGGCAATGCACTGTTGCGGACTGCACAGATCCTGCCGGCTGCACACCCAGCGCAAGAGCAAGGCAGCACTGCTGCCCACCTGTGGCCTTGTACAACCAGGCTGCAGCATAGGTCAGATCATCGTAGAAGGTGGTGGAGTTGTAGGCCATCAGAGCTGAGCCGTTGGCAAAGTCCTGGGGAGCTGGACAGTTGGCAGTTGTGTTGGTGCCCACCAGGGACTTTGCAAATTTGGGCACGCAGTTGTATTGCAGCTGCGGAATCGATGAATATGAGCCCTGGTGCATGGTTGCCTGCAGGCAGACAAAGGAAATGTGGGTCTGGGCGCTCAACAGACAGGCGGGCCGAGACTCGAGTCAGTGCCAGCTGTGCAGGCGCTGCTGTGTGCTGCGCTGTAGGACGCATAAGGGTGCTTCCGAGAGGCATCTGCTGGGATGATGAGCTCAGCTAAAACACAGCAATGTGTCTGACAGACCAGCTTGGGGCCCCAACGCAGCTCTGTCAGGTAGGGCTGCAGGTGAGCATGCCTTGACAGGGGTCCACCAGGCCAGGGTCTGCCCATGCAGACAAGCAGCTGTGATCAAGCCGCGCACACGCACTGCAGTTGATGCAGGTCCAGCCTCTCACCTGCACATACAGCGAGGAGGCCGCGCTGAGGAGCTGCTGGCTGTAGGCGGAGTCGCTCTTGTTGAAGACGATGGCTGCTGAGCTGAAGGCTGCTGCCATCATGCCACCAATGTCTGAAGCGCCTGCAATGTAAACATGAAAACATCAGCCATGGTAACCTGACAAAGCAGCACTGCCTGTTGAGAGCTTGCATGACGTCCAGTAAAGCTCAACCACAGGTCAGCCAGCTCCTGTTGTTGTACTGTCCAGATGCAAGCTGTCTTAATGAGACATCCAGGGCTGCAGTGCGGGCTGAGTGCACTTCCAGGTGTCAGTATCAGGCAGCTGGGCGGCGCCGGGTCTTACAACCCTCCAGCAGGCAGACGCTGCAGGTCCCCTCAGCCCTCTAGAGAGACAGCAAGCCCCGGCTTGAAAGTATTGACAGACTCTGTCAAGACAGAAAGGGAAATTTTGAGGCCTGCGAAGACTTCTCATCCAACTCACCATCCAGCATGGAGACATTGTAGGCCGGCCGCGGGTCGTTCTGAGCGGTCAGGTCCTCGGGCCGGCCCCAGTACGTGCTCTCCTGGGTCCAGTTGCCCACCTGGTAGGCGATGACGATGCTGTCTGTCTGGTTGGCGTTCTGGGCTGCCTGAGTTCTCCATGTTTTCAGGAGGTAGTCTGTGCCCCACCTGCAGTGGGGACGGGTCGGGTGTAGTGAGGCTGGGTATCGGCAGGCAGTCTGCCGAAACCAGCAGTGTCCAGAGCAGCAGGAGCAGTGGAGCATATGCTCAGATGTTGTGCAGGTGGGGCAGCTGGGGTGCCGAGTGCAGAGACATGCAGCAAAAGTGGTGGACACTAGCGCGCTGCGCAATAGAGCGTCAGACACAAGCGGCCCTGCTGAAGGGGGTCTACTGACAGGCAAATTTGAAGCACAGGAACCAACATGCCCTTGGGCATGTATGTGAGTGCAGAGCAGCACATCTCATTCACAAGCTGTGGAGTGTGCCTCACCTCAGCTGGTTCTCCACTGCTGTGGTGGTGCCGCCAGTGGTGTGGCCCTTGGGGAAGGCAAGCAGTGACCAGGCCATCATGCTGACTGTGAAGGCAGTTGGCATTGTCATCTTCACACAGCCTGCACCGCGTTCAGTCTGGTCAGCGGCATGCAGACGAGCTGAGGTTGCAGTCCAGCGGCACAGGCATGCAAACGAGCTGAAACTGCAATCACCATCTTTGAGGAAGTAGCATCGCCAGCACGTCAGAGTGCTGCGCCATGGACAAGCAGCAGTCAGGCGAGGGCCCTCAGAAGACCTGGCACACAAGTGCTCCTCAGTTGACAAGCTCAGGTGCCTGCTGCCTGGACAGCGCCCAAAGCTGCTGGCATGTGCAGAAGCCAACGCAGATCAGGCTCTCACCTATCTCACCGCCCTCGCACCAACCGCCAGTCAGGTTGGAAAACCCTAGGTTGGTGTCTGCATCGTAGGTCAGTGCATTGCTCCTCCAGGGGATGTCGTACCAGCCGGGCAGGTTGCCAACCATTTGGGCCTGGTAGAACTGGTAGGCATCCTGCAGCGGCAAGTGGGACAGACATTCAGGGGCCGGCGAGTTGATGTGGAGCTCACCAGGGCATGGCAAACACCACTCTGTCCACGTCTGAGTGCAATGAAGGCAGGCACATATTTGTCTATGAATTTGAGGACAGGGACCGGCCAGCACAAGCATGTCTGAGTTTTAGCTCAGAGGGGGGAAAGGGTGAAGGGGCCTTGGCAACAGCAAGGAGCAGCAGGAGACAGACCAGGCGCTGCACAGGATGACATGCAGTGATCGAGCAAGAGGGGGCCCTTCCACAAGTGCTGCGCTGGTTTTGAGTACCCAGCAACTATGCACTATATCTGGTGGGGTTTGTCAGCCGAGATTCTCTGCTCACCGCAGTGGCCTGGCCAAAATCAAATGTGCGTGGATAGACGCCCCACAGCAGCAGCAGCGCACAAAGCCCAGCGGCGTAGGACACCTGCAGCACACCTCTCAATTGCTCCTGGCTGGTGACAGCAATCTCTCCCAGCAGGAGGCAGTTGCAGGATACGCAAGCACGCCAGGAGCAACATAACAACCAACATAACAGCAGTGGAGTCCACCCAGAAGCAGGTAACTGGCTCAGGGCCCACCTAGACAAAGCAAGGCAGTGAGAGACATTGGATGTACAAGCAGTTGCAGTCACCCACCAGGAAGCAGACGCGGCACATAAACTGCAGGGTGGTCCCCCGCCCGATCCAGGTGTAGTGGAGCACCAGGTAGCAGGGGATGGCTGCGTAGATGATCCAGACCAGGGAAATGGACAGGGTGGTGATGACGGTGGGTCCGTTGATCTGCAGGCCAGAAGGGAAGTGGTCCTGCTGTTTGGAGGTGGGGGACCTGCTGCTGCATCTGGTGGGCAGTAAGTCCTGCTGTTCTGAGGGGTGGAGACCCGCTGCTGCCATGTGTGGACCCGACAGGCTGGAAACCAACTCGACCTCCTGGCAGCTACTCTAAGCATAAGCTGAGAGTCCAAACAAACAACGTATAGGGGCCAACTGCTGCCGGGCAGCAATGGATTGGCGAATGGCCTATTTGGTATAAAGCATGAAGGCCATAACTCAGCAGTCAATCATGTTTTGTGCAGCGTCACCAGCAGAACCTTGCCAATGCACACAATGGGCAGCAGGCCACAAAGCAGCACTTAAGCAGGTCTGTGTGCAGCCTCACCAGCTCCTGCAGACCCTTGCCGAAGGAGACAATGAGCAGGACCAGGCAGACGAAGGGCATCCACAAGTCTCCAATGGCCGAGTTGAGCAGCTTGCCAGCGCCCTTCAGTGTGGTCTTGAAGGTGATCTTGCTGCCAAACATGCCGGACAGGACTCGGAAGCAGCCCTTGACGTAGGTGAACCAGAGGATGGCGTTGGAGATGTTGGCAAACCACAGGGCCTCAATGTGCCACCACTGCAGCAGGACGGGAGGCTGGGGTGAGCAATCATGAGGTGTCACAGCATGAAGTTTGTTGGCAACACCAGGGCACCTGTTGATGAAAGACCACAGCAACGGGCACAGGGGTGAGCAGTGTGCACACAGGCCAGCCATGCTACCTGGCCCTGGCAGGTGGCTGCAATGACGGCGGTGGTGACGGCGGTGGTGTAGCCAGCTAGGCAGTTTAATGCTTGTCGGGGCAGCATTGGAGCTCAGCAGGCTTTCGAAACTCCATCTTGAGGTCACACCGGCAACCTTCATGCCTGCCTGTGCCTGACAGCATATCAGCCTGGCAGCCAGCACACACATGGACATGGGTGTCGAGTGCAGCAGCAGGTCCAGGGTCTTCAGGGTTTCCCCTCACCTTCTTGCAGTAGTTGAGGACCAGGCTCTGTGCGATGTAGTACATGGTCAGCGCGAGGGCAGCCCACCAGGAGATGGCAATGGGGAACACGCCCACCCAGATGGTCAGCAGGGGGATGATGATATACAGGGGGGTGGTGATGGCACCCACTATGTAGGACCACACACCTACGCCAGGCGGTGCAGGAGTCAGCAGTCACGAGCAGCAGACCCACAGCTGTGCAGGTCAGGGAGCTGCCAGACATTGCTGACGCTGCCTTACACCAGTGCCGCAGTGCCAGTGCCGCAGTGCCGCAGTCAGAGACTTGGCCTTAGGGATGACAGCTGCTTCACATTCCTGGTGCTGCCTGGTTCCAGCACGTTGCTGCAAGACATACCACATGCAGGATGCCAGCATACTGTGCATCACTGCAACAGGCTGCCTAGCCACTGCTCAGTGCCCCAACTGCAAGCACCTCAGCAGGACAGATCAACACATGGTTCGACAAAGTGCTCGGCCTCACCGCTGCAGTACAGGATGCGCATGCCAAAGGAGAGCCGGGGCACCAGCAGGGGGCAGTGGTGGCGGGAGAAGAACAGCTGGAAGTGACCCTGCAAGCCACAGCAACAGGGGTGTCAAGAGGGCAGCAGCGGCCTGACTGGCTGGTCACGGGGACCGGGCTCATGTCCTGCAGGTCTTGCAGCAGCGCCAGCTGGCAGCTGGGCATCTGTGGTGGTGTGGCCACTGCCGCACACCGTCCATCCGAGGCGCAGGATACACAGCCTCGCTCACTTCTCTGACATAAGGCATGCTGCGCCAAAAATGAAGGCTGAGGATCCACTTGCAAGCTGTCTCTGCTCACCTTGCACCACCGCGACCTCTGCTGGAAGCAGTTACGCACTTGCTCAGGGGCTTCACCGATGGCCAGGTACTCCTCCACATATCTACAGCAGCAGGGTTGTCATGCTCAGAGCCAGCAGCAGCCCACAGTGCCACTCCCAGCACAGCAGATACAAGTGCCCCCAGAAAGAGCAAAGCAGCTCTCATGCAGGGATACAGATGCCGACATGCCCAGCAGCAGACCGCAGGGATGTTGCAAACAGCCCTTGTTGAGCAAGCAGGCACACAGGCAGCACGAATGAGCAGGAGATAGGAAGCATCACAGGGGCTGCCCCGAACCTGCAGTGCCACTTGTTCTGCTTCAGCACCATGCCGAGGGCGTAGTCCTCAGTCAGAGTGTACTCGGGCGACCAGTTCGCCTGCTTGAAGGAGTTGGAGCGGATCAGGAAGTTGGTACCTGCAGCCAGCAATGTGTTATGGGTGGCCAGCCAGCATTGCTGACGGAGGGGCTGAGAGCTTGCATGCTGAGGCTGTGTGGAAGGCTCAGGGCTGCGCAGCACTGACTGCATGAGCTGTGCTGCCGCCTGAAACACCCATCTGAGCAGCTTGGGGTGTCATGGTCAAGATATTTGAACCAGGCACACAAGGCACACAGGGCAACACCATGAGCCTGCAGAGGGCCTGACGGCAGCCAGGGTGACTCAGCTGTGCTTCTTAGAGGCTAATGCATCACGCTCCAAGATATGTTGTAGGCTATAGACAATGTGGGCGGCCCCACCTGTGCAGGAGATGAAGCCCAGGGCATCGTAGCCGTGCTGCGCATACTCCCAGAAGTGGATGTTGGCGTGGTTGAAGATGTCTGCATGCTGGTTCAGGTTGAAGAAGGCCTGGGGGGAGAGCACCATGCCCACGTCGTCACCTGCAGATCCCGGCGGAGGGTGATACAGAATGAAAGCGAAACAAAAGTCATTTGGCTGGCTGAAAAAAATCAGACGATGTAAATGTTGACAGGCAAGGCAGGCTCTAACAAAGCATTGCCACCCCGACGAGACGAATGCCGGCTTTGCTGGCGCAGAAAGGGTTTCTGAAACCCTGAGCATCGAGGGCAAGGTTCCTATGGGCTTGAGCACATATGCTGTCTGCAGTGGCCATGAAGCACTGCACGTGCTGGTGCACATGGCTCACCAGCGTCAAAAAGAGGGATAGTTTTGGTGAAGAAGTCTTTGTTGGCGACCTGGTCAGCGTCAAAGATGCAGACGAGCTCATTGGGGGGCACAGCCTTGTCGCCGGGGTAAACCTGCACCACAGGCCGCAGCACAGCGTGAGTGAGCTCCACATGACGACTGACGTGAGGCTGCGGAAGTGCCAAAGCCTGCCCTGGTCATAACTGAGGGCACATGCCAAGCGCAGCTCTACAGCAGTCCAGCCTCAGCGCTTGCACAGCAGCCTTTGCACAGGCTCACGGAATCCCCCTGCCTCCCGAACACCGAAGCCAATGCTGTGCCACAGCACGCTTTGCACAGGCCCCTGACAGCCCAATCTGAGGTGAGCCAGTGTGGTGTCAGGGATGTATAGAGCCGCAGGTCAACCTCATGATGAGAGGATGCAGGCTGCCCATGGCTGCCCGCATTCTAGAAGGGTGCTGAAGCTTCTGTTGGGGGCCACTGACTGTTGGGGGCCACTAACAGGCTGTGTAGCTCTGCCACACCTGCTCAACATCAACATCCTTTCCGGCCATTGTCCTTGCACCAGCCAGTTGCTGAGGTTTGCATTGCCTGAGGGGCGTAAACAAGACAAGTACATGGCTCACCTGACGCAGGCAGTTGTTCAAGTTGGCAGACTTTCCGTTCATCTCCCCTGGGGTGCGTTTCCGCCCTGAGATGTAGACAATGCTGACGTTCTTCTCAGCAGCCTTGGACTGCACCCACTTGCGCTTGGTGATGTCGCCACCATCGTCGCAGAGGTAGACCGTGCGGGCGCACCCGTCGGGCAGCACAGCCTCCAGCGCTGCAGAGCAGGTCCTGCAACGATGAGGCAGGAGCTTAGTGACGCAGCAGGCTTCTTTGGGCCAGCACAGTCTTCACAGCAGAAGAGCTGATGCTGCAGCAGACAGCAGGGAGCAGCAGGCAGTGGGCAGGCCATGTAACAACACACCTGGCCGGCTACAGCCTGTGTGGGGCTCAGCCATGGCCACAGCATGCAGGACAGGTGAGTCATGGGCAGATGAGAGTGCTGACCAAGCCCCAAGACCTTCAGCAGGAAGGCAGCTGGAGCCTGAGGGGAAGGAGGGGGTAGGTACGACAAAACTGCTGTACATGCATGCTGTGCACAGGCATGAAGGGGTGTTGAGCCTCTCAGCTGGCTGCTGGGACCTGGCAAATGAGTCTGCAACTCCCTTGCAACCATGCAGCCTCCTCAAATGCAGTGGGCACGCGACATTGTTCTCAAAATGTCACCTGGCAATGAGCTCCAGCGACTCCTTGTAGCAGGGGATGAGGATGCGCACGTGGTAGGTCAGCATGACCTGAGGCTTCCCCGCCTCGTCACGTGGGAAGGTCTCATGCACCGGGTGCATGAGCAGGTTCACGCCATACAGGAGAGTGGTTGTCGCGCCTAGCATCTCAATGCCAAAGACAATGACTCCATAGATGAGGTACTTGCCCAGGTCCATCGTCTTGGCCACACGGATCTGCAGACAGGAAGCTGTGATCTGAGAGGGGTGGCCAGCACACTGTGCACCTGCGCTCTCACGTGGGCATCATGTCGGCCACAAGGATCTGCAGGCATGGAAGGGGGCAGACCTCCGCCAGCTGGTCACAGAATGTGCCCTGACAGGGGGAAGGCCTGTGCAACATGCAGGAGCTGCAGCTCAGGGTGCTGCCCTTCAGGAAGAGCCAGCCAGGGGTTGCATTCAGGGCCTGCTGGAGGACTGCAGCTCGCCCCAGGGCAGCCTACATGCCAAGCCAGGTGCTGGGGGCATGCAGCCAAGAGGGGCTCCCCCCCAGGGACAGGCTACCTGCCATGTCCAGTGCAGAGCATCAATGGGGCAGCCAGTGCCTGCCAGCAGCACAATGAATTGCAGAACTAGAACCTGTGAAGCAAGGACATCATCTGCCCTACATGGCTTCACCAATGCCTGCCACAGCCGTGGCAAACTCAGACCAGTCCAAGACCAGCGAGGGCGCCCCGTCGTTCACAGGAACAACAGCATTTGCTCACATAAACGTAGAAGCCCAGGATGACCAGGTAGACAAACATGGTGACCAGACCCGTCCAGTTGGTGCGTCGCTGGCGCTTGTAGTGGCGCACTTCGCCGCTGTCGCCTGTGCCAATGATGCCGGGGGCCGGGGCCTCCTCTGAATCCCAGTAGGGGTCGTGCTCGCCTACAGGAGCGGAGACCTGTTGGTTCACAGTAAGTTGGTTGTGAGAGGCATCCCTGGCTTTTCAAAATTCCTGCAGAAAGAAGTGCCTGCTGGCTCACAGCATGGTGCCTCTGAGAGGCATGCTAGCTCCTTGGCGTCCCGTCCGTGGCCGTGCTGACCCGCAGCAGCAGGCACATGTGGGACCAGTTTGGCAGCCCCTGTCGGGGAGCAGCTGCATGCCGCCGTGCCCTGTCTGGCGCACCTGCAAGAGAAAGCCTAAGGCAAAGAACAACTGCAAGTTGGCCTTTTGAGGCCTGCATGACCATAGACCATGTTATGCCCTGTGTAGCGACCTGTCTGGGGAAGCTGCCTCATCAAGGGCTCTCCGGCCCACTGCCGACAATGCTGGGCCTGTCAGCTGAGCTGCCAGTCCGCCACCCTGTCTCCTGAATCCCCTTCACTGCTGCTGTTGCACCTACTGTTTGACCCGCCCCATTGACAGCATTCTTGAAGCGCAGGCTGTGCAGCCTGTGCTGTTTGCCCTCACTTAAACATGCACATTGCAAACCCCAACCTGCTTATGGCTGCCTGATGCCTGTAGGTGCCGCAAAGCCAGCCCCCCCCCCCCCCCCCCCCCCCCCACCTGTGGCCTCCACGTCGGCTGCATTCCAGGGAGACGCTGTGTACTCCAGCATGGCATCCTCCTCGTCCACTAGGCTCTCCTCCCGCCAGTTCCTCCCAGCGGCGTAGCCGTAGCTCAGGTGGCGCTTGGGATTGGAGTCAAAGCTGTTGAGCAGCTCAGGATCGTACTGCAGCAGGAGCAGGTGACATCATCAGCGCTACAGCAGTGAGAAGCTCAAGTGACGCTAGGAATTTTCCGAAGCTGCTCTCCACCACACTGCAGTCAAGGAGCCGGGATTGCAGTGCCAGACAGACTGCTGAGAGGCAGCAACATGCAGGGGCAGTGGTTGGGCGGCCCCTGCAGGGCTGCAATGTGCGGCCCCGCTGCGTACAGAGTGGGGCCCCAGAGTTAGCCAGCATAGCAGAAGGGCAGGCATGTACGGTAGCTCCCATTCTGGCCAAGCTGCAGCTGGGCAGCAGTTCTGCCTGGACCGCCGCTGCAGCCGCCCACACTCAGCCTATGCTGCCGGCCCTCGAGCACAGCTGCAGCGTGTCCCCCACCAAGCCTGCAGCCATGCACTCAGGGCCCAGAAACCTGGTTTCCCTGCTGGCCCTGCTGCCAGGTGCCACCCTGCAACCAGGCACCTGCAGCATGCCTCCAGGGTTCCGCAAACCTGGGCCCCCCGCTGCACTTGCTGCCAGGCGTTCATGCCTGGATACAACTGCAGCCTGCATGCCTCCCATATGTTTGCATGCCCTTCTTGTCTGCTGGACCGGCATCTGCACAGCTCCCATTGCTCTGCAGCATGCCTCAAGGTCCACAATCATGACACCTTTTGCTGCCCTTGCAGCCAGGCGTTCATGCCTGGGTGCAGCTGCAGCCGGCGTGTCTCACATGTCGCTGCATGCCCTTCTCGTCTGCATAGCCGTCATCTGCATAGCTCCCATAGCTGTCATAGGGATCCCTGGGCCCAGCGCCGCCGCTGCCATCATCCATCTCAAGAGCCTCGGCCAGCCTGCAAGCCAGCGAGACCACGACTCAGTGCCGAGCAGTGTGGCTGCCAACACCTGCTCCCAGTCCCCCCTGCTCGCGCAGGCAGCATCGTGCTGAGGCTGAGAGGCACTCAGTGGCGCAGCTGTGCTGCAGACAGGGCCACAGTCCACAGTAATCGCCGCTGGGGCATGTCTCACAGTCAAGCTGCCCCAATGCAGGTCTGCATCCTCCGCCGAATGGGCACCCTCCAGGCAGTTTGTCATGGTGGCAGCACAGGTGCCGTACCAGCCAAGGCGCTCAAATTTGAATGCAAAATGATTGCGCCTCAGCACAAGACTGGCCTTGGCATCTTTGAGCACGATGGCACGTGTTGCTGGTGTCAGCCAGGGCTGCAGCAAGCCCGCAGCACAACATGCCAGCTGCCGACGCAGCTTCGGGCACAAACAGAGTTCAGGCACCTTCGCCTCCCACAAGCTGCTGGCGCGGCACACACCGTGCAGATGCTGCTCAGCATGCAGCAGCCTAATGTGATGCAGACAGGCCATCGCTGCTGAGGGCAGCTTCCACATCCCTCCCAGGCCAGGTGGCCTTGACGGCAAGCAGCGTCAAGGCACCTAGGGCTCAAGGTCGCATGCGTCTCAAGACCCTGGACAAGGCTGCAGGCTGCCTTCGGGCAGGGCTGCCACCTGGCCATGACACATGACAAACCGGTTTGGTGCGCAGTCCATCTGTTGGTGTTGTCATTCGCAGCGCTGCTGCCTCAAAGTCCTCAGGCTGCTGGCGGGCGCTGATAGGAGCCGTTCTCACAGGCAGCCCCATGCATAACAGCTGAAGCTGATCACCACCTGTTTGAAATCTAAGGTTCACCTGAGGAGAATCCCCAAAGCATCCTTTCTGCCTCCCTTGCTCCCAGCGAATGAGGGAGCCCGATTGTGCCCGTAAGCCTGCACAACAATGAGACGGTTGTTCAGGTGCCACTGTAAGGGGAGAGAGGACCACACCCCTCCCTAACAGCAGAGAGGTGTTGCTGCTGCCCGGAGCTCGCGACTGCGCAGGAGCCCACTAAAGCCGCTCACAAGTTCGCTGCCAGCATAGCTCGCTGCCGCGGGCTCGTCCTCTGCCCTGCTGGAATAGAGATCGGAACTGGAGCCCGCACTGTGTGATGGGGCATGCTCGAACTCGCCCTCCTGGTAGGCAGGCTCCTCGGGCATTTCAAGAGGTTCAGGCAGGTGCCCACTGTTCAGCCGCGCCTGAGGGGCAGCTGCACAGAAGCACAGTGGCTGAGGTAGTTGCTGCTGATGCCGGACGGTACTGAAAACAAATATTGCACCTCAAGTTTGAACATGACCTCATGACTGCTGGGAGATGAAGCCGTGTTGTGCCACATGAACGTGCTCGTGAAGGACATTGGATAGTTGGTTGTCCACAACACTTGCTGCTGCATGGGAGCTACAAAGGGTACAGGGCTGCTGGCTGCAGTGGGGAAGCAGTCAAAGGCCAAGCCTGCACCTGGTAAGGGAAGGCAACCTGCCTTCCCCACTGCCCAGCAGGCGCCCTCCCAACCAGAGCCTACGCACACCACAGAGCAGGTGCTGGCAGCAGCCAAGCACCAGCAGCAGATGATGGCGGAGGTGGCCAAGGTGGAGAAGCAGGTCTGCAGCTGAGCTGAGTGCAGTGTTCAGTGTGGCTGCATGCATTAGAAGCCTGCTGGTTTGCGGCTGAGATGTGTGCAGCTGCATGACTGGCCATCTCATGCAACTCATTAACGTTCAGGCGTAGCTGGCATACTTTGTTGAGAAGCTTGCAGCAGATCCATGCACCAGACTGCGTCTGTGCTGCAGTGGAAGTCATGCCGCAAGCCCCATCATGGCACGGCACAGCTGAACCTGTTGGGGGCCTGCCACAGCACAATAAGCTATGGCACGAGCTGCTTGGCACGAGAGTTGCTGCCCGGCGTACAGCCCCGTCTTTCACACACAGCTGGCCTGTGTCACTGCTGCTGGTGCCTGCTCCATGTCATTGCAGCAACATTGCTTACTGGCCTGGCTGCAGACAAGGCGGTATTGAGGGATTGATGGACTGTGCAGATCTTTGACTATGAAACAAAGTACCTGGAGAGCTGCAATCCAGCTGGCAGCGCCCTGAAAGGCGAGCAGTGCATGCACCAGTGGCAGGGCACTTCTGTGTTGTTGGACTCACTTCATCACATACCTTTTTGTGGGGTTCCTTGCCGTCCGCACCACTGCCCTGGTAAGGCCCTGCTTCAGCATCTGTGTCTTGCCACCTGCAAGACTCTTCCTTGCAGTGTTGCTGAGCCCAGTGCACATTGCTTGCAGTTCTGCTGCTGGGTCATGTGGCCCTTCTCCTGCACAATGCTGCAAGCTGTCGTAGCCGCTGCCAGCACACAGGTGCACCGTCTGGGCTGCAGGCTATGCAGGCCTGCTGACGCCAGCTGGCGCCAGGCCGAGAAACCCAAACTTGAGGTCCAGGTTTCAACCTCAGGAAAGGGTGTTCTCTGGGTCGTCCCTGACAGGCACAGTGCAGAACTCCCAGCAGTCTGGGCTGCAGGTGCATGAGGCACCACCCCCGCAGCCGCCACAGATGCTCTACCCGCAGCTGACGGGCCAGAGTTCTGGCTTCCCCCCTCCCAGTCGTGTTCCCAGCAGTACAGGCCTGGCTGTTGCCATGCCTGTGGAGGCAGTCCTCTGAGACAAGATCTGTCGTTTTGCATTTTGGCAGCGCTAACATTCAGCTGGTGCGAGACATGCATTCCTAATTTCATACATGTTGTGTAGGAAAAGTGATGAACGAAACTTGACTGAAGGCATGATATAGCAACAAGGAATGAGAGGCAGGGCCTCAGACTCAGTTTAGAAGTGATGCAGGAGCATTCCTGCTGATCAGGCTGATCAGTGGCCTCAACAGGTATGCAATGGACCAGGGATGTATGGGGGCAGGGGTGGCCCTGATGGCCAGTGATGTACACAAGTAAGCACAAGGCGCAGCAGTGGCTCAGCAGGGATCAAGAGGGACGCTGAGCTGAGCTTCAGGAGTCCAGATTCCTCCTCTCTGCCCAGGTACTGTGCTGCTGTAGCGCTCCGCAAACACAGGGGCCAGCGGCCTGCCATTGGCCGGGCTCAGCCACAGCCGCAGGAGGTGGCGTTGCTGTTCCGGCTCCTGCAGGTCAGCACAGAAGTCCCTACTTGTCAGCAAATAAAGTGTAAGCCGCAGCTGGAGGCACCTGCATTGTCGCAGCGCTGGCTGAGGCCAGCTGGCCTCTCAATTCGAACCAATGAGCAGCTGTCTCCCTGTTGAAAGCTTTGACATGCTGAGACAAATTTCAGTTGTGTGACTCCGTCGTGACCGCCCACTGGAGCCGTGGACCACATGCCATGCATTGCTGTTGCCCAAAGCTGCATCAAAGTGGCTCATATGGCGGGGGCAGTGGCGCACTTTCTGCTCCTCAAAAGGTACTCTTTGTGCAGAGATGGTGTGAATGTGCAGCAGCTGCAAGCAAGCCCCAGCATCGTTGCAGCAAAGTGGCTTCAAAGCAATGACCTGCCCGGAAGTCCTCAAAGGCACTGCGCGCGTGCAGGATGGTGTGGTTGTGCAGCAGCTGCAGGTCCCCCGGCTGCAGGTCGTAGTCCATCCGGAGCAGGTCTGAGGCAGCCAGCTCATCCACCAGGTCCATGGCAGCGATCTGAGCGGGGGTGAGGCGGGGCACCTCTGAGTGGCGCTGGGCTGCTGCGATGAAGCCTCTGGCATAGATGGTGCTGAGGAGGCCCTGCAAGCCAACATTGGGAGTTTAAGTGGGGTTTCTGGTCGGGGACTGGCACAGGGCTTGGGTGACACAAGCACCTTCAGATGGCGCTGGCCTGCTGCATTGAACGTAGATCGAGCACAGCAGGTCCTGCAGGCAACACAGAGAGACCCAAAGACCCTGGCGGCGAGGCAGGGCACTCATGAGGGGCGCTGGGCTGCTGGTTCGGAGGTGCAGCAGATTGTGATGTGGATGAGTCGGCCCGGCAGAATGCAGGGACTGATAGGAGTGCACCAGAGCACTACATGTCAGGTTTCAAAGGTGATGGTGGTGCTGCTTGCAGGCACAACATGTATGCCGCCTAAGGGGCGGGCAGTGGCCTTGCAAAGGGAGAGCTGCAGGCATGCCTGGACCAGCAGGCCGGATTGGCAGGCCCTCAATCAGCAAGGGCGCAGCTGCTGGCATGCAACGTACATGCAGAGCATAGTGTCATGCCTGCTGGTGAAGCAATGAACCCAACTCCACACGCAGGGGCGTACTGGTACACAGCCATCTGAGAGTTGCATGTCCTGGGGTTATATTCAGGCTGTTCTCAAGTGCCCATGCAGGAGCCTCACCTCAAACCAGTGGAACACAGCCATCTGGTAGTGGGGCAGCTTTCCCTCAGGAATCTCCCCCTTGCGGTCCACATACAGAGGCTCCAGAAGCGTGTGCACCAGGGCCGGGTCCCGCCGCAGCATCTCATTGTACAGGGCTGCGCTGCTGCACCAGCTGCCCTGACCCCCGGTGCGCGCCGTTGCCAGGCACAGCAGGCCTGCACGCAGGAGGAGACAGTGTGGGAGCAGGCAGCTAAGTGGCAGACTGAATTGAACTGAAGGCCGTGCACCCATGGCCTGTGGGTCATGGGGTCATGCAGGAGAAGTTTTGGCTACCTCATGTGAGCTGTTACCAGGCAAAGCAGTTGCCCGGTGGCCCAGGGGTGGCAGCAAGTGGCAGGGCAGCAGTCAACATAAGGTGATGCTGACGGTGAGGTAAGCAGAGGCAGAGATTGGCATGGCTCAGCAGGCCTGCGGGGTGGAGGAAGCTGCGCCAGCTGCTTCGGCCCACGGAAACGCTGTGCCAGACACAGCGGGGCTGCATCAGCATCTACAGCAAACTTGCTTGGCTATGAGGGCTGCTGCAGCGGGCAGCGTTGGTGCGCGGGGGTTTGAGTGCGCAGCAAGAGCTGCAGATGAGAGGCAGGTTGCAAGCGGCAGTGCTACTGCCTGACACAGGGAGGCCATATAACATGAGCTGTGGCCTTGAGGCATGCTGCTAAAGAGTAAAAATATGTCCAGGAGGCCACTGCCCAGACGCAAGGGTGAGAAAACTGCACAAGCAAGATGCCTTGGAGCTCACCAACCAGGTCAGCGCTGTCTGTGTGGTATGGCTGCGCTGCATTGGTAGCGTAGAGACGCACGCCAGGGTTGCTGGGGTCGAGATGGCAGTCCTGCAGCAAAGTATCATGCCAGTAGGCGTGAGGCTGCTGTCAGAGCTAACACATGGTGAGCCAGCCACTGGGGCAGAGCCCTGCACACAGACAGCAAAGATGGCACCAAGCTGCAGAGCTTTGCTGGCCTGTGGAGGCTCTGCAAGGTAGGCAGGGTAGAGATGTCAAACTCATGCCCGCTGGAACCTTCTGGCACAAGACTGGGACACATAACAACTGGCAGCCAGCACGACAGGCTCACTTTGACGTGGCCAATCATGTGGCCCTTGGCATTCTGCGGTACGGCCGTGCCCCAGTGGGTGCCAATCCCCCAGTACAGCAGCATAAGTTGCTGCTGGGAGAGCCCTTGGATGGGGACATGGCTCAGCAGTGTGAAGCCTCTGCCACTGACCACTTCCTGCTGCAGCGAGGCCAGCTTGGGGCCCAGCCTCGGAAGCGGGAAATTGTGCTGCTGGATGTCCTGCATGCGATGTCAGACTGTCAGGGTTGTTTGAAGCCTCAGGGGTGCTGCGGTGAGGCAGGTGAGCGGTCTGGTGCCTGAGAGATTACGTAACTGTTCACAAGCACGGCTACAAGGTCCTGGTGCTTGCTGTGTCCCAGGCGCAGGGCTTGAATCAAGCTTGCCGCCTGTTGGCTTGCTTGGAAGCATTGGCACTCAGGTGGTAGCTGCAAGGCCGCATTGCTCACAACTGCTCCTAAGACGTGCCTGAATGTGCAGTTGCTGCCTCTCAGCATGCTTTACAGCCTCTAGCAGCTCCTGTTGATCATCTTGGTTGAGCACATGAAGCCACTCAGTGCTGCACTGCATATCGGCCGCGTACCAGACTGAGGGGCCCTGCACAGGCTGAAGGACCTGATGCTGCGGTTTTCGCACTTGCCTGCATAATCAGGGACATGGTGTTACTCCCCTGATGTTATGCAAGGGGAAAGCCCTCCAACAGCCGTGCACCCTCCGCACCTGTCCAAGACAGCGCTCTGCACCACCTGGCAAGGTTTGTGTGATGGACGGCCATGATTGCTTACAGCAGCCAGCAGCCTGCCCCTGGCAAGCACTTGATCCATCTGGCTCGGTACAAACTGGCAGTTTGTTGTCACGTGCCATACCTACTTGCTTTCTTATTGCAACATTAGTTAATTTCTTGCCAGGAACCCTGTCTGGCCACAGAGCTGACATGCCACACTTCCGGTGCCACTGCAGACTTTGCATTTCACCCCTGTGTTATCAAGCTGCTGCAGTTGTGTCTTCTGCAGCCACCCAGCTGCCCATCGCTCTCGATCCCTCAGATTTTTGACATTGATCTGCACTCATTGGTCAGCTTTGAGGCAGGTGCAGCACGGTTGCATGCTGCAAAGGGCTTGCAAATGCAGAGCAACCCTCACCCAGAAGTGTGTAGTCCTGTCGCAGGTTGACTGCATGAGTACAAAGACATCTTTGCCTGTTCTCTGCTTCTGCTGGACATGGAAATGGCGCCACCCAAAGGTGCGCTCCAGAGCAGTCCATTTTGAGCCTGCAAAGCCAAAGCTGGTACTGAGAGGCTTGGCAGGCTTCTTCCAGAGCAGACGTTGCTGTGATCCACTCCACAGACGTAAGATGACCTCAGACGGTGGCTGCAGCGCTGGCACCCACCTAAAATTTTTCTGACATCAAGAGGGTTCCTGGTGCTGTAGCCTCCACGGCCTAACGAGCCTGCCCCTTGGCAGCCACTACATGGCGCCTGGCGCAGGCCCTTACAAGAAGGGCACAGCGTGCCGTGAAAAAGTAGGCTGCCAGCATTCTGTTCTGGGCACACAGCAGAGGGCTCTAGAGGCTGGCAATGTGCAGCCTCTGGCTGCTGGGCTGTAATGGAGGCTGATGTTGCGAGGGCAGGCACAATCAGATGACCCTGAAGTGTAGGCCGGCAATGCGCAGCCTCTGGCCGCTGGCCTGTAACGGAGGCTGGTGTGGCGTGGGCGGACCTTGTCGCCCGAGCTTGCCATGAAAGTGCATGTGAACGTGCTGGGATGGGATTGCCGCGCTGTGACAACTGCACCAGAACTGGTGCCCTGCCTGCCAGACAGCCATGACCTTCTGAACACACCCTCAAGGCCTCCAACTGCAAGGCCATCCTGCATTCAGCAGAGTCTGGTGTTTATTTCTAGCAGAAACAGCAGCTGAAAGGCTGCACTGGCTGAGCGACTCACCTGCAGCGCTGCACTGTGTGACTGCCAGCGGGCAACAAGGGCAGAGTAAGCAAGAAAGTGACACCGCTCGCTGGCAGTCGCTCACGCTCTATCATAGAAACGTACAAGCTGGACCCCTTCAAAGTCTACCTGAAGCCAAGCGACGCTGCATCACAGCGGTCCAGGACTGTTGCTGAGCGTGACGCTTGATTGAAGCTCAGCAGCTGGCCAGTGCAGCTTCCAGTGCACAGGATCAATGCAGACCACCCAGGGTCTGCTCCTGCAGCCCAGGCAGCTGGTTCCCCGGCACACCAGGCACCGTCTACTCACCCATGCTGCTGCCAGCGTCATAGACTGGCCCCAACCACAGAGCAATCAGGGAAGCGCTCAGTCCGTCAGACCTGGCTCTGCAAAGCGAGCAGCAGCCCCCGCGCAGCAGGTGCAGAAGTCTGATGTGCGAGCTCAGGCTCAGAATGGCAGGTGAGTGCAAGGCAGTCCCCTCCAATGGCTTTGCAGCGCTGTGCTGGACATGCACATGCAGCTAACATGGGCTGTGGCATCGCTTGCAGGAAACGAGAGGGCTTCTCTCTCAGCTTGTATCACCCTTACACAAAGCTGCCCCCGGAGGGCAAGGTGAGACAGGGCATGCTGCCTGTTGCAGGGCACCTTTGGCGCCAGGGCGTCTTATTGCTTGAACAGGGTCTTGGCTCAGGGATGTGGAGGTGTCCTTTGTTCAACTAGCTTGTCTTGCTGCAGTGTGGCATGACGCTTTCCTGTGGTGCCATGGTGGCTTTGAGCATGAGAAGTGACATTGACAGGCTCTGACGTCGCCCGCCCTGATGCAGACTCTGACACCGGATGAGGAGACCTGTGACCCCATGACTCGGAACTGTCAGACTCCCATGCATGTCTGGGAGACCAAGTGCACTTCGTGCTATGGCTCAGGTGAGGCCTCTGCTCATCTCAGCAGCTGCTCTGCTGTGCCCATAAATGATGGTGATGCAACCCAGGCTTCATGCATGACGCAGATGTCGCAAGCTGCCAAATACTGTCAGTTGCTCTGTCTAGGAGGGTGCCATACAGGTGTAGCCAGAATGTGAGCCAACTGCCTGCTTGATGGCCTTGCAGGCACAGTCACCGCCTCTGGCAGGGGACGGCGACGGGGGTCCGCTTTCAGCTGCTCAACCTGTGTCACCTGTCATGGCCTGGGTGAGCAGGGTGTACCGGCATGGCAAAGCCGTAGGCAAACCCTGCTGATATTGCTGCAGCCAGTCTGAGCCTGCTGGCCTTCCAGCTAAGCAGGATGGTACAATGTGTCGCTTTGGGCAATCAGCTGCATAGAGCAGAAGCAAAGGCCAAGGGGAGTTCAAAGCCACGCCAGGCATTACATGGGCGGCACCTTATGCAAATGTTTGTGACATGGTGGGGACCGGACCGCCGAGCCTTCTGCCTGCATTGGTTGCTTCACATGGGGTGTCTTTATGTGGACATGTAGCATTTCAAGCATACCCTAGCCGATTTTGTGCTCCAACGTCTGGCTTGGCCTTGGAGCTTTTAAATACTGATGCCTGCATCCTTGAGTGCGAGCCCACCTCATTGCAGCTGCAATGGCTCTGAGCATCTGCATGCTGCTTGCCTGCAGGCTTTGTGCGCCGGGTGTCAAGTGCGGGGCCACCAGATAGCCTCAACAATGGAACAGGCAACCTCACGCTCAACAGGCCAGAGCCCCGGCAATGAACACTTCCCACGGGGGCCCGTATGGCAGTCACCTGCCAGCCTGGCACTGGCTACAGTAGCTGCGTACCTCTGAATAAGAACGCAGTCTCAGATGTGCAAGCCCACAGTTCCATTTGATTCCCTTCTGTCCCCAATGACACGCAGAGCACTGTATTTCTGCCATCAGCTTTGTCTCACGAAACAGTTAGCTGGGTTCCTGCAAGCTCTTTGGCTTTGTCTGGCCTGGTGTCCCCAGCAGGTCCCTCATGTCCCTGCCTGCCTGACAATCATGCACTTCAAGCATTGCAATGTGTCAAGCAGCAAGCTGTCCATGCAGATTGTCCTTCTGGGACTGTGGTCAATTGGTGGCCCCTCAAGCTGGATGAAAATGCAAGGACAGGCCATGCTGACGTCAAGGACAGGAGTGATTCAGGAGACATTACTGGGTCTCTCAGCTGGCTGCCGAGACAATTGTGCAAGAAGGCAAAGCACTCTCATGCATGCAACGCATTCAGCTGCTCTGGCGGGGCCATGAACCTCAATCCCTGACCCAACTGCTGCTCCATGCCAGGCACACGCTCCAGAGATCCGCTCTGCATGGCAATGGCAGGTCCTATACAGCCACAGCAGCAGAGGGTCCACCACGAGATAAGGTCACAGGATTGCCATTCACTGTCAGCCCAGCAGAAGCTGATGAGACGTATGATGGCTTCCACTCTACAGCAAACAGAGTGCTAACAGCTCAGCCGGCTGCCAGAGTGGGCAAGAAAGAATCATACCTGCCGTTCTGGATATGGAGAGCTGAGGTTTGCAGTGGAAGTGCTATCTTGGAGGCAACATGCAGCCTGCTGCCACTGTTTGTTCTGTACCAGTCCAAATTGCCAGCAAAGCTGGCACTGGGCTCATGCAGCAGGGATCATGCAAGCTGCTTGTGTACTCAAGAATTGCATGACAGGATGTCTCCTGTACCTTGCATTGCCACTGCTGCAGCACAGCATTTGCGCGCCTGAATTGTAGCATTGGCAGTGCCACAGCAGCTGCGCAGATCATGCTGAGCCACGTGCTTCTGTAAGCTGGCATCAGCAGCTGAGCAGCTGAGTGCTGCTGTGAGCATCTGCACAATTCAGATGATGTTCACTTTGCCAGTGTAGCTGCTAGCCGCTACCATCCACATGGGCCATGGCTTGATCTTGCTGTGCAGGTGCGCAGCGAGCTGCGCGGCGCAGAGGTTGGCTTCAAGAAGTTTGTGCAGGCGGGTCCAGTTGCTGCCTGCGCAGAACTCAGCAGAGCAATACCTGTCAGCATGGACTCCTCTTTCCGCCCCGCTCATGCCTCACCGACCGCCGCTATCAGTCCGCCTGTGTGTCTCACAGCCCATGTGTCTCTGCATTCACATTCGCAGCTGTCTGCTTTCACACACCGCACACTGTCTGCCTGTCAATGACTGCTAGTTGTGGCTCCCATGCTGCAGCGCTACAACCCCCAGACCCGGCGGACTGAATTCGTGAGTGAGATGCAATGGGCCTGGGTGCGCCCCAATGCTGTGTTTGAGCAGTACTTCAGCCCCGAGATAGCCGAGTGCCAAATCTATGCCAGCTACAAGTACCCCAGGTGGGCTGCAGACCGAAACTTGGCTGCTTTGTTTCAGCCACACTCCCGCCCCAAAATAGACGTGTGCCACCTATATGTACCCCAGGTGGGCTGCAGACTTGATTGAAGCTCCAGAAGAGCCCCAGGAAAAGAACAGGTGCCAGGGGGAGTGCCCGGGTGAGCAGTGTGGCTCCACAAGTCTGGCAGCTTGAGTTAGAGCTGCACTGGTGTAGCTGTACACATTCGATTGGCACTTATGTGACAGCTACAGGTGCCCACGCAGCGTGATGCCCCTGACAAGTTGATGCTGGCTTCATCTGAGGCTTTCCAAGTCAGTCACTCCCCTTATACTCACCGCGGTACATGCCTGCTCAGCAAAGTGCTCTTGCTTGGGCAACACCTGAAGGCATCTGGCTCAAAGCTCACCACGCCGATCTTGAGTCCTGCAGCTCGCTCTGGGAAGGCTGTCTGCCGCAAATGTAGCATCAACTGAGCATGGACCTTGGAGTTGCTTCACGTGGTGCAGGACAGACATCAACAAGATTCGGCCGGGCCCCGACATCAGCAGAGCGCGCTCCATCACGCCAGACATGCTGGAGGCGCGCTGCTGTGCTGCATGATGTCCCAGCTGCGGGAGCGCCTTGCCACCCAGCCAGCAGCTTGCTCTGTTCACGGGCCTTGTGGCCTGCATTGGAGCTAGTGGGCCCATGTGCTGCAACCGCGCTGCTGTCTTGGGTTCGGTGATTGCCTCAGCAGGAGGCCTTGATTCCATGCACTGCTGCAGAGGGGATATGCGCCCCGACATGGCGGCGTGCTGGCACCATAGGGCACACTGCCCCAAAGCAGAGCAGGCATCTGCTGCAATGCTCAGCTCTGAAGTGGATGTTTGCCCCGTCTGCTGACCACCTTTGAGCTGTTGGCAGCACAGTGCACTTGCACATTCTTTGCTGTCCTGCTCTAGACAAGACGGGTGGGCTGTTATCTGCTGCAGAGTGCCTGTGAGCCGGGGGCCACGAAGCGCATCGGGCCCTTTGACATGAAGCCCGAGACAGGCCGCAAGTTCGGACTGCGCCACATCAAGGCGCACCAGACGCGCGCTGCTCAGGACTTCCTGCTCAAGGTGTGCCAGCGATATGTGTTGTCCCCAGCACTGCTCTGCTTGCATGCCATCCTGACTGCATCAAGGTGCATGAAGTTGCAAGCATGCCATGCAGCCTGACTGCGTCACAATTGAATCACATCAGGGTAAACCAGAGGCATTCTGCCCAGGGATAGCTTTTTGTGATGCTGACAAGCTCTGTCTCTGCACCTGCTACAGGCCTATCAGGCTGATGACACCAGGGGACTCAACCTGGACGTGCAGCTGCTGTCCTTTGCGGCAGCCCCGGTCTATGTGCCAGCCTACGTCTTCCGCAGCCGGGACTCGGGCGGTGAGAAAGTGCGTACCTTTGTGGCAGGCTGGCGGAGCAGCAGCGGCCCCAGCACAGTCGCAGTGGCCGGCACACATGTGTACAGCCCAACACGAGTAGGAGCAGCGGTCGGCCTGGCTGCCGCTGCCCTCATGCTCGTGTCTGGTGTGCTGAAGACACACCCCCCTCTGATGGTGTTCTGGCTGGGAGTCATGCTGCCAGGGGCGGCTGCGGCAGCTGCCACACGCTTCTGGCCCTGGCTGCGCAACAAGGCACACAGAGTGGCGGCTGAGTCAGAGCAGTACTGGTACCGCGAGAGCGATGAGCAGGGGCAGTTTGACACCGACTTTGTGCATGCCTACACCCAGTTCGAGGCCTTCAGGCGCCAGCGTGAGGAGCAGGCTGACCACGAGTTCTTTCGCCAGCAGGCGGGCCCCTCAGCACATGTCTCTCATGTCGACCCAAAGGGTTACTACAGGACTCTTGGGCTCAAGCCTGGCGCAAGTCAGTCTGAAATTCAAGCTGCCTTCAGGGGCTTGGCCATGAAGCTGCACCCTGACAAGCAGCCTGAGGGCATGAAGGATGCGTCAAGCAAACAGTTCAGGGAAGTGATGGAGGCCTACTCAACACTGAGAGACACCAAACGCCGGAGACAGTATGATCTGGGTCAGTTGTGACTGAACTGAAACGGGTGCTGATTCAGCCATCTGAATTTGATGATCTCAAAACTGCGTCTTCCTCACTGTTGGTCCTTTTGATCTGCCTCCACGGGGAGCTTGCTGAGGTCTGGTTTGTCTGCATCTGGCCAGAATGCTAGCTGCACTGCCAAACCTGCATCATGGTGAAACAGCAAGTTGATCTGACACATCTCACAAGTTCTGCCGTCAAACTGCTGCTACAAAAGAGCAGCCATGCCCGCCACAGGCACGCTCAGCCGTGCAGGCCAGGGGCTCCCAGGGTCCAGAAGGCTGTCTCCTGCACCTACATTCCTGCAGCCCACACACATGAAGGCAAGAAAGCCCTACATGTTAAACAGCAATTGCTAAGTCCACACACCTGTCAGGCCCAGGGTGTTGGCTCCAAATATGAATGTGGCCAGGTAGGCCAGCCCCTGGGCAACTGTGCGCACTGTGATGCTGATGTTGCGCGCAGTGTAGGCGTCGGGCAGGGCCTGGGTAGAATAGAAGCCGTTCACATTTGTGCTGAGCTGATAAAGGAGGTAGGTGAGAAAGCCAGTCTGGGCGGCACCCCTGCAGCACACAGAGGCAGCTCTGATCAGTCAAGTCTTTGGTGAACGAGTCAAGTCATGAAGCTGGACAGGGCTCTGCATCTGCAGCAGAGGGGGGGAACAATGCAACTCTCAGGTACAGCAAGATATCTGCAGCCAGTCTGGGCATCCCTGCGGCACCTGGAGCCTCAAAGGCGCTGAACACAACTGGGAGCGGTCCCTGTTCTGGGCGGCTCAGACTTTGGCAGAAGTGCAGCACAGCCTGCTGACTGGCGCCATCCCAACAGGGGCACAAGCTTTGCAGCAGGAGTGCAGCTTAAGCCTGCTGGGCCCAGATGCGGGCACTATCTCAGCAGGGCAGGAGCAGTGCGCAGCTGGTGCAGTCCACCATGAAGAGACCATGCAACCCTGCGGACTGCGTCACCTTGGGTGACAAGACCATGAAGGACTGTACTGTCTTGCAGAAAGTGGCAGTCAAATGCTAGCAGCTGACAGCCCTGCAAGCCAGCCACACACCCCAGCCAAAATGCTTGGGCCATGTGCCTGAAGCATCCCTCAAGAGCTTCCCACAGCTGTGTCCAGTGGGCGCACCAGGCAGCAGACAGAGGCGTCGCCTTCTTGCTGTCCACAGGCTCCTCAGGCTGCTCCCCTTCACCCAGCTTTTCCCTCTCCTGTGCTATACGCTGCAGACAGATGTCGCCCAGTTTTGGCTGAGTGATACAGCCAGCCTGCCTAAACGCAGTGCAGCAGACACTGGCAGTGGCCTGGGCGCAGAAGTGCAGACCAGAACAGGAGGAGGAGCCATCAGCAAAGCGGGAGCAGCAACTGCCTGCCTTGTGCATCAGCAAGGATCACATCGTGGGGCCCCACCTCTGAGATTGCTTTCCGTGCTCTTCTGTTAAACAGCCTGCAGACGTACACCAGCAGCCAGTCGGAATCACTCCAGCAGGCCATGCAGAATGTACCTACGATCTGGTCATTGCGCAAGTGACCCACCTGTAGAGTGCAAAGGCTAGCAAGCCGGCATAGAACACGCCTGCAACGTTTTTAACTGCTTCTGAGCCACCGGTAGGATTGTAGGCAATGCTGTCTGCAGCTTGAGCTGCAGCAGGGGCCAGCATAGCGCCAGCTACAAGCAGAGCAACTCCGCTGAGGCAGTGGGGGCACCCCTGGTCACAAGCTTCTGCATTCCATCTCTGCCGACTTGAGGCAGCTGCTGTGAGCAGGCAGGGACGTGGGGATTGCTGCCAGGCATGCCTCCAATGTTTGAGATGGCAGTGCTGCTGCCGACTTGCTTGCAAGCGAGACTGGCTGCTGCAAGAAGCCAACTGAAGAGCCTCCTGCATGCTGGCTCGCCGAAGTGGCTCTTCGGAGCAATCCTCCGCAGCTAACGCCACTGCTTAGCTCAGTCTGAGCCCAATCTGCTTCAGCTCGGATGGCTCTCACGCTGCCTTACAACCATGACCCTCTTCACACAGCACCTGCCCTCAGGGTGAGCATTGAAAGGCCCCTCTAATTTCAAAATGCACATGCAGTCTGGCACACACTTCTGATGCTGTGCCCTCTCATGTCTGCAGGAGCTGTGCCTGCGCTCTGTGGCTGCAAACTTTGAGGCCAGCCCCACGCTGTCCCAGCTGCCAGAGAACCAGGTGCCCAAGCTCGTGGGCCTGCTCAGCTTGGAGCTTCCCTTGGAGCTGGCTGGACAGGCAAGTCCTGCGGCATAGGGACCTGCTGTGTCAGATGACGTCTTCCGCGCAAGCTGGCGAACCTGTACCCACAGCTCATCCCGAGTCTGACAGTCTGGCAGCTTGCGGCACGGTTGTCTGCTGCTGAGCAGGCTTCTGTGCCTGCAGCTTATCACAAGTGAGGACTACTGGCAGCGGAGGGCAAAGGCGAGATGGAGCAACTGTGAGGTCCGCCCCCTTGCCAGCGCCATGCATGGTCCTGGCTGCCCCTCACAAGCTGCCTGCCTGCATCACACATTGCTGCAGCTGGCGGCGACAAGTGGCGCATTGCCAGGCGGCTACATGGTTTGATGCACTGGGTTCTGGCAAGCAGAGCTGGCTTGGGACTGCATCGGGGTCCTCTTGACCCTGCGGGCCACAACACCGTTGCTCACGCGCCACCAGCAAACAGATGCTCACATAAACAGCGGTGCCTGTGCCATCTCGAATCTGCCCAACCTGCTTTGGCTCTCCTCTGCCGCACAAAGTCAAATGCAGCCCCTATGAAAGCAGGACCTTTGGGGAAAGCACAAAGTGCACTCTGGCTTGCACAGAATGCTCCTCTTCCGCAGAGCGCAGAGCATGCCAGTTTCATGCTGCTTGGGATCTGACCAAGTGTTCTCCATCCCTGCGCTGCTGCAGACATCAGGATACAGTCGATCCTGGAAGCAGCTGTACTTCCAACGCAACATGGAGGACGCGCTGGAGCAGTGAGTTCTGCTGCCCACACGAATCGAGAGCGCCGTGCTCTCAACCTCTGCGCTGCACTTGCGCCGCGCCCACGGTCAATGCTGTATGCGTGTCCCGAAGCAGGCTGCTGCTTGCAACTTGGGTGTGTGGGGGCGGCGTCGCCCATCTGCTGGCAATCGGCGGCTCTTTGGGCTCTGACGGGACGCTTGACCTGGTGCTGGGATTGGGCCCTAAATCGGAAGAGCATGCTCTGTCTTGTGCCCAGCAGGATGTGCGTGGCAAGGCAGCAGCTCTTCGTGTGGTTGGGAACACTCTGGACGACCACCTGCTGATGGCACACTCTGACCGCTGTAGGTCGTTCTGGGCCACCTGCTGCTGCCCAGCCGGCTGCAATTGGCATGGCTGCACACCTGCCTGCTGTGGCATCCACTACACTCCATCTGCTGCAGGTCCAGCAAGTCAGCCTTGTAGACAACCCAACAAGCAACTCTGCTGACAGGATGTCAAGCCTGCCGCAGCTTCAGCCCGGAGCGAGGCACGCCACTGGGAATCCAGCAGCTGTTAACAAGCGGGCTGGGCCCGGCCTTGCAGCACTACCATGTGGGTGTGCCTTGCGTCTGCTGCAGGGCCCAGCCAGAGACGACGCGGCGGCGCTGGACACAGTCTTGTGGTGCCGATGTCTGAGAGTGACTGCTGCAGCTCTGACCTGGAAGAAGGGCAATTGTGCAGCACTGGGCCAGGCCTCGCTGCACCACTGGCTGAGGGGCGCCGGACACACTGTGGCCCCTTCCCCAGGGCCCCAGCAGCCGCAAACATACTTCCCTCTCACAGCCCGGCCCCCGCCACAGGTGCCCAGGGGGCAGAGCACACACTTCTCCTCGCAGCGCACAGCCCTGCCTGCAGGCTCCCAGCAGCAGCCCACACACCGTCCTTGGACCTGGTGCAGGTTTGACCCGGAGGTGACAGAAGTGGCAGCGCTGAGGAGGCTCCTGACCTTTGGCTCCCGCTTCGTGCGCAGCCTGCACCTGCAGCAGCTGCCGTCCCACCTGGACCTCCAGATCCTGTTTGACTGCATGCACAGGCAAGCTGTGCGGCATTCTGGGGGCCCAGATGCCGCTGGAAAGAGTGCACAGAGGCAGCCCGCTGCTGACAATCAGTGCTGGTCTCTGCAGTACCAGGCCAGCAACTGTGGGATGCTGCCCCAGGCTGGATTGACAATGCATTGCAGCTGCAGCAAGACAGTCCTGAGCACCTGCCTCTGGTGGCACCTGGCTGCATGCACATGTCGTCAGGCACTCCTGTTCGAGGCGCACCCTGTGTCACCAACGACTCCCAGGCTCTCTGCGCAGCCTGCCAGTGCCGGCTTGTCTCGTGTGCCGCTTTCAAAGTTCATTGCTGTGGTGTTCAGGTTGTACCAGTTCCCCTTGCGCTGCCTGCGCCTTTGTTGCTGGTGCCTGAGCCCCACCTAACCCCCTGCCTGGTCCCCAGATGTTACGCACTGCTTGCGCCAGTTGGATGCTGTCCTGCTGCCTATCAGGAGCGCTCCTGGCTCTGCATTCTTGTCAGTGGTTGCTGCCTGTCAGTGGGCTGGAGTGCGTGAGCCTGACCTGTCACCTGTGCAGCGGTCCCTCAAAGTCAGCGCTTGACTCTTCATTCCCTGCAAGGGGCTGATGGCGGGACCTTGTCTTATATGCAGCACTTGGCCCCTCTATGCAGCGGGTCGGTGGCATGCCTCAGTCTACTTCGCCACTTGCCAGCAGCTCATCACTGCCATCTGCGCTGCCTGCAGTGGGCTGGTGTCCCTGAGCTTGACCTACTCCCTGCGCAACATCAAGATGAATTATGACCGCGCCCTGTTCGGCATGAAGCTCGGGGACTGCAAAGCCCTCGCGAGGGCACTGGAGCACAGCGAGACACTTGTGCGCCTGCAGGTGCGGCAGATGTTCTGCTTGGCGCTGGCTTGTTGTTAAACTGCAAAGTGAACGAGCCCATCAAGACAGGTTTGCAGCTGCCATTTGGGCAGTGTAGGTGCTTGGCTGGTGGTGTGCGGCACCAAGCCAAGGAACTGCAAGTCAACAACACTGCAGCAAGACACTCATGCGCTTGCAGGAGGGGTGCAGGTGGCAGTTGGTTTTGTTGGCGTGGCACCCGTCGTGCACAGCATGTTGGGAGTTGCCTATGGGAAAGATCCCCTCTCGCGCCTGGCAATTTTCACCAACACAAAGTCACGACCATGAGCTGAAGTGCTGTATGGCTGCTGTGCGGTGGTCACAGGCTTGCTGTCTCTCCGCGCACACCCCCCCCCCCCCCCCCCCCCCCCCCCCCCCCGCCGCCTGCCCCTCAAGGGGCACCCAGGAGGCCTGCTGCATGGGGACTGCACCCGATCTGCTGTGGGGAGAGCATCAAGCCTAAGCAGCAACCCCCAGGGTGGCTGTGACTGCAACTGGCACAAAAGCCGTTGTGGGAGGGGGATACATCATAACCAATGACGGACTAAGTTCTTGTTGGCAGGGTGTCTGTATGGCAAGGCACATGACAGTCAGTGACCAGCTTTGTCTGCTGAGATTATCTTGACTGCAACGATGTCTGGGCCTGCAGCTGGCAGGGAACCTGTTGGAGGATGACAAGGCGCGCATGCTGGCCTCAGGGCTGGCTGACAACCACAGCGTGACCCACCTGGACCTCAGCCACAACAAGGCAAGCATCAGGCTGTGGAATTCCTGTCAGACATAATGCAGGTTGTTGCTGAGCAGGAAGGCAATGGCCTCCAGCAGTGCTGGTGACCTGCCTGAACTAAACACACAACAGGGCAAGCATGGTTTCATGTCTGGTTCTTATGTGATGACATGTTGAGGGGCTTGCAGGACAACCAGTGACCTGCCCAGACCTAAGGCACAAGCATGGCAACAGCAAAAGGGTGATGCAGCCAACACTCATTGCCTGTAGTCTGACAATAGAAAGGTAAAAGTCACCAATGGTGCGGGGAGCTAGAGAACACATCTGGGCTTCTGCTGCAACTGGTAGCCTGCGCAGTGGTGCTCTGACAGACAAGCAAAGGAAAGCCATGCCCACAAATGACAGAGCAGGGCAACACCAAGGCCTAGGCAGTCAGACAGCTGTGCAGCAGCAGGCTGGTCAAGCAGGGCACCCAGCCTTGCAGCCAGGTGCTGTGCAGGGCCATGGCCAGCCACCATGTGCAGCTTTAAGCCCCCTGCAATGTGTGAAGATCTTGCCGTGCTCATTGACAGCCATGCAGCTGACAGTCCAGGGGCTCCAACACAGTGACACATCCCACCTGCCCGCCGTGCTGGCTGGTGGCTGAGTGAAAGACGCTGGCGTGTCCTGTACTGAGAGCCACATGCCTGACAGGCGAGTGGCCCCCGTTGCCGCATGCATGCAGGCCCTGCAGAGCGAGCAGGTCAAGGCGCTGGAACACTAGTGTGTGTGCTGAGACTCATTGATGTGTACCTGCCACTTTGGGATCCAAGGGTACTTGGGGGAAATTAGCCAGTAGCACTGCTTCTTGGTGTGCTGAAGCTAGGCATTGCCCTTCTGAAGATGGTGGACATGAGTGAGTGAGTGGATTTCAGCCCTGCTCACATGTGTCCTTTCATTTTCAAAAGCTTGGCAGCTGTGCTTGCAGATTGCAGACAGAGGGGTGAGGGCGCTAGCCAAGGTCCTGGGGGCGCAGAGCGTGATCACTGTGTTAGACCTGCATGACAACCAGGTGCGGCATGTGCATGCTGCAGGTAACAGAGTCGTCCCTCCTGCCTGCTTCACATCTGTGCCAGCGCAGCTTGCTGCCTGTTTTTGCTCAGTAGGTCATGCTGCATTCTGGCTGAGCCGGATGAAACAGTGCCTGTGGCCCTTCTGCCTCATGTCAGACCTCTTGCAGGGCAGGGGTGCCTGCTAAATGTTGGTAAGGGATGCGGTGGATAAAGTGCAGCATGGACAACAAGCATGCCAGCCTCATGCGGTGTGACTGCTGCAGGGCTGAGCTGAAATGTGCTGTCTGCGCCTCAACAAGCTGACCAACACGTCCTGCAGTATTCCCATGCAGATACACGCGGAGGGTGGTAGAGCGATTGCCAGGGCCATGAGGCATAACAACTCCTTGGTCACACTGAACCTGTAAGCACATGAGCTCCCTTGATGAAGGCAGCCAGCACCTGTCTCATGTGACTGCTGCTGTTCATTACTGCACCATCAAAGTTGCAGCCGCTTGCTTAAATGCCCTGCTGTCGTTGATGCCGCTGCCACCTGTTCTATGATGCCATGCAGGCGACTCAACAGGCTGGAGGATGCTGGGTGTGAGGCCATTTGTGATGTGCTCCCCACAAATACATCCCTTGAGCAGCTGAGCCTCGGCGCCAACGGCATGGGCCTGCAGGTTAGCAGCAAGCCCAATGAGCATAGCAAATTGCCGGATGAGCAGTAGTACTGGAGGGGCCAGCAGAGGATTGCCTGTTCTCGAGTTGGTCAGGTGCCTGTTCCTGTCACCATAGCTATGGCACCAAATGACAGACTGCCGCTGAGGCCAAGGTGAGACACTGCACTCACAAACAGCACACCTGCTGGCATGCATTGATGGCCCCTCTGGTGGAGTTGAGTAAGCACGACCACACTTGCACGCAAAAAGCATGCTTGTGCACAGATGGTGCTATCTGCTTCCATGTGGCGTGTTCACAAGGAAATTGCTTGTTGTCCTGCGTGCCTAGCACTTTGTCTTGCTGGCAGGTGCAGAACGGCCTTGCATGTTTTGCTAAGAGAAGCATGGAGCACCAGATGCCAGTGCCTTGGCCTCAGCAGTGAGACAACTGCTGTGTGCTTCTAGGCGACTCAGTCCCTGGTCAGTGCACTGAAGTGCAACACAACACTCAAGGAGCTGGAGCTCAGCAGCAACGGCCTGGGCGAGGAAGGGGGCCGCATCCTAGCAGAGGCCATTGAGGTCAACACGTGAGTTTGCGCCATGGCTTGAAGCCATGCTGGGGCTAGCAGATGGATGCTAGTCAGCAACGGCGTCAGGCACTCCTGATGAGGAGAGAGCTTCCAGGAGCAGGCGTTCACATGTGCAGGCATGGGCAGACACGCAACCCTCCTTGTATCTGCATGCCATTACATGAACTCCACTTCCCTGGTTGCAGGACACTCGAGAGTTGTGATGTCAGGCTGTCACAGATAAATGAGGATGATGAGGTAGCTATCAGCGAGGTTTTCAAGCAGCGCACTCTACAGAATGCAAGGCGGCACTGACACAGAACACTGTGGCAAGAGGCTGGGGACTGTCAAAATAAGAAGGCGTGTTGCGGCTGCTGTTCAATGAATATGTTGTGGCTGCAGCTGGTTGCTGAAGATTAAAAGTGACTACTGTTGCTCTGACCTTTACAGTGACTGTTTACTGCCTATTAGACATCGTCAGGACACATCCATTGCGTCAACAGTGCCCATGATGCGGGGCTTCTTCATTGCTGCCGCCTGCCGCTCCTGCAGAGCGTCCATACAAAATGCTGCAATGTGGCTTGGGCAGATTCAATGCTGCAAGTGGCAGAGGCTGACTTAGGGTGCTCCAGCTAATACTGAGGAACCTATGTGCAGGCCGTACAGGCTTTTCAGGCTGTAGCCAACCCCAGCTTCAGCACAATGCAGTGTGGCAGGCAGATCTGGTGTGGACAGCGTCAGAGCATTCTGAGAGCTGCTGGCGCTTCTGGTGCGTGGGCGCTCCACCAAAGCCCCTGATGGTGATCAGTCTACGCTACGTGTCTATCTGCTTGCGGAACAGATCAACCTAGAATGTTCAGAGGGCCCACCACCTCAGCGGGGTGAAGACCCAGTTGAGGCTGCTAATTGCGCACCTCAGAAGGCGCGCGAATGTCCACCTCCAAGGCTCCTGCCGCCGCAGCGCTGCGCGGCTGAGCAGGGCGCTTGTTCAGCTTGAAGTCCCTGTTGGTGGAGCGCTTGGCATGGGCCATCAGATTCACCTTGCCTGCAGATCAGGCGCATGTCTTGTACAAGCATGGGCGGATCTGTGTTTGCTGTGTCAGGACATGGCGAGGTAGCTGCCATGCTTGCATTCAATGCCTGAGGGACGTCAGCATGGACAGGTCTGAGGGCCGCTTGGAAAAACAGTTGTGGGGGTCTGCCCCAGAGATGAGTGTTGTGCATGTCTCACTTGCGGTGGACAGGGTGATCAGCTGCGCCTCCCAGCTCTCGATGCTAAAGATCAGGGGTGGCAGGAGCTTGTCTGTGGTAGCGCTCTTCTTAGATGCCCTCCCCTTGCCCTTGCCTGCGCACACAAGGCTGGCAGATGTCACAGCTGCATGTTGACTTGCGTCCCAAGTGAGTAGCAGCTGGCTGGTGGGCCCAGCGCTTCCTGCGGTCCCTCTTCACCGTTCCTAGGCACAAGCCAGCAGCAGCTGAGTAGCTGCAATGATACTCACACACGACGGAAAGTCCCACCTGTCTGGGTGCCACCAACATTGGCGTCTGCATTTTCAGAGTCCTCATCTGGTTGGCTGCTGATCAAGGTGTAGATGTGGCGCGTCAGCTGCTGATGGACCAGGTCCACCAGGCTGCAGAACTCGGATGGCACAACGGGCTGCTGCGTTCCTGCAAACAGAAGAAATGCTGCTCTCGCTTTGCAGGTGGGGATGGCTGTCATACCTAGCGGCTCACCCACCCAACAATGAGAGCGAGGGGGCACGTGATACACAACTGCAGCTGGGAAGGTGCAGTTCATCCAGACGAGATGACTAGCTGATGCACTTCCTCCATGGGCACCCTCTGCGACCCAGCTTGATGCAGCTCGGCAAGAGGCAATGCAGCCTTGTGCACTTAACTTGACAGGATTATAATATGCAGCAGCCACGCTCAGGCTGCATGTCTCAGTGAAACATCTGCCCCAGCCAAGGGGTGTGCTATGCCCCCCTCCTTGCACCTTTGGGGGCCAGGTTGATCCCCACAGCTGTTGCCAGCAGCTTGTAGAAGGCGGCCAGCAGTTTCAGCAGGGAGCTGAACCCTGTGGTGGCCTGGAGGCGTGTCTGCACCAGAGGCCCCAGCACACGGGCCAAGCGCTCCAGGCGCCGGAAGCAGGCAATGTTGAGCTGCACCCGCGTCTTCCTTTGCCGGCTTGAGAGCTGCAGACCCTTCCCTGCAGCAGGCAAGAACTGCCAGGACTCATGGTTGTATGCGTCCATGACTGGCGTCCAGCTGCACTTGATGGGCTTTCTGCCAGCTGGAGGCCTGCAGCTGCCTCCTTGCAGCAAGTCCGGCATTTGGACTTGATACTCAGGCTGTTGCCTCTCAGTTCTGCACCTTTTCAGGGCGCTCATGCTGCATCGGCATCGTTTCCTGCTGGCTGCCACGGTGTGGCCCCTCCCCCGCAGCAGGCCGGGGGCTCAGAAGGCCTGCTAGGCACACGGCTGCAGCATTGCCCGGCGCCCGGCTGCTGTGCAATGCGCTCAGGGGAACTGTACCCCAGATGCAGGCACCCTCCATGCTGATCCAGGTCCACCCTGTGAGCTGCTGGGCACTCTAACTTACCTGCCAATTTGACAAAATTTTGGCCATCAGGCAGGCTAGCAAAGTCCCAACATGGCACCATGCAATGCAACACTACATCCACAGAAATCGAGAGGACTCCATATGATCATCCGAAAGTGGTTGTTGCGCCCTGGTCCAGCTTTTAGCCCAGCAATGAGGCTGTTCCATGTCACAGAGCAAGGCACCATCCAAGAGTAGAGAGACGGGCGCCCATCTCCTCATCAGAACCCCACAAGCAGCAACACGTACCTGTAAGCCTTGTTGCGGCATCCCGGCAGTACCTCCCTTCATGTAAGCCTCAGTCCAGACTCTGGTGGGGGAGGCCGTCCTCTCTGACACAGGTACCGGCTCTCCAATAACAGAAGCCTTCATTGATAGATGACCACAAAGGCTTGCTCACCCTGGAGGCTTACCCTCCCTGCAGCAGGCAGCACCCTGTGCTGAAGCAGGCCCCACCTGTTGGCTGTAGGGGCTTGAGGCTGTCCATCAGCCACTTGACATGCCCCGTCTGACACTCCAGATGGGTCAACAGCACCCCCAGCACCGCAGAGGCCGTCTTCACATTGATCACCTGCAGGGAAGGCAGCCAGCAGTCCTTGCAGGGCAGTTGTCCAAAGGGGTGAGCCACAGGTACAGGGTAAGCAAGGTTAACAGCTCTATTGGACACGTATGTCACATGCTTGTGGGTCTTTGCTGGAGAACAGCGTTGCGTCACATACAAGGACTGCCAGGGACAGCTGTGGGCCATGTCGCTGCTGGCTGCCACACATGCTGTGTTCCTCAGGCGTTGGCCCATCAACAGAGTGCATGTATGGTTCTCAGCAAGGGTTAGCAGTACAAGGTAGCTCACATCTGATAAACAACCCGTAAGCCTGTAGGCCAGCAATTGCAGGCCTGCTGGAAGACTGCTGGAAGACGGCTTGAGGCCTGTTCACCTCGCCAGTGCCACTGCTTGGCATCAGCATGTCCATGCAGTGCAGAGGTCAGCAGAGCCCTGCTTCCCACTATCAAGCAGCCTACAGCAGGCCTGAGGGTACAGTCAGCCACCCACGCACACCGGATATGTGCCTGACGCTTGCTCTGCCTGCCTGTGCTCCCCACCAAACACGCAGGTGAGCTCATCAGCCACCTGCCGGCAGAAAGCCAGGTCCTGCTGTCCTGCAGGTGGGTGGGCCCAGGCTGCGCAATAAGCTCGCACGCATCAGCTGCAGGAGAAGCGCTCTGCCTGCCAAGGCCACCTCAAGCAAGTCACTTGGCACAACACTGGCCGCCCTTGTGCTGTACATACAAGCTGCAGATCTTTGCAGCAGCAGCAAGCTTGCAGGCTGTTCCTCAACGTCTCAGTCCATGCGACAGCAGCAGTGAGATATTGTGCAGGGTGTTCCACTGAGCTCACCTGCCAGGCCCAGCCAGAGGCTGATGAGTGCCTTGACGGCTCCTGTGTGATGAATCTGCAGGCAGCAGGGCCACATTGTCATTGTAAAAACCTCTTCTCATGAAATGTGCTTTGAAGTGTCTGGTAAAGAGCCAGTCAGCAAAGTTCTTATGTGCAACATATGCCTTTGTTATGATGGAAAGCACAGTACAGGACTTTTTTTGACTGCAGAAAGCAGCTTCCTTACACTACATCCACATTGCAGCTTCTGCAGGACTGCCAGCCCAGCATATCTGCTTGTGCATTGTCAGGCAACATCGTCAAAGCGCATCCATCCTTTCCATCCAGACCATGAAATTTGCTTTGCTATACCTCAGGCTCGGTCATTGCCATAGCCTGGCGGCCCCAGTCGCCAACCCCTGTAGCCACTTTGCTGGGCAGAAAGGTGCCCATATGCTGCATCAAGCCTGCCACGATCTCCAGCTCCTTCATGAAGCCAGCATCTTGAAGCTCAGTCATCAGCCCATTCAGCCAGGGCATCCAGCCTGCCAGCTGCTGCACCTCAGTGCTGCTTCCTGCACATGCGGCAGAGGGGTTGAGCCCTTGCAAGGCGACTGCGAGGCTCTCAGTCTGGGCTTCCTGGCTGCCGGCTGCCAGCTGGCGTTCCGATGTGTGGCGCCCTGCACATGCTGCGGGGAACTTGCGTCAGGCCGCCAAGGCAGCAACTGATTCCAAGTCGTTTTGAGCGTGGCAGCCCTGTCACCAGCCACATCACTTAGACTGCCAGCTGCTGCATCCTAGGGCTGCTCCCTGCACAGGGCGCCAGGGAGTTAGCGAGGTCAACTGTGTCTGTTGGCTGACGGCAGGGCCGTTCCGTGCACATACTGCAGAGGGGCTGACCGCTACGCCCATAGCCGGCCACTCTTGCCCTGCAACTTGTGGCCTGCCCATCAGGCTGTTTGGCAAGGGTACACAGGCTGCCACCTGCTGCATCTTAGTGCTGCTCCTGCTACAGGACGTGGACAGGTAACATACATGCTGTGCAGACAGGTAACAAGTTTGCTGGGCATGATGTAAGGCAACGGCTGTCATTGCACAGCGCAACCAGCATGTAGTTACAGTAGAGTGGCGATGCGTGCTGCCTGCACCAAATAGGGGCTGGGGCCGTGGCCCTGATCCGACCTGGTGTTTATATGCTGAGCACCAACCTGCAATCAGCACTGCTCTTAGGGCAGTACTCTTGCACTAGAAGCCACGCACCGTCTGCGATCTCAAGCGCCCCTGCTGCAGGATCTGGTTCAGGCATGCCCTGCACTGTGGCAGTCAGCTCCTGGCGGGTGACAGCAAGGCGCAGGAGGGCGTCCAGGCTTTGAACGGCCAGCAAGCACACCTGCAGGGGCACAGCAGTCAAAGTCAGCACTGGAGATTCACCCATCTGAGTAGTGTGCAGAAGGGCGTCCAAGCTTTGAACGGCCAGCGGGCACACCTGCAGGGGCACAGCAGTCAAAGTCAGCACTGAAACAGCCCTCTGAGAAATCTGCAGAAGGGCATCCAGGCTTTGCTTTGGCAAGCAGGCAAGCCTGCAGGGGCACAACAGCCCAAACCAGCTTCTGAGCTTGTCTTCAGGACGCACTGCCATTTCAGCATGTAGCCAGTTGGCACTGACGGGTATTTGACTGCACAGTGCTTTGGCACCCCAGCATTTGGCACCCCAGCCATCTGAGATGTGGTCCATTGGTGAAGCGTGTACAAACTTAAGCACTTGAGTTCTGAAGTTGGCTTTGCCACCTTCATGCAGCCAGCATGGGCACACACGAGCACTGCCAATATGCAGCCATATGCAGCCTCACTGCTCAATGGTCATACAGAGCAGCTTGGTGCATCGCAGTCAGGCCCAGGCTGCGACTGATACCATGGGGACTGCACAGTGCGTGCCTGCTCAGAGCCATCCTTCTTGCTGCCTGCGCCCTTGAAATTGGGGCCTGGCTGGACTCTGGGGCGCTGATGTGCCAGGCCTGGCACAATGATGTGCACAGCGTGGGCCAGCGGGGCGGCCAGAACCCTCCAGTCAGGCACCGCCAGCACCTGACATGCCAGGCCATGGCTGATAGCGTCGCTGGCTGTTCCTGCAGTTGCAACTGTGTTGCATCTGGTACATGTTGTGCTCCTCAATGCAGCTGCAGAGACTGGTTGCACATAGGGGTGTAGGTGACAAACTTGAGCTTTAGCCAGTGCCAAATGCTCTGGCCATGGCACTATCAAGCAGCCGTGCTGGCATGCAGCTTCAGCAGCTTCTGTAGATGCCTCCAGTACACTGCCTTTGTCCGGATATGCTGCCTGGATCGGGATGACCAGGCAGCTGCCAAATCAGGCCCCTTTGTGTGGGCAGGTCACCAATGGCTGCCGCATGTTGTAGGTCTGAGGGCTGGCAGGCCCTCAGCTGGTGCAGGCAGCTGCTGAGCACCAGGATCTGGAAGTGCTTGTTGCGGGCCAGGGCTGAGTGCTGGGACATGGAGCCCGGTGTCTGTCCCTGAGGGTCCTGCAGGCGAATGGCTGGGCCAAGGTGTGCAGCAGATGTGGTCTCGAAGGGGGCCAGGGCGCGGCCTTGCAGACGCGGCGCCTACACGTCAGGCTTGAGAGGAAGCTGGCATGCAGTGCTCGGAAGAACTTCAGCATGTGTGGTCCTGAGGCAAGCCATGACGATCTAGTCCAGACCTCAGCGACTGCACTTCAGGAACTCTGCTGCAAAAGAAACGTCTGTTTGCTATGGAAAGCACGACACTCACACAGCCTTGCATGCAACGCCAGCAAAAGCAGTGTTGTAGCCCTGTACTGTTATGAAGGGGCCATGGCGCCCTCAGGCCTACATCTCCTGCGGCTCACTGGTTTTGCTGCAGCTTGTCTGCAATGATGCTGCTCATGTGACTCTGATGAGGGGCAGCATCAACAAGCTCACACGGTCTGCCTACCTGCACCAGCCCATCATTGGCCACGGCCTCCAGCAGGTGGGCCAGACACTGCATGCTCAGCACCGGATGGCGCTCGCTGGCTGCACAGATGGCTGGCTGGGACCGTTTGGTTCGGGCTCGATCAGTGCCTGAGATAGCAGCATCAGTGCTGCCTTGATGTGTACAGGTCCCAACCTGAAGGCAGGTGGAAGACCTCAAACTCTGTGCCCTGCTAGCTGAGAGGTACAGCAGATCAACATGGTCCAGCAGGTGACAATGAGCAAGCAGCTGCGTCTGAGCCCTGGAATGGATTCATAGATGTGCAACTGCTGTACATCCTGGCTGCGTGTGGTCACCTGTGCACTGCCTCCCTCGCCCTTCTTCAGCCTGGTGGCTTTGCCTTCTGAAGCTATGGTGACCAGACGGTCGTGAAGGGCAAACAGCTTGCCCAGCTGAGAGCCAGTAATGTGTGCTGATGACTTGCCATTGGGTCCTGCAGGAACACATCGAATCAATAAAAGCTATCACTTCTTTGCATGCACAGGGCGCAGCAACATGTATCAGAGCCACTTGCAGGGCATGCCAGTTTTACTCAAATTCTCACCACAGTTCTGGACGCACTCTGATTGCAGTAGCACAGCCCACATTGTCACACAATGAGTACATACCGTGCCTAAGTATGGCTGCAGGTGCTACCTGTCCCACACAAAATCTTGACGAGGAGCAGGCGCTCCCTCAGGGCAGCAGGTCAACTCACGTGCTTGATAGCGCAAAAGTGGGACTGCAGATGCAACACCCACCTGCAGCTTCTGCAACCACATCCCCCATGGTGACCTCTAGGCAGCCCAGCAGCACTCCAGCCAGGGCCTGGTTCAGCTGTCCCTGCACCAGGATCAGCAGCAGATATCAGCAAGGCGTTTGGCTGCTCGACAAGGTGATGCTCACAGGCTGCCACCCTCAGCCTCGTCGCGGTGGAAGGGTGTACAGGCGCATCAGACTGAAGCGCCATGGGGTATGTGTCCAGAGCGCCAAGCAATGGCACTGCCATCACTGCCTGCCAGTCTCCACTCTGCAGCCAGCGTGTTGTGCTGCATGTCACCCAGCCCCTTCTGACCTGGAGTCCTGTTCAGCAAAACACAGCAATTTCAAGCAAAAGTTGGCGATCCACCAGCAGGCACCTTAAGAAGGAACCTGATGAACTCAGGCTGGTGGGGTAGCGTGTTGTGCTCCTTCACGTTGCACCTCCTGTGGCCGCAATGCATTTCATTGCAGATCGTTCTGATCAGCAACTGCCTGAACAAGCCAGAGGCGAGGAAAATGAGTAGGCACCCTGGAGCACCTGCTGGGTGGCAAGCGAGAAGTCCAGGCTCTTTGTCATCTGGAAAGTCTCCAGCTCACTGGACAGCAGCTGGCGCCTCAGCATCTGCAGCCTCCCCCTGACCGCCTGCACGCCAGATCAAAGTTCAGCAAGGGCAAAATGGCCGCAGCTCAAGACGGTGTCAGGTGCCTGGACAGCAGAAGAGCCCTGACAAGAGGCCAGCAGTACCATGCTGGTCAGTAGCAGGCAGCCCATTGCTCTCGCTTCATTGATGCAGACAAGCCCAGCAGCCCTCACCGCGGGTCCATACATGTCAAAAGTCTAAGCAATACAGAGACAGCGTCTCTCAGACAGCGTCTCTCAGACAGCATCTCTCAGACAGCGTCTGCTGCCCTGAGCAGCAGAACAGGCAAGCCCACCTTGTCCGGGGCGTCTGCAGCATCCACATCTGTGAGCACTGGAGCGTGCTCATCCGCAGCACTGCCATCTGGCTGTGCAGGCAGCATGCGCCGCACAGCATCCAGCAGAAGGTGCAGAGGCTCGTTGACCACAAGCTCACCGGCCTGCACTTGCACACAGTTGAAAACCCTGAGGGTCTTGCCAATGCAGGGTTGGTGGGCTGGCACATGCGCAACACTAGCTGTAATCTGACTGCCTCCGACAGTGGCATTCCACCCCCTGTGAGCACTCTGTGCTTGGCACAAGTTGTGCCACAAGGTTTGCGGGGCAATGTGCCCTGCTGGCAATGCTGAGGCAGGCATGTGAGCTCACCTGGAGCTTAGCACACTGGTCCAGCTTGAGGGGCGGCAGCTCGCCCTCCTGTGCGGGCAGGAAGGCAGCCACATGGGGAAGCAGCAGCTCCAGCATGGACTGCTGAGCGGTGGAGTCCACACTCAGGATGGCACACATTCCCTGCAGACAAGACACAAGTTGCAACGGCACGTTGTACTGCACATGGAGCTGACATGCCCCTGTGGCGATGCTCAACTCAGCTGCCTATCTACCAGATCAGGACCCCAACAGAGGAAAGCTGTATGTTTGGATACATGCTGGAGGCCCCCTTGTGAGTGCCAAGCAGATGACTTGCACAACTGATGATCATCAACACAAGCGCGGCTTCAGGCGCCAAAGGTACAAGTGAGCGCACCTGATACAGCATGCTGCGGACTTCTGCTTGCTGGGTAAGGCAACGCCGCAGGAATCCCAGCAGCTCGTGCAGCAGATTGGCGCCTCCAACCTGACTCGAGATGGAGCACATCTGGCTCAAGGACACCTGCACTGTCGACACAGCAGGCATTAGACTTGTTCAACAAGCAGACCTTGCTCTTTTATTTCATGGACACTTGCACACCCAGCGGACCAGATGTGAAAGGCGTGACAAGCATGTCAGCCGGCGGGCATTAGTGCAGCGGCAGGCCAGATCGAAACATGCATGGAGTAGGCAGCAGGTATTGCATCATGAGACCAAAAGACCCAACACCAGCATTGCCAGAGGAGTCAACCACAAGTCAGAGCATCAAGAGCATCAGCAGCAGGACACAGACAAGCCCAACATGGGTATAGCTCGTCCATTGGGAGACCCTGAGGTGACCAATGCCCAGTCATGCCAGACACCAGCTGCTCGTGTATGGCAAGGCAGCACCTGTACAGGAGGCTGGCCATCCTCCTGCTCCCCCTTGAGGCTGGTCAGCTCCTGCAGGCAGCAGGCTGATGAGTGCTTGGCGCTCGTCAGCAGGGGGAGCGCACGCTTTTCTGCTGTGATGAGGAAGGGCAAGCTTTGAGAATGTAATTGCCTGCACAAACTGGCAGCTTCAAGGCATGATGGTTGCTGTCTTGCAATCCCGCTTTGACATGTCCGGGATGAACTGCAGTGTATCAAGCTGGCTGCATAGCTGCACAGTATGCTTGCTGGTCTGCTCCAGAGCTGGTGAGGAGTGTGTCACCGGGCAGGGCAGAACTGTCACCTGGAGAATCACATAGATGAAGCCCCTGACGGCTGTGAGGCGCATGCTGAGGTCTCGGGAGAACATGGCCCTGCGCAGGAGGCTGACCACTGCTGGCTGAATGTCTGGCTGGTGGTGGGACAGGGGCCACAGGGCCAGGAGGAGGGCGTAGGAGGTGCCTGGACTCAGGTGCTGGAAGGCGTTTAGGCAGCCCTGCATCACAACACGCACTGTTGACGGGACCACACAGCTAGCAGCAGGCCATATGAGGTAATCAGCCTTGGGTGCTGAATGGCTTCCACGCTGGCCCGCTGACCAACAACAGATGTCCCCAGGGCCATCTAGCTAGCAGCAAGACACATAAAGTCCCTGACGGTAGGTGCTGGAAGGCATCTAGGCCGCCCGGCAGAGCAGCAGCCCATGATGCCAGGGCCACACAGCTAGCAGCAGGCCTACAAGGTCCCCGGCCTTGGGTGCTGGACGGCTTCCAGGCTGCCCTGCAATCACACCAGACTGTTGCTAGGACAGGCACTGCAGAGCCAGCAGCGGGGCATAAAAGATGCCTGGACTCAGCTGCTGGAAGGCGTCTGGGCTGCCCTGCAGGACACCACAAAGAGACGGGTGTCACAGAGGCCAACCGCAGGACACATGAGGCGCCTGGCATCAGGTGCTGGCAGCAGCGGACGGTTGTGCAGGGCATCACCGGGAGGGGACACTGACCGGGGGCAAGCAATGCAGCATAAGAGGTGCCTGGACTGAGGGCTGGATGCTGTACAAGCAGCCCTGCAGGGGCACCACATGCTGAGACAGGTGTCGCACAGCCAGCATCATGGCATGTGTGGGGCCAGGGCTTGACTGCTGGTGTCCAAGCAGCCCCGCAGGGTTGCCACCAGCGTCTGATGGAACCAGGTCCACACGGCAAAGCGTAACAGATGCCTGCGCTGAGGGTGCTTAGAAGCAAGCAGTGCTTGCAGCTGTGGCATCATGTGCATGGCGCAGATGTTTTCTTGTAGCGGCAGCCCACCGGCGGGAAGACGACTCTTGTCCTGTGCTGCTGTGAAGGCGCCGGAATGTGGTGTTTGATCGGCTGGCAGCACAACTGCATGGACTGCGCTGCCTTACAGCGCAGCGTTGGCGCTGGCTTGCAGCTCAGCATATGACAGCGTCCTGTCGTGGGCCCTGTGCATAACGCTGCCTGCAGCTGCCCTCACCCTGAGATGGCTGCACAGCAGGCCAGCATGGCAGCTCTGGGATCTGCGGACGAGCTGCGCCAGCACCGCCACAAAGGGCAGGGTCTCTTGGGGCTGCCCCCCCACCAGCGACTCCTTGCACAGGCTCAATACCTCTGGGCAAGCAGCAGGCTGGTGCTGGAAGAGCAGCGCCAGCATCTCCAAGCCCAGCAGCCTTGCTCGCACCGCAGGGTCTCCCTCAGGCCCTGCACTGCCTGCAGAGCGCGTCAGGAGGGTCAGTCTCTGCGTTGCACGTGATGTGGGCCAGCTACCTCACCACAAGTGCTGCTTTTACAAGGGATGATCCAGTTGACTTCAGGTCTGCTTGGGGGCTCTGCAGCTTGTGCAAACACCTGCGGGAAGGGTCAGTGGCAGTATACGTGTAGCACCACAAGTGATAGCGGGCAGCTGCTGCGCTGCAGACAAGGCAGTCTACGCCTCTTGAGGCTGCCTGCTCTGACTGCAGTCAATGGCAGCCAGGTATGACATCCTGCTGGTCATGACTGCCGGCAGGAGTTCTGTGCATTGTAGCTTGTGCTGAATGATGCTGTGACAGCAGCACCGTTCAGCACGTGCATGACACCCCGAAGGCCAGCAGCATGCCAGGCAGCCGGCAGCAGAAGGCAGCCACTGGAGAGCGACATCCAGTCTACCTGACTGGATTGCTTCTGCAAAGGAGCGCAGCGACCCCTTCTGCTCCAGAAGCCTGCTGGCCAGGCCCATGCACGGCCGCGCCAGGCAGGGCATGCTCGCGCACCGCTGCTGCACGAATGTGTGCAGCAGAGCTGTGATGGCAGCGCCATTGATAGCAGCCAGGGGCGGCAGGCTGGCCAGCCATGCACAGTCCTGGCGCTGGGCCTCTGCCTGCAGGGCTCGCAGCACCAGCCCCTACACGGCAGGCAGTGTGACCTCGTGATTGCTGATGACTAATGAGGTTGCCCTTGAAAACGATGCACATGTCAGCAGGTTAAACCTCTATCATGTACAGCAGCACTGTCTTCTGAGGCTCCGTCCAGGGCATTTCCCTGTGAGTGTCAGAGGTGCATGGCTGACAGCTGACAAGCTCACCTTCAGCAGATCAAGAGCTGCGGTCTCCCATCGCTTGACACGAGCCATGGTGAGAAGCACAGCAACCAGGAAAGCATTGACGATTGGCAGAGCTCCACCTTTCACAACTTTCAGCCAGGCCTGCAGGGCAAAGCAAGGCATCAGACAGTGCTCAACAGGTGTCAGCACCACACTGGAAGCAGCAGGCTCCAAAGTGCTTCATGGTCAGAGCTGGCATGAAAAGCACTGTGCACAATCTGCCCAAGAAGGCATGATCCTTTGGCCAGGGCTGAGGATTTGGGAGATGTGCCAGACTGGCAGGGGTGCAGCTGGTGTTTCAGCAGGTGTTATGATGAAAAGCTTACGGAGCCCAGGTCAGCATCATGCTTGAGCATCATGTCCAGGTCTTGGAGGATGACCGCCTCTGCAGCCTGCAGCTCTGCAGCGCCGGCAGCTGCCCCCGTGTCGGCAGCGCTGGCTTGCAGGTGCTCAAACAGCATGACCAGGCTCTGCAACAGAGAAGCAGCTCTTGGACACAGGCTCTGCAACAGAGGAAGCAGCTCTTGAGCACAACCCCCAGGGATGCCCTCACAGGCTGCAGCAGGTATTACTGACAACCAGGGGACACCCAAGGCTGGGCTACTCACGACCAACCAAAAGAGCTTCAGGGATGAGGCGACAATGCACGGCATTGCCCTTTGCTCACCAGCAGCACCTCTGCCTTCAAGCCTGCAGCTGAGCACCACAGCAGCAGCTGGTGGACGACTGTGGGCAGCTGTGCCAGCGGGAGCTGCCGGCAGGCCGAGATGGCTTTCCTCAGCAGCTCCTGCCCCTGCTGCCCCCTGCAGCACCGGCAACTCACATTGCAGCAGTTTGATGAGAGGCGCCAGAGGGCATGAGTCTATGTCAGCATGCAGGAATGGCTGCAGGCAGCAGCCTCACCCTGATCAGGAAAGCAGCTCCTTTTGGCTTTGCGATCGCATGTCACAGTTTCATGTCCCATGCAATCTGTTCCACGCGGGCACAGTGTGCGCACTGTCCCTATTGCGAAGTCCAGCAGCAGTGGTGTTGGCGACATGCAGTGCACCTTCATACTGTCAGCGCACACGTGCTGCCCAGAGCTGTTGCCCCCAGACTTCAGCCACTCTTAATAGGTGAGCCTTACCTGGGTGGCCCTAATGGGCGAGGCAAGATGTGATGCAGCGCACATCAAGCATGCAGAAGCGCTGCTGCACTCACAGCGGCACGTCGCGCAGGGCCTGCAGTGTAGCTGCCAGCCCCTCTGGCTGCCATTTGCTGCAGGCCAGCCGGTGCAGCACCAGCTTGTGGTACTCTGAGCACGAGGTGCTGCCCGGCATCTCTACATCCTCCATGGCCTCTGCAGCAGTTTGCAGGCAAAGAGATGATGAAGAGGAACAATAGAGAATGAGCAGAAGACCAAGGAATGCGGGGCGAGGTTGGGACGCACAGCATCAGCCAGGTCGTCTGCAAGGAGACAACAGTGCTTTGCATGCCCTCCTGCACCATTCAGAGAACTGCTGCTGAGGGGAGACAGGGAACATGGCTGGCACTCCTCCAGCATCAGGATGCACAGCCCACAATGTCGTGCGAGAATGGGCGCCGGCTGTAGCTGAGGAGGGCACGTTCCACCTCTGGCAGCCTTCAATGAGCTCAGTCTGACTCATGCATCAGAATCGTGTCCTGACAAAGTGAGTATTGGGCAGAGGTTGAGACACACCGTCTCCATCGAGACTCTCCAGGTCTGGCCGCTGCACAGGGACACCACCCCTCAGGATCAGCTGCAGCGCCGGTCCCAGCAGCTGCAGGGCCTCAGGGGCAGCTGCACAGCCCGTGCTGACCACCTGAAGCACAGCCTCGACAACCTGCAGCACACGGCAGAACAGGGCTGGCGCCTTCATCCAGGCAGCTGCACACCCAGTGCCAACCACTTTGGTCATTGCCTCGGCGGCGTGCAGCCCACAGCAGAGGCAAGGGGGTGCTGGCTGCTTGGTCTCAAAGCAGCTGCCCAGCATGAGCTGACCACCTGAAGCACAGCTTTCATGACCTGCGGGGAGGGTGGGCTGCTTGCATTTGAGACCGCTGCATGGGCCCAGCACAGCCTCAGCTCGCTGCGGGCCACAGCAGGTGCAGGGGCTGACTGCTTGCCTTACAAAGCAGCTGCAAAGGCAGTGCTGAAGACCTCAAGCTGAGAGCTTGACAACCTTCAGCATGCAGCTGAGGCCAATACTGATTCTGGCACACATGAGGCAGATCTGTATGCGGTGCTGGTCACCTGAAGCATGGTCTTGACACAGTGCAGCACACAATGGCGGCAAGCCCTTGCGAGTGAGCTGGCTGCAGACATTTTTGGTGCCTGCAGCGCTGTTCCACCTCTGCTGCTGGCAATCGCATCCCTTTGGTGGCAGCTTGGGGACCTGTTTGTCATGGCACTTTCTCAGGAAAGCAGCAGTATGGGCTCACGGTGGGCAGCAGCTCCATGCTGAACTGTCCCAGTTGCTTGCTGCAAGTCGCCAGCATGCTCTCTGCAGCAGGGCTGGCTGCCCGCTCCAGCTTAGCCAGGTACAGGATGCTGCTGACCACCACAGTGAGCCTGTGCTTGCCACACTGGCGCAGCTGCTCAGTGCTGTCTGAGGGCTGGGGGCGGCAGGCGAGCAGCAGAGCTGACAGGAACGCCTGCATCTGAGGTGACCCTGTTGGCATGGTGCAGGTACACATGGGGGAAGGGCCAGCACTTCAGATTAAAGGCCAGATACAGGCTTGGTGGATTGCCTGACCTGCAGCGTGTCGACATCTGATGAGCAATGATCCAAGGCAGCCTTGATTGCAGGCCCTGAGCAGCGCCGCGCAACCAGGTTGCGCAGGTCATCTATGTCATGCTGCTGCTGCACTGCGGCCAGCACTTTGCTGACCCATTGCTGGATCCCTGCTGTCATGCTTCCCGGGGTGTCGTTAGATCTCCAAAGCTGGGGTTCGTCCGAATATCCAGTCGGACCCATATGCTGTGCTGGGCAAGAAAGAAGACAAGTTTCAATGGCTTTTGGCCCGAGGCAGGACTAGGCTGTAAAATCTGCGTGTCTGGCACTTTACTGTCAACCCTAGCCAAGCATGGCTGGCTAGAAGGACCTTTTGGCTTGGAGAAGCAAGCCCCACACTCTCAACAGCTGAGCTACCGCAGATGCTAGCAGTTTGATGGTCTCCGTTGGCAGCTGCAGCACCTGTATGGTCCGAAGAAGCCCATTGCAAAGGATGAGCACCATCAGTGAATTTCCATGAGCAAGCCTCAGCCAGAAACAGCTCAGCTGCGTGTCAGGTGTCAGCATCACGCTCAGCAAGTACTGGGTCCTGATTTGCATGAAGTCAAAGCTGCCTGGCTGCTCTGCAGAGGTTCATGGTACGAAACTTGGTGGGCAAGCCTATAAGCTGGCATGATCTCTCTAGTCCGGAGCAGACAGGCTGAGTCACGCATCAAAGGCCCATCACAGATAGGTCTTGGTCGACCAAGAGATTTTTCGAAAATATCTGTGGCCACATTCTGGCATGAGCGTGCAGTCGAGGCTCAGCCCAGATGTGTCTATCTCCTCGAGGTCCAGGTAGGCCTCGATTCCTGAAGGCCTGAGACTGATGTTGATCATGCGAAATCTACTTGACACTGACATGGCGTCCGCTGCAGTGCGACATGCAGCCGCAGCAGCGAGCTTGCAACCGATGCAGACCTCCACGAAGCTATGCAAATGCACAATATGACCATCAGTTTGGCTCTGCAACACATTGAGGCCTCACACGCAGCACTACAGATGCTGCTGGACCCGACTCTGCTGGGGCCGACTCTGCAAGCAGAGTTACTTACTTTGAAAATTGCTCTGGAGGCGCTCCATGGAGCCTGTCAGAATCAGGCAATGTTGGCCATTGCCATGGCCCCACAGTAAGTCGGCTCTGTTTGAACACATGTCAGACTGTCATCACAGGTCATTTATGCCCACCACCCTCAGCCCACTCCCCCCTGAATCAATTCATGTACTGTACAAGCACCTAAGTGAGTGCAAAATAAAATGCTCCATCACTTTCTGCAAGACGCCTTCAGGTACCTGCCTAATTGTTCTTGTACACAACAGTCACAGAGATGAAGTTTTTTGGTTGTGCAGTCCCATGTTGAAGCAGTGCACTGCTGGCACAAGTGAGAGGAATGAATCTGTTTATTCAGGACTGATTCATGTCGAATCCTCAGTTCATGAGGCTCTTCGATCGCGATGTCACTAGCTTTATCAGATGTGAAAGCTGCGAGCCCAGTGGGCATTCTGCAGATTTTCTCTCAGTCAACGCAGCAGTGCCGCCCAAGAGCTCAATGCTGCTTTGCAGATGCTGAGGGGGGTGCACTTTACAAGAGGTAAACCTCTTGTACGTACAGACTCATAGCTGGGCCACATCAGACACAGCTAACACAGTTGCTGCAGTCAAGGTCACAGCCAGTCAGCCAAGTACATCTGCAGTCCTCTGTCACTGTGTAAGCAAGTCATGCAATGCATCAACCTTGCTTAAAGGCATGGCTGAGCCCTCCATGTGTGTTCCAGGGAAGGGGGGAGAGCTCATTGCAGCAACCCCCTCCTTCCTAGGCAGACCCTGAGGGTGGCTCATGCAGCTGTGTGTATGGCACAGGCGGCATCTTGGCAGGTGGCTGCTGCAATGCTGGTGACAGGGCCGGTGACAGGGCCGGCTGCAGCTGCGGCGGCAGGCTGGTGCGTGGCAAGACAGGCAATCACTGCTAATTAGCGCTCAAGATCATCAGGACACCTCCTGGGGAGCACACGTCCAGCCCTCCTTCTTGAGGGAGAGATGGTCACCCCCACCGCTGCTGCTTGCGCTCATGTTGCTGCCTGGTGAGGTCTGACATTAGGCCGACGCTGCTGTAACGAAAGCTGTTCTGCAGCAAACTGGCTGCTCGCAGCCTTTTGTGGCAGTGACTGGCTCAGCAATCTGCACAAGCATGGGGGAGGCTGTCTTTCTCCTTCTGACCCATGTTCTCAGTGGCGCTGAGTCCTCCACCTCCCTTCACCCCCTGGTTGTCAAGCAAAGCAGCAGTCACAAGCTGCATCAGGCTTCGCTAATCTGCTGCACCCGCAACTCACTCGCTCCTCATGGGTGTACTTGTCCATCTCCTGCTGCTTGACAAAGCGTGCGCAAAAAGGAAAGAACAGAAGGCGATCCTGGAAAGCCTACGTTCAGACATGATGCCTCAAGACCCTGTGATCTCGGGATGCTGAGCAATGTGATGACAGGGACACAAGAAGCAAGTAGCACAGCAACAAATAGGCGATTAGGAGCATGGCATACATCTTCCTCAGGTGGGCCAGGCATGCACATGCATGATGTCTCTAGCCCTGGCCACTGCAGTTTGCAGCCGCAGCTGTTTGCAAAGTCTACTGCTGATGACAGCCACCGGAGCTCACCTGATTGTTCTTGCTGGCACTGAATGCAGGCAGCTTGTTCCAGTTGCAGGCAAGGATTGGGGTGCCATGCCAGCGGATGCTGTCTTTGGTCCTTCCTCCACAAGCTCTCACCCTGCATGGACCGTCTAAAGATCAATGCCTTAACATCAGTGCCAGCATCTTACAGCAGCATAGAAGCAAAGCACTCACGTCAGCTTGAAACCTCCACCACAGATGTCCAGCAGCAGCGGGATGTCAGAAGGCTTGTCATGGCTTGGCTTCTCCACCAGCACCAGCAGTATCCTGTCAAATGGCAGCCAGCCCTCCGAGTGCTGCAGGAGAGCAAAGCCTTGCTCAATGCCAATGGCAGAAGCGTGGGCAAAGGGAGCAATGACTCCACTATAAGTGCTCACCTCATTTATGTCTCTGTCAAACTTTGCCTGATAGAAAAGCTTAGGCTTGCAAGCACGATGCAAGCACGATGCCAATTGGCATCGTGAGCATACTGCCTGTCCCCCATGGCCATGCACAGCAATCTCAGTGAAGTCGACTTGCCATTGAACCCTACAGCAGCAGAGCAACATCATGAAGGCAGATACAGGGGAGCAGGGCAGGAACAATCTCAACTGCCTTGCAATACACAGGAGCGTGAGCAACAGCCTACCTCCGCGCTTGTCGGTGAAGATAGCCAGGTACTTCTCCTGGTGACTGCCAAGCATAGCATAGCCCAGGTACCGCTGCAGCAGATCAGGCTCCTCTGGCACAGGAAGGATCTGGGCAAGGAAGTCACTGAACCCTCAACTCAGCGTCTGGGTCGAGGTTGAGGGGCTGCCCAGGGTTTGCTGGATCAAAGTTGGGCCAGTCATAGCCCGCTGACCTGCTGACATAGTCTGCAGGCGAGCCCTGCCGTGGTAGACAGGTGACCTGCACAGAGGCGAGCTCAAATTCAACATGCAATGCAGCCCATGCCTGCAGTGCAACCCCATGCCGTCTCATTTCTGCATGGCGAGAGCACTCACCAGATCCACCACGCAGTACTCCATGCCCAGGAGGTCAGGGTTGGCGTCCATGTGATGATCAACCTGAGCATCTGCCAGCTGCAAGACTGCAGTCCACTTGAGACTGCTGATGAAGTTAGCTCGTCGCAGGTTCTTACCCGCCAGAGTGAAGTTTTTCTCATCATGGAACTGCAGGCCTGGGCACAGATGTGTCAAACAGCACCCAGTGGACACCATGCGACGACAGCAGGCCATGCAGGCAACAAGGGACTACGTGCAGACAGGCACTCTATTTGAGAACAAGACATGGCAAGAAAGTGACCAACCTTGCATGGCTCCAGAAGGTCGATGAGGGTGTTGTGCAGATCCCTTTGCACCTGCAGCTCATCAACAAGACGCCACCGGCAGCCAGAAAACCTGAACACCTGACCAGAAGTGCCACAGAGGTAGCGCTGTGGGTGCACCTCCCTTGGCAGGGGCAACTTGTGATGGAGTGGGCATAGGGAAGGAGCAGAGTAAAGGTCATGCAATGCCGTTCAGCAGCGGCTCGCACCTTGTCAACCAACTTCCAGAGAGGCAGATCTGTCTCAGGGTACTTAAGAAGCTCAGACAACAGCAGAGGTCCCACAACAACAAGCTGGGGGTCTGCCCCAGGGATGTCAATCCTGCATGGAGCGCAGCAATGCTTGCACTGCAGTGCCAGTTCTCACAGTGCGGCCAAGAGGACTCAGCTTGCATACCACAGCGATACTTGCAGCCATGGGTCTTTGCCTGTAGTGCCCTGGCAGCTGCAGTCTTGTTGCTGAGTACTCAGCACTAGTGCGACGCAAACCTCAAGACGCCTCCCACAGGCACATGCGGAGCAACATGAAGCCTGCCAACCAAAATCTCTGCATTTGTACTTGGACTGCACCGTGAGAAAAAGAGACATGGAAGTGCAGAAGACACATCAGCAGCCTGGTGGACACACGTTGATTGAAAATGACTGCCTGAGAAGACTCTACCTATCAAAGCATGCCAGGCGCAAGGTTTCGGCAGGCCCAAAGGGTGACAGTGGCACCTTGACAGCGTTATTGCTGCCACCAGCCAGAGGGGTCTGGCCTCCGTCATCATTGCCAACAGCCTGCGCAGCTGCATTTGCAGCCGTCAGATTCTCCTGCAGTGCAAGCGCTCTGGTGAGGTAGATGCATGGCATTGCAGGCTATGGGTCATGGTTCCTGCAACTGTCAGCTCAGCGCACCAGCCATGTGCTGGTTGCATGCAAGTCCAAGCCCATGTCAGAAGTGCAAGCTGACATATGGAGACAAGGTGTCCACGCATGCATGTGCCGCATGTATTGCTTTTCACCTGACGAGATGCCTGCTGCTTCACAGGACCAGTGGGGTCATCTGCGCCCATCTGCACATGAGATCAGACACAGACCAGGCTGTGGACATGTGCACTGTGCTGAACATGTGCTGGTGTAGCTGTCCAGGCAAAATACCTGCTTATTCACTTACTCAGCCATTGCCTTTGCTGGACATTACGTTCTGCTGTTGCCAACTTCTCAGATGAGCAGTGCAATCATGGGCAGCCAGCACGAATGCTCAATTGTCAGACTGGTGATCCTAGGCCAGCTTTGGAAAACTCTTTGAGGGGATGATCAGAGGGGTGCAGACATCCTCAATGCGGTGTTGGACCATTTCAAGACTTTGCCTCAGGGCAAGAAGCACACAGTGCTGGCAGGTAGCTAAATGCACAGCTGCATCACCACACGTGCAATGCTGTAGATGAGCGAGTTGGCTCATAATGATGCCGCCAGGCAAGTTTCGCTCCCTGTGCAGTGGTGGCCCGCATGCATGTCTCCTGGGTAAGCATTGCTGGTGAGCGCTGGCAAGCGCCACGCATCTGATTGACCGTGTGCACCAGATTCAGGGCCAACATAAAGCTGCTCCGCTTCAACACTGCAGGCCCGCCCCTGACTGCAGCTGGCCACAGCCAGCAGTCGGCCCTGCAAAGGGATCTGTTATAAATAGAGTCTTGGAGCTGCTGCCTGACAGGAAGTGGGGGCTGTGCCAGGGCACCCAGCTGCACCTCGTTGTGAGCCAGCTGCCCTGTGGAGACGCCTGCATCCTGATGCCGCCACTTCCAGCAGGCACGCCCACATCCCAGAGCAATGCGGGCAGCGCCCAGTCAGGTGTGCGGCTCTGTCAGTCTGTCTTGTGGGGTTCACCTGCAAGCCACTTTGCCTCCAGAGGCAGCTGTCGCGACGTCGGCTGCCGCAGGCAGGGCAGCATGCCATCGCTGCCACACTCCCGTCCTGGCTTTGAGCGCTGCCAGGGAGGCCGCATCTACAAGCCGCACTTCTTGCACTGCACTTGAATCCTGCGCTGCCCAGGCGCAGAGGCAATCCTTGCCTCTGCGCCAACTGCAGCAGCATGACATCTGGGAGGACGTCTCCCCGGGAGTCGCTGTAGGCAGCATGCCCCTTCATCCAGACAGCCCCTCCGCCAGCAGGCTTCATGTCTGGCTCAAATGGCTGCAGACACTGCTGCCAAGTTGCTGTGACAGTGGGCAGAGGGCAGAGTGGCGCTCTTCTGCCTGTGTGTCATGCCTCCCTTTCCCTCCATCGCCTTGCGTTCCACACTCGTCAAAGCTTGAGCTCCTGGCTGGGCTGACTGCAGACGCTGCTGTCAAGCCGCTGTGGCAGCTGGCAGAGGGGTCAATTGCGCTCTTCTGCCTGTGCATCATGCCTCCCAACTGGCGGTTGCCTTACTTGCCCCAGGCAGCAAGCTTGAGTTCCTGGCATTGCTAGCTGCAGACGCTGCCGTCAAGGCGCTGTGGCAGCCGGCAGAGAAGGCCATGTGCTGGGGCCTGTGACGGCAAGCGCTTGGTGGGCAGTATGCGCCGCAAGCCTGGCCGGGGGGACCCCACCCTCTCCATGAGCTGCAGCGACAAGCTGGCACGCTGGGCCTGCCTGGGCGTGCAGGTGGGCACTGCTCAGCAATCAACAGCTTCTCGGCTGCATTCCCCCTTGCAGACCGTAAGCACTCATGCTGTCAATTGATATGAGTGGGTGGCATTGTTTGCGCTGCGAGCCGGCCTGGGCGTGCAGGTGGGCCTTGCTCAGCGCCCCACAGCTGCCTGGCTGCATGACCCCATCCAAACAGAGCGCGCACCAGCATCCCAGCAGGCAAGTGGACACAGCAGGGCGGCGCTGCTGGCGCGCTGGGCCTGTCTGGGCATGCTGGTGGGGTGTGCCTATCGTTCTGCTGCTGAGCCGCCAGGGAGCTGTTGAGTGCACAGGGCTTTGCTGGGGTGCACTGAAGCTTGGGTCTCTGAGACAGTACAGAGCGGTGGCTGCCAGTTATGAGGCAGCTGCCTTCAGGTGCATCAAGCTTCAAGCAGAAGCAGATTGAGCCCAGTGCCTGTGCAGCATCGTTTGTGTGTACACCCTGACACTCACAGCCCAGCTGCTGTCTGCAGGGTGCCCTGTTGTCAGAGTTCCTGGCAGAGCCGCTGCAGAGCAGCAGCCTCACCTGCACCCTTCCTGTGGGCGCATTCACCGGTGCCGAGATCCCGCCTCAGCTGCACCACAGCTCAGGTCAGGAGGCGTCAGCAGTCCAGCAGCGGTCTCCGCAGGCTGCACCTGCAGAACTGCCCCACCAGCAGGGGGACGCAGCTCAACAGGATGGCGTCATGCTGCGGGCGGCTACTGAGGCGCTGCTGAGGGCTGTTCCAGGTCAGTGCAGGATGCAGCTGGCCGCTCTGACAGCTGAGGCCTGCATCGTCAGCCGTCCAGTAGTGGGTGATCCTGTGCAAGAGGCCTCGCCAGCAGGACCCTCCAGGCCCTTTTGGGGGCGCCCGGCTGCAGCAAAGGCGTTGCAACTCTGCATGCAGGGGCCGTGCACTCAACCAGTGGCATCGGTCGAGTGGCGCGGCTGTAGCCGCAGCAGGATTGACAGCTGCTGCCCAGCAGCAAGTGGCCTCCTGCACTGCCTGCAGGGCGGATTCAGGGGTCCAACAGCTGCCTGGCCCCGCCCTTCAGGCATGCTGTTCCGGCAGTACATCTGCTGGACATGCCTGTTGCACTGGGAGGCATGGCTCTGGCGCCCACACAGGAGAGGCCGGTGCGATCAGGTGGGCCTGCAGGGTCAGGTCTGATTGCATGAGGGCCTTTGGGGTGTGGCCTCTGCCTCTAAACATGTATCATCCCCATCTCCAGATGCCAGGCAGTTCTTGAAGGAGGCCCGCAAGTGCTGCAAAACATGTATAGGTTTCAGGGCCAGTGCAGCACAGCCCTCCCTGCAACCGACAAACTGCAGCAACTCAGCAAGCTGGGATATCTGCCTGTAGGCTTTGCTGTGAGCTGCAGAGCGCCTGCCAGCGCAGCGTGGCCCATGCAGGGCCAGGTCCGCCACACCAAGGGGCTTCATGAAGTCACGCTGGGCGGCAGCGGCAGAAAGGCAGGGTCTGCAAAGCGGGTAAGCTTCCTGGTCGGCCTCTTGTACCATTCATGCCGATGTCTCCCGCGCTGAGATTGGCATGCAGCCGACCAGGGCATGACCTCTGGGAGGGATGGCTTTCTCAAAACTCCCAAGGTTGTGCCAGCTCCCCTGATCCAGCCTGCTTGCTGCATGTTGTCTTCAGGCACACGGAGACCAGGCAGGCAAGCATCGCCCCTCCCTGAGAAGGAATGCCATGCTTGAACGTTACAAAGAGCTAACTAAACTATGTGCCACCAATTCTCAGGCTGGTCAAAATGGTAGTAGCCCCTCGGCACCAGACAACCTCACAGCAGCCCCCAGCGCTTGCCGTGAGGTCAAGGGGTGGGCTCGTAGAAGTCCAAGCTGCATGCTGCCCTGCAGAAGTGACTGGCTTGAGGCGGAAGCTGTTCAAGACACTGTCGCCCGCTGCGGCGTCTGCACAGACTGAGTGGATGGTGGGCAGGCAGCAGCAACACTGCACTCCAACGCACATCTCCAGACTCCCCTTGTGCACGTCTCTCGCGCGTTGCTGTCAGTCCTCTGGAGGACTGTCTGTCTAAATGAGTGCTGGATCCAGCACTGGTGTCTGGTTAAGGTGCAGCCCCAGGCGTTGCTCACCTGTGTGCCTGGAGTGTGACCTGTCGCTCAGTGCGCGCATTGCCCCCAAGCAACGCTGTGTGCCTCTCATGACCTCACCCCTTGCAGGTTGGGGAGTGCATCAGCATGTTTCAGAGGCCCAGCTTGAGACCCCACTGTACCCTTACCTGCCAGCCCACATTACCCGGCCTAAGGAGATCAGGAAGCTGTATGTCCTGCCCCTGGATGTGAAGTGCTACTTTGCAGTGGGTGCGCCTAGTGTGCAGCCTGCCCCATGTTGCTTTCCTGCACAGCTACATGCCCTGCCTGGCATGCACAGCCTATGGGAAGTACTGCTCTGAGCAATGCAGTGTAGCACTACATACTGTTCAGCACTGCCTGCCGTGCACCCTTTCCTTGCAGGTAGCTCTGACTTGCCCTTGGGATAAGCCGCACAGCACCTCGAGCAGCAGCCTGCACCCCATGGCCTGTGGCACACATTGAGAGATCCACCTGCCAGCATAAGCACGCACACCTAGTAGCAGCATGGTGCCCAGCCCACCTCGACGCAGGCAGTCACAACTGCCCTGAAGGTGCCAGCCAACCAGAGGGTGCTGGCTGTACCCCTGCATGACCTGTACAAGAACCCCCAAAAGTTTGGCACTGTGATTGCCGCAATCCCACAGCTGCTGTCGCGCTTACAAGTGACTCTGTCTGGAGTGACTCCAGCACAGCCAGGCTACTCGGTGGAGTCACCCCAGACTGAGTCTCGCGACCCCAGGCAGCAGCAGCAGCCTCAGCAGTCCTTGCAATGCGTGGGCAGTCAGCTGCAGCTGGCGGGCCCTGCCCAGACCGGCAGTGAATGCAGATGGAAGCCCACTGTGAAGGCTGGAATGGAGGCCTGTCAGATGTGCGTGCAGACTGCTACGCACACCTCTGGCATCAGAAGCAATGTGCCAACTGACGAATGCAATGACAGGCGTCCGGCAGGCAGCCCAGCAGGGCTGGCAGTGCCAGAAGGGTGGCATGCCAAGAGGGAGCTGCGCCTGCACCTGCCCAGCTCATGACAATGACAATCGAAGTCTGCCTGGTGGACACTTGCAGCGCGGCTTGCTTAGGGCCTCATCAGCAGCAGCTGCTTCAAGCGCGCAGGTCCGCAGGTCAGTGCTGAGTTTGAGCAGCATGCTGAATTGCATTTGAAGACACGTTACATACAAAGACAGAACACTCTCAGCAAAAGGGTTGTCCACACTACATCTGTCCAGCTTGCACATTTTCAGATTTCATGGAGATACAAACTGAACTGCCAATCCTCAAGAGCTGTTTGCTGTTCCTTGAATTCAATGGGTTGCCTCTTGCCCAAAGATATGAACAAACGTCCAACACGTCTAATGTCAGCGTCAGGTACTCCAGAACACTCATGCACCAACCAAGCTATCACAGACAGCCTCATGCCAAGTTGTTTGATTGCTTTGCTGTAATCTGGGCCTTTCTTGACTTCACCTATGTCTATATAAGCAAACTTGCTGGGCGTGACATCCAGGTTGCCGCGGCAGTCCAATTGAAGTTCCTCACTGGGAAGGTACTGGACGAGACTGTTGAGGTCTTTGATATGCAGATCTGGTGGAAAGCATGGTTTCCCATCTTTCTTCAGTGCGGCGCTGATGAGGGCACATATGCCAGGGCCATTACATGATTGCATCATGGTGATCTGAGGCGCAACAGAGGTTGTCTTTCAGCAACAAGCAGGGTGGGGAGATTCATGACAGCAGAAGAAGGACCCACCTTGTCCTGAGCGACAAGGTACTTCTTGATGCGCACAAAAGTACGCCTCAGGGTCTCATTCTCTAAGCTGCCCAGGAACGCACCAAACGCTCTGACGTCGACCTCTGAGTTGCTAGCGTTGATGACGATGGCCAGGATTGAGCCCGCTTCTGTCCAGCAGGGCATGCAGACTAACAACAAGTGACTCCAGCTCCTTAGTGTCTACAAGAACCTGTAAGGAAAACAAGCAACAGTGTCACGGTATGCGCTTTCAGTGTAGTGAACAAAACATGCTACATACCTTGCCTGTGCTTTCAGTGCAGTGCAGTAAACAAAACAGGCAACATACCTGGACTGCAGGCAACAACAGCGAAGCTTGATCCTGAAAGTCGTTAAGCTTTGGCTGAATGGCCCGATTCTTGAAGAGGTGCACAAAGTCGATGATGGAGCGAGCCAGCAGGCCCTTTGCATACTGGCCACCATGCTGGTCCTTTATGTCTCCTCTGAGCTGTCGCTCCACCAACTCGCCAAACTCTGACTGCAGAGCCTGCAACTCTGACTGCATAGCCTGCTGTCCTGACTGCAGAACCTGCTGTCCTTCTTACACCCGATTGACAGGTCTGTAAGCTGCTTTAGGGAGTTTAAGATCTGCAGCATGTGTGGTCGGCAAGCTGAAGCTCTTATTGATGCCCAATGCTGCAAACATCGAGACAAAGAGCTTCACAGCAAGGCTGGCTGACCTTCTGCAACTCCTCGTCCAGGGATGCGGTCGGCTTGAAGACGTGCCTGCGCCTTGTCAAACATGGTCTGGGCTGCAGGTGTGCTGTGCCCCGAGGAGCTGACTGTCTCATGGACATAGGGGCTGCTGGGCCGTGCATCCTTGCCCTCGCCTCACTCTTGTGCCATCGATACAAAGTCTTCTTCCGTTCTATTCGAAGAAGCCAATGACACTTTCTTTCTAGACATATCAATGAGCTGAGCTTAGGCCTGTGTGCCTACTTAGAGCTTTGCGATCTCACTCCATAGGAGCAGGCCAGGATGAAGTCTAAGCCAGGCAGCGGGAAGAGGCAAGACCGCAACTTTGAGATTGTTGTCAACCACATCATCATCAATGAAGACCAGCTGCCTCAGGTCTCGAGGCAGAGCATGGCGGCTCTGAAGGGTGTCTTTGGACACAGCATAAAGAAGTACTCAGGCACTTTTCACCACAAGCCAGGCAGCGAGCATGCACATTTCCTGGTGATGTCTGAGGCTCCTAAGAGCAAGAGTGCAGTTAAAGCCAGTATTTCTGCCTCCATGGCACTCATCTTTGACACAAAGAAGGATCCTGATCACAGGACAGTGGAGTTCATGTGCGGTGGAGATTGGGAGATCTCACATGGAGGTGCCAGGAATGGTTCTGGACAACAAGGGCCAGTGCAAGTGGCAATAGCGGCCATCAGGGCAGGGACTCCAGAGTTGCAGTGCAAGACGTATGAGGAGTTTGAGCAGTGCTGGAAGCTGCTGCAGAGAGTGTGGATGGCACCACATGTACCTTGCCGAAGGTGCCGGGCTTTCTCAGTACTGTGCCCAAGCGTGTGAAGGGTGACTTCGTCCCCAAGCCTGCCTACGATGAGGAGGTGTTTAACGCCCCACCCAAAAAGGAGCAAACCAGCAAGCGGCAACGCACCATGAAGTATTTGCAGGGGCCAGACGAGCAAAGCCTGAGAGAGGAGGTGGTGGTCCAACACAAGTTTCTGGAGGGACACCCTCCTGATTTTTACAGATTCAGGCTCCTTGAGCCAATCAGGAAGTTGCAGTCTAACACCAGCATGCTCACAGTTCCCAAGCTGAAGCATTACTACAACCAGGCCTTCATGGCCCTGTTCCACGAGCACGTACCTCCTGGATGGATGGCTAGTTGTTCGCCACCAAGGGCACGTGTCACTTACAATCTGCCGGCAGCTGTTGTTGCTGATGTGATGAAGGCCAGATGATGCAACCCCCAGAGGCAAACCAAATTCCACATGCGGCTTGCGGCTGCCCTGCGCAAACGCTGGCGAGCACGGTCTGTGGCCGCCAAGGTCGATGCCCTTCGGCACTGGACCCGCGTCGCGTCGGGCATGCCCAGCACCTGCAGATGCTTGCAGGCCAGTGCGATACTCCCAGGAGCATCTCGCACCACGCCAGGCCCATCACTGCTGGCCTGCTGCCCAATGGGGCTGTGCAAAGCTCCACTGCAGCCTGCTGCGGCCTGCTGGAGCAGCTGCTGCTGCAGCTGCTTGACCTTCTGGTCCAGGGCATTTTCTGGAGACTTGCCCTCCGCAGGCTGGCAGCCTGGTCCTGGTGACTGCCAGGCGTGCCCACATCATCGTTTAGCCTGCCTACTCTACCCTCCAGCAGAGGCATTTTCTTAACCTGCTGCTGCTTCTGGGCAAGCTGCTTTTGTATCTGAGTGAGCTGCAGTTGCTGCTGGTTGAGCTGCAGTTGCTGCTGGGCAACTTACTGCTGCAGGCTGCGATCAGCCCCTGGACGTCAAATGGGCTGGCTGTGGACGTGATGAGCGCCAGCTGGGAGAGTCTTGCAGCAGCAGCAGCAGCATCTACTGGTGCAACAGAGGTGCTCTAGGGGGCAGCATGAACAGCAGTTTGAAGCCTCAGGTGAATCAAGTGTTGCTGGCAGTACTGCCCTCCTACTTCCTCACGTGGTGGCATTTGAATGAGCTGTGTCAGCTGCGACATATTCAGTCTTTAATCTTCTTCTTGTTTACGAGAATCGACACACAAATATCTCGAACGTGTGGTGCAGGCTCTAGTACGCATGAGCAGCCCGGATTCCGTGCTCAAGGCTTCTGGGGGCCTTGACAACTCAAGTGAACAGTCCAGGTCCGTTCAAGGCCTTGATAACTGTCAGCTGCTTTTTCTGAGCTTAAGGCCTCGTGTATGCAACACCTACATGTTTCATTGCAGTTCGACATGCAGCAGCAGCAACGAGACTGCAATCCGCACAGCAGACATTCAAGCAGCAATGCAGGTGCACGACCTCAACATCAAGAGGGCTCTTGACCGTATTGCGGCCTCGAACAATGCCCTCCAAATACTGCTGGGGCCAACTCTGCAGGCAGAGTTGCTGACTTTGAAATTTGCCCTGAAGTCCTTACAAGCAGCCCGTGAGTCCCAGGAAATGCTGGCTTTTGCCACAATCCCACAGTAGGGTGGCCCATCCTTCAACGCTGGCAATACTGTTTTCAGTTTGTTTCATGCCAAATTTTTGATCTGTCTGCCTCAACATCCCCCCCTAGCACAGTGTTCTGCCCCCCAGTTACTGTCTGTGGTGCGAGTACCGCCCTTCAGACTCTTGTCTGGCACAAGCGTCATTCTCTGCTGAATAAAGCAAGAAATTTTCCTGCCTCACCCACTTTAAGGCTTGCTGGGTCTCCTCCACAGCACAGCCAAGTCCAGACACAAGACAAGGAGACTGTTAAAAATGCCAAGCCCATAATGCAGGCACTGGACTGCCTACAAGGTCGAAACAGCACTGATTGATGCTGTGCTGCAGGCACACACTTGGCAAGCAAATGGTTGTGTCCAGAGCAGTTGGCTGGTCAGGTGTGCTGCGGAAGCTGGCTGGCTTGTGAGGGTACTCTGAGCATTTCCTCTCAGTCCAGCCTGCCACTGTGCACACCAGCTCCACAGCAAAGAGCTTGCCACTGTGCGCACCAGCACCAAGGCAATGAGCACTTTTTCATGGAAATATGACTTCTGGCGGGTCCTCCTAGAAGTCCTCATGGGCCTATGAAACATTGAGACAGGGCGGCTTTCTCCAATGGGACTGCTGGATGTTCTGCGGTTTTGCTACATGCTAGGTGCTATGCTTTGCCGGCATTAGGTCTGACTCTGCCCTTCCATGCCACATAGCTGGAAATAATCGTCTAAGCGGACCTGTAAAGGTGGATCTTCATATTCAGCAACCCACGCTGGCGTGGCGCCAGCCATCACGGTTTCTGAGGCCCCTCACCTCCTGGAACTTGGCCCACAGCTGGATCTGCACTCACAGCAAATTCAAAGTAAGAAGTCAGCTTGGCTGGGGAGTCAGATGCGCAGCAAGTAGTGCAGATGCCTTGCACAGGCTGAGGGACGCAGGTGCAGAGCTGTGCACAGCGCAGGCAGCAGCATCCCACTTTGCCAATTTATCAATGGCAGACAGGCAGCAGGCAGCCCTGGATGTTCTGGCCAAGTACTGGGGGTTCCGGCAATTTCGCTCCTGCCAACAGGCACGCCCAAACCTGCTGCTCTGCTTGCGGCAGGGCATGCGTAAATCTTGGCGCCAAGCCTGTGTTCGTGACATGCAATACTTTGGCCTGGCATTCTGGCGCAATCCCTGAGGCATGCCCACCCTCAGGCACGCAGCCTATCCTCCCAAACAAAACCCACAGTGCCTGTGCAGGAAGTGGTGAACAGCGTCCTCTCTGGCCGCGACAACTTGGTGGTCATGGTGAGCCATTTCTCAGCCACGCCAAGCAGAAGCATGGACAGGTTCCAGTCTTCATCTGGCGTGCAAAGGCACAATGCCAATGCGCAGGACTGCAGACCCGCTGCCTGCCCATCAAGCCAATTGACTATGTTTCTTTCTGCAGGCCACTGGCGGCGGCAAGTCTGTGTGCTATCAGATTCCACCCCTGGTGCTACAGAGGCCATGCGTGATCGTTTCACCTCTCATCAGTCTGATGGAGGACCAGGTGGGCACATCGTCTTCTGCTTGCCAGCACCAGGGCTACTATTGCCCTGTCAGTCAAAGTTAACATTTAGGAGCAGAGCCTGCACCAGGCTTCCTTTTACAGTGCCCCTGCACAGCATGCAGCAGGGCAGAGCATATTGTGGGGAATTTTCCAGCTTTTCACTGATGCTGCAATTGTGTTCTAGCAAAGCATCCCGTGGGGAACCACCAGCTCTCGACTAAAGCTGCGGTTAACTCCCTGCAAAGCATGCAGCAGGCCTGTGCCAACGTAGTGCATCTGTGCCAACACCTGGCTGTAGTCCAGCACTCTTCACTTCGCAGTCCCTCGCGTCTGGTGCAGGCCAGTGACACTGCGGGCACCAAATGATGCCCATGGCTGTGCAGGTGTCTGCTCTCAAGGCAAGGGGGGTGACGGCATGCTTCCTTGGCAGCGCCCAGACAGATCATGCAATCACGCAAGGGGCGTGGGCTGGGGATTTTCAATTCATTTACATCACGCCTGAGCTGGCTGCCTCCAAGCTGTCTGCACTGCAGCAACTACAGAGAGACCACGTGAGTCCTTGGATGAGCGCACCCTGAGGCAGACGAGGAGCGCTGCATGGCAGCAGCAGCTGCAGACTGCGCTTGGCAGACCTTTGCTCCTGGCCAGCATTGCTCTTGGTGCAATGTTCTTGTGCCTCACAGGCCGTCCTCTGCTGCAGGGTCTGTGTCTGGTAGCTGTTGATGAGGTAAAGCCCTCTTATTATATACCACACTGCTAAGTCCTGGGCCGGGCCTTGCACAGAATTGCAGTGAGCAGTGTGGTATGTGGCGGCAAGCTTGGAAGTGCATCCTGCAGGCGCACTGCATCTCAGAGTGGGGCCATGACTTTCGGCATGAGGTGAGGAGCTGCCGTGCCTGATGCTGTGCAGCACCGCTGCGCACCTGCTGCACCGTGCTCCAGGTTGCAGCTGGGGGCCAGGTCAGCCAAGGGCTCTATGAGTGGCCCTGTACGTGTGCTGCCAGCTGCTGGTACTCATGCTGCGTGCATGGCTGCAAGGCATGACTCACAGACGCTTTGGCCCTTTCTCTCGCTCGCTGGGGTCAGCTGCAAGGCATGCCTCGCTGGTGCGCTGGCGGCTGCGTGCATGTCCCAGCTTGCAGGCATGACCATTTGATGGGGTGTCCCTGCACTGCCGCTGCATGCAAGCCTCAGGAGGTCCACCTTGCCGACATGACCAACTGCTGGGGTGGCCTGCGCTGCAGTTCAGGCAGCTGGGCAAGCTGAGGGACAGCCTGCCGGGCGTCCCCTTCATTGCTGTCACAGCCACAGCCACCCCAAAGGTGCAGAACGACATCTGCACCAACCTCCACCTGAAGCCATCCCAGACCGACAGGTGACCACTTCCACTGATGGGTGATTAGCACTTGACAACTACGCTGTGTGCTCTCTGAGGAACCAGGCTGCTGCTCACACTGTGAAGGGACAGACTGCTCAGATCCTGCGCAAAGTGTGGTGAGTGCAGTAGTGCTTCGGGTCGACAGCAAAGCGTGCACGCAGCTTCTGTCTCTGCAGGAGTATCAGCTGCTCTGCCCACTCCTTGCTTGACCGTTAGCTGCAATGTCTCCCCTGGCTCTGTTGCTCCAGGTGGATCATGGGGTTTGACCGGGACAACCTGCACATCTCAGTCGTCAAGCGGATGGGCGGGCCCCAGGAGCTGTTTGCAGACCTCATTACCCAGAAGCAGGACACAGGCAAGCCTGAGCTCCAGCACACTGCTGGTGCGCGCCAGCTTGCGGTTAGGCTGCATCCTGACCGTGCAAGCAGCGTGATTCTGCTTGGTGGCGCTGCCGCCGTGTGCACTGGCTACCCCCTGACCACAGCCTTGCTGCATGGGTAGCGCTCATGTGCTGGGAAGCGCTGGTGTTTGTCCACCTGCTGCCTTGCAGACTGCCCCCAACAGGCAACGCGTCTCTCCCTAGAGGTGCTGGACCTTGTTGGAGTTGCCCCTTGGGCAGCAACTTGATTAGCAAGCAGCGCATCATTACTAGCTATCATCGGCCTGTGGCAACTGACGTCTGCCCAAACTGACTCAGCAGGCAGCAGGGCTTTGCAGGATGAGCTGCCTGACGTGCATTTGACAAGATTACGAGCCCTTCCACTCAGCAGCAGCAGAGCACAGCTCCATGTGTGCACATACCTCGCTCTAAGGTCAGGCTGTTGCTGTAGGCAGCACAGAGCCCACCACCATCTACTGGTCTGCACAACAGCCACACATGCTGCTGCCGCCCCCCTACAGTTGGGGTGTTGTCTACAGGCTGCACACCTCCCGCCCTCATCCACTTGCCTGCAGACATATTCCTGTTTAATTTCTCTGAGTTTCCTGTAGGCAGTACAGACCCCACCATCATCTACACACTGACCAGGAGGGACACAGAGGATCTTGCCAAAGCCCTGCAGCCGGTCTTCAAGGACCGCATTGCCATGTATCATGGCGGCATGAGCACCCCCCAGCGCTCGGCAGTCCACCACAGGTTCATCAATGATGAACTGGAGGTGGGGTTGCACCTGTCAGCATCTTCTGTGGGTGCACAGTGACCTGCCTGTCACGGTGAAGCAGCGCACACCGGTCCCTTTGCTGGGTAGTCTTGTTCAACACAGGTGTCAGTTGGGTCACACAACTGAGATGCACTGTGCCCTGCTCCAACTCTGCGCAGCGGCTGCAGTCGTGACTTGTGGACTGCCTGGCGTGCATCACTCGGCGAGTGGCAGACAGGCAGGCGGCCAGGCGGCCAGAGCACATCCCTCTTGCAGCGTCTTGCATGCTGGCCCCGCCCTCTGGAACAAACTGGGACCTTGAAGGTTGCCCCAGCCACTGTGCCCCTCATACCCCCACCCCTCCTTCTGCCCCCGCCGATCATCACCAACAGCACGCTGCACATTGTTTCCGCCATCTGGCCTGGTCTGCGAAAATCAGCGTGTTCGCTATGAACTGGCCTGATATGTCTGCTGTCTTGCTGCAGGTGGTGGTGGCTACAGTGGCCTTTGGCATGGGTGAGCAGCGTTTCGGCCCTGGGGTGTCCCCAGCAGCAAGGACTGATGGGCACCAGACAGCTGATGCAGAGCAGTGACTTCATCATCAGCAGCCTGCTAGCCACTGCACGCCTGGTGCATTGACAGCTGATCTTGACACAAGAGGGTGCCCATGCTCGCTTTTTGGAGGCTGCAATCAGACAGGAGAGCTGCTGCTGGCTGCAGGCATCGACAAGAGCAATCTGCGCAACGTCATCCACTACGGGGCTCCGGCAACGGTGGAAGCCTATTACCAGCAGGTGTGCTTCAGGCCCCTGGTTTGTGTTGTATTGTGCCACATGATCTTGTCAGCTCCTTGCAGTTGCTAACTGCGCCTGCTGCCTACAACAAGTTGCAGCTTGCCTTGCCATGTGTGGTGCCCAGTCCTGGGCTGCCCAAATAACAAAAAAGTGTCCGTGGCAGGCCTGCAGCGTATGCAGGAACAAGTTGTGTAGTGCAGAGTCAGCAGCCGCCATGAGCACCTGAGCTGGCTGCAGTCACATGTAGGTCCCTCCACATCCAGCAGAGGTGTTGCGGTCAACCCTGCCTGCATTTGGTTGTTCACAGCCCCTATGCTGCCCTGTGCTGCTTGGTTAAGCACAGCTCAAGTGCCCTGTGCTGGCGCTTTTTGACAGCAGGGTGCAGGGACAGCCACACATAGTAGCTGGGCTGCCGCAATGTTAAAAAGCAAAGAAGAGAAAGCTTGCAATGTGGCTGGGCACCTGCAGATCTGTGCATTGCAGAGTTAGCAGCTGCCCTAGGCCTATGATTAGGTCTCAGCTGTGTCATCAAGCAGCAGCTATGCTGCAATGGGGCCTGGCAGCTCAGCTCCCTGTGCTGCATTGTGCTGCTCCTCTAAGCACAGCACAACCGCCGTGCTGGCACTCTCTTGTCGTTTCTGCAGGTGCAGGTATCGCTACACAGCACTCTCCATTGTTCAGGAAGCTGCATAGTGCTCCTGCCTTGCTACAGCTGGTCACCTCAGATAGGGCGCAGTGGTCAGTCACAGCATATGAGCTTGACCTCACTGTGCGTGTGCTGCAGATTGGGCGGGCTGGCCGTGACGGGCTGCCCTCCAAGTGCAAGCTCATGTGGAGTGCGCAGGACTGGGTCAAGAACAACATGATCCAGGTGACTGTTGATGATGAGCTCGTCAGAGCACAAGCTGCAAAGTGCAAAGCAGTGTGGCAGGGAGCTGCCAAGATTGTGGTGTGGGGCTCAAGCTGCAATCTGGCACAGCAATGCAGCGGCCCTGGGTCCCAAGCTGCGATCAAGCAAAGCATTGCTTTGGGAAAGTTCTGGACTTGGGGTTCAAGCTGTAATGTGACAAAATGCTGCAGCAGGGGAGCTGCCAAGAGCAGTGACCTTGCCATGCCTCTTGAGGCAGGTCACTGCACCTGTGCTGTCTTGCAACACGCCAATGGGCTGACGACACTGCCAGCACTCGACTTGTGTGTCAGTGGTCATGCTCCAGATGGGTAAGGATCCGATTCAGGGCCGCTGCTGGAAGCTGCACCAAGCTCTTGATGGCAAATGTGGCTGCGCTGTGTCCAGGCTGGGAGCAAGCAAACCTGCACCAAGACCACGCCCAGTTCACCACTGGCGGTGAATTGCATCAGGTGCATGCTGTTACATGGAAGCAATACCCCTGGCTTCTACAGACTTGCTGTGCAGATTTTACGCAACATGCAGGGATACGAAGGCATAGGCCGCCATGCAGTGCAGGAATTGCAGGACACTGTGCCTGAATCGTGCATGCTGCATGCAGAGCGTTGATGGTGCGGGTCCCCAGGCAATGCTGATGGAGACAGGCGCCCAGGAGACGATGTTCTGATGCAGCAGCAGCAGTGGCTGCCAGGACCTGCAGAGCACCGTGCCCAAATGTTGCACATGCTGCATGCAGGGGCGGGGATGGTGTCGGCTCCCAGGCAATGATTGCCTGATGGAGACAGGCCCCCAGAAGATGACATCCTTCTGCTGCAGCAGAGGCTGCCAGGAAGTGCAGGGCACCGTGCCCAAATGTCGTGCATGCTGCATGCAGGGCAGCGTTGTGCAGGCTCCCAGGCACTGCAGGAGACAGGCCCCCAGAAGATGATGCCCTTATGCTGCAGCAGTGGCCGTCAGGCATTGCAGGATGCAAAGCCCAAACGTCGTCCACTCTGCGTGCAGGGCGGTGATGGTGCGGGCTCCCAGGCGATGATGGCCACTCAGGAGACAGGCGCCCAAAAGATGACCTCCTTCTGCTACAGCAGTGGCTGCCGGCACGCCTTCCTCGTCAATCACTTTGAATCCAGAAAGGAGGCAGCTCCTGTCCAGACGGCCTGCTCGTGAGATTGGTGGCTCCTCTTGCACAGCGTGCAGATGTGACTCCAGGAAGACTGAGGCAGAAGTGTCTGGCCTGGCCCCTCTTGACTGCCATGCGCCAAGTGGAGCCACAGCTTGCCTGATCCATGACGTCTTAGAAAGGAAGCCCTGCTTGTCCAGACGACATGCTTGAGAGCTCTGATGAGCCTCTGTGCACACCACCGGTTTGACTGCGTGCTTCTTCCTGCCGAGCATGACATGGAATTGGACTTGCTCCTGTCCTGTCATTGCAGTACCTGCGTGCCAGCCTTATTGCTACACCTGGCAATTGGAGCCTGTCAACCTTCTGCATGCACCAGCCCACACATGGCCATGGGCTGCCCGCTCTGCAAAGGACGCCCAGCCCCTAGCTTGTTCGAATCATGCGGATGTTACATTGCGCCCCAATACTGCCCTGAGCCGGGCCTGTGACCAGTGTAACAAAACTTCAGCCTGTCCTAGGTGTAGCACAATCTCTGCACTTGCATGTCCACTTCCTCCCTTGAAGCAATACAAGAAAGGAACTGCAATGTCTGGACTGCATCTGCCTACCTGGCACAGCCTCACCAGCCCTCAAAGTTGCCTGCAGCGGAGGATGTGACAACTGCGACAGGCGCTTGCGCGGGGATGTGACCCAGAGGGACTTTCAGGCAGATGCTGCACTGCTGCTGGCAGCTGTGCAGGGCTTGAAGGGCACCTATGGGCTGGCCAAGCCCATTGCTGTGCTGGCTGGCTCCATGGCCAAGGTGAGACTGCCTGCAGGGAAATTTGGCACCAGGTATGCAGTATGCTTTGCGCCTCCATGCTCACAACCAGAGCCCTCAGGGGTCAAACTGGGGCACCTGGGAAGGCAAACCCATTGCTGTGCCAGCGCAAGCTGCGGCTGCCCTTGTGGGGACAGTTGGGACGATGGAGCTGCGCTGGGGAGGCAGCAGGTATGCCTTGATGTGACATATTCAACTCCAGAATCGCCCAGCCATGCTTGATAGTTGTTGTTGCTGAATGGCACCTGCTGCTGCGCTCTGCAGGATGTGCCTGAGAGGCTGCGGCAGCTGCGCGACCCTGGCGGCCAGCTGCTGCACGGAGCAGGCAAGCATCGCAGCCGAGACTGGTGGAAGGTCAGTCTGAGGGGTGTATGTTGCCTGCAGCTGCATGCGACCCTGGCAGTAGGCTGCTGCGCAGACACTGAGTCTTGAGCCTGAGGTGCAATACAACAAGCGCTGATGCAACCTTCCAGCGAGCTGCAGGTGACTGGCATGTTTCTGCACAACTTTTGCAACTGAGTTGAGATACCACAGGCCCGCACCAGTGTTTCCCGGCTGCTCTGGCGGCCTGCACCACTCCCGGCTGCTCAAAGCAGGCTGCTGTGCCTTCTAGATGTTGATCGTCCTTGGTGCTTCAGTTGAGTTGACCACCACTCAGGTTCCTCGAACCACTACAATGCCCTCCCCTGACGACAATGCCCAGCTTCACAGGTGGCAGAGCCTCTCTTGCCATCCTGGCACCAGATCAGGCGCTGGCAATGCAGGCGATGCATCTGAAGGCAGTGCCGGCTGGGCTGGTGGTGCATAGCCTGTTAGCGATGCACTGCAATCATCAGCTGTGGTGCTGGTGGCAGCAGAGGTGGCTGTGCTGCAGGCCCTGGCAGGCATGCTGATGGAGCAGGGCTTGCTGGCGCTGCACCGCAAGCAGATGGGCGGCTTTGGCGCAGGCGGCAGAGCCGGCGCCTTTTCAGCGATTGCTATTACGCCGCAGGTGGGCACCCTTTAAACAAAGCTGCGCATCGATGATCATAAGAAGCTGCAGGGTCTGGAACTGCTTGTGCACAAGCTCCTTTCTTTGATTGCATCAATTGCAGGATGCTGGACATCCTGACATGGCCCTTTGAGCCACCCTCAAGCTTTGAGCAGGTAGTGAAGCAGAAGCATGGCACACGCATCAGTCTTGGCAGCTGCACTCGGCCCCACACCTGACCTGTTTCCATACAATGTGTGGCAATCAGCAGCTGCCTCACTATTCTAGCTTTTTGGTACCCCAGTTCTGGGTGACCTGCTTTGCAGGATATCATCAACTTAAAAGGATTTGATGCCTCCTGGCCTGCAGGGCCAGAGCTTCTTGAACAACCCTCGGCCCCTGGAACTGTCAGTAGCTGCCGAGATGGTGGCTGAGGAGCGCAGCAAGGCTCAGGTGAATGCTTTGCCTCACTGCTGCGTGGGGCACAGGCTGTGTGCGGCCTGCTCTTCAGCAGCAGTATTCCAACCACCACCAGCTTCAGCTGCTGCAGGCAGGACTGCACTATGCAGCGCCAGTGCCATCTGAAGCACGTGTCGCATGCTCTTTTCTTCAAGAAAGTAAACCCTGGCAGTGCAGACTGAGGCCACTGCACAAATGTGGCAGCTGCAGCCCAGACCAAGGTCATGGTTGCAGATTTTGATGAGTAAAACAGCAAATATGCAGCAAATTGTGTTATGCCTTCTAAAGCGCTTCTGTGCCAAGCCCCAAGACTGCACTGCGAAGCTCTGCATGTGCGGTGGAAGCTGAGGCAGGAGAGGCAGCCTCATCAGCTGCACCTGTTTCAGTATAAGCCAATCTGGGCAGTCTTAGCAAAGTGTTCAGCTTTGTGCTGGTGGTGCAGGATGAGGCTTAAGCGCACAAAAGAAGAGAAAGCTGCCTAAATAAGCAGAAATTCCACAATGCACTCCATCCTATGCAGGCTGAGGCTGAGGCACAAAGGCGGCAGGACCAGCTGCAGCTGCTGCAGTCCAAGCAGGACAGAACCAGGAGCGAGGAGCAAAGACTGTTTCAGCACCTCACTGGCTTGCGCAAGGTAGCTGCTGGGGCACTTCCGCGGCCTTGCCACCAGCTGCCCTGCCTGCATGCGGGCGCCATCTGTCTGGTGCTTGCAGACAACATTGTTGCTGCTGGGGGCTGGGCTGCAACACTTCAAAGTCCGTTGCTAGCCACACAATCTGCAGGAGGCAGCCTCCTGCTTGTCGGTTGCACCGCAGTTGAGCAGAGCAGCAACAGGAGTGCGTGGAAATTCCATGAACACTTGACTGCCTGTTATAGTGGGACAGGTGCAATGTTGTTACAGGCCATTTCCTTGTGTGGATAACTGTGGATCACCGTGCTGTCTGCGTGCAGGACGTGGCAGCTGGTGTGGGGCAGGCCCCCATCAACATCTGTGCAGACAGCGTGCTCCTCCAGCTGGCCAGGATGCGTCCAGGCAGCGTTGCTGCGCTGAGCGCTGTGGACGGGTGCACAGCTGTCTTCAGGGAGCAGCATGGGCAGGTGGGCTCCTCCTTGTCACTGGCTGCTTGGCGCTGCTGGTCCCTGCGCTTCGCTTGACATGTACAGCTCAATAAAGGGAATCAATCAAATATTCACTTAGAATTGAGGATTTTGATTCATGTCAAATGACTAGTGCTTCCCTGGAGGGCCATGCATGAGCAGCTCTGCCGGGTGAGCATGAGAACACCAACTTGGGCACATGGGCCCCTCATCTGCTCTGCTGATGTGCGTGCGCCTGCTGTAGCTCAGCTGGCCCTATGGCTGAGCAGTGTAGACGCTTTGAGCAGCGCCAGTCTTGCCCAGGAGTGTGCGCCACTGTGGCGAGCTCGGCAGACGATCCCTCTGGGACATGGATTGTGCTGTCGCTGCCTGGTTGCACTGCATCAAGGTCCAGCCCAGGCATTGACTGACCTCTATATTCCTGCTGCTGCTGCTGAGTCTCATTCATTGGATAGGAGACAGCGCGTTCCTGGATTTTTGGCACTTGCTGCTCCTCTTTCAGACAATTATGGATGCATGCTGCAGCTGGTATTCCTGGATGCTGGCCACATCTCATGGTCATTCCTGCTGCTGCAGACCTTTGTGGATGCAATTTTCAATTTCTGCCAGGACAGCCCCCTCACAGTTGGTGGGGAGTGGCTGTCTACTGGAAGGGGCGCTGGCACTGCAGCAAGGCTGCCCAAGGTACATTCCAGCTGTGTGTTACTGTACTACAACCTGGTGACTCTCAGGCCATGTCATTTTGCCATGACTGCTGTCAGCTACAAGCGGTCACAGGTCTCTGCCACAACAATGTGCCGTAGTGCATCAGCGCCTGGTGGTGCTGAGTTGCTGGGATGCCAGACCATTGTGACTGCTATGACACTGACTTGCACCCTTGCAATGCCTTGCCAGTCTGCTTCAGGTGCCCTTATGCTGCAGAGCTCCCCCAGGCCGTCTGTCATCCCAGAGGGCAGCTGGGATGTGGGCGCGCTCTCCTATATTCTTCAGGAACCCAAGGTGGGTCTAGTCACCAGTGACTACAAGCCAGTCTGTCGCTCTATCCAGTTGTTGACCATGAGGCTTAGGACTCTTCCGGGGGACCTCGTGCGCTTTGAACGTGTGCAGCTTTCATTATCTCTGCAGGGCTGTCATGGCCTCTGCAGGTGCCTGTTGTGTGAGGCAGTCCAGCTGATGCCTTCTTCTGCAAATAGTTTACTGCACGTGCCGTGTGTTATGGTGGCTGTGCTGACATTGCCACCAATACTGCAGGGCAAAGCCAAAGAGCGGCACGAGCTCTTCTCTCAGGGACAGAGCTTGAGTGACACTGCCCTGGCAACAGCTCAGGTGGCTGGCAAGCCTCCCACGGTGAGAGGTACTGTTCATGTCCTGCTGTGACTAACAGGGCTGTGGCATAGCTCAGGTGGCCGGCAAGCCTCCCACCGTGAGAAACATTCTCCTTCTGCTGTGACACACCAAGCTGTGGCTGCGCCTCCAAAAAGTTCCCTCCTTTGTGCACTCGCGCCCGGGGTGCGACACCTGTCACAGCTGCACATGCTCTGGGAGCTCATGCTTTGCCAACAGGCCACTGGCAGAAGCAAGCACTGCCTAGTCGCAGCTGCCACCTGGTTATGCCTTTAAGGGAGCACCGGCCAGGGTGGGCCATCTGCATGTGGCATGGACAGTCGTGCCTGCTGCAAGCTGCAGCAATATGACCAGCTGCCTGGGGTTTGCAGCAATCGCATCTACCATTACCAGCTTGAGAGACATAAATTGCTCATGGGCATCAACAGCTGCCATGCCCAGCTACCATGCCCAATGCATCCAGCAATAGAACACCAGTCTGCCAACGCAAGTGGGTTCTGGCACTGCAGATCTGGGAGCAGCTGGGAGCCTTATGGCCTCCTCCTGTGTGCAGCAGACATGGCGTGGCCAGCTGCCTGTTAGGGGTCTACAGTGCCCTCAGGCATCACCAGTCATCAAGCCGAGAGAACCCCACCACGTCCCTGCGAACCCCACCATGTCCCTGCCACCCCGCAATGACATACCTGACCTGCCCTGTGCAGGCAGGCACGGTGGCCTCTGGCATTGCGGACATGGGAGCAGCTGGGTACTCCGTGGACTGGGCACGCTTGGCTGCTGAGGCCTCTGTTGGAGAGGCAGCTGACCTCACGCAGCCCGGCGTCCTGCAGCGCTGCATCAATGGTGCGTGCCAAGGACTCAGCAACAGCCCCTTTCCAGGAAACCCTCTTGCACCCTGCGCAGTGGCTTTGCACCAGGTGTCCCACTTCTGAGGCATCTGCTGGATGGCGATGTAACCAGCCAGTCAGCTGCGCTGCATCCAGAGTGGGGGTTCACTGCGCTGGAGATTGGCATGCTTTGATCGCCTCACTGCCATGGCCTGCCAATCTCACTTTCCGTTGCTGCACAGCCCTCCCTTTCCCTTTCACCCCCTCTCATCCCCAAGGGGGATGACCTGTGCTAGCACCAGGCCTGCAACCACGCGTGTGCACTTGTGCCCTGGCAGTGTGCTCAGCAGCAAGTCCTCAGTGCAATTCTAGGCGTCTGCTGGTAGTGGCAAGGTTCCTGTGCCAACTCTCCCCGAGGGCCTTTGCTTTAGCTTCCCACTTGGGGACAGAGCCATCCTTATATAAGGCTCGGACCACGATTGACCGTCCAACATGCTGCCACCGCTTCTCCTGTGCAGCCATCAACGGCAACCGTCAGCTCAGGGCGGCCAAGGACGCGGCTGATGTCAGCTACGGGCAGCTGCACGTGGCAGCAGCCATGCTGCATGTAGGCGCTGTCCAACCCCCTGGTGAGGACGAGGTGTTCATGGACCTGAGCCGGGGTGAGTCACTTCCTGTCCGGTGAAAACATCACTGCACACTCAGCTGTGACCAGGGCATCTGGCTTTAGGCTTCAGGCTCTAGGATTTAGGCTCCAGGGCAGACAGCATGGTGCCGCACAGCTGGCTTGGCTGCTGGGCCTGGGCCGCCACCAGGGCACGTGAGGCCTCAGCATGCCTGCAGAGCGGCCGCTGAGCAGCATCGTCTCTGTGGACCTCAACAGTGCTGCCATTCCTGCTGGCACTTGGAACATGCAGGGACTGCTGCAGTGTTTGCTTGCAAGCCCAGTGGCAATGCAGTGCCATCAGGGATGCCATGTTTGACCAGGACCTGTTATTTCAATAGAACAGGATGAAGCGACCGCTTCTGTCAAGCTCAGCCTTCCTCCAGCAGGTTGCTGTCTCTACCTGCAGTTTTAGCCCCTGGGCATGGTGGCAGATGATTCAGCTACATCTGCCACCAGCTGCCAGCCACCTGCGACCTGTCGTGTTCAAGCTCTCACTTTCTGCAGACGCGGCCGTGCCTGCAGACAACGCCATGGAGCAGGGAGAGGACGTGGATCCCCTGCTGGACGCTGAGCTGGACAGAGTGGAGCTGCAGATGACTGCACGCAAGGGTTCTGGCACGCCTGCAGCCGCCAGCCCAGGTTTGTGCTCAGCGGGGGGGCTCTGTCTGGTGCTGCAGCTTAAGCCTGTGGTGCTGGCAGCCTCAGCCTCTGATTCTGGGCCTCAGCCTTGTTGTTGATAAGGGCCTTAGTTGGTGCTGGAGGCCTTAGCATGGTGCTGGGGTTTTGGCCCTGGTCCAGGGTTTGTCCTTTGCTACATGGCAGGCAAGCATGCAAGCCTGCCACTGCCAGCCCAGGGTTAGAGCGTGCCCTGCCGTATGCATGGCATGATGGTGGGCCTGCCGCTGTTGGGCCTGTTGTGCTGCGTGGCAGCGGAGCAGGCAGGCCTGCAGCTGCCCGTCCGGGTCTGTGCTCTGGTGGTGAGCTGGGGGCCTCAATTGCGCTGAGGGCTCCAGCCTGTGGTGCTGGGAGCCTCAGCCCGCCCCTGTGCATTTCTGCCAGCATGATCAGTGTGTCAGCATGGCTGTGGTACTGCAGCAGGCCAGACGTCCTGAGTGTCGACTGCACATTTCCACATCTGCAAGCATTGCGTTGTGCTGCTGCAGCACCCATAGCTTCAAGAGTCCCCAAAAATTGCTGTACGTCTGTGCATCTGCAAGCTTACACAGGCAGCACTGCAGCAACCCAGATCTCAAGAGGGCTCAGCCCACCGCAGAATTCCCACATGTGCCAGCCTTACCTTGTGCTGCTGCAGCACCTGTGGCCTCAGGGGTGTTCAGCCCTGCAGCAGGGAGCCCGCCAGAGCAGGGGTTCATGGGAACCCCCCTGTCTGGGCAGGCGGCCAGCAGCAGCAGCACAGACCCCGGGTTTGCTGACAGGAGCAACACGCTGCCCACCACAGGCGGCGGCAGCGGTGAAGGCCGGGGCAAGAGCCGGCTCAGTAGTGTGCAGGGCGGACGGGGGAGCGATGCAGCTGAGGTGGGTCACATCGCTGCCTGTGGGATGCCGTGCAGGGCCCAATGTGACACGACACCCTGCAGCGCTTCCGAAGGGCTGAAGCCACCCCAAGCTGCTGGAAGCTGGGGGCTGGCTCGGTAGCGTGCAGGGCAGGCGGGGCAGCCACGCGGCTGGGGACTTGCACAGCGCCAGTTGTTACACAAGCCTCAGCACTGGATGCTCGCCTGAAAGGAGTAATTGGAGGAGAGCAGTATAACTGTAAATGGCTAACACTGCCTTTGACTGTGCAAGCGCAGTGGCTGCAGCCCTGAAAGCAGTCCTTGCGCGAGAGCAGCTCCCATCAGAATTTACGCTCTGTTGCTGAATGTGCAATTGCAGCGGCCGCAGGCCTGCAAGTAGTCCTTGCATGAGAGCAGCATTCTCCATTTTCCACGCTCTATTGCTGACTGTGCTGACTCAGCTGCTGCAGAACTAAAGGCATTCTTGATTGAGAGCAAGGTTTAATTATTCTCTGGCTGTCCCTGACTGTGCAGGTGCAGCCAGATGAGCAGGAGGCAGCTAGCCAACCTCGCAGCATAGGCGCTGCAGCTGTGGTTAACAGGACGCGTAAGCGACCCCGCCTGGGGTCAAAGCCAACTGCTTTTGCACCACTGGCGTCAGGTGAGATGTTTGGCCAGTCTCATGGGTTGCCATCATACCAGCTCCCTCCTACTCTGCTTCTCTCTTTTTCTTCGCTGCGAACCTTTATTCAACGCGTCAGCCTCGCATCAGCACATCAGCTCTGCCCCTGGTGACACCTCAGGTGCTGTCCGCTGAGCATAGTAGGACTGCAGCTGCCTTGTGGGGCCGCCCTTGAAGCTGGTGGGACTGGTCAGTTTTCTCCACTCCAGATGACCCGTTGGCAGTTGCCTTGATGAAACATGCACAGTGCCTTGCATGTTGGTGGCGCTGTTGCCTGGCAAGTTGGCACCCCAGCACGGCTGTGTGCACCTGCATGCAAAGCCTGTCCTGGGGCAGCTGCACACCTCACTGCACACCTGCACACCTGACCGAGTGCAGCTGTACAACGCACTGCACACTGCACTACACACCTCAGTGAAGTGCATCGGCAAGCACAGCCTGCCCTGCGGAAGCCGTGTGCAACCTGAGGTGCATCCCTGGCTGCGCAGACATGCCACCCTGTCCATGTGGCTATGCTCTGCAGGCAGCACTGATACTCCAGCAGAGCTGTTGCGCGAGGGCCTCTTGCAGCTGCTGCGCACCAGCCAGCAGGGCATGACTGCGCCTGCCATGCTGGCACACCTGAAGCTGCCAGCAGAGCAGCAGGCCAGGTGGGGCCGCAGCACATGCGCCTGCTCTTGCAGCATCATGCAGGCTCTGTTGGGAGCTGCCTGGCTTGGGTGACCTTCAGGGGCAGGTGCCTTTTGTCCGCCCTGCTTGACATTGGAGGTTTTCACAGACAATGAGGCAATGTCTGCCTGCAGGCTGAAACCTCTGCTGCAACAGATGACCAATGACATGGACATCCTCCGCTTAGGGCCAAATGCTACAAACTCAGACCAGATTGACTTGACAGATGACACTGTGTACCGGGCCTTCTAGCCAATCCCCTGCTGAACACATACTGTGCACTGGGCCCTGAGCCACTCCCCTGCTGAACAAATTGCGCTAAATCAGCTGACCAAGAACCATCTGCTGACGACCTCCATCGTCACAATCCCCAATCAGCGCTGTCAACACATGAAAGCCAGCTGCACAGCTTGACATCTCATGGAGTAAGCTGAAAGCAGATGAAGCATGCACAGCGCAAAGTGAGGGCAGACAGGCTCGGGGAGGCCTTTGCCCAATCAGGAGGCAGGGGATCTGGGGACATCTGTCTTTTTGACAATGGTGCTCAGCTTGGAACAAGCTGCTTGTCCTGCATGTACCTCCCCACAACCTTCTCCACCGTGTCAACGATTGCCTGCGCGGGGCATCAGCAGGGCAGAGTTAGCCACGTTGCAAAAACGTGCAACGTTTGGCAGGCACATAGCCCTGAATGGGCATGGCAAGAGGCCATCTCTACCTGCGTCTGGGCTTCAATCTCAATGTTGGCCACATCACCCTCCTGCTTCTCCCCAAGAATGGTGACCCGCAGGGTTTCAGGTATCAAATAGATATTGAACCAGTCCGGCCCAACCTCACCCACCTTCAGGCACCGCAGCAGCACTGAGTTTAACAAGCTTGCGGGTTGGTGCAGCTAGCTGCTGGATCTCATGAGGCAGCAGGTCCAAAGCTGTGGGCTCTCAGGGGGTCAAGTTTGCAGCGCTGAGCAGGCGAAGGGCAGAGAAGAAGGGCAGCCAGGAGCAGGTTCAGATGCAATTGTGATGGGCAAGAAACTGTGTCAGCAGGCAACGGCAGGAGACAAGGTAAACAGCACAGCTCCAGGTGCAGACGGATGGGAGACGTTGTTATGGCAGCTCTCAGAGGTAACTAGCAGAGGTGACGCAGCCAAACAGTACAGAGCTAGGCGCATATTCTGTAGATGCTGTGGCAGCAGTGGTCAGACAGAGGTGGGGCAGACAGCGCAGGCGCCTCACGGTGAGGCTGATGCCATCCACTGCCACAAAACCCTTTGGCAGGATGTACTTCATCCACTGCTCCGGCACCTGCAGGCAACAGTGGTCTGCCTTGACGACTATCTCCAGGACTTCAAGGGTACTAGCTGGCCTGTCCATGACCTCTGCGCAGGACCAGCGTGTTCTCAGCAGCCAACCCAAGTAGAGCCAAGCTGAAAGCCTCCCCTTATCAGCAGCCTCCTGACCCGCCCATGTCGACACTTGGGAACAGGCAGGCTGAGTCACCCTGCCAGGTCAGCCAGATTTTGGCTATAGTTGGATGCAGAATTCTGCAGCCCGGCCAACGCGGCTTCAGCAGCCCAGCTGGCACACCGCAGTGGTGCAGATTGCAAGAGAGCTTTGCGAGCAGGTCCCAACTCCCAACAGGCACTCCATGATGTGTAAGCTGTGGGAGTGATGCACCTGCATGGTGATCTGCCGGTTGTTGTCGGTCTGCTTGATGCTGGTGATGGTGGCTGTGGTGTGCACATGTCCTGAGACGTGGTGGCCCCCAATCTCATCTCCCATGCGGGCTGACCTGCATGCGGAAATGTGGCATGCTGGGGCTGACCAATTGCAGGCAGAAAGCAAGAGATGCATGAGAGCTTTACTCAAAAGGCATCAGCAAGCGAGCCGCCTCTCCATGCGCATATCTGAGCCCTGCTGCCTGTCTCAGCCTATTGGTGAATGGTGCCCAAGTTCCTACAGGACACATGCTGCATTGCTACCCTGCTTCACAGTCAGGTGCTGGCATGAAAGGTGCAGCCTGAATTGAGATGTGCCCAAAGACCTGTGTTTCCTGCCAATGGCATCAGCCCATTGGTGGATGCACCAGGACGAAGGGCGCAGGCCACCTCTCAAAGGTTGCATCTCGTCATGGCCTGCAGCCTCTGCTGGTGCTCATTTCAGTCTCATAAGCCTCACCCCTGGGTCAACCGCAAGACGGTGATACTGGGTTGAAGGCACGGGCATGAAGGGTGCTGTGCGCGAATCACCTCTCAAAGTTCACCTCGCAGCCTTCCTGCAACCGCCCCAGGCTGGTGGCTCGTAGGGTCTCCTCAATGACATCAAAGCTGAGGCGGTCCCCGTTCTGGGCAGTGACCTGCAGCACGAAGAACACAGTATCGCTCACAGTGAGGTGAGGCGGAGGGGAGCAGGCCTTCTAATGATGAGGCAGGTTTTAATTGGTATCTGCGCTGAAGCGCAAAAGCTATCCCGTGAACACGGGGTTGCTCACAGTGTGGGCAGGCGCAGGGGAGGAGGGGTTGGGAAACTTCAGGGATTGTGGTAGTTCCCATCCTGGGCAGGGCATTGCAGCACGAGGAACAGCCCCGTGAACACAGTCTGGCTCACAGTGTGGGGAGGCGGAGGAGAGCTGCCACAGCCACAGAGTGCATGGCAAGGCAGGCGCCAACCAGTTGCTACAGCTCCCAGGTCAGTGTTGCTGTAGCTGCCTGCACCTGCATTCCCGTCAAAATGTGGAGCCTGTGTTGCATACTGTGTGAACCCACAGTGAGGCAGGTGCCGTTGATGGCCACGCTGGCTCCTATCTGGATCCCATCTGTCGTCCCAGGCGGGAAGCTCACATGGATGGAACGGAAGTTCTGCTTTTGCTGCAGCTCTGTCACTCTGCCCTTGCCCTGGACAATGCCTGCAGCCAGCATGGAGTTACTGGAGTTTCTGAGGGGTCAGCTGCCACAGAGGGCATGTGACCCAGCACACAGTGCCTGCAGCCAGCTTCATGTCACTGCCAGCTTCTCCAAGGCAGCAAGGCTGCAATGTGGAGGGTGCAACTCTGAACAGTGCCCTGCAGCCGGCTTGGGGTCACTGCAAGCATGTTGGTGTTGGTGCTGTGAAGCTGCAACAATGCACGGCCCCGCTTTGACGCTCATGTGCTGCAGGGAATGGGGTCACCTGTGAAGAGTGCCTGGACTAAATGCCGCTGTCGCCCTGCTGTGCGCCTGCCAGCAATGCGCCGACATTCAAGGCGCTGCCCCAGCGATGGCCGCAGGGACAGCTGCTGCAGTCTGCATGATGCTGCCTGATCAGACCTGAGTCCACCCCTGCGCCAGTGAAACGCCTGATCAGCACAGGTCTGGCTTTGGGTTGTTAACTACTGTTCTCAGCAGCGCACCTGCACTCGGTAGCCTGACAGCGCCCCAAGGCCACATGTGCATGGAGTTGCATCACTGCTTCGGAGTTGAACGCCTGTTTGAACGACAGTTGACCTGCTGCGCCTATTTGTGGTGTCCGGGCAGGACCTGACCCTGGTTGAGCAAACGGCAGTCAGTCAAACTCTTCAGGATCCACCTTTCGCGTGATCGACAACTTCAGAAAGCCCCATTTTGGTGTCGGTGAGTTGGAGAGCTGGATGCTCAGGTGCTACTTGAAATTTTTCCATGAAACCTGACGTGAACGAACTTCCTGCAGGGAGCAGCGTCTCTCCGGACCGGATCTGAGCAGACAGGCAGAGTCCATCTGTAATTGTGGCCATGCCTCAACATGAGCCAAATCCAGAGAGCATGACAACACCCAGGAGAGCTGCTGCTGCCAAGAAGGAGATGGAGGGAGCGCTGACCACAGCTTTCACGGAGCACCGGGAGGCCTTCACCAAAGTCTTCAAGAGGTCAGCGCACATGTTCACCAGAGACCCCATGTGGCATGTCAAGGGCAAAACCCCGGCACGTGCCTGCCTCCACATATACCAACCGCGTCAGCTGGCTAGCACCAAGCTGCTGAGGTTGCAGCCACATGTCTGGCTTGCAGCAAACGTCTTCCGTCAAATGTTATGCAAGCACCAGGGCAAATTTATCTGCTGATGTTTGTTGCATGGCAGCCTCCACCTGGGAGTGTTCCAAGCATAGTGAAGGTCTAGAAACCAGCTGCAGCAGATGTGTCAGCCCAGGTGGCAGGGATAAGCCAAGATCAGGACCCATTCCACTTTTGCCCGCCTCTGAACTTGAGCGCCTCCTGCCTAGCTCTGCTGAGCTGCCTGTAGTGGCAGAGTCTGCCAGGAGAGGCTACAGCGGACACAGCACTGTGGGATGCATGGACTGCTCAGGCTGATGTCAAGATGCATCATGCAGCAATGAGCAGCAGCTCCTCCGTGCAAGACAGTTCCAGTGCTTTTACCTGTGGAGTGTTGCGGCAGCAAGCGTGACTCATGCAGCATGCTTGACCAGGGCATGAATGGAGGCCATAGCCTCCTGCTGCCGCTGCTGGCTACCGCTCACCATCACCATCAGCTGCCTGCTGCCAATGTGGTCTGCCTTGACCTAAGTCAACTTCTGTGGTGCAGAGTGCGTGATCAGGCATCCAAGGGCCACAGCATCCTGCTGCCCCACGTCGTAAAGGATGCTATTGACGCGGTGGCTGAGGAGAGCAAGCAGCCCGCCCTGTGCGACTGCAAGGGTGCCCAAACCCTGGCCACTGCACAGGAGGTGGCCGTGTTGGGCGAGGAGATCGCTTTTGCGCTGCGCCCGTGCGTCGGGGTGTGGAAGTACCTTCAAGTGCGCTCTCCACGGCACACAATTGGCCATTGTGCAGCTGAGTGCAGAAGGGTTTGGGCACACTCTATCGTATTTCAAGGGGTTCTAAAAGTTATTCTGGTGCCTTGCGCCAGGGAGATTTTGGTCGTCCCATCAGGTGCTGTCAATCACCCAGCTTTTGTTGACAGGCTATGTTTCAGCTGCACGATTACAAGGGATCTGCTTCAGGTATGTCTAAGGTCACAGAACCAGGGACAAAGGCACTGGAGGACACCTCACAGCAGGTACGCACTACTGCAGCTCTGCCTGGTCCAGTATGGCGCAAAGGAGCTGACTGCATCTTCATGGAGCTACTTGGCATCGTCCACAGCGTGCCTTGCTGGGGATTGGCTACCTTCAGTTTCTGTTCAGTGCGGCCGCACCTGGTGCTGGCAGCCTCCCTGTGCTGTGCTGGCGCTGCTGCTACGTTTGGTGCCAGGCATGGGGAGGCTGTGCGAGGAGAGAGCTGGCGCTGCTGCTACATTTGATGCTGTGCATGGGGAGGCTGTGTGAGGAGAGAGCTGATGACATGTTGCAGCTGTGTAATGCAATGGCTGGACCCGTTCCTAGAGGTGCATGCCAACACTAGGGCGTTTTGCCCCGCATCCCCCTGCTCTCCTGCCCAGTGCAGCGCCGATTTGCAGATTTGCAGGTGGCTGCTGTGTTAGACATTGCTCATGAGACTCCCTTCTCCTGCCAGAGGTCGAATTGCTAAGCTGCAGTACCCACAAAGTTCCATTGTCACCTGGCTTGCCCTTACCCAGTCCGGCAACTGCCTGCAGGTGGCTGCTGACTCGCTGGAGGCCCACAGCCTGACAGTCTCTGAGTACCTGGCCTTCAAGGAGCGCACTGCAGGTGGCTGGCTGCGTTCTCTGCTCAGTGTGTGCTTGGGGCAGCACCGCATTGCAGCCAGGTCATCGCCGGCTGAGGTTGGTGGTTGTCCGTGGCTTTGAGAAGAGCATGAGGCTGACGCCATGCCCTGCCGCCACGCCTGGCAGCACTCATGCAGCGTGTGGATTTGGCGGAAGCGATTGGCAGGCAGGCAGTTGCTCAATGTGTGCATGCCATGCTTCTGTGCCACTGGCTGCAGCGCATGTGGCTGTCATCTCCAGCTGGCTAAGTGCACCATGCAGCAGCCACAATGCCCCAGCAGAAACTATGCATGATGCATGCTGCTGCTCAAGCACAGGGGTCCTTTCAGGTGGAGACTGCACCCTGCAACACAGACAACTACAGAGCTGATCTCAGCCTCCCGGCTAAAGGTAACACAAGTGTCGCTTTTCCAGTACTTGTTGGCACCCAGACCCCTGCAGCCAGCTGACGAGGTGTACTCCGCTGCCCACTCACCTGTGCGCCCCTGATGGTTGCAGGGGAGAAGGGTGGTCCCTTTCAGTTGGAGGTGGACTTAGGAGCTTTCAATGGCAACCTTCCCCGCATGTCACGCACCGCCTCCATCGGGCAGGGGGTGCGCTTCCTGAACCGCCACCTCTCCTCTTGTCTCCCAAATGATGTCAGTGCCGGGGGGATCAAGGGCAGCCTGTATCAGTTCCTGGCGCGCATGCATTACAACGGTGAGCACACGTGATTGGGGGCCGTCAGAGATAGCCGGCACATGCCCGCATGGCAGGTCAGGAGCAGCTCACTGGCTGCTCACGTGGCACAAACAGGAGTCCCTTAAGTTCTTCCAGCTGCTTTTGATCGATTTCTGCTCTGGCTGCTGCAAGGCGCTCTCTGCACCCCGGCTCTGAGATGTCAATTAACCTGGTCACCAGCACCAGGTCACTGCTTAGCAGCCCGGTCTGGGCCTGCACAGGTACAGATTTCCTGTGACAGCCATCAAGACCGCCCAGGCTTCAATGCTGAGGCAGGTGTGCAAGCAGTTGTCTGACACAAGGTGCAGCCAGCAACATGTGAGCCTACAATGTTACAGCACAGCGTGGCCACCTGCCCATGCTGGATGAGAATTGAAACTAGGACTGTAGGCGCCTTCTGTCCTTCAGAGGGCACTCTTTAAAACTGGCCTGCACGAGACTTGCTGCTGCCCACAGGTCAGGCGCTGCTGTTTGACGAGGAGAAGATCAGCTCCCGTGAGGACCTAAACCTGGCTCTGAGCGACCTGGAGGACCTCCTCTCTGCTCACAACGATGAGGTGAACATGATCTGTTCTGCCCTTTTGCGCCAAGAATTGCTGAATGTTGCATGACCAGCCATGGCAGGTGCCTGCTAGCGAGCCCACAAGGCACGCTCGCTGGGTACACTAACAGGCCAAGGGGCTTGCTGAGGGCAGACAATTGCTGTCGCCCCCTGAGATGAGGGCCAGGCCACTACAAAGAGACCTTGAATGCAAAGAAGCCCCTGCTTTCTACATTAAGTGACCAGCAAGGCACCAAGTCATCCCAAACTCCCCACTGGGTGCCTGCAGGCCAGCTCTGAGAGCAGGAGATGCCTGCAGCAGAAGCGATTTCTGCCAGGGCTGAGACATCCTGCAAGGCACCGTGTCGTCCCGCACTTTCGACTGGCTGACTGCAGGACAGCTTCAACAGTGTGAAGAAGCCCATGGCAGAGCTGGGCTTCCTTCCAGGGTGGGGCAACACGGTGGGGCGCATCAAGGAGACAGCCAACATGGCGCTGGACCTCTTTGAGGCTCCAGATGCCTCCACCCTGGAGCAGTTCCTGGCGCGCATGCCCAACATGTTCGATGTGATCATCCTCAGCCCCCACGGGTGAGTGGGCGCATGAACGCGGTGCGCGGTGTGAAGTCCGCAAGTCATATAGCTGGGCATGAGTCTGCCATGAAGGGCAGCCTGCTACCAGGCAGCTGCGCAGGGTTTTCACTATTGCTGCCCAACATCATTGATGACCACTGCCAGGGTGAATGTCATTTAGCAATTTCACTGTTAACAGGGCAGCCCTGCAGGGGCTGTGGAGCTCCAGGGGCTGCCATGATGCTCAGGCTACATAGCTGAGCACCCAGGTATCTGCTGACAGTAAGCCTGCTCGATTTGCCCTGCGCAATCGTTCTCAATCCTCATGCATGGGTACCCTGCCTCCCTATAACTATATACACAGCTAATGCATGCTCGCCGCCCCTGCATCGGGGCAGATGTGGCAACTGCCAGGTGGAGCATGCTGCCAGGCATGGTGCCGCTGGTGCTCTGCAGGTTCTTCGCCAATCAAGATCCTGCAAGTGCTGTCATGCAGGTTCTTTGCTGGGCGTGATGCCGCTAGTACCCTGCACACAGGTTCATGCCCAGGCATGATGCCGTGAGTCTCTGGCACGCAGGTTCTTGGGCAATCAAGATGCCCTGGACTGCCCTGCATGCAGCCACTGAGCCATGTTTGATGTCTGGTCTGCTCTGCATGCAGATTCTTTGGGCAGGCAGATGTTCTGGGAAAGCCCGACACCGGTGGCCAGGTGAGGGGTTTTCCTGCCTTTTCAGGATGTACGTGGAGCACATGCCCCTGTAGTGCTGGCGCGCCACAGTGTACTCTGGCCATCGTGACTAGGTGAAACAGCGCCTGCTCAGCTTTCCTGGTGCCTGCTGGCGCACCGTCTTGTGACTCTGTGTGCGCGACTCTCACCAAACTCTGCTGGCGCTGGCTTGCATGGTCATGCCCTTGGATGCTGTGACCCTGCGTGAGCATCTGTCACTGATGGCTGTTGTTGCTGTGCCTGCAGATCGTGTACATCCTTGATCAGGTGGGGCTCCTGCAATTGTGCTGGCTGCTGAATCCCCCCACGCTTTCCAGAGATTTAGCTAAGTGGTGAAACCCATGTGATGGTCCTCATGCGCATCTCTTTATGCCCGCTCCACGGCTGGGGCGTCTGCCTTTGCAGTCGTGTCTAACGTGCACAATCTGGTGGATCAGCATGGCCAGCCTGGAAGAGTTTGTGTCATGCTTGGCCGCCAGCAGGTGCTGTGAAACAGTTTGGACTGCAGCGCCCAGCTGCTTCTCTGCTGGCCCCTGTGTAGGCTCCAACTGCCGGCTCAGGCCGTCAGGCAGTGCCCTGGTCGCCACCATGACCCGGCAGTGCGTCATCCTGGAGGATTGGCGTGCAGTACCCTGAATGCCACCACCTGCAGCCAACAGTGCCAAAAGTAAACCCCAAAAGCTAACCCCATAGACTTTATCTTGGCATGCAGGTGAAGGCGCTGGAGCGTGAAATGTACATTCGCATCAAGGAGCAGGGTCTGGAGCACGTCGACCCCAAGGTAGGTGTGCGCTTGTGCCTCCTGCTAGTGCACAAACAGAACCAGATGGCTTCTGATGATGTTGCATACTGCTCTCTGCTGAACGACCATGCATCTGCCTGCAGCGCACTGCTGATACGGCAATGTGGTTCTTCACAGGGCATCTGCAGTGTTTACAAGCTGCACATACAGGGCTTAGGCATCTCCTCTGCTAGTCTGTTCATTGGTGTCACTGGGAGCTTGCTGGATTGCTCTGCTGCACCGAAGTATCAAGTGAGCGCAGCACACTTCAGGGTCGCGCCTGCTAAACAGCAGGGTGCACTGCACAGCTGCTGTGTACAGCTCTTGTCCTGTTGCAGACAGATCCAGGCCATCATACTCCCGTCAAGGACTTACATGGGTATCACTCATTGACCTAGACGGAATCTATGCTGTTGCCAGTCATGGTCAGCTCAACAAAGCGCGATCAACAGGAGCTCCGCGGCTGCCCTTACTGCAGATCCTTGTGGTGACTCGCCTCATCCCTGAGGCCCAGGGGACGACCTGCAACCAGCGCATTGAGAAGATCAATGGCACCAACCATGCCAGGTGCGCTTGATACAGCAGGCGCTTCTCTTTCTTTTTCTGGGCCTGCCTGGCTGTGAACCTTCATCTACAATCACGCCGCCTGAGAGCCAACAGAATGCTGCACATGCAACAGCACTCCACAGAACAGGCGTGCATGTGTTTTGAGATGGCGCAACTGCTGATTGGAGAGGCTGAGACCCAAGTCCTGTGCAGGATCCTGAGGGTGCCATTCAAGAAGAAGAATGGCGAGGTTTTGCAGAAGTGGGTGTCCAGGTGAGACCTTCTCTAAACCATACCCCCTGTGACCTCTCTGGTGCACGATCTTGGGCAGGACAGCTTGTCAGTTGCCTGTCGGCCCTGACCTGGCTGCTGAGTTGCACTTGAACACCATCAGCCAGGTCAGCGCCTTAGTGGTCACACTGGGGCTCATCGCCTCCTGACCTGTCTATAGGTTCGAGGTGTGGCCCTACCTGGAGCGCTTTGCCATGGACGCCAGAGTGGAAATCTACAAAGAGCTGGGCAACTCCAAGCCGGACTTCATCATTGGCAACTACAGGCGAGCTGGGGTGGGCCTGGCTCATGTTCTTGATGCACGCTGTGGCAGCGTGCCGGCAGCAAGCCTCTGGTAGTGCAGAAGCCACTGGTGGTGGTAAGCTGCAACATGATCCATGCAGAAGTGGGCAACACTGAAGTAAGGGCTTCGCGCCAAGTAACTACAGGCAAGCCGGTGGAGGTGTGCTCACTTCAGGAGGTATGTGGCTGCCCAGCCTGGCAGTAGCACAGCTGTCGTAGGCCTTTCGGCGCTAGACGGGTCTGTAGCGGTCAAGCGCTGTTGGGGGGTGGGGCACAGCTGTGCATGTACTGCCAGTGCCGCGGGCTGGAAAGCTGATAAAGCCATGGGCTGGAAAAGCTGATAAAGCTTGGGGCCAGCTCGTTGCTGTTGCTGTCTGCCTGGTGACTTGCCAACACCTTCCTGAATTGTGATGTAGGCATGGTGCTGGCAGCCTATGAGCCTGGCAACCCATCTCCTAAACCCTGATCAGTGACCTGCTGACGTCTGCTCCTGCCCATGCAGTGACGGCAACTTGGTGGCGAGTCTGCTGAGCCACAGGCTGGGCATCACTCAGGTAGGGTGCCACAACTGCAAGCTGCTGCAGCTGCTTGGCCTGCCTCATCACAACAGCCAGCAATGAGCAGCATCTCTGACAGGGGTAGGCATCTGCATGTGTGCTGCCTTTCCCCCACACTCTGGGATTGGCTCCAGCAGTGCACATGGACAATAAGCAGTGGCCTTCGTTTGCAGGCAAACATTGCACACGCCCTAGAGAAAACCAAGTACACTGATGCTGACATCAACTGGTGCGTTGCACTCAGATGCCTGGAGATGAGTGCAGCATTGCCTGGTCAGCGTATGGGAGCTGCTCATGGCGCCTGCGAGGACTTGCAGCTGAGTGTGAAGCATGTCTGGCTTCCTGCTGCAGGCGCGAGATGGACAAGAACTACCACTTTGGGTGTCAGGTGAGCTCAAGCCCCGATTTGGGGCCTCTAGCCAGGCTTTGTGGGCTAGGCCTAGCTGCACACACACACCCCATTCGGTGAGGTGCAAGACGCTGAGACCTGCCGCAGAACCCCTTGTGCGCTGGCCTGGCACTCCAGATGGAGGCGCCCAGACGCATGTGATGACCAGCAATGCCCTGCTCCAGGAGCATGGTCGTGCAGCAGCCTGATGCCCAGCCCCTGCACTATTGTTTGACACTGGCTGTGCACTTTCTTTCTTCATGTTTCCCCTCCTGCGTGCAGTTCACAGCTGACCTGATTGCTATGAACACAGCAGGTGGGCACCAGCTCTGCTGCACAGACCGCTGGCATTACAGATGGCGCTTGCCTGGAGCATACACGTGCTGCATGAGTCGTGGCCCGCAACTCTCTTCTGTGAATACAAGCATCCCACAACCCGCCAGGCTGCCTGCCGCACCCACTATCGGGGCTCTGCTCTGCGGCCAGTTTTTGCACCACGCATGATTCTCCCACTCCAGATCAAGACCTTCCCCTATGAGGGCAACCTCTCTCATGCATGTGCCCTGCTGGGTGCAGACTTCATCATCACATCGACCTTCCAGGAAATCGCCGGAGCTAAGGGGGTGGTGGGGCAGTACGAGTCTCACACAGCCTTCACAATGCCTGGCCTGTACCGCGTCGTGCAGGTAGGTCATGTCAGCTTGTGACCTCCCTGTGTCTTGGTGCCTGTGTTCAGAGCGCAATGGCCTGTGCAGTGATAGCAGGTCCTGTGGTTTCTAGAATCTACAGGGGCAGGACAAGGGGCACAGATGTAGTGGATGTGGTCTTGTGCTGTGATGTTGGGGCAGGCCCTTACAGGTGACATACTGCTGGAACTGCATGTGTGTGCCAAGCCACATTGAAATCCCCAGACTGCTTTATTGGCCTGGAAGGGAAATGCTTGAGCAGCCTGCCTGCTTGAGGCAAGCTTTGGAACACGGCAGCAGCACAACAGTCCATTCCATGGAAGAGTTCCCATTTAGGGCCGCTGGCCATAGTTGCACGCAGGGCAGCAGCAATACACCTTTTAATTACTGGCTGGCATGTAAGCCATTGCCGACCAGGATGCTTTCTTTGTCAGTTCTCGACATTTGCGTCCTCCACAAGACAAAGTAGGTCTGCCTGCAGGAGGCAGCGATGGCTAGAACCACACTCTGGAGTGCTTCTCACAGTATACCGCCTCATCATCGCAGCCTGGCAGTTAACTTTTGAAATTGCAAGCATGGCATGGTGTCACCCATGATGGTTCTATCCTGCTCACACAACATTGTCCTCATTGTCTGTACAGGGCATCGATGTCAAAGACTGTAAGTTCAACATTGTATCTCCTGGGGCAGATCCTGACATCTACTTCCCCTACACCCAAGAGGACAAGCGCAAACCCCTCAAGGTGATTTGAGGCATTTCAAGTCGTCCCAATGGTGGTGGGGGGCGGCCCAGTACCTGGTTCATGATTTAAGTGGTGGAACCCAACTGCTGTTCAGGCACCTTTTCTGCTATGGTGACAAGCCTTCAGCAATGGTGTCTATTGGAGGTCAGCATGGTGGTGTCATTGAAGCAGCTATTAGAAAAAGTCGATGCAGCCTGAGTTTGACTGCGGAAAGCTGGTTTCACGTTAGCGGCAGCCAGGAAACCTCTCGACAAGGTGAGGCAACATCTAAACTTTGTCTGCTGCAGATGTGCTTGGATTGGGCTGCTGTCAGGCCAGGTTGGTCTACGAGCACGCCAAGCTGCGGCTCACCCTCAACCAGGACGATGTAGGATGAGGCAGCTGCTGGTGGCACTGGGGTGCTTCAGCTGCTCTGTGCAAGCAGGACATCCTGTCGGGCCTGAAGCTATCGTTGCACGCTTTGGCCCGAAAGCGGCTGCCATCGTGGCCCTAGGTGCATCTGTGGCTTGCCCCCAGCTCAGGGGCCGCCCTGTGGCCCATTTGTGTACCATATCTACAAACAAGTTCAGGCTTTTAGTGGCTGCCTGCAGGACAAGTATGGCGACAAGATCGAGAAAATTCTGTATGGGCCGGAGGAGGATGGCTATGCTGTCGGCAGCCTGAAGGATAAGAAGAAGCCCATCATCTTCAGGCAAGCCCCTGACTCTCTGCTGCTGTGTCCTGCCTGGCAGACAGTGATAGGTATGCTGTGTGTTGAAAGCTGGAGAGCCAGACTGCTTGCGTTTGGTCTGCATCCCTGGGCCAGCCTGGCAACTGAAGCCGCCATGACCTCCTATGCTAGCCCCTGCCGACAGCTTGATAAGACCAGTCCATGCCTGTTGACCCTCTCTGGGTCAGGCTGGGGTCACTGCTGGCTGCTGCAGGCGCCATGACCTCCTGTGCAGCCACCATAGCTTTCTGTGCTACACGTGCATGCGGCATGGCGCCAATTGGCCATGCATTGCAACCTACTTTGTGTCATGCCACTATCAGGGCGCTGGCTGCAAATGCTGCAATACGCTACTGGGCAGCCGTTGTAGCCTCCTGTGCCACGGCTGCCTGCAGCTCAGCTCAGCTGGCCCATGAATGTGTACCCTTCCTGAGTATGGCCACCATCACTGCTGCAGCATGGCGCGACTGGACAGCGTGAAGAATTTGACGGGGCTGGCGTCCTGGTGAGGTCAAGTCTTGTGCACAGCATAGCCAAGGTTGCTTGCCTGCAAATATGGCCCCCATTTCTGAGGGTAGACAAGGAGAAAGGCATCGCGCAGCCTTTCACGGTCCCCCAGACAAGGAACCTCCTGATGCTGCCCTGTTCAATCGCGCTGCGCCTCAGCGCTGCGATCGGCTGTAACAGCTGTGCTCTCTATGCATGTCATTGGTAAGCAAGCTGAGTGTCATGACTGTGTCATAGAGCCACTTGCCAGCACGCTGAGTGGCAGCAGCAAATGTTGCTCATCATGCAGGTACGCCAACTGCAAGAGGCTGAGGGAGCTGGTCAACCTGGTCATTGTGGGTGAGCACAATGCCTACCTCAGCTCCTCACATTACTGGCTGTTGCAGTGCAACGGCCTAGCATATGATGATGTCAGGGTGGCAGCATTGCTGGGCAGAGGCATGTTTCCTGCAACCCTCTGCCTGCTTCAGCAATGCAGCTGTCAGCTTTGTGTTACTGGCAGCAGCTGGGGTTGCCCATCCTTGACCGGCCACATAGAGCATGGTGCTCTGCAAAGTGGCACCGGTCAGCCTGACCTGGCGGTCCCTATCGCGCGTCATAGCCACTGCCAGCAGAGCGACATGCTGCGTTCTTTGCCATGGACCGGAAAGGATCTGCACAGCACTTTTGAATAGCTTGGGTGGTGTTGTACTGTTGTCTTGCCTGCCTGCAGACAGCATTGTGGACCCACGGCAGAGCAGCAATCATGCAGAGAAGCTTCATGGCAGTTTCAGGAGCACAGCAGACAGCTGCACCACCACCTTATATGGTGCCCCATTGCAGGCAGCAGTGTAGACCCCAAGCCAAAGCGTTTAACATCCGGCTGCACCATGCCAAACTCCATTGCCCAGGGGCGGCACATGGCTATCAGCCTTCTGCCCTGCCAGGTGCTGTACAGATACAGTATACAATGCTCTATGCTGTGCGTCTTGCCTGCAGGCGGCATCGTGGATCCCAGCCAGAGCAACGATCACGAGGAGAAGGCCCAGTGCGAGAAGATGCACGAGATCATCAAGGAGCACAAGCTGAACGGAGAGATGCGGTGGCTGGTGGCCCAGAAGGACCCTGTCGTCAATGGCGAGATCTACAGGTGACACAGCTGCAAATGATGCCCACAGCTGCATGGGCTGAATACAGGATGGCCACCGCTCCAGGTGTGGGCACTTTCAGTCTTCCAAGCCACCCGACAGTAAATGGTGTGCCACGAGGTACCTAAGATTGAGGTTGAGATGGGGACAGGTATGTGGGAGGTACTGCTGTGTAATGCTGGCCATATTTGGCCACATTTGCAGTGGCTAAGTGACCCAGCAGGGTCCCATTCCTGGGTTATTTTCACCTTTCCCTCACAGTACTTGTTCACTATCGGTCAAAGCAAGTGTTTTAGGGTTAGAGATTTGCTGCTGTTGGCGACATCAGAAGGCGAGAGAGCCCTTGGGGGCTGCTTGTCATTTCTGCTGTGCAGCTCAGGCTGGGGATCACGCTTTGGGATCTGCTTCCCTCTTGGTCTCTGACTTGCCTGTCTGTGGCCGTCAGCCTCACTAGAGCCTGCCATCTCTGTGCTGCTGCTCTGGACTGTACAGCATTCCGACTTTACCCTGGTTTCCTGGAGCGGCCTGTGGGATGTAAGCTCTCTCAATTGGCAGCATGACTGGCCAGGCATGCCGATGGAAGCACTAATGGATCTTGGCGTGGCTGGCAACTTCCTTGTCCATTGTTAGCTTGAGGCGCACGCACTGTCCCGACCTGCTTCTATCTGTGCAGGTATGTGGCCGACACTGGGGGAGCATTTGTGCAGCCCGCAACCTATGAGGCCTTTGGGCTCACTGTCATTGAGGTGAGACCTAACAAGTGCTCTGCTGACGTGCCAACCTCAAGTGGAGGCAGCTGCAGGTGCTGTGCTGACATGCCAACCTCAAAGGGCGGCAGCTGCAGGTGCTGTGCTGACATGCCAACCTCGAAGGGAGGCAGCTGCAGGTGCTGTGCTGACATGCCAATCTCAAAGGGAGGCAGCTGCAGGTGTTGTGCTGACATGCCATTCTCAAAGGGAGGCAGCTGCAGTCGCAGCATTTGTGCTTTGCAAGTTGCCGCCACCCAGCACCTCTGTGGGCAGCCCTTAGGCAGCCCTGCATCTTGCCTGCTCGCAGCGCTAGTAGATTTTGAGTCACGCACCCCTGGCACCTGTCTGTCTGCTGTGCTCTCTTTGTGAACACTGCTGCTGCACCCTCAATACTCAGCCTTATGTCCCTGCGAAGGCTCACCCAGGTATTCTTGACCATTGACTTACAGGCCATGACCTGCGGCCTGGTGACCTTTGGGACAAACAGGTGAGGGATGCTTCTCCTGTCAGTCAGCTGGTGGATCATCCTTCAGCATTGCTGGTTGTTCCAGCATCCCTGAAGGTGATAGTCACCCTCCACAAGCATCTGCAAGGCGCCCATGCTCTTGCATGTTCAGATACACAGCAGTCTCTGTGTCTATCATCATCAGACCGACAGGCAGGGCATGACCTCTTATTTGCTGCTTTCCCAACGTTGAGGCATGGCCTGTGCTGCAGGGGCGGGCCCAGTGAGATCATCGTCGACGGCGTGTCTGGCTTCCAAATTGATCCCTTCCGTGGCGAGCAGGCAGCTGACACGATGGCCGACTTTTTTGAGAAGGTATGTGGGCTCTCAAGCTTCAGCAATTGTAGTGGCTGTTCATGAAGAAGTAAGAAGAGCAAGCAACTGATGTCACCTTTCTGAGAAGGTTGCATCGCCCCCCGCCGTGCTTCTACTTTAAAGATGGTGCTTCTACTTTAAAGATGGTGCAGCCGCCTTGCCATGTGGGTACCTTGCTGCAGACATGTGCCAGGGCTGGCACGGCCCCACTCAAGAAAGTGTGATGTTGCAGCACAGCTGCTCTGCATGATGCAATCTGGCATACATGTGCCATCAACAGCTCTTTGTCAAGTGAGCTCGAGCCATCAGGTGGATTCTTATGCCATCACACATTTGCACAGTTTTAGAACTGCAGCGGCGCACTCCTGCTGATGAGAGCTTGCTTGCTGCCTCCGGGCTGCCATGGTGCTTTGCTGCGGCGCGTTGGCTGCAAGGCCTGGCCTATCTTCATGACCCACTGCCTGTCTGTGCAAGCAGCTCTGGAGAAGGTTGCGGTGTCTGATTGCAGCGCACTGGACCCCTGCCTGCCTCTGCAGGCCGCCAAGGAGAGACACTATTGGAAGGAGATGAGCGACGCCTCTCTGGAGCGCATCAGGACAACTTACACCTGGTGCGCCCAGCTGCCATTACTGTCCCAAAGGGGAATCCAGTGTGTGACACCATCTGCCTGAACAGTATTGCCAGGCATTCACAATACAATGATCAGATGGTGCACCCTGCTAGTGTCATCTGGGCAGATGAGAACCCTCAATCACTTCAGCATAGCTGTTGCCGCTAGATCAGAACCGGGACCTGCAAGGCCAGGCCCACTGTGATTGGCTGCCTCTGCTACAGTGCCATGATCACCCTGGTGTCTGGCTGTTTGACGAGCAAGCATTCAGCTGCAATTTGACGGACAGCTGAATGCTTGCCATCTCAGTTGCTGTTCCCTCTGCTGTGCAGGGGCATCTATGCTAAACGACTGATGACTCTATCAAGGGTGTACAGGTGCATACTTAATTGAATTGTTGTACACCTTCTCACCCAGCAGCTGCTGCATTGTGTCTGACTTGATTTCCTGCCTACAGCTTCTGGAAATTTGTCACGGGCCAGACTCGCACATCTGCAAGGAGGTACCTGGAGATGCTGTTCCTGTTGTGCATGCGCCCTCTGATTGCCAGCGTCCCAGAACACGAGACTAATGGCGCTGACGAGGGCAAGAACTGAATATGAGACGACCAGGCACTCTGAACTGTGAATTTGTAGGGCACTGATTCGGGCATCACTGACAGTCTGCTCTTGCCATCATTCAGAGGTGCGGGCTATTTTCCCCCATCTTCACACTCTTTGCTCAGCAATGTCGAGATAGGTCTGCTTTGTCATGAAATGATGGGACCCAGCTTTGTACAGCTAATTTTTGGTAATCGTCTATGAGATTGCGGCAGCAGAATCTCTGGTTCTGTGCTGGAGCTAGATGATGCTGCACTGGCGCGTCAGATGTTGCTTCGCATGGTTCAGGCTGACACTCTCTGGCGCTTGACCCTCTGTGTCTGGCTGCTCTCCTCCTTGATGGGCATGCCAGCCTGCAGTTCCCCATGCAGCTGCTCTGGCGACAGCCTGGGCAGCGAGGGGGGGCCCAGGTGCGCAGCCTCTGGAGCGTAGGCCTGCAGGCAACACTGGTAGCCCTGATGGGGAGCCTGACGCTGTCCCGCAGTCAAAACATGCTGCAAAAGAAGTCTCAGCTGCAAACCCTCCATAGCCTCCCCAGTTTGGGAGTCTTGTTTATGGTCAGTCAGGGAGTTCTGTTGCTTTCAGGGGGCAAGAGGCCATGTGTGAGAGCCCCCGACGTGATTTGGGCTTGCAAGAGCCCCAGATAGCCAGCATTTGCACATCAGCAGTGGCCAAGCTTTGCACCATCTGGTGGCGGGATCAGGAGCTGTGTACTTGGGCTCTGCTGTATTCAGGTGAGAGGGTGCCGAGATGGGCCAAAGGTGAGATGGGTGCAGTGGGACATGCTGCGAGAGCTTGATGCTCTTTCATACACATCTGTGCTGAGGCCTGCTTACTTGGGCGACCTCCCCGCCATGCTGTGGCATGTCCCCAAGCTGTCCCTGCGTTGGGCAAAGAAACCACCCGTCAGCCAGCGGCGACAAGAGCTGCAGCGCCAGGCAGGGCAGGTTGCCCGCATTCATTGAAGCACAAGCTACACATTTTCAAGCGGCTGTGAGAGCTCAGCATGGCTTAAGGCAGCCCGCAACCCAAGCACTCTAGATACAGGAGCAAGACGCCCAGAAACCCCATGTTACAATACTGCTGCCAGTGCGGCGCACTCTTTTGCAATGGCCTGATTGTGGGACAGCCCCACAAGGACATCCCACTATTTGCTGCACAGGGTGGCTGTCATGATGCGGTTCATGAAGCTATGGTTGTGCAGTACAGGACTACATCAGTTCACCCAAAGCAAACACTTTAGGACAGCCACGCAGGTCAAACTCATCTGGCGCGGCTGCACAGATCTGGTGCAGATGGGGACATCTTGACATTCTATACCCACAACCCTGCAGCTCTCCAGAGGCCAGCCCTGAACACCCCACCTGGTGCTGCAGCGGCAGCTGCATCGCCTGCTCATGCTGAGTGTGCCCCGGCGGGAGCGGCATGCCCATACCATGGATGCCCTGGACCCCCATGGCCTGACTGGCCTGGTGCAGCTGCTCCAGAGCTGCGGACACCGCCTGGGCCTGCTCCACCGAGAGAGGGGGCTGCTCCTGCAGGCAGAAGGAGAGGCCCCTTGTGAAACACCTGTGTTGACTGTTGCCTGTGCAACTGCTGCTCGAAGCGGCTCACACTGGCGCAGGGCCTGCTCGCCTGCCCGTGAGGCTGCTTCTGCAGCGGACAACAAGAGCCGGAGCGGGGGCCCAGGGCTTCAGCACTTGCGACTCAACTCACATAATGCACTTTACATGTGTTCTTGTTTTCTGATACACGCTGACAGGTGGGCTCTTCATGTGCAGAAGCAAAATTGTAAGTAGAGGAGGTGCAAGGGCTATCCCAGTGCTGCAGATGCTGATGGTCTGCTGGAAGACGACAGAAAGAGTTGCTGCTGGAGAACAGTGCAAAAGGCCTGCACCCCCAGCTGCCTTACGCTCCCTGACCACACAAACCCTCTGTGAAGGACCCACAAAGCCTATTTCAGCATCGACAACCTCAAGCTGCACTTTGTTTGCAGTACTTATAGCTGACACATCACAAAGATGCAACGTACGTCTACACTGAACTGCTCTGCTCTTTGGTGAGGGTGCATGACCCAACACAGCACTCTCTGACACCTCAGTGGCCTCCAGCCCACCTGCGCTTCCCCTGTGCACATAAAGGTATACTCTGAGATTGATGAATCCCTGAAGTCCCTGACCCTAGGCCAACCTTGCCCACCGCCCACTGGCTGTGCTGTTGAGTCTCCAACGGTGTACGTCAAGACAAAGCCAACAAAGCCTCCACGAACCAGTCGTCGGGGCCCCAGCTGTGGCTCGCTGTGCAACAATACTGTGCAACTGCACACGACCCACCTGCCCGTCCATCTGGCCCCCGCCAGAGAAAAGGGAAGAGCTGTGGCTCGCTGTGCAACAATATGGCAGCTGCATGCGACCCACCTACGCGTCCATCTGGCCCCCAGCTGTGGCTCGCTATGCAACAATACTGCAACTGCATGCGACCCACCTGCCCGTCCATCTGGGCCCCGCCTGGTGGCCCCGCAGCCGCCAGGTTGGCATGCATCATTGCCAGCTGCTCCGGTGTGAGGTGGGCCATCATGTCATGCACCTGCATCGTCTGCTGCGCCTCGTGCATGCCCGGCACGGGGGCCCCATGGTGGTGCATGGCGTGCTGCTGCTGGACCCCAGCACCGTAGTCCTGCAGCACAGACAGCACTGCGTGGTGACTGGGTGCCCATCATGGTGGGAGTGGAGCATGGCCGGTTGCCGCGCATGAGCGCCGTGCTCCTGCAGCACAGGCAGCCTGTGAAGTAAATTGGTCCCCTGTCCTGCCTTGTTGGATAGATGAGCTGTCATGGATGGCCTGACCTTAGGGCTTCAGTATCAATTTCGGCAGCGCAGGTGGCCTGTGACAGCAGCTCGAGCGGCTTGATGAAGAATGTGGTGATGAGTTGGAGGAGCAGCACACGCAGCAGGCTGGGCGACTTAACGGCAGCTACAGACAGCGGTGCAAGTGGCAAGGCTTGGTGGCCCCCTTCAGGGTACTGGCGACCAACAGGGCTGACAACAGGCGCACCACGGGGCTCAGCAGTGCAGCCTAACCCCAAGCAGAGAAGCAGGCATGCAGCCCTGGCAGATATGCTGGCAACCAGCAGCAATGACACCAGGTGTAATCTGGGGCCAGGCAGTGCACCCAGGCAGCCCAGGCAGATAGACGGCACTTCGACAGCAACAATGGCAGGTGCAGCACAAGCTGGGCACTGCAGTATGGCGCAGCCACTGGTGGTAGACTGGGAAGCACAGATGGGAAGTGACAGCCAGCAGCAATGACGGCAGGTGCAGCCTGGAAACTGGCAGTGCAGCATGGTGAGACAGCGCTGGCAGCTATTGGAGGCTTGCTTGGTGCATGCCACCAGAAGATCAGCCTGCAGCAATGTGAACTGGCAGCAGCGATGGCAGGTGCAGCTTGGCGCAGCCAGGCGATCAGACGAACATGAAGCAGGCTCACCCCGACGGCCTGCAGGTTGGGCTGCTGGTGGGCCGGCATGTCCTCCTGCAACGCCCAGCAGAGCTCACTCAGCTACAGCAGCCGCAGCAAGCAGGGGGCTTGGTGCAGGTCGCTATCTCTGTGCGCTTGAGACTGACGCTGACGAAGGGTAGGGATGGGGCAGCAGGTTGGGCAGCAGGCTCACTGATAGCATTGCGCTGCCATGACAACAGTCCTGTCAGCTTCAGATGCTGCATGCAATAAAATTTCCTTGGGCCATTGATGCTCAGTAAGTCCTGGGGTAGGCACAGCACTCCCTTGCAGTTGGACCATGCCGCCCACATCACACATGCAACAGTACACTCAGAACCAGCCTGCACTCAAAGCTCTGCCATGCTGGGATCACACAACTGACAGCATCCTGTCATTGTCATCGATCCCATGCAGCAACTGCCTCAGTGACACAAGCCTCCAGAGGGCTGGTTGCACAAGCAGAGGGCTTCAAGCCTTCGACACCACTGGACATCTGGCAGCGCCTCCCACAGTGGCACAAATGTCTAGAGCCAACAGTGCGCTGGCAGCTCAAGCAGAGAGGTTGATCAACTCAAAACCTAGCCATGCGAGCAAGAGGCAAGCCTCTAAGTCAACCTGAGACCTGGCAGCACTCCACCTGTGACACAAAACTGTGGGCCCCAGTGACTGGCAGTGCAAGCAAATGCCCTCTGGCACACCACGGCTTCATGCCATGAAAGTCAGGCAGGGCCCTTTCCTGCTGACAGTCAGGCCGATGCTGAGTTCAGACCACTGACCATGTGCAGCAGCATGGGCACCCTTGGTCCCCAGAAAGCCAGGCCAATACAATGAGCACATGAGCGATCTGCGAACGGGGTGGCAGCATCCGGGGGGAGGCAAAATTGTCATGCCTGAGGTGCCGAACAGCACAGGAGCCCTGCCCCGGCTTCAGGGCTGCTTGTCATCAAGCCTACCCAGAGAACCCCAGAAGGTCGTACAATAGGGGCAGCCCAGCTCACCGAGGAGGGTGGCAGGGGAGGCAGGGGCAGCCTCGCCAGGGGGTTCTTGCTCAGGTTGACCATCCCCGGCAGCTTGCACTGCGCGCAGTGGGTGCGCTTGCGCTGCCCAGCCTGCCCGAAGTTGGGCACCGCCTTCCCGCACGCGCACCGCCGCGACACCACGTTGACCATCCCGGGCTGCGTTGCAGAAGGAGGGCACCTGAGTTGACTGCAGTTGACTGGCCTGGCAAGAGGGGACAGCTTGCTGGGAACGTCGCTACAAGGAGCAAGGCAGGAGGGCTCCTTCGCTGTGATCAGGGCGCCACCAAATGGACCGTGCCAGGCTGCATGACAGGCAGAGAGCAACATCAAATCGACCACTGCGGGCTGCAGGGCAGATGGAGGGCCCTCAAGTCAGCAGCAGCAGCAGCTGTGGCCACACTGCTAAGAGGCAGAGCACTGCCACGACGCAACCCCAGGGTTGCAGGGCAAGGTTCGGAGAGGTGGCTGAGGCATTGACCGCCAGAGGGAACAAGGCAGGTGGGCGCCTGTCAGCAGCAGCGGCAGCAGCAGTGCAAGCACTGCTTGGGCGGGGCACCGCTGTGATGCTGAGTGCCAGGCTCTGCCTGGAAGGCAAGGGATCAGCAGCCCATCAGATGCACATGGCTCTGCTAAGGGAGACTGCATTGACCACTCGAGGCTGCTTTGCCAATGTCCTGGTGGGCCACCTTCTGGTGGCCCACCCCCTTGCAACACAAAGGGGTTGACAAAGCTGCTGAGAATCTCATGCAGTTGGCCTGCTTCCAAAGAACCATAGCTCCTGCCTGCCCCTGCACGCCTTCTTCATGTGAAGGCAGTCGCACTGAGGCCGCCGCCATGCTGCATCCACGCAAGACATGGGGCCCCTCAAGCTGTAGGCCAAGCAGCCAGGAGCTGTACAAAAGACAAGCTACTGGCCCCGGTAGAAAGGAGGTCCACAAGTCACCAGCCCTGTACAACCGCTGCAGTGCACCAGTGTAGATGCAGCCCATGTTCCCTGCCCACCTCCTTGCAGTTGTTGCAGTGGGTAGCCTTCATGGTCCCAAGGGTGGCAAAGCTGGGCACAGCCTTCCCACAGGCGCAAGTGGCTGCCCGGATGTTCACCATCCCGTCCTCCTTGCACTTGGCGCAGTGGGTGGGCTTGCTCTGCCCGGGGTGCGCGAAGTTGGGCTGGGCCCGGTTGCAGAAGCACTTGCGGGGCGCCGCTCCCACGTTGGTCATACCATCCAGCTTGCACCTGCAGGGTAGATGAGCCCGGTCGCGCTGGGGATGGGGAAACAGGCCGTGCATTGGTCAAGCCACCCGGCTTGCGCTTGCAGGGCAGTGCAGTCTCTGTGAGGCTAAGGGCAGAGGCACCTGAGGGGTGCAGCCCCCGCGTCGACATGCCACTGCATGTAGGCTGGGGAGCGCCTCAGCTGCAGCGCCAAACGCTGGCGGTACTGGCCTGTAAGCGGGTTGAGGCAAACGCTGCTGAGACTGCCGGGTCCGGGGGCCGGGCCCACCTGCTGCCACAGCTGCCCAGCATATGCAGCATCCTCTGGAGCGTGCTAGGCCATTCACGGACTCTGCTTGGGCACCCCAGGCTGGCACTCCAACCATGGCTTGCGGGGCAGCCATGCAGACCACACGCACTCAGCGAGAGCACGCTCTGCTGTGCAGCACATGGAGCTACATCCCAGCAGGTGGCGCAGCAATGTGGGTGCCGTGGCCCCATTCACGGCAGTACCTGCCACTGCTGTGCAGTCACAGCACTGCAGCAGGCTTGCCTGGCACAGTGAGTGGGCTCATTGCTCCCAGGCGTGGCATAGCTGGGCCGCGCCTTGCCACAGAAGCACCGCTTGGCCTCCATCATCCCAGGCTCCTTGCACCTGCACCAGTGCAGACAGAGGCTTGGTGGGCTGCCTGCGCAGTGCTATGTGAGACAATGTGTGCTTCCAGCGCCACTAACGCCATGAGGGTAGTCAGTCCAGGCTCTATGCACCTGCACGGGCCCAGGCACAGGCTCAGCTAGCTGTCAGTGCAATGCTCAACTGACGCCATGGGAGGGTCAGTGGTTGCAGCGTTCCTGCACCTGCGACCATGAAGGCCATGATGGAAGTCAAGTGGAATGGCTGGGCAAAGCCCTGCTCGCTGGGCGCCCCACAAATGAAGGGGTCAGGACAGGACAGGTCAGGACAGGTCGGGTCAGGTCTGGTCTTGGGCTCCTGCGACAGTATACGTGGTGATGGAGCCAAGTGAGCTTGCTGAATGATGCTCTGGTGGCTGCACTCGCCACAAGTGAGACAGGTCAAGAGTCTCACATCCGAAGCAGTGCATTGCAGCCAGCCATGCCAGTGAGCAGCAGTTCCACCCGTGCTCCGCCAAAGTCTTGGCAGGCCAGCAGTGCGGTTTGCGGGCAGGCTGCGCCCTAGTGTCGGGTGCTCTGTCTTGTAAGTGCTGAGAACGCGAAGAGGTCAGGCACAAGGCACGACTGTGAGGTCACGAAGACCTCAGTCTCCTGTATGGGAGAAATGTGTACACAGCTGTGGCAGGCTCACCTTCCACAGTGTGTGGGCCTCCCAGCTCCAGTGGTGGCAAAGGTGGCCACCTCACCTGCACGGATGCAGGGAGCTGGTGAACCTCTCTTCTGGCTCAGGCGAGCAACAAGGCTGGGAAGGATGGCTGCAGCTACTGGCCAGCCACAACCGACTGTGCAGGCTACCCACAGCATTGCTTCTGCTTTTGAGTCTGGTGCAGTTGCTCGATGGTGCGGCAGTTGTGCGGGCAGTCAAATCGACCAGGCCTGCTCATGCACAGCAAGCACATGAGGCCAGGCGTTGTGCTCACCGCAGGCACACACAGGCATGGCACCAGACATGCTTCACTGGGCGCAGCTCTGGCGCAGCGAATGGCGGGGCAGCGGCGCCTCCCTGCAGGATCAGCACAGAGCATTGAGGGCAGGGTGACTACACCTTGGGCGCTACCTGCAGGATCAGGCAGACTGGGCTGTGCTGCAGTCAGCAATTGCACAGCACTCTTTTTGAATGAGTGGCTGTGGTGGCGGTAAGGCCCAGTCTTGGCAGGGCCCCCCAATCACATCTGGGTGAGCTTTTACACCCTGCAACTCTAACACTCAGGGGCGGCAAGACAGCAAAGCAATGGTGGTGTGGTGGCTTCTCGAGGACTTGCATGAGGTCATAACAGCTGTGCAGCTCAGGCCACAGGCGTTAGTCCGCCGGGCTGCAGGCATGGCAGCAGGCACTCACTGGCGGGGCTCTTGCAAGGCCGGTCTCCCCTAAGATCCGCTATCTGGGAGGCCCTGGTGCACGTCTTATGGCAGCGACCGACCTGGGCTTCTGAAGAGTGAATCTGGTGGGCACTAGCTTGAGTCCCTTTCCGGTATTATTATTATTCTCTTGTTTGGACATGTTTTCCATTGTCTGAGACCTTGGATGCCTCAGGCCTGCAGTTCATGCAGCAAATGCAGCGTGTTGCTCGGGACAGTCAAGTTGCAAGCCAAGCTTGCCGATCTGCATTCAGGCTGTGCTGGGCATGGCCCAGCTGAAGATGTTGATAGGCGGCATAAATTGCAATGCAGTGGGCTGAAAGGCTGCGAGGTGTTCTGTTTGTGGCAACTGCTCAGCCAAGAGGCTCATCCCTATTGAAGGCATTGCAAAATTTATGTCACTAGACCTATATCTCAAGGTGCAATTTGGAGCCACAGATTCCCCAGGCGAAGGCAGGTCGCCTCCAGCGTGAGCCTGCACAGGCAGAGCTGACTGCCGGTCGCAGCAGAAAAGTCAAAGCAAGCCTGCCGTGGCGCTTTTCATTGCTGTCGGTAAGAAATGAGCGTCTGGCATGCCTTGTATGCCCCAAGGAATCACAGATCGTATCCGCCACCTGCTCTTTTGGGCCTCTAGCACTTGCATGGTATGATTTGTCCGGCATGCAGTCCATGCTTGAGCTGCTGTGATTGGTGCACAGCTCTCAGGCCAGATGCACTGTGCTGCGTTCTGCATTGCAGCAGCCCATGAGATGCAGATTTTGCATGCCTTCCTAAATTGCACGTTGCCAGCCACAGCTGCCAGGGGCACAAATTGAGTTGCTGGGGGAGCCATGTGATGTGCTGAACCTCACATTGCACCACTGCCTGTCATGATGCAGAGGCTCTAAGATGTTGACTGTGGACACGAGAGGCGGCGCAATTGCTCTGCTGGTCATTGGCCTCATTCTGCTGGGTGAGCACAGGCCACAAGCAAACACAAGATACATTCCAAGGGCAGCCTGCAGCTGCCCATGAAGCAGCTGGCCAGGCTGCATGCATCACAGCAAGACAGCACTGTCATGATGCGCACTACTGCCAGCCTCCTCACGGCGACTGCCCCTGCTGCAGGCACATGGGGAGCACTGCTGAACTTGGCTGAGCGTAAGGGGCGCTCCACCACTCACACCTACATAGGTAGGCTGCAGTGCGACCTGCATGCTGTCGCCTTTGCACTCCATGCATGCCTTGCTGCCTGGGGCTGGCCCCAGCTCGGCCTGGCCACAGCAGCAACAGCTGCGCCTGCAATGCCACCTGCTTGCCTGCCTAGGCAGTCATGTTGCTGCTGCAGACTTCTGTATAGCGTTCTTCCTGGTGTCGCTCGTGTGCGCCCTCACTCTTGGGCAATTCGGCCACTCCAGTGCGGATGGCCGGGAGCTGGAGAACTTCATCTACCAGTTACAACACTCTTCAGTGGGTTTCCTTGGGCCTGCTATTGCTTTTTCAAACACTGTATGATAAAGTGCTTGCCATCCTGGCACTGCACGAGGGTGGCAAGCAGCTGGCGCAGCCCGCTGTGCACGCTACACGTCGGCGTGCTATGTTGTGCATCATCCACAGTGTCCCGGTGGCAAAGTGTCCAGAGATGTACTGGCAAAGGCAGGGCTGACCAGTCACTGGTGACTAGTCACTGAGCTAATGCCAAACCTTGGGATGGTCCTAGCAGCAAGTTCCCCACATAGTGCTCCAGCTCTGCACCAGCCTTCCTGCACAATCCCACCTTCGCACCGTCTTGGGCATTCTCAGCATCTTGCTCTAGACCTATCGGCAAAGCCGATCTTAGGACTTTCTCCCGCATTCCGACGGGTACCAAGCTTTCGTGCTGGTGAGCGCGACCCGACTCTCTGATGGCACACCCACATGCTTCAGGCAGACATGAGCAGCAACACCCCGCCTAAAGTCACTGCCTGCAGGAAAAGAAGCTTTTGCTTTCGGGTCTGGGTCTGCATCTTCGTTTGCAGCAGCTGCCTGACACCGAGGATGATTGCCCGCAGGGAAAGCAGCCCCTGATTGGCGTTCCCCATGGGGCCAGCTGTCTGCATCTTTCTTGGCAGCAGCTTCTGACGAGATCTGGACATCACCACCTGCAGCAAAAGAAGCCCCTGTTCTGGTCTGCCTTAGGTGTTGGGTGTGCATCTTCTTTGGCAGCAGCTTCCCTCCACGGTGAAGGTCATTGCTTGCAGGAGAAGAAGCCCCTGATTGGGTTTGCCATGGGGGCTGGCGTCTGCATCTTCTTCGGCAACTTGGGTCTGCAACTGGCGCTGACGCTGTGCGGCGTCACCATTGCGGTTCCCCTTTTCTCCTCCTTCCTTGTCATTATTGGTGGGTTCCATCTCACGATCCCGCTGGGTGTGCTATGGAGGGCTTGGTGTCAGACTGCAGGGGCGATCCTGGAACTTGTCATCATGCTAAGTTCGTCGTTTCATCATTGGTGGGCTGGTCTCCCATGACCTGATTGGGCTCTGCTGCAGAAGGCTTTGTTTCATGTCACATGGCAGGGCAATGTTGCATCTTGTTCAGCATTGGAGGGTTGCGGTGAAAGTCATACCCTTCATGGTTGTCATCAGTAGGTGGTCTCTCATGACCTGGGCAGGTCTTGCTGTGGATTGCATATCTCGTGTCAGATGGCAGGGCAATTGCTGGTCCCTGTTCGTCATTGCTGGGTGGCCCCGGAAGGTCACAGGGGCTGCACGTGGGAATGCTGTGGGAATGCTGTCTGTGGACAGGCTTTACGGTTTGCCTGCTCCCGAACAGGCTCCCTGTTCGGGAGCAGCAACCCTGCTCCCTGTTCGGTGTCTGATGGCATGTGCTGAGTGGCGAGCTGTTAGAGGCCAGTATCTGTGTGCCAGTGCCACAGGGACCAGGTCCTTCACGGATGTACCAAAATCTGCTCAAGCCTTGCTCCGTGCCAGCGAATGCTTGCACAGTATCATCGTTGGCTGGGCCAACTCCAAAGTTTGTTGAGAGCTTGCCTCCTGTGCTGAACTCGCTGCCCTCTGCTGGGTGAAGCGTTCCCGGCCCAGAGCGAGCGGACTGGCGCACTTGCTGTGCCAGAATGCCTCCAGAATTCAGAATGTCACCATACAGAATACCCACGGTGCCCTCGGCCCTGTTTGCAGGTACTTCCCTCAACTGGGCAGAGGACAAGACGCTAAATGCAGCCCGCATCCTGTTCCCTGGCGTGGCCTGCTTCTTCCTGGCCTTTGTGGCGGGCTCCATCACCCACCTCCTCAATGAGCGCCACATCTCCCGCCAGAAGCAGCTGATGGACCAGTGAGCAGCTGCACTGTTTTGCCCACCCAGGAATGCCTCCAAAGCCCTCCATGCACAGCATCGACCCTTCTCTTCAGGGGTGTCTGATTAAGCAGCACCACTGTCAAGCACAGTCACCTGGCAAGGGCATGCCTGTCCTCAACTTACTCCTCAGTGTCACCTAGTGGACCAGTGAGGAGCTGCACCGACAAAGCCAGGAAATATCTGCAGTTGGGGGCTCTGCACGGCCTCAAGCTTGTCCCCCAACAGAAGCTGATGGACCAGTGAGCAGCTGCTGTTCTCTGCCCAGCATCCCATCAGTCACCCAGTTGCCCAGCAATGTGGCTCTTGCTTGGTGACAGCCCTGCTGTGCGCGCTGAAGGCCACAGCCAGACCACACCCGCATGCCTCTGCAGACATCACACCCCAATGCAAGCTGGCCTGTGTCTGGAATTGCTGACTCAGACAACACCTTCCCAGGGTGCAGTTCCCTAGGATGATGTCCCAATGGCTGCAGGTCTGGTGCAGTGGTGCCCCACGGCACCACCGCAAAAGCTGGAGCTCCCGGGCCCAAAACTGGCTCAAAGGAGGTGGATGACTCAGCGCATGGCCAGAACCAGGCCTTCAGCAAGGGTAGCAAGGATGGGGACAGCGACACGGACCCCTTGGATCAGGCAGAGGCAGCCGGTGGAGCTGCCAGGCTACCCCATGCAGTGGCCAATGTGCAGCATGAGTGGGCTGACCCTGACGCGCAGGCTCGCTCCGTTCGGCTGTCGCCTGCCCAGAAGCGATTCTGGTGAGTCTGATGCCTGACAAGCCCAGAAGATGGGCGCTGTTTGTGCAGGCAGCTACATGTGAATCTGGCCTGTGTGACTTTTCAGAGATACCTCTGCTGGAATGGCTTCCCCCCCTGCGCTGCAGGGGCATCATTGTGGCGTCGCTTGCAGGCGCAGTGGGGTCCCTGTTCAGCCCTGGGTTCAATGTGAGTCCTCCCAAAACAAGTGCTGGGATCAGCCTTGGCATGCCCTTCTTGTTTTGAAGCCTCTGCCTGATGCTGGCTTGCAGGTGGTGACCAACGACACTTTCCACACTCTGGCCCCGGGCGTGCAGCCCCTGACAGTGTACACAGGTGCGCCTCTACAGCTGCCAGGCTTTAGTGCTTGGAGCACATCACTGCCTTGCTTGCAATGCGTCCTGGCTGCTTGTATTGCTTCTCGGTGTGACGTGAGGTCAACTCTATGCATGCTGCTCATATTTGCCACTCTCAGGATGTGTTCCGCTGAACCTGCGTGGTGCAATCTGCAGCCCTGACCATGCAAATGCTATGCCTCCCACAGCGCTGAGGTCCGCTGCCTTCAGGCTACTTCTGGTTCTGCGTGCCCTTCATCCCGCTGTGCATCCTCCAGTGCTCCATCTTCATGCGGTGGCCCATCCTGGGGCAGAAGCGCACCACCTGGACGGCCTGGCTCAAGGACCACAAAGGCAAGCATGAGACTTGCTCTTGCGATGCCTGTGCTACATCTGTTGCCATCCAGTGGCATATCACTTGCCTGGTGCCTGGCTTGTGAGAGCACACTAGCCCTTTTTCTTGGGGGCGTTCATATCACATGGCCTGTAACGCATGACGTGCTGCTTTTGGCATTATTGCTTGCCAGCTCTTGTTGTCCACTGATCATCAACGTGGATTTGGCCAGAGGGCTGTGCCGGCCCCTAATGTGGTCAGCTTAGGTGCCGGCTGCTAATCAACCCTCAGTCCCAGCCTCTCAGACTGCTCCAGGTGTTTAGTGAGGCAGTGTATGCAGCGGTCATGTCCGCCCTGCCCGGCATAAAGCCCGAGAGCACGTTTGAAGTTTGGTCAGGTGTCCTGTGTGCTGCAGACATGAGCTTGACCTGGGGCCCCTGATACGGCACTCTGCATTCAACTCTCAATGGGCTGCAGTAACTGGGCGGGGCAGGCAGCTGGCTACTTGAAGGGAGGTCTGATGTGTGCTCTGCGCTGGCTGCAGGCATGACGTGGTTCTGGGGCTTCCTTTCTGGCGTCCTGGTGTCGGCTGCCAACGTGCTGCAGTTCCTGGGTGGCCAGGCGGCAGGCTATGCAGCCAGTGACCTGGTGCAGGCCAACCCCATCATTGCCACTCTGTGGGGCATCTTCCTGTTCCACGAGTTCCACCGCAGCACCACCTCCAAGCTGACCTACTTTTTTCTGGCCTGCATGTATGCTCTCTATATCGGCGCAGTAGTGCTGCTGGCCATCTCGGCCAAGGCCCGAAATTGATGACTGTCCATCAGTTTGCTGCTCACCAGCTGAAGCACCCAGATGTGCTGGGCACCAGGCCACAGCAAAAACATGCTCAAGTAACAAAAACTACTGTTTACAATAGCAGCAGCTCCTGCCTGAAACCTCGCATGTACATGCGGCAGGTGTTGCTGCACTTCCTAAGCGTGTCGTCAGGCTTTGCACCTTATTTCCCCTGTCATGAACCCATTTGTGAACAATCACCAGGCGCAGACCTCAATTTGTTGAACCCACCTAGCCCTTTCTTACGCCTGAGCTGTAACTGCAATGTCCTGGTTGCATTAGCAAGGCAGCACCGCTGAGCTCAGTCGGCTTGACATCATCTCTCTCACCTGCTGCCTGATGGGCAAGATGGTCGAACCACAGTGTTAAGAGGGCTCTGCAAAAAACAAAAATAAAACTCTGAGCAGCGAGACAACATGCTCAGTCTTGCACAAGCGTCCATGCACACACCCTGTCAGTTGAGGTCCCCACAGACTTGTGCGAGGGTGCAGGTCGAGGTGCCGCCATTCAGACACCACAGATCGACTGCAGGCAGGCGGCATCCTGCTGGCTGGGGTGCTCTATGCTGCCAGGCGGCCAGCACAATGGATGGACTTGAAAGTGAGTGGCCTCCTGCCAGTGCACCTCAAAGCCTGGGGCGGCTCACTATCTGAGAGCTGAGAAGTAGTGTGCACTCACTGAGCGGTGCCTGCAATAGCTTCACTGCTGTCTTCTGCAGATGGATGGGTTGCATCTCCACCGTCTGGTGCCCTCAGCGTCTCAACCATGCGCCTGCTGTGGGACAGTGTGGAGAAGCCACTTCTGAGAATAGGGAGGAGTGGCATCCAGGTGCGGGTCACTCCCTTAGCGTGCTCTGTGCTAAATCAAGGGCAGACCACCCACCTGCACTTCCTCTTAGGCCTACTGACCATGCTTGGCATGAGAGGCCATCCCTTTGGAATGCCATGGTCTGGCAGTGAACTGGTGTTGGGCCACCTGCAGGCAACAGGCCCCAAATGTGGCACCATCTGCCCCGCCGGACATGCACCATGAATATTAGCTTAAGCGCGTCCGTACTCTTCTGCAGGGCAGTCACACCTCTTCCCTGAGGGAGCTGGTTCAGGCGCACTCTCTGGTCAAGGTGCAGCTCAATCAGCAGCATGAGGTGGCGGTGGCGGCGGTGGCTCAGCAGCTGGCAGAGGCCTCTGGTGAGACCCAGGGAGTGCCAGTTGCAGCCTGCCCCTCCAGCAGCTGCGGGCAGAACATGGCAACACTGACGCATCAGCAGGGGCGTGCAGCAGGAGGTCAAGCAGAAGTGCAAGGTTGCTTTAGAACGCACCGGGCAGCTGCAGGGCTGGCTGGACCACAGCTGCAGCGGCCAGGCAGGGGCGGAGGCGCTGGATGCAGACGCCACGCCGTTCTCCTGCAGGATCTGCTCTCTTGTGCGCAGCAGGGCCTCAGCTGATGTTCCTGTTGGTGGGGTGGTGGTTGTGTTGGTGAGGTGGTGGTGGTGGTGTTGGCGACTGGTGAGGAGATCATGTTGCTGAAGCTGGCAGAGTCATCTGACAAGAAACCGGGGCGTGACAAGCCTGCGATGGGCAAATGACAAGCCCTGCGGGGCCTCAAGCCTTGTCTGGGGCAGGCAGTCAATAATCTCCTGGCAGCTGCCAGAGGTTGTCTGAGGACCTGTGATGCATGTGAGCAGCAGGCTTGGCTGGTCAGCTGCCTCTTCCAAAGCCCCGGAAGGCAAACACACATTGGTGTCCATCCTGCTGGGGGTGCACAGGCCTGTGCACTGGCCAGCCTTGACCTCCTGCCTACAGGCAGGTGCAGCAACCTGGTGCCGATTCTCTGTCGGTCGTTCTCGTCCACCAAGTTGAGCACTGCCAGAGCTCTGACTGCCTTGCGAGCAGGGGCATCTGGCAGTGGCTGGCACTGAGTCTGCGTTGTTCAGAGCGGTTGTGGCTGAGGCGCCCCCCGCATGTTGCGTGCCCCTGGCACCGCACAACCCAGCTGTTGACTGGCCTCATCAACCACACCCGTTCCTGCTGCCCCATGTGAACCCTGCAGATTTCTCAGTCAGGCTACGGGCTGCTGCAGGGGCTGATGTGGTCCAGGTCAAGGGCAGGACGCTCCTCTTCTCTGACACTGCCGTGCCCACGCCAGAGCTGCTGGCGCAGGCCCGGCAGCGGCATGACTCCAAGCGGGTGCGACGGGAGAGCAAGGCCACTGCCAAGCAGCCAGTCACCCTGGCGCCTCCCGTGCAGTCACAGCTAGCAGCCCTGCACAGGGCTGGATGTGTGCCACAGGACGCTTTTGACAATAGCTCCCTAGGGTGAGCTTCGTGGCACTGCTAAGGCCCAGAAGCCTTTGCTGCTTGATATGCTGCCAAACCACTCCCTGACTGGCACCTTATGTTCCTCGCAGGGCATTGAGCCGCTTACCAGAGGCGTCTGCCCTGAAGGTCCTACAGCAGATTACCAGGCATCGCATGAGGCAAATCAACAACAAGTCTGCCTGGCTATCCAGCCAGTGTGCAAAAGCAGCATCTGGGCTGCAATGACTCTTTTCCTGAGTCTTTGCTGTGGTGGCACTGCCTCTCTTCATGGGTGCAGAGCCCCTCATGGACACAGGGATACCATTGAAGAACCTATACGACCCGGCAACTGTGCTAAGAACTACAAGTTCTTGGCATGGCATGCCGGATTGTTGTTTAGTAGAGAAACTTGAATTCCCCTGCCCTTCTTCCTCTGATTAGTAAGCCAGTAGCAGGTTTTCCTTGGCCCCAATCTGGGGCTGGCCGTGTCTGGAGGGCAGGCTGCTGCTTGACTGCAAAGAGATTTGTAGATCAGCAAGAACTCACTCACACACCGCAAGCCGGCAGCAGTACGCCCCTGTGCAGGCCGCTTGCAATTTCGGAAGCGCAGTCCGGAAGCAGCAGGCGGCCAGATCCTCAAGCCTCTGCCCCCACCAGGTCACAGGCCCATGTGCAGGCTGTGATCTCAGGGCCATCTTTCATGGGCAGCTCAGATCAGGGCAGCATGCAGAACGGCGTGGGGGAGCAACAGTATGAGCGCGTCCCCAGGGAGGGCTTGCAACTTGCTGAGCTCAATGGCGTGGAGACCACCAGCGCCAGCAGCTTTGAGAAATTGCAGCCCCAGTGGCGCACTTCCAGGCGCACCAATTCGCGCTACGCAAAGAGGCCCACCAACCTTGTGGCTGAATCTTGCCAGGTGAAGGTGGGGCATCCCTGCAAGCGTGCACCTATGTGGCCCATGTCACATGCATGTGCTCACCATGCCAGCATGCAGCATGCAGTCATAATACGGGGGCAGAAGACAGCGTGCGCTGTTGGGGTGATCGCTCATGTTGACCGTACATGTAGAGATGCTGGTGGCTGGCCCCCTGCCTTGCACTGCCCAGAGAAGGCAACCCACATGTTGCGATGCCCTCCTGCACACACGCCAGGCTGAGAGATGCGCACCCAGTCGGCGCTTGCATGCACTGCCAGTGTAGTAGGTTGTGGCGCTGACAGGCCACGCTTGCTGCACTCTGCTGACCGCTCCCAGTACAACTGCTGACAGCCCCAGGTTCCTGTGTACTGCAGGAATCTCCCATGCCGGAGCATGTGGAGGTCATGCGGAGCAACGACTCCAACCCAATCAGGGTGGATGGACGGATCTCATCTGATCACAGCAGCAATGTGGGCAGCTTCATGGCTGAAGGCAAGTCCTGGGCCTGCCTCTAAACCCTACCAGCAGCACCACCCATCCAGCAGCTCGGGGGCAGCATTTGCCTGGTTCATAAGCTGTGGCGCCACTTTGCGCACGTCACAGGGGTGCCCTTGCCAGCCACTTCAGAAGACCCACAGACCATACCGCAGCCAGGGGAGGAGGTGGCGTTTGCCCCTGGTTGGAGGGTGCCCACAGCCATCATTTGTGGGCCTCGCTGCTGGCTGTTGGTAGCCAGGTGCCCTGCAGTGTTGGGCCGTCAAGCCCCACGGGTGTGAAGCTGGAGCAGGCTGACTGCCAGCTCAAAGCCATTGCGGAGGATGCCCGCTCAGTGGACTCAATAGAATTTGCCTCAGTGTCAGGCTTTGGGGGTGAGGCTGCCTGTGCCTCCTCTCTGAGCAATCGGTCTGCTGTTCACCTCAGTGTCAGCATGTGTCGTGGGGCTGCTTGCCTCAGCCAGAGGTCCTCCATCCCAGTCAGACCTTGATGGTGAGCAGTGGTCAGGTGGTCTAAAGTCCCTCTTGGGTTGCCCACAACAGAGGCCGGCAGCAGCAGGGTGGGACAGGCCACAGAGTCCTTTCCGCATGCAGCAGCCGACCCAGCAGCAGATCTATGACCAGCACACTCCTGACATGGATCAAGGCATCACGCTGGACAGGGTGCCAGGGCCTGACTTGTGCTCCTCACGGTTCACTGCTGCAGCCTGCAGATCGCCACTCACTGGCCAGTTGCGCTGCCTGTCTCAGGTCTGACAATATGGGCTGTGCTGCATCTTGCTTCACATGGCTGCAGCTGAAGCTGCAGCGCAGACCATGGGCAGACCCAGCTGAAAGCATCTTGACCGGCAGCTTGGCGGTCCTCCCGGCACATGAACCCTATGAGGGTCTGCCCCAACTTAGCAAATACTACCTGCCTGCAGACCCAAAGTTTGGGAGCATCGGGGGCTCGGAAGTGTCAGACACTGGCCTGGACATCCGCGATCAGACCCCTCAGGTCACAGTTGTCTGGAGGAACCTGACGGTGGTGAGTCAGGGGTTCCAGCTGCTTGTTGTGTGCCAGCAGCGGTGCAGACTGGTGCAGAGGGCAGCATAGCTGCTTGTGACCTTGTCTCAGCCCGAACATGGCTGAAGCCTTGTGACCAGACTTCTGTAGGAACAGTGGTTCAGCGCGACCTGATGGTGGTGGGCGGGGGTTTCCTGTTGCAGGACCAGAGCTGACAACAGCAGGTCTGGAGGAGTTTTTGCGTTGGGTGTCGGCTGATGCATAGGCGGCACAGCTGTTAGTGAGTCAAGGCCCTGTGGGGCTCTGAACGGGATACAGGCAGCAGAGCTGGCTTGTCAAGCCCTGCTGACGAGGCAGGACCCTGCTCCCAGTCTGTTTTGGATCAGCTCACCTGGCGCATCAGCAGGCGCCAAAACTTGCCCATGATGCGCCTGGGGTTTGTTGGTCAAAGAATTAATTGGGCTCCCAGCTGTTTCAGCCTTTGATTCCAAAAGAAACCTTTTCAACTTATGCGTTTGGGCTGCTGCCCACATCATGGCCTATTCATCCTTTTGTACAAGGAGCCAGCCTGCTTGGCATGACAGCTGCTGCTTCACTTCTAGGCAACCAGGAGCAGACTCACCATGGGGAGCAGAGCTGCCGCCTGGGTAGAGTTGGTGTGTTGTGGCTCAAGTGCAGCATGCCTGCTGCTGTATGAGGGGCCACCTGCAGTGTACAGCTGGCTCACCAGTGGGGGCAAAGCTGCTGCCTGAGCCACGATGCCATGTGGAGGGCTGGCACAAGCTTGGCACGCCTGCTGATGAGCGCCCTCGGTGAGGTGTGTCACTGTACTTCGCAGCCCCATGCTAACTGCTGCCTTATGTTGTCTGCAGCGCAGCAAGCAGGGCTTTGGACGGGGGCAGGTGGATGTGTTGAGGGCAGTCAGTGGATATGCAGAGCCCAGGTGAGACCCGCGCTGAATAACCTAGGTTCCTTTGCTGGGTCTTTCTCATGCATGCTGACACCATGCTCCTAGCACCCTCTGGTCTGGCAGTGCATGCTGCTCTATCAGTGGCCTGATGCTGACTACCTGACCTTGCCTGCTTTGATGCCTTGCTGGTGGCAGCTGGCTCCATGCTGAATGAACTGCACTCCCTATACACCGACAGGTTTGCTCATATGCAGCTTTGCTGGTGTGGCTCAGCACCGCAGACTTCGTCAGTGAAGCTGTTTGCCAGCCGCTGCAAGCTCCAGCAGGCCTGACCAGTCTGCGCTTCTGCCTGCGTGCAGCAGCCTCAAAGCTGCTCGTCCACTCCACTGCTGTGAGGGTTGTGCCCAGTCTGGTATTTGATATAAGACAGAACAAGACTGGGTGCTGTTCAGTGCCTGAGCTTCTGTGCACAACCAGGGACTTGTCCTCCAGCTTGACAGTGCGCAAGCCCCAGCCCTCTGAAGCCACTGTCTTGTTCCTGTATGCAGGAGCGTCACTGCCATCGTGGGCCCTGCTGGGTCAGGCAAGTCAGCCCTGGTGGCAGCGTTGGCTGCACGCCTGTGCCCAGGGAGCTCAGCTGTTGGCCAGGTGCGCACTACAGCACGCTTTCCATTGTTTCAGCAGTGTCCAAAGCCAGAAATATGGCCACATGCAGTGGCCCCAAGCGCTCAGCTGATGGCCGTGTGCGTATCCCTGCACCCTTTTCATCACTCAATTGGACCAGTCTCACACTTTGGCGTGATGTTGTAGCTCAGGGCGCTCAGCTGTTGGCCAGATGCAACTCAGCACACCTGTTGTTGCTCCACTTGAGCCAGCATCGTGCTGTGGCATCCTCTTGTGCCCCCATCATGTGGCCCCACAGGGGAGTGTGGATCGCATCTCAGCACACTGCGTTCTGTTGTGCTGAACACCAGTCCAAGTACAGGGTACTGGCAGTGATGAAGCCCTGCTGTGTTGGCGAAATGCACAGATTGTAGCAGACTGCTGTCGCATACATCATCCTGCTCGTGGCAGGCATGTGACAGAATGCAGGACCAAGGGCAAGCAGAAGCACACTAATGCCCTTCTGCAACACAGATTGTTCTGCTTGCTTCTCTGTTATGCTACAGGTGGCCAAAGGCAAGCATCAGCAGGTTCCACCTTAGTCCTTGGGCCTCCCTATCACCAACTGTTAGCAACCTCTGCTGATTTTCCTGCTGCAGGTGCTGGTCAACGGGAAATACCACCGCACCAGCACACTCAGCGTGACCTGGATCACCAACCAGGACGAGTTGATGATGCACATCACCGTTAGGGAGACTCTGACGCACATGGGTGAGCATGTACTGCCTGCCTGCCTGCTGTCTGTATGCCACGTGCACCTTCCTACCTAGGTCTTCTCGGCGCCAGCCGTCTCGGCGCCAGCCGTCGCATGGGCTTCAGCAGACTGTCCTTGCAGTGGCCCAGCAGCCCCTGCTACTATGTGCCTCTGGACCAGACATTTGTGTGCCAGTGCTGCATCTGTTTGAGCTGAGAGTCCTCATTGTACCCCTGGCTGTCCCTGCTGCAGTGCGATCTGGGGCACAATGGTACTGAATCATCAGCTCCATACCAGCCAAATTTGATTGTCCATGGCTGGGGGGTCCTCACTGTGCTCCTGGCTTGCCCTGCTGCAGCGCGCCTCCAGATCAAGGACACTGGCACTGGCAACATCAGCAGCGTGGTGCATGATGTTGCTCAGCAGCTGGGCCTGCTGTCATCCCTCGACAAGATGTCACGTGAGTCCTCAGGTTGGGTGAAGGCATGCTGACAGATGACGCGGAAGTTCGCATGTCCCAGTCTCCCAATGTGTTGGATTTGGCTGCGCCACACACTCCTGGACCGTCTGGTGGCGCTTGTGCTGGATCAACCGGCGCATTCGATGCTTTTGCCACCAGCACCGAGCCCGCCCACCACCAGCAACGGGATCATGTGGGCTGGGAGGACTAGTACAAGTGCCACCAGGCGGCCCATGAGTGGTGCCACCATTCAGTGGGCGGGGATGTCCTGGTGTGGTGCCATCTTGTTTTGCCAAAGCAGACTGGTCCCTTACAGCTGAACCCCGTGCTTTCCTAGTGGCTGCCTAGCAGCTGAGCCTGCTGTTTACCCTCAATGACTTGCTGGCTGGTGAGGTGGCCCTTTGTAGGGTTTCACGGCTGTCTCGGAAAGGCAGGGACCGACGCTGGCACTGCAGCAGTCAGTCAGCCCACCATAGGCGTCAGCACCAGGCCACCCAGGCCCAGCAACTGAATGTGGTGCACACACAGAACAATTTATAGTTTCTCTCTGTGCAGACGAGCTGTCTGTGGGCAACAAGCGGCGCCTGTGCGTGGCCACCCAGCTGATCAACTGCACGCCCCTGCTGGTGCTGCACGACATAATGGTTGGGATGAACGAGGGGGACTCGCTGGCCATCATGCGCTGCGTCTCAGAGTACTGCAAGTGAGCTTGACCTAAGGGTCCAGATGTTGCAGTGATTGCTTACTGAATGGTCCCCGGCTTCACCATACAAGTTACTCAGTCAAGTGCATGGCCCAAGGCCATTGGCTGCTGCTGCTGTGCTGCACAGCTGCTGTGCTGCATCTCAGACTTCTGCAAGTGAGCATGACCAAAGGGTGCAGATGTTGCTGTGCCTGCTCACTGAGTTCTCCCCCAGCTTCATACCGCAAACTGCCCTAGTGCTGCGAAAATAGTGCTTGGCTTGACATTCAGGCCACTAGCTGCTGTTGCTGTGCTGCACAGCAATGAGCCATCATGCGATGCATCTCGGAGCACTGCAAGTGAGCAGTGCTCTGTCTTACAGATTGGATCGATGCGCTGAACGCTGGTTATTTGAGAACAAGCTCCACAGTCCTCAAATTGCGCTGCCTGCAGATTGGCATGCATGGCCGCTGTGGCTAAGGAAGCAGCCTTACTGAGATGTGTGCACATACACACCAAGTCGCCTGCATTGGCTGTGAGTGTCAAATGCAACACCTGCAGGCTGGAATGCACGCCCATTGTGGGGCCAGATCAGCCCTCCACCAATGCGTCCACCTTGTTCTGAACTCACCAAGGCACCTGCAAGTAGCTTAAGTGTCATGTACATGGCCTGCAGAATGGGGTGCACAGCCATTGTGGAGGCAGAGCAGCCCTCCACCGATGTGTGCAGCTTCTTTGACCGAGCCTACATCCTGGCCCAGGGAGAGCTGGTCTTCTTTGGCAGCACCGGGCACGATGCCGTGCAGCTGCTGACTTCAGCAGGCATGCCCTGCCCACCCCTGTACAGCCCTGTGGAGCAGTTCATGCGCCTGATTGACCCCACATTTGAGGTGAGCCGTGGTGTTAATGACGTGCTCTGGTTCACACCACAGGTCTCAAGCCTTTTGAACAAGCACAATCAGTCCTTGGGATGGTGGCTGCAAAAGTCGGCCCAAGGCTGTTGATGTGTGGGCCACAGACCGCTTCAGCAAGCTGCAGGGTCTCTGTGTGCTGAGCCACACTGCGCAGCTGACGGATGCCATCAACGCCCCTTTTGCTGTGCAGGTGTACCTTCAGACAGCGCCCGGCGGCGCGGAGGAAGGCTGGACCGCCAACTTCAGCAGCATGATGACCAAGCTGCTGCAGGAGAGCTACGATGGCAGCAAGGTGCAGCGGGAGGCCCAGCTGAGGACCGAGGCTCTGGCCACGCTCACAGAGGTGCCAGGCTTGCCGCCGCTGCCAGACCTGCCACCCAAGGTGAGGGGAGCAGGGGTAGGGCAGTGCATCAACCGCTGCGAGTTGGACAGCAGCCTGCCCTCTGCACCAAGCGTACTGCACTGCTATCATGGGACGGTGGAGAGGCAGGCCAGGTGGTGGACTGATGCTCTGGCTGTGCTGCCTCAGCTTCCTGATGATGATCGTCTGCGCAGTGCAGGGACAATCTTGAATGTTGCACTGATGCAAGTACTACTGGCAGGGGCGCCCGTCAACGCCATAAAAATGCAGCATGAATTCTGCACATCTCTGTGCTGGACAAGTTGATTGTCGTCTGTAGTTGCAGGGATGCTGAGCCTGCAGAAACGCACTGCCCCACCATCTGCAATGCCTGCTCACTCACCTGTCCAGTGTGGTGTCCTTGCGCATATGGCGCGAGTTGCTTTGTGACTGCCTTCAGGGAATAGAGCCTTCAATCTGCTGGAGTTCTGCTCAGGAACAGCTTGGTGCCCTGTGAGACGCATCTCTTCACGTAGGTCACGTCTAAACAACGTGCATGTACTGTTTGCAGAAAGCGCTGTCCCGGAACCTGCAAGGGAAGCTGATCCAGATGCGCTGCCTCATACAGTCCCTGCGATCCTTCTCCATGTTCCAGTCGCGCCTCCTGCTGATCATTCTGATCACTCTTGTCTATGGCGGTACCTACTGGAAGCCCGATCACACCTACAGGCAAGCTTGGCTGCTGTGCTTGGAATCCATCTCCTGTCAGGTGGTGGTATTTCAGGGCTCAAGTTGTTCTGTGGCATCTCGGATTGTTGTGAGGCGCTGGAAGCCATCTGGAATTGAAGGCAAGCAGCGCTGGCTGCCTAAGAATATCTTTCAAGTCCTCATCGTGCGTGTAGATTGTGCGCTTTGGCATGTGCAAGGAGGGGCAAAGCTGTTGCGACCTTGTGTTTTGAGACACAAATGCAGAACCCCTTACCAAAAAGGTGCATCGGAAACACTCTCAATGTCTTGCTTGTTACTTCTGAATCCATTTTTGCTCTTGTGCTGCAGGGGCCTGGAGTACCGCCTGACAGTGCTCTTCCTGGCTTCCTGCGTGCTGCCGTCCCTGGCAGTGCTTGCTCTGCCCGTGTATGCCAGCAACCACAAGGTAGGCACGCCCTTGATTGGGCTCTTTGTAGTGTCCTTTGTGCCGCCATCTGTGGCAGTGCTTGCCCCTGCCCGTGTACGCCAGCAACGCCAAGGTAGGCGCGCCCTCACCTGGGCTGTTTCTGGTGTCCTTTCTGCTGCCTGCCCTGGAAGCGCTGGCCCTGCCGGTCTGCGCCAGCCCCACAAGCTGGAATGGAATGATGCAGCGCCCGCAGACATGGGCATGCTCGCATTGTGCACACCGTCTTTGTGGAGCTGGCCTGCCGCACCGCAACCCCTGAGGGTGGTTGGAGAACTTCCATTTCTGGTTGAGCAACAACAAACAGTTGAGGAATGATTCGGTTTTGATTGCACATGCGGCAGTCTGCAGCACTGAGGCTAAGCAAAAGAGGTACAAACAGAAGGGAGCCCTCAGGCCACAATGGTCCCAAACACCAAGGGCCTCTCCCTGATTGTCAGCTGCAGGTTGCACTGTAGTCAGCAGGCTGCAGCAACTGTACAGTGCTGTCCCTTTTGCCTGCAGGTCTTTGTGCGTGAGCGTGACACCTGCAGGGAGTGCCCCTACGCCTTCCTCTCCAGCACAGTCTTCACCTCACTGCCCTACCTGCTGGTGGCTGCTTGCCTCACGGCCATTGTTCTCATTCCCATGGCTGGCCTCAACTCCTCAGGTGAGTGCTTACACTTCCCCACTTGCTGGTGGCTGCCCGCCTTTTAGCTGTGATGTCCACCTCAATGCCTCAAGTTGAGGCCACACCAGAGCTAGCCTCCTCGGTGTCTGCAGCCCTTCGAGTGCTGATCATTCAGCCAGATAAAGCTTGTGAGCATATGCCCAGTTCAGCACTGACTGATGGTGCCTTCACAAGGAGGGGCACAGGCAACCTCAGCCTGCCCACACACACAAATGTGGGAACCCCTGTACATGGCGTCACCCGGTGGACATGCAGCGTGAAGTCACCTCAGCCGGCACTGCCTCAACACCGCCTTGTCAGATGCACTTCCCAGTGGCTGCACCTCTGGTGCAGGCGCCGCGTGGGGCTACTTCATCCTCTGCACCTGGCTGACCTACCTGATAGCAGACGCCATTGTGCTGCTGATCAGCCTGCACGTCAAGCGGGAGCACATGTCTCTGGCAGGTAACAACCAGGGAGGTGCCAGACTTCCCAAACTTTCTGCAGTGGCACAGCCTCTTGCAGGGCTACATCGTTCCCACAATGTATACCATTATCACCACCCCCTCTCTGCAGTGGCGCTGGGCCTGTTTGGGATCCAGATTTTCTCCTGCGGCTACTTCTTTGGCAGCCAGCGGGGCCTGCAGCTGGCAGTGGGCACGCTGGCCTTCAGCTCGTATGCCTACCGCGGCCTGGTCAAGAATGAGCTGACTTCGAGTGCGCCGTGGGGCTGCCCCCAGGGGCGCTACAGCGACATCCTTCAGGTGAGCCTGAGTCGTCTGGTGCACAGAAAGCCTGCTGCGAGTCACCACATGTTCACCGCTGTCAGCAGACAGGGGCAAGAGTGCTTCAGGCAGCAGCTTCTCAACTACTCTGCACATTGCCACACCCGGTGCACTGGGCCTAACTGCCACATTGCGGGATGAGTGGACTTGATGGGAGCCTGCTGCTGGTGACAGGGACCTAGGCCCTGAAGGGCCCAGCCCACTTGCCCCGCTGCTGGCGTCTCTCCCAGCCTGGGAGCTGCTTGCTGCTACATGAATCCTGCGCCTGGCTGCTGTGTGGTGTGCACAGCGCGCGGAATTGCTCCAGCTGCCAGAGGCACCTGACTGATGCTAATGATGATGCCTGAGGGCTGCACTGCAGGCATGTGAGACCGGCTGGTACGCCGCCGGCCTCTCCCCTGCTGTGCAGCCTCTGCATCATCCTGGCTCTCGCTGCAGGTTGCTGCGCATGGACGGGGTGTCAGCGCGCTGAACTATGGTTCCCCGAAGTGTTCCAACATGGTGGTGGCAGCGAGAGGCGTCAGCACGACTGACCGCTCCTGTGTGGCCACTGACCTGATCCCTGCGCTTTGCCAAAAGTGTCTTTGTGCTGGCTGCAGGCGTCAGGGTGCCCACAGCTGACCAGCCCGCAGGCCTACTCAGGCATCTCCCAAGACTTTGGTGTGGTGGTGGGCAGCCGGTGGGACTCGATCTATGTCCTGCTGGGCATGCTAGTGGTGTGGCGCCTACTGCACGCTGGTAGCCTGCTGTACAGGATCAGAGCTGTGTTGTGATTCAGGGGCCCGCAATTCAAGCAATCAGGCCTCCCGTCTACCTTGCCATTCATTTCTTTGGGTGACCTTTTAATCTTTTGCAAAACACACCTTAGATTGTTTAGGCACTGCTTGCATTCTGCTGGCAGCTGGCATCGCTTTGTTGATGGCCATCTTGTGGCTCCTTGCCTTCCATGGTCCTGAGCAGTCTCAACAGTTCCCCCCTGGCGTGCTACCTACTCCTGGACTGAGGCACTTGCTGCCTGTGCACTTTAGAATACAGAAAAGGCATACTTAAATAGTTGAACTGCCTTGCTCATCATGTCAATGAAGTGGGCTCGAGCACACCGTTTGTAGATACGTGGTGAGCTGTGTCAGCTGCAGCTTCAAGGTTCAGGAAGGAGCGCCAAGCAGCAGCTGCCTGTGTCCTGACAACGTGGCCCAGCTCTTCACTGTCAGGGCCCCAGGTGGGGCCTCCCAGTGATAACAATGGTGCTGGCTAGCGGATTTCAAGCTGGCACTGGCTCACGAAGACCAGGCTGCCGACCACCTGGCCAGGAAGCCCTCCTGTGTGGCCATGCTCAAGACCTCCGGCTTATCCGTTGACTACGTGAGCCTTCACGGGCTCCTGCTGCTGGTCGGCCTTCATTTGACTAAAGTTGCAGCCTGGGCACTCTGTGACATGCAGATGAGTAGCCTGTGTGCTGCACTGTTCTGCTTGATTGACTGAAATCACAATCCATGCAGCGTTTCTCAGATCAACCACAGTGCAGCCCTGAGCGCTTCGGTGGCAATCCAGCGTTGCTGCACCCTCTGCTGCAGGCCTGCAAGGAGGAGTGCACTGAAGTTTTTGGGTAGGCCTCAGCTGAAGATCAGCAGCAGGAGTTAGGAATAGTTGCAGGGTTCCAGGCTTCCCAGCGTGCACCATCTCACGTCCAAAGGAGTCAGCATCTGCAGCCTGCCAGCAACTTTAAATCTTTGGAGCCTGCGGGGAGTCACCCCAGCAGCCATGCCCAGGGGTGGCGAAGAGTCTGACCCTGAGTACAATGCTAATGAGGACAGTCCCCATGCTGGCCAGGGTGGGGGCGCCTCCTTCAGGTGAGGCAGGAGCAGCCGGGACACAATCTCAGTGTGAACAGGCAGCACACAGCAATGCACAGCGTGCGCCAGAGAATGAGGAGGTGCCAGGAATTGGTACTGGATGCAGCCTCGTGCAGCCTCCAGCCCAGGCTGTGTGTAGCCCTGCACAAGCCTGCATGGGATTCTATCCGCCCCATCAATGCCAGACAGTTGCCAGCCAAGTGCATGAGGCCAGACGCATCGCCTGTAGGCAGCAGGTTCTGGCATTCATGGAACGGGTGAGTAACATCTGCCCAGTTTGCCCTGGCACTGCTGGGCACAGCGCACCTGGCAGGTCTGAGGGTGCAGCAACAGCTTGGCAAGTGGCCACCTGCCAGCCACAGTCTGCTTTGGCTGTGCGAGGTGGTGGGGGCAATATCCTGGTCTGGCAGGTCAGGTGTGGACTTGAGGGTTTGCCATCTTATTCCTGAGATGGGCTCGCTTCGTGCGTGAATGTGGCTGTGCAGGCGCAGCATTTGGCTGACATCTGGCAGTGAGGACAGCTGGCATGTGGCTACCTCACATGAGAGACTTGCGCTGGGTGTGGGATGCCTGTGTGTGCTGGTGTAGCAATTGCCTGGTGTCTGGCAGTCTGGGCAGAACATGAGGGATGGCAGCTTTGCTGCTGAGATGGGCCTTCTTCATGCACAATGTTTTGCAGGCGCAGCGACAGTGTGGCGTCTGGCAGGTCGGGGGGCGACTTGAAGGACAGTGACTACGCTGCAGACCGGCAGGAAGGGGAGGACAGGCGCCCAGAAAGCCCACGCACCATGATGATCAAAGCGAATCTGACCAAGGTGACTTGCCATCTGCCAGACACAGACCGCAGTCTGCGTTCCGCAGAGTGACTGCAAAGCTGACAGTGGAGAGCTACCAACATGCCGATAGTGGACTGAGAATTGCCAGGGTGATTTGTTCGGGCTGCTGAGTGCCAGTCTCTTGTGTAGAGGGGGACAGAGCTGTGCTGAGCACCTGCTTGCTTGGGGTGGTGGCTGACTGCAGGCTGGCTTCACGGCCACAGCACCTTCCCAGTTGCACTGTTGCATTGTCATGTCGACAGCGGGCCCGAGCCTTGATTCCGCTGAGTCTTCTGAGCACAGGGCAATATCCTGCTGTGTGCTGTGAGCTCGCCCAACTGAGAGGACCTATCCTTCACACCAATGGGGAGCAGTCAATCTGCACAGACACCACACCTTGCAGAGACGAAGCAGTGATGCTGAGAGCTGAAATATGCAACTTGTGCCGAGTCATGACTGTCTACCCACTTGTATATACCTGACTGCAGGTCATGGCTGCTGGCGCCGTCTAGTGCATACCTGGCTTCAGGTCATGACTGCTGACACCCTGTTGCCCATATGTGGCTGCTGGGCAAGGCTGCTGGCACCTCAAGTCGCAATGCTGGTAGCAAATTGTGGCTGCTGGCAACTGCTTGCAAATGGTCGGCTGCAGGTCTTGGTGCTGAGACCTTCAGCCTTTGCAGCCGCATACTCTGCGCTGCCACCCACCTGCACAATGCTGGCTGCAGGTCATGGCTGCTGGCAATGTGGAGGAAGTAGAGCCAGCGAGGGGAGCTGCCAGCGCTGAAAAGGCTGTCTCCCGTAATAGGACCGCCTTCAAGAACCGCTCTGGCTACAGAGGTGTCCGTCAGGTGTGGCGACTTCACTGGGCAGCAGTCAGCCCACTGCAGCTGAGCAGTTCTTGCTGGTCAGCTTTGCCCCACATGTCATAGTTTCTGGGGGTGTGCATGCTAGCTGCAGCTCGGCCTACATCATATATAGATAGTGTCATCACAGCCCTGAGGCATCATTGCAGGATCTGCTGTGCAATGCAGCAAGTGCTATGCATCCTGAGCAATTCTAGCTGGCGCAAATCTGTCGTCGCTGGCAAAGTTGCTATGCTGCAGCAGCCTCAAAGCCTGCATATCTTCAGCAGGGCGCAGGCAGGCAATGCTTGATCCACCAGGCTGCATGCTACCCCGGAAGAACTGACTGCAGAAGCAATGCAGTGCTGGAGGCACAGGCCCTCTTGGGCTTACAGGCTGCAACAGCAGATCACAGCTCAATCTGCTTTGCTGTGTGCTGCAGCGTCCCTGGAAGAAGTGGGCTGCAGAAATCAGGGATCCCAGCCGGTCGACACGGCGGTGGCTGGGCACATATGACACCCCTGCAGAGGTAGGCCTCACTGAATCCAGACAGAGGCCAAGCACTGCTGTGTTGGCCCTTCCAGGAAGACCTGCAGCTGGAGACGCAAGGCATGCTTCAGTTTGAGTTGTCCCCTCCCCTTGCACTGCTCTGTCGGGTCGAGCTGCTTGTTCACACATGTGAGACAGGCTGCTTGACAAACCCGATACCTGGGCTTTGGAAAACGCCAGAGGCAAGGTGCTGAGCCTCTGACTTTGTGTTGCAGCCTGTTGTTGGAACTGCAGGCTGCCCAGACAGATGATGCAGCAGCTGGTGCAGTCTGTGTACCTGATGTTGCCCACTGCAGGCTCTCTGACTGTGCAGCTGCAGGTGCACTCCGCCAAGCTCTTTGCTCCTGCCCTGCAGGCCGCGCGTGCGTATGATGCAGCTGCTGTGGCCATCAGGGGGCCCTCGGCCAAGACCAACTTCAAGTATCCCTTCCAGCTGCTGCACCTCAAGCATCGGCGGGGCAAGGTGGGTGCGGTGCTGGCACACTGCCAATGCCTGCGCGTGTTCCAATGCGTGGCACCCGCACACATGGCAGCTTACCGGGCAGGAGCCCAGCCTGTCCCTGGGGTGCAAGGTCAGCACTTCCCATGGGCAGGCATGCCACCCGCATCTGCATTATCTTGTCTGGGTTTGGGGCCAGCCACTGGCGTACTGCCGAGCTCTTGTGCGTGGCACCTGCTTGCATGGACAGCTCACTGGACGCGCAAGGGAGTGTGCAACGGCTGGCAGGTATGCTGCCAAGATCTGGCACCTCTGTGCCTGGACTTTTTGCACCTAAGTGAGCTGGCAGGAGCACGGCGCTCTCAGTAGTTGCACACACGCACAAGGGAAGGGGCGAGGTCAGTGCACCTGCTGGCAAACTTGCTGCGCAATCATGGCCTCTCTGGTGACCTGTGCAATGAGTGCGATTGCAGCGCAGATGCTCACCATGCGGTGTGATGATGTGCACAGCTCTGAGAGCTGCCTTGGCTGCAGAAGGGGTCTCGGGACGAGGAGGTTGAGATGGAGTCATCCTTTCAGACGCCAGCTGGCTGTGGGGGCTCCCCAATTGGTGAGCCCAGCCTGCAGTTGCAGTGACAGTGCCTGTGCTAGCGATTTGCAGAGAGGGTCAAGCCACTGCCCCTTGAGGGTCAGCATGAGGTAGGGATTTGAGTCCCCTGAACAGTCCACACAGCAATTTCGACCAAACTGAGGTGTCAGATCCCAGGAAGCCGGGGTGTTGTGTGTTATCAAGTACACTCGTGACACTCACCTGTCCCTACACGTGCACGCGGTCCACGCAACGACAGTGTGTGGCAGTCAATAACCTGATATAAATAATGCACCAGATCTGCAGGCAGCCCATAGAGGAACATCTAATGAGAGGTAGCGACATGATGGCCCCTGGTCACACCTGCAGGCAGCCCAGAGAGCGATAACGGCAGGGCGGGCAGCGAGGCAGCTCAGCCTGGCGCAGCGCGGCGTGAAGCCCAAGGCAGCAGGCAGCCCAACAGCCCTGTTCTGATTGCGCTGCCGGGCCAGCGTACAGCCGCGCCCGGGGGGGCCTCCGGGGGGCTGCAGGCTGGCGACATGTCTGGACTGCTGGGGGGCAGTGCTCTGGCCCGCCACCACGCGCAGCAGCAGCAGGCTCAGCAGCAGCTGCTGCCCTCCCAGCGCCTGGGCGCACTGCTGGGGTGAGCATCAGGAGAAGCAAGCCTAGCGAGTAGGCTTGCTGGGCACCTCATCCTGTATGACAGGCAGGGCTGTGGGTGTGTTCAGTGACGTGGCCGCTCAGTTACCGCAGCATGTTGTGCCTGCTGCTCTGCACACAGCCCTGCCAGTGCTGCGGCCTGCCAGGTACACCTTGATCTGACTGGAACTGTTTCATGCAAGTCTGCTTTAGACTCAGCCTCTTGTCTGCCCATCTTCCTGAGCGGCATGGACGCTACCCGCACCAGACCCATCTGTTCAAGCACAGCTTCCGGTTTCGTCAAACGCTTCCCAGGTTCAGATCCATCTCTGCTTCACAGGTGCAATCGGTCTCTGGGAGGCAGGGCAGCTGCCTTGTCCCAGACCCTTTGTTGAATCCAGAGGCACAGCGTGCACTTGCCACATCTGGCAAACTCTTTGGTTGTGCCTCTCACAGGTATGACCTGTCCCTGGGCGGCATGTCGGCCGCCCTGCACCAAGTCAACCACACCCACATGCCTGCCCTGGGCGGGGGGTATCTCGGCCTGGGGCAGGGGCTCAACCTGGGGTCAGCTGAGGACCTGACCCGCCAGCCCATGGCGGCCCTCATGCAGCGCCTGGGCTTCTGGCCCCAGCCCCAGCAGCAGCAGGCGCAGCAGCAGCACCAGGCCCTCCAGGGACTGGGCCAGGGGCACAGCCTGGGGATGCATGCACACCCCAACCATGCCCTCGCCCACGCAGACCTGCAGCTCAAGGCAGACGCCCTGCAGCAGCAGCAGCAGCATGCGGCCGAGGAGGAGGCTGCCGCGATGCGACGCCAGCTCCACCAGCAGCAGCTGCAGCAGTACCATGCGGCGCTGGAGCAGCAGGCTGCCATCCAGCAGCAGCTGCAGGTGCGTCGCTTGGGGCCCTGGCCTGACAATGGGACGACTGTCAGTACGTATGCGACAATTGAATGACTTGGGCAACACTGTGCTTGGGGCTCTGGCCTGCTCAGAGTACAATGAGTCCGGTGAGTGTGCGACTGGGCAACACTGTGCTGCAGGGCTGGGGCACTGCTGCATGCACCCTGGCCACCATCAGTTGAGAATGGGGTAAATGGGGTGGTTTGGCCATGGCTCTGGGTGGCGCTGGTGCTGTCATCTGCTTGAGCTGGCTTGCAGCAGCACGCTGCCTCTGAGCAGCAGCTGCAGCCGCGCCGGGAGTATATCGCTGCTGAAGATGTGGCACTCTGCTGCAGCTGGATCCAAAAGCGCTGCTTTGTTTGCATGCAAGATCCACCACCAGCAGCTGCAGCTGCTGCTCAGCAGTGCGGCCGGCCACCTGGCCAGCAGCAATGTAAGCCTGGTTGCCCCAAAGGGCTGCTTCATCTGGGATGTTGCAGGTGCAGCCCCTGCAGTGTGCGCTGGCACACCTTGCTGCCTGATGGCCTGCTTTTCGCAAGCACTATGCTGTACGAGGATGTCCAACAATGGGTCTCCTGCAGAGGGATGCTTGTGGTGTTCTTGCAGGGGTAGTCCAGGGGCAGTCCCTGCAGCAAGCACAGCTATGCACACCTCGAACGGTGGCACACAGTCTGGCGTGGGCCCACCTGCCAGAAAAGCTTGCACTGCTCCTGCAGGGCCAGTTCCTGCAGCAGGCAGCCACCCCCATCGGCCTGCCTGACCTGTCGCCTGGTGTGGCACCGTCCTCACTGCTGGCGCCCAGCTCGCCCCTTGTGCCCCACCAGCAGCTTGTGGTGAGTGCACCCCTGGTTGCTGCCTGCCCCACCAGCAGCTTGGGAAACGCCCCAAACCCCTGGGCAGACCCGGGACTGGTGCTGATGGCGTTGGTGCTTCAAAAGTGTTGCTGCAGAGCCACGAGCAAGTTGTTCAATGCAATTGTAATACCAGGCAGGCAAGGCAGTACAGGTTGCTGCCAATGCTCGCCCAAGTGAGGCGCTAAAGGGGCCCTGATGCTTGTCACCTGCACAGCGTGGAGCGGGGAGGGGGCTGCAGCGGGTTGCTGTGAGTGCAAGTTTAGCTCGCTGCCTGGAGCAGTGCCCGATGAAAGGGGGCGTTGCAGCGACTTCTTTCGTGTCACCTGCATGGCGTTCACAGGTAGAGGGGTCCAACGCGGGAGAGCAGCACCTGGTGAATGCATACCTGCCTTTTGCATGAAACAGTGATGGGACCAACTGAGGCTCTGCATCTGCTGGTTGCTTTGCATGAGGCAGTACCAGACTCACTGAGGGTGTAGCACTCGCTTTGCTACCTTGATCAGGTGTGCAGAGCTGTCGGACTTTGGCAGATTGTGGACCCCTGCATTGCACGTGAACGGTGCCCACTTGGCAGGTCCCGGTGTCCTGCAGCCGTCAGGCTGTCATTGCTTATTGCTCCGCCAGCCTCAGAGGATACATGGACCTCACAAGCTCAGCTCCCCGCCCAAGTCTCGCACATTGACATGCTATCAACCGATGTGACATGTCCTGCCCTGCAGAACATGGTTTTCCCTGAGGCACCCCCATTGAGCACAGCACTGGCCCAGCTGGGCGCCCCACAAGTCAGCCAGCAGCCGCTGATGTCCGCGCTGAGCCTGGAGTCGCATGGAGGGAGTGGAGGCCTCATGGCGGCCGCCACTGCTGGCGGGCCTGGCAGCCTTCTGGGCTCAGGCCCTGGCGGACCTCTAATGGTGAGCGACGGGCCGGTCTGGTGCATCTGGGTGGTTTTGCTTGTCATGCACAATCGTGTCAGCCATGGGGACATTGTGAAGGCAGTAGCCTGGTGACCTCGAGCCTTGGGGTTCTGCCCTGACGGTGTGCCATGGACATGTCGTCACGCTTGAAGCTGCAATGACGCACAGCAGAGCAAAGCCTGCTCCAGGGCTGCAGCAGGGCGCGCTTGAAGTTGTGCTGTACATGCGGCAACTGACATGATGGCAGCCAAGCTTTGGCTCCGACCCTGTCCTGGTCCATTCAGCAGCAGAGCATGCAGGAGAGACGGTGTTGCATGGTGTGAAACCATTTAGCCCTGAGTGCAGCACCTGGTCTCTGAACTGACTACACCACGTGCAGTAGAGTGTTGTGCTCAAACATCTGCCTCCCACCCAGGCAGCCCGTGCTGGCTTGGTCTCTACCTGTCTGCTTGTAGCAGTACATGCCCAGCCGGTGTTGCACTGCACATCTGGTGTGCAGGGAGGCCTGGGCAGCTCGCGAGGCAATGCAAGCCCTCAAGGGCTGCTGTCCCACCCCTCTGACGGGGCCGCTCCCCCCCGCGGGGGCTTAGCTGGAGGAGGCCTCGGAAGGGCAGATGTGGGGTCTGGCAGCCTCATGAGCACCAGCTCCATGAGGGAGGACAGCCTCATCGGGCAGGGCTCAGGCGCCCCTGAAGCCGGCGCTGAGGGTGCAAGCAGGGAGCAGAGGCCCAAGCGGGTGAGCACATGATCGAGGCATGCTTGCTTTAGTGGGCGGCCCTGTCTGGCAGGAGGCATGGCCTGCCTGCTGCTACCCTGCAGACAACCTGTGGCGGTGCCATGCCTGGTGCATGCCTAGACAGAGGTGACCAAGGGACTCCAACAACCTGGCCAGGCTCGGATGCTCTCTGTGGAGACACCCTGCTGGCCTGCCCACACCTTTGCCGTCAACTACCCTGCTGGCAGCTCAAGTGCCATGTACTGCGATGATATGCGGCACCTCCGTCAAGCAGCGTGCAGCCATTGTCAGACTTTGCACTCGGGCATACTTTGCATCATGATGAACCCCCAGAGCACCCCAGCCACACCCTCTGAGCCGGCGGGCACTCGAGTCAGCATTGCCCCTGTCATGCAGCCTGTCCTCCCTCTCTGCATTGCGTGACCCAGCTGGCCTCCAGGCAGTTCCATGCAAGACAGACTGCCCAACTACACACTGCTCTGCTGTGCAGCCCCACTCCCCCCTGCTGCACAGTGTGGCTGAGGCACTCCCAGTCAAGCAGGACCTGCAGGCATCTCACATCAAACAGCCCTTCCTCTGGTCTGCAGCTGGGCATAATTAAGTTGGACCTGCAGGCATGGTGCTTCACACACTGCCCTGCTCTGCAGGCCGACTCCCCCTCTTTGCACCGCGTCGCCAAGTCGGCCTCGCTCAAGCAGGACCTGCAAGTGCGGCGGCGCCACGCGAAGACCCTTGATGCCCTGATGCTGGGCGCAGAAAGGGCTCTGGGCCACCGAAACTCCTCAGGTGGGCTGGTGCTGCGGCCTGCTGGAAGAGGGAGCTGGCCTGTCAGCGTGACATGTCGCCACTGCCTCATGTGGGTCTGCAACACTGAGGTCTTGCAGAGGCTTGGGGGCCAACACTGTCTCGCACATGCAGCTGAGCAACGATTCCCTGTCGCAAGTGTTGGTGCTCAAAGCCAGGCTGTGTGCTGCCTGGTTCAGGCAGGGCGGCCATGGCGTCTGCAAGCTCCTACTGCTTAGATCTGCAAGTTGTTTCGGCATGATACGTCTGTTGGCATGCTGGCTGTGATGTTGTACACTGGCACCGTGTACTCACTGCTTGCACACAGGCACTCTGTACTCACCACCAACCCTGCAGATGTGTCTGATTTCCCAGCTGAGCACAATTCGTTTTGGCTGAGTGATGGGGCCTCCAGCATGTTTTGAGCTGCTGTTCCCAGAGAATCACCCTCTGCCACCTGCCAGAAGCATGCTTGTCAGGTGCCGCAGCCCTTGTCGATACCAGCAGCAAGGCCTCCATCAAGCCCTTGCGTGCAACCTGAGCCCTCACATCTGCAACACTGCCATTGGCTGCACACCTTGTGCAGGCATTGGCAACGAGAATCTCATCGAGGCCTCTGTGCAATCCAAGCCCTAAAAGCTGCCAATTCACACACACGGTGTGATCTGCTGAACAGGTATCAGCAGCGAGGCCCTAATTGAGGCCTTCCGTGGCGGGGGCTTACTGGGCAGCGGCGGAGCCCAGCAGGCTGGTGGCGCAGCTGCTGGCAGCCAGAGCGGGCCAGAAGGCATGGACCTAGACGGAGGTGGCATGGGCCTCGATGGCAGCTGCAATGCTGACCAGGCCCTGGAAGCAGGCAGAGCGGCTGCTGATCGCAGTGCAGCTGGAGGCGCAGGCGAATGCCACGGCAGGTCCAATGCAGCAGCGGCAGAGGGCACCAGGTGGGGCCGACGCCTGCGAGCGCCTGCTGTGTGTGATGCTGCCTGCATGGTGCTGTGAGGTGCTGCCTCCAAGCTGCAGCTGCTGAGATGCTGAGTAATGGCATCATGCAGCCTGACCAGAGTGATGCAGCCAACCAGAGGCACTGGTGGGCTCTCAGTGGGTTTCTGCAAGGTGCCAAACAGGTGGCGCCAGGATGTGTGGTGATGGTGCATGTCAGCCTCCTCCTGGATCCAGAGCACGCTCACGCCTCTTGTCTGGTTGGGTAGCCTCCTGCATGGGTGCCTCAAGCAAGTAGGAGTCGCAGCCATTGTCAGCAGCAGCTTTGGAGAACTCCAGGAGCCTCTTGACGATGCGTGCCCGGCTCCTTGCTATGCCTGCAGGTCGTGTGCATCGACTGAGATGGTGTGCATTCCCCAGTCAGGCCTCCTGAAGCATGGACCACCTGCCTCTAACAGAGGCGGGTTCCAGGCACCCTGGAGCAGGGAGCGCCTGCTTCTAATGGAGGTTTGAACTTTCGATTTGTTTACAACACCTCTCACAGAGGTTGTTGCCCTGTCTGCAGGCCGCCTGCATCGGCTGCCTTAGTGGGCATGTCAGGCAGCCTCCTGGAGCATGCCGCCAATGGGGCCTCCAGCTTCCCTGGGCTGGAGGCTGCCAAGACAAGCAAAGGCATGGCAATGCCAGGCCGGAAGTCGGGGCAGGTGGCCCCCATAAAACTGGAGGGGGAGCTACCCCACAAACACGCGGTGAGGGAGACATGCTGCACAGGCAGACAGCTGTCTGTGTGCAGCAGTGTGTGTTATGCTGTATGATGTGCCTGCTGAAACAGGAACCTTGGAACCCCAGGTAGTCGTGAGGGTGTGTCCCACATTTGGCAGCAGAGAACGGGCCTGGCAAGGGCCACGCGGGCTGCACTTGGCCTTGGCTGCGGCTGCATCGCCGCTGCTGAGGCACTGGGTGCTGTGTATGTGCTGCAGCTAACATGTGTGTGTCGCAATTCACTTGAGCAGGCAGCACATTGACCCACAGCGCTAACGAGGGGTGCAACAAAATGCTTCATGTGCAGCTTGTCGCTGCAGGGCTGGTCTGGTGCCGGTGAGTCAGGCAGGCCCAACCACCCAGTCAGCCGCGACAACAGCTGGCGGATTGAGGTCAGCTCAAGCCCAGCCTTGCTCACTAGCTGCTTGATGAGCTGGCATTGATCTGCAGTGCAAAGACCATCAGATAAGATGGCTACATTCACCTGCAGGCATCGTCAATGCCGCTCCGCGTGTGTGACTGCTGACGCTGCTAGAGTCAGCTGTTCTGTTTTGTGTGTCAGGCTCTTTGTGGGTTTTGGCCTGCTATGCTCTTCATGCCAGCTCAGTGGCAGCTGCAGGCACAGGTGCCTGCAGAAGAAAGTTACAAGGTGATTGCCACTGACAGTGACCTTGCTCTGCATCCAGGCACAGCAGATCGACTCAGTTGGCCTGTCCTATCAGCAGCTGCACGCCCTGGACGATATGGCCCTCAACCTTGGTATGTGGGACACGGTGGACCATAGCCATGACGCCACCACACACTAACCTCGCCCCCTCAAACTTGGAGCGGGCTCTGTCGTTCCCCGCCCTTTGCAGCAGCCAGCGCACATCACACACTGCATTCCATCCATCCGCCCGCTGCATTGCCCTCCTGGTTGCCACTTTTCATGGAACATTCTCCAGGAATCGACTGTTTGCAGCACTGAAATTCTGCTGATCAGAATCGGAGCACCTAGAATCGCATTGCTGTGCATGCCTTCAGTGATTCAGAACCTTCCACGTTCAAATTCAGACTTGATCACTGGGGCACAGCATTTTACTGCCTAAAGCATCGACCTGCTGTCTCAGCAGAACATGCCACAGGCAGGACACACATCAGTCGTGCAGGCACAAGCCATGTCAAAAATGCACTAGAATTTGATGTTGATAGGGCATCACAAGCACGCGTTGATAAAGATCTGGGAAGGCTACAGTCTTGACACTTTCCCGCTGAAATCCACAGGCTGCACAACAAAGCTGGGAATGCAAAACATGACCACCAGACTGGCTGCTCAAATGGTACACACTGCATGCCGATGCATGCGGTCTCCTACATGTCTCACAAATAAACCCACAAGCAAACACCTGCGGCAAAGGTACTCTGAGGGCTGCCGGGCTGTAGGAAGCAGAAAGAGGGGACAGCTGCCTGCTTGATCAATCCACGGAGGGAAGCATGCTAGTACAAAGGAGCCCTCAAGTCAGGGAGCCCCAGCTCAGGCGTCTGCTGCATCCCGAGATGTGCCAGGGTGCAGGGCCTTGAGCTCAGCCTTCTTCTTGGAGTCGCCATGCTCGGCCTGGAGCAGGCTGGTAGTGCCATCATCGTCGGCGTTGAGTGGCATGTATTGCCTCATGATGGCGTGAATCTCTGTCTGCATCTCGCGCCTGCCCTTGAAGCGCTGCAGCGCATACCCAGCGGCCACAGCAATGAGGGCCGCCGCCAGTATGATGCCAATGACTGTGGCGCCGCCCATCTTGGAGGCAGCGTTCTGAATGGACACGCCCCATTGGGCCAGCAGCTCGTTCTGCAGGGCAGGGGCACGCGTGTCAGCTGAGCAGCTCGTCTGCTGGTGGTGGGCTGTGGCCTTTCCGAGCATCAGAGGGCCAGCAGCTCTTTCTGCAAGCTGAGGCAAAGGAGGTCAAGCCATTGGTCAGATGCCGCTCGCCAGCAGGGGCTGCATGCAGCCAGCAACCTCGTTCATAGCAAGTCAGAATGCAAGATGGTGGACAGCAGCAAGCTCAGGGGACAGCTGTATGAGGTAGCAGCTCTGTAAAACAGCAGTACCATGGCACGCAGGTTGTTTGCAACTGCAGCATGGCCTTGGCTGTGTGCTAGACTGCAATGCCAGGTAGGGTAAGGCAGGTGAGGGGCAGTATGAGGCTGTACACTGCAAAGCTCAGGCGCCTGCAGGGGATGCCTTGCTCATGCTGGGCAGCTGACAGTCAGGCTTCAGAGGGGTATAGGCAGCAATGGGTTCTTGGATCTAACCACTGGACCCATGCAGCTCTTCTGAAGAACACGGTCTCATGACACCAACAGCTTCAGCACAGGTGATACGCAGCTTATAACACTGACCGTCCAGGTTTCCTGCAATGCTGCTGACAGCTCTGGTGGTCGGTCAGCAGGGCCGATGAGAACACCGCTTGGGGTGGTGCAGCCATAGGTGACAGGCAAACCTTACCGCCTCGATACACTTGAAGCGGTTGGCGGGATCGGTCATCTTGCCATCGCCACACTGGCACTGGTACTCCATGCCTGCAGCACATGCATGCACTGTTACTGGGAGTGCCAAGCCTGGTGAGCGGCACTTCCTGGACACAAGCGTCCACAGTCCCCACGAGGGCACTGATTCTCTGAGAGTGCCAAGCTTGAGGGGCTGTAGTGCACTGTGTCTGCTGCAGCAGCATTTCTTAGTCCTGACAGTGCTGCACCTGAAGAAGAGCAACGCCTTCTGATGCAGGAGTGGAAACAGGCAGTGTGCCACAGGGTGGACCTGGAAAACCTGCTGCACCAGCACTCCAGAATGAGAGCTACGAGCACAGTGCAAAGCCTGCTGCACACATGCAGCTCAGCTTGTTGCAAGCAGCATCCCTGAGAGCATATAGGACCAGCCGGACAACACATCTTGGAGGAACACAGCAAAGATAAGGTTGTACTACAACATCAAGACACCAAATTTCGGCAGTGTGGTCAACTTTCAAATTGCTGATGTCGACCTTGATGCGCAATCCAGCGCCTCCCCCAGCCTCTTGCACAGCACATACGCCACACAGGGGTTCAGGACCTGTCAATATGCTGAGGGCGAGGCAGGAGGCTGGGCAGGTCTGTGCCAACAAAGCACCCTACCTGACTCGCGGGGGTCCTTATTGATGCACTGCCCCTGGCACTTGTGCGTCTTGGCTGCGCACTCATCCACATCCTCACAGGACTTGCCATCTGCCGCCAGCTGCAGGCCGCGCCTGCAGTGCAAGGTGACACATGTCCAGCACATGGTACTTGGTGTGTGTCTGGGGGCTGGGGAATGGTGTTCCGAGTCTGCCTGCTGCAAGCTGTGCCTGCAGGCACAGCGGCCCCCCCCACTGAGGACAGGCAGTTGTGTGTTTGCTGCTGGCAGCGCAACCTTGCTAGTTGCGCTTTAGGGTTCCAAGCTCTGCGCACAGCATTCAGCCGCATGGGCATGGGACTGAGATGCAACTCCACCAATGGCTCTGATGTGCATCCATCAGCCGCCAGTTGCAGGCAATGCACACAGGCATGAAGCCATACATGGCCTTTGGCAAGCCAGTGAACGGCTTTGCTTTTGCTGCTTTGCACCATCAAGAGGATGGGTATGGTGAGCAACATGCACAGCTGCAGTGATCAGAACTGTCCAGATCTCCTCCCAGTGCTGCGTTGCATACAAGCCAGTGCATAGCATATCTCAGCACAACCAGTATGTGCTGCTACTGGGTGCTAGGTCCCAGGCCAACACCTGGTATGAGCTGCCATGGACAGGGGAGCCAATGTAGACTCACCCGCACGAGCAGATTGGCTGCCCATTCTGGCTGTAGCAGAGCTGCTCGCAGCGGCCGTTGTCCTTGCCGCACATGTCCTTGGGGAAGCAGAAGCCTGGGACGCCAATGCCTCCAAACTGCAGCAGGTAGATCACTGGTCAGAACAATGGACGTCTGGAAAAAAGGCCAGGTGGTAAGCTTGGCCCTGCTCCTTGAAAATGGTCCTCAGCGCCACTGCCAAACTGCATAAGTCAGCACAGGCAGGCATTGAATATGGCTTGCCAATGAATAACATACAGATGCTGGCAATCTGCAACAGCTGAGTGCGGCTGACGTGCAGCGGCCTTTGAAGACCCTTCCTGCAGAATGCGCATGACAGGCTCAAGAGAGCACTTTCTGGGTGCCCACGGGTGGGGCTCGGCATGATGTTCGACCATGTTCATTGCGCACTTCCTTTGGACCAAGCACATGGCCTTGGTCAAAATTCACATGCAACCATGGGGGTCTGCTGCCTGGCTGCAGGCTGCCGCAATCTTGCAGTGGTTTGATGCAGTGCCTGCACAACCTTGTGGCACCACTCAAAACGGTATGCTGTCTCCCATCAAGTGGTTCCAAGGTATGCATTGCATAAGGGGATAAAAAAGGAGACCCCTTGTTGATCACAGGGGTCACCTGACTGAAGCCGCCCGCAGACGCAGGTGCACCTGCCTGGCCCACCAAGCCACGCCATGCCCAGCCAGCACGAGTCTGAGTGCGCTGCAGAACGGTCTGTGCACGGGCTGCTCCCCCAGCACAGGGGTCACCAGGCTGCTGCCCCAGCACAGGGGTCACCAGGCTGCATCCCCAGCACAGGGCTCACCAGCTTGAAGGCATCCCCAGCACAGGTTGGTTCCCAAGCACAGGGCTCACCAGGTTAAACCCATCTGCGCACTCGCAGTGGTAGGTGCCAGGCTCATTGACACACGTCTGGTCGCACCCTGAGCTGCCCTCCGCGCACTCGTCGATGTCCACACAGGACTTGCCATCACCCCGGTACCCTGCAGCAGTGTTGATCAGATGAGTGCCATATCCATATGGCAGCAGGTGCAGAACTGAAAGACGCCATCCCACACTGTTGTGTAGTGCCGAGGTGAAGAGTCACTGATGAACACAGGGGCCAGCTGTTGTGTTGGTCTGAGAGCCCTCAGCGCCCTCAGCCCTGTTTGCACAGGATTTTGCAGTACCCCCCAGCTGGCTTGCAGCAGTGGTTGATGAGGGGGTGTGGCTCTGAGCAGGTACAAATTGGCACTGTCTGCAAAGGCCTTGCAGGTGGTCTGGCACATTTCTTTCCAATCAGCTTCTGGAGGGACTTCTGCAGAGTCCTTACAGGGCGAATGGCCAGTTGTGGGCAGTCATCAATATACCACCCTGAGCAATCAGCCCACCTGGTGGGCACTGGCAGATGTAGCCCCGGAAGGTGTCCTTGCAGGCTGTCTGCATGTTGGCGTCATCGGCCCAGCACTCGTGGTTGGTGCCCTCGCAGTCGTCCACCTGAATCATCCCCTGCAGGCACACCTGCAGCAGCAGCAGCAGGCCCATAGCTTTAACATACTCTGCAGAAGGGCAGGTGGACCAGCGGCTGCTACACAGCTGCTTGGTAGTGCACCCTGCAGGCAGACCTGCAGCAGCAGCAGGCCCACGGCCTGAAGGAGGCTTTGAAGACACAGCTGCCGGCAGCCACTACATGCATAGGTGCCTTGCCCTGCAGGCACACCTGCAGCAGCAGCAGGCCCACAGTTCAGCGGTGCTAGCGGCCAGATGCCCCAGCGCTGCCGTGACATGGTCAGACATTGTCCACAGTGCCCCCACACAGGTGTGAAGTTCACGCAGCTGGTTGAGTTTGCAGTGTCCTTGGCTGTGAGGGGAAGGCATCTTGTTGGCTCAGGGAATATCATGATACCGAATCATATGGACAAACCTCTGGCTCGGTGCTCTCATCGAACCCTGCGCACAGGGCGCGTGTGATGCTGGGTGCGTCCAGCCTCCCGCGGTATTGCTTGTCGTTGACGATCACTGTCGGCAGCATGATGATCCTGCTGGCTGCGTCTGTGGGGCCCTCGTTCTGCATGCGCAGGTCGTCCTGCAGGCCATAAAAACGATCCTGTCATGTGGGGCGGGGTTCTCCAGGCACTGCCAGATGGCCAACAGATGTAGCCCCAAGACCCCTGCCCCAGGCACTGAAAGGACGTCTGCACAGCATCAGCTTTTGCTGAGCATTACCTCACCAAGCAATGACATCAGAGTACCCATCTCCCTGAACGTGTGGGTTGTGTCTCCGCAGTTGATCATGTACTCCCAGACCCGCCCCACGCGCCAGGCTCTGGTCCTAGTGCTTGGTGCAGGGACCAAACTGCAGTACCCCAACTGAACAACGACTCCAGGGCGCTCACCTCCATGAGGGGGTTGTCCATGTCTGCGCGAGAATCCCCCATGCAGTCCTGGACGGCCTCGTAGTTCAGTCCTGTTGCCTGGACCTGCTCCTCTGCGCAGGCGTCGTTGAAGCGCTGGCTGTGCATGCGGCAGTGGGTGGCAAAAAGGCTGGCGTACTGCCACCACAGCCAGGGCTTGCCAGCATCTGAGGCCACCTTCTGCATGCACAGCTGGCGCTTGTTCTCCTCCACCACCTGAAAGCAACACAGATGTTGTCAGCACAGGTGAGGAGTTCGCAGCTCCAGCTTGCTCCCCATTGTCACCTGCTTGGCCTGACGTTCAAGTCAGGCTGCCTGCAACAGAGGGCCCAGTGTGCTCACCATGCTGCTTGCTGCTGCTGCTACAGCTGAAAGCGAGCGCAGCATGTCCAGGAGCTCTTGGCACAGCTCTCAGGACACAGCATCACAAATTTGCCGTCCATGGAGTGCTGCAGATAAATTGCAGGGCAGATGCGCCTCCTTCATGCTCATCTGCCAGCCCTTGCAGTAGTGCAGCTTCTAGTCAACTGCTGCAAACACCAAGCCCCAAGCCCACCTGCTTGGGTGCCAGCCCTTGTGCCGCAGGCCACATTGCTGCAACCAGAGTGACACAACCTAGCATGTTGTCTGGACTGCACCTCTCAGAACCAAACCCACCTGCCAGCCCTTGTAGTGCACGGCCCACTCCTCGTCGATGGTGTCCATTGCGCAGTAGCGCCCCTTATTGATACAGTTGTCCTGGCAAGCCTGGCTGTCCGGGGGGCCGCCACAGCGCCGCATCATGAAGTGTGACTCAAAGGTCACATATCCGTCCTGCAGGCATGGGGGAAAATTGCTCAAGAACAGAGGGCCATCCTCCGGCTCTACTCTATTGTGTAGTCATACCAGAGCGGTTTGCGCAGCTAAGACTGGCAAACGATGCAGTCAGGACGCGTGAGGTAGTTGCTGAAGCCTCCATCCCGGCAGGCATACAGCTTGCAAACCTGCTCTGCTGCACTAAACCCTGCCCTGACAGTTGGCAGGGCCAGGCAGCTAAGTGCAAAACCTGCTGGAAGATGCAGTGGTGCATGCTTTCTGTAGCTGCCGACCTGTGGCGTTACAGCCTCAAATCCTAGAAAAGTGCAGGCAAACAGCCTAGAAGAGCTTCAGCAGCGGTACATCCTGTCATGGCAGTCAGCAGTCGTCCACCAGAGCAGAGCAGGGCATGCTGGATCATGCAGCAGTGCCGCACACCTGCTGCAGCTGCTGCGCGGTGGTGCTGAAGGCCTTCTTGAAGTCGCTCTGGCGGGCGCAAGACGTCCCACAGCCGTCGCTGCTGCTGGTCCACAGCTGCCAGTCCACTCTGCAGCAGGACAGGCTTTTCAGAAGCAGTGATGCGCGCCCGGGCAGAAAGCGCTGTCGCTGCTGATGGCACAGAGCTGCCTGTTCCCCCTGCTGCACAGCAGTTGTCGCTACTGCGAGTTCACAGCTGTGAGTCAGCCCTGCAGCAGGAGAGGCTATGTGTAGCCAGGCACACTGGCACCAATGACAGGCGCCGCTGACGGTACAGAGCTGCCAGTCCGCCCTGCAGCAACAGTTTGGTTCAGAGGCTGTGCTGCGCGCGGACGGCTGCACATCACTCTGTACTGCTGCCGGTTTAAACCTGCCTGCAGTGGGAGAGGCTATGCAGAGGCAGTGCTGGGTACACAGGCGCAGCTGTTGCTGCTGGTGGTACACAGTGGCCACTTCCCCTGCATCAACAAGATCATTTCAGAGGCAGTGCTGCCCCAAAACTGCACTGTAGTCTTTGCTGCCGCAGGTCCATAGCTGCAAGTCCTCCCTGAAGCACGAGAGGCTACTTTTAGCCAAGCACACAGGTGCAAATGACTGGCGCCGCTGCTGCTCAAAGAGGTGCCAGTCAGCCCTGCAGTAAGACACTCGTGTTAAAGGCAGTGCAGCACAGAACGGCGCACAACAGCCTTTGCTGTCGCTGATCCAGAGCTTGCAGTGCAGGGACGGCATACGCAACAGCAGCCAGCAGCTGGCAAGCATGCTGCACAGTCAGGCACGCCCAGCAAGGCTCAGCTTCAGTCTGCAATAGACGCCTGTCCTGGTGCAGGTGACACTTTCTGTTGGGCGGCTGCACATTTTCATTCCCAGTCAAAATGCCCTGAGCTGGGTTAGAAAGCATGGCAGCCCTTGAATAAGTCCACACACATGCCCCACGCACTTAGCTGAGTACTGCAAGGGTGCTGGACCCGAGCCATGCGCGGAACTCACTTCTCTTTGAGGTGGGCCATGCTTTCCTTCCAGTCCAGCTCGACCACCACCTGTGGGGAGCTCCCAGAGTTTAGCGCCAGCTTCAGCCTGTCGCCCACAGCCTGCATGGACAGGGCGCTTGGAGCAAGCATACTTTTACACAAGTAGACGCTGCACCCATGTACCCAGCCGCACTATGGTGATGCCACCAAGAGCTTGGCTTGCCACTGCAAGACTCTCCTGTCAGTGTAGCAAGGAGGACAAGGCTGGTGACAACCAGATGATGATGACAGCGGCTGAGAGGATGATCACACGAGCTTGACAACTGCAAGCCCACTCTGGGAATCAGGGCTGTGGGGGTGGCCACATGAGCTTTGCGGCCTGAGGGGCTCACAGAGGTGCAGGCTCGCTTTGCAGAGGGCCATGGAGATGATTGTCACCGCTGAGGAGCTGATTGACTGCCAACCCCACCTGTGTGGGCATGATCATGCGAGCTGCACCAGTTTGGAGCATGATGACTACCCCACCTTTGTAACAAGGGCTGTGGGGATGGTGATGTCATCAATGAGCTTGGCAATCTCAGGACGGTCCTCGGGCAGCGCCATAGTCAGCAGCCCCTCCTCAACATTGTCTGCTACCATGATGGCCTTGTACCCGGCCTGCTCTGCGTTGAAGGCCTTCTCCACAAAATAGCAGTCTGTAGCAGCAGAAAAGACCCTTAGATCAGCCTGGGGTTGGTAGGCTGCACAAGACCATGTGCTCTGTGTTGTAAGTCTTCTGCCTTTTTTGCGCAGACGTCTGCTTGAGATGCAGCAGAGAGCACATGCTCTGTGTTGGAGGCCTTTCATAGGGTAGCAAGTCTGCACTCAGGACGGGAAGGTTCTGGGTCAGGTCCACATTGCGAGTTGCAATGCACTGCTGCCTCCGCTTGATGCCCTTCTGCATGAAGTGGCAGTCTGCACACAAGCAGACAGTCAGACACAAGGCCTGGTCAGCGGCTGCAGTCACTGGCTGAGTGCTGGGATGAGCATCTTCACCCTGGTGGCCCATGACGCGCCCCCTTTTTGTGGCAGAGCTGCTGACCTGCTGCACTGTGGCCCTCCCAGCAGGGATCTGGCCAGCTGGCTGAAGACAAGCAGTCTCAAGATTTAAAGGGCTCCAGCACAGGGGAAGCATCATGCCTTGTTCAAGAGAAGGTACAGCTCTCACCTTGCACACCAGCAGGAGGTCTAGATGGGCGCAGCTGTACACTGCCGCTGGGTCATGCAAACCTAGAGAGACAATGCAGGTAGCGCCCACCTCCTCTGTCGACCAACAGGATGGGAGGTAGGGCTGTGCTGTCCTGGTGCACGCCCTCAGAAAAGGCAGAGCACCCATTCCTGTTGCTGCTGGGGTACAGGATGCTGCCGATGAGTGTGGCACCGTACAGGGGCACCCCAAAGTCCCCAATGGCTGCATCCTCCTTCCCGGCTATGTCAGCCTGTGAGTGAGGGCAAAGAGGGGGCAGTCAGCACTTTCAGTGGGCACACATTACGGTGCGTGCCAATCCAACTGCCGAAATGGAGCGTCCCAGAGGCACCCCAAGATGAGTCAGCCTTTCCAAATCGGCCAGCCTACTCCTGAGTCTAGACCGGGGTGGTTGGAGCGGTCTGAGGCCCAGGCATGTGGCATGTCAGCATGCATGGCTGACACATGCATTTGTCGTGGGAACTGAGGCAAACAGCGTCATGGCTCTGCAGCCTTCCAGCCAAGACGACGCAGCGTCATGTTTGCCTGCAGGCACCTCTATCCAGGCGCAGCATGTGTTCAAGCTGCTGGCAACAATGGTGCACACAATCGCTGTGTTCCACTGGGGCTTCTGTGGACCTGGAACAGTCAGTGCCGCAGCAACAGAGCACCAGCAGCGAGGGGATGCAGGGCAGGGCAGCCCAGGCTCACCGGTTCGCGGATCAGAAAAGAGTTTGTCTCCACGACCCACTCCTTGGCTGCACATGTGCCCAGCAGGAACACTGTCGCTGACAGCGCAGTGAGGAGTGGCTGATACGACATGATGGAGGCCAGTTGCTGGCCAAAGCGTCGTCCAAGCTCTGCCAGAATGCGAATGGGGGTGATTGGTTCACCTGCAATCGGTGAATGGGGAAGTTGTGGGAGAGGCTTCCATTGCAGGCCCAGCTTGCAGGGCAGCATGCTGTGCTGCCCAGGCTGCGGCTGATTGGCAAGTACCGCTGCCTGTGTGCCCCGCAGGATGCCTGGCCTGCAGCCTGCTGGCGCATCACATGGCAGCATGGTCCTTGGCTGCTACAATGCAAAGCAGGGGTGCAGAGAGCCTGAGAAGACACCAAACGAAGCCTGCTTACTCTCTGGTCATCCAAAAGCTGTCCACAGGGGCCGGCTGCCAAGTCAGCGCCGAAATTGCGCTGTTCCGAAGTGCTGCAGGAATCTGCATCCCAGCAATGCACATTCTTGTGAAGAGCGGTCTGAACACCCCAGAGGTCGCCTGCGGACACAAGCTGCAGCACAACGGGGGGGCATGAGCAGACCATGCAGCTAAATGACCTGCACTCCTGATTAGAGAGCCTCTCCTCACCCTGAGCGATCGCAATGCAGGGCCTCCTGGTCCGTGGACAGCCTGAGAATATCCTGTAAGTGGGCTAGCGGTGGGCTGAGAAGCAGGAGGGGAATTGGCAAGGCTGAGCAGCCCACATGGATGGACTGCAGCATGCCTACGAGGTGGGCCCAATTGTTCCCTTTTCAGCTTCTAAACTTGAGAGGCAGTGGCCTGTGAAGCACTCTCTGGCTGCTGCAGAGGCTGATGTATGCGGTCGCAAAGTACTTGGAAACCATGAAGAGGTCAGACAGCGTCAGGTGACCCCTCAATGCGGCAGAGGCTTCCCGAGCTGCTTATATGATGGATACTGATCAGTGGCATTCGTTGCAGGCTGGAGCAAGCACAGGCGCTTGTGCATGTGCAGGAGGCCAAGAGCCTCCTTGATGCCACATGTTCTGCGGCGCATGCAGAGCTGGTAGGCCATGCCTGCTCCACAGCACAAGCTGGAACAACGCAGTTTGATTCCCATGAGCGTCCTCTCTGCTGCAGGAGCACCATGGGCAACAGATCAAGGTCTGGGAGCACCAGCACATGCACGGCCAGGGGTGACGCAGTGTTGCACCTCACCAGTCAGGCAGCCGCCTCATCCATTTTGGCACATTGGAAGTCCCTGCAGCATGAGGCGTGCAGCAATGCCTCCTCACAGGCTCCGTGAGACACCTTACAGCCCAGTTGTACTGGCCGCCAGGCCTTGCGGTGGGCGTTGACACTCGTTGTATGTCACATACTGAGCAGGTCAAGCAGCTGTCATCTGAGGTGTCATGGGGCAACTCCACCCAGAGCCCGCAGCAGTGAGGGGAACAGGCAGAGTGTCTTTCCAAGTGGTGTCAGAGTTTTGCTTGTACACACTAGAGACATGAAATTTTGCAGGGCTAGTTCTTCATTTGGGGCAGCTGATCAGGGCTGAGAGATGTGCTGCATGTTGGAGAAAGCTGACAGATACCCCGGAATCAGCTAGGACAGTCTGCATAGCAACCCCACAAGATTCAAGATTGTGCAAGGATACAAGAGATTTATTCTGTGCCTATGGCAACAAGGGCGCAACAAGCACGCAATTGCTTGTGTGGCAACCAATTTTGGAGCAACATTTGCCACAGTTTGAGGACTCTTGATGAACACTCAAGAGACAAGAACCGTCTATAAGTGTGCAAGAATCTTGTCAAGACCGCTTGACTCAGAGACAAACATCAGTTCAGCATGCTTGCTGCAAGTTGCAGAGGATACTTTCCCTGAGGCTCTTTGAATGTGGCTTGTAGTCAGCTTTTGCTGTCAGATATGCACTTTAAGGTGTTGTCTGCTCTTGAATACAGCGACTCTCGCTGCCAGCTGATCACAAGAAGGTCGCCGCTACAGGTGCTTCTCCCATCACCTCAGACATTGCAGCAAACCTGCTACATGACCTTTTCAACAAGGCCAGATGTAAAATTTGAAGGCAGCCACAAAGCTGCCACAACTATGGCAACTGGCGGAGCCTACTGATAAGAGCTCTTCAGATGCATGCTTGAGCTGACCTGTGTGATGCTGCAAAGATTTGCAGGTTGTTCCAGCTGACTGGGTCTCTTGCAGCAGCTGACTTGCTTGCATAACAGAATTCTCAAACACCCAAAGTCAGCAACATCTATACATTGAGGACTACAACAAGAGCTCTTCATCCTCTTCTTGTGCAGCACTACTCTTGAGCCACAGAAACACCGCCGTCATGCACCTGCAGGGGCATTAGCAGCAGGTATAAATGGCATGCAGACAAGCTCCACCTGCTAAACAAGCAAAGCAAACCAAATGCTGCTCACATCATAGATGAGACCATGGATGGCAATGGTGTCACTGATGAGGGGGGACTCGTGGAGCAGCTTGATATCCTCAGCCAAACTTTCCTCTAGGTTCATGAAAGTCAGCCATTTCATGTGCTCGATTTCCTTCTTGGCTGCCTCACCCAATTTCTCGGCAAGCACCTGCATGATGCCAGCTGCGATGTGCATTCAGGCATCGCAACGATGCTGGGCATGCCAGCTTGGCAATGCTTGATCTACATGCGCAATTTGCTGGCACAGCATGGGGCATGTGGCGCAAGGAATGCAGCAGGGCCCAGCAGGTGCATGGCTTGAACCTGTGAAACCTGGGCATCAGCCAGCTTGGTCATCCCTGAAACACATGAGCAACGTGTCATATGGGTCAGGAGCCCTGTTGGTGACGGTGACGAGGACTGCTTCATAGGCACAGTGTATGCAGGCTGTCCGCAACTTTCATACAACAAGCAAAAGCGTCTGCTTCAACAAGAAGGGCTGATGAGAGCCACAGACCGCTCACCACAGTCCACATGGTGCACAACATAAATCTCCCTCATGGCGCCAGCGCCAAGTGCCTGAGCCATGGCCAGAGATCTCACGACATCAGGAGTCACACGGCCACCTGCAGAGCAGCTCTGTAAGTTTGGTGGTCTTGTCAAAGGGTCGATTTGACCCAGTTGTGATGTCAAAGCCAGAGGTCATGAGCCGGTGCTGCAAGAAACTTTTCTGAACACCTCAGCTGGCTGAACTTGCAACTCCCACCTGCATTGCGCAGCACAAGGGCATCGCCATTCTTGAGCCCCAGAGCTGACTCAATCGGGACCCTGCAACATTGACACACATTTGAAGTTGCTGAGCTCAGCAACAAAGATGAGGTAAGGTGGTTGGACCTTTTTCACGATGTCAGCAGGAAGCTGAGGGCCTAGCATGCTTGCCTTGCGTCCATGCAGGTAATCACAGCTGCACGGCGTACAGGAGCGATTTTCAGGTCGGCGTCCTTGAAGTGCTGCTTGAATGATCCATTTGCTGACATAAACTGGGGGGTGTTGTCCACAATGGCCATGGCAGGTACCCTTTACTCAGACAGGAGGAAGCTGCACTAGCATAGGACACTGCAGGCCTGCGATGTCACACCAAAGCCCTGCGCATGTCAGCTTCCCTTCTTGTGCACTTCTCTCTCTTGGAACTTGCAAATCTGTTTATGAGTCGCGAACCAGTCAAAGGAGGGGGACTCACCGTGAGGCAGGTCGCAGGCCCTGAGCATCCTTCTGGGGGGGAACAGGGCCGTTGAGAGGAACAGGGCCCTCCCTGCTCTGCAGCAAGTGCTGCGATGTGAGATGGCTTGGTTCTGCTTTCATCTGTGCCTCAGTGACCCACTCTGACATCCAGCTCCACGCGCCACCTATGGCCAGGACCCTGCTGTCAGCCACAAGCGATATGCGTGCTCAGTGAGCATGGCAGCGCCTGACATGCCTAGCCTGCATGCAAGCAAGCAGCCGCTGTGCAATGCGGCTTCCTGGTCAGCGTCATTGCAAGCGATGTCTCAAGGGCTGGCAGGCAAACAGTCTGCCCCTCCAAATCAAAGCTCATGACATGTAAGCAATGTTACCTGCAAAATGCAAGCCGAATTTCATGGACGCCTCCACATTTTGCTGCTCACTGTCAGCTGCACGGCCTCGATCCCTGCCTCAGGGTTATGATATTCATCAGCGAGGGCATGCCCTCATCTTTCACATTGCAGAGAAGACACTAGCCAGGGAGATCCTTTCCTCAGGTCTTTCTTTCTTTTTCCTGCAAAATGCATGCGAACTGTGATGTCCTGGCAACTGCCTGCTCACTGCAAAGCAGGCCCTGCATGGAGCTGTTTGACATTCTGCAGTGGGCCTCTCCCCTCAAGCTGCTTCGTGCACCAGCCTGCTCTCAATGTGTATGCTCCAGCTTGCTTGAATGCAATGGTGGCAATGGTGGCAGTGTTACCTCTCAGGCAGTTGTCCCGAGCTCCTGCTGAGGGTTCTGCACAGTCCAGGGCCGATCTGCCTGGGAAGCAGATTGCCCAGCTGCCACAAGATGGAACTTCCAGCTTGACATTTGCAGCTGCAGTCGAGCTGCCGCTGGCACCTCCAGAGACGGGGCGAGCTCAGGCAAGGGAGGTTGTGTGTTGCAGCTGCTGAACTCAGTGCTTCGACCCTGGCTCATTCTGACCAGCCCACCAACACAGTTGATCTGGGATTAAAGTACAGACAAGGTGCGTCAAGCTTCATGTTGAAACAAAGATCACTCAAGGGCACCTGAGTTTGGCTATGTGTCTTTGCTGTTGACCTTCTTCCATGCCGCAATAGCGTCAGTCTGATCGCTGTAGTGCCTGCAAGTACACAAGCAAAGTAATGCACACGGTCCGTCTTGGACAGCGCAGGCTCACAGCAGTGGTCAAGCCTACTCGTAAGTCTGAATCTTGCCAGCCTTCACTGACCACCAGTGGACCCAGGGCATCACAACGCTGCAGCCCTGGACGGGCTCGCCGCTGTCATTCTTCATGGTAGCATACCACGCGCCCTTTACCACAACTGTGCTGGCATCAGTCTTATCCTCACATATGGTGATGATGTCGAACTCTGCACACCACAACAAACATACAGGCTGTCCCAGATCAGGCACACAAGATGGCCTTGGTTCACTCACTGTCGACTCTGGCGTGGGTGTTCATGGCTTCCATGAAGCCCTTCTTGACACCTTCATGACCCCTATGGGTGCCCATCCAGGGAAGGCCAGTGTTGGTGTTCCCGTGCACGGTCCACTGGGTGTCTTCAGCACACAGGGATGCAACACCGTCCCAGTCACCCTTGCCATAGGCGGCATATGCCTCTTTCACAATGTCCACAGCAGCTGGAGACATGTCTGTTGTGCGAATCGTTCCTCAGATGTGCGAGTCGTTTCTTCAGGTCAGGGGGTTTGAGTAGTCTGTGGTTCAGGTTAACCTGAGTTCATCTGTCGAAGCATCTTCCCCCTTACCCCTCCCGTTCCTGTCTCGGGCAGGCGACCGTATTAGCTGTGGCCTGACCACGAATGCTTCTCAATATGATTGCGATTCATGGGGGGGAACTGGTCAGCGGGGTTCACGAAAGACTCTTGCAATGTAGACCTGAGTATGAGACCAGGCAGCACATGTGAGGCCCGTGCTTAGTGCACTGACATATTGGTTGGCCAGGTTTGGGCTGCAGTCCACAGCGCTTTGCTGTTGAGCAAATCATGGGTTCTGGTTCAGCAGATGATGTTCCTCTTGATACTTCGGGTGGCACCCCCCCTAAGAGCTGTTTGCCACCGAACTCTCCCTGTGGCCCAGCCTTGCTTGCAGCTGCCGCAGCGCATCCACAAGGGGGTCAATCGTTGGCTTGCTGTGAGGGCCAACAGGGGGCACGCCTTCCCCTGGTGACGAGTGCACAAAGGGCAGGAGCTCTGCCAGGCGCAACTGCGTGCTGCTGCTGTTCCTGCCACTGCTAGAGCAAGACGCCTGCGTGCCGGGCCAGGGCACCTCATCCTGGAGCCCATAGGCCACGATGTCCTCAAGCAGCGTGAGCTCTTGAGGTGTTGTTGTGTGCCCTTGCTGCCCTGCAGCAGGCGCAAGGATGCTTGTGAGGAGGCACCACTCATTGCACACATCCACGTTAGCCCTTGGTCTGCGGTGCAGCCCCCTCCCTGGCGTGGCTGCCCTGCAGCTAACATGAAAGGCACATGCACGTTTGTGGTGAAACAGGCCAACAACTTCTGCGCGCTGCAGTGCCCCCCTTGCTCTGCGTCGGTTGTGTGAAAGCACCAACCAGCATGCTAGGAATGAGGCAGCTGCATAGCTGCAGACACAGGAGCCACACATGTGGGCTTGCTGCAGTGAGTGGCTCCAAATCTGCTGCCCCATCAGCATCGCCAGGCTGCGGCACAGATGGCAACATACCAAGGCTTGCTGCGGTGTCATGCTCTGGCTCTGCTGCTCTGCACAGGAAGGCTGGTGCGCAGCTTCACAGGCCCCCCAAGGAAGGACCTGCGCCCCCATGTGGCTGCTCCAGCTGGCTCACAATGCTGCATGAAGGGTTGACAGCATGCCCTTGCGAGGAGGGACACTTGCTGCCACGTGCCGAACATCATCCAGAGCCCTTGGCGCACTCATCTGGGCTGCCAGCCTGTGACTGGCCAGGCTTGACCTGGCAGCATTGCCTCACTACCAGCAGTGTCCACCAGCATGACTGTGTCTCACCGTCAGGGATTCCCCGAGCAGTAGGGCCTGCCAGGCGACTGCTACTGCCACTTACTCCCAGCGGCAGCTGCTCCAGCAGCTGGGCCTGCATCAGGAGCTCCTCCAGCGGGGCTGCCAGCTGCAGCTGGGCAGCAAGCTCAGCCACCTCTGCAGCAGGGGCGCACAGGCGTCTAGAGAAGAGTACAGGGATGGTCTCAGACACACAACAAGGGGCACTCATCACAAGACACCTCTGCAGCAGGGGCTCCCAGGCAACTTGAGATGTGTGCAGGGATGGGCTCGGACACAATGAGAGGGACACCCCTGCTCACTGCAAGCAGCTGCCAGCTGCAGCCGAAGCGGCTGCCCCCTGCAGCAGTGGCCACCAGCGTCTTTGAGCGGTGTGCAGGCACCACGCAGTGGGAGTGGATACACAAGAGGGGAGTCACATCAAACGGAGTTGCCAGCTGTTGACGCTGGCAATGACAGCAGCAAGTCTCCTGTGGATGCAGGCCGCAACAGGTGAGGAGCCGCCTGGCTTCAGTTCATACTTACTGCACAGTCTGTGGTGCTGTGAGTGGCTGAGGCTTCCATTAAGCCACCAGCCAGGTCATGCAGTGATGCTGATGTGGCACTTCTTGCAGGTCCCCTGACACTCTGCAGTGGGCCACAGGCCAGCCTGCCACACAGCACCACAAGTGTTCATACCTCCAGGCAAGGCAGAGGAGGCCCTGGTGAAGATCTCCAAGCAGCTTCCTTGACCCAGGCCAAGATGACAATGCTGCACCACGTCATCATGGCCTCATCAGGCCTGGCTAGACCCAGAGTGGGGCCCTACTGTCGTCCAAATGTGACACAGGGTGGCCTAAAGCCCCTTTGGGAATGTCAGGTGCTCAACATGGTCTTCCTGCAGACTGGTAGCACTAGTACTAATACTGGGCCTGCCAAGCACGTTTGCACTCACCGCTGCACTGAGCTGCTGCGGCGCCGCTGGCTGCTGTTGCTGCTGCCGGGCACGCCCGCACAGGCCGGGCTCGGCCCCTGCAGACTGGGCAGCGCTGGTCCGCCAGCTGTGCCTGCCGAATGCACTCTGTGCAGAATAGATGCCCTGCAAGGCAGGAGGGGCTTCTGCTGCGGAAAGATGGCGGGTGAATGACAATGTACCTTGAGAGGAAGCTCTCAGCCCCGCCTTGAGGGGCAGCAGATTTCATGCATTGAAACGGGCAGGCAATGCTGAACAGGACCCTGATGGCTGAGGCAGAAGCCAGTGTGGAACACTTGATTCTGGCGGGCTGTCAGTAAAAAGGCGCCACGAAAAGACATCTCCCTTGACGCAGCCTGCCAGCCACAAAGCTGGAGCCTGGGCCCAGGCACTGCAGGCAGCTGGGGGCCTCACCACAGCGTGTCTTCGACACCCCTCCAAGGGACCCCAGGCAGTCCCAGCAGATGCTGCACGAGTCTGCCATTCCTGGCAAGGAGCCGCTGCCCCAAGCTGTATGCCGTGAGAGTCAGAGCCAAGGTGCCAGCAGTCAGGCTTGCCCAGACAGGGTTGGTAGGTGTGTCCACATGGCCTTGTTGGCAGTAGCTGTCCTCCACTAAGATGACACGTGCAAAGTCGTTGGGCAGCGCTAGGAGGCACGCAGGTACCAAGTAAAAAGACCCAGTCCTTGTTGGCGTGCTCAAGGTCTACCAGATCTTGGGTTGACCAAACAACAAGGCAGCCTTGCTTTGCCAGTGTGCACCCATAAGTGTATGCATAGAAAGCCCTGCACTGCAATACAGTGGGCATGTTGCATGGGTGCACAGGCTGGTTCTGCAGCATTTGCAACATGCGCTCGACCAGCAGCTCCTCAAAGCTGATCTGCTCACAAGCCAGAGCAGTGGGGGCAGCGTGCTGCTTTGCTGGTTGGATTGCCGTATGTCAGTGCCTGCAACAGACTCAGCTGCGAACAGCTAGCACAGCCGCTCTGCAAGCACCTGCAAGCACCATTGCGCCTGGACGAGGGTGCCGTGATTGCTGAGGTACTGGGTGCTCCACTGCACTGCTGTGTGCGGTCTTGATGGACCAGCAGTAATGTCTATGTGCTGAAAAGGAGCTGCTGCCCTTTTGACATGCTGACACTGTGGCCACCACTGGTGGCAGCAAGCTCTTGTGTTTGCTGACGCTGCTTGGGGCCACCTGGCGCTTGCACTGCAGCCTAACTTGATGTGCAGGTGCTGGGAGTCAGCTGGCAAGAGCTGTCTGGATCAAAGGCAGTACTCGAAGCAGGAAGTGCAGGTTGCCACAAACTACTGTGCATGAAGCCAAGCTCACCTGCATAAGTCCTGTCTAACCAAAACGCCTGATCCTTCTGCCATCGAAGTCAGTGTTGCAAGCAGATCCCCCAGCTATCAATCAAGCCGTCCCTTCCGCTGGCACATGATTCCAATGCAGACAGTTCCAACATCTGCATGCATTGCATCAGGAGCTCAGATAGATCACAAAAAGGCAGTTTGGAGGAGATAGAACGAGTCTCTCCCCGGCAGGAGACATGGCAGCTGCACTCATTGAGTCTCTTCAGCAGGTCAGAGAAGAACCCTTCTTTCTTCGTGCATGAAAGCCATATCCTGCTACACTGCCCAGGACTTGCAGACCTCCGGTCTGCTCACAGCCACCTGTTTGCGGAGCAGCAGCAGTCGTTGGCAACGCTGTTTGAACAACCACCAAGCCGAGTGGCCACATACATCAGGGCAGCACTGCTCCAGCACGCAAATATGCTGGGCATCACTGGGGGCACATTTGGGCCTAAATGAGGAACAGACACCCTGGGTGACCCCTCTATGTGCCGTGATGTGTCCCCAGCTCACCAGCTGCTGATTAGAGCCCCAATTTCATAGCAATGCGCTAGACTCATCACATGATTGTCTTCCCCTAAGGTCCCCATGCTGAGTTGTTGCTTGGGGTGTGCCGCCTTGGAGCCTGGTGCCCTGCGAGGGGAAGACTGCTGGTCACAGTCATACCCAAGCATAACTCTCTCATGACTGCGAAGTCTACGAGCTGAGAGGGCGTGGCAAGCCAGTCAGGGGGGCTGAGCCCCCCCCTGCGCCATACAGGATCCAGGGTGTTTGCATTTCGGGCAGCAACCTCAGCTAGCAGTCCAACGTGGTGATGAAGCCCAGCACAGTGCCAAGGCCTGCTATGAGCGCCGGCTCCCTCTTTACCAGCCAAGTACAGTGACCTGCTTGATATGCCTGCACTGCTTCTTTTTGTACCCCTACACCTTCAGCAAAGTTCATTGGTAGGATGAAATGATCATACTCCTATGCCCGTGCATTGAGGCTACGGACTTTAAATTTAAATCATCATCATCATCATCATCATCGCAAACACAGACTTTTGCTGAGGCTGGCCACAATGCCACCAAGACACTTCTACGTTGCCGTGGCTAGTCACGAGCTCAAGGATCCCACCTTGGCAGGTGCTGCAGTCCCATGCTGGACTTCAGCAGATGGCCGAAGGAGCAATGTCTGAGCTGTGCTTGCCACCTGCAGATCTTGTGACCGTGCTTGCCAGCAGCACCCAGCGCATCTGTGTCAGCTGCAGCTCAAGGGATAGCCTGGATGCGGCAGGAGCCTGCTTGGAGGCCCTGCCACTCCACACCCATTATCTGGTCAGGACTGCACATGCTGCTGGGCTCACGCAGGGTCAGCTGCTTGCCTGAGATGTTGGACTTTGATGCAGCACTCTGATGTGTCAAGGAGTGGAGCTGCCAGCACCATTCGCCAGGTGGTTGAGCATGCCAGCGATGCTGATACTCCAGCTGTGCTGTTGTGCACAGATGCTGCTCTCAAGGCCACTGCGCAGGCGACAGGGCTGCCCATTCAGCTGCTCATGCACTACGACTTGCCAGCCAGCAAAGAGCAGCTTGCAAGACGGATGGCGCTGCTCAGCTCAAAGACAGAGACAATGCATATCTATCTCCTCACATCAGGACAGATCGAGCACTTTCGGAGACTTGAGATGATGTTGCAGCCCGCTGTGGTGGAGGTAATGCCAGTCCATGCAGCTGACATGTTGAATTCTTAGTGCTAGTGCATTCATTTCATAATCTTATTGCACCAGCAAAGCATTCACTACTGACTGTCTAACGTATAGGATGACCAGATTGTAACCAGGGGGGTGGGGTGGGCGTTCAGACATTGCAGTGTTGCACTGGCAAGATAAGCGCGTGCACATCAGCGAGCTTCCTCAATGCTGACATCAGGAGGCATGCGCAGCATGCAATGCAATTTCATGCAAGCAGCAGAACAACTAAGCCTGGCTATCACCCAGCATGCATGCTGGCGAGCGCATTGAGGGCGCTGGCGGCGCAGTCTTGCGCATCTCGTGTGGGAGCGTTGTCCACCGCACGCTGCAGGAGAGCCATGAGCTGCAGCAGGTCGCCCGCACGTCCAGTGTAGCGACGCTGTGTGAGGCAGGCGGCGGCCAGACACTCAAGCAGCAGCTGCTGCACTCCATCATCTGGCTGCTGACTCAGAGCCGCCTGCCAGGCCGCCTGCAGCAGCAGCAGAAAGGGGTCGCTGTCAGCCCTGTGCTTGCCAAGGCTGCAAGCCTGGCTGCCTTTGGCAGGAGATGCTAATGCTGGTGATCAGCTGCAAACTGTGATTGAAACAAGGCAGGACTCCAAGTGAAGTCTGCCAAGCGGCCTGCCGCAGGAAAGTCCTGATTGCTGTCACCTGCAGTCTATGAGCAGGAGAGGCAGGAGCCCAAGTGCAGTCTGTGAGGCGGCCTGCAACATGGACACTGTGGCAGCCGTCTGCTGCAGAGCCAGAGGCAGGAGCTTGAGTACAGCCTGCCAGGCTGCCTCGAGCAGCTTCCAGCAGGCCAGGCTGCTTGGTGAATTTTGCTAGTGGCTGGTGCCAGCTTCCCTTCTTGAGCATGGTGTGTGTCAAACTCCGTGGCTGGTGGACACTGTCGTAATTCAGCATGGGGGCGAGTGCCTCCAGCCCTTTCCCAAAAGGTCACAAGCTTCAAAGCAGAGTCTGAAGAGGAAACCCATGACAAGGCCGCCGCTTGCACTCTCTTCACCAAAGATGGCTGCATATGATCAATGGCAGCCAGCTGGAATTTTTGAATGATCCCCCTGCAGAAAGCAACACCCGTAACATGGTATAAGCAAGAGGAGCAAAGCGCCTCTTTCAGACGTACAGCAACCGTGTGTGAATTACCGCCTGCTGTACTCCCTTCGGTAGCAAGTGCAAAGCCAATGCTACATGCTTGCCTGGATGGTCTGATGACAGGAGCTGGTATGCAGAGGTGTGAAGGCTGGCCCCCGCAGCAGGAGCTCACAGCCTGCTGTGACAGTCTGGTGCAACAAGACATTGACCCAATTCTTCAAGAGCCACCCACCACAGGTGCACACCCACTCACCTGCAGCTGAGGCGCCAGCAAGGCGCCCGCGCTCTCCTTGGGGAAGGCCTCCGCAGAGGCCGCCAGGCACTGCGCCGCAGCCAGCGCGACTGGCGCCTCAGGATGCGCCGCCAGCTCCAGGAAAATGGGCAGACTGGGCAGCAGAGCCACACACTGCCCCGCGCCGGCGACCTGCAACAGGAGTGAGTGCAGGTGTGGGGCAGGCTGGGCAGCAAGGCTGCACACTCATGTGCAGGTCTTGAGCAGGCTGGGCAGCAAGGCTGCACACTCCACCATCTGCTTGGCCAAGCAACCCTTGCTTCACACAACTAGTTCAATCATAAGTGTAAGTAGTTCAGGCTCATGCCCTGCTGCAGGCGGCACAGGCTTGTGTCAAGAGGCAACAGTGCGCAACTGGAAGGAGCATCGAAAGGCTGAGGCACAAATTGGCTGTGGCATTGTTCTGTGTCACAGGGCTGATAGCCAGCCTTACCCCAGCTTCGCAGTGTACCACTCTGACCAGAGGCAACCTCCTGCTTCAAATGTGTGCTTTATGGGCACTGCAAGGGGCTGCAAAGTGGGAGGCACCTGGCTACGCCCTCTGTGTGCCACCCAGAGTGAGCATCACTCCTCTGGCCTTTTTGGGTCTTCCACCCATTGGGACAAGTCGGGCGGGCCCTTCAAGTGCGCTCTTAGCTGAAGGCAGCATCTGTTAGGTCTAAGCAGTTATGTTTGGCAAACCTATGCATTCTCACCTGGCGCTGCAAGTCGGCGGCGTCCCTGGCCAGTAGGGCCCCGCACAGCTCCAGCACAGGCTGCAGGAACGGCTCCACCACATTCTCATAGGAGTAAACCAGCACATTGTGCACCTGCAGGCAGTTGGTGCAGGCATGAGCTGCAGTGTTGCAGTCTCCGTTCAATTTTTGCCAGGTCACACCCTCATAGGAAGGGCACCAAGGTGTTGGGCACCTGCAGGCACATCACAAGGCACCTCAGTCACCATACAGCGTGCTAGAACTTTATGCAAGGGTGCTTCTCCAGGTCGAGCTGTGCAGATGAAAGAGTGTCAGAACCATGCCGGGAATGTTGAACTCAAAATCATGTTCCAGGCATAGTGGTGTTGAACATCAGCCCCTGTTGTGCTGCACGTGCCAGGAGCTGCACTAATAAGGAGGGCAGCCTTGCTGGTCACAGGTATGTCCGCGGCCTTGTGCTCCACAATGCCAACAGAACCAAGCTGTGGCCAATCAGCGGCCTCACCTTGGCTGCTGGGCGCCTGCCATTGCACCACTATCCCACCTTCGCACAGACAGCCATGACCACTTCAAGTGCACAGCCCACATGCTGCGTTGCAGGCCCTGCCTTGGCCAGTGCCTGAAGTGTTCCAGCTGCTGGGTCACTGCAAGGTCTTCACTCAGCTGCCTTAGGCATCCCCTGCGCTCGACCCCCAATGACAAGAAGGCATGCTATCATAATTGTTATCTGTCTCCTTCATCATCATGGGTTCCCCTTGACCCTGGCCTGCTCTTTTTGCAGCTTCTGCTCAGCTGAGCCTAGCTAGAGTGTTGCTTCCCCATCACAGACAGCTTGTGACATTGCTTTGACTGCCCCACCTTGGCCACTGCCTCCACCTCTCTCAGCTGCTGCTGGGTGAGCGCAGAGCTGCTGATGACGTGGTGGCACATGCGGATGTTGTGCACATTGTTGTTGGGGTGCTCCAGGGAGAGGAACTTGAAGAACTCGGGGATGAGGCCCAGCCTGCAGCAGCAGAGGGGTGGGTGGACGCCTTGGAGACCTGGAGAACGGCAACTTGCCAGCCATAGGGGCATCACCAGCAAAGATGCCCAGCCTGGAGGAGCAGAGAGCTGGGTGGATGACTTGTTGAACAAAGCTTCCCCAGGTGTTGCCCACTGCAGGGGCACAGACAACAGCGTTCAACTCAACCCACAGTTCTGGAATAGGATCTTTGGCATTCTGCCAGGAAGTTGGACATATAAAGGCATCTAAAGGCACCAGGCAGCCTTTCAGTGTGTCGAGACCTGAAGACAGACCCCAATACAGGTTCCACCGTTGCAACAGGGACATCTGGCGTGGCAGCCCGGCCCCCAGCAGCTTGCCGTGATGCGGCATTGAACCCATGAGCCGCTGAAGCAGATTGCAGAGCCCTCATCCAGAAAGCCGTTCAGCACTCTGAGCCGCTGGTCCTCCCAGTCACCAAAAGAGGCAAGCCTGAACCCATCTCCACCACCTCGGATTCCTGCATGTGGCCTATGGGAGACACACAGGAAACCCCATCAGGCTCCCACCTCTGGAACTGAGGCATCCAGCGCGGCAAGTCCGCCCCCAGGAGCGCTCCCAGCAGCTTGATGGCGTGCAGGGCCATGGGCCCGTCATCGTGCAGCAGGCTGGGCACCAGGGGGAGCACACCCTCCTGCAAGGTGCCGGCCAGAGCCTCCATCGTGGGGCCAGACACGCCGCCCTGCTGCCCCTGCAAGGGCACGGGAGGATTGTGGCAGGGTGGCAGAGATCTGTTTGGCATCTCAGAAGGGGCTACTGAGCTTGTGCCTGGCTTTCCTGAAAGTGCACCACATTGGCAGAGACCAAGGAATCTTCTCCAAAGGTGCTGCACAGCCTCTGCAGCTATTCCCTCCATGTGCAGGATGAGACATGCCCACTCCCGCAGGATGCCAGCCAAAGACTTTGTTGGGGGAACAGTCATGCCGCCCTGCTGCCGCTGCAAGGGCACATTGTCAGAGACCAGATGGCATTTCAGATATGTCTGCTGGCTTGTGCATGGTCTTACTCCAAGTGCAGCACCAACATGCCTACTGCAGGACGCTGACGAGAACTTACACTGTGGAGGCAGTCGCACAGCAGCTGCAAGGTGGACTTCTCAGTGCACTTGACAGTCAGGCAGCTTGAGACAATGCAACCTGCCAGTCCATCCGCCCCAGCGCTGTGCAGTCACAAAGAAGATGCCAGCAAAGGCTCTCATTGTCGTTGATGTCTAGGCAGTCTCAGGCAGGCAAGTTGCCCCGCCTGCCCATGCATCCCGAGCACTGCGCAGTCACGCAACAGCTGCCAGCACGGTGTACATGACTTTGGCCATGTGGACAGCCTGAGGTGTGCAACTTGCCCCACCTGCTCATCCAGTGGCCGCGCCGCACAGGCACACAGCAGCTGCCAGCCGCACCTCTCCATCATGGTTGCCACATGCTGCCCCACCTGCCCATCCACAGCAGCGGCCAGCAGAGACTCTTCATCACATTTGACATCCAGGCAGCCTGAGGCGAAGTGGCCCACCTGCCCATCCAGCCTCGACGCCGCGTATGTGACCAGGTCGCACAGCAGCTTCAGGCAGAGGAACCCGGCATCCTGCTGCTCGCTGCGGCGTGCCACCGCCCCTGCCATCGCAGGTGCCAGATGCACCACCACTGCCTGGCGGGCGGCCTCTGCCAGCTGGCTGTACTGGCACACCAGCTCCAGGCAGGCCAGCAGAGAGCCCTGCAGGCACAGGCAAACATGAAAGAAAGCAACTGAACAGTGAACATGCTGTGATGTGGAAGCAGAGCGTGACCGTCAGCTGGCTGTGCTGGCACACCAGCTTCAGGCAGACCAGCAGAGCTCCCTGCAAGCACAGGCCTCCGCATCAAACAGGCCTGCAGACTGCAAAGCATCGTATGCTCTGTGCAGTCTGCTCCAACAACCGCAAAGGCAAGTGAGTGAGTAGGCTGGCATACCAGCTCCAAGCCTGGAGCCCTCAAGGCACAGGCAGTCTGTTCTCGTCCTGCATACTGCTGCCCTGTTTTAACACGCATACTGCTAGGGACATGTTGGCAGAAGAAGACAAAAGCAGGTGGCCATACTGGCAGTCTAGCTCCAGCAGGGAGCCCTGCAGGCAGCAGACCAGTGGGAGTACATGCACAGCCTGCCCAGGGCTCTGCAGGGGCAGAGACAACATACCAAGGAGGGCAGCAAAACATGGCTGTGAGGTTTCAGGCTTGCTAGGGCACAGCTCCAGACTGCAGGACACTCACTGGTGAGTGAGCCCAGTGGCGAAGTTGGCTGGCCGGGCCCTGTCACACATGAGCTCAGCAGCTGCTGCTCAACATCCCAAGCATGACTGATGTTGGGAGGTTCACATGATGCACTGTAGCGCCATTGCAACCTGCTTCTTTTTCCTTTCCCACAGGCTCACCCTGAACTCTGCGATGCCCTCCCGGGCCACGAGGGCAGGGCGCCCCAGGGCTTCGAGAAACCCTGCCAGCTCCACCAGGAGCGCGTTGGAGACCACTGCGGGCAGCAGAGCCGCGCTGCCCAGCACGTGCTGCACCAGAGGGAAGTGGGGCAGCGCGCTCAGGCCCTGCCCGCTGTGGCTGAGCGTCACGGGGCGCACCAGCTCGTCAGCGACCTGCACACACGCCACCCTTTGCTCAGGACAAGTCATTAAGATGCAAGTCGATCTGGCCGCTGTTACTCAGCGTCTCGGGGCCACCACCTCGGCAGCGAGCTGCGCCCACACCATTCCTGAGAGCAGAGCCGAACATCTAAGGGACGTGCCTGCTGTATCTAGCATTAAGGGGCAGCTACAGCACTGAACTCTTCACAACACCCGCTGTGCTGCACGGTACCAGAACAAAGTCCAACAAGCTCAGCATCATGCAGAGAGCTGACCTAGCACCCACCCCTCTGCAGGAATCTGGGCACCTCATCAGGATCTACTCCCACAAATGTTGTGGCATGCAGACAGCTGGCTTGGCATTCACCTGCTGCAGGAAGCCTGGCAGCATGGCAGCCACTTCGTGCTGAAAGGCTGCCATGCACCGCGTGACATAGGCGTCGCCATCCCGCTCCAGACGCTCCGCCTGGAACAGAAGTAGAGCCATGACTCTGTCTGAAAGTATGCTTTCAGTATGGCATGGCCAGCCCCCACAGGAGAAGGCCACACCTGGTGCACTTCCCATGCTTGATGGCTGCAATGCATGACACAGCTTGCAAAAAACAGTTAAAGGTGTGTGCAGAACACATCATACAGGCAGCTGACCTGCTGGACTAACAAATGGCCAGGAGCAGCGCCCTGCTCAGCCCTGCTGCGTATGCCTTACTAACTGCCAGGCCCAAAGCAGTACATGTCGAGTTGCTACGAGCACACTGTGTGCCTTCCCTGGTGAGAACATCCAGCAGCAGACCAACATGAACCTCAACACGTCTATGCATTGGAAGCTCAGGGGTACACAAAAGCATCGCCGCTCCTGGCACATCCCCCCAGCTGGAACCCCAGCAGGTGCTCGTGCCATGTCTACAAATGAAACCCTAGGATTCAGTGCTTGGCTAGCCCTGGCTGCACCTGGACAAGCAGCTTAGACTTGCAGGCCAGCAGGAAGGCCCTGGCATTGGTGCGCGCCATCAGCGCTCCTGCCAGCAGGGCCTTGGCGCGCAGCGCGGGGAGCCCGCCCTCCAGCAGGCCCACCACCGCTGCAGCCACCTCTTTCTCCTCCTGCGCCAGCCAGAAAGGGATCTTGCAACGCAGAGTCAAGACTGAATGCAGCTGCAGTGCAGGGAGGCCGCCCTCCAGCAGCCCAAATCACCCCTGCTGCCATCTCCTTCTCCTCCTGCGCCAGACAGAACGGGGACTCTGCAATGCAAGGTCAAGACTGGCTGCTGTGCACTGCTGCAGCCATCACTGCCTTTCTGCGAGGCTGGGTTTTATACTTCACCAGGCCCACGACATTCTACAGATGTAACTCAGGCCGCTGCCACCTGGTTTTCCTCATGCACATGCAGCAGATTAGCTGCCTGCCTTTGTGTAGAAACCCTGAAATTTTCAGTCCCCCCCCCCTAAAACTCCTGGTTAGCTGCTGGCTCTGGTATGGGTGATTATGGCATAGTCAGAAGCCGTAGCAGCAGCCAGACAAGCTGACCCTGCAAGACTGGGCAAACCGCATAATTTGGCTAATAAGCCTCCGCCACCCTTAGCCCATCGGTCACATGAGACTGATAACGTGGCGGAGAGCCGTGATGCTCGGGGCTACTCACCTGTGTCGACTTGAAGACGTGGGTGCACGTGTCGGGGTGCGCCAGTGCAAAGTTGAGCATGTTAATGGCAGCCGCCTGGACCTTCACATTGCCATCCATCATGCCTGCACACAGAGGCCTAGCAGAGCTGAGGGAGCTGGAGCAGACGCTGCCATTGTACTGCCTATACCCACGCATGGCCATGCATCAGACCTGCCCATATAACATTTGCAGGTCCAGCTCTGCAATGGTAAGCAGATTTGGAGAATCAGCTTTGCATTGATGCCCAGCTTTGGTGCATGTGAGCACAAAACCTAAAGCCAAACGGCGAAAGCACTGCGAGCAGCCACACCTTTTCCCACAAGGAACTCATGATGGTCTGCCTAAAAGGGAGCTGCAGCTCAAAGTTCATGCAGAAGACCCGGGGACAAGGAATGAGTGACTACTGCTCAGCGGTGACCAGCTAAAGGCACACAAGCAATAGAACTGCACCCCTGCACAGTGCTGGAGACAGCAGCGCGCTGCTCATGGCGCAGCATGCGACCATGCACTGCCCTGCCTTGCTTCAAAGGGGATCCCTCGCGTTTGCTGAGCAGCAGCAAGCTGCAGCCCTCAGCACCGGTTGCTGAAAGCTTTGCGTGCACAGCAAATGCTTTGCATGCGTACCATCAAGAAAGATGCAAGTACTGCTACGCACCTGGTGCGAAGGGTCAGGTGTGTTCAAAGCAACCTTTCTAATTAGTTAAATCAAATGTGCATCCTCTGGACGGGTCACATAATGCTCAAAATGAGCGCCTCACCGCCGACCAACAACGAGCTGCGGTACTTGTCCAGCGCAAGGGACAGCAGCGCTGGCTCGTGACGCAGCATCCGTGACAGCGTGGAGGCCGCGGTGGCACGCAGGTTGTCAGCTCGGCTGCCCTGCCAGATGGCGACCAGACATGCGGCCGCCTCTGCACTGGCCAGGCGGGCAGCCCAGTCCCCGCCCTGGCTGGCAATGTTTTCCAGTGTCTTCACTGCGTAGTGCTACAGTGCAGATACAGGCAGAGATCACAGTAAGAATCTTGGGCTGCTCAGGCAATGTTACGTAGTGGGAAAAAGAGTGACAGCAACTCGTTGCTACTGCTGGCAACCCACAATCATTTTCTCACATGCTGATGTTGACATGGAATTGCAGGACATGCATGAAGAGAGTGAAGCAGAAGAGTGCAGATCACATGGCTTGCCTCGCAATTCGTCATTCTTCAGGGTCTTCACAGCATTGTGTTGTAGCAAGATAAATTCACCTCTAAAGTGCAGTTCAACATTATTTTGTGCGGAAGCAGCCTGGGGCCTAAACACAGAGCAGCTGACATCAGCTCCAACAAGAACCAACTGAACTCACCTGCGCAATCTCATCCTCCCCTGGCTTGAGCAGGCGCTGCACTTGCGCAAGGATTGCCGAGGGGACATGCCATGCGCTGCTCACATTAGGATCCTGCAGACGGGCAGCAGCCAACCATTTTGCTGGAATGGCCGGCAAGGCGGTGGTGCCCCGTCCATCTCCCCTGTGGGCAGTTTATTCAGCTGAGGCATGCTCTGCCAGCCTCAGTCGTTGCATGCAATGGCATGTGATTGCCAGCGGCCAGCTGGGGGCGCATGCTGGGCCGACCCCTCTGTTGCTGCTACTCTGCACAGTGCAGCCAGGCAGCTTATGCGGCCTCCAGCCACGCTGCCTACCATGCCCCCCGGCTGCCAGTGACAGACCTGCTGCTGGGTTGCCACATAGAACAGGAGCTCCCCCAGAGACGCCATGCTGCGCCGCCTGACGTGCACACTCTTGTCGCGCAGCGCCTCGGCCAGCACCTCAAACACGCCTGCGGTGGCAGAGCAGGGTACACGTCAGACCTGCAGAAAATTAGTGCAGGCCCCACTTGCTGCACCTCTGTCGATGGCTCCGTCACTGCATTGCAGAAGTTGGCGCTGGCAGCATGCAGCCTGACAGTAGTCTGCAAATGGCAGGCAACCTCAGCAGCCTGGTGAAGCCCCTCAGCCATGGTCACTTACGATGCCCAGAAGAGTCTCAGCTGACCCCAGTCCAGCTCGCCTGGAGCCAGTGGCCTGTGAGCAATGCAGGTTGCGTGGCGCACCAGCAGGCCCAGCACAGAGGCCACTTGCATGTGTAGGAGGGGACACTTCTGTACCAGGTAGCACAGGCAGTGCCCAAGAGATGTGGCCCTCCGCACTTTGAGTTAGACCAGCAGCACCAAGCCAAGACAGCCGCCAGGCATGCACAGGGGGAATTTGCATTTGTATGGTCACTCTCTTATGACAGATGCTTGTGAAATTCCGCTCACCAGTGGTCACCAATTCGTCAGCAATGTAGGTTGCATGGCGCACCAGCAGGCCCAGCACAGAGGCCAGGCGCACGCGCAGGGCCGGCATGCGTGCGTTGCGCAGCATGCGCACGATCAGGATGGTCAGCGAGGAGTTGATCAGGACGTTGGCAGCCCCCGTGTCCACGCACAGCGTCTCAAAGTAGGCCAGCACATTGGTCTGCAGGGCACAGAGAGGGACAGGAGTTGAAGAGATTGTCTGTTGACGGCAGGTCTTAAATCAATCCTCTTAAGCCAGCGCGCTCGTCTGCAGGGCCAAGGGAAGCAGTCTTGAATTGCACTGTGGCAGCCTGGCCTCAAAACAGTGCCCCGTGCCTTCTTGCAGGGACCACCTGCATGCAAGATGCACCCGCTGAGGCTGAGAGACAGCAGAGCAGAGCAGAACGCCGCAGGCACACCTGCACCTGGTGCCTAACATCACAGACGTTGATCGCCTCGGCCCCAACCTCCCCTTGTGACAATGCGTCTTGTCTGCCTCTATGTAGGGTCAGCTCCCACACCGGAGCTGTGAACACTTGGAGTGAGCCTGAGGCACACCTCAGTTGCAGCTCACCTGCCTTCAGGCACCTCTCTCCCTCGCACAACAACAACAAAAAGAACGCACACCCCAGCACAGCAGCTGCGAACCTTGTCTTTGAGAGGGGCTGCCCCTGCAATGGCCCGATAGATCTGGGTGAGGAAGGCCTCCAGGTCCTGCTGGGAGCACTTGAGCATCTCAGGGAGCGCCTGCAGGACAGGAGTAACTTCCCCCTGAGTCTACACCCAAGTTTTGTTAGCAAGGTAGCAGGGCAACCTCCAGCTGGGTCTACTCCAGGATCCTATGCGGGGCCCTGCCCAAAATTCTGCCTCTGAGTCTATCATATGGGTCCTAGCAAGAGCAAGCGGGGGACCAATGGCTGGGAGCACTTGAGCATCTCAGGGAGCGCCTGCACAGCAGAGTTGACTTCCCCCTGAGTCGACATCCGGGTTGTTTTGTTTGGTTTGCTGGCAAGGTAGCAGGGCAACATCCAGCCTGACTTTACTCCAGGAGCCCGTACAGGGCCCTGCCCAATAGTCTGCCTCTGAGTCTATCATGTGGGTCCCTAGCAAGAGCAAGCGGGGCACCCCATGGCTGGGAGTCCGTGAGCACCTCAATGAGCGTCTGCATGACAGGTGTTTGTGCCACTCAGGGCTTGATGTCAGAGTCTGCTTGTAGGCTGGCTGAAGAGCACAGTCAGCCTTCAGCATCGCAGGGCCCCTTGTCCTGTAAGCAGTCCCTGAGGCTGCCACCTGAGCACAAAAGGTGTGCCCAATGTCTGGATGCTCAGCTTGCCGCTCAGCTTACATCAGGCTGCCCAAGCTATCGCTCAGGTCTTTTCTGCAGACACAGACATCGTCCTCTCGCCCACACTCCACTGTTGAAGCCAGTCCAGACCTACGTTGCCCTGCTGCAGAGCCATCATGCATGCGCAGGGTGTGGCAGCAGGCATACTGATGTCCTGTGCACTGAGCAGGCGACTTCTGCGTGGCCAGCACCCCGCAGCATTGTGTGAAGCTGCCTTGACATGTGCATGCCGTCAGCCTGGAGGCTGATGGCCATGGCAGCAGGTGCTGCCAACAGACTGCCTGTGTCTATGGCCACCCTGTTCTCCAGGTGTCCACTGGCTGCCGCACTCACCAAGGGCTTGAAGGGCAGCAGCCGCGGGTCCCACTGCGGCTCTGGCAGGCGCTCGATGCGCCTGTTGCTGACAATGGGTTTGACTGAGCTGTCGGTGGCGTGCCAGATGAGGCTGGCTGCGGAGGGACCTGCCAGCCCAGAGGTTGAGGTACGATCGGGTGGCTCCGGGGGCGCCTCCGACCTCCCAGCATCTGATGCTGCAGGGGCGGGCAGGTTGCGTATACTGGATTTGCACTGTACAGGTTACTAAACAGGCTTTGCTGAATGCTGCCAGCCACGACAGGCACACAGAAAGTCTGCCCTGACCTACACTATGGTGCTCTTGACTGTGCAGGCTCCAGTACACTCCTGAAGACAGTGCATACTGCCTCAGCTGGGTAGCGCCCAGCTGTGGGGCGACTCTCTTGATCGGGCGCGAATGCACAGGCATAAGCAGGCATAGCACCCATTGCACATTGTCAGGCAACAGCAGCAGCGCATGTGCAATCCCAGCCACAAGCAATCACACACCGCCTTCTCCTGTCAGGCGCACACTTCAGAGCACCCTGCCTTCAGCACCGAGCATGTGGGCAGCTCCAGGCGCAGACAATTACAGCATGCCCCCAGCACACCGTCAGAGCCCTCTGCTTCCAGCAAAGGCACATGCCCATTAGCCATGGGGTGCCCAGGCTCAGGCACGTGGCCCCTCGCAGGACTCACACCCTGGCGGCTGCCCGCCTCAGCTCGCGCCGGCGCTTCTGCGCCTGATGGCCCTGCACAAGAGGGGAGCTGCTCATCGATCTGTGCAGAGGACAGGCGCGAGTCTCAGAGCCCCCTGCACAAGCAGGCACCAACCCTTGCAATGAGCCAGACCTGCCGAGGAGTTCCCTGCCATGCTGCGCAGCAGGGCATCTGTGTCCAGGATCCCGACGACTGCGGCGTCCACAGCTGTGGCCGCTGAGCCCGCACTGTCATCCATCTGGCTAACGGGGCTGGCTGGCTCCTCATCCTCAGCTCCAGAGCCAGCGCGCTCTGCAGGCACAGGTGGAGCTGAGCAGATTCAAAGTCTGGCACAGCGGGATATGCCATGAACATGCTGGGTGAGCTATTCCAGCGTCAGCGCGCGCTCCACTCTGTCCAAATGAGAAGGTCTGATGGGGGCCAATGGGGCTGGCTGCTCTCTCGTCCTCGGCTCTAACCTCAGTGGGCTCTGCAGGCATGGGGGACATTGGCAGATGCAGAGCTACTGCCCTCTGGCGGCTCAGGGCGGGCTTCAGAGGTGGAGGACCCTAACCTCCACAGCAAACACACTCTGCAGTTACATGAAGGCGGAAGAGACTGCAGAAACCGTGATCAGCGCTGCTAGACTTTGCCTGGGGCCGGCATGCTCGGCTGCACAGGCACTGCAACCAGCAGGCAGAGGGCCATGCAGCTGCAGAGACAATGCCCTCAGCAGACCCATGGCCGACAGTGGATTTTTGGGTGACCTGGCTGGTGAGGCTTCAGACCTGCTCGGGGTGCCTGCTTGCCACTGGACTGACTATAAAGGATTCAGAGCAGCTGAAAGCATGCTCTGTGGGCAGCTGCGTGTAAGGCGGATGCCCGGAGTTGTATTCTTGACCCATCAGGCCAAGTGCCCGGTCATCCAGTTCCCACAGCTGTGCCTGCTGATAGGGCTAAGTGCCTTGTTGGGGCAAGCAGTGAGCATTGTATTGCTTGAAGCTTAGTACTCAGACGATGCAAACGCAGAAGTACCAGTCAACGGTTCTCCTCTCTGCAGCGCCTGGCCCACCTGCTGCAGCTGCCTGCTCCTCAAAGTCCAGCTCCGCGTCTGTGTTGTGCAGCTGCACATCCCCGGGGACTGCCGCGGCGCCGCTGGCTGCCCCGTACTCCACCGCCCCCACTGCGCTCTCCAGGTTGGACCGCGCCGCGCACGACAGGCGCAGGACGTCCACCCCTGGATCTGCGCCAGAGGGCTGGGACTGCAGGACAGCGGCGGCCAAGCTGCCGCTGGGCAGCGCGGGGGCCTGCTGCGCCTGCAGACCATTGCGCTCGATGAAAGCCTGCAGCAGAGTCAACGGGTCACTTGGTTGACACATGCATTGACATGCGTGATGCATGCCATCAGATGAGCCGCCTCCATTTCAAGGGCCGGAAGCACAAGCTGGCAAGCTGCTCATGTCAGGCTGCTTGCAGTGTGGGGAAGCAGAGGCAGGCAGAGGTGGGCTTTTCTCAAGAATTGCTGGAAGCAATGCTCCTGGTCAGTAGATGGAGCCAAGTGCCAGCTGGAGGCCTGGCACAGACTGACACACAGACAGGCTCCCACCTGCAGCATGGGCTCCGCAGGCAGGTCCCGCTCTGGGAGAGCTGTGTTCCAGAAGGGGTGGCTGCACAGCTCCTGCATGCAGCAGGGGCAGGCTGTCAGAACGGCGGCCTTCCCAAGCGCCCTCAGCCTAGACACGGGTGCCAGACAGGAGGCTTTCTGAGCTGTGCGAGTTCCACTGCAAAGTCCAGCGAGGTGACAGGCACCTGTCACAGGTCAGGCTGTCCTGGTCTGCGCTGGTACGCTGCAGGCTCCGGCAGCATTGCACATCAACTCCAGAGGATTTGATGAGAAGCAGGTGCCTTAAGAGGTGCCAATTGCTGCCAGAAGACTTTGGCTGAGAGGCAGACACCTGAGGAGGTCCCGTGTGCTGCCAGAAGGTTGGGCTGCTGGGCTGGCTGGTGCTCACCTTCCAGGATGCCCGCACTGCCGGATTCTTCTCCAGAAGGCGCTGTATGAGGTGGATGAAGTGCTCAGAGGCGCCTGCAGCACGAGAGGCAGCTATTCACCTAACAAAGATTTTAGCTTATTTGTCAATTGCGCATATGAAGGCCAGCCGCAATGTGCAGGGGTTGCCGTTGGTGCTCCCTGCAGCTCCCTGCCAGCAGGCAGGGGTGTTGGCCACCCCCAGCAAACAGTAACTTCCTGATGAGACCTGCAGCTCCCTGCTAGCAGCCAAAGGTACTGGCCACTCCTAGTAAACGACAACTTAAAATATTGATGGGGCATCCGCCACAATGCAGTCTGCTCAAGCCTGTGCACGCCTGCATGTGACATAACAGCTTCTGATATGTGATGCTGCTGGGGCTGTGGCTGACGTGCCAATGACGAGGTCGAAACAGAGAGCAAGCAGCGACACCCCAACACAAACGAAAGATGGTGCTGGTTACAGTGGCCAGTAGGCAGGTAGCATTCCCTTCCACTGCCTTCTGCCCGCCAATCAACGGTGAATTAGCGGTCCTGATCAGTGCAGATGGCTCTTGTTTGTTTACTGCATCTGCAACTTGTTCATCTTCTGGCAGAGGCGCTGGCTCTGTGGCCAGGAAGTCGTTGGCCCAGTGGACAGACGAGGAGCTGACAAAGGGCGGCTTGCCGGCCGCGCATTCATATAGCTCTCATCAACTCACTGCATGTGCATGACCCACACCTTCTGGCAGAGGCGCCGGCTCCGTGGCCAGGATATCGTTGACCAGGTGGGTGAGCGAGGAGCTGACAAAGGGCGGCCTGCCGGCAGCGCACTCGTACAGCACGCACCCCAGCGCCCACAGGTCGGAGGCTGTGGAGTGGGTGGACCCGTCCTGGAACAGCTCGGGGGCCATGTAGCAGGGGGTACCATGCTTGGCCTGCAGGCAAGAAATACAGTTATCTGCGAAGGCGCTGCCCCTGGCTGTCTGGAAGAGCTTGGGGCTCAACAGGCACTGCATGGGTCTGCAGAGCAGGTCACAGCCTGCTCAATTCTGCAATGCCACCACAGCAGCATACAGAGGTGCAGGCACTACAACCGTGATCTGACCCTGCGAAGTCTGCTCAGCCTGACTGGTGGCATTGTCTGCAGGGGGCCTCAGTTCTGCCCAGCAAGTCAGCGGCACGGCACATCAGACTTAGCAATCCCTGAACAAAACGCAGCATTGTTGGCATCACCCTTGCAGTCACATATTGTTCTTTGGCAATTGCTGGTGTGTTCCCAACAGCGGCAGCTGCTGCAGGGGACCTTGCTGGCGTCCAGGAGACTCTGTGGGAGGCCAAGGAAGGCATAGCAATCATTGCAGCCCTTTGAAACACGATGCCCCTGCTGGTGTTGAGGCCTGACAGGCCAGCAGCTGCAGTGTGACAGCAGCACACCCCCCCAAATTACATAGATGTGACCACAGCCACAGTCAAAGTCCAGTAGCTGCACTGTGACGGCTGCACCTAGCCCCAAAGCTACACATTTGTGCCCACAGCCTCACGGATGGCCATCACAGCAGGGGAGTCTTGTCCTCACACAGCGCCTTTCAATACCAACACCAGCAGCACAGGCAGGACAAGCTCCAAAGCCGCCCAGTGCACGGCGCTCCAAACTCTCAGGTTCTAAAGCCCTAAATCACTCACCGACGGCAGCTGCTGCAAGGGCGTCTTATTGATGTCTGAGAGACGCCGAGAGAGCCCAAATCCGCCCAGCTTGATGCGCCCATTCTCGTCCAACAGGATGTTACTCGGCTTCAGGTCGCAGTAGATGACGCTGCTGGCGTGCAGGTACTGGATGGAGATGACCTGCAAGGCTGACATGCATAGGTGAGCTACACATGCCGTAAGGCAGGACAGCCATTTGGCTGCAGCCAGTGGGCAGCTGCTGGATGCTGCTGGCGCGTAGGTACTGGACAGGGACGACCTACAAGGCTGACACGCACAAGGCAAAGACTGTTTGTCTGTGTCCCAAGCCCAATGTCTGGCGTGATGAAGCCCTCTCCGGCCTTCCACGGCAAAGCATGGTCATGCACCTTTGCTGCACTTTGTGCTGCAGTCATGGCGGCAGCCGTGGCGGGTGGCATTGGTGCCATCACACAAGTGTCTACCGCCACACATCGTGCCAGTCCAGCTGCATTGCTGGTGGCGGTGGTGTTCTGAGGCAGGCTGTGTTTTGCTTGTGTAGGTCCTCGCACAATTTCACTGCCTGCTGAGGGTACTGGCATTTCTATCAGTACCAGAAGAGGTCTCAGCAGCTCACCAGGTCACGTGCAAGGTCGTGAATGGAGGCCTCCGGCAGGCGCATGTCCTGGCGCAGCAGCGACATGAGGTCTCCCCCGACGCAGTACTCCAGAATGAGCCACAGGTGGTTGCTGGTCTCATACCTGCAGCCACAGAGGACACTAGGGAGCCATCACACTATGTCCCTTTCTTGTCGCAGAGCGGCTGCTGCTTTTGCTGTTCATCCCTTCAGGGGTGTCTGACCCTTGATTGCCAAGGTCTGCTGTGCTCTGCTGCTCCTGACTGATAAGGCCGCCCCAGCCTGCTGGCAAGTGCCACTGGCAGTCTGATGTCACCCAGTGAGAAGCCATGCAGGCACACAGCAGGCTGTCACCTGAGCAGCTGCAGCGTCATGCAGGAAGCAAACACCTGGTGCAGCCAGCAAGCTCGCCAGCCAGCTGCCGCATGTGGCACCATCTGTTGGCAGAGGTGCCTGCACACATTTGGACAGGGGCCAACAACACTGCTCCCTGTGCTCACCAGGCATAGAATTTGAGGACGTTCTCATGGTCCAGCGCGTGCATTGTGCGGACCTGCAGGCCAGGGCAGGAGAACCTTGACCGGTGGTGGACACCTGTGTGAAAATGCAGCCCTGTGTGGGCACTTTGAACAGCATCGGCCTGCCAGCCAGCAGATGTTGACCTCCTCACAGCCCCTGGTGGCCTGGTATAATTCAGCCGCCTGCAAGCTGAGCTTGCCAACCAAGCCGACCGACATCGCCGGCAGGCACCACAGCTGAGTTCCCCGTGCCGCTGGGCTGTGGGAATTTGCAAGCATGCATTCATCCAGCAGGCTGACACTGCTGACAGGTCCCTCACTTGTGCAGCATGAACAAGTCTGCCATGTGGGGGGTAAGCTCTGTGTCACGCCCAAATCAGCACATTAGCCATGAGGAGCCGTCAGAAGCCACACCACAACATCAGCAACCTCAAGCTGCCCCCTGAGCCTTGATGCATCAGGTGGTGAATACCTGTCTTGAGGCAGCACAGACAGCCTCAGCCAGAATAAGAAGAGCAGCACCTATGTTGACAGGCAGCTTGGCCCTTGCATCATGCGGGCACGTGGGCCGCCATGGAATACTGCTGCAGGCAGAATGCTGCTGCTGCCCATTTGTGCGGCTGCTGTGCAGGCAAGGCTTGGCCCTTGCATCATGCAGGCAGGCAGCCTTCCAACCTCCTGCAGGCCTTGTGCCCCAGGACTTTGCTTGATAACTCTTTCACGCATTTCTTGAAGGCTTTAGAACCCCTGCCAGCACGGATGCCTGCAGCCCCACTTCAGCTGCCAACAGGCTTTATCTCTTGCAGCGTCTCTCCCTCCTGCCATACAGTGATACTGCGAGGGTATGCAGCCTTGCTGGCCATGAACCTTGCTGGCCATGAACCACTGCTCGCAGGCACCCAGATGAGCTCCCACCTCCTGCAGCACCCGTGCCTTCTGCGACTTGTCCACGCTCTTGATGGCATAGTACTGGATGGTCTTCTTCTTGCGGCCCTTGTACACGACTGAGTGCTTCCCGCGTCCGATGGCTTCATAGATGCTGCAGGCAGGAGGAGTGGGATCATCCCAGGTAGCTGCCTGTGAAGCAGTAGCTTGTCTGCTTGCTTGCCGTACCAGCATGCTGGCAGATTCTGCAGGCTATGAACGCTGCTACCATGTGTATAGTGCTGCTGCTGAAATGCCATGTCAACAGTTGCTTGGTCTCGTTGTCCAGCAGCCCCAAGCTCACTGGTACTGATTCATCTACTAGGCCGCAGAGCACTGCCCTTGGCAGGCGCATCTGCGCCAAGTTTGGCCAGCTTCTATTCCACTGGACGGCTGTGGGTTCTGCGTTGGCACTCCACAGCGGTTTCTAATGGTGGCTGTCTGTGTGCAGCCAAATAGAGTCAATGCTGCAGTGCTTGTCCGAGCATGATCAGCCTGGTGGTCCAGCACCGAGCATTTGTGTTCAAGTACTGACCGGGTCTGGATGTGGGTGATCAGATGCAATTAGGCAGGCAGCAGATGGTGAATGCCACTTCGCGGTCAATGCCACTTACTTCGCCTTCTTGCCAACCTTGCTGATATATATACCATTAGGATACAGTTCAGGGGAGATGTCCTTTCAGGGCAAGACAGGTGCGGTCGCTGCCTTTGCGTCATACCTCGGAGGGCCTACCTCCCCACAGCACAGCTGAAGATCTCACAGGTGGTACAGCATTGGCTCTTATTACAGCTGTCACTGTTCCAGGCGCCTTACAGGACACTGTCAGCAGTGCTGCATGTGAACGGCCCACGATGCATGCATGTAGCCTAGACAGGCTGCAATGCTTACAGCCTCAAGGGCTGAAGGAGCCTCCTGCTTTGAGCCAGGTCACAGTAGCTGAGGCTGCATCCACGCTGAGCTAGTTGCTGCCATTCAACCCCTTTGCCTCTCACAGGCCTCCAGCTCTGGCATAGAGGCTGCATTTGCTGTGCCCGGCTCCTGACCAAGCCACCGCCGCCAAGATGCGCTGACCAGCACTGCAGTGGCCCCTTCACCTGCTTGTTCAAAGTATGCTGAGCCCTCTTGAGTCATCACTCAGAGTGCTTGAGACGCTGGGCTCTTGCCCCACTGCGCAGAAAAGCATCCAGCAGACTCTCACCCCAACACTGATGAGTTGCAGCAGGAAGGCAGGGACCTTCACTTCACAACTCCTGACATGCCAAGGTCTCAATCAAGAAGCATGACAGTCTTGTTCTTACAGCTGTACAATAGCACCGTCCTTTCACTTTCCGTGTATGTGTGGGCGCAGAGTGTGGATCTTGTACCGGTAAGGGTTCTGGAACCTATGTAGGTCAGAGCTCTGCGGCGCTCACGTCCTGATCAGCAACGGCTAGGTATTCCGATCGAATCGAATTTGGAATTCAGCTTGCTCTGAGATCAGAGCATCCTTGTGCCAGGCAAGTGAAAAATCACAAGGCTGTCACCAGACAAGCCAGCAGCCTTGGGGAGACATGCGTCTGCAGCTCTGCTGTGCGATTCTGCTCCCTCTTTGGCATCAGACATGCATAGATGCTGGATCCTGCACTGCCATGGCTGATGCCATATATGTTGACTGCAGGCAGAGTTTGGAGCAGACGGCTCTGCAGAAGCCATGGGCTTCACCCTGTGGACAAGTCCCAACAATAAGAATGCCTATAAGGCGCTCATCACAGCGCAGTATGTGGGGGTGAAGGTGGACGTGCCTGCCGGATTTGAATTCGGCAAGACGAACAAGTCCCCAGAGTTCTTGAAGAAGAATCCCAACGGCAAGGTGGGCCTGGCCGCTGTGGTTCTCTCGTAGCTTATCACCAGTCTGGCAGCATGCAGACATGTGCTCTGGAGACAGCAGCCTTCCAGCTGCTGTGGCAATCAGCGGTCAGGTGCAGTCAGAGTAGCATGTGAGGTCAGACTGCTGCACAAGACATGGTCAGCAGCCTGCTCTTGGCACCAGCTCAGGGCAAGTGCTTGGCCACAGGTGGTGGACCAAATCGTGATTGTAGGCATAAGTTTGTGCGCAGAGGCTTTTTTGGGTTCTGACCTACAGCCATGGGCAGTGTGGTGGCCATCTTCATTTTCAGTCTCCTGCATGGCAGCGCACTTGACTTCCTGTGTCACATGGCTGCAGTGCCTGTCTTCTACAGAGCAGGGCAGCCCTGACATTTGGAGACGCTGGGTGGTGTGCCCTGTGAGTGCAGGGTTCACTGGTCACTGTACCCCAGGGAGCTGTACCATGTCAGACCTGATCTGACCTGACCCACGAGGCACCATGCGCATGCGCTGGCCGCTTAGCAGCAACGCCACGTCCTTGTGCACAGTCCCTGACATGTACGATTTTCCTGCTGCGCAGATTCCCCTGCTGGACACCCCTCAGGGCTCAGTCTGGGAGAGCAACGCCATTGCGCGGTATCTCGCCCGCCAGGCAGACAAGGGTCTCTTTGGCAAGACACGCATTGACGAGGTCAGCCCGGCGCATGCATCTGCTGCTTCCCTGCCTGAAAGCTGTGGAGGCCGCACATCAGTGATGTCAGGTCAGCGCCTGTGCTGCTGACCTGCTCTGGAGCTTTGAAGGCGCTCATGATACGGGTGAGACCAGCAGTTCCTCTGTTGTTGACCTGCTGACTGGCTTTGCTTGCCTATGATCAAGGTCAGCCCGGCATCTGCCTCTGCTGCTGAAGTGCGCACAAAGCTGTGGACCTGCTCAACTTCAGGTCAGCCTAGCATTTGCGTCTGCTGCTGACCAACTTGGAGCTGCCAAGCTTGGCCAGTCGATACCTGCACTGCAACTGGAGCTTGGCCAGTCGATTCCTGCACTGCAACTGGAGCAGCCCACAGCACTAAATGCGTGCTGTGCTACTTCAAAGAGCCACAGTCATGCTGGGGGCCTGTCAGCTGCGCCAGAGGGTTGGAAACATCACAAAAGTCTTGGCCAATGTGTGATGCTGTTGGAGCACATTGCAATTCAATGGCCTAGCCTGCTGCTGGACACTGAACACATAGCTGTGGATGGGTGCCTTCAGCAGCCGTCTAATCTCAGCCTCTTGGGCAGGTGTTTTTGATCTGCTGCAAGTCCACATGAGCGGAGGACTGCTCCAGCCACCTCTTCTGTGAAGGAGGACCTTGCTCGACAGCTCTTTCTCTCTGCTGCTGCAGGCCCACGTGGAGCAGTGGATTGACTTCTCAACCACAGCTGTGGATGCGCCACTGTGCTCCTGGGTGTACCCCCTGCTGGGCTTCATGCCCTTTGACAAAAAGGTGGGTGGGGCGCTACAGAAACAAGGTCTGGTACAGAATCTGATGGGCTTGGAAAACCCCATTGTGTTCCTATATGAGGGCTTTTCCGGCAGTGCTGCACAGCAAGAAGCATGCTTGGAACCCGTGCCAGCTCCATCTCATGTGCGGCTGCTGTAGGCAGCCAAGGTAGTGGTAAGGAAGGCCTTGAATCCACTAGAGTTTGTTGGGCACATGTCGGATGTTGCAGAAGAGGGAGGCGGCCGATCCAGCTGTTAGTGCAGCCTCCACTGCGTTGAATACAGTTGCACTGAGCTGGTGATCTGACTGCTGCAGAGGGGGGCCTTGGCTGCGGTGGCTGTCAGGCAGGTCCTGAAGGGTTTCACTGCACTGAATGTGTCCCTGGCTGCTGCAGAAGGAGGAGGCAGCCGAGACAGCTGTCAGGCAGAGTCTAAAGACGCTGGAGACCTATTTGAGCAGCCGCACCTTCCTGATCGGGGAGCGGGTGACGTTGGCCGACATTGTGGGCGTCTGCAACCTCCTCAACGGCTTCACAAATGTGGGTTGTCGAGGTTCATAGCCCTTCAAAGTGCAAGTCTGTGTTGGGACAGGGAGGCCCTGCGGAGACACTGGCAAGCATGTGGGCATCCGCATGTACTCATCGCATGATGGCGAAATGCTGAGCCGCTCAGGCTGCATGGCTCCCTCTGTACATTGTCTTACTGCCGGAAGTACTGCAGCCAAACAATGATGGCGCTGGTGTACCTTATGCATACGTCTGTCATTTTTCAGTGGCTTCCAGATGGTGAGCACTGAGGCTGCATGCCCATCCGCACACCGCTGCACTGCTCCAGCAGTCCACCAGAATTCACTGCATGCTGGCAAGCAGACTGGAATCTTGCACCCTGCTCAGCGGCTCGAAGTCGGTGAGTCAAGGTTTCAGGGCCTGCAGAGTGTCAGCCTGTGAGGTGCGGGTTCCCACACAGCACGCTGTGCCTTGTCCAGCACATTCAGCAGCCTTGCACAGCCTGGCTGCAAGGCTCCATCTGTATCTGCTCAGCCTATCTCAGCAAAACCAAAGGTGGTGCAGTCAGATATCATGGGCGCTTCAAGGTGGCGAGCCCTGCACATTGTCGCCGCTTCAAACCTTATTGACACCAAACTCACTCTAAACTTATTGCAAAGAGCCCAGGTGACCGCCTGGCAGGCGCCCTCAACCTGCTCCATGGCTTTCAAGCTGTGCTTGGCATGGCTGCAATGCCCCATTTGCACTGCATTGCTAAAGCAACACTGCAGAGCTCACTGAGAGTCAGTCTGGCATCTGCAACCTGCTCAATGATTGGGCCCCCACCTCTCTGCAGTTGGTGCTGTGACTGAACCATGCCTCCAGCACAGCCACGGTGCTGCAGGTGTTTGATGAGGCCTTCCGCAAGGACTTCCCCTGCGTGACGCGGTGGTTCCAGACCTGCGTGCACCAGCCAGCCTTCAAGGCCGTTCTGCATGAGGTGCACCTCTGCAACGAGCGGAAGCAGGGCAAGGGTGAGCAGCATGGTAACTCTTATTGGGGGTTCCTTGTTGCCTGCAGCAGGGACAGCTGTGCTGGAAGCGCACGCAGGGGCAACAGTGTGCGCTTCATGCTGGGGTGACGCCTGGGGAGCCAGGTCTCATTGCATGCAGCTGTGCATGGAGGGGCCACCAGGCACAAGTCTTGAGTAAGCCGCATACAACCTCGGTAGTCAACCCAGATTGTTGACTGGGTATGCGAGAGAGTCCACCTTCCTTTACAAAGGGTGAGCTGTGTGCTGGTCATAGCCTGAGGGAGGGCCTTGTTGCACAGTGGACAGCTTTGCTCAGAACGCTTGGCAGGGGATGGCTGTGCGACTTGATGGCTGTCTGCCTGTGCAGCAGGTGGGCTGATTGCGCAATATATGTGCAACTCCTGTCTAGCTTGAATCTGCGGCACCAGTGTTGCAAAACCTGCTGCAGACAGTTTCGGGGCTGCTCACTGCTTACCTGACAGGCTGCATACCAAGGCTGCCTCCTACATGCATGGCTTGGCTGGCCTGTGAGTGGTGTGAGACAGACGCATGCCCGTCGCATAGTGATGCTGCCTGCCAGAGGCATGGCTTGCATGGCCTGTGAGCGCCATGTGCTGCTTGCATTGATAGTGTCCTGCTGTGCTCCAGAACCAGCCACGCTGACTTGCTCAATCTGACGGACATGTCCCTTTGGCATGCCGGCATGCTAGTGCCCAGTGCTGAGCTGCAATCTGGTCCACTGCCATGCAGCTGGCGAACAGCCTGCGAAGCAGCAGCCTAAGAAGGAGCAGGCACCCAAGCAGCCGAAGAAGGAGCAGCCCAAGAAGGTGAGCATGCGTCTCAATCCACAACGCTAGCCTGGACCTCGTGGTTGGCGTTGTCTGCGTAACGCATTGTGTGGCCTGGCCAACTCTGCCATTGAAGACCAAGGCCTGGACAACCCAGAGGAGGGCCCCTTCTGCCTCAGTCTTGACCTTGGGGGGTCATGCTCCTCATGGCACAGCCAGCGCCCAACTTGCTTTTGGTGATGGTTCAGAACCACCCGATCTCCTAGTGTTATACATCCAGCTCATTAGCGACATCAGACGTACTAGCGCTGCCAATGCTGTGTAAGCCTTCCTGCAGCAGTCCCAGCTGCTGGACCACCACTTCAAGGCGTCCTCTTGTGGTGTCATACATGCAGCTCATCAGCCACATCAAATAGGTGTGCGCTGCAAACACCACATCAAGGCGTCTTGTCCCAGTGGCTTGGCTGATTGCACATGTCCTCCAGTCTAGCTGTAGACCTTTGAAGTCAGTACTGACTGCAGGTCAAGGCTGAGGCGGGAGGCTGTCCCACAGCATTCCGCATGGGCTTGGTTTGCGCTTGGCGCTGCAGCACATTGCAGGAGCACCCTTGACGGCAGCGGCACGCTTAGTCTGTGGGTCGTATGTCATAGGTCAGAGCTCCATCTGATGCCGTGTTGTTTTGTGCCACCTGCAGGACGCGCCAGCAGTTGCATCAGCAGGCAACAAGGCATTCATGCCACGCTTGCAGCGCAGAAAGCCCCAAGACCTTATGCTAAGTTGTTTTGTACAACCTGCAGGTGCTGCAGGTTCCTTTGCATCCAAACCCCAGCTTGCAGTCTGCCACCTGCAGGGTGCCCAAGCAGTCGCGGCAGCAGCAGACGAGGAGCACCCGTTGTGCTGGCAGCGCAGGAAGCCCCCAGACCTGATGCTAAGTTCCCTTCCTTTTGATGCCACCTGCAGGCTCAAGCACCAGCAGCCAAATCAGCAGGCAACAAGGACCTCGCGCGGTCCAGCGACAAGCCCACCCTGAGGTTCATTCTCTTCTGTTCCACCTGCAGGAGGCGCCAGCAGCCGCGTCAGCAGGCGACGATGAGCCCAAGCCGGCCCCCAAGCCAAAGAACCCTCTGGACCTGCTGCCCCCCAGCAAGATGATCCTGGACTCATGGAAGCGCCTGTACTCCAACACGCCCAGCTCCAGCTTCCGCGACATCTGCATCAAGGGCCTCTGGCAGGGCGCCGACATCCCTAAGAGCCCCAACAACGAGGTGACTTTTGTTTGACCAATGGTTTCATTGGTGCAGGATCGGAGAATCAAGGTGTCAGCAGCAATTTCTTTGAGCCTGGAAGCTGCCTTGGCTGGGACTGCATGTTCCTGTCCATGTTGCAGTAAGTCTATGTGGGCTATGTGCCTTGCATCCACTCAATGTACCTACCAAATCTGCATACTTCCTACCTGCACCTCCCAAGGGCCACGACCTGAGTCTACAGGCATTCTTGCTGTCGTCATGTTGCCATCCTGTCGCCTGAGGCACTGCCCGCAGCACCTGAAGGCCCATCATGCAAACTGTTGCAGTTTCGCTGACACCTACCATGCTGTGTCTGCAGCACTTTGAGGGGTACGACCCTGAGGGTTACGTCATGTACTTCTGCGACTACAAGTACCCCGAGGAGAACACCGTCAACTACATCGTGATGAACAAGGTGGGTGACTCACTCGCTTTGCTCCTTTGGTCTGGGTGACGCGTCTTGGCCTGATGCTGCACAGCTGCTGCTGCTGCTCAGCTGTTTGGCACACTCCTTATGAGCACTTTAGATCTTGCTTTGCCCTGGCAGATGCATACATACATGGCTGCACAGCAGCCGCTGACTTTCAATCCCAGCTGCAAGCACGGTGCCCTGCCCGCAGGAGAAGTGCTGGGTCAGAATTTGTACATACATAATTGCAACAGAAACTGTGTCCCGCAACCAGCTGCAGGCTCTGTGCCCTGCCTGCAGGAAGGATGCAGGGTACACCTGCACATACCTACAGCATGTACCTACAACACTGTCCCACATCCAGCTGCAGCCTTTGTGCCTTGCATGTAGGAGAAGCTCTGGTTTAATCTGTACATGCCTGCCTAGCTGCAGCAGAGCCTTGTCCCGCATCCACCTGCAGACTCTGTGGCGTGCCTGCAGGTTGGCGGCTTCCTGCAGAGAATAGACTACGTCCGCAAGCACGCCTTTGGCGTGATGTGCATCCTCAAGGTGAGCTGATGGCCTTCAAGTTGTATGGATTCAGGGTGTATGGATGGGGTGGGCAGCTCTGTGCGACACACCTGTCTTCAGCTGCATGCAGCAAGCGGCCATGCCATCAGCAAGGGACCGGTCAGCATACGGCTTTGCTTCCATGTGCTGCCTATTGAGACAGGCGCAACAGAGGTCACCATAGCGCTTGCAGCTGGCGGCTGGGGGCCCCCAGTAACACAGCATGAGAGTGAGCGTTTCCCGAGCTTGTGACCTCGCTGTCTGCGCAGCACGGCATAGCAGGGTAGCCTGTGCTTGCCCCACATTGTCGTTTGGTACTCAATATCCAGTTTGTGCAAACAGGTCTCTATTGGGGGCTGCGAAAGCTCGCAGCGCAGCTTAATTTGCTGTGCTTGCTTCTGTCAGTGGTGCAGCATGCTTTTGAAAGCAAAGGTCACTCCTGCCTTTATGTATGCCATTCAGCAATAGCTGCGTCCAAAACCTGGCTGTGCAGGATGGGGATCAGTTCCCCATCCGCGGCTTCTGGATCTTCCGTGGCAACGACATCCCCCCCATGATGAAGGAAGAGTGTTACGACCTGGACCTGTACAACTGGAGCAAGGTGGACATCAATGACGAGGTAAGCCGAGACTGTGAGACGGCTAACGGCAACTGGAGCTGTGCCTGAACTCCATGCTTGGGTGGTGTTTGAGGGCAGTGAACCTGGGCTGCAAGATTTAGCAAGTTCCAGGCTGAGGCTTTGAAACGTGCTTCCTCACCGATTGTGGTCCACCCTGTGGCTCACATCCAGGGTAGACGTGAGTGTCGCAGTGAGCTCTGATGCTGTAGTCTTGCACTGGCGTGCCACTAGGCGTGTCACGCTGCCAAGCCTCGGCAGCAGCTCTGAGTCTGGGACCAGGTCCGAATACTAAGAAGTGGGACTCTGTGAGAAGCAGTCCTTGCTGGCAGGGCTGTGCTTCTGAGCATTTTGAGTGCTACATTAAGCTGCGGTGCTGGGAGCATACCAAAACATCTGCAGCTGCCTGTGGTGTGTTTGTGACATGCGAAGCGGGTGCGGGAGCGGCACTACTGATTGCTGTGCTCTGTGTCAGAATCTGGTACATCAATGTGCTGCCTGGAAGCGGGCCACTGCCTAACATGTAGCTGACCATGGTGCAGCCGTAGGGACATTGTGAGCATGGTGCAGATTGCATCCCCGACTCTAAACAGCTCCAGCTGCTGGTGCCCTTGGCTCTCTGCCAGATGCAGGTGCCCAGACAGGCTCTGACTATTTGATGCACATGTCATGCAGGCCCAAAAGAAGCGCTTGGAGGACATGTTGGCAGAGGAGGACAAAATCGACAATCTTGAGCACATTGAGTGCAAGGTGTTCAAGTGAGACAAATTCTCATGCAGACAGTGTTTCCTGCCACTGATTTGATGTTGATGCTTCCAGCTAGAAAATAAACGTAAATCCTGCTGCTCAATGAAACACATCAGCGCTGCCCTCACATTGCCGCCTATTCAATCTTTTTGGCATTGGTCTCTGTCTGCTGCTGCCTGTTTCTCTGCAAAGCTCGCCATGTCCAGCCAGCAAGTAGGGACCCGAGCAGAGGTGCTGCCCAATACACAAGCACATGCTCGCGTGTGGTCTGGACCTGCACATGGCAGGGCAAGGCTCATGACAACCGCACCAGTTGGGGAAGCTAAGTTGAGCACCAGCAATGGAGCCTTCCATCAACTAGAGACAGACACACAATATGGATGTGACCTGCATCTGGAAGTGCCATGCGAAGGTGTAGGCGGGGTTCATGCTGGGGCCTGTCAATGCCTCCCCTGACCAGATGAGCAGGATGGTGGCAATGTAAGGCGTCCAGAAACCCAGCACCCTGTTTTTGGCATCTGCAGCAGTGGGGCGTTGTGCATCAGCTCCCCGTTGCCAGCCGTGTGCAGGTGCAGTGGCACTGTGACAGCCAGCATGCATCGTACCTCATTGCTCTGACAGGTGCTGCGCACTTGCAGCCAAGTCTAGACAGCTTATGTTGCATTGGTATCGATGCGAGCTGTGCAGGTGCAGTGGTAGCGTGACAGCCTGTGTGCATCAGAACTGCTATGCAACTGCAGTTGTAGAGTGACGGCCATTGAAGTCAAAGGGTGAGACCACGTGACTGAGCAACGCTGTCTCACTCATGGACCAGAGAATGCTGAGGTTGATCAGGAATGACAGGAGCCCTTCTGTGAGGCAGCCCTGAGCAATGCCCACGCCCGCTCTGAGGCCTAGACCAAACTTGTAAAAGTTCCTGCAGGGCGCGCGCGTCAGGGGCAGGTCAAATGGCTTCTTTGGCACCACACCCAGAGTTGACCCAACACCAGTTGCTGCATAGCACGACAGATCCAGGCTCACCGCTGCAGAGCTTCTGGGATCAGCACTAGGGCAGCAATGGCGCCAAGCATTGCGCCAGAGGCCTGGGAGACCTGCATTCAGCAAACCAACGTGAGCTGAGGCTCCCAGCACCTTACAGGGCTTGCAGGGAAGGGGAGTGTCTGCAGGTACCAGATGCAGGCCTGTGTGAGCAGGTGAAGACCTGTTTCCAACAGGGCTCAAAACATGTACAGGCCAGCCTGTACTCACAGCTTGTCTCTGGCGGCGGGCAAGCTGCCAAGGGCATCTGCTCATTGCCGAGCAGTCTGTGCAAGCACCGCACTTGCTCAGCAAGTGTGCTGCACTCCTGCAGCGTGCAGCCTGTGGCCAGCCCAGCTGTGCATCGCAAGTCCCTTACCGATCGCAGCAGATGGTGACTGAAGGGGCCTGGACCAGTGCCTGCTGCCCCAAAGGCGACGCTGTTTGCAGGATTGAAGACTGCACCGCCTGGGCCCAATATGTGTTGCATCAGGGGATCATACAGCATCAAAGACAACAATAGAATGGTCAGATTAACATTGCCAGGGGTCACATGAAGCTTTGGCGATAGCCACAGGGCTGCCTGCAGAGCATCGAGCAGCTCAGCCAGCACTTTTTTATGCAGGAGGCATTGTCCCTGGCAATTGCACATCAAAATGTAAGACAGCAGCATAAACTGTGTAGACAGTGTGGCCTTTAATGCTCACCTCCTCGAATACTGAGCTGATCAGCACAAAGCCCGCAGTGGCAACTGCATCCCCTATAAGAAGGCTTCTGAGAGATCTGTTCTGCTGAGCTACTGCAGGCATGACACTAGTTCATGCACTCCCGATCCTGTCAGACAGGAGCCCAGGCTGGCAAGTGAGTGCAGATGCTTGGCTCTGGCATGGAGGTGCTGGTGGGGCATGTACAGAAATAGGTTGAGTCGAGCCATTTTGCTCTCGGCAGCAATGCAGGCATGCTGCAGCCAGCCGAACAGGTGGCACTGCTGAATCTCCTGCAATCAGCGGCTGGTCAGCCCCTTGCCACCTCACTGTCAGATTTCAAGCAGCACTTTCCTGGAGAGCACTTCAGGGCCCTCTGCTGCATTGCCCTGCTGCTCAGGGTGAAAACATTGAGATGCTGTACTCCAAGCTGTGCACGACATGTGCTTGATCTGTCCATAATTCGCCGTGCAGGAGCATGCTGGTCAACTTTCGCAGGCTTCTGCCCGCCTTGCGGCTCTATTCATCTTGCGCCAGTCGTATCCTGAGGCATCAAGCGCCGCCCACCCCTTTGTGACAGTCTTCACTCAGGTATGCTGAGCTGGCACTCTGTGCCATCAGTGCGGCTGCGGGCTTGTGCTTGGCAGGCAGCTGATAACTTCAGTCAATGCCTGCAGATCGCTGGCCAGACGAAGGGCACAGCCACAGAGCGCGCCTTTGCCTGGCAGCTGCTGTCAGAGCCTGCCCAGCAGGTGAGCTGTGGCCTCAGGAGGGGCACTTGCAAGTGCTTGACATGTTTGTGCCTTCACCCAACATGGCCGAATCTCACATCCCGGCTTCCTGGCAGGGCTCAGAGGTCAATCGGTCTGAGCTTGGCCCCCTTTATGAACCTGTGCTGTGTGCAGGCCCCCTCTGAGACCCCAGAGCAGGTGCTGCATCAGCTCAGCGCCCAGGACTTGCCCCAGCCGCCCTCTCCCACAGCCCTCCAGGTGTGTGCATGCCATCAATTGTTTGACAGGTGCCTGAGCTGCTCGGGCTTGCTTGCAACTCCAGCCCTGTTAATAACGACATACAAAGCTCACTACCTGAAAGTACTTGAAGCAGTCGCAAAGCTGTATTCCTAACTTGTGCCCAGTTAGAGGTTTTTATGGGCCAAGAGTGGTATCACTGAGCAGCAGGTGTGCTGCTGCAGGAGGCCTACGTTCTACCAGAGCTAGAGCCGCCAGCGTACCTCCTTCAGGCAGCAGCTGCAGATGTCCAGACCCCCAGCAATGGGGGCAGCCCGGCACTGGCTGGCACACTGGCTGCAGCAGCGCAGAGATTGCACTCCCACCCTCTGACCCTCACAGGCAGGTTGCTGTTGCTGAGCAACACCATCAGGCTGCATTGCAGGCCCGCAGGCAGCAGCAACAGCACAGGGGCTGCTGATCCACCCACTGAGTGCCACAAGCAGGTTGAAATTGCAGGAGCATGTCCTCTTCGAGCCCTCAAAGCTGCTGACAGAGACAGCCTATACCCTACACCCTCTCACTCAGGCTGCAGCGCTGCCAGACTCTGAGCTACAGCACTGCCAGACTCTGGCCGTCACGTGCAGACTTCTTTCCATTGACATCAGTCCCCAGCACAGATGCTGTCCTTGAGACCCGTAATATCAGGGTGGATGACGGCATGAAGACCTTCCAGAGGCCATTTGCACTTTCAGGCGCCAGTTGCACCCCAGTACACCCTCTTGTGTAAACTTTGACCTCCTGCTGTTTTGCAGGCAGTCCTGATGGTGTGTTGGCAGGCAGCGGCAGCGATGGGGAGTCAACCTGGGAGGAGGCTGCAAGCCCCAAGGAGCTCCCAGAGGTGTGCCGCCCAGCACTAGACTGGGCATGAGAAGTGGGTGCTTGTTCAGATTAAGTTTTGTAAGAGGCTCCTCAGTTGCCAGGATGCAGCAACGTCAATTCTGTCTTTTCTCTTGGCATGTGGCCGCCCGCGATAGGGGTGGCAGGCACAGCGCACAGCCTGCGCTCCCCTCTTGCACCTACAGATGTTTGTTCCATGCCGTTGCTGACCCCCTCAAGTCGTTCTTTGCCACGGCTCTCCTGAGCTGGCTACCGCCGGCCCCGCAGCAGCTGCATGTCTATTAGGTATTTGCATGCTTTGAGTCTCTTCGTACAGAGATATACGGGAGGGGGACGGGGGGAGCTGAGGCCTCAGCCACTGCTTAGTTAGGGATTTTCACAATGCATGGGCTGTCCCTTACACTGTCCAGGTATTTTTGCAGGGCGGCGTTGACCCTTTCAAAGCGTTGCTGCAGCCCTTCAGGGCCCCCTGATGCCAGCCCAGCGGCAGCAGCTGCTGCAGCCTCATCAAAGCCTGCATGTTTTGTTGTCATGCAGGGCAGGTCCGAGACCTGAGACTGGGGCTCAGGGTCCCCATAGTGCAAAGGCTGTCTTTCACAGTGGTTAGTTCTCTGCAGGGCGGCGCTGACCCCTCAGAATGGGGTGCTGCGGCTCTTCAGGGCCCTCTCATGCCGGCGCAGCAGCAGAGGGTGCTGGCTGCCCTGGGTGAGGCACCGGGCGCTGATCTGGATGGCTTGGGCCTAGCCCCTGCAGCACTGGGTAGACTGGTGGAGCACAACCCCAGCATTGCCATTGAGGTGGGCCCACTTCCTGGACGTCTGGCAGTCCAGGGGTGATGGCATTGTCAGGCCTGTCCTTGCTTAGGCTCAGTAGGCTCTCAAAGACCAGCAAAGCACAATTTGAGCATTGCCAACGAGGCAGGTATCCTTTCTGAGCTTGACGCAGGACCCATCTTGAAGTCATGTCGTTCCATTTGGTGTACACATGGCAGGCTGCTTGGGACACACATGCTGAGCGAGCTGACTGACTACCAAGCAAAGTTACACCCTCACCTCTTGGCAGGCTGGTCAAGTACAAATTCTGCACTGCCACTGACGTGGCACCAAATGCACAGTGTTGGGGCCGCTGCAGGTGCTGCGGCGGCTGGAACTGCGCAGCACTGCCATGTCGAAGCTCAGCAGCTGCCTCTTGCATAGGCACCAGGAAGGCCTTGCCAGTGCTGCCTGCCCTCACCTCCCACCCCCCCCGCCCCCCAACCAGACTTCCCCCCGACCCCCCTCAATCCCCCACCTTTGTCATGTCTACAGCTAGACAGCACGTCAGAGTGCCAGCTTTGGCTCAACGCCCCCTTTACGTCACCTGCGCTGTTGCTGCGGGCGCTCCTGCGGCTGTGCAGTGCAAATTCAAATGCATAAAACAGCCAGTATACCTTACTCTGGCTGCTGCAGGGAGCGCCTGCGCCTGCTAGCTAGGCTGTTCAATGGCACCACGCTGGCCCTGCTAATGTTGCCTGAGCCCCCCTGCTGCAGGTGCTGCTGCGGCTGCGCAGCGCTGCTGACTTTCCGGCCTGGCTGGGCGCGCTGGTGGGGGCTGAGCTGTCCCTGCACTCGATGGAGGTGGTCAACCGGTTGACCCTCGAGAAGGCCCTTCCCGCACAGGCAGTCCACCTGTACATCTACAACTGCATCCAGTCCTGCGAGGGCGCCAAGGTGAGCAGGAAAGTGCAGCCCTGGTCTGTCCAGTCCTGGTCGAGACGTGCAGTCAGGTGCTGTCAGTAGCCTGTCTGCTGCATGTCGCACGCACACCAAGGTAAGGTTTCTCAAAGATCCCCTGGGTTCCTGGCAGAGGTAATTGCTGTGGGTCTGGTGCTGCTGGGGCCCTTGCTGCACCTCTCCACCGTGTTGGCGACCCTGGACGCCCACAGGCCACAGCTCAGCTCAGTCCTGTGGGCTCTGGCAGGGGCTTAATTAACAGGGACGCTCACAGGCGCAGCTTGATGTACGCCTATGAGTTCAGCCAGAGCCTGGTCCCAGCCTCCCCCCAAGGCAGCCAAGCTGGTGACCTGCCACTGACACAAAGTGCACCTGCCTCTCCCTGCAGGACAAGTACATGCAGACCCGCCTGGTGCGCTCAAAAGGGCCCCAGCCTCCCCTCACAGCAGCCTGGCTGGTGCAAAGCCTCAGAGACTGCTCCTGCCTCTCCCTGCAGGACAAGTACATGCAGAATCGCCTGGTGCGCCTGGTGTGCGTGTTCCTGCAGAGCCTGATCCGCAACCGCGTGCTCAACATCCAGGACCTCTTCATGGAGGTGCAGGCCTTCTGCATTGAGTTCTCCCGCATCCGCGAGGCCGCCTCCCTCTTCCGTCTGCTCAAGACCTTGGAGCTACAGCCCCTGGAGCAGGGTAAGCCGCACTGAGCAGCTTGACAGGAGGACAAGGGGGTTGTGCTGTAAGAACATGTCATGTATCTACAAGGCTGCGGTGTATCAACATGTCAGGTGTCTGCAAGGCTGCGGTGCTGCTCAAGACCCTGAAGTGGGGTAATCAAAAGCGTAAGTGCGATGGTGTGGCTGCCAACTTCAAGTAGCAGCCCCTTTTCCAGTGCGGGGGGCTTGCCCATCCGCATGGCCGCCGCGCTCTTCTGTCTGCTGGAGCCCTGTGAGCCAGGGCAGGCACAAAGGGCGAGCAGGGCATGTGAACAGCTTTCTGGATCAACTTCACCTGCATGTGCAAGGACCACGCACTGCTCTACCTGCTGAGGGTTCTGGAGCCAGGTGAGCCAAGTTAGGCACATTGGCAGGCAGTGGCAGAGGGGTGGGGGGTTGTGAGGGCGAGGTTGCTGCATGCCATCTGCATCAGCTGTCTCACACGATCTCAAAGCTGTTGTCTGTTTGGTTGTTGGGCAGCAGGGAGAGGCACTGCTGGCACTGCTTGCAAATCAGCGTGCTTGGTTGCTGAAACGCAGGACCCGCAGGCCAATCTGCAGGGTTTGCTGCTGCTGTGATGCCTGTATGATTCCCTGTATGGCTGCCAAGAGGGTTGAGAGCCATGCAGCCCGTCGCACAAGCCTCTGCTGCCCCTCTGACGCAACCGGCTGCAGGCGTCTCTGAGCCACAGAATGGGTGTTTGCAGGCAAAGAAGATTCCACTGGCGCAAGTACAAGCAGCAATGCAGCATCGCCATGATCCCTTCTTGCTGTCTGTGCTCTGCCACACACAGCTGCCGGCACAAAGGCGCCTTTCCAGAGCAGAGCAGCACCGACTCACTTCCGGATGTCATCCCACCACATCTGGCACAACTGTCTAGGAACTTTGATGAAGTTTTTGACATGGCAATGCGGCAATTCTGTGTAAGCAATCAGATTGACAGGGTCCAGTGGCTACAGCCGACTAAGATATGAGAGGCAGTTTGAGTTCAAATCTCGTATCTGAGGTGCAAGTTGGTACAAAGGCCGGCAGGACAGACTAAAGCGCCGACCATGTGGCATACAAGACAGCATTGACATCACAGCTGCAGTGTATCTCCAGAGCCTCCACCCTCTTTGGGAAGGTCCTTGTACTTGGGCAACCCGTCTGATCTGTAGGGCTTGAGGGCAGATGCATTGGCATCCTGGCAGAACACGTGCAGGCTGGGCTCAAATGACATGGCCAGATTGGAGGCGGGCATGCCCTTGAGGGGCAATCCTTTCAAGTGGTGGTAGAGCCTGAATCCGCAACCCTGCAGTGCAGAAGATAGATACTGCACCAGCACATGTGCCTGAAGACTGAGCAGCACCACAGATATCAAATCATGTGATGTCTCTGGACTTAGCAATGCAGGGTTTGGACGAGAAGCGCATAGCTTGTTGAAACCAAACCTCATCTGTAGAAGCTGCCACAGCAGCTGTGTGTCACAAAAGCCAGGTGCTGAAAATACTTCTCTGCAGCCCTGAATGGCTCTCCTGCAGCCTTGTGAAGCTCACATGCCTGACAATGAGTCAGCACTGACCGTGCAGAAGAATCTGCCCAGCTCTGGTCTCCGCAAGCTGCATCTCTGGACGTACTCCAGCCCATGGCGCACCTTCACATTGTCTGCTGCAAGCATGCTGAATGCCACCGGTGTGGACTGGTGGAACTTGGCACATGAGCTGCAATGGCACCAGACTTGTATGGGCGACCCAGATACCTCCAGCTGGATTTTGCCACAGGCACAGTCAACCATGTGGGTGTCTTTGCCTGCCATGTAACCACCACGATTGTTTGATTGCAAGCAGTACAAATCCAGAACAATTTTGTGGAATTCAGGGTTCACAGGGGGTTCTGAAACCTAACCACCGGACGTCAATCATCTCCAAACTGATTTGACAGGTTTTTTCAATCAGATCACCTTGCTCAATGATTTAAGCCTGCTGCTAAGAAAGTGGCTCATAACTCCCTAACTGACGCCTCAATTACTGTCTGCAGGCAAATGGTGTCGAGAGTTGATGGTGTCATGAGGGCCTGTCATGAAACATATGCAACTTCACTCAGTGTTGTTGGGGTGACAGGGTCCAGCACCCACTGCTGACGAGGGTGTGAGAGACAAGCTGAGCTCATTATCTTAGCTACGGCTGCAAGACATGGCTGGCAGGACAGACTGAAGCGCCTGCCATAGCGCATTACAGGGGCAGCACTGATATCATAGCTGCAGTGTGTCTCCAGAGCCCCCATTCTGTTTGGGGAAGTCCTTATACTTGGGCAGCCCGTCTGATGTAAAGGGCTTCAGGGCAGATGCACTGGCATCCTGGCAGAACACGTGCATGCTGGGCTCAAATGACATGTCAAGGTTGCAGGCGGGCATGCCCCTGAGGGGCACTCCATCCAGCTGGTTATAGAGCCTGAATCCGCAACCCTGTAGTGCAGAAGATAGAGAATGCGACTGCACTTGTGAACATGGGCTAAACAGCACCAGCAGTCCATGTGATGTCTCCAGACACAGCAAAACACGGCTGGGAAAAGCATGTAGCTGCTGAATCACACATAACCTGAGTATGCGCACTAGCACATCAGTAGAAGCTGTCACAGCAGTATGTGTCACAAAAGCCAGGATCTGCTGACAGTTGTTCACGGCGCTGCAGGAGAGCCATCCAGAGCTGCAGGCAAGCTCACATGGCTGACAATCAAGCAGCACTGACCGTGCAGAAGAATCTGCCCATTTCTGGCTTCCGCAAGCTGAAACGCTGGATGTGATCCAGCCCTTTTGTCACCTTTACATCCCCAGCTGCAAACATGGTGAATGCCACCGGTGTGGTCTGGTGGAATTTGGCACATGAGCAGCAATGGCACCAGGATTGCATAGGCGACCCTGATACCTCCAGCTGGACTTTGCCACAAGCGCAGTCAACGATGTGTGTGTCTTTGCCTGCCATGTGAATTCAGGCAGCTATTCGTGCAATTGTCGTAGTATAGCAGGCCACAGCTGGGGGGATGTAGTTTCGTGGACTGGTGCACTTGCAGCTCTGTCGAAGTGCTAGTTCTCTCCACCCCTGCCACATAGCCCAGCAAAGTCACACCCTGCAAGTGAGCAGCACAGAAGTTGAACCTGACGTTGCCTTGATACATCGAGGAGGAGATCGCTGCAAGCATTGCCGCTGGAGCATGCCTGGATGCAAGCATGGGCAGCTAGGTTGGGCAATCTCATCAGTATTCAATGGCTTGTCCAGAACATCAGACAACGTTGGATTGGGTTGGTGTGAAACAATGAAACCTGGCAGACTCCATCCAATCGGCCAATTCACACTGTATGGCTGGCTCAGGCTGATGTGGTGCGGGCCCAGTAATCAGGTCAGCAGGTCAAGAGCCAAGTGTGCCAGCGAGGAGCACCAAATAAGCTCAGCATTCTGACAAAATTTAGTTTTTCTGACGTCAGTGCCTACCAGGTATTTAATGCTGTCTGCTGGCCTTCCTGCAGATCTTGTTCATCCTCAGCAGAGTGCTGTGAACCTTCCTCCTCATAGTGAAGTACAAACATGGCACCCATCATGACAGTGCTCGTCTGTGGAGCCACTGGGGCTCAGGGTGGAAGTGTCATCAACGTGAGTCTTGTGATACATGGCGCAGTATGTCTCCATCGTGAGGCAGCAGCAGTGCAGTGGTACTGTCCTTGCCTGCAGGCACTGCTCCATGCTGGCGGCTTCCAAGTCAGGGGCCTGACACGCAACAAGGCCTCCCCTGCTGCACAGAAGCTGCAGGCTGCTGGTGCACAGGTGGTCCAGGGCAACCTGTCAGACCCATCTAGCCTGGAGGAGGTGTGTCCATGTTGCTGGAGGACCCTGTGGCTGCTGTGCATGTGGCACTTGCCACACACTTGCAGCTGGCAAGCACCTCTTGCACAACCCAATCAGCTTCATTGCATCGTTTTGGCACCTCCCCAAACTGTGCACCTGTCAGAAGTGGCTGCTGCCTGCCACACATGCTTTGAGCAGCTCAGCTGGCAGTCTGTATCAGTGCATACTCTGCACTTCAGGGCGGGAAAGGCAGCACATCAAAGTATGTGGGCAAGCATGCATACCATCACGAGCCTGTCCATGCTTCTGCAGGCCTTCAAGGGAGCTGACTACCTTTTCATCGTCACCAACGACGGTGTGGTGGACCCAAAGGCGGAACTGCAGCAGGGCAGGAATGCTGCTGACGCTGCAGAGCAGGCAAGGCCTTGCACTGATGCTAAAGCTTCAGTGTTGCATTGTTCAGAGGTGGGGTTGTGATGATGCACAGGTGAACATGTGCAGGGATAGCTGGTGCAAAGCCGTAGCACCAAGTGGGAAGACAGTGCTGAGGTTCTGCCAGGTTTTCATGTTGGCATTGCGGCTTTGCCTGTCCTGTCGCCCCCGCTCCAGCCTTGCCCCAGGCCTGCTTGCCCAGCTGAAAGACTGTCACACCTCTGCGAGGTCTGCGCGCATGTCCGTGACAAGCACTGCAGCCCTGGCAATTGCTCACAGGCATGTGGAGGCATTCCTGTGCGTAGCTTGCTTTCCAGGCACCTGAGTGGCAGCCTCTTTTGCAGGCGGGGGTCAAGCACATCGTATTTTCTGGCCTGGAAGATACCCGGGCTTTCAGCAGCATTGTGGATGCTCTGCCAGAGGCCTGCCCCGGCTACAAGATCCCGCCCTACGAATGCAAGGCGCAAATCAGGGTGAGGTGCTGTCGCTGCGCACAAGGGTGAAGTGCTCAGCCATGCCCCAGATTATGATCTCATGCTGCGGGGAGGTGTGGTTACACTGATCAGCCATGACCTGCGTGCATGTCATGTGCCCATTTCTATGCCTCAAGAGGCCAGACTCGGAGTTTGGACCAAGCAGCCTTTGTCATGTTTGTGCCGCCTGCTTTGCTGCATGACATGCACCGTGACTTAAAGGCATGGACCAGTGCCTGTTCATGCTGCCACTCTCTCTCTTCAGGTCTGCCATCTCCTGCAGGAATATCTCAGCACAAAGTCAATCCCATTCACCACCATCTACACGTGAGCCTTGTGCTGTGCACAGGGTGTGCTGTGAGAGATCTCATATCTGGCCGCTTTGCATGATCGTGATTGACACTGCGAGAGTGGTGCTGGTGCTGCTATCGCATCTGTCTGTCATCTCTAGGCAGCAGATTCATACCTTTGCAGGTCTGGCTTCATGGAGAATTTCATCAGATACTACTTCTACCAGCCACAGCCAGATGGCTCCTACGTCATCTCCAACAATGCAGGACAAGCCTCATACTGGCATTCGACTGAGGCAATAGCCTCAGCAGTGCTGGGTAAGCCGCAGCTGTGTTGCAGATCTGGCAACTCTGCTGTGTGTGGACCCGTCACTGCGACGGACAGTGCCTTACTGCAACATTTTCTATCAGAATGTCTCCCTCCTCACTCTGGCATGGTGAGGAGAGTATGGCTGCCAGCAGTGCAGTGAGCTTGGCTTCTATCTCTGCAGGCGTCCTAAAGCAGCCTGACCAGTATGCAGGCCAGAACCTGCAGGTACACAATTTTCACATAAGCCAGACAGAGGCTTGTGCCACCCTCGGTGATGTGACCGGTAAGGTCTTGTCACCATGTGCAGCAGCTGTTGCTATGAGGCTTTGGCACACATGGGCGCTTGCCACGGATGCCAATGTCTGCTGACATGTCACATTGTGTGGACGCCTGCAGGTGAACAGGTTGCTTTTTTGGGGATCCCTGACGAGACAGCAAGGAAGCTGCCCTTCCCAGGAGCAGTGGCACTGTCCAACATGTGGCAGTACTTGAGAGAGGTAGGTGCATTCCTCAGGAGCCTGAGCACCATTGCTGCATCTTCAGCATTGACCTGATGTCATTACACTCTTGAGTGTGACTGCAGGTGGACCCGTCAAAGACTGTGACGTACAGCAGCGATGTCTTGGGTCAGGGGCCAGCCTTTCGGCAATGGTGTCTTGCCCATAAGCAGGAGCTGAAGGCCGCCATCACCAAACATAGGGGTGGGAACGCTGAAGCTGCCTGAGCTGTAGCATGCAATGTACACATGTAACTATGAGTATGACAGACAAATAGCAGTCTACAACTCCCCCCCTGCACATGTTCTGCTAGAGCCTTGCATTGGCATCCCAGAGATTGAGTAGACCTTTTCAGAAAGATCAGGTAGGCTGTAATCAAACTCGTGGATCCTGCTTCTTCAAGTTGATGAGGTAATCCATGTCTGAGATAGCTGACAAGCTGGACCATCAAAATGAACGACCAGCTACAGGAGGCACATCAAGCCCAGGAAGACAGCCCGAACCCCAAGACATCAAAGGTCTGCCATGTGTGCACTGTAGGGAGCTGGGGGTCCCCTGCTGCTCATGAGCACAAAACTGATCTGACGCAACGCATTACCAAGTCACCGTCAAACCCCCTGCAGTCCCACATGAGCATACAGCTGCCATGCCAGCTGGATGACTCCTCACTCATCAGCTGTGACGCAGCCCCAGCCACCCCAGATGTTGAGCAGGGCCATTCAGACCTCCAGACAAGTCCTTCCGAGCAAAACGGTGTTCAGGTGGAAGCCTCTGGCCAATCAGCAACATCTTCAGCAGCAAGTGGGTCAGGCTTCTCCAGGGGCCAGCACTTCAACCCTGAGCACGACGCCATTCTGCGGGTGGAGTGCCTCTCAGCCCGTCGTCTCAAGGTGGGCACACAGGCTGCACTGCCTGGCTGCTGCTGGGGATGCCAGCAGCAAGCTGCGCCCCCGGCCCTGAGCCATTATCTTGTGTGGTGCCACTCTGCCAGGGCAGCCATCTGTCGCCACACTGCCACGCTGGTCTTGGCAAGCCTCTGATGCCGGACCTCATGCATGCAGGTTCTGCTCATCTTCAAGTGGGTCATCCAGCTGGTTGCAACGCTGTTCATCATACTGACACTTGCCCTAGTCAAGGTGAGCCCCCAAAGGAAACATCAGCGGGCCCCTGCACTCTGCCAGCCAGCTCCACTGGACAGGGCTGCCATGCCAGAACATTCTATGCTGCATCTGGTTGCCTTGCATCAGCATAGGGTGCCATGCTGTGGAGCCGCAGTGCTTGCAGCCCAGCGAGCTGCCACGAGCAGAGCTGCAGGAGACTCTGTCTCCTGAACAAGCTGAACAAAACAGCTGCACACAGCCCCACAGCACCAAGCTGTTCTGCGGCTGGTGCAGACAGGCTTTGGGAGCCGCGTGTTCACCCTGATGGCCGTCTACTGTGCCATCGCTGCTGTATGCTTGGCATTGCTCATTGCGATGCTGGGCCGCTGGCTGCATGGCTTCAGGCTGGTGTACGCACAACACAAGTACTGGGCCAAGCGCAGGCTCAGGTGCACAGGCCTTGTGGCTGTGCAGGCTGCTGTGGAGGTGGGTACTGGCTGCCTTGGATTTAGCTGCACACCTGAAGGTGTTGCAAGCAGCTCGTAAGGGGAAATTGTTGCTGAACGTTTTCTTGTGACAGCACAGGCTGCTGTGAAGCACTTGGCTCCTTTGAGGCAAGAGATTTGTAGGTGCAGCCTGCTGTGAAGGTCAGCTCTGCTGGCGGCCCCCTGTATAGCTAAATTATAGGTGTCTGGACTGCTATGCCGTCAGCCCTGCTTGCTCCTCCCTCAGGGACCCAGTCATTGAGAGTGCAGCCAGCTGTGGAAGCAAGCCCTGCTGTGCCGTGCTCTGAGCCTGCGCCAGGCACTGCAGGCCGACACAAGCTGCTCCCACCTTGAGATCAGCCTGTACAAGGCAGCAACTGTCTCCAGTGCTGCATGCCAGCACAGGGCAAGTCCCACCTTCAGTCAGCCTGGGCGCATGTCATCTGCACTGACGCAGCCTTCACCAATCGATATACCAGTCTCTGTCGGTGCCGTGCAGTTTGTGAACCTGGTGTTCTGGATGAGCTCGGCGGCTAGTGGGCAGCACACAAGAACACTCCACAACTCCTTCTGCCCCTGGTGAGCCTGGTGTGCAGCATGCCGGCAGTTGGGCTCTCATTCCTTTAAGATAAACTTGATCACAAGTTTGTTACTGCCCCTGGTGGAGTTGACAAGCGCCATGATGGCTGGCGGCTCCCAGTGCTGGCACGCTGGCAGGCCGTGTGAGATCAGTAACAGCTCAGCAAGTGCATGCCAGCTGCCGGTCCCTCCAGTGCAGGGGACCCTCTCAGCTGCACACCCTGGTCCAAACCCTCTCAGCTGTTCACAGGCCTCCTGCAGGAGCGAGTTTGTGCAGTGGACGTGCTGGAACACCCTGCTGACCATGCAGCTCATGCTCACGCATGTGGGGTGTGCTTGGACGGACAGGGAGGGTCGCCCAGTGCAGCACCTTCTCTTCTGCGGTGAGCTGGTGCTTGGCTCCTCTGGACATATATTGTCATGCCTGGGCGCTGAAGGTCTGGCCAGACTGCCAGCGAGCTTGCCCCCGCTGAAGTGGGGCACACCATTTGACTGTGTGGCGCTCAGCGAGCCTGCTGGCAGTCTGGCCAGACCATCAGCACCCGGATATGATAGCACTGCTGACATGGGAGACCCAAATGACTGTCTGGCGCGGCCGCTAACATGGGAGACCCCACTTGACTGTGTGGCGCTCATCAAGCTCGCTGGCAGTTTGGCCAGCACCCAGACATGACCGTGTCTGCTGACATGGGACACCCCATTTGACTGTGTGGCGCTCAGCCTGCTGCAGGGCGGGTGCAGGACGCTCAGTGCGGTCTGCACCCATGCAGTCCTGGCCTGTGTGCAGGCAGCTCACTGCAGCAGGCAGGCACCAGGCGCAATGCCCTGGTGCTGGATGCCCCCTGGAGGGTGCACCTTCCAAAACTCCTCTTCTGGTGGGTGGCATGTGGTCTGTATGCACCCCTGCAGTAGCTGTGCCTGCACCCTCTCCTCAACATCAGGCTGGACCATGTAGTGCAGGGGATTATACCAGACTTCTATCTGTTTTAGGTTAGCAGATGCACTTGATGGGCCTGATCATCAGCCTCAAGGTAAGAGCTGCAGGTTCTGGCTGGCAGGGCACCTGTTCCTGGGCTATGCACAGCAGCTGATACAGCCAGGCGCTGCCTTCTGGGGTTTTGCTTTGCACTGCAGGTCAATGCACAGCATGATCAGCACAAATGGCAGGCTGCGCATCTGGCACGGCAGCTGTATGGGCCACCATGTCAGGCATCAACTGTATCTGCACCCCAGCTGCCTCATCCAACGTCTTACTGCAGGGCGTGATGTTGTTGATGGCACTGAGGACTTCCGGGATCAAATTCCAGCCTGTAGCAAGGGTCCCCTGCACATCTCGCAGGTGGCTCTGAACATTGTCGCTTCGGCACTGTACCTGTTACCGCACTGTTGGTACGTGCGAAGTGGCTCCAAGGACCTGCGTACGATGCCGTACAGTACATACAGGTGGGCAGGCACTTGCTGGTGTGCGTGAGGGCTGCGTTTGAGGGAAGCAGTGGTCAGCACGTCATGGGTGACAGGTCTGCTGATCACAACAGCACTCCAACGTGTCACTTGGAAATGCTACCAGCCCACAGGGGTTTTCTTTGTGTGTGTATGGTTGCTGGGGCACCCCAGAGATGGGTGCCACAGCACAGTGCATTCCGGAAATGGCGGCCCAGCTGTTGACCCTGCTGAGCATAACACTGCAGCAGGTGGCGCAGCACTTCAGCACAGCAGCAGCTGGGGCTGGGGATGTCGTGGTGCCAAGGCGGCCCCACAGGCAGGCTCACAGACATGCATGCATGATGGCTGCTGGAGATGTTATGGTGCCAAGGCAGCCCCACAGGCAGGCACACAGACATGAATGCATGATGGCTGTCGGCTGCAGGCTGGGGAGGACACTGATGCGGCTCAACATCTCTGCCGACATGGGCGTTGGAAGCTTTGTGTTCTTTGCGGTCAGCCTCCTGTTGGCCACAATCCTCGAGAGCCCAGCTTGCGTCACATGCTACCAGGTGGGCCGTTGCCTTGCATGGTGTTGATGCCTCTTTGCATGCAGAAGTGGTGAGCTCGGCTGATGCCTTGTGTCCAGTCAGAGCGCCATGCACCACCTTGCCGTGTGAGGGCTGCCAGGGCAGAAGGGAACATGTCTTGACTGCTGGCTGTCTTGGCTGCACAGCTCCCGGCCCATGGCGCTGTGCTTCCCACTTGACCTTGGACGTCACTCCTCACACTCTCACAGTCTGCACGGCCGTCTCAGATGCTGTCCCTTATGCTGGCTGTCTGGCTGCAGACATTGATCCTGGGGGCGGCTCACCTGAAGGCAATGGCGCTGTGCATGTCAGGGCTTTACTTCATGGAGCCTGTGGTTGCCTCGGTGGACAACCCGCAGATCTTGCAGGTGCCCAGTGCGCCTTCGTCGGGCTCCTGTCCAGTCCAGTCCACAGCATGGTCACATGTGCTGAGCACGTGTCAGCCAGGGCACTTGGCTGCCTGCACTCTCACTGCAGCGCTCAACGTTGCGTGCCGGCCCCAGTGCATACCTGGCAGCTGCGTTGCAAGTCATGCAGCTTATGATCCCTGTACTGTGAGCAAAGACTGGGAGCCGCCCTGCATCACATTTGCCATCGCAGTGTGCTGGCCAGAGCCCGGGCTCTTTGCGATGGAGAGTATCTGCCTGTGTGGAATACACCCCAGCAGCCAGACTGCAGCAGTGGGGGTCGGACAAGTTTTGACTGTAGGCTTGTGCCTTGTGTGGCTGGCAGGTCTGGCTACAGATGTTTGCCTGGGCAGAGCGCGACACAGCATCCATCCTGCAGCAGCGCGCAGCAGATCTGCCGGCTCCCCAGCAGCGGCTGATGGAGTGCGAGCCCGTGTTCTGCCTGGAGGTTGCCATCAAATTACTGTATTTTGCTGGAATGGCCTATGAGCATGATGAGGTGGGCCCAGCTGGGTTTCACTGCCCCGCGTCGTCCGACACAGGCACCTGCTCTACCCAGAGCAGCGCCTTTTCCGCTGTGGTGCTTTGCACACCAGATGTCTTCTCCAGGAGGTCATCGGTCGGGCCAGTACAATGTCAGCTCAGCTCATTTCAAAAGATTGCCCTCACAACGTGATGTTATGATATGTATATACGTACCATGCTGCATGGTGCATTCTGATGGTTTGTCGCATGCTGGAGGCCTGCTTGTGCCCTGCAGGGCCGTCAGGCCTATCAGAGGAAGTGAGTCAGCCGCATCTGGAACCCACTGCATGGCCTGCTGCAACAAACTGATGGTTTTGGGGCTTCTGGGGGCCAACGAGGGGTACTCTGCAGGGGGCCGAGTCGTCGGACCTCTCTGAGGAGACAATCAGCATACTGCATAGCCTGACTTGCCTCCACCTGGGGGCACTATTGCAAGGGCCTGCTGCACTGAATGATTGTTGCTCTACAGGGATGCAATGCCTCACCCTGTCAGAGCGGACAGCTGTGCAGCTGCATCAGCTTCGTCACCTGCACATGGGCGTGCTGCACTGAGTAAATCATGCCCTGCAGGGCCGCAAGGTTCTGAACCTGTCAGAGGAGAGAGCTATGCAGTTGTATGGGCTCAAGCACCTGCGCCTGGTGCGGGAGTCCAGGCTGGACACCAAGTGTCTCATGGCCTGGAACGAGGACACCCTGGTGCTGGCCTTCCGGGGGACAGCTTCCAGGCAGAACGCCATCAGCGACTTGAAGGTCGGCAGCTGCTGCGAGGGGCGCTGGCTTGGGTTGCTGTGGCAGGTTGCTTGCTGGGCCCAATGCTGTCCATATAGGGCTGTCTACCTCAGTACAAGACCATCAGAGTCAGGCAGCAGCCTGGGTGAGTGCCAGGAGTTGGCTTGCTGTACCAATTGGCACAGAAACGCTGGTGCTGTGCTCACTGATTTGGAGGTGAGTGGCTCCCTTGCAAGGCTCATCTGGATTGGTGTGGCCCCTGGCTGTACTTTGAAGGGCTGAAACGGTGTGCGCGTCAATGATTGGAGGTCGTTAGACCGTTGGCTGCATGTCCTGGCAGAGCTGATGGTCTGCAGACCTTTGGCCTGGCAGGCTGCTGTGCTGCCCAAGAGCTGCAGTCAGCGCTGTGCTTGCATCTGACACCCTGCAGGCCTGGCTGACCCCTTTGGATGGGAACAAGTCGCAGCGCAGCCGCCAAGTCAAGGTTCACAAGGGCTTCCATGCCAGCTGGCGCCTGAATGGCATGAGGGACAAGGTTACAGAGATGATCCGGTCTGAGATCTGCCCCACTGATGCAGCTGCGCAGCGCATGAGAGTCCTGTTCACAGGCAAGCTGGAGCTGTGCCTGCAACCAAACATTGCCAGTGATCAAGTGTACGCACTGCATGGCCAAAAGGGGGCCTGTGAGATCCCTTAGTCTTTTCTGCTGTGCTAGGCTTGTTGCATAGCAAAGACTGCTTTGTTACCAGCGATGCAATTGAGGAGCTCCTTGTCCTTTCAAACGTATGGGCACGCACAGCTCTATGCTTTGATGCCATGCGGAACTGTTGGCAGGCACCTTTCCGCTCATGGGAGCCTGCCTGTAGCCAGAAGACACCTTGCAGCTGCCTGCCATGCTCTGCATGTCTCTGTGTCATGGGAACCTGTTGGTGCACCTGTCATGATGTGCGTCTGTGCCCGCATTGCCGCTTTGTTGCAATGCAATGCAAACCTGGTGGACCCTGCTGCACTGGGCAATTATGCTGAGGCCGCCGATTTTGCCCTGCAGTGCAGTCCATCAATGGCAATGTTACTCTGTGCTGTTGTGCCTAGAACGCCAGTAGCTTGTAGTGTGGGGCCTGGAGCAGCTGTATTGTACTGTGAGGTTGTCGCAGTGCCACTAACTTGCTCTGCAGAGCACTCTCTGGGCGGCCAAGCTGTGCTATGTTATGTGTCCAGCCCAACAATGGGTTGCCGTGCCCGGCACTCTTCGATAGACATGTCAACGCTGCCATCGCATTGCTCTGCAGGGCATTCCCTGGGCGGCGCTCTTGCTGTGCTGGCTGCATGGGACCTGGCTCCACTGTTCCCCTGGGCTTCACTCAAAGTCTACACAGTCGGGGCTCCGCGGCCTGGGAACCACGCCTTTGCTAAGGTCACCGCGCGTCTGCCTTGGCAGGCCAGCTCAGGGCGTCGCCTGTGCAGGGCAGCCTTGGTCTGACCGCCCATGTTGCGCTGTTCTCTATTCTTGCACTGTGCGGTGGCTGTTGGTGGACACCAGCAGCAGACAGGCAAATGTGGGCTGAACGCCTGTAAGACACACAGCGTGCTGTGGTTGCTGGTATACATTTTGGAGTGAGTCCTGCCTGTCTTGGTCTGTTGTCCTGCACCTGAGGAACCCCCACTTGCAGGCATATGACTCCAGAGTTCCTGACACATGGCACGTCATCAATCACAGGGTGCGCTTGCCGCCCTGAGCGCCATGCCATGCATATGTGCTACCTTATCCTTGCCTTTGCAGCTGGCCACTGGCCTCAGTGGAATCAGGTGCGCTTGCTTGCAGGACCCAATACCACACATGGGCAAGTTTCTCAATAGTTACAAGCGGTAAGAAGCCAACTTGGCAAGAGCGACTGGCAGCAGGCTTGCTCCTAGGGCACTCGTTTTCAATGACCAGCCTTCAGCCATGACAGGGGAGCCCTTGAGATGTCGTGACTGGAGGCTGGTCAGTGAGAACAACTGCAGAATGTCATGGACCAAGACTTCTTCATCGGAAATGAATAGCTTGAGGTAGGTGTCAGTCCATTGTCTCCGCTGGCAATAACGAGCAGAAGCTGCTTGCAGGCCTGGCCAGAGGGTCCTGATTGATGAGCATGGTGAGATGATTGTCAGGTAAGCAGCCAGGGCACTGAGGGCCTCTGCAGTCCAGTGGAGCACCTCGTGGTGGAGCCTGGCCACCTTTTTGTGCTTAGACAAGCAGAGATCATGTGCACTGCCACTTGCACGCATGATGTTGTTGCAGTAGAGCCCCCTTGCCTTGTGGATCAACTGGAGCAGTGCAAGAGCTGCACAAACAGAGGTGGCCTGCACATGCAGGCCGTCTGCCCTGGACATGCGGCTGGAGACGCTGAAAGGATGTAAGAGCTGTACACTGCCCTGCCAATGTGCCTGTTAGCAGCTGCAGGGGCCCGCGCCAGGCCCCACCCACCAGCGCCAGCATGTGGTGTCTCCCCTTGATTGACCACTTGTGAGGCCACCACGTCCATTGTTCATCACAGCTCAGGCTTTGGCTTTCTCAAGCAACAATCTGGTCCCTCTGGTGCTGCAGGCGGGCGCATCAGTGCGCACTGGCTGGGCAGCTACCGGAAGGCCATGGTATCAGTCATCAAGCAGCAGCTGGAGCACACAAAGTTTGACGATGGTGAGCTGCATGAAGTCGCTGGTGCTTGTGTGCATCAACCTTTCTCAGCTGCACCAGCGGGCAGAGCAGCTGTGCAGGTGCCTGAGGTGGCTCTGTGCCATGGGCTCGTGAGTCGAGTTGACTTGGATAATTGCAGCCTGCTGCTGCTTGCGCACCTGAAGCATACTGCAGCTCCTATCGATGGTCAGCCAGCTGTACAGCCCCACTCAGGCGCTGCAGTGGTGCAGGGCTTGACGGCATTCTACAGCTGGCAGAAAGCATCTCCCTTGGGGAGACCCTGCTGGCTGCAGACCTCGACGTTACAAAGCACTTGCCAGAAGGCCCTGCTGCTAGGGTGTTTGAGACTGCAGCTGGTATTCTGCCCCCTGTTTTGCATCCACGGTCTTGAATTCACGGAGCTGTGCAGGTTTCAGATTTGTGTGCGCGGAGGTTCACAACCCCCGCACAAGGTTCTCCACTTGTTTTCTGCTGTTGCACATCTTCTTTATTTGTTCTGCTGTGTTCCTGCTGCCCAAGCCTCAGTTGGCCCCCCTTTCAGCGGACCGCCCCCCTCCCTCTTTCCCACCCACCCTTAGCACCCCTGCATTCACTGCTTTAGCCTGCATGAACTGAACACAGATGAAGCTGCAAGTTGTGCCTTAGCATTCAAGGTGGCTGGCAAGTCAACCCATGGTTGCAAGGGTCTGTGATACAGATAGCGCTACTATAGTAGCAGCTGCTCATAGTGCTACAAGGGCACTCTGCAGTCAGATTTGCTTGCTCATCTTCTGGGTACAGCCCAAACTGAAGCCCTGCTTCAGAACTGTGCTCATGGTCTCGCAGAGAGAGAATGCCCCATCAAAACTGTCTAACATAACTCCCACAGCCGGCGCAGTCCTGCTCCTGCAGAATGTGCTGTTGCCCCCAGCCAGCAGGGTTTGTGAGGTCTTTCTTTTGAGGGTGCCCTCTGGCAAGCTGAGCTGGCCTTGTTTGGATGACCAATGCTGTACTCTCCACTGGCCGGCACAGTGGATCAAGCTTGATGTGGACTTCATGTCATGGAGGCCCTCCCAGAGTGTGCACACATCACTTTCGTGACGTGTCCCCTGATTTTCACTTCCCTTGTTGCAAAGCATGGACTGCCACTTGTGTGAGCTGTTGACTTGGGGGCACCAGCAGCACTGGCACTGAACTGGACAGGCTGGAACTTGCCGGACCAAGAGTTCCAAACTGGAGGCCTCCAGGGTGAGGTTCTGCGACAGGCGCAGTCAACAATGCTTTTGGGTGCCCTCTGCCATGTACAAACAGCATGCAGCACGGATGCAAGCGGCCGTTGCAGAAGCATGAATGCTCACATGCCAAAGCAACTACCTGAAGACTGCGGTCCGCAATGGCTGCCAGGGTGACTGAAGCTGGAGGCATTGCAGCCATCTTGGCGGGGGCTCCTGGCAAGACACCAGCAGCCCACCGGCTTGCAGCCAATACATTGTCTTTCCACTCGAGGCATCTGTTGGCGAGGACTGCACTAGAGTACTAACAAACCGTTTTCTAGAAGCAAGCTGAGCCGTGTGTAACCTATGCACAAGTGATCTTGGCATCCACAAGTAATTTAGGCCTGAGTACACACCTTAGCAATGAGGAAGGCACAAACTTGCTCAAACACAGGCTCATTTGCAATTTTACTTCACACAAACTGCATCAGAAGGGGCATAGCGTTCTGTCAGAAGGCCACCTGTCACCTAGGACAAGTAGACAAGACAGAAAGCTGCCACAGGCAGCACTAGGAGAAGGGAGGCTTCAAGGGAAGATGTGCAGGCAATCCTTGCAGCGTGGCACGGCTGAAGACGCTCAAAAAAGGGTATGCTTTTGCACAGACCAGTCATGCCTGAAAACTGTTGGTGGCTGCTGAAAGCGCAGCTCCTGGTACAACCATGCTGTAAAATTGCAGGGTGTGTCTGCGTATGGCTGTTGGACATGTGGGTGGTCTGCTGGCACAGCATCAGTCCAGATACCTTAAAACCTATACAACTGCTAGCTGAGGCATCGACGGCCCAGTCTGCGCAGCAAAAATGCCAGCTCCAGGGCTGGCCAAGTTGCGCCGCAAGCTGCTGCACAGCTGCTGCAGGCCAAGTGCCTGCACAGACATAGGCGATGCATGGGCAAGTGTTGCAAGGCATTGCTTGCTGTTGACCTGAGTTCAACATTACAACCATGCTTGCCAGCCTACCTTTGTCAGCTGATCAATGACTCCATCATTAAGATCCTGCAGGAGGGTCTTCACTCCGCCAACTGAAAGCCCCGCATGCAGATCTGACGCTGACGCTCCGCAGAACAGCACACAATCTGAGGCTGCGTCGATTGCAGCTGCCACAGCCTCCACTGGGCCCTGACTGTCACTTTCAGCTGAGACCTGCCACAGCTCGATGCCTGCAGACACAAGTCCAGGGCATGGGGGCCCCACTGCAGGGGTATGTGCTTTGCAGCCTGAGCAGACAACCTGCAGCAGGAGCCTGTTAATATGCCATTCAGTTGCCCACCTAAGAGGTCCGCTGTAAGCTCAGCATGCAGCTGCTGCTGACGGCTCATGCCATCTGCCACCATGCACAGAACTGTGCGCTCCTCGAAGGAGCTTTCCAAAATGGAGGCGACGATTGCATCCTTGACACTGCCTGTGTAGGCCACGACGTTCAGGCCGGTATCAGTGCCTGTCTGAGCTGCCAGCCCCTGCAGGTGCTGCAGGAGCACCTCCCTCTCGGTACTGCATGATGTGAGCGTGCCTCAGAGTGCCGGAAACGGCCTTGGATTGCACCAAATCTGGCAAGCACCAGGAGGTTGACACTCCAGGCTTCAGCAAAGCATACCACACCTGAACAAGTCTGCCTGATGTGGTTCAGAGGCAATGAAGGAGGCTGCTTGTGGAGGAGGCAGGATGCCCCAGGCGTCCTCACGCTGCTGCAGGGCTCCACAAGCTGATTGCGCATCCCCTGCGCAGATCTCATTCACAGTGTCCCGGGGGCTGCAGACAGGCGTGGAGACTCTCAGACCTGCAGTGCTCAGCACTTTTGACAGCTACTTGCCAGGAGCGTCAGGCAAACCTGAGCAGCACTGACGCCGCCCCGCAGACTGATGTGCGGCCACGCCGTGCAGTAGTGGGGATGAGCCGCTCGGCCGGCTGACAAAATCGATGGCACAGGCCCGCTGAACGTGCGTTGATTGCGAGGATAGCCATGAGGCAGACAAAGACAGCGCGAAGCACAAAAAGGAAAATCTTGCTGGAAAAAAGCAGGAACAGAAATTAATCCTGGGGACGTCTTGGAAATCTTGACTGAGGCAGGCACCCTCGATTTGCCACTTTGCCCCTGTAGCAACACTTTGCATTGGACACACTGGAGATGACCTGGCTCAAAGCATGCTGATTGGCAGAGTCTGAGTTGTTCCAAGAGGCGTTCTTGGCACATGCATTCAGCGTTGTTGGAGGACATCACTGCTTGCTGCTGCTATTGGTCTCGCTTGCTCCCTAACCAATCAAGTATCTGCTGCCTGAGCTCAGGCATTGGCGTAAGCTGCGATTCGTTCAGAGGTGCCCTGCAGTGCAGCAAAACAGCTTGAAGCAATGGCATTCAGACCCAGGCTTACTGCGGGTGTCACAATCAGCAGGCCCTACCTGGAGAAGGGATCTGTTGGGTCTGACAGGAGGTGGCGAGTTATGACTGCTCTGTCGATGGCGTGGCCGGAGGGCAGCTTCACAGGGTCCTTCATGATGGCGTCAGTGATGGGATCCTTGAATTGTTCTGCGCCACAGGACACATGCTCAGGCCTGGCTCGGCAGCGACCCCAGTGAGTGGACGCAGAAGGTGCCACACAGCATGAGACAGCAGCTTGGTCCCTGAGCTCTGTGAGACGGCCTTCAACACACTGCCTGAAACGGTGGCATTGCACATCATGCACAAGATAGACTCTGATTTGATGAAAGCTGCAAGCGTGCCCGTCAGTGCGGTCAGCAGCTGCCCAGCGCTGCCCTGCTCAAGCTGCCCTGCTCCACATACTACAGCCTGCCACCCACAGCATGAACACTTGTCTAGTCTCTCTTTAGCTGCCCAAGCAAGTTGACTCAGCAGGCCTGACGCTGCGCATGCATTGCTCTGCAGCCTTCACGCCCCACAACTTCAGGGACATTTGTTAATCGTACCCTGCTCAGAGTTGGCCACTCTACTGCAAGCTGGCCCAGTGCCAGGCAGCAGGGCACTCTGCAAACTGCAAGAGATGCGCCCAGGCGGGGGCATACCTGACGCAAGTGAGGCACCACCCAGTTTTGTGCACCCCGCAGAAAGTGGCATCCAGAGCAGTGAAAGCAAGTGGGACAAGCCAAGGATGCCAGGCAGCAACAGACAACAATGCACAAGGTGCAAACTGCAGGTGATGACCACAGGAGCAAGCCCCATCCTGCACAGCGCTTGGCAGATCACCACAGCAGTGAGACAAAGCGCGCAAGCCCAGGCTGCCAGCGCCCCTGGCACATCACAGCAGACCAACCCACCAGGAGCGTCTTCAAAGGCAGCTTCATCTTCCTCGGCCTGTGCTGCTGCGCTGGCCACACGCTGCGCCAGGTTGGCCAGCTCATCAATCTCCATCTCAGGCAGCAGGGCCAGCGAGCGCAGCACCTGCAGGTACTGAGCATGCTGAGTCTACCTGGTTGGCAGCTGGCAGGTGTCCTTCGCTGCCTCCACATTGCTCCTGCGGGTCCTTACAGGACAGCTCAGTACATAGAGGCTGTGAGGTCAGAGACCGTCATGCCTGCAGGCATCTCATGCCAGGCAGGGGCTCCCTGGGCAAGGATGATGAGCCTTTTATCTTCATCTAATACTGCAGGGCCAGCAAGCGCAGCACCTGCAGGCATCGTCAAGCTGTCCAAAGGCAGGCCAGTCAGGGAGCAGGGTGTGGGCTCTCAGCAGGCTGCTGCCAGCCTGCTGCAGCAGTACCCTGCAGGGGCATCACCACCTCAAGGGCAAGGCCAGCGGATGCAGCACTCGTCACAAAGATCCTTGGTAGCAGCAGAGGAAGGCTGGCATTTGCACCAGCACAAAGGCAGCACAGTGCCAGCTCATCGGAGTTGATCTCAGGCAGCAAGCGCAGCATCTACAAGCCAGTCTGTTCAAGTCCAAGCAGCACATCTGGTATGGCCCAGCAATATCCTGCACTTGAGGCTGATCAGCATGGCTAGAAACCACAGCACAGGTGATTGCGCATTGCAAATATCAGGTCAACTACAGGAGCAGGGAGCACAGCACCTTCAGCAATACTAGTGCACTGAGCACTGGCAGGGCACGCTGGCAAGCGTCTTGCCAGGTAGCAGAGGTAATGCCTGCTGAACCTGTCTGAAACTTTTCAGTCTACGATGTTGGTAGCAGGGGCCAGAAAGCACAGAAAGTGGCAGGACGGCTGTCCTACTCAGGGCATCTATTTTTTGCGGCGCTAGGCCTTGTTGAGCCTGCTGTCACAGCTTGTGAGCGCATGTAGCACACACAATGATGCGATGTATGTCACAAGCAGCATGGCGCCCAGGTCCCGTTGGCAGGGTATGATAACATGTGACAGCAGCGCTCCCATGGTCAGCATCATAGCAGAGCAAGGGACAGGCTGTGCTGGTCAGCCATTGAGCTGGCACCAGGCTGGGTCCCTTGGCAGCAGTGCATGGCTGGTCATGCCAAGGTTGCACTTCTTGCTGGTGAATGACCTGGCAACTATGCAGAGCAGCACACTGACCTGCATCGTCTCAGGGAAGAGGTCCTCTGAATAGCTCCGCTTGTCTGCAGCAATAGCCTCAGCAAAGGCACCTGTTGAGTCTGCTCGCCCGATACGCATGTAGACTTGTGATATCTGCGTGAGCAACTCCTTGGGCTTCCACCCATACTTCTGGGGCTCCTTCACCTTCAGCTTGCGACGGTCCTGGCCTGCACCACAATCTTGAAGCTTAAAATCAAGTGGACCAACAACGAGTTGATGAACTTGGTAAGGCTGACCTCCTAGGCGAAAGCAGAGCAGATGCTCTGGAGTGATCTAGAGCCAGGCATGTGCAACGCAGCACAGATCAGGTTGGGACAGCAGGCAAAGCATTGACCCAGGACATGCAGCACTTCAGCATACTATCATTCTGGCCTGCAACACTCAGCAGGGGTTATGTCCCAGCTGACCCTGCCGCACATGCTGGCAGCTGTACAAATTCTCTGGCACGCTCCTGCCAGAAACCCCATGCTTGGCCCACTGTGTCTATTGCATATCTCTCAGACACTGGACGCCGAGCTGCCGAAAATGGCACTCAGAAAGGGTTGGTGCTGAAACAGGGTCACAAAAGCCCGGTACTTGCATCCCTGCCAGATGGATTGAGGGATTGGTGGAGCGTGCAGACCATCTGCACCCCAGCTGGCTCCGGCAATGCAGCCTTGCAGCTTCACCCTTCACGGCCTATATGCGGCATGACCTGCTGCATGTCAAAACTTCCTGTCCCTTACAAATAGCTAATTACCTGCAAGGTGCCTAAGGAAGTAATTGAGCATGGTGGCCACCCGCTCCACCATCTCAGGCAGCAGCCAGGGGGCAGTGATCTCTTGCGACGAGTAATTCATGATGCCAATGAACACACTGGACCAGTAGAAGAAGGTCCGCACTTGCCCTGCAGGGCAATGACAAGGAAACTGAACAGGCCAGCTGAATCTACAGGAACAGCAAAAAGGGCTGAGGGCCTTTAGCCACATCTAGCTCTCAGTCGCACTCTGGAGGCAGTCAGCAAGATGCTTGCCTTGAGAGGGTGACTTATTGTCTCAATGAGCTGCACTGCACTTTTGAGGCAGTGAAAGCTGCACAGTGGAAGCAATGCAGGCGCTGGCCTGCGACCAAGGCTGGTGCAGGCAGCTGGCAAAGACAGCAGCTGTATGCACAAGTGAAGAAGGGTTAGGCAGCGCAAAATTGGAGCACTTGGACCCCACCTTGTGACTGGGCAAGGTCCTGCTGCTTTTGAGCCTTGTCAGCCTCTGACAAGGCGTCCCATCGCTCAGGATCCGACATTAGCTGCTCAATCTCCCGCGCCTGCAGCATGGATCACAGTGGGGCTGGCGGGACACAGAGGTCCAGAAAACCTTCAGAGTGCTCTCAGTGCAGACACTGGGAAAGCCAGCACTCACGCAGACAAGTCCTGGGAGCTGCATGCCAGCAGTCAAGGATGTGGAGCGCGCATGCAGTCAGGGCAGCGCACCTGAAAGTAGCAAGTGGAGGCAGATTCCTTAGCATGCACGGAAGTCAACACAAAGCAGGCCCCACCTCTGGCAGCTTCTTGAGATTCTCATCAAGCAGGTAGATGCTGTCATTCAGCAGGTGAGACAAGAACTTCAGGTAGACGCCGCGGCCCCCTTGCTGCTGCGCCAGTGTCTTCCATTGAGCCCTGCAGCATCAGAGCTCCCCTCTCACCTAGATCTGCATGGACACCTGCTCGTAGTAAGGCAGAATCATCAAGTTTATTGCGCACAGCAGCTGATGCTCTGATTACAGCCAAAAAACCAGAATTCATGAAGGCGCTGGCCTGCTGCCCTCTCAGATGATGCGAATTTGATTTCACCTGTGCGCTGGGATCTCCCACAGGGTTTCCAGGATCATCCCAATCTCGTGCCGCTTCTGAAATTTCTCATAGAATGCATTGCTGCGGTCGGTGTGCTCAATGTCTGAGTACAGCCGCAGCAGGCTGGGCACCTACAGCAGGTCATGCACAGATGCTTCAGTAGGCGACATCACTGTGCAGGCATCTGCAACAGCCCTCACTACTAATGCTGTCTCATGCACACATGCCCTTGCAGATGCCCTGACTGTCAACCGAGGGCCCTGAAGTTCTTGTTCTAGGATAATGCTGATGGCGTACCAGGTGTTGCTGCACAAGAGGGTGCCCCTCAAACATGCTCTGGATGTTGAGGGCCACAGGGTGGCGTCGCCGTCGGGGATCTTGCTCATGGCCGCCGTCTGGCTGCAGCCACACAAAGAGCACCTGCACAGACAACAGGAGGTGTCACGAGGCATTTGCAGTGCGGAGCCACAGGCTGGACCATTGCAGTTGCTGACACTGACGCCGCATAGAATGCCCCTGCACAGCAGCTAGTGGCCCTGAGGAGCCTGCAGTCAGCCAAGCGGCACAACTTCACGGCAAGAGCTGTTGCGGCAAAGGCACACTGCTCTGCGGCGACATGCTCCGTTATTCTACATGCAGCAAGGAAAAGGCAGCTCTGCCAGTTTGCATCGAGCTGCTCCATCTGCAGGTGCTGTTACCAAAAACGCGGCACTCGTCTGCCAAACAGACAGGAGCAGGCCTGCATGTGGCCGTCTCAGATACCACAGGCTCAGCAAGCAACTACAGGCAGATGGGGCGCGCAAGCGTCAGGCGTCCCTCTGCCATGCAACAGCCCAGAAGGCCTGCGTGTGACGCCTTTGCCTACCATTGCAGTTGCAATTGCGTCCGTTGCGGCACAAGCGCCGAGCTCCGTTCTGCCCATGCAAACAGTTTGCTTGCGACAGTGTCTCAAATGAAGGCAGCTGCGTGTGCACGCATACTGGGTGGCACACACAAGCGCCAAGCTACCCCTCAGCCAAGCAACCAGTGCAGAAAGGGGTTCATCACGCATGAAAGGCTGTCCATGCTGCATGTGCCCACTGTCTTGACCCTGCCTCTTGTCACCTCCTGCAACCTCCAAGAAAGCAGGCAAGATCACAAAGGCCAGTCAAGTGCTCACCTCGGCCATGCGGGAGCGCAGGAAGGGGTTCTTCACGTAGGCAGGACTGCCCTGGAACACGATCAGCGCGATGATGAGGTCCTCCATCTGCTGCCCTGCTGCCAGGTGGGGGACATGCTGCCCTATGTACACTGCAACCTCCACCAAGTCCTCCAGGAAGTACTCCTGCAGCCAACGGATGGGGCTCCCTGTTGCAGACAAGAGAGCTAGCCTTCCGGGGGAGTTTGGAAAGCCAAAGGTCCACTGGGAGCCCCCCTGCAGTAGTTGCAAGAATTGGTATCATGAGAGACTGCCAGGCTTATAGTAAGAGTCAGATGTCCTAAAGGTTATCCAGAAGAATTCCTGCAGTAGCTGCAGGGCTTGAAGGCATGGCTGTCCTGCTGCCTGGTGACAGATGTGCTGCCATACACTGCGACCCCTGCTGCGACATCTACACAATCCTCCTTCAGCCGGTATTTCTGCACCAGGAGCAGCCTGTGCCAGCCAGCTGAAAATGCACCTCGACCACCAGGCCCTGTCAGCGGCCTGGGTGTCTGCAGGTGGCGCAGAGCAGAGCCGCAGTTAGCAGGGATGATCAGCGCGTCGGCACTATTGAGTGGCTGAAGGAGTCCTGCACCATCACGCTGAAGCTGAAATGAGCAGAATCCTGCGACTCTCGGTACAAATCGCCCCTAGCCTCAAAGGCTGACCTTCAAACACAGGCAGGTCCGCCAAAGACTGATATCAGCACTCACAGGCAGCGCCCTGAACTCTTCAGGTGCAGGCTCTGTCAGGGGCATGGGTGGCGGCCTCCCCTGCGCCACATCCTGGGACGCCACTCTCAGCAGCCAGGCTGCCATCAGTCTGCACCACGCCAGCAGCTGCCTGACAACCGCCTCATCCTGCAGTTGAGCGGCTCTGCTTGGGTCGGGGCTTGCTCCATGACAGCTGCGAGTTCGTTGCTACACCAAGCAGGTGAGAATGCCTGCTGGTGTGAGATGACCTGGGAGCACCCCAATGTCTTCTTTGCGAGGCAGATTAGCTGCAAAGCAGCAGGCAGTGCACTGCAGCAGCGCGCGGTCAGGACAAGGGCTCAAGAGGCATGCCAGGGCACCACTTGTGTATGTCCCTGGATTGCAAGCCTGGGTGTTTTGCACCTCACATATTCATAGAAGCTGTTGAATGGGGCAAGCAGCAAACAGCAGCAGGACAGCTGAGGGTGAGGCTGTGCCAAGGCAAGGCTTGACAAGACTCAAGCTGTGTATTTTCCAATGTAAGCCTGCCTGGAGGCACGTCCAAACACGACTCCGCAAGAGCAGCGCAAGCAAGTGTAGCTGGCAGCGCAGGCAATGGCCTCAACATGCGTGACAAGGCAGCAGTGTGCCTGCACGCATGCCTCAGACCCACACCAAAGCACTTACGGTGATGCAGAGCGCAACAGCCCTGATGAACATCTGAAACACATCTCCACCCCTTGCGAGCAGCACCAGTCACCGTGGCGCTGCAGGCAGCGCCAGAAGTCTCTTGTGGTGCACAACACAGCAGCTTGCCTGTAGGCAGGTCTCAAACATGACCGCATTCTCCATTAGTCGCGCCAGGTAGTCCTTGTACTTCTGCAGGAGTACCTCGCCGCTGGCTCGCTGAAAGGCTGGCATGCTGCAGGGCATTGATAGAGCATATATTGAAGCACTGGGCTTGCCAGCCAGGCAGGCATGTTGTAGGGCGCAATGTAGCTGCAATTTTCAGACTGACATACTGCAGATCCAAGGAAATGCGCTGCTGATGAATATGAAGCTTCGTGAGAATGCCTGCCGCAGAGGGACAGAGTGCCAGCAAGCAACATGACATTGGGTTTGCCCTGGAAAGGCAGTATAATGCAGCAGGCAGACAGCAAAAGTGCCTGTCCAGATATGCCACTCTGCAGCAATGGCAGGCTGCCATGTGAGGGTGTTTGGCAGTGGGCCGAGTCAGCATCCTATAGGCCCTTCACACCAGGTCTGGGAGAGGTGGAATTAGAGGAACATCCTGAGCTAATCATTCAGTTCATTCCTCTGGGAAAGCGCACAATCATCTGCTGCAGCTGACGCTGCAGAAGCAGCAATGACACGCAGCTGAGCAGATCCCAATCTGCCACATCAGCTGGTATGCTCAAGAAAAGCAATGACGCTGCTCTTCAACGGTAGTCCCTGAATGCGCTGGTGTATTGCCCCTGAGAAGGCACCAACTCACTGTGCAATCTGGGCCTCCATGTGCCGAACCTCACGCTCAATCCTGGGAAGCTCCTGCATACAAAGCAGACAGAATGAATCTGTTGCCGCAGTGGTAGAGCAGTGCCATGGAGAAGTTACTGCAGCCAATATTTACAGAAGCCGCGAAGGCAGATGTTAGCAGAGCAGGATACTGCGGCTCCAATGATCGTGCATGCCCAACTGGAGTGAGACTCATGGTGTTGCATGACGCACATGCATCCAGCACAATGGCATCAGAGTTGGCCGATCTTGGCAGTACTTCTGCGGCAGTGGCACCGCCTGACACTGCTGCGGCAGCCGGCGGCTTGCTTGCAAGATGCATCTGCAGAATCACAACTGCTTGCGCACAAGTTTACCTGGAGGGCATGCAGTTCAGAAGGGGGCCCGGCAAAGGCTGAATGTGGGCATTGGCACCGACATGAGCCCTCTAGTCCTCAAGAAAGGCAGAAGGTAATCAGTGTGCAAAACATACACAGCGCCTTGTGCCCTGAGACCTGGACCCCCTTAAAAAGGCCCAGATAAAAGGTCTGGACCAGGCCCAGTTGCGCATGTCTGCTCCTGGTCCGCACCTGCATTGGCCTTGACGTTGCCCATGTCCAATGTCTTGACCATGCGAAAAGACAGGGCCTCACCTTGGCTGCATATAGCTCTGTCATCATATTGCTTGAAGCCGCTTAAATGCAGGGTCATGGCAAACCACCGGCCAGTGCATCATCCAGGTTTGCGCAGCATATAGGCTCCCACCTCTGCCTCCTGATCTGAGACCTGCATGGCCTTGACGGCCCCCAGATGCAACGTCTTGGCTGTCAGAAAAAAGGCCTCGCAGATGAAGTGGTGCCCCCTGCTGCTGCCGCCCGAGGATGAGGCAGCTGCAGAGCTGTGCCGGCGCTCAGCAAGTGCTTTCTCCTCCTCGGTATCCATGTTGAGCTTGGTTTCCTCGTGAAAGTCAAGGCCCCGCCCATTGGTGTGGATGTACCTGCAGAAAGCACATCGCATCTGAGTGGCTGCGTTGAGCAGTCTGTCTGCCTGCATCCAGGACATTATGAGTTGAAGCACCACCTCCCCTTTGAAGGGCCACAGCCTGCATACCTGGATTGCCTGAGCGACTGAAACCACCTTGCCCCTGACCATCAGGTGTCCACCTTACTTTTGGCCATGCCATCCCTTGCAACCCAGTAGACAATGTCACTGCACAGCAGCCCACTTTTGCGGCCACGGGGCTGCCGAAAAGTATGTCTTCCTGTTTCACGGCCACAGCAGCCGAGCCATTCAGCTGCTATTCGCCCTTCTGGAGGCCTTGGCAGCCCCAAGCACCTGTTAAAGCAGATCACAAAAAGCGGCCACGACTCCAGGTGGTCTAACGCTGTTGCAGAAAGCTCAGCCACCCACCTGACATCTACCTTGCCCCAGGCCTTGCCATTCATGGGCTCCAGGAAGGGCTCGCACATATGCAGCATGACCACCGATAGGTTCATGAACAGGCCATGGGAGGATGCCACCCGGGGGTCCATCCGCATCTTGCTGCGTTCGCGGTTGGCCTCCAGGACAGCTGTGATCCAGCCCAGCATGTTGTCCCGGGTCTCCTGCAGACCAATCCAGGGGACGTCTCACTGCCTGTGCATGAGCACGTGCAGGTGGTGGTAAGGGTTGGCCTCCAGGACAGCTTTGATCCAGTTCGGCATGCGATCCCGCCTTTACTGCGGATATAAACTCTGGATGCTTCACCATCTGCACGCTTGCAAGCAGGCAGGCACTGCCAAGGGCTGGTCTCCAGGACAGCAGTGGTCCAGAACAGCATGTTGTCACGCATCTCCTGCAGGAAAGTACCAAGGCAGGTGCTGTCATTTGTCAAAATCCAGCAAAGCCGCGATGCAGCCCATCATAGGGTCTTACAGCTCATGTAGGGCTGAGCGCTGCCACGCTTTGCCAGTAGTGGCTTGCCAAGACTTGTATGCAGAGGAGGCCCTTTGTGGGGCAGCCCAGCGAGTTATACTGCATCTTGTGCAGAATGATCACGCAATCGATCCGTGAAGGTCTGCAGGACAGCCAGGCAAGATGGTGCCCCTTGGAGCTGGCATCTAGGATGGCCGTACATCAGCCCAGCAACCGCCTGCAGGGCATCCACAGTGGGCCTCTGTGGGCGCCTGCTGGGCTGACTTACAACCATCTGTTAGATCATGCGGATGATGCCTGCAGAAGAGTGGGATCAGTGACCTTAGGACCCGTACTGTGCCACCACCGGCATATAGAACTGTCATAGTGAGTTTGCAAGGGCACAGTGAATGCTCAGCTGCAGTTTGCATGGTCCTCTCACCATGCCACCAGAGCTGATTGTAAGATCACATAAGGAGCAGCAAGTGAAGGTTCCCTCTTATATCAAACTATAGCTAAGGATCTGTGGCACATTTCAAGCTGTGTTTGCTGACAGCCAGATAGAGGCCACCTGGTTGGCCTTACAAGTCATGGCACACCTTAGCACAAGAATCCATCACGAATTATGCCGCTAGCGCCCATATGGCCGCCTCCTCTGTTCACCTGAGCTGTGCCAGGTAGCTGAATCCTGCAGCTGAATGACGTCTGGAAACACGAAGCAGGCATGGGCTATCCCACCTGGTTGCGGATGAAGGTCATGACAATGGCATGGAGGGTGCCGTGAATGGAGCCCATCGTCATGCGCAGGGACTGCATTGTTCTGCGCACCTCGGTGACCTGCCGCTTGTCCACATCTGCAGGCAGCAAATGGTCTTCGTTGACAGGCTGTCAAGCTATTCAGCAAGTCTGACATCTACACCTGAGCCTGACAGAATGCAGCTGTGCGCCTCAGAAGTACACTTGCATCAGCACAGCTAAGATGCAAGTGTGCCATGCAGTGGGCTGAAAGCAGTTAGGCAAAACATGTGAAGGTGCTGCCCTTCAGATTGCGTGCTTTGTCCTCCGCCAACCACCTCTGAAATCCTGTATGAAATTTAAGTGTCCACCAGCGCACCTGAGAAACAGGTCTGCCGGACGCTGGGTTGGGGCGCAGCTGCCACTGAGGTGCCCAGGTCAGGCATTGCGCTCACGGTAAACAGCGGCGCCAGCAGGGAGTTGAGCTGGAACTGGCGCCCATTCTGGAAGAAAGGCAAAAGGGATAGCAGCTCATGCCTTGCATTAGGGCAGACCATGGGCGTACTGCTGAACGCATAGCTGAGGCTGGCGCCATGCAGGGTGGACAAGCTTGGGCTGCGCCTAAGCTCATAGGCAGCCAGTGCCACCAATTACAGGCGGCACATGGTGGCTGCGGCAGCCAGTCTCAGCCACAAGGTTGTCATGTCACTGCGCACACAAGACTAGAGTCCGCAGATTGCCAGGCAGGCAGGCACTGCGCCATGGTGACCACTGGGGGGGACCGTTTCTCATAGCTTGGGTGCATATGGGCTTGCACCCAACATCATGCAGCCTGCATGTAAGAGTGGTGCCTGCAGGTTGTCACCTGGCAGGTGGGCAGCCAGCTGGGCGAGGCTGCTACAGCATGAGCGATGGACTTTACACTGACCAGCTGCTGGAACTGCTGCATGGGGGCCGCATAGCTGCCCAGTGGGGACACCTGGGCCAGGGGTCGCACAATGGCAGGGGCTGCAGGCGCAGCGAATCAGCAGTCAGACATGTGTCCAGGGTGTTGCACATGGCAGCAGGACAAAAACCTGGCAAACTCACACTGCTGTAGGCCTCAGGCAGGATGAGCACGATCCCAGCAGCCTTAAGAACCCCAGCTGTTGGCGATGTCGTCTCAAACTCACCCACAATGTCCATAATCTGCTGTAGGCCCTCCCCCTCAGGCGGGGCTTGCTTGACTGCAAAGTCCTCCAGGAAGCCCGGCGGCATGGGCACAGGATTGCCCACCACGCCGACCTCAGGGCTGTTCAGCCCCGGCATTGCACTTGTGCTGGCCACCCGCATCGCATCCACCAGCTGCAGTGCGCCTCGCTTCTGCGCCTCAGCCGGCTGCACAAAATACGGTGAAGTACAATAAGATGTTTGCCGGTGATGCTGCATGCACCAGTCCGCAATGCCTTCTGCTGCTGCACCTCAGCTGGCTGTAGAGCACAGAAGGACCAGGATGGACAGGCAGTCCATACCCCCATTGCACCAGGTTGGTGCAGGGCACAGCATGAGCAGACTTGTGTGTCACTGAGTATGATGGCAGCTGTGGGCTCATCTGCTTCTGCGCCTCGGTGGGCTGCACAACATGGGCAGGCATGTGTGTGACTATGCCAGCTGCAAGGTCGCTTGCTTTTGCACCTCAGACAGCAGGCATGCCTTCAGACAGTCTGTACAACAGCCGCAAGTCTGCTGGCTGAAGAGACGAAGACACAGCAGATGCAGCAGGCAGACTGGGGCGCCCAACAACACCATCTGCAGAGTCTGCGTCTCTGCCTGATCTGGCGGCGCAGCAGAGGGCAGGCCTGGCGCAGACACTGCATTCACCAGCTGCAGCTCCCCCCCAACCTGCACCTTTGGCCAGCTGAGCACATTGCACAACAAGTTCAGCATTCAGCCTGGCACGCCATTCCGTCAAAGCCTGAAGGAGGCCTTGCATTCATGCTTCAGCCAGCGGCACAGTGGTTAACATGCCCTTCACAAGAACAAGTCACCAAAACTTGTCAGCCCCTGCGCATCACTGTGCAGCAGGCCCAGAAGTTGATGCAAAAGCGCAGGCTCACCTGAGGGAACATATCCATAGTGAGTAGGAGTCCCGCGTAAGACACAATGACCTGCTTTGCAAAGAGCAGCGTCTCCTGCAGGCGGTGGGCTGCTGCCTTGTCCCTCAGGCCCCCCACGCTGCGGAACTCTGCTGAAGCCCTGTAGGCAGACAATCAGGCAGCCTCAGCAGCCTGTGCCAGCAGCCACTTGTCAGCCTCCCTGCCGCTGGGACATGCTCAACTGCCAACTCATGCATGCTTTTGACTGATCAGTTATCAAGCTGCAACTGCCAGTTGGGACAAACATGGGCCAACATTATGGGGCAACAATCTGAAGCTTGACAGCCCGCTGGCTGTATCAACTAAGTGTCCTTGAACAGCAAAGGGTTGCAGGGAGGCCTGGTGTGCCACCTAAGAAACCACCGACGGGCGCTAAGCAGCACAAAGGAGCAGCTGGCTGGAAACATCAGGCCTGCATACCTGGCATAACACCCCAGCAGGTAGTGAAGCGGCCACTGTGGGTAGTCGGCTGGAGGGTCCAGCAGGCGCGCCATCAGCACCCTGTCAATCTCATCCCGGCTCAGCAGCAGCGCACTGTTGCCGCTTCGCTCTTCTGCCAGCTCCTGCAGCATCATGTCGTGGTCATTGCTCGTGCTTGTCTTGATGTTGCTGGCTGTCTCCGAAAGCATCAGCCATCCTGTGCTCGCTGAGCACGCAAGACGCTGCCCCCAGTTCGTTGAAGCTGCCTGCTTAACCTGCCTGCAATCTCAGCGGCTCGGTGACAAAGTTATTGCTGTGAGCAGCAGCAACATTGTTGCAGCTCAGCTGCATCATGGTTGCACCACTGCGCTCCAACAGCTCCTGCAGCAGAGCAGTGGCCGGGTGTCTGGTGGTCTGGCGAGCGTTAGTGGCGGCCGCGTCCCTGCTCAGCAACAGTGCTTCTCATCCTTCTGCTTGCTCGTGCAAAGTCAAGCAGGCTTACTCAGCTGCGCAGGCGTCAGTCAGCTATTCCTGACTGGGCATGACAGCCTCCAGCAAAACAGCAGCAAGCTGGCGCTGTCGCGCTCAGCCTGTGATTTATTACAGTGGTCTGCTTAGTCAGCGCTGCACATGATCCCTGCCCAGCATCAACCCTCCGTTCCCAATTTTCCCACTGCAAACTCCTGCAAGTCCATCTGCAAGAGCACACCCGCGTGCTCAGCATTCTGCTTCCCCGCAAAGGTCCTGCACATCTGCATGGGCTCCTCAGCAGCAGTGTCATGTACTCAGCCTCCTACCGGCCATCTCCTGCAATGCCAGCAAGGCCTTTTTGAGATGATGACACTTTGCAGTCCTGTAAGGGCAGCACAGCTGCTCAGCATGTCAGATCCGAAACTCCTCTTCTCACCAGCACTTCCTGCAACATGAGCACAACCTCCTCATCAGCAGCACATGTTACACATCTATCTCCTGAAGTAGATAAAGACGAGTGCCTGTCCCTGTGCACTGACCAATCGCCAATGCCTATGCCTCACATTACCCCTCACAGCTTTACCCTGCGAAGGACTGTGTTCGGATGCACTGCAAAGGACGCAGTGTACCCAGACTCACATGTGGCATATATGTGCAGCTCCAGTGAACAGCGCCCACGGCATGGTGTATTGATTCAGCATTGTGCAGCTTGACTGATGTGCTGTGGCTGTGCTCCAAACTGACTGTGTCCGTAGAGCAGCTGCCTTGCGCTGGTTAGCGACCTTGCACCGTATCATACCTCGAACACTGTGTAGCCCAAGAGGCCTTGCTAAGCTGTGATGCATGCTGCATGGATGCTCTATGCGCTGGTCCACCAAGCCCTGCACAAAGATGCCCCTGTGTAGGCTGTGTGGTGTCCCATAGGACTCGCACTGCACTGCTCTCAACTCACCGAGGACAGCCCTGCCAGATGCACCACAGGTGGATCTGCAGTACTGGGGGCCTGCTGTAGTGCCAGGGTCACAGCAAACACCCGCATGATCATCTGGCTCTCTTGCTCCATGACCTGCTGCTCCATTGAATTTGGTGGGCTGTCTGATATACAGCGCTCCCCACAGGACCTGAAGATCGTCCGATGGCACGGGAGGTGCCTGTCAAGCTTCACAGCAAGAAAGTCAAGGCCAGAAGGAGAAGATAACTTTGAACCTTCATCTGTTTTACACTCTGCTCAATCTAAGGTCGCAACCATGCAAAGAGCGATTGGCAACATTGTTCGCGGGTTCAGTCGCCTGTGACAGTGGTTTGCAAAGCGGCTGTGTACACAGGGACGACTGAATCGACAGAGGTGCAGAATGCAGGCTGCATCAGCTGGCAGATCCAGCTACCCGTTCAATTCTTGAGATGTGCTTCAGTCAAGCACTGGTGCCCATATTTTGCAGGCACTAAAGCAGCACAAGCTGTTGTTGGCAGAATCCAGCAGGGAGGCTGGCTGTGGGCGTGGCCATCAGGGCATGAGGCCACAGGTGGAGCTGCAGAGGCAGGAGCAGCTGCAGTGGCAAGTGTGTCCGCACCTGCACCTGAGGCCGTTTAGGCGACGGCATCGGAGCACTCAATGTCAGCAAGCCAGCCCTCAATGCCACATGATCCAGCATGGGCACAGCCATTACACAATCAAAACCTACAAAGACGCTAGTGGCGCCCTCATGAGAACAGCCACCTTTACCGCACAGGACCCTGCGAAGGAGCCACTGTCTGAGCAGGTGTAGAGGCCGGCGTGCAGTCGGGGAGTGTGTCGTCTGGACCATTGATGTAATGTCACCTGTCATTGTATATGCCTGCATCAGCGCCTTTCCACTCAGCACTCGAGTTGGGGATGCTGTGGGTGCCCTTTTTCACTTGACAGCCCGCACCAGATTCTGTGCAAGTCAAGCATTGGCATTAGTACTGGTCACCTGCTGTGCATAACATAGCTGAGCTGTACTCCCAGCCACAACCTTTCAGGATGCTGTGGGTTGGTCATTTTGGCCCAGCCTGTGCCTGTAGCACCTGGTATTGTGCTTGTCAGATGCAGACCAGATGCTGGAACTCCCTTAGCTGCAGGCAGCCGTCAAGCCAGCAGCCCCATTCATCAGTGCAGTGTGTCGTCATCTGCTGGGAAGTTTTTCCGCAGTGCCCTCAGCTGCTCCAGGTCCCACATCCTTTGGAACTGGCGGCGCCAGGCCTCGCCAGTCTTGGCTTCAGGCTTGTGATGCACTTCAAAATGCAGTGCCTGCAGCCCACAGGCTGCCCCCCCCCACAGGCTGCACCTCCTGCAGCAGCCTGCTTTAGCACACAGTGAGCAAAGCTTTTGAACCATGCCTCTGCTGCTGTTGATGCAGACCAGGGGCTCTGGCCAGGGGCAGGGCCAGGCCCCCAGCAGGTTGCAGCAGGCTGGGCAGGCTGAGATCCTGGAATTTCCACGCAGGACTGCTGGATTGGAGGAGCAACAACAGGTCAGGACCACAGAACAGCGGGTCTTCAGCTCCTCACAGACTGCACACAGCTGCACTGCCTCACAGACATGGTGCAGCATGTCGGTGGCCGTGAACAGGCTCAAGCAAGGCCTGGCTGGGGATACAACATGCCCAGCGTGCCATTGCTCAACTCAGGTCGCCAGTCCACTCTCATGTGGCTCACTTGCACTGGCTGGCGGTCACAGCGGTCCCCTCTGCTGTATTCATCAGTTTCCACTGTCAACAAATGTTTGGACTGTTTCTGCAGGACCCGCCCATGGTGCGTGTGCGCCTGTCGGTGCATTACCGCGTCCACAGCCGCCAGATGCTGTGCATAGGGGGGTCCCAGATCCCATTTGGCTGGTCGTTTCTCAGTATTGCCAAGGTGCCCATGGCTTGGAACCAGGGGGACATCTGGACGGCAGAGGTGCGTCCCTGCCAGGTGTTGTCATGCCTCCACAGTATGAGTGCAGTGAGGCGCAAAGGGCATTGACAAAGGGCATCCCTGAGTGGTTGGCGCCTTCTATTTGGTGGGCAATCTTGGTGCGTGAGGGCGTGAAGACTTTCATCACTACACACATGCTCATGAGCTATCAAAAAGGGGGGAGGGGGGGGGGGCGGGGGGGGGGGGGGGGGGGGTCTGACATGCTCATGAGCTAATGAAAGGGGGATCCTGAGGGGCACAGTGCGGCAGCAGCCAAAAGTCAACTCTTTGCGTGCATCTGCATTTTGTCTGTCAACCTTGTTTTGCTGAAATTTGCCTGCGCATCAACCTGAAACCTCTGTTGATAGGCTCTGGCGCTGAGCAGCGGTGGCAACGTTGTGCATTGCTGCCTTTGCTTTGATTGGTTTCTTGCAACCTGCTGCTTGCAGGTTGAGATGCCTGTGAACACCAAGATGGACTACAAGTATGTCATCTTGGAAGAGCAGGTCAGCACCTGCAGTGCTGCATGACATGATCACATTGCTGGAGATGGCCTGAGTTGGGCAAGCAGGGCATACAAGCTGTGGACATAGAGCGTGTATCTTAGGCTGCACCAGACCACCATGCTATGCCTGGCTGAATGTGTTCTGCTGGAGGGCGGCGTTATGGGGATGCAGGCAGATGGAGCAGTGCACCAAAGCTGGCCAGGGCACACAGACCCACATCTAAGCTGACCTTCAGAGACCAGTTGACATGCAATCAAGAAGGGGCCAACCCAGGTGAAATTTGAGGCAGGCAGCGCATCAGCTGGTGCTGGCTGCAGGACTGGACCAAGCAGGAGCATGAGGATGCTGAGGGGGTGGTGACTTTCTCGTACCGAACAGAGCCAGAGAGCCCTCCAGATGTGCAAACCATCCAGAAGCAGATGGCCATTGTAGCCTGGCAGCCAGGACCTAACAGGGTAGTGGCTGTACCCACTCAGGTGGGCAGCTGGGCAAGGACATGCAGTTTGACAGGGAGGGCTTGCAGTGGTCGTTTGGCCTTGCCGCTGGGGCTGGACAGGGTGGTGGCCGTCGCTGGCAGCGTTGGCCAGACATGGTGGAGGCTAGTATGCCCAGCCAGGGGGGCAGTCCTGCATGAGCATGGAAGTGTTTCTTGGAACATTATAAGGTGGCTTCTGTGACCTGTCAGCTGGGGCCCTACAGAGTCTTGGGCTGGGCCCAGGCAACTGGGCTGATGGTAGAGAACGTTGATGGGCAGAAGTAGGCCTGCACTAGCTATTGTAGCCTGACAGCTAGGGGTTCCCTGGCTGTGCGCAGCTGGGTCAGATGCCAGGCAGGGGTTTGCAAGTCTGCAAGAGGGTTTCCTACGCAGGAAATTGTGGTTTGGTGTTGCCTTCCCCAGCCAGATGGGCCGACAAAGTGGAAAGGGCCTCTAAATGTGCATGTCAACAAGTGCAGTGCTTTTGTGGTGTGGTCATTAATGCCTATGGGGTGATTTTCAGATGCGATGCCCAGCAAGGTGGGTTGCTGGGTGAAGGTAGGCAGTTCTGCAGCAGAGGGCATGCCAAGGGTAGTGTGGCCTCGAAGCTGGGGCCCAACACAGTAGTGGCTGAGACCAGAATGGTCGCCTGCTGCGCAGGGGTATATAGTATTGTAAGAGAGAGGCTGCAAGGTCCCTTGTGGCCTGGCAGTCATTGTTCCACAGCAGGATAGTGGCCGTTTTCAGCAAGGTGAGCTGTTGGGTCAAGGGCAGGCACTTTCGCAGGAGAGAGCAGACCAAGGCTGTGTGGTGCAGCAGCTGGGCCTGCAACAGGGCTGGATTGCCCTGCCAAGTGGGCTGTTGGGCCGGGACGGGAGTGTTGTGGTGCTTCTGAACTTCTGCAAGGCCTGTCAGCTGTGGCCCAACGAGGTAGTGACTATGATGGTAGTGGGCCAGCTGACGTTCTCTCAGGCACACCATCAGCCTCATATTATTCCACCTGTGAGCTTTGCACTGCGGCAGAGGCTTGACAGTTTGTGATGCTCCTGCATCAGTTCACCTGCACTCCAACACAACAATGCAGCTTACCTTCCTGTCCCACCGGCGGGCAGCGGTGCTGGCTGTGACACTCGGCCTGGTGCTGCTTGGCAACACCACCAGCAGGATGGGCGGCCTGTCAAAGCTCCTGCCAGGTTTGGCGCGTGTACCTCCTGTAGAACAGAATTTGCTGACTCACAAATACAACAGTCTCTCTTCTTGCAGGCTCTGCTGCGCCTGCCTCACCAGTTAAGAGTCTGTCCACACCAAGCTTCAAATGCACCAGAGTGTCATGCAAGATGCCTGTTCTGGCGGGACCAGTCCTTCTCTTGTCTGCTGCAGGAGGAGATTCAGTCGTTAAAGGAGGGGCAGGTGCGAGCACGGGAGCCAGCCAAGCCCCAGCAGCAGACATACAGCGCCTTTCGCTTTGGCGCGTCCCAGTTGGGTCCCTCCCGCCTCGTGGGCAGCGTGCGGGAGATCTCTGCAGAGGAGCAGGTGCGGTATCACAAGGGTTCGACTGGCCAGATGCCTTGTGTGCACGCACACCAGCAGGCTTTGGCAGGGTTTGTTGACAGGTCAGCCTCCAATAAGCAGCATGTTGGAGAGCTCTGTAGAGATGCAGGTGAGCCAGCTCCATATTGCCTTGCAAGTAGAAAATGTGCATGCAGATAGACAAGTGGCCACTTGCCCTGAAGTGGATTGCATGTGAAAGGGCGCTGCACAGGAACAGGTGAACTAGCCCAATGTGGCACGCTGGCATATCTTCTATGTAAGCAGACAGGCAGCTCTTGTTGCTGGGGCTGGTCCTGGCTGGTGGATGGCTGCAGCAGCTGTTCCTGTCAAGGAACAAGTGATCAGATGCAGGAGAATCCTGTCAAGGCAAGCACCCTCACAAGCTTGTCTGTAGCAAATCAGCCATGGGCAACCAGCTGCCAGAATGAAGCTGCCTGCTTGTCTTGTTTTGCATGTGAGCGTCTGCTTTGCATGCATGTGTGCGGCCATGTCAAATGTTGGGCCATGACACACACTCCTGGATGCTTTTGCAGAGTGAGGCAACACTGCTTAGCAAATGAAAGTTCACTTAGACTAAAGATCTACTGCACTTGCTAGCCTTGAAAGAACAAAGGTCCTTGGTTAAACCTGATGTAGTCTTCTGCAGGTCAGCTGAGCTGGGAGCGTGAGATCCTGTCTCACGATGCAGCACGTTTTGACAGTCGTAGCCAACACAGGTCGACAGGTGGAGGCCAGCTGCGCCGAGGAGCGCAGATGATCACCTGGTCAACTCTCATGTGTTCCTGCAGGCCAGCTGGGACGAGGAGCTTAAGGGCACCACTGAGAGCATCTCCCTGGATGTCAACGGGCAATGCCTGGTGGAGCGACGCGATGTCTGGGGGCGTGAGAGCCCAAGCCACCCAGGGCGCGGTCTGCGCTTTGGGTGACCCCAGCTGTTCCCGCACTGAGCTTGCGCTGCAGCTGCCCAGGCCGTGGGATATGCTTTGGGTGTCCCAGCTCTCCTCCTGAGTTGGCGATCCCAAGCACCAGGTGCTCAGGCCGCAAGCTGGGCTGCGAGTGACTCAGCTCCTCCCACGATGAGCTGGTGCTGTAGCCGCGCAATGCAGGCTGCGCTCTCTGGCTCACTCAGCTGGCTGCGGGGCCCCATCCCAGGTGCTCAAGCCGGGCGCTGCAGCTGCCCAGCGTAGGTCCCTCAGCCTGTGTGGCTGAGAGCCTGGCGCCCTCAGTCTCTGTCACCTGGAGCCTACAGCCTCTCAGCTGCTGACTGTGCCAGCTGCACGGACATTGACTTATGCCAATTGTACCGCAACAGCAGTACTGGTGTCTGCGCCCACATCATTTCAGCACTTAGCGTGCCTTTCCCGCCCCAGTGACATAGCCTTAATGCAGCCAACAGACCCACATAGAGTTAGTGTGGACCATTTGACAGCCTGCAGCCCCTGACCTGACCCTCTGCAGCTGCTGCTGTGGGTAGAGTTGATGCCACTTATAACCAGCCTGACAGTGGCTGACCCCTGCCCAACTGAGATGAAACCTGTAGCCTTTGCCACCTGCATATCACTCTGTCTCCTTATTCTCTCACCAGTGCCTCCTGTTTCTGACTTGCGATGCTCTCCTTATGAACTTGCCTGGTCCCCTCCTCACCACAGATTGTACTGACAAGCCCAGCACGCCGGCGTACTGAATGATGCATGCACTGTCAACTCAGTAGCGTTAGTCTGGCATGGTCTGTGTTACTCATGTGCACACCCAGCATGTGCTCTGTGCAAGACCCGTCCATTGCAGGTGGGATGGGGTATTGCTTGGAAGCAAGACATATGTGATGTAGGCTGCTGAGCTGCATGCAGTACTACTTTGTCAGCGATATGCAGGTCACGGCCATGGTCTAAAGGAGTAATAACATAGGGGGCGCATGAAGGTTCAATAGATGTCATAACAACTTCAGACCACCTAAGAGAGCAGGCTTGGCTTATTTGTGTGACTCAAGCTCCACGTCAAGCCTGGCAAGCTCACTCAGGCTGAAGTTGCGGGGCATGCCAGGCAACTCCACAGCATGCCCATCGCTGTGTGGGAGTGCAAGCGCCACGTGGTCATGTTCATGCCCCAGGTGATCCAGTGTGAGGTCACCAAAGCTAAAATTTTTGGTCAATGTGCCAAGCTGGTGCTCATCAAGGGTGGGGAACACAGGTCCCTGGCTGTGCCCTGGGCTAGTGGGCGGGAAGTGTTGCAACGGATCTGACGACAGGAGGGGGACAGTCTGTGCCTGGTCCGGCGCCTGCAGCTGTGTGGGCACGATGCCCTCTGCTGCGCCAGGTGGTGCCCCCCCAAAGCCACCGCCTGGCATGGTCACACTGGCATGTGCAGCCAGGCCGGGAGCCATGGCTGAGGGCACAGCACCTTCCTTAGCCGTGAGGGGCACAGGATTGCCACTGGCCTGTAGCACAAAAAATACAGAGCTGTCCTGCAATACAAACAAAGCGCAGCGAGCATGCAGTTGACACTGTACACCAGCTTCTTGATGTGAGCAAGCAGAGATCCAAGACGCCACTGCCGCAAGGAGCAAGCTTGGGTCCTTCAGCAACCTAGCTGCCAGATCCCATCTACTTTGCAGCTTCTGAGGGTAGGATGCGCTCAGTAGGTAGGTAGCAGTGCTCACCTCTTCGCCGCCATTGGGCACTACACCGCCTGACATGTTGAGGGGCTGGGGCGTGGATGGAAGCTGGGTGCCGGTCATGGCCGCCATGTTGGGCACCATCCCGCTGATGGGCGCAGCCATACCCTGAGCCATCCAACTCTGCTGCATTTGCTGCACCACCTGCAGGACAGTGCAGACACTGTATGCAAGCATGTGCACAGCCCAGAGTGCTGACAGGCGGCGGGTCTGCCTTGGACCACCATGCCCTGATCCACCGAGATGAGCTCAGCCACTGCGCAGTGAGTGTGTGAGAGGCAGATGGCCAGCCAAGCCGTGAGCACTCCACTGCTGCTTTTGCCACCTGCAAGAAAGCGCAGCCCTGTCTGCAGAGGCACGGTTTCTGGTGGGAGCCGACAGGTCCTGGCACAGAGTCAGCCTGCTACAAACAGCACAGCAAGTGTGCAACTGGATCTGTGAGGAACTGGAAGGCCCGCCCACGCCTGAGGCACCCATCTGCTGCGCCGCCTGCGCAGTCACTAGGCATGCCTTGTCAGTGAAATATTTTGGTCCAGCCTGCTGTCAAGGGGTGCACTGAGGTTCTGCTGCAAACAGCCATGACCAGGGCTATCCAGCTGTGCTGCACCAGCTGCACCACGTGCAACAAGCATGACCACTCTGACACAGGGAACAGATGCCACCAGATGCTGCTCCACCTGCTGCGCCCCGAAGGCACCATGTGACTTTGTACAGAAGTGCCGATGCAGGGAAGATGCCCTTTACAACCCAGCTCAGCTGCAGGACAGGCTATGCCAGAGCTGGTGGGGCCAGCCTCCGTGAAAGCCGTGCAGCTCTGCTGGAGCAAGCGGGGTTCATGTATGAGCATCTGGCAGGGGCAGTCATGCCACGGTGCAGGCTTGTCACCTCAACAGGCAAGTGACCAGCTGCAATGTTGCAGAGTGTGCTGCTGACCTGGATCTGCTGCTCCAGCAGGTGGTTAAACAGGTTTATCTGATCCTTCAGCTTCAGGCGCGTGATGTAAGCCTTGAAGAAGTCAGGATTCTGCTCCTCCAGCTTCTGCCACACCTGCACACAGTGGAGGATGACTGGCTTGCAGCACAGAAGTATTTTAGGTGTGCAATGCAGTCAGACAGTGCTCCTGTGGTTACAAAAATCACAGCAGGCACATCTCAAGCTCTGCAGTGCCTATTGGCATGTGCAGTGGGCAGCCACTGGTGAGGCAGACGGACCATGTCATGAGCAATCTCTGCAGCTTGTTTGCACATGTTTGAGCTGGATGCACACAGGATGCCCCTGCCATCCAAACAAGCACAGTCCCCACTACCCCAAAGCACCAGCCTGTCCGTGAACCCACCAGCTGGGTGAAGGCTGGCTCAATCTTGGCCCGCTCCTGCAGCGCATCCACCACTTCCTGCTGGCTCATGTACATCTGCACGGCAAGGAAGGTAGGTTGCAATTTGTGGCACAAGGCCCCATGCTGCAGACGGAGACGAGGCAGGGAGGCAGGACTATGCTGCTTTGCACTCTGCATGAACCATCCAAACCTCCTGCTGAGCTGGCTCATGTACATGTGAACATTAGGCAAAATGTGACTTCTGATGGTTACTGTACCCATCTTGATGACACGCTCAGGGAGGGAGGCAGCACTGCACTGTTGACTTTTGCATCAAGCCATCCGCCACCTTCTGCTGGCTGATCATGTACAAGTGATGCTACCATTGCAAATACCGCAGGGAGGGAGGCAGCGCTGAGATCCTCCACAACTTGTCAACGCATCGCGCAGAGTGCCTGGTGAGGGCTGCTGGCTGCCCGACTGCACCTTCTCAGGTATGCCATGCTGCTGTAGTGCAGAAATGTGGAGGGAGGGAGGCATTGCCCAGTGAACTGCTGCCTCTGCAGATGCCGGACGAGAGACAGCTTCGAGCTTTAGGATTGAAGCTGTTGCCCCAAGTGCCTGAGACTGAGCTGATGAGGTGCTCCTGCCCTTCCAAATGCACCTCCCTACCTGTCAGGTGACGCGTCATGCTGCTGCAAATGCTGAGCATGAAACACTGCCATCACGTATTCATCACACACGGAGATCCACTGCAACGCTGTTTGTATGTCGAGCAGACACACCCAAAGGTTTACCACACCAGGTCCTGTCAGGCAGCTGCCATCACCCATCAATCGAGTGGCACAGCACTGACAGGCATGGCCCGCTGTATGCGCTGCAGCTGCACCGGTTCACCCATGGGAGCAGGTTGCCCTAGCCCTGTGTATTGCTGACCAGCACTGCTGCACCAGCACACCAGCAAGCACTCCAGGAATGACTCTTGTACAAGCGCAAGAGCACTAACCGCTACCACACACCTGTAAGCACCGCTCGATGAGATTCTGCACCAGCTGGATGTCTGCCGTCGATACCTTTCGCCCTGGATCTTCCCTTGCTGGGCCCTGTGGTTCCTGCAAAACAGCTCCCTCCTCGCCTGCAAGACAGAACATGCTAGGTACACATGGGTGAACACTCCCTTTGCAGGGCCTTTGTCCCTGCGGGGCATTCCCCACATTGCCTGCAAGCAGAAGCAAGCTGGTGGGGCTGAGTCGCTGGCATGTTAGCAAAGCCTTCTCCGCATCAGCTCCTCATCTCTGGTGCAGCAGGTTGCTTCGGCACGGCGTCCTGCAGTGCAGCTATCACCCTGACAGCACAGCAGGCAGGTGCTGCTGTGTATGGGGCTGCCCATCACAAGGCATCTTTTTGTAGTGTCGCAGTGAGCTTCATGCTGTGACAGCAGCAGCAAGTCCCAGGTTCAAACGCCATGCACCCGGCCACACAAAGCGAGCTCCCAGACACATCATGCTGCACTGCCTCCCTCACCTGCAACATGGCCTGCTGACGGTGCCTGCTGCTGCGCATGCTGTTCCCCTGAGGAGCCAGCGCCTGCTGGAGGCTGTGAGGGGGCAGGAGGCCCGGCTGTGCTGTTTTCTCCATCCTGCAGGCAGGAGGGCAGGTCTCACAAAGCATTCTCTCCACGGAGTGCCTGCAAGGAGCCTCATGGACAGTGCAAGATTGAGTGGTCCCAGGTCTGCATAGAGTGCCGAGGCACCAGGCTGCTACTGTGAGGCGGGGCGACGTGCAACCTGAAAATTGCCTCTTGCCATCAGATGGACAGTCTTCAAGCCAGCTGTTGTAACTGCATCAATGACCTTCAACGTCAACCTCACAGGCAGCATATAACATGATCAGCTGTAGAGGGCTGCTGTCAAGATCGGTGACACAGAAGCAGTCATGACAGCTAGCAACTTCAGCGACCAGCTAATCTCATATTTGCGTGCATAGCAGAATGCACTGTGCCTGGCATGCCTTAGGCATGCAATCTGTCAGGCACGAAGGACTGCAAGGAGCGTGGGGAAAGGTGTGCAGACCTGCAGCACTGCCGCCTGCTGGAGCGGCCCAGACTGGCTGCCTGCTGACAGACTGCCTGGAGGGGGCTGGTACCCTGAAGGTGACACAGAGGCTTGCTGTGGCGGACTGAAGGCCGGGGGCCCGCCTTCTGGGCGCAGCAGGCCCGTGGGTGGCGGCAGCGGTGGGAACATGCCGCCAGCAGGTGCGGCGCGCAGCCCTGCAACACAGGACAGCTCTGGAGGGGTGGGCTGCAGATTTGTGCTTGAAATCCAAGTGCTTACAAGGGACACGCTGCGAGCAGGCGAGGTGCCCAACCCTGCACAACATCAAAGGGCAGAGGTGACATGTAAGATTGTGACCACATGTCGAGAGCCGCCAGGAAAGATGATTGCAGTAGGGGAGCTCTCAGGCCCCGCAGCAGGGTACATCACACCTGCTCTGGCGCAGAAAGATGTCAGCATTTTCCAAGGAAGAACACTGCCAGCTGGCAAGGCGCCTGGCCCTGGACCACAGCACAGTGCGCCCAACCGTTTCAGACGAGAATCAGAGTGCTGCCAGGGCAGACACCGCCAACAAGGAAGGGCCTGGCCATGCAGCAGACGGCAGCGTGGCACAGACTGCTACAGCACACAGGAAAGCTGCGCTGCACTTTGAAGGACATGCTAGGCCCTACCATACAACCCAAGTGCTCTGGTGCAGATGGGATAGCCTGGACACAGCGCTTCAGAAAGCAAAGCAGGCCGCATGGCACATGTCTTGATGTCTGCACAGTGCGATCTCAGATCAATTTGACAGCTGTACTGATCAGCAGGGCCAGTCACCTGCTTGCTGGCGGTTCGGCTCCTGTGGCAGAGGTGGCAGCTCGGGCAGCAGCATGCCTCCGCCTGCATGTTGCAGGACACTGGTGCCATGGTCAAGGTCCAACTGAAAGCCAGGTGCCTCGTCGCCGTCGCCTGTGGGAGGTGATGCACCCTCTGGCGGCATGCCGTGAAGGTTGTCCATCTGCTCAGCTGTGTTCTGTCTTGCAATGCCTGAGGTGTGCATGTGAGCATCTGCACACTTGGAAGGACAGGTTTCAGCAGTATAGATGGGAGGTTTAAGTCTCAACATGGCCAGATCTCACAAAGCACACCTGCACTTTGTACAACATAATGGTGCAAATCAAGCACTGCCAGGCATGCAGACCTGGAGATGCTGCCATGGCTGCCTCTACTGCATATTGCAGAGAGCCTTGGGTGAGGTGTTCCCACAATCTTTCTATGTCCGGCAGGACCACTTAAAGCTTGCTTGACATTGCATCCAGCATGCCTGCTGGTGGAAGTCACAGAATTCTCCGCCAGGGACGCTTGTCTGCAGGATGCACTGACCTACCACAGCTGTGGCACCAGATAAAGCAAAAACGAACAGGCACGCCTCCTGGTCTTCTTTCTTGTGAAAAGTGCTCGGCAGCTCTCGATTACAGATATGACACCTTCTTCTGAGCAGCTTCGGGTTTCGAGAACCATGCTTGCTCAAAGCTCAGCCAGGCAAGCCCAGCTGGGACGGTTGTCAGACCTGTGCATACCCAGGCGGCCTTGACACATGCCTCCAACGGGGTCAAGTGCTCTGCGGGGCAGGTGCAGTCTATATTGCAATTGTCATGCTGTTCAAGTCACTGGTCACAGAGTAAGTTCCTGCAACACAGGCATCTCAAAATTTGGTTCTGCCTGTGCTGCAGGGCCATGGTAATGTCCCCCACCAGCAACGGCAGGATGCTGCGCTGCCAGTGCAACTGCCAGCCCAGGACTTCCTGTGCCAACCTGGTTTTGAGGAGGTGGATCGTGCGGCGCACGCGGCGGCAGCACAGGTCTGTGGCCCACACTCCCCCAGGCCCCGCTCGTGCACAGAGCAGATGCCAGCGTGCCAGCCTTGCACCATGCTGCTGGCTGTGCACGTGCACTGCCAACCTTATGGTACCAGTCCTTCCCACCTAACACGGCTCCCCGCCAGCTGTGGTCGGCCAGTCCACCCAACAGCCTGCAGGACCTGTCTTGGAGCCATTCTCTGAACATATGCACAGGTGCCACCTGGCAGCATAACAGATGCCCTTGCCATGGTGCCAGCTTGCCGCTGGCTCTGCTTTCTGCCCTACCTCCAGCAGCCCAAATTCTGTACAGGTCAGCCCAGCATAGCTATTGCCTGATTTCCAAGCCTCGCCTTTATCAGGGCTCGCACACACAGGCTACAAACATACGGGTCAGTGAAGGGCAGCAGCCCGGCCCTTCCACAGTTTTGGCGCCTGATGCTGCACAGCATTGGTAGGAGCTGCCTCAGGTTTTGATGCTCCCTGTACGGTTGCCTAACAGCGCTTTTCAAGTAGGTTGTGCCCCTGTTGCAGGAGCTCGTCAGCTTCCCCATCACTCTGGACGATGAGGCTACAGAACCCGGCGATGACCTCGAAGCTGATGACGCACTGCTGTCGGACCAGCATCCTGCAGCCCAAACAAGGCCTGAGGAGAGGCAGCACCTGCACATTGATGAGCCCGCACCTGACGACAAGGCTGCTGAGCAGGTGAAGCAGCCACATCCCGCCTGGCTGCCGAGGCATGCCACAGCCTACATCTGTGCATGAAGCTTTGACTCAGCGTGTTAGTCAGCCGCACCTGAAACGAAAGGACTGAGGCCGCTCCTGCCTGAGACAAAGCGTGCGCCGCCTGCTGTGCTAGCTGACTCTGGACATCCCAGCTGAAGTCCCAAGCAGTGCCGTGCTGCACCTGTTAGCTGGGACCTGCTGATGCAAGCAACACCATCAGCCACAAGCACCGACGAGATGCGAACGGCAGGCACACAATGTTGCCCACGTGAGACGGCATGATAGCACCAAAAAGTTGTGAGTCGAGGCCCACGTCCTGAGCCTTGCGTTCCACTGCAGGCCAAGCCCGCGCAACAGGCTGGGTCCGCCTCAGCATAGGCCCTGCTGGCAAGCCATGCTGCCACCTGAGCTGCTTCTGCTGCAGGAGATGGCCAGCAGTGTCCGCGCAGTTGCCAACTCGCCGCTGTTCGCCCGCCTGCAGAAGGAGAGCCTGCAGTCCCAGGCGCATGAGCCTGCAGATGATGTGCCTGTGGGGATGCAGGAGCCCCAGGTGAATTCTTGTGCTGGTGTTTTCACAGCCTCTGAGAGGTGCAGCTGGCCTCTTGTATTGGCTGCCCTTTGTGGTAGATGAGGCACGTCAGTCCTCCCAAGACGTGGCAAGGGCTGATGCTTAGATTTGGGTCACCTTGACACACCTTGGTGCTTACGTGCTTTGCTTCAAATGCATCAGTTTACGGCACAGGGTCTCTTTTGCGCCCTGCAATTCTGTCTCCAGACCTGTTGACTATGACGTGGGCTGCTGTAGGTCGCCTCCAGAATGGTGGATCCTGTCAGGAAGGAGGTAGGTGTTGGGACTGGCTCATCCCTGCTACCAGGCAAGGTCTGTTGCACCTTCTGGCCAGCTGGCACCTCCTGCACCTGCATGCAGCAGACTTGTGTGCAGCCCTTGTCCCTGCCTCCCCATGCTCACAGCCGGCAGGTCCCACGCATGCTCGCTGTAGGCCTGTCTGCAGTGCACACGCCCGTCCCCTGCAGAGTCGTCTCCTGCAAGACTGTGCCACGCACCTGCCCCGCCCAGGGGCAGGTGCCCCACGACGTACAGCCTTCTGCTGTACACGCTACACACCAGAGGTGCTTGCTGTATTGAGGAGGCTGCACAAGTGGTCTGGGCTGTGTGCCGGTAAGCCACTTGCAAGGGCCGGTCTTCCGGAGCGCTCTCTGTTGCTGGATGGAGTCACAACAGCCTATCGCTATGTGCACAAGGATGAGGGCATCCCGGCCAGATTTTTTTGAAATGGAGCACCTGCGCGTGGGCCTCCTGATTATGAGTACACATTCCGGTGAGTGCAACAGCACCTGTGAGCATAGCATTGTGCTGCTGCCACTCAGGCCTGCCGGCGGCTGCAACATTTGTGTCTGTGTACAATGCACCACATTGCGGTGCCGCGCATTCTGTGACATTGTCTTGCTGTTGTTTGAGCAAAGTGACGGTCTGCAGGCAGAGCTGTGGGTTATCGACTGCCTTGGGCTGCTCTGAAGCCTAGTGTGAACAACTCTGCCCATGTTGGATACTTCTGGCAGCCAGAAGGCTGACTGTGAGTGCAGGAAGCGCTGCACCGTAGCTGAGTCAGGGTCAACATCGCCTGGCTGCCCTTGCTGCAGCAACTTTGCAGCAGAATCAACTGGGCAGTCCTGGGCCCTGTTTCTGCAGCAAACGCGTGTGCAGCAAACGCGTGGACTTTGCTGCAGTGGGATTGCAGCAGAGCGCCAGCTCGGTAGTTCTGGCTTTTGCCAGATTGCAGCAGAGGCTCAGCCGTACAGGTCAATGCCTGGATGGGTTTAGGGTTTAGGGTTTAGGGTTTAGGGTTTAGGGTTTAGGGTTTAGGGTTTAGGGTTTAGGGTTTAGGTTTTAGGGTTTAGGGTTTAGGGTTTAGGGTTTAGGGTTTAGGGTTTAGGGTTTAGGGTTTAGGGTTTAGGGTTTAGGGTTTAGGGTTTAGGGTTTAGGGTTTAGGGTTTAGGGTTTAGGGTTTAGGGTTTAGGGTTTAGGGTTTAGGGTTTAGGGTTTAGGGTTTAGGGTTTAGGGTTTAGGGTTTAGGGTTTAGGGTTTAGGGTTTAGGGTTTAGGGTTTAGGGTTTAGGGTTTAGGGTTTAGGGTTTAGGGTTTAGGGTTTAGGGTTTAGGGTTTAGGGTTTAGGGTTTAGGGTTTAGGGTTTAGGGTTTAGGGTTTAGGGTTTAGGGTTTAGGGTTTAGGGTTAGGGTTAGGGTTTAGGGTTTAGGGTTTAGGGTTTAGGGTTTAGGGTTTAGGGTTTAGGGTTTAGGGTTTAGG